>OZ020609.1:96856313-98305332 GCA_963971545.1 Philophylla caesio | reverse complement strand
AGTAATGTTTGCGAGCCCCTTTCAATAATAAAATGATCAATTGACATAACGTTCTGCAATAAATTTTAAGCTCTTTTAATTCGTTTGTGTGTTTTTCTATCCATGTTTAGTTTAGTTTTGCTTATTGAAAATTTCACAGGTACTTTTGGCAGACATTTTTTTGTACGCATTACGGCTAAAAGTCCCGCTCGTCTTCTCAATACATATACAAATTTGAGTTACTCAAAGTTACGTATACGCTACGCCTACCATTTAAGTTGTGTTTTCAATTTGTTCTCACAAAAAAAAAATGTGCATTAAATTGGGTTCGTAATTTCTCGAGAGAACATTTATGAGAATTTCTTTGTCATTTTGTTACTTGCCAGAAAGTTCCAAAGGGTTTTGTTTCCATTTTTTCTTTTTTCTTTTTGATATCATTCCCGAAAATATGACTCTCCAGTCTGTTCTTTTCAGAAAAGTTTCTAAGAGTTTTGTTCCTGAAAAAATCGCTACGAGAACGTTCTCTAAATTTGTTTCACTTTATTCCTTGTATAAACGCTTCCAGAGTTTTGTTCCATAAGAACAATGTTCATTTTCGAATAAATGTTTGAAAATCCAAACTCGAGGTGTGTTCGAAAAGTAAGCCGCCTTTATATTTTTATGAAAAAAATATTTATTTATTTATCAATTTAATAATTAATTAGAGTCACCTTACTTTCTGAACTCACCTCGTATTTCAATATGAACATATTCTTACACTGCTAAACGATGCTGATGGTTTTTACTTTGTTCCCATTCCCCTTTTCTTATTCAAATCGCACATTTTCACCAATTAACGCAATGAAAGCGAACTCCAAAGAGAAAGCCTCAGGTATAAGTAGCGTTCATAATTAATGAATAGTGAGTAACTAAAAATGTGCAATCTCTTCTCAGAATAAAACACATACAAGGACTACTATAACAATGCTCATAACAACTTCATAACGCGTTGAGCGACTGTGAGCCACGTCTGTGACATGTCACGTGTTGCGGCCGCATTTTCAGAATGATTGCATTGATTGCAGCCGCAGTCGTTGATGTGGCAGGGACGCATTATGAATTCATGTGCGAAATTTAATGAACGTTTGCGAGTAGTTGCTTTTGGGGAATTCCATCACTCGCTTCGCTGCGGCTGTTGTTTGTGAAGCTGTCGTTATTATGTTTGCGAGAGAAGTGCTGCTCGCTCGAAATCACAGCCACCACAAACGCATACACGAACGAACGAACGAACGAACGAACGAACGAAAAACAGCTCACTTGCAACAGTTTCTCTTTTCTCAATCGCCTGCAGCAGTTGTCACAATCAATGGGATAATTATGCACTTTCTCGCAAAACATGAAAAATAACTGAGAAACCTCCAACTCGCTGGTGGCGACGTGCACGCATATACAAGTACTACACATCCATATACATTTACGAGTATATGTGCGTTTCTCATTTTTATTTCCCTGATTACCTGCATTTACTCCCAGACGTCAGTCGCACTAATAAAAATCAGCAATACAAATGAGTAGTCACATTCACACACACTCGAAAGCCAAGCTCCGTTTGATATTCATAGCATGTAGGCCAGAGCAGTGACACAAGATTTATACATATACTCGTACGAATATATCAAAGTGCTGAAGGGTGAAACTGCTACAAAATCCAGAGCTGGCATGCCGTGCACGTTCATTGCCAATGTCACTCGGCGAGATTTCATAGCTGACTTTTTCCACAACTATTGTACAGGCACTTAATAGGAACACATATTAAAAGTCGTGAAAAAAAAGAGACAGGTAGAAAAATACAAAGCGGGATTCTTTCAGCGATGTGAGATCGAAAGTATGGAATGCTAAAAGTAAGCTAGTTTTTTGCAAATATAGTTAAAATTATAAGTAGTCACCCTCGAATCACAGATAGTCTTTTGCTTCTCTCAAAAGTATGTCAAACAAATCAATAAAATATTTACATAAAAAATTTGCCTGTTGCATGACATTTTACTTTAACCATCCATGTATCTTTAAACAAGTTGACTTCGTCAAATATAATAAAAACTTGAGAAAAAAATAAATAAATAAAAATTACGCCGTTTTCGCAAGTTTTGACTATTTATTTATATATTTTTTATATGATTTTTATTGATTTGAAATTATTATAGTTTTGCCGTTCATTACAATTTAATAAGATGAAATAGCCTGCTTTTTCTTCACAATTTTATTCAAAATACATCAACTTTTTTTACATATATATAGTCGATCTCCTTTTAACGCGGTTCTTATTAAAGCAGATTTTTTTAAAGCGGATTATCCAGCAATCCTCCGTTGATATTTTTAACGCGTTTTTACTTTTTTAACGCGGTTCGTGACTCATCCTGATTTTGTCATTTTGTTTTATTTTGAAATCGAAAGCAGTATTTGATGTCCAAGTAACACTTTCGTCAAGATTACTTCGAGAAGGTTTAGGCAAAGCTGCTGACCTTGAAAATCATTTTATAGATGACGATTCTAATGATGAACCTATAGCAAAATTTCGTCGAAACTAAAAAAAAAAAAAAATGGAGTGCTGCCGGGATTTATATAACGAGATGCAGAAAGAAAAACCTCAGCTCTTATTAACAGATTATTTTAAAAACTCAATATTGAATTAACATACTAAAACGGAGACTGTATAATATGTATCAAAGCATAGCGAATGTACTATACATAACATACATAAGTATATGAATGTAATAAATTTGTTTACTTTCCCCAATTTGGGTTTCGGGTAAAAACGGTCATTTTAAGGCGAATTTATTTTGCGCGAACTTTTCGCAAAAAAACGAATAAACAAATTTGACCGACCTAAAATGTGGTTTTTTTATGCAAACAAATTCATGTCCCAGTAAATCGCGTTAAATAGAGATCGGCTGTATATGTTCAACTCTGACGTGCATCGCTTGAACTTAGCGCTTGTTTCTTAATATTAACAATTTAACAATTTTGAGTTCAATTTAATTTTGAGACTACTTTATTTATTAGAAAATGTAAAATGTTGAGATAATTTTAAATTTTACCACATGACCAAACCGAGTATCTAGTCTATTGCATCCCTGAGCACAATTTTTAATCAGTTTTAACTACTCTTCTATTCATCAAACCTTTCAGCCAATTAGAGCTTTAGTCGAAATTAAGTAATTGGGGGAACAAAAAGGTTTAACAAAAAATGTATAAAGAACAAAATACACTCGTCGAAAAATATCAAAAACCGAACATAATTTTGAGTTATTTGACAGATCCTAAAATATTATAAATTCTTATTTTTTATTTCGAAATTGTATGCAATTTTGTTGAATTATTATAATATTTGTGTAAAGTTTGAAACGTGGGTTTATACGGTTTTTCTTAGAGAATAAAATTTTGTAAAAGAAAAATACAAAGCGTGTTTTTTATTTGACGCCAGTACATCACCGAAACCAATTCATCAAACTATAACAATTTTGTTTAAAACGATGCATACAAACTTATCAAAAAAGTTCGAAATACTACGCCGATTTAGATTATTATTCTTTAGTGAGTTTCTTCTTTACTCGTTTTCTTCAATTAATTACTACCAATCTTATATTATTATTTTATTATAATGCATTTTATAAATTACCAAATGCAATATTTTCGTTTTTTGTTTAATAATAGTGTAATGTTAACTTAAATTAAAGCTATTCCACTTTTTCCGCGTTACATGGAACTATGTATAAACTGCAAAAACTGTTTTTTTTTTGTAAATTTATGCTCAAGTTTGTATTTTTTGTAAATTTTTTTGTTGTCGCTCCTTTCAACCGACCCCACCCTCACCTAGCTATGTGTTGAATATTTTATATTCCTCACTAAAATCCCTAAATGTAAAATTAAATTCAGAATATATTCTGCTAAATGCGAAATAAGAAGTAGCAGCGAGGCGCACGGAATGGAAAAATAGCATTTCATCTCCTTCCCCAACCCCTAGACGTTTTCATTGAATTTCCGGCGAAATTTGCGCAATGTCAGCAAATCTACTACGCCATCGAAATTCAGCAGCTTAACATTTAAACATTTAAATTGCGCACAACACTCTGTTATTGTGATTGTTTACTTATTTGTTTTGCTAAAAATGACTTGACGCATTTCTGTTTTTTAACTTCTGGGCGACAAACATACAAATTTCGCTTGCCTACACTGCCAGCGCATTTGCCAAACGCAGACTAACATAAACAGAATAAGCGACTTGGTGTCGCAATTGCAAAACATCAAAACGCCAGCAGTGACGTCAACTGCAAGAAGCCAACGTCGGCCGTGTGCAGCGACAAAGACACACTAAACTGATTTGTATTGTGTCTGTTTTTATTTGTATTTCTCATTTTTGCACTGCTTTCACTCTCTGCCTGTCATCTTATCCGCCGCTAGCTGGGAGCATTATTTGGCGTTTTTCACCCGTGGCAACTTTTGCGCTGGTGACATTGAACCTAATGGTCGTGTGCCAGTTGCGACGAGCACAGCGTTTCGTCTATACACATGCGAACACAGTTAATGGCATGTGGTGCTCTGATTTTAAATGCTTAGCGCCTAAAAGTGCGCTGCAATTGTCGACACACACTCACACTCACTCAGGCATTAGACAAGGTCTACTGAGTTGAGTTCAAAGCTCGCTGAGAAGAAGCCCCTCAAAGAGTATGAATTGGTCATTAGTTTGATGTTAATGCCTTCAGCTACAACTACATACATACGTACAAGTATAAGTATGTTTTAGTGTGTGTGTTTGTGTATAACACATATCGACATAAAGGGTGACCCAAACGCATGTTAATAGGACAACACAGTTAAACCAATGCCTTGAGACGCATTGAATACCCAGCAAAAAAAAGGGTGTGACTTATCTATGAAGAGAGTATTCCTGGGTTAGTCTCTATCGGGTACAACTGGCCATTAATTAGTCGCAACAAGTCTCAAACGGATATAATTGTAGATTAGTCCTGTATTCACCTTTTTCGCGTATGATGAACGATGCATTGGTATATGCACGCACTTAGGCAACGAAATTCTATGCGCGCCGTTGTCATGTAAGGAGAGCGTTCGCTTAGCAACCCTCGAGTGGCCGGTTCGATACTCACTCGAAGCTATGATTTATATGTTTGTTTCTTTTGTTTTTGTTTTTGTTTGTAAACAGACTGGTCCTCATTTATACCCATTCGGTTATAAAAGTAGACAATTCATAGGACATGCTCGAACAAAAGGGAACAGTTCATTCCATATCAATAAATCAGAAATTGTATTATTCGCTTGCTACCTTGCGACTATACCCGGACTCATCCTAGACTAATCGCACTTTTTACAGGGTAGGAATAGAAAAGCAAGCGATTTGGTATGGACCAATCAAATAAATATGAAAACTATATTGTAATGAATTTTTTAGCAAATTAATATAAAATATGATTTTTTTAACCAACTCCTTAACTGGTTAGAAATAAGTAAGGCATGTTCAAACAACCACTTTTCACGGGATGCTACGCCAGTAACTTATACACTTATTATTATACACTCCATTAGTATGAGGAGTGTTGCCAGGACTTTAAAAATAAATATCGATCAAATAAAAAAGCTTAAAAAGGTTAAATGCCCAACAAAAAGTGTTTATTGCTAAAATATTCAAAATTATATCGTAGGCTAGATCTCATACGTAACTTTTTCTTCACCATCAGATGAATTGGATGAACTACTGTTTAAATAAAGGCTGTTTTTTTTTGACGTGCGGTTTTCAATGAGGCAATACTTTTTTCTTAGTTGGTATTTTTGACAGCTGTTACTTGATTGATACACAGTTTTGTTTGCCATATGCAGGAATTAAAGCCGAACGACCATCAAGCGCGTCACACATTCCGTGAATGGGCCCAAAACGAGATGACCACCAATCCCGATTTTCACAAGAAAATTTTATTCAGCGATGAAGCTCACTTTTGGTTGAATGGGTACGTTAATAAACAAAATTGTAGCATTTGGATGGTTATGTGGACGACCTTTGGTTCCAACAAGATGGCGCTACATGCCATACAGGCAACGAAACAATCAATTAATTGAAGAAAACTTTTGGTGAGCGCATTATCTCGCGTCGTGGACCTGTGGCGTGGCCTCCAAGATCATGCGATTTAACACCGCTGGACTATTTTTTGTGGGGTTATGTAAAGTCGCTTGTCTACGCAGATAAGCCCGAGACGATTGACGCCTTGGAAGAGAATATTCGGCGCGTTATTGCTGAAAAAGTGGTCGAAAATTGGGCCTCTCGATTGGAATTTATTCGAGCCAGCCGCGTCGGTCAATTGCTCGAAATCAGTTTAAAACATAATGGCAAACTTTTATCTTATTATTTATTTTTAAAAGCCACATGTCAAAAAAATAGAAGAGGATCTTACACCTTATGAGATAATTTCATAATCACAGTAACATTTGTTTAATATTTTTAAAGAGCAACGTAGGTTTAGCAATGAGGTATGCATTTTAATTTTTATTTTGTTCCTTTGCTTAGTCTTTACTGGCTTTATTACACTAAATATTTGCTCTACTTGAGTATTGCTGGATGGCAGAACTTAAAAACTAAAAACAAAAGTGACTAGCTCACAAACAAATTTTTGTTTAATACATTTGAAAACTGCCTCACTTCTATCCAAAGGTCAACAGTTAATGCCAGGCTCACCCAATCTTGCAAGAAAAGCCATCTTCATTGAAATTCAATCATTGTTACCTCATCTGCAGAATACTTAAACTCTTCGTTACCAAAAAGTTCAAGTACGTTTGGATTTACTCCTCTAAGAGTATTTTCAACAGAAAATTAATTAACTTTTTGAAGTCTATCTAAATTGTTGGTTAAGCGCTGGTGTTGATTTAAATTTTTACCAAAAAAGCTAATTTGCAAATATGAAAATGCTAGCAAAAAGCATTGGAAAATAAAAAGTTAAAAGCACATTGTCGTGAGCTATATGCATCATGTTCATCTCTCTTTTACGTATCTTCGAGCAAGATTCAAAATGATTTCAAAAAGAAAAAAATATTCGACTGAAGTTAAAGTCGACTCTTGCAAACCTAGCAATGCATCTTCTTCTTGACAAGACGTTGCATGTTTTGCGCTGTGCGGCAAGAATTTGGCGGACGTGCAGTATCAAAAAAATGTAATTGTGTCCATCATTTTGAGACACCCTTCATGGGTATAAGTTTGCAAATGTATTTGATTAAACTGTAAAGAGTGAGTATACATAACATATATGTATGTATATGTTTTACGCTTTAAGAAAAAACGGGAGTCATCAGCCAAAGCATCACCAAAATATGTGTAGCACATACATAAATATATATGAACATATGAACATTCATACTTACATAATGGAACAAAAAAGAAGCTAACCCAATTTGTCGCTTTGATTTTGCCACTTCAATGATTTTTATCAAATAAATACTTAATAATACAAAAATACATTTTTCTAATGCGTTACCACCCAGTAGTAAATATGGTCAGCGGGGCCATCGTCATTACTGAGGATTTAGTGACGTTGTCACATACATACATTGTTGTGAATCGCTAACGATGAGCATATAGAGACCAACCTCCGGAAACTAACAAGGACTCAGATCATTTTAAAGACATTTGCAGGAAAATGTCATGCAAGAGCCGTTGATGACCAAATTAACATTTCTATTCAAAATTCCAAATGCTCAAACTCATGACGTAGCATGGTCTTAAACGACACAAAAGGAACTATTATATAACATTCGCTACGGGAATGCATACTTGTACATACGTTTAAAGATGTATTTATTCGATTCTATTTTTGTATATTTCGGAATCAAATTTAATCATATAAATATATTCCAGCACGTCATAATTTTATTGTTAGCGTGTGAGTACTACTTAAAAGAAATTTTTCATATTTTTGAAGACAAAAAATTCAGTGTGAATATCCTTTAAATTCTTCTAAATACTTTACGAAATTTGTGTATATTTGGTGTCTTCTTTTAAGGGATCTTCTTTATTACATTAAGTTACTTTTTCCGTGAAATAAATATTTCATGTTCTTGCAAAGTATTATTTCGAATTGGCATTCATTTAATTGAGTAACTTGCTAAAATGAAATTTTAAAATTAATTTTTTTAACTTTTATATATGTAGCTAACACTAATAATTACAAAATTGTCTCATCATTATTAAATTTAAAGTGTCCACTTTTTACAGTACATATAATTCTTTGCTACTCTTTTGTGTATGTAAATTAAAAATCAAAGCTGTTTCCGAGTGCTTCTTTCATGCTTTGCAAACTTTTCTTTTTAATTTTTTTATAGGAAAGGGAGAAAGGGTTCTCAATCGCTAGGTGTTCTGTGTTTAGGTGAGGTGAGTTAAAATGGATTTAGTTTAGATGTGATAAGTTTTAGTGCAGTTGGTTAAGGTTTTTTCATAACAAACCATAACATAACATAACGTACATACAACTTTTTCAAGTCTTGAGGTTATATCAAACCTGACCCCATCGCCATGAAGCCTTTGAGCTATCCAAACGGCGTGCGGTCTAAACGTTTAATTTCTTTCATTTCATTTAAATTCCACTTCAATCAAAAACGACTGTTAATTTTTCAATGTTAGCGAAAATAAAATAAAATAAAGTAAATACTGCAGCTAATGATTTCAATTAAATCATTTAAGTCAACACGTGGAAATCTTTAATCAAAACCGCTATTCTATATTGTAACAAAAAAAAAGAAGCTACTTGCTACTCATCTTTCTACACATGATTAATAAATTCACTTTAAATATATTAGGAACCTTTTCAGTAAAATTAACTTTATTGTAATAGTTTTAAATCATCACTCACATTTATGCTTAATAATGAATGTTTGTGTTTGTTTTTGATTTATTTTTGAATTACTTTAATTTGCTGTTAATCGCTTTTCAATTAAATATTCTATCTTTTTACGTTGAAAAAAAAAATAATGCCAAAACTTTTTCTATAGCAAATTTAAGCTGTTAATATTTTTAAGCAAAACTATACTCATTCATAAATTTTTTATGGACATGTGCAGAGTGGTGCTTCAAATCAATCGATGCGTGATAAATGGTCATAAAACTAATGGTATCAGTTATTGAAAAGTGTTACATATTTAAAAAAAAAATGATGAGTGTCCAATGAGATTATTTCAAAGTTGTTTCAAACTGCGCCGCATCCCATTCGGTACAAGCTGATGTGGAAAATAAATAATTTTCGGTGAAAGGGCACGGAAGCGAAAAAATGTTTTCAACATTCCGTTTTATTAAACGCATATTTGAATGCGAAATATGCATATTTTCTTAAATATAATTTTCGCTTCCAAAGACTTTCTAATTCCTCTGAAAAATTTACTGCCTTAATTTCTTATTGACCCGCTGATGTAATCAAATTGATTTAATCTAGATAGTAAATAAACAAAAAAAAACATGTTTTATGTTATCAATTTATGCGCCAACTATTTTTTTTATGAATAACCAATAACGAATTTATGTACAATTAAAATTTTTTCAATTTTTTTGTCATTCACTTGGCAGTTATTTAATTGGAATTCCAATGTGCGCCACATAAAATTCCAATTGTGTTGAATCATTGCATCAAGTTGCATCAAATACAGCAGCATTCACTTTATTGTAGCAGCATTCTAGACCAGCTAAAAATAATAGAAATGTGTTTCTAAATTTTAATAAAACTTGTCTGTCAGCATGGCGGCTGAAAAGCATTTCAATGCACAAAAATATGGCAGGCGAATTTATACAGCAAATAATAATAACGATAACATTGAGCTGTACCGGCAAGAATTTAAATAGCGTTTAGTTTCATAAATATTTGAAAAATATACACACAAAGCAAAATGTTTGATATGAATACGTTTAAGTAAAATTCAAAATGTGCAATTTAAACCTACTTTTTACTGCTTAAACTATGACATAATTTTATTTTAAGAGTTTGTGACTTCTGAATGATAAAGTTGGTTAGACCATCAATATAATAAAAAGCTTTCGGAGGAGGTTTTTAATTTCCCAGGAAAGCCTAGCATCCATTTCACTATGTTTTATTATTCAAGCTTGAAACTTTTGCAGCGCGGCGGTCAATGCGCACTAAGGGCATTAACGAGGTTGCTAGCAAGTTCGAGGTTATAGCAAAGGCCATGTAAGCTTACTTAAAATGTAGCCCAACGCCATCCCTCATATTGAATCTGCCTGCTGTAGACCGTGAAGATATATGCTCATGTTTATATATTTTTTATAAAAGTTGTCAAAAATTGTTTCTTCTTTTGATGTCAGCAGAGAATACTTTCTCTGTAACTCATGGGCCTCCTCTTTGTCGGATATGTTTTATTGATCAGCTACCCATATTAAGTATAGATGCAGTCGATAACAGACTTTAGGAAATATAATTTTGCATTGTTTAACCAAGTTTGATATGATTTCGAAGGACGTCATAGGTAAAGTTACAGCTCAGGTATGTATGTGTCAAAATGGCGACGCGGTATTTTTGAAAATGGCATGAGATGATTAAATGAAGAGAGCGCAAATATTCAGCAATAGCAAACAAGTCACTCGCGCAGTATGGCAAATAAAATGATTAACTTGAACCCATAGCTTGATACATTCCACTCCCAACTTTATAATCAAATATCGAAGGGACGATTTTGTTTGAGGGTGTTAGCTGTCCTTGCTTTCGATAAGAGGCTCAGGGCTGGAGCAATTTCATACATTCGAATGGCTCGACTTAACATGATCCAGCGCAAACAAATCTGATTAAAATTACGAGCGTTCGGTACTGTTGAGCTTAATGTTCAGCGCTTTCTTATAAGACGGATGGCCTTAAACGGCGCATTGATTTCAAAATTAAGCGTCCCTTACTGGTTTAGGTTCGCCAAGAGAGGTTTTGTATGCTCATTTACACTCTCGCTCCAAAGTAATACGAGTACTTGCTGCACTTGTTTTCTTTAATGGAGAATGGAAGAGAAAAAGTAACCTTATTACGCTCCTCAAATTTAATCGTAGACAAGGGAATAAAACGAAAATATGCAGTAGCGTTAAGAGATACTGTAAACCAGTTTGGTCGAAAAAAGTAAACTCGTTATTTTAATAACTTCGCCACCTATTTATGTAGTTAGAATAGTTCTGCGAGGATTTGGTGAAAAGTTTCCGACCTCAACGTGACTCATCAAAGTTTTAGCCCTTTTGAAAGGATTTTGTAAAAACCAGTTACCACAGTCAGTTGTCAAAGTTCATCAAATGGTTCTAGACGATTGTCAAATCTAGGTGAGAGATATGGCAGAGGTTATAAAAATGTCTACGTTAGACAAAAAACGAGTTAGAATGAATGGCGGTTGCCTTTACGGTTTGAGCTGCTTGACCATCCGCCCTACTCAGCAGATCTAGCCCGAAGCGACTTCTTTTTGTTCCCTCATCTTAAAACTGCGCTCGGAGGATGGAGATTTTCGTAAATGAGGAGGCAATCTCATTCATGAACAATTATTTTTCAGAGAAAAACACCGAGTAATTTTTGGACGGGTTAGAGAGATGGCAGCATCGCTGTGAGAAGTGTGTAGAGTTACAAGGAGACTATGTAGAACAATAAAAAAAACTTTTCAGACCACCCTCGTATATCGAAAGAATATACAACTACATTTTATTTTGAAATTAAAAAATTGTAAGTCGCTCTAAGGGCTCAAAATCTTGTATATATTTAAACGTGGAAAGAACACATTTTTTGCTGGTTTTAGCAAACTTTGTTTCTCTTCAAAAACTAATAACCTATTTTTTATTTTAAAATTTTTTAGTATAAGATAGTTGAATTTGAAGTTTTGTTAAGGTAAACTAACCTTTTTTGTTTACTTATTTTTATTTTCGTATTTCGCATAACATTTCTTCGCAAAATAATTTTTTCAGCGATCTCTAATTTGATTTCAAAATACAAAATAACGAAGTGAGTTATTTTATTCGCATTATCAAATTAATATACATTAGGCTTTCACCAAGCAAATTATTCAGTTAGTGAGTTATTGGAAAGAAGACTCTAATGCGTGTATATATTTAAGAAAAAAAAAAAAAAAAACAATTTCAACAACACTTCTTTGCTTTCCAATTAATTTATAGACCTCCTGCATACTTATAAATTAATTCCACATACAAATGTGGCAGCAGAATGTCGCTGACACATCAGCAACAAAGAAATACTCTCCAAATATAAAACATTTTCCAGATTATGTAAAAAAATGCATTATAACATAATTCCCAAAGCGCATGTAATAACAAAATAAATAAACATTTACTTAAATATATATATGTATGTATATGTACTTACGTACATATTAACATTAAAATGTGTATGAATAAAATGTGAATTGTATGTAGCGAAGATAAAAAAAATTATGTTCAATATTATTACGCATACTTGAAATTTATGCCGTGAAACATTAACGAGTAACATGAGAGATAACAAAAATACAAAAAAAAAAAATAAAGCGAAAACAACAACGTACATACAAAATACTTATAACTTCAAAGCTGTTGTTGTATATTTTTTTTTTGCTGTTGCTGATGTTGCCACATTCGCTGTTGTCGCTGTGGAGGACACAAAGCGCAGCGCCGCCTATGCGATTTATTGATACTTCAGCCCAGCTGGCTGCCTACACTTGAAATGCTTTTACATTCACCGCACTCACACATATACATACACACACACACACACTTCCATATATACTCATACACCCTCGCACAAACGCAACAACACGCACTCAAGTTGCTTATCCTGTGGGTGTCCTGCGCTCTGCCTTCGCAAATAAATTGCATTTTTTAATTCGATTTTGTATTGTAGGACATAATCCTACAAAAACAAACACACGCACGTTACTTTGTGTGAGTGTGGGTGTATTTATTTATGAAATATCATTGCATATTAACCTTGTTATGTTGCATATTAACTTTGCAATGTTGTACAAATGCTAACATATACAAGCACATACACAGACGTACACTTTCAGCGTGTTACAACATAAATATTTAATTTTATTCATTTTATTGTCGAGTGTTCTGTGGTCTCATAAACTTTTTATATTTGTGTGTATGCCCCACTGTTGAAAGAGGCTATGTATCGCGCAATCTGATCGCTAGAATGTTCATTTTTTGCAAGCGTCGTTTCAAGTTGTATTTTATGAAGGCATAAGTGAAATATAAGTTTTTTTTAATGTAGAAATGCGTTAAAGCGCATTGCAATTTAATAAATTTGTTTCTTAATAAAATTAACATCAGTCGAGTGAGAAAATACTGTTCCATTTAAGTGGATATTCAAATAAAAAAATTTAATTATACATATCCATAATTGATAATAAAAGATCCCAAATGTGGTATACTGATTATTCTAAATACTCCAACAAAGCGACAGCTTTTGTAATTCAAATCTCTACTTACGAAAGTGTAGAAATGTAATAAAAAGAATTAAAGGCCTTAAACTAATATAAAACCATTTAGAACAAACAAAAGGAATAACAGTGTTGCGAAACTACGTTTACATGATCTCAGCACTTTCAATCAGTCAAAGAAGTTCAAAGTGATTCTAAATGGAAATCTAATGAGCTCCTTGAATTTAAGCTCTTAAGAATTCTAGAAATTTGTGGCTTGCTAAAGAAGGAACTTTAGAATGACTGTTTGAAATCAATAGAGAGGGTCAACAAACTTTTATTCACTGATGAGATATTTCAAGTTAAGATTTCATTAATATAAAATGAAGGTTTTGGTTGAGACGGTCTGCAGCTTTTGTGGACTTGTAGAAGAAAGCTCAGAACATATCTCATGCGATTGGCAACGCATCATACATAAATATTTGTCAACGATTATTTTTATCATCTTAACTTTCAAATATGATATCCTCTCTCCAACGTGTTTAACTACTTAAATAGCCTCTGTTTCAATTAATTGCAAGCCGAATAAAAGTAGTTGAATCTTTAATAACTACAGATTAATGTTTGTGGCCGCTGTGGTCGAGTTGGTAGCGGTGCGTGCTATAACTCGATAGGCCGGTGAGTTCTAGGTTCGAATCTCAGTCAGGGCAAACAAAATCTTAATCATGGAAAAAGTTTTTTCTAATAGCGGTCACCCCTCTGCAGGCAATGGCAAACTTCCGAAGGTAATTCTGCCATGAAAAAGCTTCTCATTAAATACATCTGCCGTTCGCAGTCGGCACAAAATGAGGTCCCTCCATTTGTGCTATAATATAAAGACGCTCACCACAAATGGTAGGAAAAGCTCGGCCAAACAAGGAGCTATATAGTGTAAGGGCCAAAATTATTATTATTATTATATGTACAATGTTTGTTGGAATGATTTTCATTCATCCCTTGTCAAATTTGGTTTAGAGACAAAACGCTTTCGGTGTTGTACCATCTTCATTGTCAATTTTCGTGATATTCAGTTTAGGTCTGTTCCGTATTTACTTAATTTGTGGGCCAAACAGGTCCAAAGTGTCTTCACACCAAACTAGACATGGGATGACGGAAAATCGTTCAACACTCCACACCTTCGAACAAGAAAAAGAAGTTAAGAACACAACTACAGATTAGCTCTTGATTTGAGAGTCTTAATACTTAGAGGTTAAAAGGATTTGAGAAGAGAATGAAGACGGTTAGCAGTCTCGCACAATCACAGAGACTTTGAGTCGGGCAATGAGATAATTCTATATCTTACTTTTAAGACAATTTCCATTGCTGGAACTGCAATATAATAATTCGGCTTACCCACACACAAACTCCTCTTGTTATTGTCGAAGAGTTCTTCTAATCGAAATCGAAATCATCTAAATTAAGACCCAAGAAACGTGAACTTACTTAGGTTTAGTTGATTCCAAATAGGTAGTCGTTCAGCGTAGTATAATATTCAAACCGTAATAAAGTCAGAGTTAAGATAGTTTCAGGAGGTAACAGAGGCTTGAATTAAATCATCAATCTTAACTTAGAGTTGCGGATAGATGAATCTTTCGAGTAGTAGCCGGGCAATCTTAGCAACCCTGCATTCTACGGATTTTACCCAGCTGCCCTTTAAGTGCTTCATAGCAAAGTATTTAGAGAGATAAAAAGAGATAGAGAGAGAGGAATCGCGGATCACATTGGCCGGTCTTTGTGGCAATGAACCCCAAGTTTTCATAAAAATTTCAGCAACACCATAAGTTGAAACGAGCATATAACTTGTTTCCCTTAAACCTCTTCCATCAAAAGCAGCATCATCATGTCTCCATTCAGGTATAGTGTTTTGTTCGAAGACTAACTTAACCCTCTAATGCCCATGCCTGCCTCAAGACGGGCTTCACGAAAACTGCTTTTAAATATATAATTCCTGTAATATTTACATGATCTTTAATTTAAAGCATAAATTAGGGCATTGTCTAAAAACTAAGTACAAGTCAGATGGCAACACTCTCATTGGTTTGACAGATAAAGTTGATCAAAGTTGAAATTGAGTGCATTTCGCGAAAATTAATGTTTTTGCAAGTTGTGTGATTTTTGTTTTCATAAAAAAGGTGTTTTGAAGGCTTCTATCAAGTTGAAAAAAATATTGGCAAGTAATGGATTATATGTTTTAGAAGTGTGCGTTAAAATATCTAAGAAATATTCTTGTGTATGATTGTAATGAGCTTTTTGCTAAACCCGTCTACAGGCGGACTTGGGCATTTACGGAGTAAAATATATTTGCAAGCTATATTACAGTGTTTACAAAAAACAAGTGAAAATGGAGAATAGAAACCCTAAGAAGCTCTCTAATATGACAGATGAGGATATTGCTGGCTTTTTGGAGAACATTGTTGAGGATGATGAAAACAGTGCCGATGAAAGTGAAGGGGATTTTGACGGCGATGAGTTTGATGATCCAGATTTTGTTTGCCCCGCAGATGAAAGAGAAATTGATCGTTTGCTCGATTCGACGGAAGTGCTGACAAATGCTATCAATTTGTCAATTAATTTATCTAACGTTTCGGAATTTGAACCAAGTCTTCCTTCTACGTCTGCTGAATCTGTGTTGCCACCAATAAGACGTCATAAATCAAAAACTCGACAAAAAGAAACTGATCTTGAAGAAGAACCTGACGGTCCATCATGTTCAACATCTTGCACTTTTACTGGGATTTCCAGTGAAATAAGAAATGATTCAAAAGAATTAAAAAGCATTCTATGGAGACAGAAACCTTTCTAACTTCATGTAAATGAAATAGTTTTTCGCGGTGAGAAGTGTCTACCAGCACAGTTTCATTCATTGAAAACTCCGTATGATTGTCTAACCTATTTTATTACTGATGATTTCTTGAAGGTAACTTATTCTCATCTTCATTGTTCATTATCCACGTTGTTTTGTTTCTTCTATTTTATAGAATTTGGCTACTCAGATGAATTTGTACGCACGGCAGCTGGATATTTCTAGCACGTTTACAACCGATGAAATGGAATTGCGCACATTCATTGGTATTTTATTTTTCATGTCAGTATATCGTTATCCGAATGTTCGCGCTTATTGGGGCAGACATGCATTTGCTCCAGTGAGAGAAGCTATGACTCGTAATAGATTTGAAGAAGTTAGAAGCAAGCTACATTTCAATGAAAATTCGAACTTGTGCAAAAGAGGTGGAATTGGATACGATGTTTTGTATAAAATCAGACCTATAATCAAACATTTCAACGAGAGATTTTTAACCATACCCATGCAACAACGTCTTTGTGTTGATGAGCCAACGCGGCAATATATGCCAGCAAAGCCTCATAAATGGGGAACAAAACTGTTTGCTTTGTGTGATTGTTCGGGATTTTGCTACTCATTCGAAATTTATTCTGGAGCAGGAGATAATGTTATTTTTGATAATTGTCCAGATCTCGGAGCAGCTTCGAATGTTGTAGTCCGACTAGCAAAACGCATTTCAGATGACCTAAACCACCTTGTTTATTTTGATAACTTTTACACATCTCTTGGCCTAGTGGTTTATTTGAAAAGTCGCGGTATACATAGCTTGGGAACTGTTAAACCAAACAGCGTCCCTAATATAAAATTGTCGGTTGATGCGGTCCTTGATGCAAAAAAAGTTGAGAGAGGGTATTCAGAGGAGTATGTTGGAACAGCCTTTGGTGTCGACCTTGTAAATGTCTTGTGGCGGGATACAAAGACTGTACGTCTTGTTTCTTCCTACGTTGGCATTGGATACTTTTTATCAAACAATATTGAAAATTCAGAAGCGACTGTATCACGTTGGGACAAGAAGAAGAAACAAAATGTTGAAATTAGTTGTCCTACTAAGTATTATACGAGAATACAATAAACATATGGGGGGTGTTGACTTGCTTGATGGTTTGATTGGAAGGTACAAAATTCCAATGAAAACAAGAAAATGGACAGATCGAGTTTTTTTTCACCTGTTGGATGTCGCTATGGTCAATGCCTATATTCTATATCATCGTCTGCCTCATAATCAAATCAAATGTCCACTACCTGATTTTAGAACAGAAGTAGCAGAAACACTGTGCTTACTGAGCAAACCAGCACCAGGGAAACGTGGACAACCTAAATCTGCTACTCCTCCTCCAAAGCCAAAAAGAGCGTATCTCCCAACCGATAATATTCGGTACGACCAAATGGGCCACTGGTGTACTGTTTTGGAGAGAACAGGTCAAAAAATGTGCAAAATGGCTGGTTGCAAATCCGAAACTCAGTGTTTTTGCGAGAAATGCAAAGTTAATTTATGCAACACAGCAACAAACAAATGTTTTTTTAATTTTCACAACCCTTAATTCATTTTTTATTGTATACAGGCACGAATTCTTTCAATAAATTACACGCATAATAACATTCGTATATATTGTTTCATTTGACGGGCAAATGCCCAGGTCCGGCTCAAGGCGGTCTACACGTTTTTACCTGTATCAGGTAAACTAATGCTCATATTCACAAACGGACTTCAGATTCGTTTTCTGCACCCCAAAATTAGTCTAAAATATTTTTTTGATGCCAATCAAAAAATAAGGCATTAGAGGGTTAAATTACTTAAAAATTTTTTATTGAAGCCATTTTCGCAAAGCAATATTTTTGCGATTTTTATTTTTTGTATAAAATTCAATTGAATTTTCAGAATTGTAGCTTCCTTGCTTAAAGTGATGAGTCTGTACTAGGGATGTACATTTTTGGCATTTTGTTGATCACGGGATTTTTGAGATTTGAAAACAAAATCCAGGGATCCCGAATTTAATCACGTTTTGATTCGTAATTTTAAATTTGTCAAACAAATACAACACTTCTGTTATCCTCCTATTATATTAAGTAGTTTTCAAAATAACATTAATACTAGTTTAACAATAGCTGTTTGTTGTAATTTATTTATTGGTATTTTCGTATAAAAAATTTCATTGACAAATTATAAACTTTGAATATTTGTATATGTTTGATAATTTAATAACAACACAGAATCGGACAATAAGTATAATATAAAAATCGAGTAAAAATTAAATGCATCACTAATTGCAATTTGAGCGATGCAGAATTATTACTTTTTTTTATAAAATTTGTTGCATAAAAAACCTCTATCGCCCCTATTATAATAAGTTATTTTACCGAACTTTCTGATTAATTGTATTCCATTCTATTGTTGGACACTCGCTCTTTAAAACTTGATAAAATTTATTTTTGAGGCTTACTGTCTTATTCACCTCAACCACCTAGTCGTTAGTGTTTATAACATCGATTTCATAGTAAGGCTCATTTTCTACTCAAGGAGGATATTCTCCAGCTCCTTTATAATGGCAGTGAAATTATAAGCTTTAGAAAGTCCAGAATTGTCCTCTGTTTAATTTTTGAAACGAGTTTATTAAAAAATTTATTGGGCCACCTTTAAATAAGTCCATGTTGAGAGCACATTAAGTATCAGGAGTTACTTTGACTAGGCGGAGCTGTTTTATCAGAAAGTGCTACAAACAATGCTTTGTTTCGCTCTTGAAAGAAAGATTCTTATGATAAAAATTTAAATTTCTATTAAATCAGTTGCTTTCAATAAACCCGGGATTTAAATAGACTAATGCCGGAATATTCGGGAGTTGAAAAAGTCCGAGAACCCGGAATCCCGGGATTGACATTTTTAGTCTGTAGATATGAAAGTATATAGATTTCTTTCTGTGTTCAATACTGCGATTTAAATATGTAAAAGTATGCAAAGTAAAAACTCACTGAATTTGTAAATACGAGTACATATATATACACTTATGAGTACACACAAACATCCTCTTTTGAATGAATTTTCAAAGAAGCGCTTGTAAAGCGCAAAAGTAATGCAAAAATAATGCATACAAGTATGATGAAAGAGCCAAAAGTAGTTTTCATTGATTCATTGACTTCGTAAATGGTTTGCCCTTCCGCCTGCTTGCCTTTGGTAATTCAAACGCATATTATCTGAATGAATTAAGCAATTATCGAAATTACGTTAATATTTGAAATTGAATGCGATTTTTTTTGCGATGTTTTTGCATAAATAAATGCAACTGTGTGTGTTTGTGTGTGTGTGTGTGTGTGTGTTAGTTGAATTAAAAAAATACTCCATGCTATGAAAA
The DNA here is from genome assembly GCA_963971545.1 of Philophylla caesio. Classification (NCBI taxonomy): domain Eukaryota; kingdom Metazoa; phylum Arthropoda; class Insecta; order Diptera; family Tephritidae; genus Philophylla; species Philophylla caesio. The sequence goes on along the minus strand of OZ020609.1, from coordinate 98,285,718 downwards.
GGTTAATTGGAAATCGCTTTGTTTTCCGCTCACACAATTTCGCTGCTATTGAAATATTTATTTTCCATTTAAATTCAACAATAATAATAATAATGTCTAATTGGAGCATCGTTGAAAAGTGGCAAGACAGCGGTTTGAGAGTGCAAATGATTTATGCAAATGATAAAAGGCATTTTGTTTGATAACCGATTTGTTGGTTTTACTAGCCGCGGGTCAAGCGTCCGTACATGTGTATGCACAGTATATATATATATACAAGTTGGCGCAAAAGTAATCATCCTATCAGAAAATGCTTTAAATTTTGCGATTGGCCCCTAATGTCAGTTCTGTTTTGACATTTGTGTAGTAAACACATGCGAAATACACGTTAATAAACAATGTTACGCTACACTGCTCCAGAACGCGGAATATTGCTGACTATTTATTTGACCAATAATCGGTCGGTGACTTCGTCGCAGATTTCCTGGCCATCCAACGCCTACTGGTGAAACACTGCGACGTTTAGCCGCTCGCCTCGAAGAGACTGGCAGACCACGGAGTAGCCGTTCTGCAGAGAATTTTGCTGCTGTAGCCGAGGATGTCATGGAAGCGCCGTCGACATCGACCAGACGACGTGCCACGCAAATGGGTATCAGTCGACGGTCTTTACAGCGAATTTTGGTACAAGATTTGAAGATGTTTCCGTACAAAGTCCAGACGGTGCATCAGCTGTTAGCTGCTGACCGCCAATCGCGTCTAACATACGCTCAAGCCAACATCGGAAGTTTACTTTTGCGCCACCTTGTATATAAACATATATATATATATGTATGTATTTATATCTGCATGTGTGTATATAAATATAAATGTTTTTCGATGCTCAACCGCACTAGATTTCTGTTATTTGTACCCTCGCCTGGCATTGAAAAGTTAACAAAGCGAATTTTAGCTATCGTCGAACATTTTTGATTAGCTGCAAGCCAAATGTAAACAAAGGCACACATTTTGCACAGAAAATATTTATTAGGTGTGAATGAATGTAAGTCATGCACATATGTAGATAGTAGGTGTGCTCACGCGCATAGCTGACCAAACAAATATTGACTTTTTGCCGGGCGTTAAAATAATATCGCATTTATTCTATTATTTGTTTAGTCCATTGACATAATCATAAGTACATAGACAAAGGCACACGCACACACTCGTTTACACCGCCGCCACAGATATTTTGATTTGCGAGCAGCCACATTCGCCGCATAGTACCGCTCAAGTAGAATTTGAATTATACGTACCCAGTAGGAAAGTATGTTTTGAATGCAAGATTTAAAGAGAAGTCGATTGCATCTAAATGATATTTTTACACTTTTTCTACGATTAAAATTTAACATGCCTCGGCTAAGCCTTGAAAAGTTAAAACTATACGAAACTCGCTCTCTTTCTCTGCTACTGAATGTGTCCGCTGAACTCTCAGTTTGCCCTGGCAATAATACCGAATCAGGAGACCACAAAGAGCAGTCTGGCACAAAGATGGGCTACTAGAGGCGAATGAGAGCAAATAGCTATTCGAATCAGTGCGATTTTATTTGGATAGAAATAGTTAATGTTATTTTAATACGAAATGGGTGTTAAAATCTCTAAATTTAGAGGTAAATTTCATTTTACTTATAACATAGTTTTTAGGTGGTAGCTTTACTTGAAAATATGTGGCCATAATCATTGTTAAGTAAGAGTCAACTCTAAGAGAGGAGAAGCTTTTTTAAATATTTTTCGATGCGATATCTGTCAAAAAAGCTGATGCTAACTTTAGAGCGGGCTCTAACTTGACTATGATTGTGGTTAATGGTTTTTTATTAAAAAAAAAATATCATGAAAATATTTCTTCATAGAAATCTGGATATAGATTGCATTTTAAATTACCACCATATGCATAAATATTTATATTAAAAGACACAGCTTTTTTTAAATGCTATGGAAACTCCCAAACTTTGTATCTTACATAGTAGCACTATTGGAAAATTTTATTTAAAAAAAGCGCATTTTGGCAACGTTCTCGCGATTCCAAGAGATTGGTATCATCTCATCTTTGGCTATTCAGACACAGTGGCCGTCAAAAAATTGTAGTCAATTTTTCCTCTAGATCGACCTAACTTGAACTCTGAATGACTTATGCAAATTTCACACAAAACACTCTCAGACAGCATCAAAAAATATCCTTACTAACTAACTTGCCAGTCTGTCAAGTAGCACGAATGTTTTTCTAATGAAATAATATTATTAACAATTTTTTTTTCTTTAATATTTGCCAATCTGCAGTCTATCGGATATTAAAGCAGGAATCTCGCCTATAACAATTTATTTACTGCGGCTCTGAATTCGATCTTTTACATTTCTCCGTCTGGCAATTTAAGCAATTTTTTTGATTGGGGAAAGTATTGTTAAAACTTAAAGACCTAAACGAGGTTAATATCGTGAAGGCGGAAATAAAAACCAAGAATTAGAAAAAACATTTATTTTAGAATAATGTTTTTTAACAAAAAAACGAAAAAAATATAAACTCTTTTTATTAAAAGAAAGATGTTTGCTTTGATTGCGCTTTGATTTGAGTCAAATTTTGAACCCAAAAACAATATGGTTTAGTTACAATTTACTACAATTGTTAATTTGAAATTTTGGAGGAACTTTTTCATTCAATTATCATTTATTAAAATGTTCGCTCGAAGTGAATAAATTCAAGCAGTGTTCATTTTACCTACAGAACGTACAAGGCTTTCAAATTATTGGGAATAAGGCATCGTCTTTGTTTTTCACTACTTTATTGTATATATATTAACCTTTTTAGGCAGAAAAAATGCATTTCCATCTCTGAACTAATTTCAAATATTATCACAAAAAAATTTAAATCGTTACAAGCGAGTATTAGTAAAAACTTTTATTATTAAATATTTCGTATGATTTTAAAAACGTAGAAAACTGACTTAAAATAATGGCAAAAAAGGATTTTTTTCGAAAAACGGAAATTAAAATGTGGTTTTTTGAAATCAGGCGAAGATAAGTAGTGGCGATATGCAATCGAAACTAAAATATGTATGTATGTGTGATCAGAAAAAAGGCAACTTCCAAAAAATCCGTCCCCTTTACATGAATATTTGGTTGGTTATAGAGATGTATGTTGCCATTTATTTTCTTTTCTTTTTTGCTTGGGCAAAGTCACAATTTATTATGTAGTCATACCGCTATACACACACATATATTTATTTATATGTTTATATTTATGAAAGCTTAAACGAACGCCTACATACAACATACTCCTACATACATACATATTTATGTACAGTGTGCATTTGTACGATTTTTTGATGCTTTGTGCACATATTTGCTCGTCACTGGCACGCTGATAAAATGGGAAATTTAATTAATTATGCACATTGACATTGTCAAATAAGCCAATTTAAAAATTTAATATTCCAGCTAATTGCATGAAAGGCAAATTCGAAAATAATTCGTACAATCTAAGGAGTGTTAGTGACATTCGCATTGTGTTGTATATAGTATAATGTAAACTCGTACATAATATTTATTTATGCATGTACAGATTATTACTAAATACAAATAACTGAAATTTCAATAATATATTAATATAAGAGTATTTGAAGGACAAGCAATCACAATTTAAATAGTTTCGCGTAAAGAGGAATTGATTAAAAGGTTCTAAATAGACGGTAGCAGGCATGAATAATTCCAAATTACACAGGGGAATTTGAAGGAACTAATATGGATTTTTTTCGTTGTTGGGAATTTTCCAATAATGCTCTGTTCACAAATAATAGCACAACCACGTCTTGAAAGATTTGGACACTTTGTTTTTCTTTTAATTAATTAAAATTATTTTTCAAGCAAAATATGGTGATTTACCTAAGGAAAACCATAAATACCCATTTTTAAAACTATTTATAAAATTAACAATGATTTTATAAAAAAATTTTATTAAAAAAAAAGAATTTTTAGAACTTTTTTAAGAGAGCAGTTTTTTTAGAATTTTAAATTTTAGTTAGAGAAAATGCTAGTTTCAAATGTCTACAAGTTATCACTTATTTCTAAAAAAAAAATTTTATTACTGGCAGTTTCCGTCATACAACCCAGAAGCGCGATTTTTTTTTGTATGAAAGGATTGATCGAAAGAACGTCAGTAAACACAAAATTTGCAAACATTTTTTTATTTATTTCGTTCAAAATTTCTATTAGTTTTTTCCACATATTTTAAAAATTTTAAAAGCAATTTTTTATAGTGTTTAGTAGAGAAAAAATAATGTTAAAATTAAAAAATAATTTTTAAAAATTGTGGGATAAATGAATTATCCAAATGTGTCATTGTTTTGAAACTATTATTTTTTCGAAATAATTCCATGTTCATTTTTTTTAAGTTCATATTTTAACCAACTGTCACAGTTTTCCATTTGGAAACAAATATATAAATAAGTCACCATAAATGCACAATTAAAGCTAATACAGTTTACGTGCAAGATAAAATCGGCGTATTTGGATTTCATTAGTTCTGGGAACTAAAATAAGTTCAAACAAACTTTCTTGTCTAGTTCAATTTCCGTTTTGCTTTTTTGCACCTTGTCTTTTTTAGCTCAGTTGCTTTATATCTTCAAACTCATATGAGTATGTCAATAGCGATGCTATTTACTTCTTTATGAATATGTAAAATCGGATTACAAAGAAGATCTTTCCAAATATCCCGACACCAGCGCCACCTACTGAACCAAACGTGGTATCAGTATATGCTTCGGATGTAAGTCAAATCAGATTTTAAAATTGGGGCTACTAAACGTTAACTATCTGATCGTTATTGAAGTACGAATAAATACTTAAATTTTTCTTCAACCAATTTCACTAGCAAATAAATAGAAAGAAATCATTTTCGTGTCGACTTATTCTTTGTTTTTCAAAGAAATTACACAAAGTCTTTATTTCAACGCTGTGAGAAGGCACATACAACATTTCTTTCATTGAAATCTATTTCAAATATTAAAAATCATACTTCGGGAATTAAAAATCGATCTTAGCCACTTTTTTAAATATTTTTTTATTTTTTTGGTATAATCATTCAAAATAAATTGAATTGTCACGACATCTAGTGGCTATATTTTCATGCAGCAAGTTCCGTGTAATTATTCAGCAAAACGGATATATTAGATGTTTCTTTTATTAAGCCGAGTCGGTTTAATGTGCGCCATATAACTTTAGGATTCGTATTTTTAGCGCACTCTAATTTCAAACCAATGCAAATATTTCGGTTTGAAGACAAACTGATTTACGCATTGAGTCATCCTCTGAACAATTTTTTGCTACTTACATTGAACTATTTAGGGAAATATTGCATATGGTACGATTTTCATCGTATCAGCTACCACAGCCTGCAAAATTGATATTACTGAAGCCTTACAAGCAAATTAATTGTCTCATCTACTCTACTTTAAATCCCGATTCTTCAATTAGTGTAAAAAAAATAAAAAAACATATTTAAAAAAAATATGTTCCTACAATTTATTATCCATTCGGACACATTCAAAGGCAGATTTTAAGTAAAGGAACATAATTTGGGGATAATAAAATTAGAAACTAAAAAGTACAGCCAAGCGGCCCGGTTTAAAGCTCATCAAGCGACATTTAAATTCAACACAACATTCTGCTTCCTTCCGCTTGGGCAATTCATCGCTGGCTGACAGCATTGACCTAGAACAACTTCGATAAAAAAATATTATAATTTGAATATGAAAATACTGCTTGGTTTTTGTATTTCGAAAACGTGCTGTACCCCAAAAACGGCAATTGAATTAAATTTGCTAAGAAAGTACTGTCATTGTTTTAAATATTAGAAACGTGATGACGGAGCGAGACATGGGTTACGCCACATTCACTCACGACGGTCATAAAAAAAAGGCAACAACATATGTATGTACATATGTATATAGCTAACAGCCACAAAGCCGCTGAGTGCGTAACAATTAATAATAATTCATATTTCCAAACACAAAATTTAATTAAAATCATTTTTTACTTGAATACAAAAGCAAACACGAACGTGTGTGTGTGTGTGTGTGTGTGTGCGTTGGAACAGCGGGTAGGCAAAGCAAGTTAGAGCACGTGATCCTTTAAAAACTGTGAAAGTGGTGAATAAGCCCACCGGCTGCTGTGTCTGTGGTGGTGTTGGTGGCAGCTATGCCCAGGGCTGCCAACCAGCCATTTAATGGTTGAGTTGTGTGTCCTTAGTGTTGGCAGCAGTCGCCCGAAGGCTGGAAACTGGCATGTTTTGTTTTTCTTGCTTTAAGCATTTTATTCTCTGCGTTAAGCTGCCACTAATAAAATTAAAATGAAATGAAGCGAAATAAAAGAGTAATAAACTTTGTTGCGGTCGAGTTTTTGCTTACATATTTTTTTAAATTTATTTCCAATTTGTATTTTTTATAATAATTTCAACCAGAGACAGTTATGACCACGTTTTGGTTGTAAATGCCTCAACATATGCGAAAATTACTTATTTGCTTATTTTCCATTACGACCCTTGATTTTCTTCTTTTTTTTTGAATTTCCTCCGCCAAGTTTGGTAATTATTTTTTTGGTTATTTTTATTCATTGCGTGGCATTTAAGTTGTGCCAGTTTTAAGCTTTTTCTCAAAAACACTGATTCGATGTCACGTGGATGAGCAGAAACAGCTTAATTGTGCAGCTGACTCATTTTTTAAACTGTGAAAGCGCTTAATAAGAACAAAAAAACCAAATATTTTTTTACAATTTATACAAGAGTAGTGTGTTCTTTTGATAACTCAGCTGAACTCGTGGCTGGGTCGCAATTCAACAAAATGTTTATATATGTAATCGTAAGCACCATAAATATTTTTCCGATGCCTTAATAGTAGAGATATTTTCAGTGGCTTTATGCTACTTATAGATTTATATACAGGTCTTTAATATTTTCGTTGGAATCCAAACTTTATAATTTACTCTCAGCTACACTTAATGCACTGGCCAGTCATATAAATTATTTATAAATATTTGATACTCAGTTGCTAGGCCTTATGCACTAACCGAGAATAGTGTATATTCTATATAGTGTCTACCCGAACAATGTGCCTCAAAGGTGCTCTCTTTATTGCGCTTTCAATTAGCTTCTCCTCACGGTGCTTCTGTAGTCTCTTTTGTAGTGGAATACCTTTTGGTGTAGCACAATACTGAATTTTTCTAATATCGCAGTACGTTATCTACCACGCACCTTCGAAAGTTGTAAAAATTATGAGAGGCGCATAGTGTATGGTGTTAAAATACATTTTTTTTTTCAATAGAATAGGACAATCAATAATGCCATTAATCAAGTTATAAACAAAAAACAAAGAGAGTTTGGATCTTCTGTATTCCAACGAATTCAAACTTATTAAATAATTTATTTAGATGAGAGTAAACTTCTCCCTGTACTCGAAGCTGCTTCTACTAAGCCAAGTAGCTGGTACTTGTCATTATGACTACAGTGATGCCGTTTGCAATACCTACAAGAAATTTTCGTCTAATGACAAAGTAGACAACATATTTTAGGTGGGAATAAATTACTTGCAGAAAATTTAAGATGAGTAAATATCTTATATATATATATATATACAATAATATATACAAGTAACTATGAATACGTCACCAGAGCTGTAGCAATGAGCTTCTAAATATGTTCGTATATAAACTTACCTGGAAAGGAACTTGCTGAATATGAAACTAGACCGCCTTCCTTAAATATAGTTGAAATATTTGAAGTGAATATGTAAATATTCAAAGTTTAAATACACCTTTAAATCTATAAGTATGTATGTGCATAATTATAAAGCTCTGAGTAGCCCAACATAAGCATGCAAAATTAACTTTATCCAAGCAAATTATGGCATTACTGCCTTAAAATTATATTAGAGAATATACACCATTACAAAATTACAACCGCACCAAACATGAGAATATATATTTTTCAAACTTTCTACATAACCATGAAAAATTTAACAAACTTTCAAGAGAAGTGGAAATTTTCAAGAATTTTTTTGAGTACACAGTTTTATATATTTTTTTCTGACAGTGTGGTGCAGTTTTTTCTATCAAAAAAAAAGTATGTAGCGTGCGTTATACGGAAGAGCGCCAATAAAAAATGTTCAATAATTAGAGGAAATATGTAGTCAATACAAACTTAGACTTTACTACACTAAAATTCAATGGGCAGCAAAATTGCGTGCCCAAAAAAATTTTAATGAAAATGTTTTAATTTTTTTTTAAGTATACACTAAGCTTAAAGTTAAATTGTTTATCTTAAAAAATGTGTACATTTTATTAGAGTTTGTTGAATGGAATTGTAATTTTTGTAGCAGCTATAATTTTGGGTTTGCGTGTATAGCACAGGACCCTCTCCGAATTCACATAAATTTCCTTCTACATATGTATGTATGTGTGCACGTACATATTATTTACTCTTGAAATCCTTGCACTCGAAAGTTTAATATTGAAGGCTTCACCGAACAACTAAACCGAATCAAATGAATTTCATACGCACGTGCTGTGAGTAAATACAATACAACTCAAGGATGAGCATTTCGGTTACTTACTTACATACACACACACATGTGTAGAGAGTGAAAGGATACATAAGGGAAATTTTCATTATTTATGCGCTTCAATGTGCAGTAATTAGAAACGGAAGCAACTTGCCTGACTGACTGCACACATACCACGCACAGTGTTGTTGTTCGCGCTGAGTTAGTCAGTCAGCCAACCAGTCAGCCATCAAGGGGCTAAGAAGGCTAAGCAGCAAAGTCAAGTCAAAAAGAGGGTTGCTTGCACTTCAAATTGTTACTATTGCAATGCAACATTGAACTAAACAAAACAAAAGGCTGCTGGCAAAATGATGCTGACGCCGCTGATGCTGCCACTGCTGCTGCTACTGCATTCTGATGACGCAGCAACGTAGACAATCCCAAAGATGCCGGGAACGTACATAGCAAATGGAAGGGGTAATTTGCATAAACAATAAATGCGAACGTCGCTGGTGAAGGTGAGAGTGGGCGGGCGGGCAGACTGACTCATTGACAGCTCGATTGTGTTGCTGAATGCTTGACAGCATGACTGGACCATCGAAGACACACTAGCCGCATAGCGACATAGCGACATGACGAGGGGTGCAATGCGCATAAATTTTCGAAATTAGCAGCAGAAGATAGGAGCTCACAATTTAATATATATTTTTATAAAATGCATATGTATGAGTGGATAGAGGAAGTGCGCAGAAAGCCACACATACATACAAACAAATGTGCAAGTTCGCCAGCGAAGGGGTGTGATTTTTACTAGCCCATAAATTCTGATTGCCGCAAGGGGCTGTTGACAATTGAGGTGAGTAGAAGATTACTAATGCGGCAAGTAGAATGCGGAAAATGAGTATTAAAACTCGGCAGGCAGCTGTGTTGAGTGAGAGTTGCAAAGTGAGGGGATTGCAGCGTGTAGAGGACGAAAAACATAAGTAAAAGTTTAGTCAGGGATTTGCACAATGACTTACGCATTCGCTGCGGGAATTGCATGCAAACACTTGCAACCAGCAGGAAATGCTCAACTAAAGTTCAATTAGATAGATTGGCAACAGTTGAAAAGTATTTCCAAATTAATTGAAAAACATTTGTCATTGTAAATAAAAAAAATGCTCTGTGTGTAAACAATTTTTAAAAGTGTATTAACATGTTTGAAATTTGGATGAAATATATTGCATTAATTCAGTTATTTTGCGAGTTTGAAACGCTTATTTATATGGTTTTAGTTACAGAATGAAATATATTTTAATTGAAAAATAATGCAAAGCAAAAAATAGATAATTAAATTTTCAAAACTTGACTTTAAATAGATGCTGCATTACTATATAGTTCGCAATAGTTTACAATAAACTTTTTAGCTTCAAAAACGACAATTCGGATTACCGTCAAAACTTCGTGTTTACATTCATATGCATCAGTAAAATATCCTGAGCTATTACGAATTCGTTCGTGAACTAGAAAAAACCCGATTGAGAGTGGTAAGCAGATCGCGCAGATGTCCACTTTTGGCACATTTTTCGGAGCATTATTATTTTTTTTAAATATATATTCCTGCGGGGTATTTTCACTAATTTATTTGCGTGTGTTTGTACATGCGAGTTCGTACCAACGTCATGTCAATCAAATTCACTGATTGTTCAAACAAACGAACGCATGAAATGTGGTTTGACAAGCAGAGCTCAAGTGGAATGGCGTGTGGCATATTAAAAAGTTGCCTTCACAGGATATTTACATCTAGACATAGCATATTCCAGCTTCCCCATTTTATTAAGCTTCACTTCTGGTTTTGCTACTACGCTGCGGTAAGAGATTAAAAATTATTATTGGCTTCGAGCTGAGGAGCAATAAGTTTAGGTATCTTTAATACAGACTACTTAGTGGATTTTGATGACTGTGATGGATCGTGTTAGAATACCTTTAAATTAAAGAAGTAAACTCAAGAAAATTCCAACATGACACGACTGACTTAAACTACTAACCCATACATACATTTATCTATAAAAATTATACAGTTAGTACATCAGATTTCACTTGTCAACTGATTTGACAGGGTTGATTTTCTTATTTGTTAAAAGTAATTGCTACCTAGAAAACGTAAATTCTATTATATTTTATTTTTTTTAATTGACAAAGTGTGTGAAATATATAATTACAACCAACTTTTAGCTCCAAATAAACTAAAAGTTTAAAACCTTTCTGAGGTTTATAAAATATAAATCGGGCGGAAATTTTAATTCGAAAAACCAAAGGTTCGAGTACCGATTACTTTAAGTAAGCATATACTTCGATCAATAGAAAGTTTCAAAGGACACGTAAAATTTGCTTGTGAGTTAACAACGGCAGGCAGCGAAACCATAAATAAAATTTAACTATAACAATAAAAAAATCTAAGGAAAACAAGAAGGAAATCCGAAGATAAGGATTTAAGTAAAGTTTTTATTATTTTTTAATAATTGACATATTTATTGAGTTTTTATTATTTAATATGAAGAGATAACATTTTCAGAATTTCGCGATTAGGAAATTCAATCGTGAAACGTTATCTTTTCAACCGATTAATATATATTAATTAAATTTAATTACATGTTAAAAAAATATACGGTATTTTTAATGAAATTTTATATTTAAGCCACATTGGATGGTTGTTACGTCATTCCTTCCAACATTTAGAACAACAACGATCAACAGATAGTCAGCTGTTTTGTCAGATCTGAGTGAATATTAAGTCATCGCTATTATGAGTAAGCGAAACAGCTTGAACAATCGTTAACTACGAAATTTAATGTGTTAAAAAGAGATGGACGAATACACGTATCTGAAAGAAACTGGACATTACGTGGCGTAAAAATACTTAAGCAGCACTGCCGGGTAGCTGTTAGGTGATATGACCGGCAGTGTGCTAGTAGGAAAACGTTTAATTCCCCATAACTCTATGCAACATCAGAAAAATCACCGATATCCCGAGTAGAAATTCGTATTAGGTATATATAGATATCACGTCCCAAAACTTAAATAACGGTTATCTTACTTTATTTAGTTTTCCTTAGACTTACTCGAAAGTAGCTATAAAAATATATCATTGTCAGCAAAACACTTGCATTATTCATAAATCTACGAAATGCCGCGTGTTTGTGTTAATTCTCCAAGCTTATTTTATTACGTTTGTTGTCAATTTACTCTTAAAAGTGAAAAAAACCAATTCCACATTTGTTATGACGCTTATTTTACAATTGGTATTAGAAAGCAACACAAATCATGGGTGCCGAAAGTGTCTTGTTTAAAATGTTATAAATAATTGACGGGTTGGTACGCGGGTAATATTAAACAGATGCCTTTTGGTGTACCAATGCAGTGGCGTTTACCCAAAAATCACGTAGACGACTGTTATTTATGTTTTAAAACTGTGAAAATTAAAAAAAAAAAATCAAAACACTCGGTGAAGTATGCCACTGTGTCATCAGTGTCAATGCCGCTACCATATTCTCCAGACATACCAGTACCGGAAAGATTTTGTATTTCGTCAAATTTATCAAGTCCTATTGAAAAAAAGATGAAGCAGGCTCTTCTAATAGCAAATAGGTATTTATAGAAGAAAAAAATACGGAACCACATTTGATTAGTCAATCAGAACTAATTGACCTTATTAGAGAATTAAATTTGACCAAAAAAAAAATCTGAAAATATTAGGGTCGATATTAAAACAATGGAATCTATTGCAAGCTGGAGTTAAAAGTACAGCTAATCGAAAACGTCACATTACCTTAGCTACTTTTTATTCAAAAGAAGATGGATTAGTGATCTGCAATAATATTGATGGATAAATGTCAGCATTAGGTCACAAGCATATATCAAAATATGGGTTCAGTAAGTGATGAAAGATTTCATCAAGAAATTGCAGAGTACGAGAAGCGTTATCAGGGTAGAAGGGAACCAGACATGCTTGCAGACTATTGTTGGAGCATCCAGAGGGATACTGCCACTACTGACTACAAGCGGAAAGACAATCGTTCAAAAAAAAAGTTTTTTTAATGTAGAATAACAATTTATATCACCGCTTTATATAATTTTAAGTAATATTAATAAATGCGTTTCACTACTAAACTATTTCAAATAGTTTTAAGGTGGCGAATCATTATTACATACTGTGAACCTAGTGAAAAAAAAATTACTTTGTTGCATAGTGTAATCGATGATTATGATTTGAACAAAATATTACCTCTGTCAAAGTCGCTAAAATTCCGATAACAAACTTCCACTACCTCGCAGTGGATTTTTGTACTCGATGCTCATTATATCCGTCATTTAATCTGCGCAATGTGTTTTTCCCTACTCCATCCGCCTTACCATTTTTATTGCACTTTACGAAGAACTTATGGTATTACTTCTCATGCTGTTTATTTGCGAATTTAGTTTGAAACAAACTTTTAGTTTATCCCACAGCATTACCATTCGCGCGCCAACTTGCCACATGGCTTAGCATTTCATGCGAACGCTTGACCCAAGGACACGCAAGGATGTCATCTAAATATGATTTTACTTAAACTGCGTTTTGTTCCGCTTTTATTTGCCACTGCCGCGTTATGCATTTATATAATAAAATGTGTATGTTTGTATGTGCACGAGTAGCTCTGTCGTTTATTGCTCAGCTGCGTTTTGCTTGCCGCCGTGCAATGTTAGCGAGTTGTCTCGATTCTTAGCAAATAATTGCAATTGCAGATCTGAAATATGAATGTATATACATATATACATGCTTATATGCAAAAGTACGCGCACATTATGGAATGGAAAAATGCAACTTCATAGCATTGCATAATTATGAAACAAATAACTAAGTAGGCAAACTAAGCAAAGTGTCCTTCATGCGAAATCTCTGGTAAGCGGCAGATGCCATGAAGCGCCACTAGAAGCTCAATGATGTATCTAAGTACTCGTGCGCAGTGTTTGGCATTTGAAGAAGTGTACATTTATTTCAAAACTTTAATCCACTACAACAGCTGATTCGTTGTAGCCTTCAACAAATGCAAGTAATTTGAGTGGAAAATTGTGGCATTTTGTTGGCAAAACTGGCAAGAGTGGCTTAATTATTAGATTAGGAAAAGAGTAAGCAAATATTTTGTATATGCAATACACTTTTTAGGGCAACGTCGTTAAATGGCTTTCAAATTTTTTCAATTTTTTATTTGGAGTGACACTTTTCGAGCCACGACCATGGCAGAAGCAATGTTTATTTTTAATTTTTTGTTATAAAAACCTGTGTCACAATAAATAAAAAATTAAGTAAAGTGGTCTTGGCATAACTATTTCTGTGGATGACCTATCAATTTAAAATTGTGGCGCCCAAACCCACTTTAAATAACGAAAAAAAAATAAAATCGCCCTCTGCTGTTGCTTTAGAAATATACTTTTATGAGCATATGCTTACAAATTATTTTAACATTTTTGAATACTAATTTCTTTTAAAAAATGTCTTCACAATATTTACTCCGCTAAATTCGCAATGCGCTGCGACCACTGCCTTTATTCGGGCCTCGAAAACCATATCGCCGTCTGGTTCAGGGAACCCTTATGGCTGCAGTATTTCTCCTTGGGAGACACCCAATCTCCCGAAGCCCCTTGGTGTTTCCCCAGTATAAGTCCCTCAGTCTTTGAGTTTCTTTCCAAAGCCAGTTTATAAAGGTGTTAGTATCCACTGCAAGGAAGGGCTCAGGTCCATCGGGGGTTAAGGCAGCAGCTTTAGTCGGTTAGGCGGCGGCCCAAATGCAGAAGTTCTCAATTAACTATTTGCATATAAGAACAATAAATATGATAAATGTGTTTCATTACTTACACTTGCTTTGTTTACATTGATCAAAACCATCTTTCAAATAACTGCAAAAATATAAAAAAACAACTTAGTTATTTATCTTAATTCAAGTTAAAATATCACAACATGCAAAACTATTTAAACTTTGTAGCCAACCGTGCGTGTTGCACAAGAGGATTACAAAAGCAAGTGGCTATGAAAGTGTAAGTAAAGCACAATAATGTCAAACAAAAATTGTTGTAAACGCACTGAATTTCGTATACATTTAAACATGTATTATTTTCAGTCTACATTTAGTGGTAGAATGAAGTGAAAGAGGAATAGAATATATTCTGAAGTTCTGCACGTGACGTGACAACATGCGATTCATACAGTGACTGCAAAACGTTTGCGCTGCAACATATGCGCTCGATTATAAATGATTATATACATATTTTTGTATGTATTGTGTGTGTGACAACAGTGCATACTATGTTTGTATATGTATGTATGTATGTATAAACAATTGATTGTTCACATAAAAGTTGAATGTATGCAAGCACGAATGTTGGCGTTTAACAAAAAACTGTCGAACAAACAGAAAATGAATTATAAATCAAGCGAGTAAAAGTGCAATTTGCTTGCAAAAACACGAACGAACCACTAAGTGAGGTCATAAATGGGTGAACCACTATTTGGTCTGGTACGTTTGCCTTTGTAAGTATGTACTTGACTTAAAAAAAATGTATTAAAAATATTTGCAATTTAAGCTTGTTAAAAAAAACTATAAAAGTGAATAAGTTTCAAGTTCAGCACTTGTATGATTTCATTAACACTTGGAACCAGTTCGTTGGTTAAGCTTCGATTATCTAAATGATAAGTAAAAATTTCAAGGGGAGGGCTCACGTGGTGGTCCCGAAAAAGCGAGACACTTCGCGATACTCCACATAAAATTTTTAAACCACTATTCAGTCGATAGAACGCAAAAATTCGATCGTAAAATTGTAGCTAACCTAACAGGCGGGTTGGTCATCGCAGCACGCTTTCTTGCCAGTTTCACAGTCAATATAAAATAATTCTGTTGGCGTGATAGCCCCAGGGTCTATATAGGCGCTGAAGTAACTGAATGCACGTCTATTTCTCTGATTGGTGTTCAACTTTTGAACAGTGATTCCCAAGTTTTTTATTGCAAACATTTCTATATGGAAACCCCTGCATCAGTCGTAACAAAAACTAAGTACTGATCGAACATTTTCGACAGCAAGCGCTTCTACCAACCCTTCGATCCATCCCTGAAGAGGTACTTGAGTCAATGTGAGTGGAGACGAAGCAGTCTTTAAGGCTGCTGACCACCCGGTTTCAAGCGAGTTTCAAGAGACTATGGCCGCCATTAAAAAAATATAAGGCGACTGCCCTTCCAAGAATCGGGCCCAAGATCTTGATACTGTCGGATAGCTAAAGCGAACCTCTCCAACCAGAGAATGGCCAGGTATCTTGTAGATCCCGTGGATGATCTTAGAAGTCGATGGTAAGGCAGCTATTGAATGTCCACTTGATCATCAAGTTCAAGTAGCAGTGTGACAGTTTGGGTAATGTATTCAGAAATCTTTTCCTTATCATTCTTTTAGGATTATACCATCGATACACTTCAATATATACGAAATTTTTTACTGGCGCATTACCGTTAAAGCATAAAAACTTTCAGCTATTTATTGTTGTGCATCCAGGCAGCAAAAAGTTGTATACACATTTCTACTATACTTTAGCTTGCTAAGTACACTGAAGAATATTTAAATACTCACAAATCAAAACTTAATTTGTCATATTTTCATTATCATTATAATTGCCAATACCTTTGCCACTCGAACCAATTATTATTGATTTGGATAATTGCATGAATTTGGTAATAAAAACAGCAATATAAAGTTTAAAGCAATTAACGCACACCTAAATATTTCACCAACAACTTTACAACTAATTATCCTTTATCCTATCAAAGCGACAGCCGCAGGCAACTACTTCAACTTAAAACCAACCAAAGACGAACTCATTAGCAGGGGAGAAAGTACAAGGGATGGGTCAACGTAATCGCCAACTAACATTTGCTATTCTCCATCCACCAGCTCATTATCTACTTGTCTCGTCTATTCACCGGTGTGCATTGGCACTTTCGTTAATTTAACCAACAATTAAAGTCACACACACACACAAAAACACATATTTTGCGAATTATTTGATGCTGCTGGAGAACAATATTTGTAAGAGGGAAGGGAAAGAGATGGGATGTATTTTGTTCTCATAATAACAAATAAGCAAAACAAAAAACGAATAAAAAAATAGCAAATTAATGGTGATTTCTATCAGATTGCACAAGAGTGCCCCAGTCGGTTGTTGTAGTTTTGTATTTCACTTTTGGTAGCATTTACGGAGAGGGATTGAAGAATGATGAGAAATAAATATTGTGATGTTAAAATTAGATATGGCAACATCGCGAGCTCAAACGAATGCTATATCTGATTGAAACCCAAAAATCTGCTTTTATTTACGAGCAGTCGACTTAAGAGCATTCTCCTAAATGAGAGTACATTGAAATTCTGGTGCAATAAATCTTATAAAGACGTTGTCATATTCAGGAATACCGAGTGGAGTCGAATGCAAAAGCAAATTTTCGATATGGTAAAAGATTCCTTAATAAACAATTTACTTAGAAACAAGAAGATGGTTTTGTAGTATAGTGTAAGAATATATTTCCGAGATATTTGCAAGAAATTCGGGGTATACGAGTATAATGAATAGCAATAAATATGTTCCCATAATGATAATTATTGCACAATGTATCGGATACAAATATTGGTAAAAACGACGGTATCGATAGTTATGTCGATTATTCCTATTACTGTGATATCGTTAATTATACAGTGCTTATCATATTGTTACAAATAAAGATGTTTATATAAAAAATAAAACTACAGTAACAAGAGTTTTAACATTTTTTTAAACAATGGAAATGCAAATTCCAGGAATAAACAAACTGGTTAATAACATGTAGTGCACTAGATATATAAATTCAGATTGACTTTATATCACTTAACACTCCATTTACAATCGGACAAAAAAATAATTATAAAAATTCTAACTGCAATGTTCATGCAACACCTAGATGAGGAATATAGTAGTAAAGTTCTACGCCAGATGCGTTGATGACATTATTTGTCTTGCAACGGGAGACAAAAGCGGATTGATACTTGACTATTTGAACAATCAACAAAAAAGTATAAAGTTTACAATTGAGGCGCAAAAAAAAATTAGCTATTGGGATATTTGTCTATTGGTTTATTTGTAAAAATATAGTCTATGAATACATAAAATATTCTTACAGACTAACAACGAATTATACAAAATTATTCAAAAATAGAATATAGCGAATTCAGAAAGTAGTTTCTGCAGACTGAGAAATCTATATCTCTACTGCTTGCTGTGCGATTAAGATCAATTAAAGTTCTTGTATTGGGAGCATTAAATGCATATACAGTTTTTATGGAACCAAAATAAAATGTTTCAAAGTGACGAAAATTTCTTAATGATGTATTAAAGCGAATGCGTTCAAGAAGGGAAGTACAATCTACACCTCCACTGATGATATCGAAGACGAAAGATAAGGAGAGTATCACTCTTTTACTCTCTTCCGATTTTAGATTTATTAGTATACACCTGGCGTGATATGGGGGAATCGGGTCACTCAAATGTAATATTCGTAAGGCATATCGAATAAAGAACTTTTGAATGTTTTCTATGCGTATTCTAGTCTAGATCTGACAAGGTCTGTAAAAAGTAACTTTAAAGTTTATGGATGTGAGATTTCCGAACTGTTCCGTGGCACAAAGGCCAACATTGCATACGACTTCGACACTATAGAGTTAATATGATTGACGAAATTAAATTTGCTATCAAAAATTACTCCTAAGTCCTTTATCTCATGGACGAATTTAATATAGATAGATTTGAGAAATATTATACGATGTTTGTAAGATAGTGTTACGCTTACTAAAAGTAACATAATAGCAATTATCAATATTCAGCGATAAGCGATTTGTCTCACACCAGGTGTGAAGATTATTAATCTCCGCTTGCAACATCTGTGAATCCTGCGGGTTTTTTATTGTAGAGAAAATTTTTAAGTCGTAATTAGGCGAAGGAGAAGCAACTACTTATATCATTAATGAATAAAATAAAAAATAAAGCAAAACAGGGATGCGAAAATGTATTGTCCACATTAATAACACACTGACGATTATCAGATAGGATTTTATCCATTCCAGAACGCTAGAGTGAAAACCAATGGCTGATATTAGATTAAATAAAGATACTAAAAACTCGAATTCTATATGTACTGAAAATCCAAGGCCACGAACACTATTATACATAAGTCTTTAAAACACCACAATTAATAACTAACTAGTAAAAATTAGAGAAATATTCCAGAGAAATGAGAATTGTGGCAATTACAAAAAATGGCCCCCGGCATTTTCGTATTAGAAGCAGAAGCGTCAAACACGCTCTTCATAAGTCAAAACATTGAAACAGTGGACCGATCCTTGTTCAGTTTAGAGATATAGTAAAGATATCCCCTTCCCCAAGCCAAATAGAACAAGACTATCTACCGGTAAATACTAATTTTCTCCTTTTAAATTCAATGCATCACCGCCCATAATTTTTAGGATTAAACGTACCATTCAGCACCTTCGTTATTTTTATTCATTTTTTCTCTACTAAGCGATGCACACGCCGTTTTGTCTGCATCTGGTATGAATTACTTTACAAGAGCACGTACATGACACATTCATTTTACGACGACAAAATTCGCATAATTAAATTCTTTATAGAGTTTTGACGTGCAACGGAAGTGCTCCTACTAACTAATTAAATTTAATTCTGAATCGTAGGAGAGCACAGTGACGCCCTCTCAAATCGAAAGCGAGATAGTTAGCTGCGAGTGTGTGTGTGCGTGGGACAGCATGCGTAATCGTGTGCATAAGTGAATCGACGCTTATGTGACTCGCCTTTAGCCGTTTTCACTGCAAACTTCAATCACATGTCAGCAATTTTAAGCAGCTGTCACCGATTGAGTAGACTCAGACGCGGCCTAGAGGCATTCGCGTGAGGTTGCAAAAGTTCAAAGATAAATACGCGGAGGCCCATTAAAATTCCACAAAGGGATTTCGTTGAAATCCAGTGGTGAGCGTAAAGAAAGTAGTCGACAAATTCTGGCAATATGTGCCAATAACAATACAAAATACACGAGTGTATGTGTGTGTGTGTGTAAGGCAAACTTCTTGCAAATGGCGCGCCTATTTCCAGCGCGGGGAGACCCAAACAGGCAGCTAAGAATTTATGCGCCTAAAAACAAGCAACGCAAATCCCAAAAAATTGTTATTCACTACACAAACGGTGGCAAAAGACAATGGCATGTTGCGCCATCAAACGATCAAAATTGTGTTGACGCCACAATTGAAACTGTGGGGTATCCAGCGAAATATTCGTATACCTTCAACAACCGCCCTACTACCTGCAGCCAGCTTCGTTTGCATAACCTCACGTCATACAAAATGCGATTCAAAAGCATAGGCAACCATTTAAAATGCCATAAAATCGCGCTCACTTTTGGCGGCGCGCCGCATCGGATCGTATAGCTTATTGGTATTGGTAAGAATTTGACGCCATTATCGGAGGCTTGTCGCAGGACATTAACACACACACACACACACACACAAACTCATAGAGCTACGCACACTCAGCTAACCGCGTCAGCTGGCAACAAGGCGCCGACTGCTTGGCAAGCGAATTTTATGGCATTTGATGCGCACTAATGGCAAGCGCTCAAATACGAGTACGTGGAGGGGGAAATTGATAGTTGGTATGCGATTTGGGATTTGGATTCGAGTACGAAAATAGGTAGATAGCGAAATACGAGCTCACACAACAAGTTAAGAATATATAGATTTTCATTTCATGGATAGATAATAATTGCCCACTTGCGATTAATTGGTGAGTAGGTAAATGTGAGTACATATAATGGACTTGTGCATGTGTTGGTAACAAATAAAGTGATTATATTCGTGTATGTATTTTGAAGCGTAATGAAAACGGTTTTATGTTTCCTGTCAAAATTGTTTCCGCTTTGTTTAAAGTGATTAAAACTAAAAGTCCCAAATTGACGTTTAATATGTAATGCAATAGCCGGCTTATTCAAAAGAGAAAACAGTTTGAGGGCAAGGTATAAAGCGTTAGGAAGGATTGGAATTTGCGAACAAGGGTCACGAAAAAAAAAAACAAAATCTCTTAGTTCTTTGTGTATTAGGGAAAATTTGTAATAAGTTTAGAATCATTTTGGGATAGTTTCTGGACTAATTCAGGACGATTTAACGACCACTTCGTGATTAATTCAAAACAGCTTCGGAACTTGTTCACGTCTGCTACAGAATTATATTGTGATTTGTTCAGTTCTAATTAAAAAATATTTCTGTACTATTTGAGACTATATCGAGGCTAATTTGTGTGCATTTAAAGACTGGTTCAAATTTTTTTCAGCTACTTTGAGGAAATAATTTCCGTCTTTTTAAGACCAACTAGCTCTGGATTATTTCGAAAATAGTTTAGATCCTTTCCGGAATATTTTGGGATACCTTCGCGATCATATCGAGAACTGTGCATGGACTTTTGCAGGAAATTTTCTGGACTAGTTTGACATAAATTTGGAACTTATAAAAGACTATTGCGGGATTTTTGCTCACTTGCTCGAAATATTTTGGGAGAGAAGTTTACGACTTTTTCACAACCATTTTGGGAATAGTTTAGAACAGGGCCGTTGTGGTCGAGTGTCTAGCGGTGCCTGCTATTACTCGATATGCCGCTGGGTTCAAGGTTCGAATCTCAAACAGGGCAAGTAAAATCTAAATCATAGAAAACATTTTTTTCTAATAGCGTTCCTCCCTGGGCAGACAATAGCAAACCTCCGAGGGTATTTATGCCAAGAAAATGCTTCTTATAAAATACATCTCCGTTCGGAGTCGGCACAAAATTGTAGTTCCATCCAAAATTGTAGTACAACATAAGAGACGCGCATTAAAATTGGTAGGAGAAGCTCGGCCCAACACTGAGCTATATAGTGTTAGCGCCAAGTTATTATTATAGCACAGGGACCGTAATGTTTATGAGTTTTATCTAATAAAATGATATTTAATCAATATTTTCAGATTTTTTTATATTTCAATCAAAAACCAATATAATTATATTAAATATCGATAAAAATTTATTTGATTAGATATATGTATAACCTATTATTCGCGTGTTAATTTTTCGCTTTGAAATATTACTTTTTTTACGAGTGGCTGTTTATTGATAAGAGATAATCATAATTTTTTGAGTTTTATTTTTTGATCAAAAATAAAAATCATTTGTTGAGCGTTATTTTATAGCTGAGAAGAAAAATTAATTTTTGAGTTTTATATTTTTTGTCAGATCGAAAAGTTCAAAAGGACCGACCACTTTTCTAATAACTGCAAGGTGGTTATTTATTTTGCTATGACCTCGTCAAAACATGTACTCAAATATGATAACAAATATTTACAGCATATAAATATTGTAAAATATCAACTGTGCTTTGAATGGGCTACAAAATTGTATACTAAAAACATTAAATAAAAAAATTTTATTTTACATTTTTATGAATTTTTTGATAAGTTTTAGTATTGTATCGAGGTTTTTCGAAACAAAATGATTACTAAACTATTCCAAGCCATTATCGAAGGTTGTTCTTAAACAGCGGTAAAATCTCGCGAACATTATTAAATGAAATTTTATTCTATTTTCTTGTCTAACTTATTTATATGTTATTTAGAATTGCATACATAAAATTTCATAAGAACCTGGTACTCATTGCTCACTACTAAGTATACCCGCTAATTTTGTCTCGACTATATAACAATTAAAAGTCCAAATATCCGGCGGCTTAAATCCGCCTGTGTCTGAACATAGCTTTAACTATTAACGATATATGCTAGATAGTGTGAGAATGATAGCGTTTCAAGGAAATTGCATATAGTGATCATTGAAATAAATCGTAAAAACATTGCTGCTTTATTAATTTTTTTTTTTTTATGAAACACTGATATTCAAAACGTGTTTAAAATCGCAAATAGACTCCACTATTTCTCAGTCTTATTTATTAAAAAAAATTTTAATGTTTTTACTTTACATTTAAATTAATTATTTAAAATTTATTTATGTATTTATTTCTACCACAGTTGAAAAAAATGAACAGCAGTAGATAAATTCATTTCTGGATCTTTGAATAAACGTAAAAGGTAAGTAATCGTTATTTTTTTATTGATTTTCGGTCTGGTAATTAAAATTATAACTTATTTTAATTTCTTGATAAACAGAGAAGTTTAAATTTGGCTTTTATTTTTTTCGATTAAAAATAGCAATTATATTTTTAAAACCAGTTTGTCAAATATTTTATGTGAAGCACATATTTTAATGTTTATGAATTTTCTTATTTTAATTTTCGACTTAAAAACTGTTTTGAAATTGAAATTTTATCAAAGTAATTAAAGTTAAATTTGTATTTGTTTGCTTGACCTACATAATCCAGTTTGTACAGTTTTTGAACGATAAAATTATATAAATTAAATTAATTTTTTTATTTATTATTAGCAATTGTTGCTTTGCAAACAACCTTCATGCTGCTACATTCAAATATTAAAAAATAGCTGGTCTAAACTGGCAAACTTTCTTTACGGTCTTCAAAATTCAAAGCAGTTAATAAATCAGTTATAACTTTCTGGAATCTAAAAATTTGTGTTTTATGCGAAACTTTGCATTGCGAAAATAACCTCGAGATTTGCGATTGCCTTAAATTTAGTACTAAGCTTGCTTAATTTTATTCTTCTGTGCAGAAATTAACAAATACAATCCAAAAATACTGATAGCGAAAATTCAACTTATAGATGAAGTAAAATTATTGACATAGCAATTAACATGTCAATTGGAATAATTGCCTTTCTTGTAAGTATAAAGGTTGGACATATTAAGTTGTTAATTAGTCAGATGCTAGCAGCGTCATTAGGCGTGCTCACCTCTTAACTGTGTGGACTTAAAATGACCACGAATAATTGTATTAATTAACTATTACAAATCGCTTAATTTGAATCATCTACCTACCAACATATCTACGTATACATTCACGAGAGAATCGTAAAAAACGGTAAATTCTATTTGGCTCACAACCTGCCTGCTCCTTCAAGCTCCGCACATTAATAGGTTGTCTCGCTTGCACTCAAACCAACTCGACTTCCAGAGACGCCGTTGTAAACATTTTGAACCTTTTGAACTGTGCAGCTTTGGCTATTAGCCAAAACATCGCCTACAAGTGTTTGAGTTTCAGTTGTGTCTATGTGCCTGTGAGCCTAAAGAGCAAAGCCAAGTTAAGACTCAAATTTTCTAGATATATTTTTTTTACCTCCACTTGCTCTCACTTTGGTTTTGGCAAGTTTTGCAAACTTTTAATGGTTCATAAAATATTGATGGTAATGACAATAACTTGAACATTGAATGGTCAAATGAACGGCTATGACGCCACGAAGCAGTTGAAGCAGAATGCGGCCAAAAGGTACAGAAGGGCACTGTGAGACTTTCACGAGCTGGTAATTGAAGGTAGTCGTACAAGGGTTTTTTGGTAAAGCGAACATGCTCGCATGTCATGTGGGAATATGTTATGCTTTGATGGTGGCTGGAAAAGTGAGGCTTAAATTGAATTTTAAAACTTTTTCATGCTCGTATTTGGCGCAGTCTGCTGCATTCTCTGCTTCTTTTCAGGGTAAGCTTGAGTTCGCTGCTTTGAAATTTTTGAAAAAGAGTTGCACTACAAAATTGGAATTAAAAAATTAGCTAATCAGCGGGCATTTGATTTGCATGTAGAAGAGATGAAAAGTTTGTATAAAAATGAGTTGTATAACCAAAAACATCATCAGTTAAAGAAAAGTGTCTTAAATGAATATACTGAGCTCAAAATTATATTAAATAAAAAAAAGTGGAAGAATAACATCAGACATAATTTTCCAAAACTCAGGCGGGATTTTCGTGGGGACTAACAAAAATTCGCTTAGTTGACCAGAAAAAAAAAACAAAGAATAATTTCTTATTTATTCTTATTCCTTGTAATTTTTATCTTTTTTTAATAATAATAATCCCAAGGGTTTTATCCCTCCATACCCGCCCGACCGACACGAGGGGCGCATCCGCATGACGCACGGATATATAAAAAAAAAATTTTTGTTTTTTTCATATATGTTGCGCCGAGTCATGAAAGGCAGAGGTTTGTTAAGTGTCGAGATCTAAAACTGTTCAGCTACAGAACAAATGCTCATCAGCTGATCGAATAGTAATATATGTATTTGTATGTATGTATGTATTAATTATTGAGAGGATTGAGTATAGTTTTCTTTATGTAAAAAAGTGAGTCTGAAATATCAAAAGAACCGGAGTGAGTGTTAAAATCCCTACACAAACTATGGAGTGGCTCATTTAACTCAAAATTACTTTTACATGGCTTCAGAAAGAGAGGCCGGAAATGTCTTAAAATTCTGGAGGGAACGCTTAGTTTTATTTCGCTAAGAAGAGATGGGCTAGAGATCAAGCCTGTCAGTAACTTGACCAAAAATACAATGCCTAGCATTTCTCTGCGACTAGCAAGTGTATCCAGTATGGGCCTCACTAACGTTGTGAATTGAGCCTTCGTGATGTAAGGGTCATTGAATTCTTTTGACCACCGTTTTACAAATGCAAAAACACCCTTGGCTTTGTTAACTGTAACATTTATGTGAAGATTAAAATTAAATTTCGGGTCCATTGTAATTCCAAGATCAACAAAGTTAAACACTTGTTCGAGGTTATGGTTACATATTTCATAAGAAGCTGGTTGAACTGCTCTGCGAGAAAAGCACATTACTTTACATTTTTTAAGGTTTAGTGGCATGTAATTTATTTCACACCAGTTAGTCATGCTATTTAAATCCGCTTGTAGTAAGGACCTTTCCTCAACAGAATGATACGATCTAAAAAGCTTTACATCATCAGCATACAATAAAATTTTTGAATAATTTATTACAGAAGGTAAGTCATTTATAAAAAGTAAAAACAGAATCGGACCAAGGTGACTTCCTTGCGGGACCCCTGAAGAAACATGAATAATGTTTGAGGAACTATTTTTAAAAAGAACTCGTTGTGTTCTGTCAATGAGGTAAGAAGACATCCAACGAAGGAGATTAGGTTGAAAACCAAGGAGATCGAGTTTATGGATCAGTAAAGAGTGACTTACTCTGTCGAATGCTTTACTAAAATCAGTGTATATAACATCAGTGTGCATAAATTCTCTGAATCCATTTGAAACATGAGTTGTGAACTCAAGCAAGTTTGTAACGGTCATTTACCCTTAGAGAACCCATGTTGTGTGCTAGAAATTGTAGAGGATATGGAATACGTTAAATGGTCAACAACAATAGCTTCGAATAATTTAGGAATAGCAGAAAGCTTGGCTATACCGCGGTAATTTTCTATAGAGGACCTACTCCCGGTCTTATAAAGGGGTATAATGAATGATTCTTTTCAAGCTGAAGGGAAAATCCCAAGCTTAAGAGAAAGATTAAATAAATTAGTTAAGGGCACATAAATATGTTTAGCACAGTTTATGAGGAAACACGTCGGGATCGAATCGGGGCCAGCCTTAAATGATTCTTTTAAGTTACTCAAATAATAAAATACTTCCTCGGAAGATATCTGCGGAATAATAGCAGAGGTGAGGGAAGAGTTTATATGGATAATGTTTGCTCAGAGGCGAGTTAATGGAGTAATTTGACCTGAAAAATTGGGCAAACATGTTGGAAATTGATTGGGAGTCACAAGAAACGGTATTTTGATATTTCATAGCAGACGGAAAACTAGTCACTCTGCGCCTAGAGTTAACGAAGTCATAAAATGATTCAGGGTTTTTTATTAGATTCCTTTTAACTTTGCACAAATAAGACCTGTAGCATTTTTTATTTAATTCAAAATAAGCGTGTCGGATAACTGAGTATTTAATATAGTTAGTGTGCAAACCAGTTTTTTTGTACAATTTAAACGATCGCGAATTCTTATTTTTTAAATTTTTTAGTTCTTTAGTAAACCAAGGTTGTGATTGCTCCTTTTGGACGCAAACCCGTTTTGGTACAAACTTTTGAAATAAGCTAAATATAGTGTTATAAAAATGCTGGACGCAACGTTCAACATCATCTTTATACGTCGGCCATTATAATTTTGATAATTCTCGATCTAATTTCTTGAAATTGGCTTTCGCGAAAATAAAACGAGCGTTTGAGCTACTTGATTTATCAACATTATTTCCAAAATCACCAATAAATAACCTCGTAATTTACCTCAATCGCAGGGTGATAAGAGTCCTCTGGAATAACCAAGGGTTCGCACATCTTCATAGATGACTTAGATACGTCATCAACAAAAACAAGATCCAGAATGGTGCCAAAATTGTTTGGAGTTAAATTGATCTGATTTAGACAGAGCTCAGCCATATCTTCTAAAAACACATTGTATCTATCCTTTGATGATATTGGAACGATAACGTCGTCTATAAGAGTACATGATATGCCTGGCATATTGAAGTCACCAAGTACAATCATCGAGTCATGTGCAGTAATCATTGAACTTAAAGATCTAAGTAACGCAATATGTTGAGAATAAACCGATAAGTCAGAGTTAGGAGGGATATAGCAAGCAGCTAAATAAATGAAACCATTTTCTACCATAACTCGTATGGCTTTAAATTCGATTGACTCGATGAGGGGGATATTAACATCTTCGGATGGTATTGAAGAATGAACTGCAAAAAGAACACCCCCACCGATTCTGTCCTTACGGTCATTTCTATAAATTTGATATTGATTAGGAAGGATCTCTGAATTAAAAATATGTGGTTTAAGCCAAGTTTCAGTAAAGCAAATTACGTTATAGTCACAGTCTGAGCCTTTTATATATAAATCGTTCAATTTAGTATTTAAACCTCTAACGTTTTGGTAGAAAATACTTAAAGTAGAATTTAAAATTAGTTTTTTTTCTCAGTGTCACGATTAGGAATTGAAGCTAAGTTATTTATTTTATTTTTATTTTTATGTGGCTTGTATTCAAATTCGCGAACAAATGCCCGGTTGGCCAAAAAGAATTGTTAAGCAAAGTATCAAAAACTTCAGGTGCCACATCAATTTTAAAAGATGACACGTTACGTTCGTATTTAAAGTTAAATTTTCGGATTGCTAAGTTACAAGTCTTAATTTTTGATGAAATGTAAAACTCTATATCATCAGAAGAAGTGTCCCTAGCAAATCTAGAAACAAAAATCGATTTTCTACATAATCGCCATTAATTTCAACGAATTTGAAATTTAAAATTGACCGCATCAATTATCTCCGTGTAACTGTCAAATTTATTTTTGAAAAAAAAACCAGAAATCACAAGGTGCTAGATCCGGGGAATACGATGCTAATCGTATTTCTTCCATGCAGCGATCACAATAAAGTTACTCACTATTTCAGCAGTATGAGCTGGCTCGTTGTCATTATGTTCTCCAACAAATTTTTGAAAACTTTTGCTAATCAGTTTTCAGTAAATCATTTTCAAGTTACCGTCTGACCCTTTTCCAAAGGAAGAGCAGCTACGATTTTTGATCCGTCGAAGTAAACTTAGATCGTGATTTTTGTTGCTAAGTTTTTACAGGTTTTCAGCCATAGTGACGTCATCAGTGGAAGAATTTGGTCGAATTGTCGGGGCTCGTTCTCTACAGAAAAATGTCCCGTCTGGAATCTTGGGAAATAGTTGGAAATAGTCTAGAAACAGTGCAATCGTTCCATCAAGAATCACATAGCAAATTTTAAACGATTTCTCTAAAATTTAAAATAAAGTCTCGTTAAATATTTCAAAGGATTTTGCATTTTTTTAAATAAAATAAAAAAAAAACTATTCGAGCTTTTGTTAGTCTCCTCGTAAATTAACCCAGTTGATTTAAGTTCATGTATCACTTTTCTTAAAAACATGAAACACAAAAAGAAATCAACACAAATTGTTTATTAAAATTTCAAGTACTTAAAGTATTAAGTCGAGTACAAACAAAGTATATTGTTTGCTTCCAGAGCTGATGTCACACAAACAGCTAATATCGCAAAATTCTTTACCAGCAAAGTAAGGTTATCCTGATAGGATATGAAATGCGTTATATAATATTTGTAAACTTTCTGGTAAAAAAAACCATCCTTGCGTTTAGAGCACACAGCAGTTATCTCTGGAATTTAGGGATACAATTTTTGGTAGTAACTTTTTATAGAATTTTTAAAAACGTCACAACATGAACATGCAAATAATTATAATTATTTTGGTTGTATCACTCACAATAACTCTGAAAATAATGACAATTGCTCCTAAACTCCATTGTCATTCAGTACAGTGATTTGTTGCTTAATAAAATCTACCGTTACAAACTTGCTAAATTTTGCAACAACTCATGTTTAAAATGGATTCAGAAAATGTATGCATACCGATGTTATATACACCGATTTAGGTAAGGCATTCGATAGAGTAAGTCACTATTTACTCATTCATAAACTCGATCTCCTTGGTCCTTTTCAAAAATATTTCCTCGAGGATTTTTTACGTATCTTCAGGGGTCCCGCAAGGAGGTCACCTTGGTCCGATTCTTTTTTTACTTTCCATAATTGACATGCCGTTTGTAATAAAACATTCAAAAATTGTTTTTATGCTGATGATGTAAAACTTTGTATAACGTATCATTATGTAGAGGAGAGGTCTTTACTACAAGCAGAAATGCCAGGCATCGTATTTTTGGCCAAGATACTGACCGGCTTGATTTCTAGCCCATCTCTTCTTGGCGAAATAAAGCTAAACGTTCCGTCCAGAGTTTCACTTTTTCTGAAGTCATGTAAAAGTAATTTTGAGTTAAATGAGCCACTCCATAGTTTGTGTAGGGATTTTAACACTCACTCCGGTTCTTTTGATATTTCAGACTCACTTTTTTACATAAAGAAAACTAGAATCAATGTTCTCAATAATTGATACATACATACATACATATTTTTAATTATTTAATCAGCTGATGAGCATTTGTTCTGTAGCTGAACAGTTTAAGACAAGGATGCATTTTAACGTTAAATTTAACCGTTCCGAAATGTGTTCTCTTGTTTCGGTTGAAACATTTCAAAATATTATCGTTAAAGCAATTATCATAATAAATT
Organism: Philophylla caesio; assembly: GCA_963971545.1. NCBI lineage: Eukaryota > Metazoa > Arthropoda > Insecta > Diptera > Tephritidae > Philophylla > Philophylla caesio. Next base: position 98,255,995 of record OZ020609.1, on the reverse strand, counting down.
TCATTACGTTTTTAACCGAAACGAAATGCTGGCGTTAACGTTAAAACGTTAAGAAAAACGCTGGAGATTCACTCGTCACTAACAGAAGCGCTGCATACTTTTAGGCATATTAAAATTAACGAAAACGGAAATTTTATAACGTTGCAACATTAACGATTTGATTTCGTTTTGATAACATGGCGCCGAAACGCAACAAACTCATTTCGTTAAGTTAATTTTGCTCGTTAACAAAACAAAATGGTATCGTTTCGTTTGTTGAGCAGCCCTGGTTTAAGATCTCGACACTTATCAAACTTCTGCCTTTTATGACACGGTGCAGTCGGGCAGGTATGGAGGGATTAAACCGTTGGGAATATTATTATTATAAATAAAAAATAATGAGGTTACTCATACGCCCCGGTATTCTGCAATAAAAATGCACAAGGCTTTATGTAAAAGATAGTTTCTTAATCGTATCATAAAATGCTGTATTGCTACACTTTTTATCACTAAACAGATCATCATATAATGAAAACCCTTTGAAATATTACGATATTTTTGATATAATAAAATTTATAGTGCAAATTTCATGTTGGGTTGTTTGTTAGTTCGACCACTAACCAGCTGAAGCAAATCGCAATGCAGATTGCGGGCACATAACTTCTTTAGAACAAATTTAAGTAAAGCTAAACTATGTAGCGCGTATTAGTAAGATTATTACTATACTAAGCCATACTTTGTTCAACCCGATGATAATTAAATTGAGGAACGGGGCAAAGTTGTACCAACTTATGTGTAATTTATTAATTTATGAGTTTGTTTTATGACTAAACTTATATTAAACTTTTTAATAGGAATTTTCCACAATTTGTTCTGAGAAAAACTATAAAATTTGACACATATGTCGAAGATTAAGAGGCTGAAAATATTCCACAAAAATATTTTCCGTCAAATTTCACATAAAACTGCTAAACACATGGCATATCTAAAATGTAGGGATGGCATAGTTTATTTATGTAATAATGTCCAAACATATTTAATAATACACCGAATGAAAACTACAGGCCACACACACCCACCCGTCAACTGCTTTGAGCCGAATGTCTGAGATATAGGTAGAGTTTTTTTGTGCTGTTCGTTTTCAGTTTTTTTTTTTTTGCAAAAAGTTATATCGAAATAACATACATAGCCATTCATACATACATACATACGAGTATATCCACTTCAATTTGTATAAACTTAAACACTCTTAACACATTTTTATGACCGAGTTATGTTTATCTTTTTATATTGAATTTCCGTTTTGTTTATACTTATTTTTTTTTACTTATTTTTGCTCTGTTTGTTCAACCAGTTGCGTATTGCGTATCCAATGAATGCCAGTGTATTTATCTCTATTTTATTTAAAACAGCTGCGCCCGGCCGGAAGTGTGCAACAACTACAACGAGGCAACAACAGCGTAGGGAACCTTTTGCGCGCACATGTGGCATTCAACAGCCGGCGACGGCGGAAGAGGAAGTGGAAGTGCACAATAAACAAGGGCAAATTATTGCGCACATGCGTCTAGTGTGGGACTATCGAAATAACTCTACTAGAATTTGCGGGACCGATACTAGGGTGGTTCTTATTTTATCAAAAAAAATATTTTCTGCATTTTTGCCACATTCGACGTCATAAAAAAGTTTTTTTTTTAATTTTTAAGATTTTTGTTTGCGGGTTGGTACCTAAATAATAAAAGTGAATATCAGTATTTGAAGTTATATGATATTTGTTGATGCATAAAAGGAATTAAGTTTCTAGTTAAGAAATTAAATAAGCGTTTTCACAAGATGTGTTAAAAGTCCTAAGCTGTTAAAGCCAAATTAGTGTTCAATGCATAATTTAAATAAAAAGGTTTTTGACACCTTCACAGCTACAGCAAAATATTTTTCAACTTATGTCTGTCATATTTTTTTTTTGCTGTAAAGAATTGTTCACAGTTGTCCTGATCGCAGAAAGTCTTGATAGTAGTCGGAATAACAAAACTTGCATTTTTCTAACATTGAGCAACTTTTGGGGGTTCTGTTTTTGAATTAAGACCTTAAAAAAAATGTATGAATTGTTTGCGTTGCAGTTTTGAAATTGATACAAATTAAAAAAAATAAGAGGGAGAATATTTAAAGAGATCACGCCTCCAACTAGAGAATGGGATTGAGGTTTCATAAACCATGTCGCTAGTACTTAACTATATTCATTGTATAATTCCAATTATCTATACGTTTTTTTTTTTGATTTGGGTAATCTACTTTATTTTTACCCTTTGCGATATGTCCATTATGACATGTGTAATTTTATTTCCTTTTTCATTTACCTACTGATATTTCAACATTTGACATCTGCTCTCTTTAATAAATAGTTAAATTTGTTTTTCAAAATTCAAAGGAGTGAATCTTTAGAGAAAAATCAATGTTTTTTTAATGAAAACCAACTCCTTTCTGTTTAAGATCCCGTTAGCATCATTCAATATACTTTCGAAGTTTGAAAGTTCCATAAATTTTTTCCATAACCAACGGCTGTCTGGTCTGATTAGATATACTGCCATTTCGCCACTGAGTAGAGAAAGCATTGAATGCAAATGAAATAGGCGGAAAGTATCAATCAATACAAGAAAATCCGGCTCAAAATCATATCTATTAAAAAAGAAAACCTATAAACAGCTTTAAATTTGCCACAAAAAAGAAAATGTAGTTATTGGGCAAAATTAAAATAAAAAAATTAATCAAGATTTAACTTCTATATTCGAGATTTAGTTTTGTACGTTACGATAATTCTCATCAGAGGTCAAAACTTATTTTAAAACTCTTAATGGATATATGTACATATATGTACTTCAACATATGGTTTGTTAAAAAAAAATATATATATTAAAATTTTTTTCTATTGGGTATTGCAAACGGCGATTACGAATTTAAAAAAATTAAAAGAAATAGTCGGCTCGTTTTTATTTTACAAATAGCATTCAACAATGCTTCTGAATAGGAAAATACTAGCTTTACTGTGTTGAATTAAGATTCAAATTAATCAATCCAACAGCACTTTGGGCCTTAAAAAAATAATACGAGAGCGATTGAATAAGTCAGTGACTTTTTGAATAAAATATATTTTAAAGCGTTCTACGAGTATTTCGCAACATAAACTCTTTTTAACTCCAGCGATTTTCAGATTTTTTTTTATTCCTTCCAAATAATAGTTTTTCGCAAGACTCTCTAGTTTGGCGTCACTTGTGCGGATACGCTCGCAACGGAACTTAGTCAACAACTTCTTAACCATTGAATTAGCTGGTGCAGTATCCCCAAAGTATTTATAAAGCATTTCCTTGAATTCGGTGATAGAATTTTTACGCTGAAAATATTGCTTAATCAGCAAACGAAATTATATTTTTTTCCATTTTTGTTAAAAGTCAAGAGGTCATTTGCTTTCAATTGCTGACAGCCTGCTGAAAATTTGGCAACAGTTTATTAAGAAATGGCAGATAAGTGCAACAGTGTTGAAGTTAAAATTTCTACGCGATAAATTTAAAAAATCACTGTTACTTCAAACCGCCCTCGTATTTTCTTGCAGCCCTTAAATGGTTCGCCACTCAAACAATAAAAATTATTAAATTATAGTTAAACTTTAATAATTTATTTTTAGTGCCACTACGAGGCGGCTGCGCACAAGTTCAGTTTCGACTCCACTATTCGCGAGTCCTTTAGCGGCTGGTTACCGTTAGTCGAGAATACCGGCATTGCGTCGCTTTCGCGGCCGACAAGTCATACGTCATTGAACTGCATAACTTCTTCAACATACACAACTTTATCATTTGCAGCAAACAAAACAATTACATTGCACCAACCGATTCGTTCTCTACCCCCTACCCGTCGCACACCCTCTCCATCCCACTAACTACACGAGAGTGACCGCAATAATTCTGTCATTATGTTTAATTACACGCTTCCCGACTAATTCGTCATAGTCAACGGGTGGCACTTGGACAGGTTTCTTTTGTAATGCGATTTAATTTGGTTCTTCATTTCATTTTTTTATTTTTTTTTTATTGTTACAAACGAGTGCTGGTTGGTGAACCTTCGTGATTTGCGTGTTTAGCTGCGAACAAAAAGCTACCTAAAATAGTTAATACCACATAAGTACATATGCGTCTGTATGCGCTCATCTTGGTATGCGCGTGTGTGTGTGTAAGTATGTTTGATGTAGTTAGAGCATAGGACGGACACTTTAAATGAAATGTCAACGAAAATTCATTACAGTACAAAGCCCCACTGAGGGCAACGTAATAAATATTGCACATTTGAGTTGAGCAGCGTGGAGGTGAGAGAGGTTGTGGATTGTTAAAAATGGACGTTCGTGATATGAAAAAAATATGTACACTTACCACATGTAAGAAAAAGTTGGAATACAATAACATAAATTCAAATGTGTAAAATAAATGCTGCTCGCTGACATACAACATAGCGACATAGTAAGTAAATACAATTGTAAAAGCATAACTGTGATTTACATTTGTTCAACTGTCACACGATATTTTAATTAAATAAATGCCAACTTTTTTTTAAACAATTTTTTCTATGCTTTTGAAATCATAAATGGCACTTAACGAAATTAATAACCTTTTTATTTGCAGATAAGACTAATACTCGTATTTTCATGAACCGCTTTCGATTTCCTGCCACCCCTCTTATAATAATTATTATATTTTAGTTGCTAGTTGCCACTTAGTTAAACAGTCACTCAGTCAGTCATTCATTTAATCCATCAGTTAGTACGTAAGTAAGTTGCTGTGTGAGCGCTGTAGATTGCATGACAGCAGGTTTGAATGTTTTGAGCGTTGACACGAAAAAAGTGCAGCACGGAAATTCTTGCTAATTTGTAAAATGTTTTACATATGTATGTATGTACACATAAGCTATGTGTACACGTATTTGTATGCGCATTGTTTGCAATTTGTATTCTCGTTGTATTTAGTGCATTCTCAACTGGTTGGTTTTATAATTGCTGGGAATTTACATCGCGGTGAATTGCTTTCGCATGCAAACATTTTGTGCTGACTGTGATTCGGTATTCGTATTTCTTAAACTAAATTGACTTCGTTTGTTTTATAAAATTATTCTCAACTCGACGTACTCCTATCTTCCGATCCTTTAAAATTTATGTTTTATTCTATGAATAGAGAACAAATATATTTTGGTTATTTTAAGTTCAAAAATTAGGATTATTAGGTAAATTATGTTTTATGTTATAATGTTATGTTTATATTAAGAAAGATATGTTGAATATTTTTCCTTATTACTTTAATATCTGTGTTTTTATATTGCACTCAAAAATGTAGCCATAATTATATTTTTATCGAATATGACAATTTCCAATTCACTTATAAAATCTTAACACTTTTTCAATTGAAATACAATGTCTCTTGCAACTAAGAACCCATTTTAGAACTCAAGCTTCAATTTTGAATCTTATACTCTAACTTTCATGAGAAGTACACATTTTTAGAGTTTTTACTAGTTAGCAGAAGAGGCTACCTCTTCAATTTATTGACAATTAATTTCCAGTTTATTTTTGTAAATATTTTCTGTGTCCGTAAAAAATTTTGTAAAAAATCACCTGTACTTTGTAACTCCTTGCCATTTCCACTTTGTTATTCTAGAACGGGTAACAAAGTTGCGTATACGCCCTTGCTTTTCACAACATTAAAATATGTAGAGAAATTTACAGAACTTTAAAATTGAACTTTGCGCGCATTTATTTTGAAAAACATGTTTTCGAGATGAAATGTATTTTACAACTTTGATTTTTTCAGCTTTGTTATTCGAATACTATTGTTCGGACAAAATTTAAAGGAATATTTTCTTTCTCAGGCAAAACAAAAAGATGTATCTTGCTTGCTTGTATTTATCAAAAATTACGTCAGAATGTAAAATTTCAAAATGGCTGACACTAAATGGCTAACGGATTTTCGGAAAAAAGTAGATTTAAGAGCTAAAATTGTTGTAAGGGGGTTTTTATGGTTTCGGTGTCAACTTCAGCTGTAGCTAAAAACCCAGGTGGGTGACTGCATTATAAATTCCAGAAATTTACTCACCAACGCCCCCTCTGAGACATATCTAATAACTATTTTCACCCGGTGAAAGCTACGATTTTATATGCTTTCTTTTTCTCGAATGCACTTTATCGTATACCTTTCTGGAAGAACGTTGTAATATGAAAGGATGTCAGAAGCGAGAGAAACTTAATATGTTCATATGAATTTCAATTCACAAATATGTTTACTACTTTTATGGAATTTTTTATTGTGAATGGTGAATATCAGAGAAATATGTATGTTTATGTTTCAGAGAAGAGGAAGGGTTATTTGTTAATAACAACTTTATTTATAAATTAGTATTCTTATTAAGTCGTGAATTTAATACTGCTCATACACATTACAATGAAAGTGCGACGAATGTGTGTATGCTTATCCAAAATTTTAGGAATCACAGCATTCAACGATTTTAATTGTGCGTATCTCAAATTAACATTTTAGTTTAGTGAAAATGAGAACAAAAACAATGATTCAGTCACAGCATTCGCTATTATTTGCTCCATATAAAACATATATGTATATACTTTGAATTTTATAGTGAGTGTCGTAAGTATTCCAAATATGTAAGATCAAAGTTCCAATACAAATTCACAATGTTTTGAATTACAGCTGCATTCTTCTTGGCTGGCAAATGCTTACGTAGCTCAAATCATAAATTTTGCTTTCGCCGAAATTGCCAATATAAAGTTTATCAGCAGACAAAGCAACTAACAAATTGCTATTTTCTAAATGTGCATACATTTTGCATGTACGGGGTTTTATTTCATTAAGCAAGAAATTTACTACAAATCAAAGAGGCAGCGTTTGGCGGAATTTACTTACACTGAAAGCATTTACTGCTTCATTTGAATAGTTTGAAACTATGAAATGATTTTCGGATATTATCTTAGTTATTGTAGAACCTAATCTTAATGGGCAATTATAGACATTGAATTACTGTATTCCAAACAGTCAGTATTGTATGGATGGTTTCGTCAATAAAATACAGAGAAATATTTATGATGTTCCATGTGAAGAAGTTCAATTGAGCTCGAACTGGTGCGCTAAGGCGGGGAAATAACATAAATACAGTCAAAAACGCCATAAAAAAACATAATAGACCAAAAATTGGGGGAGGAGACAATGCTGAGATAATTTTACCTCGTAATTAAAAAACAACTCCAACACAGTCGCGTAGCATTATTTCCAATTCGTAGTGCCGGAATTGACCTCCAGTCAAGGCTGAGAGTTTTTCGATTGGTTGCGTCAAACAGATAATTAGACGGCCAACTACGGACCGAAACAACTTTGTATACCTTTCATGGAAATGGTGTATTAAGTTTGTTCCGATATTTGTAAGTACCAGAACGATAAGAGTTAGACCCAACAAAAACTATACCGATATGATCAGGGTGACGAGGTGAGTCGATTTACCCATGTCTGTCCGTCTGCAAACTAGCCCCTCAGTATTTGAGCTATTTGAATGAAACTTGTCAGTTGCCTTTTTATAATTTATTAGAGATTTGTCGGAACTTTAATGTATATAGGAGCCGATTGTTCAGATATTATATTTTGTTCCATAACTCCTTCATTTAAGCTGCTAGAGCTTTGCAATTTTGCAAGAAGGTCCGCTATTATTAGCTTTGTATAAACACAAACATTAATTAGTACTGGCATTTTTACTAGTTTACTTAGCAATTCGGGGCTTACGCTAAGCATTGGCTGCGCCGACAAAAAGTTCCATTGTCAAGAATAACCTTACACGTTGACAAAGGAAAGTCAGAATAACTTTTTCTACTCTGACAGGCGAACACTCATTGCTATAATAGAATTCTACAATATCGCTGTGCACTAGAACTTAGATCAGATGTAAAGCGATTAAGTTCTAAGCATTCAAGAGGAGATGCCAAACTAACGCAAACCAATTCTGGCCACAGCATTAGCGATTTAAGGGGTCTGATAGCTTCTTGGCTATTTAGTATAACACTGCCTATATCGTAGGCAGTTAGCTGCTTCCTAAATCACAGCTACTTTGGCTTGAGAGTCGCTACAGAAATCTGACATTTTTAACTTATTTTCAAACTAAAGTTCCTCACAAAGGACACCTCCTCCAACTCTATTGACCAGCCAGCTTCGATCCATCCGCCAATATTCTTTTCATTACCAGCAAATTTTTTCATTACATTTTGCTACGTTAACTTAAATTTAAAGCAAATGTACATGAATGAAAAGGTGAGTTGTTATATTAAATTTTATTCTCTATACAATTTTACAACTCATATATCTTCGGTTGAATTTATACCTCCTGTCAAATCAGTAATCTTATGAAAAATACTCGAAATGTTTGCCCAGACGCGGCGAGGTAACAGGCAGTTGGTTGTCATCACTCGCGTTGGTATTGGTTGGTCAGCTGGCAGTTAGTTGGTAATAATTTATTCGTTTCCATTGCGTACAAAACATAAAACGCTAAAACCTGCGAGGGAGTACAAACTGTGGTTTTATTATTAAAGAGCGCGAGCTTTACAACGGCGTTTTTGCAGTGAAAACACGCGGCAAGACAACGAATGAAGCAAAGAACGTGTACTTCTGCGTCTAAGTGTGTGTGTGTGTACGTTGAATGCAAATGAGCGCAGCTGTTTACACAATTTAATGAAGTGAAACGGTAACTGCTTAGGTACACACTTTTATACTTATTCACATAAATAAGTACTATACAAACGGCAGTAATGTTGAATCAATTCTACATAGAAGTGAATTGGACTGAATGAACTACATAGTAGGAATAGCAGCAAAAATTATCTAAATATATATTTTCACTGACTTTTATGACACGCACCCAATTTTGAGACGCTGGAAATGGAAATGGAAAGAATTTTTTTTTAATACATGAAAATATAAATTTCTTTCATTTCAATTTAATTTTCATTTACTTAAAATATTCCATTTTAAGGTTTGTGCACAGCACTCAAGAAAATCACAAGAAATAATTTTCATTAATTCTGTTGCGAGAAAAAGTACTTTGCCGTTGCTTTAAATGTTTTTGAAGAAATAAATATGCGAACATTTTTTGCTTGAGAGCTTCAGACTGATTTAAGAAATTTGTATAAAAGAAAATTTCTTTTTCACTTCACGGCATTTTATATGAATTTTTGGATTTTCTTGATTGTTGTGTCTAAAGCTTAAAAACGTACAGATTTATGTAGAGCAAAATTTGTTTAGATATATTTATTGGCTGAACTTGATACTTATTATATTATGTATTTCGTTAGATATATGGCGAAATTAATTAAAATTAAAACTAGCGAGGTAGCATATAAACAGCTTTAAAGTAGCACTACTAAACCGACGTACGTGGAAGAACTTTGCAGCATAAGATCGCTCACCGGACCACAGAACTTAAATATATTTTTATGTGTTATTAATTATATATTGGTTTCTAGTCTCAAGACACTAGGAACCGATTATCTCAATGCCAGCTAATCTCAATCAACTAGATTACCAAAAGTACTTTACTAAATTGAGTTATAACACTTTTGCATCTGCTAAAAAGTGAAGATCTGACTTTATAGGCTTTTAATTGTTGATTAGCATTATAGAAGGTTGATTTAAACTGGCACAAGTTGAAAAGGCTACTTTTCAGCCTCAAATTTTATAAACTTTCGAAAGAGATCGATTGAAGCGCTTTTCTCGCACAAATTGCCTTCTGCAAAACAAAAGGATTTATTCGTTTGTATATACAAATTTGTTGAGCAGAAAATTCCAAATGAGTTTTTGGCAAGACTTCTCACTGCTAGCATACACTGTAACATTTTCAGGGGCGGAATAATTTACACCCAGAATAACAGGCCCCGACCCATAAAATTAAATCTCCAAATCCCATTGCATTCTCAGGTAAAATATTTTGATTGGCTATTTAAAGTTTGCTATTTTTTGCCTACGTGCTTTTAGAATTAGTATGAAAAAGGGTTAAGTAGACTGTTTGTATGTAGTAAACTTTAACAAACTTAAAAAGGGCACTTGGGATGTCGTTTAAGGGTTAAATGTTCTAGAATATTATTCACGAAAAACTGTCACTTCTCAGACGAAGTTCTTGTACAACGAACGTAAAAGTCCACAGAAAATAATATACAAATATCTTCCTTTGAAATATGCAAACAGCTCTTTTTTAACCGTTTCTATTGAACTTACCATGTTGAGTTACTCCTTATTATTGTTAAAATATTGTTTCGGATCTCAATTAAATGTCACAAATTTATCCCCCTTAAAAATAACAAAAACAAAAACTTCAGAAAATTACGAAAATATTTCCGCATTTTCTAATTTCTAAAACCCCACATCGACTATAGTTGTTAATTAATTAAATTAGTTTTGCAAAAAACAAACAATTGTTGATAAATGTTTAAAGCATCATCAAATCGGCTCATCAATATTTCGCCCTTAAAACCGTGGCTTATATGACCGAACAACTATTTGGCCAAAACGATTGGCCAAACACTTTCCATCTTCCACACATTATTATCACATTTTTCCTACTAGCCACACCGCCACAAATATGCATCAAACCAAGCGCGCAAAGGAGTTAGCCTCCAAGGAATGCGAAGATACTCGTAGGTGTTTGCTACGTGCAAGACGGTCGACGAAATTCGGCGCCCTACAGCTGCATACAACTCCTTAGTTCCGTAAACCATATTCATACAACACTCGCCTGTCGCACTTACCTTTCTTACGCTTTCATTCGTCTTCGCTGTCTTGTCGGAAGTTGGCAGATAAACTTAATGAGACCTTAACGCCGCGGTTGCCCAAGCGATAATTGCAGATAATTATATTTATAACGGAACAGCGTATAGTTAGAGAGCCACGGCGAGGCAGGATGTAGCAGGTGACAATGAAGCAGTACTTCCTCTCTCTCTCGCCCACTTCCTCACACACACGCCAAGTGCAAAATATGAAGGCAAGTCATGCTATGACGTACGTTTAGCGATTAACGTTTCGTGTTTACATCGTTCACTTCTTCACTGCCATTAGTCGCCGAGACGATTAAAGCGTTGTTCGGTGTGCGATGTTCATGCGATTCAATGCAGTGCGAAAATTACATGCAAAACAACACCGCTTCTGCTCGCGCTGGTTAGCCGATGGGTCGCTTCGCATAAAAGTGCGATAAATTACCCGGAAGCGGAACAAGCTGCCGGATATGGATGTCCGTTGCAAAATATTTAGCAAAAATTATGTGTTTTAAATGAACCGCAGCAGCAAGCGATTTGAAGAACAACAACAACAACGACGCTCCAGCGCTGATTAATTGCTTTAATACATAGCAGATTTGTGTTGAGTATATGAAGAATTTAATGTTGACCACAACAAAGCTCCCTTGGTCCACTCTACGCCCTGCCGCACGCCTTCCTATTCGCTGGGGTAATTAAAACATAGAATGCAAACAATATTCGGGTCACACATTTCGCCATCAATTTGTCATGTGCTCAATTAATGTCAACTTGATTAGTAATGAAAACAAGCAGGCGGTATGGTACACGCTACGCCTGTGTTGGCCAGTTGTGTGAACGCCCCCTAAGTGTATTTGTCAGTCATATCAACGTTGTAATTCGTGGTGTTGACCAAGTTGACATATTCATTGCGGCAATGTGAGCTCATAAATAGCTGACGACTGAAAAATGAGCAAAGGACACGCAGCGGCGTTACAACAAATCACGCATTTTGCTTGTAGTCGAAATGTAATTAAATTGACCGGTGGGGTGCCTATATTCAATTGAGAGGCTTTAACATGCATTAAATGTGCGTATCACGTCCGTATATCAGCGGGTTTTTCAAAAATTTTAGAAAAGCGCATAACTTTTATGAAGAACTTAAATTAAATTCATTTGAAGTATACGAGTTGTAGCCTTTGACCTCTGACTAACAAAAAGTGCACGCGGATTTGTCAATATGCGTTTAATATGAAAACGACTGCTGTTTCAACGATAAATTAATTATTTTGATGAATATCTACATCTTTCAGACGAACGAACAGTAAATTTTGATATGTTAAATAATTTTTGTTACAACGAAGACCTTTTTTGTTAAACTAATTTTAAAATTCACGCAAATATTTCCACCTGAAATAAAATAAATCGCTTACTTGCGAGAATAATTGGGTGTATCTTATATTCCAAATTTTGCAGCTTCTTGGTGATGAACGGATCTCAAAGTAATCATAATTTCAAAAAAAATGAAACACAAAAAAATGTTGTCTTGACTTACGAAAAAGTAAGCAACATGAATTTAGTTGTTGATCTCTTATGGAAGCATTCAGAGAATCGTACACAAAGAAAATTACAAGAAAAAGGCGTCAATGCGTTGATTATCAAACAAGTCAACTACGAACTGGGTTTCAAATTGCTTGAGCATACAACGTTTGTCAGATCTCGCACTCAATGACTCCTAGCATAATCCCCTTTTTAAGGAAGGACTGAGATGTAAGAAACTTGAACGCAATAATAGAGTTATGGCCGCTGTAGCACCATTTTGTGAGAGTCAAATTAAATAAATTGTTTTTAAGGAAGTCGCAAAAGAAACCAAAATTGGACTAACTGTGTTGAACTACTATCAAGTGAATATGTCAATTTATCAAATCCACTTATTTTTGATCATCCTATGTAATTTGATTTTGAATTAAAAATGTATGAAACTCACGACTCCTAATCCTATTGAAGAAATTAGCTTATTATTTTGATGGGAAAAATGGTAGAAGCTTATGTCTGTCCACTTCAAGCTTCTATAATGACCCAACGTAATAGCCATAAACTCATATATATACATAATGTATAGATGACACAGTGTTTAAAATTTGATTAAAAATAAAAAAAATTTTAATTTATTCTAGTTCTTTAACATAAGAAAGTATGTTTTTCTCATGTAGTTAATAGATGCAACGAATATGATCTTAATCAGTTATACATAAGTATTATTTTAAAATCCAAAACAAGTGAATAGTTTTGTTTTGCTCAACTCCAGAGACAGCTAACGGGGCTATGTGTTTTTAAAAAATATCTTTCTTCTGAAGCGATTTTGGCCATAAATAGGGATTTTGGAAACATCTCGACTCTTGCGCCACGTAGCGGATGAATTCATATTCCATTTGGTTTTGCCTTCAAGGTGTGATTAGATCAAGAAGTAAATTTAAAATCGGTGCAAAGATTTCATTTAAACAAGCAAACTAAATAACTTTAAAATGTTTAAAGTGATTAAAAAATTTAATAGAAAAGACTTTGTTAATTACAAAAGTAAAGGTGAAATCACACAATTTTTACACTTTAACAGTGACTTATGGTGTTTGGAGATTTTGTTGTTGATCTGAATAATTTTTTTTGACAACCAAATGTACAAATGTACAAATCGTGTGATCCCAGCTTAAGAGAAAAATGTTTTCAAAAATATTTATTTTTAAAAAAATTTATATATTTCTGAAAACAAAAATGAACAAACTTTTCATTATTAATAGCAAGCTCTGATATATGAAAACGTAAGCAAAGAAATTTCCTGGAAGGAGTTGGTAGAAAACAGGGATATATCAGTCGAAATATGAGTAAGTTGAAGCCGTACTGATTGAACTCAATTGCCAATGAGGAACATAATTAAAAGATCCCAGTGTTTGACATCTACATACAATTCGAATAAATAAATAGGCAAGGATCACTGTAAAAATCAACCGCAGCGTAGCACTAAACAAATAAATTTAATTGTTTTCTGTGCTGGATATGCAAGCAAACTTAAGAAATTTATACTATTTTGAAAGCAGGCTTTGAGATTGTAAAATCATAAATAAATTGATGATTTTTTTAAGTATATCCGATCGTAGGAATTTGCTCAAATTTCGATTTGTTTGTGAATGACAGAGTTTTGAAGAAAAAATTTTTTTTAAATCGCAAGGTGGCGCAACACCTTCAGTAAGAAATATAACCGTTTCAAAATATAAAAGGGGTTATGGCGGGTTCAAATAAATTTAACTCGATATATTATGTACGAATAATTTCAGCAAATTCAAAACACAATCGCAAAGCCTCGAATAGGAACCCATGTTGTTCTGCTAGTGGCGCAGCTTGCAATAGCAAACTCTTATCATTTGCGGTTACACATTGCATCACTGTAAAGGAATAAAACAATTCATACTAACATACTTACATACGTACATATATACATAATTACTCGTATGATTAGGCATTTTCCAAAATCATTAACATGTTTAATGTGACACCCGGGCATGTCAACATGGCAGCATTTCAATGCCAATGACCAAATGAGCAACGACAAAGCAAAGATGCCATCCGCCAGCTAAACCAGTGCCAATGATGATGACGCTCTATACTCGATTGTTCACTGGCAAGAGAAATGGCTAGAAGGAGAATTTGCGAATAAGAAAGTAGTTTACGAGCGCTTGGCAGTCAGACAATTATTGCTACAACCGCAGACTATCAAAGCTTGAGAAGCTTTAAAAGCAGGGAAGCAGCACGAGCAGTGCAAGCAATGCAAAGCACAAAACAATACAGTTAGTCAGCAGCAGTTTGCAGTTGGTAGTTGGCAGCTGGCCTCAAGCCAAATGCATAGCTCCAAACAGAATTAAATGCGAATTTATGTAGGAGCATAAGAATTTTTGATTTCTCAGGAACAAAAAGTATACAAACGAACGACTCTGTGGCTAAAGGTGTGCATGGAAGGATACCAAATTCGAAATAAATAATAATAACAATAACTTTAATAAACACTAGCACCAAGAACAAACAAATATTTATTTGAATTTTCCAGTTTTTTGATATGAATACATATTTGTAGTTTTGTATATGTGTTTTAATTAAATCCCATATTTGATCATTTTAAATTTTCTAGGTGAGATAAAGTTGTTTTTGTATTTGTAATGGCATATCGATGAGTTAATAAATTTTGCTTTACTTTAAACTTTCATGATAATTCTTCAGTAAACTTTTAATTTTCATACAAAAGCATATTAAAATGTTTGTCCTGATGCTGCCATATTGGTGAGGGAACATCCAAAATATAATAACCCCTAACAAATCATCATACACTATTTTGATAGTAAAAAATAAAAATATATTGATTATGATATTTTCGTTGAATTTTGGATATTAACGCCGCTAAATCTGGGGTCATCTTTAGAACTAAAAAAAAATATAATAAATATCATTATAATTTAATTTAATTCTTTAATACGGTCTGCTGATCTAAAATTTCATAATATACATGTATAACATACAGAAACATATGTATTCAAAAATTACTTATTAGGTACAATATTTACTGTAAAAACATATTTTAAGTAAGTAGCGTATTTTACAATCACATATTCATTGAGATAGTATCAATTTATACACATTTTTATTCTATAGCAATATAATTTATAATTTCTGTCGATGCGTATTTTATTATTGACGATGTCGGAATGGACGAGATTCCGAACATCATCGTATCTGCCCTATGGCGGCGACTGGTGGTCTGAGTTGAATTAAAGAGTACCAGAGCCATACTGATTCTACAATTCTTCTTCAGGTATAACATACTTTTCGATGAGTTGTGTACATATTATTTCGGCTGTCGAAATGGACGAGATTCCGAGCAGCATCGCATCTTCCGACGCAGGTGGTTTATTTCGCATGTATAACAGGCTTTTAAATGATTAATATCTTATTTAAGCTGTCGGAATGGACGAGATTCCAAGGGGCTTATGTGTTTAAACAGGTCGGTTGGAAAGGACTAGTTTCCAAGCCAACCTTTTATTGGGTTCCTTTGGCATAGGTAATCTGAATGATTTAGTTCCAGAATTGTTCTGGTGGAATGGATGGAAAGGACTTGTTTCCATGCCGAACCTTTTTATCTAATAGGTAATGTCCTGCAGTGATCAGCTATTAAACTCTTGAAGGTAGTAATGTTATTACAATTTCTTATTGAACTTGGTAGCTTATTAAAACATTTCAATCATTTGTAAAAAGAATTTTTCTTATCAACTTCTGTTTTGTATACTGAAACTATTATTTTCCCTGAGTATATATGAGTTCGTTTCAATTATGTATCGAAGACTATCACTTAAATATTCCGACAGGCTACCCTGTTTTATACTAAACACAAATTTCATGGCGTGATTCATGTTATAAGATGATTATAATAGTTATAGATATGTTCTAAAGTCTTAAAAATGAACGCAAATTGAGGTCAAAATATCAATACTTATAAATAAAATTAATTCATTAAAATTGCACTAAGTTAAATTCAATAAATATTAAGTAGAAACAGTAAGGTAAGGTCAAACTTGAACTAAAAACTAAACGAGTAATTTTTTTCATACAAAGTTGAAGAATAAAAAAGAAAACTATAAAATTTTTCCGAAACTTCCGACGTTTTTTAATATAAAAATCTTAAGTTTTAATAAAAAATAATATGTGAATTTTTCAGAACTCTGTACGAATCAAAATGTTTTTTAACGTGTTCTAGCCATTTAGAAGACGTCAAAAAAAATGTAGGTCAGAACGAATATTTCATCAACCGGTGACTTCATTGATAACTTCATAGCCAAAGTGTCAATTACCAGGTTTATACGGGGGCATAATACGGTTTCATCGAAACGCATGTATAAACTGGTTTTGAATACGCCTTGAAATGCTTCAGTGAATTCTACTTTATTTCTCGCTTCGGTTAGAAGGAGCATATAACAGACTAGATTTATCGATGCGGAATTCAAATCAGCTGATAAGTTTACAATACGGTTTCGCTAGGCACACTTTAAAGTCGAATGTATAAACAGAAACAAATAAAGTGTATTAAGTCGATATGATTTCGGTGAATGCATCGTATAAACAAGGTAAATATCTCAACGCCAAAATGAGTATAAATGACAGTTGCGTTACCAGAGCTGCGCGAAAAACCTCGGCGAACTTTCTAAGAACTGAAACTCGCTAAGCTGCATGGCTCAGTTCTCTGTATATGTTATATATGTTATTATGCATTTGTGTAGCATGGTTTTTTTATAACAAAATCTTAAATCAATACTTATTTACGATGCCATAAATATTTTACGTGCACACGTGGAACAAATAAAAAATATTAAAAATATCATAAGTCTGAATAGTACAAATTAATATTGAGACTGCGCTGATTGCAAGGCTTTAACTCTACTTAACTTTTCGCTTACCTAAGTACTTTGACAAATATGCAAATATGAGCATTTGTGTGTGGGTGTCTGCTTCAATCTGCGCAAAGCTCCGTTTACGAATCAGCCATCATAAAAATCACAGTTGCGTTCGTAAATTCACTTATGACAAATATTCTGCGCATTTCAATTATTCACAAAGGGAGTGGCAAAAAATACATCAAACTAAGCAAAATGCGACAAATCAAAAGGAGGTGAAGAAGGGAGCAGTTTCGGGGGTGAGGAATGCATATGCACATACACATTTCTTACTGCAATAAAAAGTTAGCAGCTATCAAGTCTGACGAATATCTTACGTTTTTGATTTTGAGATTACGATGCACAAGCGAAAAGTACGCGCTGATTCAGCTGCCGTCAGCAACAACAACACGACAAAGCAGTGTTTGTAAGGACGTGATGACAGCAGCGGCTCAGCACATCGGTGCACATACATACATACACAGATTTCCTTCCGCCAATAACTTTCAAAATTCAACAATCCTACGCTTGCGAACAGCCCGCACATAAATAAGTTGCACCCATAAAAGCCTCCGCCGTGGTGTTGTCCACTTTTATGAGAGAAACGTGACTCATAGGTTCGACGACTGCGCCTGTCGTACTTTCCCCCTTCTTTCCCTATCGCGACGTCTTTTGCACATTTTATGGCACCCAATAAATGCAGCAATTTAGTTGTCGTTGAAGTGTCGCACTCAAGTCCATTTAAATTACACTTGACGAACATTGCCAGTATAATTTGCCTTTAAATGTGCCTTCAGACGTCGTTGTGGACGAACAGCTCATATATTTACTCGTACAAACATACAAACATAAGTCTGTGCATATAACATTTAGTTAGTCACTGGGCCATTAAGAACACACGCACGAGTTGGCTGTATGCTACTGCGTAAGTATGTATTGAGAATTCTCAAAAAAAATTCACAAAAATTACGAATACGAGCGCGGCCATCACTGCATCAAATCTCTGTGCGCATGTTTGTGTGTGTGTGTGTGTATAGATCGGGGTCCATTTTTTAGTCGCTGCTGCTATTATCTGGGAAATCATGGAAATCCTGTCACTTTTGTGGTGTTGCTGTTGCTAAAGCCGCTTTATTGCTCTCGCTCTATTAATTCATCCTTAATTCGGCCATTGCCAGTGGACATAAATTTTATGATTATACCGATTATGCGCTGTGTTAAAGCAACATGGGCAGACTAGCCGGCAGAAGTACAGCTTGCTAGCTAGGCAATGAAGGAAAATGCAAATAAAAAAATAATGAAGCAAAATATGCCCACGCAGTAACTACGATTTGCCATTTAAGTAAGGAGAATTATTAAAAATGGACGAAAGAAATTACGAAGACAATAAAACATTGTAAAAACGTAAAAATGCGAAAAATTTAAGCTTGGAAAACTTATTAAAAATTATTTTCGAGCTTTATTGTTGGTATTTTTTTTTAAAACGGTCTTCAGTTGCACATACATTTCATTGCAAGATGTGAATGCTAATGCTTCGTTAAAATGCCACATTGCTCAGTAATTGCTGCTAATGCTGGAAATGTTTAATAAGTGCAAAAGCTTCCAAGCACAGTACTTTTCGCATTCAAACTTTAATGTTTATTTTTTTACTTTATTTCCTTCACCCCAAGCTGTAGTAATATTAAGGCTGGTGAGCACAAAAGAACATGTAGAGGATTATATAGAACTGCCATGAAGTTTTCCAACTCAAAATGCACTACCGCGTTTCTTGACGCATAGCAAGGCGAATTTGTAGCTATTTTTTTTTTTGACAATTAAGCGGTGCGATGATAAGTATAAGGTCATGGATGGAAAAGGTAACGAAATAGCCGATAGATTTGGTAGGACAAATTAGAAGAGCACCCGCATAGGGTCTCCATCATGTTTGCCTTAGCTTGTCAACCTCGAAAATATTGAAAAATCAAGAAACTATTAGAGTGATCAAACAAGTCAATCATCCTTAAAAACTTCCTATAGGCAAAGCGGACATCTGATTTATTGCCCGATAGCTAACCGAATAAAATTTGGCTTATGAGATACTTTTTTTTGTAATTTGGGTAATTTGTATTCATTATTGTGTGGCCGTATAACTATTTATTTTAATTGTTTTTGTGCTTAAGGGAAAATTATTAGGAAAAAACCAACAATTCTCAAAGCCTAATACAAATAATTATATGTAAACAAAATAGAAATTGTACAGCAACAGCTACACAGTCAAATACAAATAGCGGCAGAATAGCCGCACTTGATTGGAGAAAGTTGTGAAGGAAAAAATAGGAAAAATAACAACAGCTCACACAGCGTTAGCTTAGCTGAATGCTTTTAGTTGCCGGCTTAAGTATTGCGCATGTTGTTGCGGGTTCGACACCCGCAGAAGCCAAGAAGAAATAAGTCTGATGAGGAAATGTGGTTATTTCCGAAATAGTACTATAACTTCTGCCGCTTTGAGTATTGTTGTGTTATCCTAATAATTTTTCCAATAAACCGATCGGCCTTAAGCTCAAAAATAATTAATTGATAGACACAAGTCTTTTTAAAATTTGATTATTGTCTATGTTTATTTTGAGTAGAAAACATTTTTTAACTTATCAATTAAGGCTCAGTGTGAAAAAAGATTATTTATTTGCTTTATTTATATCTTTAGTATCTAGAAACACAAGATTTTGTACAGACTATAAGATATAAGTTTAAATAACTACAAACATATTTTATAATAAATTAATTAGATTTAATTTGCAGAAGCATTCGAAAGCAGGTTAAATACTTGCATACCTTTTAGAATGGTAGAGTTAGAAGCATGGGATGTTTTTACTAAACTGAGGGAAGAAATATCATGAATTCGAGGGGTCCCTATAGGAATGTTAAAACGAATACGCTTAAGTAAATAGGCACCAATCAACCTCTTTGTGATGTCAAAAAAAATGGGACTTAAAGAATAGATCTCCTAATATTTAATAAATTTAAAATTTGTCAGTAGACATCTAGAAATATATTGGGCAATGGGAGCCAAAAAATTTAAAGTGCGGCGAGCAATGCGTAAGCAATTTTTTTTTAGTTTCTCAATTCTTTTGATATGACAATTATATCAATCATTTGCTACAATTTTAGTATAAGTTTTTCTTCTTCTTTTATCAAAGGATTGTATTCTGGTCTGAAAAAATTCTCTGTGTATTTTCGTATTTTTTTTTTTGAATTTGAAAATTTTTGTTTGGTTTTTTAAATATTTTCATTAATGTCCTTCTGATAAAGTTAGCGAACAGATCGTGATCGTATGTGCTGGCTATGCTTTGTTAGTACTTCCTAAATAAATACCGCCAATAAAATGGTTTTATTTTTCTCACAATAATGAAGTAAGTATATAACATTTGAAGAACGAGTTTCGAATATCGGTTACCTTTCGGAGTTACTTGTAAATACCTTGTGTAGGAAATATTAATTACAGACATCCTTAAAAGGCTTGGTGACTAAGATCGCTTTAACGAACACTTCATAATAAATATCAGTATTATTTGAGAGGGTCTTGGACTGTTCAAGAGAAAGGTTCTTCAAAAGAAATATGGATATTTACGTCTTTGCGACGACGTGAAAGAAAAAAAAAAGAAAGTCAGCTCTTCGTTAAGAAATGTAAACATTTTGATGGTTTCAAATACAAGTTTGCCTTACAGAAGTTTTTATCAATTTTGATTTTTTACAATTTCACGCAACTTGGCATAGACAACTACGAAAAATATTATCAAACTTAAAATAGATTTTAAGCGCTGATCGCAAAATGTTTCTTTTTTATTGCTCGCCACTGCATAATAAAAAGGTAGCGCCTTAAAGTCTATTGACGGAAAATTTGCACAGCCGAGGATAAAAAATCCTTCATAAATTCAAAATAAGGTGCCACATGTGCACTTAATACTTGCTCTGATTTAAGTTTGCTTGCTTTGCTCATTTTTGTTTTTCACTGCAGCATTGGAAAATCATTGAGAAATGTATCGCTTAGAATTTTTTATGACAAAAACGGAATTAGGCTTTCCCTATCTGCAGCCGTTCAGTCTTCAATGCTACCTAAGTAGTACGACTAGAACTTTAACGACTTGCGGCCTATTTTTCTACTTCTCTTTGCATTGTGTTTATTTTTTTTTTTTAATGCTGACTTTTGCACAAGGCACTTCATAATTTTCGGCCACTTTTTCTGAATTTTATCACGCCTCTCGTTTGTTTTTTTTTTTTGTTAATCTCTCTACTTTTCTATTGTGAACTCTCAATTTTATTGCCTTTTTCCGTTACAAAGTTTGCATTTTTCATTTCGAATCTCTATACGATTTATCGACTTTAATGGTTTGGAATGAAAGCTCGACTTTGTCCTTGTAAATTTACGCATACTCCAACTGACTTCGCACAAATTCAAACATATTAGGAATAATAGACATTCATGCAAACGTATTTATATGTATGTATATTTAAATGCCCCTCAGGAAAGTAATCAGAGGCGAAAGTTAATAATTGTGCTAATACCAAATTACTCAACTCCTGAAGAAAGGATAAATACTCTTTAAGATAGCGGCCTTTAACTCTCGGAGAAATAACTAAAAGCAAAATTTCGGAAGCTTACCAAGCCTCCTTCACAGTTTGTACCCAGAGCCAGATGTCAATTATTGCCATCCTTTTGCTGCCTTGTCTTTTTAGAGTATCGAAAGAGCTGGCTAAGGTTTGACGAGGAATCCCCGAATTGCTTTTCTAGCAATTTGCTCTTATAAAACTGGAACTATATTAAATTTTCTAATAGTAATGTCTTGTAAAATCTATCGGCATGTAATTACAGCTGGCCTGCAAGTGCGGGAAAAGAACTGCAAACAGCTCAATGCCTCAAGTATTAGTCAAAGTTAGTTAGTTAAAAAAAAGTAGACTTTCTTGCAAGATCAAGATTTTCTCTTAGGTACAATCATATCGCTAACGCATTCATATTTTCGTTCGCACACTCTCCAATAGATAACAGCCATTAACCCATTCCAACTAAGTAACTCTCTCTTTTGGGCGATATTCCCACTCCAAATCACGATTACACCATTTCCGTTTGCCGTTGACAAACGGAAGCAACGAAGTAACGTTGCGGAGCCAAAGTACATTGATAGCATTTTTAAATGCTTGGCCGTAGACCCACAAAATATGTGGCACAGTAAACGAGTTGGTGCTGAAGTCGAACTCCTGCAATAAATTTTATTTTCATAATTTTTTTATTTGCACTGTTCGATAGATAGCACTTCAGTATCGACTTTCGAGTCGCACCAATTTTCTATGCATTCCTTGTACTAACAAACGACTGTGTGTGTGTGTGTGTTTGTGTGTGCGTGCGTGCACTCTGAAGCTGACTATTACATTTCATTCGTTAACGCTATTCCCACTTTTCTAACTCGTACATTTTTCAAACTCCATATTTCCGCCAACTTGACTTCTCTTAAGGCCAGCAGATTATCGTCACACGCTTTTGAATTCAATTCCTTGCAGCAATTCAAAGATGAACTGTTTATTTTTTTAACATTTCACTGAAATAAATGTGAAGGGAGTTAAGGCGAAAATGTAAAAAAAAATCAACAACCTTTAAATGCTCTTTGGCTGAAGTGACTCAGAAAGAGAAAGAGCTTTGGCGAATTTTGCAAAACCCGAATTGTTGATAAGATTAAGACATATAAATTACGAGTATATGCTGGTTGCATCACTATCTCTACCTCTTTAGTAATCATTCCCAAATAAATGAGCGAGACAAATAGAGTACTGCAAAATCTGTCTACTCCGATTGATGGAAGGGGAAAATAAAAGGAAGATAGCAATATCAATGGAAATGACAACTAATGTTCTTCCTCTAAATAAAAATATGTTTTAAAGCGTTTAGCCGAACTTAGCAAACTCCTTTCCTACTTATATTCTCGTGCTAACGGTGAGTTTCAAATTAAAACCGGCTCTTCTTCACCAGGTCACAAAAACGAAAATAGACTTTCCTCTCCAACGGTAACTAGTTCGAATACTTTCAAAGCTTGGTCATTTGTGTATAAATGTAAATGTCGATGAGTTTATTCTCCAGGGATGGCTGTCTAATATTCGGAATCAGGAGTTAAGTTTATCATCAGCACGTGATCGCAAACTTTATGTATCCTGGTGATAAATTTCAGTCGTTAAAGATCTCTGGGAGATTCTATCAGACTTTAAGACGTTTTAAATTGTAGCTGTTATGGATTTGGGGAAGTTCTGATCTGATTCGGGCTCTTTGCAAAACTTAATGTGAGTCTAGTTAAGTAGTCAGAAATTCAAAAGTTTGGCGCTTTTGGAGGTTAAGTAACCTATTGAAAGAAGTGGAAACTACGAACGAGTCAACTTGATGCTAGAAAATGTATACGTAAAACAAGTGAAGATCAATTCTCAAATGAAGCTGGAAAGTTACAATTGTTGGTAGGGTACTCAAAGATCTGGAAACTAACAATTTATATGTGCGCATGTGCAATTACAAAACTTGCTTAAATGCACGATTTTTATGAAATATTTTTACAAAATTAATTTAAAAATAACTATATATTTGCTCTTCTTTTTTCTTCATCTGGCTATCAAAGGTTTTTCCCATGAATATAAACATTAAAAAACTATGCAACGCATACCTTCAACTGTTTTCTCGTTTCGCGTCATTGCAACATTATTGAAACGTGACAAAAAAGTGCAGTGCAAGCATTCAGGCTGTGCATGAAATATAGGTGTGAATACAAGCATACACATGTGTGTATGTGCAAAAAATACCAGTGGCAACGACTCATGAAAAGCATGCACCAAATGTCTATCGAAAATCCATTGCCAGCCAGGAGAGTAAAAAGTAAATTCACATCTTCAGGGCAAACTGAAAAATGTACATACTTATACACACATACATATGTAAATACATATATATGGGGAGAGGGATGTGGATATAATAAAAGTGAGCAGCGCAGCTGTCACGCCCACAAAAATATTAATAATAATAGCAGCGGCAATGAACCGGCCATCAAAGCGAAAACACACTTGACTCCAAACGTACGAACACTTCGTTGTAGAAAAAGAATAGTGAACAGTGGAACTGAATGGGAAATTTTTTAAAATTTAACTTTAGAATTGATATTACCTGATTTTCTGCTTTTCAAAAAAATTCCTTTAAATAAGAAGACGAGCAATAAAATTTAGTATAGTCGTACAAACCTATAATTTTTCTATATACATACATATGTACTCGTATGTTAGTTGAGGAAAAAGTTGGGAAGGATTTTAGAGCAAATGGACAAATTTAAAGCGACTTTCTTAAAAGAAATGACAAATTTTAAGGCATCGTTGCATAAGAACGTTAATGATTGAAATCTTTAAATATAGATTATTGGCGAAATTGGATTGACGAAATCTCTTTTGTAAAATGCGTATGCATTTTTTGTCAGATAACTTTTGGCATAACTTCCTATTTATCTGCTAAGGCATTACTTATTGTTACATGTTTTTGGTTGTATTACAGCTTTACATTTATAAACTTACCTAGTATTTTCTTGAAGTTATTTTTATTAATTTTTAAAATTATTTTTTCAATGTAATACCTCACTTTTATTCTTATAATTGAATCTGAACTGAAGTAAGAAGTTATTTTATTGTGTTTAATAATTCATTATTTTAAGATTTGTTGTGTGTAACTCTCACATTATTTACAAAAATAGCATTTGATTGAATATTTCTTTCGAATAGATTCTAATGCCTTACATGTGTTGTGATTTTTCTCTTACATTTTTTTTTGCAAATCAATTTCATGTTTAGCCAACAGTTTCTTCCTACCAAATGAAGACATTCGTCGAGCTAGGAAAATATTTTTCTGTACCATCGAAAAAATTGGTAGCAACAAAATACTTTAGATTTAAAAAACGCCCGCAAAGTGTAATATCCTTTACAAGATTTCTTTACTGAATAATTCCGGGAATAAAAATAACGTTTTTTCGTATATTTTTAATACGTTTTTTTTTTTTAGCTTTTTTCCACAAGCAAGTTTTAATTAGAGAGTGCTTATGGAGTAGTCCCAAGTTAAATTTAATAACAAGCGTGACCTGCGATAATTTTAAGAATTTTGGTACGTACTTGCCGCACGGTGCCACCATCGATTCGGAACGCCGTCGCCTTGCTTTTGCCAGTGCACAGGTGAAATTCATAATTGAAACACAATGTTTTTCCCATATATTTTTTCCATGCTCTATAAAATAACAGTTGTTGCAGCTTCATATAATTTTTTTTTTTTTGAACACGCTAGTTATTGTTGACAGCGCCAATCGGCCAGCTCCAACACCAACTTCATTCTACAACGCCATACGAGTACAAACTGAAACTTTCAACAGCAATAGCTGCCAGCGTGGCGCGTCGGTGTAATAAATTCTTGCAACTGCCGGTTTTTATGCCGAATAATCGTAATTTTTAATTGAAAACCACGCAGCGAAACATAACCGAACACAGACATACACACACACACACACACACACACACGTTAACCGAGTAGTCCTTTACGCACACATGTTGCGAAGTTCAACGAAGAGAAATATCTATAATGGCGCTAAGAATAATGAGATGGCACTGGTAAGGAAAAAATAAAAATTAAATTCGTAAAAAGTTTAAAATTTTATAAATATATAACCAAAAGTGTTAAAATAATTTATTTTACTTTGAAAATGCGACAACGCTTCCATAAGTTGCACTTGTTCTTATTTGGTGCGACTACGTCAATTACTTCAAAAATCACTTTAACTTTTTTTGAAATATGTGTATAAAATGATTTTAATAATTGAAATAAATTTAGCTTTTCAAACAATACAATGGGAACCTCTTACATTTGACTCTAATAAAATAGTGTTTTAATTCGCTTATTAATATATTGAACTAACCTCATTAAATAGATGGCAGCCTGTTTGGAAAATATTGCGGTAAATTATCATTCAACTTATTTAATCATTTATATTTAATATTTCAAACAGGGTAGCAATTCGCTTTAAAAAATATGTTCAAACTTCATTAATTGTATTACTGTTAATATAAATTTAATTTAAACAGATGGCAACGCTTTTTGAACAACTTTTCATTTTTGTAATACTCCGTCAAACTAAATAATCTAACTAAAATTACCTATTGAAATAAGTTGCCACCTTACTAAAAGTATGTTTCAGAGTTACGTTTTCCCTAAAAAAACATATTTTATTATATAGTCCGGCCAATTTAGACTGTAAGGCACTGACTGTCTTTAAAGTGTATATTTTCTCAGAATATTATAATTTTGACATAAAAGAGACACAAATATGTTATATACGTGGCATATACATATGTACATATTATGTAGAACGTGACTCCTACAAGCGCGATATCTTAGGAATGGTGGTTCCTAGCGAAAAAATCATCTGGACCATTTTTATAGAGTATTTCGAGATATACAACTTTGATTTAAAGTGCTTTTTTGAGAAAATCCCCAAAAAACCTGAAATTTCGACCTTTTATTTTTTTAGCACACATTTTGTTATTTCAATAGTCCAAATTGACCGGACTAATATTAATTTAGTATGTTTTCAACTAAGTTTTCGTAAGTCACTTCGGTTTGACCGCCAAATAGAAATTGGTATTGAATTTTTTAAGCCTCATTCGTCTGTCAGCGTTATTGAAATATTTTATTCAACTTGCTAATTTAATTTAAGATTAGCAATAGCCAATTCAGAAAAATTGGAAATTGAAAATTGTATTTTCTAAATATTTCATGTTTTAATAATCTTTCTATACTTCTTCCAACGGAGAAGTGCATAATTTGTAAAACTCATTTACTTTTGAGACATTTCTAGGAATCACCATTTTTAAATTCTACAATTTGGTTGCACATTGATTTCCAAACTATTTTTATTTCAATTCTAATTTTAATTTTAACTTTCATTTTAATTTTAATTTTAATTTTAATTTTAATTTCAACTTTAATTTTAATTTCAGTTTTAATAGTAAATTTATTATTAATTTTAGTTTTAATTTTGATTTTAATTTTAATTTTAATTTTAATTTTAATTTTAATTTTAATTTTAATTTTAATTTTAATTTTAATTTTAATTTTAATTTTAATTTTAATTATAATGTTAATTTTAATTTTAATTTTAATTTTAATTTTAATTGAAAGTGTTTTAAAATCAGCAAATTAAAAAGCTAAGTTTGCAGCATATTTTTTGGTTTTGACGCCACTTAACAATTGCATAGGACCAGTATGCAAGGCTGAGAGGAGATTCTTCATTAAAGAGTTAACGAAAAATACCTACATACATACGTACACACTTTAGTATATACATATACTTGTGTATGAATGCGTAAAAGCGCGGCGGTTAAATATAAGTGGAAGCAAATAAAAAAATGGCCACTCAGTACTTATCGATTTGTGGATTGCAGGCGTGGAAATGTTTTGCTTTTATTGTTGCTCTTGTTGTGCTGTCATATTTTGACATGACCGTGGGGAGTATTGCGGTTTGCAACACTTTGATTGTGCCACTTTAGCAAACTCATTACAATGCAATTAAACATTATGACAGCGGAAAATATGTTCAAGTGTGTACAAACTACTACAACTGATGTAATAAAATCAACGATAAAAATGTAAAAATGTGAAAATCATCATTAACGGTAATTGAGGGAAGAGAAATGTAAAATTAAAAAAAAAAAAACAAACACAAAGTTGCCTTCAGCAAAAACAGGCTGGAGGAATGTTGGATGTTGAATGTAAAGGGTACGAATGTTTGCAAATGAAAGTTTGTCAAGAAAAAGCTACAGACTGAAAACGAAGTATTCAAAAAGTGCAGGTAATACGGCCTAACAGCGCAACTGAGAAAGGGGCGAGAAGATGGGGGAAATCCTCACGGGTTTTTGAAGGGACCCGGCAATTTGGGATGCTCAAAAAAGTTTTTTAAATTTTTTTAATAAAAAAACCCGTTGATTACAGACGAATTTCTGTTATAGTGTTTGATGCATAACAAATTCAAAGCAAATGGGAAACATTCGTTCGAATTGATTTTAAACAAGAAACCTTACTTCAGCCTAGAGGTAGTACCTTCAACAATCATAGTTTTCCTTAGATTTATTCCAGCTTTTGAGAAACATTTTCTTAACACAAAAAAATTCTGACATAGATTTTTAATAATTAAATCAAATCTTAGAACAAAACATCAAAAGAAGTATATTAACACTCGATTTCCATACTTTATTGCACTCAGCATCTCAATTCATTATTTATGAAAAAACATTTTGTGATCATAATTTAAAAGTAACTTTTAGGAAACATACTCTCATAGCGAAAAACCTTGAAAATATCCGAACGCTATTGTCGAACTAAAAAAGAATAATATGGAGTTTTTAGAGGCAGGGTTCACGGTTTTGCGAAAATATATTGCATTTGATCAACTCGCGACATATTTCTTCTTGGATATAAGAGATGACGAAAATTCGTTTACTACAGTACTCGAAGACTATCGGTTATTTTCTAGAAGTGCTGTGAGTGGATGTGAGGAGCTTCGTCTAAAGTATTGACGTCCGGACGAAGTGAAGTGCGACGTTCAGTAGTCCCTAACAGAATTCTGAAAATAAACGAAACTGGAGGAAACAATATAAAGTTTAAAACAAGATTTTTTGTGATTCTGAATGGAACCGCGAACTGTATCTTTATAGAAAAAATATTAGAAATTAAATAAAAGAAAAAAATTATTTTATTTTCTTGTAAAGCACTTAAATAATTGAACAATTGAAAACTATATCATTATTTTTTATTTTTTTGCATTGTTTCTCCTGATTTGCAATTTTAACCATCTCTGAAAAAAAGCGGCACTCAACATCAATGCGGGAAAAAAAAAACATTTAAAATAATGCCACCAATTTTAAACAAATTAATGCAAGTGCAACAATTACCGTTAAATAAATAATTATAACAGTTAACTCGTAATAACGCGCATAACAGCGAGCAAAACTTTAAGTGTGCGTATTTTTAAAGTTTCAAGTTGAGTAGAATGACTGAAATCTCACGCACGTAACTCCACTACCACACACACACACACACACACAAGCAAATAAGTAAAACATAATTTACTTCCAATTAACCGTCAACACTATGCGCGCACTTTAATTGATCATTATTATTATTTTGTTGTTGTAATATGCATACAGTTAAGCAAATAATTACTTTTGCCATATGCTTTTTTTTTTGTTGTTTTTAATGTAAATGAGCGCAAACTTTGAATTGTTTGTGGTTTCAGCGAACATTGCTCGTCAATATTTGTACAGTTGATATGCAAATAGCTGAGTGTGATTATGTGTTTGTGAGTGTGTGCGTGGGTAAGGATGTGTATGCATATCGAACAGGTAAGTGAGACATTTATTTGCACAAATTCAATTTACTTCATGCAATATTAGTGAGTGGAACAAAAAACCATCACAGACTTGACGTGAAAAGCATAAAAAACAGTAAACTAATATAAATGGGCTTCTAATTTTTTTCGACGGCAAAATTTCAGTGATTTTAGAAATCGATTGTGTTTGGATTTTAGTGGATATGTTAGCAGACAGCAGACATAATTGCAGCTCCGTAATTTAAGAATGCTGTGTCGATTTTGATTTTTTTAAATAAAAAAATGCACAAACCCATTTGGAGAATTTAACAATTCAAACGCTAAAACAACCATTGTTTATACTTTATAGCAAATGTACAATGACCAAATTTACAATCATGCAAAAAAGGTAATTGAAACATCGTTAATTATCTAAAGAACACCATTAAAAACAACTTTATAAATTTTATAAAAAATGTAAAAACATTTGTCAAAATTTCAACAAGTATTCGAACTTTAAAAAAAAAATTAAAATTTTTTGGGGTATGCAGTTAGGTAGCTAATTTAATTTTTGTGCAATTAAACGCAAGTCCCAAGTGTCTGCAAGTTACTACTGATTTTTTACAAGTTTTTTACTGCAACTCTTTCGCAAATCCACTCGAGTGGGTATGTTCTTCTCAGCGTTCATGACAACAAAATTTTACTTATTCAGATAGAGATTTATTAAATTTTGCTCTGTTTTTACAACTTTGTCTTCAAGTTATTGACAACTATCACAAAGAATACCTTCTTACCGTTATTGCATTTTATTTAATTAATTTTGAATGAACCAGTTCATAACGCTTTCTGAACCATTGCGTAAGTAGTTCAGGACGATGAACCACTGCGAAATGATCTTTAAATGGACACGTTTTGAAAATGATCCTAAAGCTACTATGAGAAAGTAATGAATTCGTACTCGAACACCTCATGCAATGGTCTCAGCATGATCCTTTATAAATATCGAAATAATTACTTACTAGTGCCGAACTTCATTCACAATTTCGGTTGTAATCTCGAAATTGTCCAGAAATAGTCCCGAAAGACTCTCAATAAGTCGTGAATTAGAACCAAACGATTTTCCCAAAGCAAACCCGAACTAATACCGAAATTGTTCTATACCCAAATGATCCGGACTGGTTTCGAAATTATCCTAAAAAAAATCGTGCACTAGTCGTAAAATAGTTCTGAAATTGTTTTGAGCAAATCTCTAAAAGATTCTGAAATGGTCAGTGATCAGTCCCGAACTAGTCCTATTATAGTTTGTTCTCACGCTACCGATTTGCACAAAATACCATTCGTACAAGGCGAACAAAACAAGAGAGAAACAAAGTTTTCAAATTCTTTTACGCAGGATTCAGTTACAAGTTTACTGCTAGAATTACGCTTACTCTACCCGTACTGGGAGCTTAAATCGTTACACATCAAACCAAATATTTCCCTGAAACTTTTATAGTCCCATATATATATATATATTTGTCTTCGCACTTTCAGACCCGTTCTGATTTCGAATTTACTGTGCTGTGAAACAACAACATTCCATTTTATACTTTACGAAAAGAGTTTTCACCTCGATTTACTTTAACTCCGCAAACGCTTTCATTTTTCAAAAAATCGCTCAAGCTTACACTTTCACACTTTTTTGACGTTCGCTGCTGTTTTCTATTTTTTTTTTTTTTTTTTAAGAATTATGCGCGTTCCATTTTTCATAGCACTGTGCTTATAATTTAAGCATTATGATATCATCACTTTCAATCAGAGCAGCTGCAAATGATCTGCAACATCTATGCTTAGATAAGTTTAGGTTGCGTAATAACTTAAGAAACTTATTGCATGCAACCCTGTGCAAGTCATCCCAGCATCAGCATCTAACTTACCAAGCCAACTAAGCAGAAGCACACAAACTTAGCGTTCGAGCGCATCTTGCGCCTCGCTTACCACTTTTCACACCCGCACCCGTGCAACTACTCGCCCGCCCGAATCGAGTGTCCGCAACCATTCAAGTATCAACGGAGAGGATAATCCGAAAAGGTCCTTAGCGCGCTTACAGCATTTAGTGGCGAAGTTTTCACATCGTAGCGCTGCCTGTCACTTAGTTTTCACTCAACCGCCGCGCCACGCTCATTCTTGCAGTTGCTGGTGTTTGTGTCGCTGCCACCTGCCACTTTTCAGCTTCCTCGACAACTTAATTTTTCTTTTTTGTTTCTGGTTCTTTTATTTTTTAATATATTCAAAGCACCCTCGACGATGACGATGACGACGACGACACATGCATAGATTATCACCTGTCAAGTTGCGAATTTTTAGAGCGCAACAAATGAGTACAGCAAAAATGAGGAACTGACAAAAAGACAAATTGATGCAGGAAATCAAGGGGATTTATCGGAAATATATTTCAAGTAACGAAAAGCGAAGTATCAATTGTGGAATGGCAGAATTTTAAGTAAATATGAAATTTTATTTATTACAACGGAGGCTAATTTTTTTGAATATAGTTTATGTGTGATTCAATAGTTCATTTCAAGAGCAGCCTTTGATTTAAAAGAGTTTCTTACAATTTTTTCAAAATATTAAAATGACATCACCACCTAGCGGAATATAAATCACATTTCTCCACTTTTTTAACCACCGGATACTAACTAAAAATATGGCTAGACTTATTACATTGCGCAAATACAATATCATTGCTGTAGTGTGATATTCTTTAAAAATCATATAATCATATTATGTGAGAACGTCTTTCAGTTTATTAAAAACTGTGGTGCTTCTGAGCTATAAGAAATCACACTACTATGAGTGATAAGGATAAGGGGCTCTTAACTTTATTTTAATATTTCGCCCAGTTTGAGAACAATCAGAATATCGAGCGTTTAAATCGAGAATAAAGATTTTCATATAAATCACAAACCAAAAATGTGTGCCAAAAAATGTATGCTTTACAAATATATTTTGATTTGATTTATTAAGGTTTAATGTATTAGTGCAATAAGATATACATACATCTTTTGTAGCACAACATCAAGAAGGTATTACAATCAGGCCTTATAAACTATTAAATATAAAAAATAAAAATAAAAATTATGGCATTGAAAAAAAACAGTCTGGTTGAGTTCTTATAATTAAAACAAGGTACAATTAAATCATAAGACCGTTCTGAATTAGGAAAAATTAGTTTTTCATATACATACATAAGTATTGCGGAGTCTTTGTGCATAACAATCTGAAGAGAAAGACGCAATTTCTAGCTTTTAAATATTCATTAAACTCGCATCCTAATAATTTAATCCCTTTGACCTGGAGCTCAATATGCAGAATTTTTTGTCTCAAATTATACTTTACAAAATTATAACACAAGTAAGAGTTTCCTAGAAAACAACTCTTCCCCAAAAGGGAGTTTGTTGTTATGGAATTGTAGAAAATAATGAGTATTTATTCAGCACAAGACTCATTTGCGTTGCGGAAAAACCGGAGTCGATTCCCGGTAGTCTAGACAAAATTAGTTTACTTGCTGTATGTTTTCAGCGATAGTTGTTGGTGAAAGTGCAATGCAAAGAGACAAACAAAAATTCGCATCGTTGACCAGAAAAAACAAACAAAGAATAATTTCGTATTAATTTCATACTTATGTAGATGCACTTCTCAAAACATATGTATATTAAAATCTAGCTTTTTAAGCTTATCAAGTTCAGCATTGACCGCATCAATTATCTCCGTGTAGCTGTTGTCGCTATGCGGTGCAAATCTTTTTTCTGCCTGTTCTTCAAGAAATTTTTCAAAACTTTTGGTAATCAGTCTTCGGTATATCATTTCGCCGACCCTTTCTAAAGGAACCACAGATATGATTATTGATCGGGTGAAGTAAAGTAACATCATTACTACCCTCTACCAGTAACGACTTTACTAAAATTGCCAGTCTGTCCATTTTCCAATTTATTTATGAAATGCAATACAGCCTCTTCCTCGGGCATCCCAGTTGATTGTTTAATATTCACAATTACTCCATTCAAGCCCAATTTATAAGAAATCATTTCTTTTGTCAAGCGTGGACCTTTGTACACTTTGGACTTCATCAGAGCCACAGTGACTTCATCAGTGGAAGCTTTAGCTTACCATAAAACCATATATTCCGATTGTTCCGAAATTTATAATAAAGTCTCGTAAAACTATTGCAAAGGATTTGATAATTTTGGTTTTTCAAAAAGGGATTTAAGAGTCACGAACTAAGCGAACTTTTTTAAGTTCTCTCGTAGTTGTACTAAAAAATATGCCTAAAAGCATGTAACTCATATTATAGTATAAACAAAATATTAAAATTATACACACTTCGCTTACAGTTATAAAATGCATGCTTTTGGACATATTTTATAGCATACTTACTAATTACTAGAGAGAAATAAGAGAGAGATAAATAAGCTTAGCAGGCATCTTCAACAATTGGCTGAAAGAAATAAAACTTAAGTTTACGTAGAGATAGCGCAAGTTAATTGCTGTCAGTTATAATTTTCAGAACATAGTTTTGTTTTAAGGAAAATAATGCTTAAAATAATTGTGTTCCCTCACATAATGCTCTTATATTCAAACCATATTAATCGTTAGCAAGTCCATACATGCTGCCGTATATTAGTTATTTTTTATTGGCATTGCTTTCATTGGATAATTAAAGCAATAAAAAAATACAGCAACATTACAAGTTTTATTCTCAAAACGGAAGTGTTCACTTTGCTCAAATATGTTTGGTCACGAAGGGGTTAATACTATCATAATTTACAAATTTTTCAAGATACAATATAGTTATGTAACATAAGTACATTGTGTATTACATTTAACAGACGCTCAGAGGCCCTGTGGGCATTCAATCGTATTAATGTACGGTCTATGTACTAAACATTTAGAATAAGTTTTAATGAATGCATTCTCATAAATGAATTTGTAGTTAGACTGATTTATTTGCGAAAATTTCGAATAAGTAAATAGCAAAAACATTTTATAATACATACATACATACATACATAAATTGGTGCAGATATTAAATGAAAGACGAAAATGTCGCATATGCTTATTTGGAAATTTTAATAGTCTGCACAAATATACTCTCACATTTGAATGTATACAATTCTATTCATGTTTAGGCACAAGAGAATTTATTTATTTTTTCGTATGTTTGAAGCAAATGAATGAGAGCAACGTGACTGGCATAATATTAGAAGAAGAAAAGTAAAATACGAGTATGGTCAAGCAAGCCAGATGAAATTTTAAAAGCACTAACAATGCTAAATAGACTACGCCTAAGCAATGCTAAAATTTTGGGATATGATTATATTACGTTGGCGTCCGTCACCCAGATTATACACACGACTAACAATTCAAGTCTAAAAACTACAATTTAAATGAAAATAATTTCACTAACACACTTACCTACATATTTATGTTTGTAAGTATGTACTTTCGTTAAACAGATTTCTCTCAGCACTGTTTAAAAGGACATGCATGGGCATACTGAAACATGTACACTTACAAATGTACGTGTGTTTTTATAAATAAATTTCAATTCATTACCATACGTTTTCGGCAATTTAATAAATGGCATTTCTATAGCTTTTTCTTGTAGGAAAGCAACCGGGTGAGTCGTGAAGTATCACTCAAATTACCTAATTCTTCCTTCTAAGCTTTACAAAAATATGCACCCGCAAGTAAAAGTAATAAACGAGCTGATAAAAATATTTTGAATTGTTGCTTATTTTCGTGGATCTATAACAATTAAGCGGGTTTGATCGCCACTGGCAAAACATATTAAATATAAATAGTGAAACTTTCTACTCCACAGGCGAGCAGCCTTTTACTTTTCTTTCTTCATTGCCTGCACAAACTTCCAGTTTGACTAGTAAACCCAACCCAATCATTTTTAAATGCCCTAGACACTCTCAAACTAATTTTGTAAACATGTGTTGAGAAACTCTTATTTATATTTTGTAAGATAATCGTTGTACTCGGCTCACCTTGTCTGAAATATATTAAATTGTTTTAAGTACTTACAATATGTTTTTGCAACATTTTGCATATGTAGATTACATAAATTCTATTTTACATTAATAAATTCTATTTTAAAACATATTTTTCATTTCTCACTTAAACACTCCAAATGTTTATTTCACGCACCGACACTTCTGTGAGGCCAGCGGGGTTCACTTGACATAGGTCATATTTAACTTTTCACATGCAAGTACATTTATATAGTATATATTCCTGCAAAAAATACATAGTTTATTACAGATATAATACATACATACATACATACTGTATTAGATTGTTAGTATTCATAACTGAGTCTTTATGAGCTTCAATATTGCTAAAGCGTAATTCGGAAGGCGCAAACTTATGCAGTGAGCAGTTTTAATAGAATATTATAAATTTGGATTTAAAATATTATTAAGTTTTAACAATTATGTATTTTTATGCGTATGTAAGTGGGTAAAAAAAAATTTTTTAAATTAAGAAAAAAATTTTTTTTAATATTTAGTAGGATTCAGTTGGTTAGGCAGGATAATATTGCTGATAGCGCAGAATATATTTTCGCTTTTAACATTCAATACGTAAATGTCAATTTGAAATCTTTAAAACAGTTTCCCTGATGGCAAAATATTAGAAGTGAATCTGTGTTGTAAACTATTATAAAAATTAAATTGGGTTTTTCTTTTAAGTTTTAAGGTAGAGACGAGCAGCCACGTTAGTGGTTACTTGTATTGTTTTCAAGCTAATTTTCTTTCTCTTCCTTAATTTGGTTATGCCTTGCCAGTCATGGCTGAGCAAGGTGTTCACGCAGTTTTCGATGTTGGCTTCAATGGCCGATTGATTTTGGACCTAATTAATTCTTGTCAAATAGTTCCTCTACGCTTTATCTTCGATCTAACCGAGTAAGTGGTTGGGGCAATTGCAGACAGTCTCGGTGATCGCGATATTGATCTACAAACTAAGCTTAAGGAGAAGCTACACTGACTGGTAATTTCAGCGGTTTAGTTTAACTCTGCTCTATATATACATAAATATATATTTTATTACGTATGCGTCCCTTTTCAACTTCAAAATATAAGTACATAAATATTTCTTCATGTTCTGATTAATGTTCATTATTTATGACACAATTTTATTTTTATATATGTGCGCATTTACTTTCTCTGCTCTCATAGCAAATTGCCATAAACGCCAACAAAAATTAGTCCCATATCTCTTTCACACACACACACACACGCACGTACACGCACACGCCCACACAATAAAACACGTCGTTGCAAGCCATTCTCATGTTGCATGCCGCATGTGGCACTCACTCGCCACTGTATGTTGCATCCACAGCATTCAGCGGCCAAAGCCACGAGTATCATAACCGCAAAAAAAAACAACTGCTACAACAAAAAACACGCACCTTTTAGCCCGCAAAATCTGCTGGGGCACAACTCCACCCCCCCTCAACTCTCCGCCATTCTGCTTTGCCGCTTCGCGCGCGCTGTTTTTGGCGAACAGGTCAGGCGTACACGCTCAGTTTCGCATGTTGTGGCAGCCTTGATGTGTCCTTTTAACGTGACAAATTTCAGCGAAATTGTTGCAAGGACAATGGGCGCCAAATACAAATACAAACACACTTATACAACACACGCGCACACACACACGCATGCATACTTGAATATGTTTACATGGCAAAGTGCATTCGGGTAAGTGTGTCACAACAGCGCCTGCCAGGGCAAGTTGTAGAGGAAGGGGGTGGCACGTGATGACGTTTTGCTGCTCGAAAAGGAATGATGAAGAGGAAGAAGGAATGTAACGCCCGCCTACGTTAAGGGCGAAAGATGGGTAAATTGTTGATGGCTGCGTTCGTTCCGCGCTTGTGGTAAATGGCTGCCTATTAAAAATGCTTTTGTGGTCAAACTGCGTGGTGCCCGCATTTCGTAGTTTCGTGTCAACACCAATGGCACAACAACAACAACAACAACAACAGCGGCGACAAAGCATGTGTGCTTAGCAAGGGAAAAGCAGCACGAAAGAAAGTAACTAAATGCATTCTACAACAACAACTACGACTACAATAACAATTAAAATCAACAAAAAACACAACTTTCTATTTCTCTCCGCCCATCTGCTTGTCGTCGCTGCGTCGCGTTACTTTAAAAGCATTTAAAACTAATGAGAATTAAATGTATGTCACGCAAAATACACATGCATTCAGATATTGTGTGTCTGTGTTGTTGTCTCAACTCATGTCTATAAACACATCTGAGACCTGCCTACTAATTTGTAATTGCCATAAAATACGTTATTTTTTATAAGATTACTAAAGTACTCAAGTCAAATAAGAAACAATGTACTCGTATACTTTTACTTGTAGGCGGACACATTTCGTTTTTCAGTTTTTAAATTTTACTTAGTAAACTTTTGAAAATATATAAAATAGTTTTAGTAGGAACCGCTGTTGCCGCTGATCGCCATCGAAGGGAAATCCACCACAGACCTTTTAAAGCCATCCATCTATAATAATGATTTTCTTAAGGTCTCGCCATTTTAAACCATGAGTGCCGAGTTGTAGGCTTTTTCCACCTGTCCATCATCATCCATACGCATCTGGCTGCTGTATTCAAGGTCATTCAAAATCATTCACTACTTCAAAGTTGTCGATGCCAAGGATGACGTGCGTCCCAATCACATATATAGTACTTATATATTGGCAGTATCGACAAGTGCAGTCAGCAAACATTACAGGACAGATATATTAAAAATGAATAGAAAAACCAAGTATGAAAAAATGTCACCTAAATTTAAAAAAAAATTCAGTTCAAAATTTTTTTGATCGTTTCAAAATATTTTTCGTTAATTTTTTTTTTTTTTGTAATTATGTATAGTTCATTACACCAAAACCATATACTTTTTATTTTTAAATGAACTAAAGGCCAATTTTTGTTGGAAAAATTAGAGAAAAAACAAAAACACCAAAGCGGTAGAAGTTATAGTACTATTTCGGAAATCACCACATTTCCTCATCAGACTTCTTTCTTCTTTTTTTTTCTCTAATTTTTCCAACAAAAATTGGCCTTTAGCTCATTTAAAAATAAAATAATAAAATTAAACAGGTCGAAAACACCATATACTTTTAAATTATGTACTTTGTTCAAATGTTAGAAATAATAATCAAAAAAGTTAACAAAAAAAAAACTCCAAATGAACGACATTGCGAATATTGTAAAAATATCACTACCATTTTGAATGAATCAACATAATTTTTTTTCTCTTTTGAGGCATTCCAAATGAAAGGCAAGGTCTACTTCTGCGATTTTCTTTAAAATTGGTATACTTGTAATACTTTATGTCTAGAATGGTGTGATAAAAAGATTTGATTTAAATTTTTAATATTTGCAATTTTATTAAGATTTGCAAAATTTTGACACATTTTTTTCAAGTTAAAAAATTGGCAAAGTATTAGTTTTAACAAAAAAAGTTACTTTGCATAAATTCTTTGAAAATGATTAAGTTTTATAAAAAAAATATTTTCAATAAAGAATTAGTAAAAATTAAATTATTTTTTTAATATATTAATTTTTTTTTAGTTAAAACCTTAGAAGACCACCGATTTTCTTAAAAAAAAAAACATATAATCTTCAAAGTCTCCTTAAAATGTTAGACAAATTTATAACACGTGTTATTTTTTGTTTTCGAGTAATAAATTTTTAAATATTTTGTGACGGGCTGCTCTCTATGCTACAATCAAATTACTTTTCTCATACAAACCCCTCTACGGTTTATAGCATATTTAAATGACAATATGATTAAGAAGCAATGTTTCTCACATTTTTTTTATTCATATTTCATTTTTATTTAATAAATTTTATTCATTCTGCTTCTTTTATAAGCGGTGCCACTGCGATTCAGATTGGCAGCTCTTATTACGGTTTCCAGCGTTAGGATGAAAAAGTTGCCCGAAAGTGAGTGTGGTAGAATATAAAGACGCACACCACAAATAGTAGGAGAGCTCGGCCAAACACTGAGCTAAAAAGTGTTAGCGCCAAATTATTATTATTATATTATTATTAGTTTTACGGGGATTCCAAATTTAGACATGACTTTGTATAGACAACTTCTATTCGTGCTATCAAAGGCGGCTTTGAAGTCGACAAAACGGTGGTATGTATCGATTTGTTTATCTAAGGTCTTTTCCAGGGTTTATCGTCGATAGGACCTAATCCAACGGTAGTTAGGGCAGGCAGCCGGATCACCCTTCTTATAGATAAGCCAAAATATACTAAGGTTCCAATGTTTTGCTATGTACTCGTCGAACCAAATTGTGCTTAACACCAAGTATGTACATGCTTCCTTCCAACTCTTTACCGCCAGCTTTGAACAGTTCAGCCGGTATACCGTCTGCTCCAGATGCTTTGTTATTTTTGAGCGGAATTAATGCTGTACTCACCTCGCCTTGGTAGATTTTCTTTGAGATTTTGCTTCTCAAGTTGGCGCTTCTTTCAAAAGTAGTTTTGTAGCAAATCACTTAAAAACGTGGTCTGTTATGTGAGTGTTAATTACAATGAGCTGCAAGAAGAGTGGGACAAAACTTCAGTTTTAATGCAGTATTGGTTATTCAATCAGATATTGAAAATAAAAAAATATTAACTGTATAAGCTTTTCTTGTTCTAATGATCATTATCATGTTCATAAACATTTAAGATTCTAGGTGAAAATCAAAAGTGTTGTTATATTTACCAAACATTTTTCTAATGAACTTGGTTAGTTTTTATTAGCCTTTCAATGAATAATAATTCACAATTTTATTTCCATCAACTGGCCTCGAGCTCAATAAAATAGTTAATTACAGTTTGTCTAATGTTTAATATATTGTTCTTAAAAATAAAATTCTTTATATTGTTATTAAAAAAAATCATTTAATTAATAAATAAAGGGATTTTTGAGTATTAAAATGGAATAAAATGAACGTTTTCCCGAGAAGAATTTAATTTTAGGAGATTCGAGTTAGCAACACTGACAACCAAACAACGGACTTTTTCCGCTCAGAAGTTGAATTTCTGCTTTAAACAAAAGTAGATAACTAACATAAAATTAAACAAAATCGACCAGGCACAAACAAGAGTTTCTGAGTTGAAGTTTGGTTTAATATTGGGCCTCGAGCTTGTCAAAATTAATTTTCAAAATTCAAAGGCCGGTTATTAAAATACACAAACATTCAACCGAATAGGTAATGAGGCACCGCTCAATAGCTGCCTTCGAACCATTCAATTCCAACTAAATCGGCGAAAGTCTATGTAGCATCAATCGAAATTATGTTTATGCTGATTTCTCTATTTTCTCAACACAAATATGTATTTTTTGTTTTTGATGCGTTATTTGGTGTACAAATATATTTAGGTGCCTTTTAACAACCAAAAAAAAAACATAAATAAACTGATGCTACTGATTGCACCAGTTTAATTAGATTTTATTTATTCTAAATGAACATTTGCACAATTTAATATCCTGCACACATGCACACGGAATATATTCGATGTACAAGTACATTGCTAAATATTTATTTTACCTTTGTGTATTTCGCTATTACGATTCGTTCTATTTTCATTTTGCATTTTCGCTTTTCCAACCAATTGAGATTTACCTTTGCACTAGCGCGGTCCGCTCAGTTGTGCAGTTTACTTTGTTGGTCAATACGTTTTTTGTAAAATCGGTTTGCGCACTCGATAATGGCTATTGTATTGGTAATTGCAATTAGATAACATAATGAGTACGACCATACAGACACACTGATGTACATATTTTTCATAAAAGTACACGTGCAGTGAAGCTAATTACCAGCAAGTTAAATGCAAAATTACAGCAATTGAATTGAAATGGAGAACTAAATTCGAATGGTTCGAGAGTTTGGAATGCAGACGGTAATAAATAGAACTGTATGAATATATGCGCGTGTGTTTATAAGTATATCAACACTTATTATTTGGGAGTTTCTATTTCAAATTTTCGAACTTTAATTATAAATGTAGAATACTTTTAATAATACAATAATCTTTCGTTTATCAAAACTACGATGAAGATGTCTTAGCATGAAGCTAAAGACGAGAAATTTTAAGTGAATGTTTTCTAACACTCAGGCAGGGTTGTCTTTAGGCCTGAAATAAAGATGATTGAGAAAACAAGTGAGTGTGGGATGTGATATTTCCACAATGAATTTTCCAGACTATTCAATGAACAAAGCTGTTTTGGGAATAGTAACTTGAACATCTGACTGTTGTAGAATAAAAATATTCTAAGCTATCCTTATTTTTCATATAAAATATGGTGTTATTGACGAGATCTGTAGTGATCATATGTTCCGCTCTGGATTGGGTCCTATAATGAATTCTACTAACACAAAAAACTCAAACGATCCGTGATGATCCCTTATATCTTCGCTAGTTTGATGAACTAATAATATTAATAATATTTTATTAAATATTGTGAAAGCTTATTGAAATAATTAAAAAGTAATAATTTTAAATTAAAACTTAATTTATTCCTTGCTTGATCCAGCTTCATGGTTGTCTACGTCCCGATTGGCTGCTCTATAAACCAGCACTTTACTATTTATTTCGTCATTGAGGAATATATTTTGCAAAGAACTTCAGCTGTAATTAATATTTTTGGACAATTTTAAAAGAAGTAGGAGCACTCTGAACGAATACTCTAATATTTGATGTCAGTTTTTTCTGTTGTTAGTTTTTATTTCCGCTTGCTAAAATGTAGCAAAGCCCACCGAAGGCAAACCCTTTGTCATTGTAACTGAGTACGAAGAGAATTTGAAGCGACTCTTCTGGTGGCAGCTAACTTCCGTTCAATTCAAATCAAACGCCAAGCAATCTTCCAAAAACGACTCGAGGCAAAAATTTTGTTTAATGAAAAATCGCAATAAAACTATTAAAATAATTTAATTAAAAAATTAGTTTTCTGAGGGTCTTGA
Source organism: Philophylla caesio (assembly GCA_963971545.1). Classification (NCBI taxonomy): domain Eukaryota; kingdom Metazoa; phylum Arthropoda; class Insecta; order Diptera; family Tephritidae; genus Philophylla; species Philophylla caesio. The sequence goes on along the minus strand of OZ020609.1, from coordinate 98,213,335 downwards.
AGACTTGTAACAAGAATACATTTGTTTTAGCAGTAAAAGGAATTGATATGATTCCATATTTATCTTTTCTAATACCTACAAGATAGGATTTCTTTTCAAGATATAAGTTATATAATTCCCCCACTCCGGCTACCCGACTTTAACAGTGAGCTGAGGCTCTATAAATTCAGAAGACGTATTGTTGGATAAGACATTGGCTTCTTCCATTATACACATATTTTTAGCGATAGTTTAACTTTTAATTTTTTTACTGGAGCAATGTTCGAAGGCAGACGCCTAATATTGCCACTACTTTGAAATAGATATTGGAGATTTTAATTTTAATTTTGTTGTATTTCGAGATAATGCGCTTACAAAGAGTTTCATTTAATAAATTAATTGTTTCGTTGGCTGTTTGGAACCAAAGGTCGTCCACATCAACATCCTTCAATTCATCACTCCAAATGCGACAATATTATTTACAAACGTACCCATTCAACCAAAAGTGAGCTTCATCGCTGAACACAATTTTCTTCTGAAAATCGGGATCGGTGGCCATCTCGTTTTGGGTCCATTCACCGAACGTGCGACACGCTTGTTAGTAAGAGTAAGTCTGTTCAGTATGAAATGGCAAACCAAATTAACAGCATTCAAACAGACCAACTCCGAAAAAGTATTGCCTCATTGAAAACCACACGTCTAAAAAAACACCCTTTATACATGTTTCTGCAGCTTTGCACATAATCAAATTTTGTTTATGTTATATTTGTTTTTCTTAATGCCAAAAACTAGAAAATTTTTTTAATAAGGAATTGGTAGGTTGAAAAACCGGAACACTGTTTCTCTCAAATGGTTAATACGTCGTCGGAAATGAGAGAGTGAAACTATCTCTAAAAATGATTTGGGTTGACATATTATACAGAGCTGAAATATTTTATGAAAAATAAAATAACAAAAATTTAATATCGCCTGAGAAAGAAGTTCAGAGTATATCATAAACGCGATGTTAATAGTCACAAAATAGACACAAAAATGGCGTTTTGATTCATCTGTGACTAAAAACTTTCCTTTCTTTAGCCGAAATTTTTAAGTCACTAGGGTATTTCTTATTGTAAATAAAATACAAATATAATAAAAATAACTTTAGATACTCTAAAAGATACGCAATTAACTTATGCCTAAGCAAGTCCAATGGATTTGCAGATCAACTTTACAATTACTTAATAAAAAAGTTGAAGAGAAAATTATTTAAAAATGCAGCTACTCGCGCTTACTGCCAGCTTGCATTTATTTATAAGTAACGCTATTGTCAAGCAAATTTGCATTTTAAAAACTGTTATAATACTAATTTGCTGAACTGCAATTTATTTAAATCATTTAATTGGTCAATTACTAATGACAATTTTTACACACCGCTTTAAGATTTACATAAACTATAAATGAGTGTTGATTGAACTGATAAATTTACAATTGAATTGTGATAATACGTTTGTATAAATTTACGTGCAATGTTGCTATATCAATTATAATGCAGCAATTAATTAAGGAAATTACAATAATCAAATATTTGATTGCCGATATGAAAAAAGGTGCATGAATGCGATTTGAGTGCACAAGCGTGCAGGAGCAGAGATTTGTTATATGTACACATACGAGTATGTTGTTTGAAAATTTGAACAGTTGTGTAAAAACATTTATAAATGAAATATCCAGTAAAGGACATTTCGACTAAAATACTGCCATTTGCAACTTACTAACTAAAATTATAGTTTAAAACATAATTTCAAAATTAGCGGCTTTTCATTGCTACAGCCTGTGTGTGTGTGTGGGTGTATGTATGCATGGGTGAGCAATTAATTAATGCATAATGACCGTGATAAATTCGGTAATGATCAAAAGCGAAGAAGCAGCTGCTGATTGCAGTGAATTCGATAGTCAAGCACTATACTTGAGTTACAAACTCACATATACATACATTTGTACATACGTACATGGATATACATATCTAGATACCCTGTAGTCAAGTGTACTAGCTGTAAACTACTTCACAACAAGTATGCATCGCATGCTCAACATGTCAGCTAAATGTCGTTTTCTTTTTCATACAAGCAACTGGTATTTTTAACATGAGGATGTTCTACGAGAGGGCAATTATCAGATTTGGAACAGAAATGTACCAGTCTCATATTAGTGCAAGATAGATAAAAACATAATAGTCCAATTATGGACCAATTATGGACCAAACATACCAGTCTCCTACTAATTCAAAACAGACAAAGGAAATACGAGTCCAATTGAACACCAAAACCGCTAATTTGGGAATAAAAAGTTGAGTTAAATAAAATAAATCTATTAACTAAGATTAATTTAAAATATATCACATTTTTATTTAACTGATTTAGATTTGCTAATAATTAATTTCAAATCTTCTTAGTATTGAAAACAAAGGAAAAATAAATACATTCAAAGTTAGTAACATTCAAAAGAAGAATAAATAAGAGCAATTTTCATTAAATGATATTAAAAGTAAAAGAACTTTAGTTAATTATTGCATACAATTTTATAAAAATACAATTATTCATTATTAATATTCGTTTTAGATTTGGTAAAGTTCTGTGCTTTTTCACACTAGTTCGATTACAATCAGGAAATTTCACTTTTAACCTTTCAATGTGTGTGCATTTATTAGAGCATCCTTAAGTTATCCCAAATTTTTGCTGTCGCTTAATTAAATTCGCTTAGCGCACAGAGCACAGTCGTGTCTAATTGTCGGATTAAGTTTGTGTAAATTTGCGGTTTCACGCTGCCGTGATTTGCCATGACCAAATTTTGGTGAGCAGTCGAAAAGTTTTGATGTCTATTAATCAGATACGCCGATACGTATGTATTATGGATATTTATTTATGATAATTTGTTTAATTTTAAATTTCTTGGTCATATGATATTAATGTTATAAATGTATGTGTGTATATAACTCGAGTACATATGTAACATACACACATATATAAAATATATGTAAATATAATAGCGTAATTTTTGTTTTAAAGTCATTAAGCTGTGAACTTTCAAATTAAAAGAGCAACGGTTGGCAACACTTGCATGTACTTAAGAGTATTTAAATTTTTCGATCGCCATTGCGTATGAGTAACCTCAGTAATAGTATAACAATATTTAATTCAGAAATATGGTAGCGCCATGGGTTGCGCTTTATTTTTCCATATTTTGACATTTGTGCAAAAACAAAACTACTCAGATATTTAGATCGATTTGTGCGTGTATTTTATTTCAAAAGTAGTTTTAAGTTGAAACATTAGTGAAATATATTTATTTAATAAAAAAAAAATTGCCAGTTACAAAGAGAAGAAGCAATTTTGATCCTGACTTTGGTTGTTTATCTAGTCGCAAAGTTGTTTATATATATTAGGAAATAATAAAGTATGCACATGCCTGATAGTTTTACGCTTTATTTCATATTTAATCAAATTAAACATATTCCAAGCATTCATGTCCTGAATGCGGTCTCGAGGATCTGTCTACTTTTTTTCTCCTAGAGATAATACTATTTATTGCATCCTCGTATTCCGACTCACTTTCCTCACCACCACTCCAATCAAAATCCATGTTTAAAAACTATTTTTTATGTATTATTTCAGATTTTCGTTTTTATTATTTTGCTACTAAAAATCAACAGTTCGCTAATCAACTTAAGACGGCAAATTCGGCGACTTAAAAGGTTATATACACTTATCCTCTAAAAAAAATCGGTTTTTTGTAGAATTTTTTTCGCAATAAAAAAACACAAATGGTGATGATTTTATTGAAAAGTTCGGTTTTTGAAGGTCTAAAAATTCAGTTTTTTAATCCCCCCAAAAAAAAACATTTGTTTCCTTCGTTCAATGATATGATATGATATATTGCAGTTTTTAAGTAGCCTGCAAAATATTAGATCGATAGGTCACATGGTTCCTGAGAAAACTTGCTTCAAACCGCAACGGAACTTTTTGAAAAACATCAGTTTGAGAAAATCTCGTTAAAAGATTTGCACGTACTTGGTGGCACTCGGAAGGAGCGCGTTGTTGACAGCTCCAACTTTGGCTCTAGTGCTCAGATCTTTATGAAATTTGGAGGAAATAAACTCAAAAGCATATAATTTAAGAAAAATGCAATAGAAAAAATTTAGATTTTTTCGATCAACACAAGTGTATATAACCCGTTAAGCCAGTAAAGTCAGTACTAGAGGAACGGGCAATGCAGCTAATCACTGATCTAAGACATCACGCTATCAGAAGATGATATTTATATTTGTTAATATCAATTCTTTCACATTTTGACATTTGTAAATAAAACAAATACAAGCAGAGCAAAATAGCTTTCACGGCCCTCAGACGTTCTGTGGTTCTTCCAAAGAATACACAGTAGAGGTGCTTAGAAAGTGGGAGGATTTAAGAATCGCAGCCCAATGGCGATCGTCACAGGAGAATAGACAATCCAAAAGATTCATATGTCCATCATCCAGTGAAGCCTCTGAAAAAATTCTCAATCTCAGCAGAGAGAGTCTAAGAATTATCACTTATACACCTTGGTGAGTGAATATCATCTCCATCCAAAATATGGACGACGACAACCTCCAAAGTGCTGGAGTGACAACTTAAAGGATTAGCACAATAGATCTTGTTAGGTCGCATCGCTACCTATGCCCTTTTAATAATAATAATAGTAAATTCAAATAAAGCGAGCTTAGATACGATGCTACATTCGCTGGCGAGCGTTGTTTGGCAATACAAAAGCATATTCCGGCTTTCAATAAATTTTTCAAATCAGGATTCCGCGAGATATAAATACTCGTATATAAAATTTGGTTTATAAAAATTGTAACAGACATTTCTCAATCTAACTTTTTATAAATTTCCAAGCTTCCTTTTTACTTTCAAATTTTTTTTTTTGTTGCAGAACCTAATTCAATTATCTCCGTTTTTTTTAAGCTTATAAATAAATTGTGTTATTATGTAAATTCCACGTATGGCCAGCATAAAAACAAATTTGTATTCCTTTTATCCTTTCACCAAAATTTTAATTACACTTCGGACCATTCTTGCCAATGAAAGGCGCACCTTGAGCAGACCTTTTTAAAATAGAACGCTTTTCTTTTCGTTTGCTTCCGCGTACCATTTTCATTCGTATGTATTTTTGTATTTGCAAGCTACAACTTTCCTTTTCTTCTCTTTAGATATTTATGTGGTACGTGCGCGCTGTAAGCTCCACCGGTGGCACTCTGCTGTGTGTGTATGTGTGTTGCATTTGCCACGGGGATGACACATGACTTCCACCGTTGAGCGCTCAAGAGTTCTTGACATCCTCTTTCGGCGTGACTCGGTTGTAAAAGGTTTCATTTTGTGCAGCTACTTTAGTGCATTTGTGTGTTGGTATGTATTTACATAAGTGCACATGTATGTATGTTTGCTTGGGTAAGCTTTGCATTGGTATTTAAGGCGCTCACTTAAACAAAAAAAAACTTTTTAAGTACTTTTACGAGGTCAATTTAGAATATAGTAGCGATTAACAAGTCGAAAAGAAGAGATGAAAAGAAAAGAAGGAGCACAAAAAACAATACATGCAGCCGGAAAACGTATCAATGATTGTGGGCTCGGAAGGGCCTAAACTGTAATTGTCGATAAAAATAAAATTGAAAAGTAGTTTTAATTCTTAATAAATTTTAATTGTGACTTGACACTTTTATGACTTATTAACTTATAGTTTAACTTCTGATAAAGGGAGTATATTTAAAAGGTTAATCACTAGAAATACTAGTTATTTCAACGGAGATACGGTCACGGTGCTCAAATGGGTTCCCAATTATAAAAACAAAGTGTCAAAGTGCTGTCATATCAAATTTTATTTTAATTTATTACTCTTTTCCGTAAATTGCCGCTATAACCAAACAATAGAAAGTGAGCGCTAGTTGTGCTAGTGAAAATCGGCCAATAAGCATATTATCTGCCTTTTCCATGGCCGGCGAAAACTTGGCGGCGTCGACAAAAACATAGCTGCTTTGGTTAAAATAAATACTTTGACAATGATGACTTGACTCTTTTTTGGTTACTTGACTATTCGCAGACGTTTGACACAGTGGAACATAATTTGCTGTATCTTAAGCTAAAACATTACTTTGGTAATTCATTCAGTTAAACTATTGGCCAGCTACCTTGAAGGCATAACGCGTAAGGTCAAGTCAATAAATTCTTTCCTTGGTCCACTTTTATTTAGTCTATTTGTCAATGATGTTTTTCCGTTTGTTAGTATGTGAATGTTCATGATTATGCTGATGATATACAATTGTACTTGTCCAGTCGTATTGGCTTAACTGAGGATTTATCAGCCGTGCTCCCAGTTTCACATTCACATACATTTTTTGTGAATTGAATCCGAATGCTTGGTTGTATGTGATAAGGAAAGTAAATGACAAAAAGTGTGTAAATGTTTAATTATTTTAGATTGGAATAATTTTTTAAATATTCCTTGATGTTTGTAGAAGCCATTTATGACATTTCTGTATTAGTTTTTTATAGAAATATCCGTATTTTTAAGTGTTTTGCTGATGACTCCTCAAATCCGAAAGGGAAATTTCAACAAGGGCTGTTTGTGAATTGCCACAACGATAACCGATATGTGTGACAGAGATGACCTGATATGCGAAGAAATTTGTGAAATTGGAAGCACACTAATTAACTTTCACATGAAATTTTTAAAATCACATTGTAAAATTGAAATGTGAAACTGCGAGCACGGCTGTATATTTCAAAATAAATAGTGACTTGTCTGATATATTTCTTTGGGCAGTGAAAATTATTTATGTTTAAACGCGTCAAAGTCATACATCTTGCCTATACGTAACAGTGTTTTATATGTAGATATTATTTCAAGGTTGTGGATTGGTGCTAGCCCCCTTAGTTTTACAGAAAATAATCATATTAATAGAGTGTGTTTGCTATAATTCGCAAATTGACGGTTTCCACTACATTTACGCCAACAGTAACCTAAACTCAATATATTCTCATAAAATCAATCTAGCATTTAGTAATGTTACACGTTCTGTGAATAGAATCAATAGATGTCATCACATTTTTGTTTTGCGAAGAAGGGTTGTAGCCTTCAGAGCTACCTGTCCGCAAGAAATTGCAAATTTATGTACAAACTCTATTTATGGAAGACGCCGACTTAGCTGTTTGAGAAGCTGATGCCAGCAAGATCGCGGCGACACTAATGTTCCACAATTTAATTACTTAACTTGGGGTATTACACTGAAACATAGCTTTTTAACTTTTCTTTTTTTTCATTTTCTTCTTCTACCTGTTTTCATTGATATTATTCCTTAAGGTATATTTTATTGATTAGGAAACTTTGTATTTTTTTGTTAGATTTTAGTTGTTAGCGTTATATCTTCCAGGTACATTATAGACCTAAGTTTTACTCTGCACTACTAAAACAAATAAATATAATAAACATGCGACTATTCAAATAACTGCATTTTTTTAAACTTATTCTTGAAAAATATAACCTTTGAAAGTAGAAAAAATCAATGCAAAATATGTAATATTTCAATAACTTTCTCAACGTACAAAAAACTTTTTTTCAATTTTCAATTTATTTTTACCCGCGAAGCACGCAAAAGCTTATCCAAAATAGCTGTCAAATAAAATAAAGTGCCTCGATTGTATTGAGTGCAATTTCCTAATTCACAAATTTACTTATTTACTGGAACTATATTTTATTTAATTTTTAGTACATATCTACTAGTGACAATTTTAAAGTTTTCTCATACCTTTTTCAAGATTCAGGAGATTTGAAAGATTTCCTTTCCGTGCATGCGCTTAGTTCGCCAAAAATGCACAGTTGAATTTCATGAAATATGAAGAGCATTGAGAATGCATAGAAATCTTTGGATTTCCCTTCTAATGCGTACTTCTTCGTTCTGATAGCGTAAACTCCATGGAAAATTGTACAAACAACGCTTCGATTGCGGTTTTTAATGGAATAAGAATATGCCTCTTGTGCTCAGCATCTAAAATTTCGCAAACACACTTAATATTGTGCAATAAGAAGATACCCAGCAGGTTTTAGATTAGTTTACTTTAAGAATTCCTCAAAGAGCTTCATTTAGTCTTAAATGTGTTAAAGCATATGAATTTGATTTGAGAAAAATTCCAATATAATGCAAGTGAATGCAGCAAAACGAGCGAGAAAATTACTCTTTCGATGAAATTATTTTTGATAGTTTGAATTTTCACTATTGGGTGCTTAAAAGCCAAACTTTTACAGACAAAAGTTTTGTAACGTTGCACGTAGGTGCATATGCACCTGCTATGATGCGCATAGGTTAAAACACTTGCACGCTGATACATTTACGTGCCTTACGCGCCAATGCAGAAAGCAGATTTCCGCTTTTCGTGTACATAGATGGATGGTTGCCATCATTTATAGCACCTGAGTACGTATTTATCTTGGGTTAGCACTCTTCAAAAGCCACTCATTCATTCACACACAAACACTCATCCGCCATCCATCTGCTGCTTTCTCTCTCTCACTCTATCTCTCTCCCTCTCTCTGTCTCTCTGTCGCTCACCCTTCCCCTCAACTTACACGGAATAGCAATCGAGTCCATTGCATTTTCGCTTGTACTTGAAGTGCGCTTAGTTGGAGTGGGAGTTCTTTGCGGAGAGGCGGTAGGGGGTTTTGCGAATTTTAGCCAAAAGTGCACTCACTCACTACCTTTACCACTCGACATTTAGCGGCGGAAGCGTATCGAAAGCACATTGGCTGGCTGGCAATGCAAAGGTGCGACGGCATTTTATGCAGTTGCGCTTAGCTCTGAATTCATCTTTCCATGCGAGCGGATAGCGGAGAGCAGAAGCAGAGTGCGCGGCAACATTTTCGGGGCGCATCATGAAAATACGCAAAATCAACGGCAAGTATGTAGAAAAAGGCAGCTGAAAATGAAGCAATGACTTGAGTTGTATTACAACTAGCATCCGAGTAGCGTCTACATATATGGCGTGAAAGATAACTAAAAAATTGTTCAAAACGAATGTGTGTGCGTGTGCGGGGAAAATAGGAAAATGTGGCAGAAAATGTATACTTGACTAGTTCGCAGAGATGTATTTGCATTTGTGTGTCTTTAAGGAGGATAAAAAGTAGGAAAGAAAAAAATCAATTCAACCGAAAAGATGCTACAGAATGGAGTTGCTAAAGGAATGATAGATTCATTTTCATCAGAAAAATGAATCGAAATAGAAAACTAGCGCGCTAGGACACTTACGCCCGAATTCAGTAAGCAGTCTTAGTCTCTAGTAGAGACAAAAGTCACAATTTTGGACCAGTTGACGTTCATTACTTTCAAATTAAAGCCTCTTGTCTCAAAATAAAGTATCTAAGGCCTTGTGATGAGCAGGTCACAAAAAGTGCAAATAAAAAAAAACGTGAAAATGAGACTTGAGCTCATCTCAACTGAGTTACTGAATTCTAGTACTCGACTTATACTGTTTATTTCCCTGATAAATTATAAAACTAATATGTATGAGAGCTTATTAATCGACTAATCGATTAATAGGATAGCAAAATTTGTTTCAAAAGTAATCGAATAGAATTAATCGACTAACTGTTCACTTTCGACTAACCGTTCATAATCGGCTGGTTATTTGCGTCTAACTAACCGCATAGATTTAGTTTTCGAATAAATGTTTTCTTTAAGTTTTTCCTGTTTATATTTTACGCTTCGACCGATTTGTAGCATTTTGCATTCGAAAAGACTATTCACGATGATCGCCACACTGGATGCCTCCGACAGTTCGTTCTGAATCTCATCAAGACGGGAATGAATACTTTGTTCACTAGAACTTGACATTGCGTGCTCTATCACTTTCAAAAAATCGTGAACTCCATTTGTTGTGGCAAGAGAAATTCGTACTATTGCTCGTGAAATAGCTTCTTGGCAGTCATTCGAAAGAGTTTCGCCATCTTCATTTCTCTTCTTACGTTTGAAAAGTATGCATTGTTTGTTTATACAGACGGCTTGAGAGAAAATAGGCTATCAAAAGTAAATATTCAATACACCTTTACACTTACAGTCGAAGAATTGCTATTCGATTTTCAATGAATAAAAAAGTTGTTATTCGATTAGTCGGATAGTTATATAGTCGATTGTTACCAAGTGCTCTAATGACTTAGCATTATATTTTGAGGTACATATCTGTCTTTCAGAAATCATTTTAGCACCATGCTTTTTAAAATCTTTAAAACCACTGCCAATTGGGTTGGGCTCCTGCTAATCAAATTCATGTATTGGGGTTAGGTTAGAGTATTTGTAAGTATATAAATGTGATAAGCTCCATTTACCCTAAAATAATTAAATTTTTAATTGCTCAATTCGTTCTTGATTGCAATAGTTCACAAACTTATTCCACAAAAAAATTGGAGCATTTTCTGTGGATATTATTTGATGTGTTTGCTCATACACAAGCAGGAATAATTAATATTCGCTACTATATTTCCATCAGTCTTTCGTGTTGCACAAAGTAAGCTGTTCATAAATTATGTTCGCCTAAGTGTTACCCAATACTGCTAACGAACGTAGTATATCGCTTATTAAGCAGCTAATTGTATATGTTCTACAAAAAGAACTAATTTAATTAAAAAGGAAATTAATCCGAAAGAAATTCAGTTTGAACATACATTGCTATGTATTTACTATTTGAAAGATATCCAAGTTGCATTTAAAATATTTTAAGACCTCTATTGAGGGCGATTAGTGTTGATTTAAAGTAATTCTAAAAAAAAACATAGTAATTTTGTAATATATTAATTAATATCGGCCAAATGGAATATGTTAAGTACGCAATTTTGACGTATTTTCAATTTGCATGAGGAATAAAAATACATTTCCGATTGAGTTTAGGTCAAAAAAAGGAGACTCCTTAAAGCGTTACCATAGATATTTCTTAATTCCGCTTAATTCCAACAAAAAAAATGTATACGCACACAAAAGATAATGGATTTCCTTAACACTCAGCTACATATATATTCAATGGAAATATACAAAAACGAAACTTTTCAAGTCCCACCATATTGCTAAAATTCATCTTCACTTAGAAAAAAACGAAATTTTCTATTTCAATTTCATTACAACTTAACACACTTCTAGGTATACAGACATATATGTGCACGTTGCACGAATTTATGAGCGTAAATGTGTTATCGCGGAATTATAGCTAAATTCAGCAAATTACAAAAAGCACAAAAGTATTAAAATATGTACATACATACATACATATGTTCATCTGCGAGACTGTGAGTAACTATGAACAGCTTAGCTCGTATTTAGTTCGAAAACTAATTTCACTTTGCTATTTTGTTTGCAATTTTTATGTCTGCAAGACCTTGGATACAAATAAGTTTGCATTAGGGTGGTGCAAATCAATCACATTTTAATTCTACAATGTGATTTCAAAAATTTCCTGTGAAAGTGAATCAGTGTGCAATGGGAGCACCAAACATGTAATTTCAAACCGAATCCACAGCGAAATTAGTGAATGTGAAACTGGGAGCACGGCTGTATACCACAAATGGGGACAGAACTTTGTACAGTTTTTTGTCGACTTCGAAAGGCAAATAATTTACACGAAATGCAAAGGTTTTTTATACATTTTACAACTTCCCTGGCTAGATTGAGATTTGTAACTTGACTGTTCATTACTTGGATATGTAAGAAAAATTCGATAGATCACTGTTATTTTGCTTATTTAAAAAAGATATTTTTTTTCATATTATAGTTTTTTTTTTTTAACTAATTGCGGACACTCCTTTCAACAAATTTTAAAATAATAAGAGATGCATTAAAAAATTCCGAAAATTGTTCAATATACGCAAGCATTCGAACCTCGTCTGCATAATGTTACTCATACGCCTCGTGGCTCACATGCCACTTCTTATCTGGAAGAGAATGACTGCTCTGCGATACTCGATGTTTTGAAACTATCTACCCTAATATAACTTAGTAACATAACTCTCACATATTATATACTCACTTGTGCTTACATATGTGTGTATATACTAGCTATGTATGTATGTATGTAACATATGTATCTATTTTTTCCCACAACCCATCCAACAGTAAGAAAAGTTTTTAATTGAGTATCACATATAAGAATACATACATATGTTCACGTTCCTATGCCTGCGTATGGATGAGAAAATTTAATCACAATGTATGTTCATATATGTAGAACTCGCTCAATATATCTGCGTCAGTTTTATGAACATTTGTGAAGCTTCTTCATACGCAGTAATTATTTGCATATTTTTGATCTTTTAAGAAGTTTTCTGGATTTCTGTCACGCGAATATCTATCTAGCGGAAATTTAAATCAAATAAAACTCATAAAAACATACTGATTTTATTGGGCTGAAGCGACTGCCGCACTTATTGCGCCTTTCGTGAAACCAACAAGAGCAACGTTTCTTGCCATGCAAACGAGCTTTTAAAAACCTGCCGAATTATTCTTAGTCTAATTATTATTTCGTTCCTCGACAGATTCTTAGTCCATGATTTTTTTTTGTCTTATCTACAGTTTTGAGAACTCTCACTGTGGCTTATGTTTCCTTAATATTTTCGGCATTTCATCTTTCTGTAACTTCTATAACTTCTAACTGTTTGCTTACCTTTCCGAAAGCAATGTTGGCTGTAAGTAGTTTTGTCGTTGTGGTATATTGATTAAACTTATCGATTTCTTGTGATCACTTCAGTTTTCTTTTAACTGCTTCCTTAAGTGATATATCCCTAAAACTCCAGGCAGCAAGCGCCTTTCCAGAAAAGCGTCCAAATATCGGGACGGTCTTTTTGCATACTTTATAGATATCTCGTTGCCTGCGTCAATAATTAAACATTTTTTTATGTACACACATTTCCTATCGGGTATACTTATATGCAGCATTTGAAATAGTAAAACCTTTTAGTAACTTTGTATTTGAAGATTTTCCAACTGAACGGGCACAACTTCGCGAATAATCTAGAAACTTGCGCAATTAACGAAATAAGTTGTGATGAGAGACGGATGTGTAACTTTTTTTAATTACAATCAAGTGAATAAGAAGCAAATACGCAAAATAATTATGCATAACAATACGAATATGAGCGCAATTTTACTTTGCAGCATGACACGCACCAAAGGTTTGTATTTAAAATTATTTTATACTCTTTACGGAAAATATTCGAGCAACATAGTACGACATTAACACTTTCAAAGGCGCTTATACGACTTGTAAAGAAACACTGAACTAATCAAAAACTAGTCTATTTACAACGAGTATGAAAGATACCATAAATAAAATTAATTTAATTATAAATATGAATCAATTAAATAAATACATATATATTCATTGAATTTATGCACATATCCAATCTAATAATGGCCATCTCCGGCACTGAGTACAAGTTCCCAACTATATAATCAGAAAATCGGCTTACTTCTGTATTATAATGGAAGTATATAAACGTTACACTATGGGTTTTTTGGCGTTTTTTTTTGGCATAAATTTAAATAAAAAAAGTAGTGCTGCATTATAAAATAAACTTTATTTTTATTTTTGCCATACTTTTATTAAATAAAAAAATAATAGGGCGTATTCAATTTCATCTGATTCATGATTTGAAAAAATTTGTCGGAACATATTGCAAATGCTTGACTGCTCACGTTATCCAAATAAAAGTTTGAAGACTTAAATTTTTTTTTCTCACTCATAAATATTATGCAAAGACTTTTACAACATAAGTCTCAAAATAAAAGTCTTTGAAGACTTAAAAGTATTTCTCTTGCTGATAATTATTATGTAAAGACTTTTATAATTCTTATCAATGTTAGGATGACTTTTTTAAAATTCCACGGTCAAATAATTATTATTCTGGATCTCTGAATAAAACTAAAAATATAACTTCAAATGATGGTAAGACATAGTTCAGATATGTAAATTATAGATTAGCAAGATGTTTGTCCATCTTCTGTGTTTTTTCTGTGCGTATCGTGTTTTATTCTCAGAAATTCTAAGGCGCACAGAGGTGCGCCGACTTTGAAATGTGGAGTTACTAACTAAAGCGTCCAAAATACTATGCAACTAATTTTGTTTGCACGAAATTTGCCTTTTTAAACAACAAATCGTTTTTTCATTAGCTGTTTTGTTAGAAAATGGTTTTACAAGAAATCAATATAACAATATAAAAAAAATTTAAAAAAAAAACACGCTTGTTATACATGTCCACCATATAAGGACTTATCTAGTTCCAAACTAAAACTCAATATGTTGAGCATAAGGCACACGATCCTTTACTAAAATTATTAAACTTTCCGCATCCTTGAAATGCAAAATGTGGCAGATTGCAAGTTAATTTTCAGTTATGGATATGATGGCTCGATCGGGCACAGTATGTACCTGCAACGTTTTCAAGACCTTAGTTAGAAGTTTTTGCTTTGCTTCAATCGACGAGGATGATATCGAAGAAGAATGCGAAGGCCTTGAACTTCATGTGATTTCTTTAGACGAAGAATATTTAAAAATAGAAGAAAACAAAGCTCATATTGGTATTAGGTAGCACAGCTAAGCCTTTTTAACAGTACATAATATTTATGGTTGCTTTAAGAACACATATAAAACCTTGAAAATCATGAAATTAACCAAAAAAAAAAAAACAATAAAACATTTTGTTTTTAATGAATTTTTAAAATTTTGTAAGTTAGCATTAATAAATTTACCACAAATCGGTCATATCGGTTATAAATAACTAAGTTAGTCATTTTTGGTGCAAATCAGCTCAAATAAATTTAAGACTAATTTTTTAAAAATACATGGAAACGCATGGAAGGAATTAACTATGAATTTTGCTAATTATTTTAAAGGTCATGTCGACCTAAGTAATTTATGTGCATACATATATTTAAATATCCATCTTCAAATTTTTAATTTATGCCGAAAAAATTAAGAAAAAAAAAAACGCATAGTTCCATGACAGACTATGCTTTTCCCAATGTTTCTTTAATTTATGGTAGTTTTGCAAAATTGCAATCTCAAAATTTGTAGAGATAAGCACAAAAAGTTTGAAAATTGTTTTTTATTTATAAACTGTATTTGGTAGGTAAAAACATGATAAATCCATTACATATTTTAAGAAATTTAACGAACTAAGAAAATATTAAAAACTGCTAATACAAACAAATGGAGTTATCATTTTTATTACGAGCACTATCGATTTTTGATTCCTGCATTCATAAATACAAAAAACCATTCAAATCACTCAAGAAATTTATTTTTTTTGTGTTTTATTGACTATGAAGATAATGCGCTTGGCTGCTTGGACCAAATCGCACAGCTGTCACTGATGCTGCACAACGAAGGCGTCTTACGGGCATTACACACATGTGGGTATGTATGTTAACTCTTATATACATTTGTACTAACCTTAGTTATGACTTAAGCTTTTGACTCATTCACGCACCAGCTGACTGACGGCCACTTCCATTTAAGTTATCACTAAGAAAAGTAAATACACTTAACCGTTATCTATCACTTATGCTGCCTGCTCAACACACTTCAAACTCAATTGTTTATGCTTCGGGTCACGCACTTGCGTTCGCACTTTAGTAGTTTAGTTACTCAGACTTTTTTGGTTCTTCTTCTACTCTTCACTCATCTTGTACCTAACTCGGGTGTGTAGTGTGTGCTCTAAAGAAAATAACATCTAAGTAAGTTAAAAAATTATTATATTTGCTGAATCCATAATGTTTCTTGTGTATCTAAGAAACTTTTGTCCCAGTCAACCATATTTTTAAATGCAATCTGTTTTTGAGTGGCCACTGTGGCCGAGTGTATAGCGGTGCGTGCTGTAACTCGGTATGCCGCTGAGATCCGCGGCTCAAATTTTAGTTGCGGCATTTAACATTTAAATTTTGGAAAAAGTATTTTCTAATAGCAGTCGCCTCTTGTCAGTCAATGATAAACCTCACCCATAAAAAAGCTTCTCATCAAATACATCTGCTGTCCGGAGTCGGCGGTACAACTAAAAGACGCTCATTATAAATTGTATTGAAAGCTCGGCAAAATACTGAGCTAAATAGGGTAAGCGTCAAAATGTTATTATTATTATCTCGACTTGATGTCAGTAAAGCTAAACATATCTTTTTAAGGGAATATAGTTCAACTACCCACCGATGTAAAATTTAAGAATGTCAATGCGTATCTATTGTGAATGATTTCTTTCAAAACACAGATACTCCTTTTTAAACACAAATCAGGTATACAAATTAATCGAAGCCAACAGATGGCCAAATTGGAACTGGTGAATTTAGACCCCCACACAAATAAATCGATATTAATTGGTAATTGGATAAGTACCAGGGTATTAAAAATTGTATAACTAACACGAAGAAAAGCCAAATCTTACTCTCTCTAAAGCTTCAATGACATTCTAGGCAGCAACGACTGACAAAGGCATGAAATATCATCTATAGGGAGACATTTTAAAAGGGAGGACTCTACATCTCCACGAAAAGCCAACCCGCAGCCTGCTTCGCTTCATATCGAGTACGACATGGTTCTATGGAGGAGAAGTGCAACATGAGCATAAGTGAGTCTCATTACGGACTAACAGCCAGTAGTTACACGTGTTATTAAAGTAGTCATTATTATCAACGACATACTCGTATACTGACTGCTGAGATGTTTGAATGATATTTGGTCTGAAAAACTTGTATGCGGAAAAAATACTTATCTTTTTAGGATATATTCATTGGAGTTTCTTTTTTAAGTGGCTGTTTCCAAGCCCAGCGCCCAACCATTTTTGCGGGCAATCGAATATTATCGCATTTAAATAGCGGGGCGCTCGCAGCCGCACCTACTGGTTTACAGACGCTGCAGAATATATCAGAGTGGCCTTACTAAAGTGCGCCTTCTCACTTTAGCTCACACCCAAACGGATGTTCGGCAGCTATCCAGAGGACACTTGGATTAAATCACCCGGAAGTCGTAATCACTTTGGCCACTACCAAATGAATGACGGTGGACTTCTGCACACGGACCCAATCGATTAGGCGGTTATTGCGCCAATTAAGTAAGTAAGTACTATTTAGGACAACCGGTTTGAGAAGAGCGAAAATCAATTGACTGTATGTTACTTGTATGACATATGAGGATATAAAAGGAGCGTGACTTGGAACTATATGAAATATATTTAGCAAAAATGGAATTAACAGATTTGATTCAGAAATATATTTTTTGAGATTAAATATCCATGTAAGTAAATATTCATTCGCATAGCATAAGAAAGTTTGTGAGAAAACTTGTAAAAATCGTTCTAGATTGGCAGTGAATTTTATGCTGACTGGTTTATTTCATCAACAGCTGCGTAGAATCGACTTATTTTCATTCCTATTTCCAATACTAACTAATGTAAACGTGTTCACAAACACATATGAGCCAATTGAATTTAGGAGTTCAATTTTAGAATTGATTGAATAAAAGAACAACAAATCAAGTAGCAAAAATGAATAAATTTTCGTGAGACACACATAAAATGAGAAATTAGCTAAGAAAGAGGAATATTTTTGACTTGGATTGAAGGAGGTCCCATTAAGCCAGTACATATTTACTATTAGCGCATTGAATCTTCGACGAAGCTTGAAATGCCCATAAATGGAAGCGATTAAGCATCAAAGTTAACTCTCGGAGGATCAGCTCCGTATTATGTCTGTTCTATTACAGGGCGTAGAAGTACGCGCGTTTTCAACATCGGTTGAAATGGCTCGAGGACTTATGCTTGGTTTAAAAGTTGTTACACTTTATTTGTAATTTATTAGAAAACCAAAAACAGCCTGCAACCTGGAAACAGGAATTGTGCGTTTGAATGCTAGCGATATAGCCGTAAAAGTATGCCATTGGTACCCGCTTTTGATGAAAGAGGTGAAACAATGCTTCCTCTGCAAAGTGATGAAGCCTTGGCCTATTGTCGTCGGAACCGGAAATAAAAACTGCAAAGAGTTGAACGTTCCTTTTGATGAATTTACCAGCCGAGACCACTTTCTATAAACGCCTACAATGCCTTGACATTACATATGGTATTCTTTAAACTTCAAATTTTAGTAGAAGCACGCAGTATTTATTAGCCAGTCAATGAATTACAACCATCTTTCTGACAGTTGCTACACTTGTCGCCTTAAACTTAACCATTGTGAGTCAGCTAGAAGCAAGCTTCTTACGCGTTCAGTGAAGAAATCGGTTAAATGACAAATTTTAAGGGCCGAAATGTGATTTTTAGAAACACTACAGCGCGCTCGTAATGCAGATTTTCTTTTTGTCCATACAACAATTACTGACTAAATTGACCGCACAACATTCAACAATAACAGAAATTTCCAAATATCAACACTGAGTCACCTTTTAGTGTGAGTGATCTACAAGAAAGCTCGGTATTGTTTGATGCTGCCCACGAAGATCTCGAAAATGCAACAAGGTTCCGTTCAAACAGTTACACTAGATAGATTCGAATATGAAAACTTCTCTACATTTGTTTTACTTCACTTTCTAAATCAGCCGCGGATATTTTTCTAGAGAAAAAACACGAATCTTACATATATATTTATTGTAAAGATTAAAACTTGAATTCTTAAATGCGAAAGTAATGTTTTTTTATTTGGGTATTCACATTGAGTATTAATGACTTCTAAAGTAAGAGTTCTTTTGAACGGCAATATGCTCAAATGTTGTCACCGATGCTATATGTAGATATAGCCCACCACGTTGATGACCAAATTCCGTATTACTCAGTGAAGCATAACTCTCGTATTTTCCATCCGCCAAATGATACCCCTTCAGGTATGTTCAGTGCGTTCTTGCGGAAATATCAAACACCATTGCCTCAATATGCGACAACGGTTGTGAAACTGTCAGCAACGACCTTACGTACGTCGGCGATAAACATGAAGCAGTAGCTACTTTAGCAACAAACAAAACTGCAACGCCAACATTGTCTGGCTGCCATTAGCACTTAAATATTGACAGTTGCACAATCGCAAGCACTTGCACATGGACCTGCACATCGCCTGCCATGGCACCAATGAATGAATGCATAAAAAGGAATTTATCGCATAAGTGAAGAAATGAAAATCGAATGCGCAAATACTGCAAATGTCACAACCTGCTGTAGGCGACGCCACCAGTCACTCGGGCTGTGGCGTAGTGGAGGTGGGGTTGAAGAATTGGCGAAATATTTCGGCGGGCGATAAGGCACCCGACCTCAATGCCTGCCAAAATGTGTGTACATTGAGAGGATTTTAACAATGACAATGAAGGCCAATAACAACGCGCAGCACAGCAAACACCTGCGCCAGGACTCATTTGCAACAACAATGCATAATGGCAGCCAAAGAGTTGTAGTGAAGCGAAAGGCTGCAATAACAAATGACATCAGCAAATCGCATAAAGTCATCAGCAGACAAAGGAGTGAAGGACAAAGGAAATACACAAAATAGCAAACTGTTGAAGAAAGTTGTTGAGGGAGTAAAGGTTTGGCATTGAAAGATAACAGATCTGAGAAGAAACAGCACTTGCTTCGCGTTTTTAAGCACAATTTTTGCCCACCACAGACATTTCAGAGTATGTCACCAAAACAAAAAAGCAAAGCGATTGAAATGCAAAAGTAACGAGAAGAATGCAAAGTGCGGCTGAGGTTTTGAGGCCAAAGCCAGAGGTGAACACAAATCAATGATAAGTATTAGAAATATATGAAGCTGCTGCAACGTCAACTATTCTCAAAAAAAAACTTGTTAAAATTGCACCAGCATTAGCAGCATCAGAGTCAGTCAATAGTTGTAAACGCCTTCCATAATCTACGACAACGAAATAAAATATTTGCCAAGAGGAGAAATTGCAGCAAAAAATGCGTTTAACTAAATGATCAACATTGCTGCACCCTTGGCCGATGAGCTGTCCTTGCAGGCGAGCAAAATAACGCAGTCCGTCTGCTGCGTTCTTCCTTCTTTTCAACTTTGCTGCTGCCACCAAAATTCTTATGACCAAAAGTTTGCTGATTTCAGCATCGAACTGACGGTATTTTATACATTTCTACTCCGCTCCATTTTGTCCAAATTCTTTCTTTCGTTCTTACGGCGGGTAAAACTCTTCACGCTGTGACTGCTTTTTGCGCTACTGAAGCCATCAAGCATTCGACACATTGCTGACGCTGATTGCAATTCTGCTTCCCCATTTCCTTTATGTACGCAAAATTTCCACACAAACTATTCTTCAATGATTCGATTTTAGTAGTTCTTTTTTTCAAAAATTCTTTTGCATTTTTTGCATTACCACACTTGGAAATGATTTGTGTTGTTTGCATTCGAAATTGTGCATTTTCACTTCAGTACACAAAATTAAGTCGAGACTGTAGCACCATTTTCAATATACTTGCGCAAGTCGAAATATACTTTTGTAAGTATGTATATACTCTGATATATGAATAAACTGGCTTCCGGTATTGGAAATACTGAACATAAAAATGTTGTAACCGAGATATTGACTAAGCTTGCGCAAGACGACAGTCTTAATGAGCCGTATTCGATATCTCATAGTTCAACTCATCTGTCAGCAAATGTCAATTTTCCAACACTATTAACCACGTCCAATGGCTGAACATTTGATGCCCCCATTGACCAGTCAAAAAGTGATGCTTCTGAAGTTGTCTTTAGTTCAGATTAAAAGTGTTTAGAGCTGAACTATCGAAGTTATTTTGCATTCGACTTAATATAACTTGTAAAACCTATTTTGCTGAATTATGTAAATTGAAATATTAAAGAACTTCACCAAATTCATAACCCAGATTTTGCACCTTTTCCGCATATCTCTTGACGGTATTTTGTTGAAGGGAGGATCCATTCGAAGCTAGCTGAGATAAACACTCATTCCATCCGTAGAGACAAACTCGAAGTTTTTTAAATTTTTAGAGCACATTTAACTGAAATAAGTAAAAGTTTTGTGTAATATCTACAAACGCAGACATTTAGCGTGACGTTAAGAGCAAGAAATTCCTATTAGATTATCCCATTCTACATCCTCTAGTTATCTAACATAGTTCTGTCACTGTATCATAGAAGGCGAAAAATTTTCCGGCTTTTATATTAAAAAGGAAAAAAACGTAAACCTTATACAGTTTTTATTTCTCGAAAAAATTTTAACTCGTTTGTTTTTCTCAGCCCTTTCAAAGCGTTGCGTGTCTATTTCGCACTTTATTGGACTCATACCTATCCAAGTTGCAACAAAATCTACTAATAAAGCCGTTTTTCAAGAAGGCAAATTGTCTAAAGCAAAAGTTACAAGATGAGAAAACAACAGTTTTTTCGAAAAAAGAAACGCCTTTAGATAGTGCAGCCCATCACACTTAAAAAAATACACATCTTTCAAATGGGAAAATATTTCCTAAAAAAAATTTCTCTCATTTCAGGAAATTTTCCATATAAATAAGTGACATTTTTACTAACTAAATTTAGGTAAAATTTGCTATGAATTTTATTTACGTTTATACACATTTTTCATACTTTTTTAAAACTTTGAATTTTCTAAAATGTTGACACGAATATTTATAGTTATGAACGGCGTCGAGTGAAGACTAGAGCTTGTGATTCTGAAGGGGAAGGTTCGAGTACACAAAGCAAGAAAACAATTGTACACTTTTTTAGAAAAATTCTTTGCTCCATTGAGGGAACTACTTCCCATCCCAATTTTACTCATTTCATGGTTTTTCCCCTGTTTTAGAAAAAAAAATAATTCTGAGTTTAGGTGTTGTTTTGATAAACGTGCAGAAGTATGAAAGAGTATGAGATATTTGGTTTTGTGAAATATTTTTTATTAATTTATTTATTTATTTAATACAGAAGTTGGGTTTTGATCTCTGTAGTGATGATGGTAGCTAGTCCAATCTCGGAGATTCATATGATGGCAGTATGTTTTTTTTATAAGTTCTTTGATGTAGGTATTTAGTAGTAAAGTGAGGAAAGAACACCAGTGGCTCTCTACTACCTTCTTTTGCATGTTTATCTGCTGTCTCGTTGCCTTTTATACCAGCATGCCCTGGTACCCACAAGATTTTTATGGTGTTTTCATGATGGAAGAGTTTGTCGCGTATATTCTGTTTTAGCCATGAATTATTTGCAGAGTTTTGAAGTACGTCAATGGTTGATTTACTATCGCTACATGTTATATGTTGTATTCCTGTTTATGAGGCGAATAGAACCGCTTCGTAAATTGCAGCAGCTTCTGCAGTAAAAACCGAGCAATATGTTGGCAAAGCACCGACAATAATAGCAACACCCTGATCGTTTGACACTGCAAACGTCGGTATAAATGCGTTCCCATTCTGGTTTATAAGACTCAATAGCCTCGTTGAAGAGTAGAACAAATTTGTTGGACCTGGTTTTTAAGTTTTTGGTGTTTTGACAGCGTGTTTATAAAAGAATGTTTGGGAGTCAACCATTTTGGATGGTCAGGCTCGATGAATAATTCGGGTGTGGATATTAAATTGAGGTCATTGATCAGAGCTATGCATTGCATGAAAGTGGACTGTTTGTTCGATGCGTTCATTCTAGTTGTAGACGTCTCGAGGATGTTGAAAAAGGTTTTGCTCCTACTATGGAGAATCCTCGGTAGAAGCATCATGGTATTATGTTTAGGTCTTTGCTGGATGCTCGGTAGGCCTGCTTTGTTTAAAATGGCTGTGATCGGAGAGGTGGGGAACGCGCGCTTCTTCTTACTGCTATGTGGTAAGGCGCTTGGATGCATGCGAGATGAGATTTTACGCAGTGTCCATATATCGCGAGTCCAAAATCAATTTTTGATAGCATCAGTGCTTTTACAATGTTCATATGTATGTGTTTTGTGAAATATATATTTTTAATGTTAATAGAGCTCTGCAACTCTGTTATAAGATCTGCAATGATATAATAGAAAATATGCAACTCGATAAAATGTATTTCTATGTATTGCGAGAAAATCATAAATAAAACTCGCAAGATAAAATCGAACTCTGATCAATTAAGAAATACTCAACTTAAGTAGTTTGACATTGTAACCTGTTAACGCGTAAATTAAATCGCCGATAAGCAAAAGAATTTTGCAACAAATGGCGCAAAGTAGCTGTAACACCACAGTTATAATGAATGCGAAAAACTAAAGCGATGAGAATGAGTCGAAGTAAAATAGAGAGTGCTCACCATAAAAACATGTACTCATACATATATATTTGTGTAATGCGTGGTATAAAAAATAAATGCAATTAATTATCCTCACTACGACTGAAGGCCACACTCGCAAGTTTGTTAATATGGACAAGTATGTAGAAAATAAAAAATTAAAAGAAGAATACAAAATATTCTTCCACTCAACATGCACACTCCTTAATGTAGTGAAAAGAAGTAGTAGATCCGTTGAAGCTGAATGTGTTGTTAAAAGTAAATTGCGCGCAGTGCCACTAAAGTAGGTCAGCAAATGAATTTGGGCCACTTGGTTTGGTTGAGTGCGCAACTCGCTCCTTCGCCCTAATTATGTAAATGAAAAATTTCGATTACATTAAATAAATTCAACAAATGGCTGAGGAGAAATGTAGCTGCGAAGGTTTCTTAACGAAATGTAACTTTCAATATTTCGCAAATTGCCACACAATGTGGCATGAAACAGCTTCGGGATTGGGGGTAATGCATTGGTAAAGATTGAATATTTCCATTCAATTGGCTCGATGAAAGATAAGTATAAAAATTTGGGAAAAAAAACACTCTTTTTGCTATCAATGGAGTCACCTTGACCTAATCAGGATATGCGCTTGCCACTATCAAGGTTTGCAATCATGCCACTCGCATGGCAAAGTGTGTGAAGAGAGAATGAAGGCAAGTATAGTGTTTTAAACTAAGTTTCTCATAGAAAGTTTGAGAAAGTTTGGGAAAGTAGACCTTTGGCTACAGGTTTAAAGCACAGATTTTGAGGGCGTACTAAGTAAACGATATCATTGGATCTTGCAGCACGACATCGACCTCTTGACTTATCAGCGACTAAAGTTCAACTGCTTTAGAATGAGTGAGTTTAAGTTCAGTATTCAAGAATAGCAACTTCAAAATAAAACTATATCAAAAGAGTTCTTCTGAAAGATAATATTTTGTCTCAATTTTCGCGAATATTCAGCAGAATATTTTCTTTGCTTTCTGCACACATCAACATTTACGTTTTTGCTTTTTTTTTTTAAATAACACAGCTTTGCAATAAAAATTATTTTACATTTGTAGATTTGAAGGCACAAAAAACAAATCATTCAATATTTCAACGAACGCTGCAAAGGCTGCTGCTGCTGCGCCTTGCACTTTGATTTTGCGCTCTAGTCGCTTCAAGTCGCTTAAAGGAATTGCACTTCCGCTTCGCCGCCGTTTATTAAAAAGCAGCACAACCCAATGAAGATATATGTATGTATGAACATATATGTTTGTAAATATATTTATATGTATGTTTGCGTTTATACACAAAAATGATAGTGAAAGATGCGTTTGTGGCGCTTCTTGGAAAAGTGCTGCCTTTCAGCAATTTTCTTTTGGCAAACCATCAAAATAAACTCAAAGTTCAATATTTGCTTATAATAAATAACGCGCGCACACACACACACACACACACACTCAAACACTTAAAAAAGCGCATTCATATTGTATGTGAGAGTGTGCAGTGAAAAGCTTGTTTTCTTGCATTTCTATCTGTCTAAGCAAATGCGCGGCACACACACAAATTCGCACAACTAAACGCATTTCGCATCACATTTGTACATATTACAACTTTCAATTCGACGCTGCCGCCACTCGTTTCAAGTCAATTTCGTTTGCTTGGCTTTGCTTTCTTTGGTTAGCTGCGGTTTTTCCTAAGCAAGACGATAAGGCACAGTGGTCCATCATTGGACAAAATGGAATATATGTGGAGTTACTGGAGAATCACTGAAGTTTTAAAAAATAACCTGGCGTCGTATACCTTAATCAGTGCAACAACTTTGGACGATGACGTTGAGTCCAAACTAGGTGAATTGACGATGAGGTCAATCCCTCATGACAATCACTTTGGAAATCATTGAAAAATACTTAATCCGAAAATAGATCCTAACGTAATCTGTGATTGAATTGGATCCAAAATGTTTGTAGTGAAAAATATATGTATTGAAGAGAGAGGAACCTGCCTTTGGCAGACCCCTAAGCAGGAAACTTTTTGAACTTACCAGATTCAGCGGATATATGTCATAACGTATTTGTTTTTAATCTTTGTTGTATCGGAATATAAAGCAATATCTCAACAAAGCGTTAATCTATCTTAATGTTCGTGAAAAAGTAAATTTATTGAAGAGGAAATTAGTGCGATATCTTCTTGAGCATAGATTTTTATTTTATTTTTTTATTTAGAAAAAAAATTGTTTAAAGAGTAAATTTTACAATTTTAAAATGAAGCAATGGCATCGAGGCCGGAAGCGGAGGTTGGGGTAGACTGGTGGGTTATTGGGTTTGCGTTATTGTATTAATTATAAATTTCAAGTCGAAGTGCTGGCCTTTTATGTTTTTTTACAATTACTACGAAAGTTTTAATGTTCGACAGACATGTTGGGAGTCCAAGTAGCAATCTCTCCGATAGCATTGTGCACTACACTGCAAATGTAGCCGACGTCATATTCACATTAAGAGTTCATTTACTTATAACAACCTTTGGGACTTGAGTGCAAATATCCGGTTGATTCCTGATTTTGAATGGACTGTATTGGAATAGATTTGTGGTGGCCCGGAAAACTAAAATTTTTGGAAGCACTCAGGCAAATTTGCCCATTGTGCTTGAGCCCTGAAATGGGAGCTAGCGAGAAAGGAGCGAAAAAAATATTTAATAAATCTTAGCAGCTTGTCGAAACTGCTTTTAGCCTGTCTGCAGGGTCTAAATATCATAGAATGATTATGAAGAACACATCCAGGTGTTCCTTGGAACGTACTAGTAGATTTAGGTAAATTTTAACTATCAACTGTTCAGTAAATGTAGGTTTCAAGTTCTTCTTTGATCGCCTAGAAATATTTAGCGGCATCAAAACAATGAATAGATTTATTTTCTTAAAATGAACGGGCCTGAAGCACTCGGGTGTAGAGATACGAATAGCTTCAATTGTTCTGTAAATATGCTGGAATTTTTGAAGGTTCACTCTTTTGTCGCCACTGAGTCTAGTCATTTGAGAATAAGCCAAACCTTAAATTCTGAGGCAGAGAGCGTTTCTTATTTTTCTCGATAATAAAGATGTTAATCTCAATTTCGCTAAATTCAAACACACAGTGCACATCTTCAGCACATGCTGACGTAGCGCATTTCCATTTGCGTCCTTGCAAAAAGGATGCACGCAGCGCATTCCGTTGCACATTCCGTTCCGCACATCTAGTATGTTTTTCCTTACGTGCGCACTCCCCCTACCCCTCGGCAGTTTGTTCCCTTTTACAATTTTATCGTTTATGCATAAATCAGCGAATTTCATGGTGCGGTGAACAGTATTCGCATTTACTAATATTTTGCAGAAGTTGAATTAGACAGCCGCCAAAGAAGCAGAAGTGGAAACAAGCGAAAAAAAAATCTAAAAAAAACAAAATGTATGAAGTGAATTCGCAAAAAGTATGTGATAACGACTGAATGAATATTTGGGAGAGGAAAGTAACGGAAGGAGGTGAATATTGAGCGAGAGAGAAAAAGAGTTGTCTTCATTGTTTTTTTTTTAATTTTTTTTTGGTGGTATGCGATTGTTATTTTAGCCGATTTGTTGCTGCAACTGGTGTTAAATATTTGTTGCTTTTACGCGATCTTTTTCTTTTTATATACTCAAAAATCAACGCTGCCAGATATTTTTTATTTATTTCCATATTTTACATATGCACTTCGCTTCCTCTTGTTGTTCGCGTAATTGTAAATTTTTATGAAGTCTTCGACGCGAAAAGGGATATTTATTGCTTTCTGCCGTCACACTACATGTGTCCCGAAGTCCTGCTGTGTGTCGCTGGCTGCCGACTGCCGTCTGCCATCTCAATGGCGGATTGTGTGTCTCCATTTGCGTATTTTATTGTGTGCAATTTTCTGCGAATGTTTGTGTGTATGTCAATGTGTTTGAGTTGGGCTCATTGGTGTGTGTCGGAATTTGTCATTTCTGTTGGTTCCTATTTTATGCGAGTTTTTATTGACAACTTACTTTCATTTTTCGCATTGGCAACATGAATACACATACATACCTACACACATATATAATTTAAGATATCTAAGCATGGAAGTATGTGCAGCAGGAAGACATTCCAAAAGCATATTTTCTACTTACGCGTTTAGCGATTTGAATATTTAAGATCAGTTTATGATTTTGTCTGAAAGGAGCTAGGAATGAGGGAAGCTGAATTGTTGAAACTTTTTGGAATTTAAGTTTTAACATTTATAATGCGGGTAAGTACATTTGCAATTGTGTGTGATGGTCTGGTGACACATCTTCTACTAATAATAAAAACTTTTCGACTTTTATTAGCAGATGTATGCCAAGATTTCATGTTCAAAGTAATAGTTTTTAGAGCAAGTCACGATAGCGGTGTTGTAATGAAATGGACAACAGAACGTAGAATGGCCGAACTGTACTACGAATGGCATTTTGCGAGCGTGGCCAAAAGTCAAATACGTTATTATGCTACAATTCATGATAAGAAAATTATGTGGTCATCGTACAAGATTCTTGTATGTAGAATTTCAAGAACTGTGTCAATCGAAACGCATACGCCGAGCCTTCTTTCGGAAAAGGGTGCAAGTCATCATGGCAAAGCAAGTGTAGCAATAATGTGATAATAACAATTTGGCGCTCAGTGTTTGGCCGAGGCGTGACCGCTATTAGAAAAAACCTTTTTCTATGAATTAGTTTTTACTTGCCGTAGCTGAGATTGGAACCATTAACCCAGCGGCTTATCGAGTAATAGCACGCACCACTACCCACTCGACCACAGCGGCCAAATTGTTGCTAAAGTCCACAATAAATGCAGCTGATCGATGCATTCATGAAAATTTATTCTGAATAAATATAACCTATGACGGTGTGACATTGTTTTAATTCTTCTATCAGGGCACAAAGTTCTTTCAAATAGCGAAACGAAACCCAATAAATGCGTTTTTATAATAATTTCTGAAAACCAAATTTTGCCTCAAGGTTCCAACTTCCGGAAGCCCTGGGAGTAGTCCTTAAAACTGTGCCAGACTGCATTCAAAATGTTCTTGAATTTTCCTCGAAAGTTTCTTAAATATTTTTTATTTTAATTAACTCCGAATAAGACCCAAGTGTGTTCCCAAATTATCCCGAAGTAGTACCAAACAAGTTCTGAAATAATTCCAAAAGCTGTGCCGACATAGTTCCAAAGTAGTTATGAATTGTGTTCAAATTAGCCTCGAGCTGACCAGAAACCGGTTACAAGACTTCATAATTAGTTAATCTATATTAGCTCTTTTTTAAAAATGGCAACAATCAGCAAGGTTGCATGTCCCGGATTTAGCAATTTTTCTGAGTTTTATTTGTCGGCTTTCAGCGATCACCTTCGAATTGACACTGTGTATAATGACTTTTCGAAAGCATTTGGCAAAGTCAGCAATTCAATTTTGATTTCTAAATTAGCTAGCTTGGAATTTTATTCACTGTATTTATCTTGGAAAAAATCCTGCCTTCATCATCGCAACTGTGTAGTTGTAGTCGACAACGTGCACTCTAAATATTTAATAGCGGCGTCTGGTGTACCACAGGGCAGCATACCAGGCCCTTTACTATTCGTAATTTTTACTCTAATGACATTTCGACCTATTTTGCTACGTCTAATTTTATATTAATTGCTGTTGACTTGAATATTTTCTCCACCATTTCAATTTTTATTTACTTCACAAATATCCAAACAGATTTGGATAATGTCTCAGTTTGGTGTGGTACAAGTGTTCATCACTTGGCCGTCGCACTGCCTTATCTTCACATGGTACTATATTGACGGCATATGACTATCCACACTTACAGCTCTATTCTGTGCACTTGAAAAATTAACAAAATATTCATGTTTTATCAAGAATTTTATCAAGCAAGAAGCTCTTTGTTATTCTGTGACAGGCTTGATAAAACGTAAAGCTTCAGACTGCAGGGCATTAACGTGTTATCATTAAACGAAAATTGATCACTAGCATCTCGTAAACTTCTTAGGTAATGCAGGCGATCTCTATTTTCGCAATTTTCCTCTTCGTTTAACATTAACAATAAAAGTAAAATATCTTATTCCATTCTAATAAATTAATTTTCACAACTATACACAAAGAGTAAAAGATGTTTTATTTGTCAAGAGCATTTGACATCTTGACAGTTTATCAAAAAAAGAGCTTTTTATTTTTGACATATAATAGAAAAATCTTAATAAATTCTCAATCTTGATAAATAAGCAAGATGTTGAATTTGGCAAGTGCACAGAATAGAACTGTAAATGAGTGTTGTTTTTGACTCGAAATTTTCATTAAATAGTCATCTCAAATACACCATTCTTCGATTTGGTTTTTTTTTTAACTTTACCGTTCTTTTAACTTTACCGACCCGATTCCCGCTTATAGCGCTAGGTGCAGAACCGTTATTTCGCTCATATTTGTCTTTGACATTATTTCATTATGTACATACATCCCCAAAAGGAGTCTTTCTATTAGTGATATTTTTTACACAGAGTAAGTTCGAACTCTCAATGCTTCCATATTTGAAGCTCTCAAAGAAAATAATATTTCATCGAATTCGATAGCCATAGATGTTTTTTTACCAGCGAAATTTTTATAAACTCCTGACTTATGTTCCTCTCATTTAGGGAAAATATTTTTATTACAGCATTTTTCTTAATTTCCCAAAGCTAAGCGAGTGTAGTTGTCTTCACTTACCGAGATTTATTTTTGTAACAGTAATAGAAAAAAATGCTTTCCACTTTGAAGCAAAATGCTACCGTTTCTCACTTCTTATATTCATTTTGCTCGGTGTGTACGAACACAATTTCCACAATCGATAAGAAAATACAATAATTGTTACTGCATACTCTGTAGCCATGTGATACACCAATGCAGATTAGCTAACGTATTGACAGCGGTATCCGTCTTCATGACGATGTTTGAGTATAATCCTCTTGATATTGTCTCTATTATATCAGCACGCGCCTGTTGTACAAGAATTGTAAAAAAAAAACCCCAAAGCTCACCAATAATTGCAGTTATAGCGACAAATGCCATAACAACATATTTATCTATGTATGTGCAAGTGTGTGTGTGTGCCTCATGTTTTGGTGTGTTGGTTTGTAAGTCTTTGTTATCCTTGTAACTCGCCCGCTTCGTTGGCATTCACCTTTACTATTGTCGATTTTGCTTACCCTTGCTCTGGTCATGTACACCGTTGTTTTAGAAGCAGTAGATGTTATAATTCTTATTATGCGTTTTGCTTCGATCGGTTGTCGGGTCGCATTGACGTTTGCTTAGTAGCCAGTTATCCTTGTATCAGACCATTAATTATTCCATCGTCCCCTTTAATCGTTTTCGGAGCGCTCTCGTTGCTAATTATCTCATCTGCCAATCGAACACATTATTGGCATCTCCAATGTCACTACATACGCCTCATTGATTAGCAGGTGTGTCGTCCCACATTCTCTTTCTTTCATCGGCTCACAACGGTAACACAGATGCAGCAATCGAGAGCATATTCTCCGATTTATATATTTATAGTATGTGTATGCACTTCCTGATTTCAACATCGAAACTCTCTTTCATATTATAAGTAATAGTGAGGATGAGTAAAACTGTGAAAGAGCTTAGTGGGAGCCTTTAGCTAAGCTGGGAATATTGAGTGAAGTCAGCTTTATTGAAAGAACCCTTATAAAATTGTTTTGTCTTTAAATATACAGAAACATATAAACAATTTATAAATATGTTGTCTAATAAATGTCCAAAAAAGGGTTAAAATTTAATATAAGGGGGTCGGATCGTTAAGAAGCCAGAAAAAAGTCGCTTTTTTGATTTTTCATTTTTAGAATAAGAAACATTGTCTAGGAGACGTATTATGGTTTTCTTGGTGTAATTTTATGATAATAACAAATTTAATAAATATTTTTTTACTCACGTGGATTCTTTGAATATTTCCTTATTTATTGATTTTTATTAAAAAAAACAATTACAATTTCATTCCTTCTATTCGCGAGAGAGAGAACGAAAAATTTAAATAGCATACGTCTCGCAGACGTGGGGTTAGGGGAAGCAGGGTTAAAGAGTATATTTTAGAGCATATCTGAAAAAAAATTTTTTTAATGATTGAACCACTCAAAAATGTTGAAAACTTACGGAGGAATCCATGTTGCAGTGGAACGTGTCGCAGCCGATACCGTCCGTAATTCTTAACTGTAACAGTAAATATAAATATTTTGTTAATTCGTATACTCTTTTACTCTATATTAACCTCAGAACGCCAAAGAAAACTAAAATAGTAATGATTTTTTTCTATGTTTTAACTTTGAAATCGATTTTCAACGTTATATTTGTGCATATTTTCACGTATTAAAATTACAAAAATCAATATAATTATTCATATCTTTGGTTCACATAGAACAGTGTTCCATACATTACAAAATATAAGTTGAATCCGGTTTTATAGATGAGAGTGTTTTCGCGCAATCGTGCACGCCAATTGCAAAAACATGGTTTTTAGAAAAGCGCTTCAAAGTTTTAATAAAGAACAACGAATGAAGAATTTTCGTCGACGCACTTATCTGACATATTGCCTGAAAAATCTTTTGAACCACTTCGAAATCAAAGCTAATATTTTACACATATGTTTTTGGTTCGTTTTGGAAGAGGTTTTTTCAATTTAAATGATCTGACCCCCTTAATCGAATTTAAGGAATAATATATTTACGGGACCATCCGGAATGTTTTTTTCTCAAACGTCTGTCCTGCGCTATTTTTCGGAACAGAAAAACGCAAAAATGTGCTGTTTTTTCCAAATGTTCCGATGTTCTAAAATTTTCGGCGGAAATTATGTGACTTCAGATAAATTAAAGAATGGGAAGAACTGCAAAAAATTTTCGTAAATAAATAGGTTTAAATACATATTTCAGCATTTAAAAAAAATTATATTCCTTTGGAAATTCTTGAACTTCGTTGTGTTTGTCAGGCTGAAATGGCTCAATTTTAAACAACGTGTGAATGATGAAAATACCCAGATAAAAGGCGAAAGTATCAAGCAATATTTATAACCAAAGGCAACTATGATTTATAAATGGAAGTATCTTACTTGTTGACAAAATAATATCACCTTGGCGTTTTGACTATTCGGTCATTGTTTGTATAAAACTCAAGCTAATAACCAAATATTTTTTCTAAAGATTCTGATTCAAAAGTTTGAAATTTTACTGAATTTTGGAACGATTTTCCGTCATCCCTTGTCAAGTTTGGTTTCAAGACAACCCGATTTCGCCATTGTGCCATCTTCAGTGTAATTTTTCCTTCTCGGAAACTTCAACAACGCCAAAAATTTTAAATTTCATTGAAAATGTGTTAATGTTTTAAATTTTTGTATAAGGTTTGAAAAGTGGATTTATATGGTTTTTCGTATAAAACGAGCTAGTATATGTACATCTTGCTAAGAAAACGACACCCATTTTAAATTTAGATTTTAGCATAAAAAAGGTGCCTCTGGCTTACAAGAAATAAAAAATTATAAACGGATTTAGTAAATGTCGTTAAGTTATAAATTCATAAAAATTTTACTGTAGATTACTCCTCATTTAACTTCTTTTTCATTTTTTTTTTTGTATTGCACAGATATGTTTTATTATTGATTTATGATATTAAAAGTGTCTGAAGCCCAAAGAAATTTACTTAGAAAAAATATTAAAATTACACAAATTTTTTTGGTTTTTAAGCATTTTCATTATTTTAAGTTTTTGTAAAAATATACTTATAACCACTTTATAATTTGTTGCGATTTTTCTCGCGATTTCTATCGCCAAGCTAAATTAACATTAAAAAATTTGTTGTGTTGACACACATTTCTTCAATGATTTGTGACAAAGAAGTAATGAAAGAGTTTCACGTAAATTAATATTCAAAATAATAAATATATAAATAAATTAATAAATAAAAAACTTGTTTAATTTCAAATATCTAACACCACTGACAATATTTGCTAAAAAATAAAAAATTGTGATTAACGAATTATGTTTATGAAATTCGAATCGAATTTAAAAATAATTGAGTGCAAAAATTATATTAAAAATCTATTGGTGCCTTTTTTTATTATTGACAAAAAACATTTAAAGAAAAACACTTATCGCTTCCTTGTGAAAAGATCGCTCAATCAAAATAATATCAAAATAATAGTAAACATATTTGCTTTCTGTCAAATTCTTAAGAATGATCGATTCTTCACTTCCAGTAAATATAAATAAAAGAAATTTGATTAGACACTTGTCGATTCCATTGGCCGATATCGGCCAAGTGGTAAGCAAAAGTTTAATTTAGTTTTAAATGTTTTATCTTATCGTTCCTAAATTTAACTAGGAACGTGCGTTGAAAACTAATTTATCAGTTCTTAGAACACTGCTTGGTTATTTTTTTTTGAAGTGTCTGTCTGAGAGTGCGCGCTGGATGAGTTCTTGCTAAATTTTTGTCGATAGTAAACTGACGTAAAAAAGTTCTTAAGTCCATAAAATCAAAAAAAAAAATGCTAATAATAAGATATAAATAAACAAATAACATTATCTCGAATGTGTAAGGTCATTTTTTTTTTACATTAACATTATTGATGATGTCACTTTAATAAATTTTTTTTTGTATATAATAGAATTGCGAATTGTTTTTGGCAAACAAATAACAATTGCTTTTATAAGACGTTCATACGAGTATGTACAAATATTTATAAGTAATTAATTATTTGTTGAAGCTTTTAATTATTTGTTGTAATTCACTTTTTAAAATATACAAACATTTCCTTTGAATATTCCATTGTCATCAAAAAACGAAACAATTAACTTTTAATATTCTTCTGACATTAACCTTAACTTAACATACATGGGAAAAGTAATTATTGCTTTGCTGATTGCCTTAGTGTCAGTGCTTTTATTAATATTTTAATTAAAAAATCTCAAAGCTTTAAAAGAGTTTAAACCCCCATGCTGGGGGGAAATAATAGTAATAATAATAATTTTGGCGCATACACTATAGTGTGCGTCTTTATATTCTACCACAAACGGAGGAACCTACAGTTTTGTGCCGACTCCGAACGCCAGATGAATTTACTGAGAAGCTTTTTCATGGCAGAAATACCCTCGGAGGTTTGCCATTGCCTGCCAAGGGGTGACCGCTATTAAAAAAAAAATTTTCTATGATTAAGATTTTGCTTGCCCTGACTGAGATTCGAACCTCGAACTCGCCGGCATATCGAGTTATAGCACGCACCGCTACCAACTCGACTACAGCGGCTGGGGGGAAATATGCATACAAATTTTCATTAATTTAGTTTACGATAATAATGATAAAAAATATTTAAAGATATCTGTAAAACATTTTTATTGAGATAGCCTAAATAATGGTGACTAAATTGCTTTTCTTTGTGGATTCAGTAGCTATTGAGGACCACATATTTAACCCTGGAGTACTAACCATTCGTAAAGTTTACTACATAATGTAAATTTTAAATTTGCATCTGGCAACACAGGGCGAACTGACGGTAATTTCGTAAATTTTACGAGTGATTAGTGGTACTGAAGTTTTTTAACTTACCAAATTTATGATAAATTTATTTTAAATTTGATAATGGTTTTATTTTAGTTGAATCATAGGGAAATTTTCAGAATATACCCGACCCTTAAATTTGTAGGTAATCGAAGATCTTCTAGAAGAACTCCTCGAAATACAAATTGATCACAATAGTGTACCGACATGAACTGTGTTCGAAAATACCGTAGATGGCCGATGATGGTTTTTTTGATATGCTAAAAATTCCTTTCATCAATTCTTGTATTTATAATCGTAATAGGCAATGGAATGGTGTGCAACGAGTAAACGGAAAGCATTATAGATTAAGCCATTATGAAGAATTGGTAAAACCTTAGTTTAAATATTTGTTTTATTTGCCATCTTTTTATTTTGGATTTGAAAATGCAGGATCATCAAGTGGTACCTATTGCTTAAACGAGGACAACCTGTTACTAGTGACTGTCGCACAGTCATCGCAATCAAGATTTTGCATCGAACATTGTGCACGTTACTGAATAACGTGCCACAACCAAAACTTATTACATCGTAATAAGTGGGTTATTTAATTTTTTGATTTTAAACCACTTTACGTTCCTAAAACGAAGTTGGAGTTAAGTTTTTGTTATGAACAGAAAAATCGTAAAACATTTATTTTCGATCGACTATGAAAGAAGATCGCCTCAACGGGCAAGATTCTTTCAATCATCGCAATCTGGATGTTAAATTGTTTAAATTGAAGTCCTGAAAAAAGCTTACGACGTATGTATCTAAGTTTCATTCCAGCTGTATATGAAAATATGTGCCATCATCCCCCATTAACTTTGCTTTGGTGACGTATCAATGTTTGACGCGGGTTGAAAAAAAGTTGCAAATTGTGTGAGTTTTATTGTTGGTCAGTATCTATACGAATAATTTTAGACTGGTATAAGTCCTGTGTAAAGTACAGTGACATTAATCTTTTTGCGGATGACACGTTAATCATGATCAGTGGCGACAATATTCCCGATATTATGTCAAAACTACAACATGATTTAAATGATATTTATAATTGGCTTTGTGAAAACAAGCTTAAATTAAATGTTAATAAAACCAAGTATATGGTCATATCCAGAAGAAATCTTGATATAGGCGAGCTTAGTAACATTAATATAAACCATCAAAAAATTGAAAGAGTACAATATATAACATATTTGGGCGTAAAAATTGATGAAAAACTGCAATTCAATAAACATATTAACCATACGGTGAACAAAATTGCAAAAAAAATGTTCTTTATGCGACGTACTTGCAAACTCTTGAAAAGAAAATATAAAATCATGGTCTATAGATCCACCATCGAGCCGCTCCTCAATTACTGTCCCACGATTTTTTTCATAATGAATGACAGCCAGATTTATAAACCGCAAAAACAGCAAAATCAAGCAATGAGGTTTATTCTTCGGAGACGATACGACACACCAATCAGAGATATGCTGTCAGCCCTTAATTGGCTAAGTGTTAAACAACAGCACTTTTATTACACAATGAAATTTGTCAAAAATATTATAGATAATAATTTACCAGATTACCTAAACACTAACTTAAAGTATGGCGTTAATATACACAATAAAGATACTCGTAAAAAAAATGATTTCAAGTTACCTATGCTAAAAAGTGAATCTGATAAATGTAATCTATACTATAAAGGTCTTAAATGTTATGATGAGTTACCAAATACTGTAAAGCAATGTACGACCATTACAGAGTTTAAAAGAAAATTGTTTGAATATTGTAAATCCATCCCATTATAAAGTAATGTACATATGCCCTTAATTATATTATAATATCTATTATAATATCTGTTTTCCGTTGACTACCGTTCCGTATTTTTAAATTCTAATTGCATTAATGAATGATCAATAAAATGACCTTATTAGACTTAAGATATATATTATTAAATATTTAGGTTAAGTCTATCACTATTGTAAAGAATTAGGCTCTAAAGAGCTGTAAGAAATAAATAATAATAATAATAATAAGTATTAACAAGAAAACCCCAAAATAAGATGTATGGGAATAAAACTTGATTACTCTAACGTAAATAAACTCCAGATACCTATACATTAGTCAAAGGTTTCTCACAAATAATAAAGGACAATCAAGGCAGACTCAATGATCAATGGGCCTTATCGACACTAATTTTTCTCGCTCAATCATTAAAGGCAATAAAAGCAAAAATTTTAAATCAGACACGACGATCTTTCTCGCTAAACTTCCCCACAGAACAAACTGATCCTCGATGAAGACGGAAAAAGCCCATACGGCAGCGGTAATTGACTGTATCGAAAGATAAACAATAAAGAATCAAAACATTTATTTGCACGCGTCTATCAAATGACAATGTAAAGATTACATACATTCGTTATTGCTTATCGCCGCTTAAATATATAAACTAGCCATTCCGAATTATTACACTGCTAGTTACTATAAAATTTGTGAACCTGCAGCGTTTTGGGTTATTGTTTACTCGGCGCCCGTCGATTTGCCATCGTCAATCTCGCGCGCGCGCGTCCACTTAATGCTCTGCATCGAATAAATAAAAAATAAAAAACATTGCACTTCACACTTTCAAGTGAGCTTAAAGAGACAAATAGGGACGGACAGCGGGTACAACTGAATGGCAGCGATACAACGCCGTTTTAAGAACCCCATTAACAAGCGATTATATTTAGAGCAAATACAACGACAATTCTCAAACACGACAATAGATACAAGAAAAAAGAAAAACATGAACACAATGTAATAAGACGCAGCGATCCAGTATAAGAGCAGCTGCGATTATTTCATGTCACAATCGGCTCATCAGTCAAGCGAAATCGAGCGGGAGCAGGTCAGACGGCGCGCATAAGCGACGAGACGCGCACATCACCTCAAAGTTCAAAAGCAAAACGACGCGTGATCAGAACGGAACAGTGCGGATCACCTCAAGCGATTTGAGCGTGTGCAAAGAAAAGATACGGATTTTAAGCGTTTAATTAAAATATTTCGAATTATATGTATTCATGTCTGTACAAAAGCAATTACAATAGGTGCTCGAAAAGTGGAAACATTAGTTTTTAGTGTCTAATTAGTGAACGTTTTCCCTTAGTATTAGAAGATCACCAACCAAACAAAACAAATCAAAAAATGACAACCTTCAACAAGGCTGATAATGCGGCAAAGGCGCAAATGTTGCCACAAGATGCCACAAATATCATTATAGGATCGGCGAAACCTTTCACCAGCGATACGCTGCGACGCAGTTCGACGCCGCACACAGCTGTTGGCAAGGTGAAGAAGGCGCTGCGAAATCGCTTGGAAATACTCAACTGGATCGGCGACTACAACACCGAATGGGCCATGAGCGATTTGATCGCCGGCATAACACTTGGCCTAACCATAATTCCCGAGAGTATCGCCTGCGCCCTGCTAGCCGGCCTGCCTGCGCGCTATGGCCTCTGCTCGGCCTTCCTGGGCTCCTTCGTGTATCTGATATTCGGTTCGATTAACAAAGTGATCATCGGACCCACCAGTTTGGTGGCCTTGGTCAGTTTACAGTTTACGGTGGGCAAGCCAATCGAGTTTGCCATTCTGCTCACCTTCCTCACCGGTGTCGTTGAGTTGATAATGGGATCATTACGCGTGGGTAAGTGGATATATAAGCTGTTGCATTAGCAATTGAGCTGCTCCAAGTGGTAGTTTAGCGGTTGTGATACTCAAATAACTATTTAAATGGCCAGACTGACAGGCACGGGGTGTGCATGTGGACTCTGTGTTCCTAAATGAGTGCGATAACCATTTGATTGCTATGTAACAAACTACTTTTTTTTAATGTTTGATATCTATTTTTTATAACAAATAATTTCTATGCAATTTTTTGCAACCAATGCAAAGAGTAAAAGTTATCGATAAGTGTTCGAAAAAACCTGTCTGTTGTATATTTTAAATCAGTGATTTTATAGCTGAATTATTATTTCAATGTATGCAATATTTATTGCAAATTAATTGACTACAAGCTGTATTTCTTAACATAATTCTTCTTTTTTTTTAAATAAGTGCAATTATGTAAAAACACCAAACAACAGGCGTCGCACAGTGTCGATTTTCATGCCTCATACTGCACTAAATTTGAAAATTCGGAAACTATAAAAATTTGTTTGATATTTTTTATTTCTCATTGCGCACACTCAGCACACAAGAAATTATGCAAATAAGGTAATAAAAGCACCAAGTTCTGAGAAATATTTATTATAAATGTTCATGGGCAACTAACTTTCATTTTCATAGATTACTTATCGTAGTTGTTTTGTAAGCCCTACACAAAAAACATTTCTTTTAGAAAATAAAAAAATCAGTTTAGTGTTTCTAGGTTTTTCTAAGCTGTGTTTAGGAAAGTACAAGGTATTTAATGTTAAACGGGTAGTGGAAATATAATTATATTTGTATTGTAAAATTGAACATACGAAAATAATATAATATTAACAATTAAATACTTTGCAGTTGAAGTCTTCACAAAGTGTCGAAATTAAGGAAATAAAAAACAATTAATTTAAGATGTTTCATTTTTTTAAACGTTTAAAAGTTTAATATAATTGCCTGAAGAGTGAATGACAGGATACCAACTTTCATTTCTCCCTCGCCTTTTTTAATGTTTTTGATTGTTTTGGCAAATTCCCTCAGTAAAAAAAAATTTTGTAAAAAATAAACAACTTGAATGGAATAAAGGAAACTAACCTGGTTCCCTTATTTAATTTAATGTTTAAAGCAGGAAGCAACCCTCTTTGAAATTATGTTGAAATATAGCTTTCCTCAATAGGAATTGTCTGATATCAACTTTAGAATATTTGCTTCAGCTTATCGATTTTAATTATTCTCTATGAAATATTTTTGATATTATATTTTGGTAATTGTCTTTCGTTTGCCCTGTAAATATTAAATATTAAAATTAAACTGAAAATGACATTGTAGTTGGTACACTCTATTAGAAATATTTTTTAAAGTGAAACCCTCCTAAAAATATTTCATCAAAGTGTTTAAAAAATTTGGACGTCGTAGAGAAGAAGGTTTTTGTTATGAAGTAATAGTTACCGTAGACAAAAAAATTCAAGCTTTTTTATTTTTTAAATAGTTTTCAAACGGTTATGGACATATTTTAATTAATTTATAAGTAACAGAAACAAATGACATTATTTTTTTTTTTGATCTGTAGAAAAATAAAAACATGATTACTTTGAAATCAGCCAAATATTCCCTACCGCGCGTCACATTTATAAATATATTTCAATATTCATATGCAGGCCATATCATGACATGTCAAAGTTCTTTTTAAAAATTTGTTTGAAAATCGAGTGGATTGACTGATTGTGCACTCGGTGCGGGTAAAATTATTACACAGATTTAACAGTGTTCCACCAGGAAAGCTCACACTTGTAATAACTGCATATTTGTATGATAGCCTTTTTTAAATATAATAAAATTAATAAATATAAAATGTAATATATTTATATAAAATGAATTAATAATTTGAAAATTTCCTCTGAAAGAATTTTAAAAAAATTTAACTGAATGCGTTTTGATATTAAATTTTGCGACATAATATTTCCTTTATTATTAAATGTTGTCGATTGCTTTTTAATTATAATTACTGTGTATTTGTGTACTTACATACTAACATATGTACACATGTATGTATGTATGATAACATAATTATTTTGATTAATTGATTTTTTGGTTCCTTTTTTGTTGAGTACGACGTCACCAGTACAATGAAATATTATCGTATGTAACAATATCTTGAAAAACGTACATATTTTAAGTGCATCTGATTAATTGATTTAGAAAAAACAAAAGTTTGTCAATACCTACCGAAGGGCAATGACTGTTTGGATGGCACATTTTCGCCCTTCATTTCGTGTTTCAAGTGCAGGGACTACGAACTCGGCATTCCACAAATGCGTGTCAATTACAAAAACACACCTCATCACACAAACTTCAAGAAAAAGTTTATCATTTTAAAATGAAAAAATTGCTTTAAATAAATAAAATTAGCAAAAATTCATAATTGTGCGAAATTACTTTGAAGTAGTTAAAAAAATAAAGATCATACAGTGCCTCACAGAAATATGTAATAAATTTACTCATTAAGTAAATACACACAGTCTAAAACATTTTTCAAATTAAAAAAAAATCGCATTCAAAGCCTGAGTTCTTTCAATCGAAGTTTAAAAAAAAAATCCAGGTATGCAGTTTTGTAGCTTATTCAGTTTTAATAAATTGCAAGTTATTTGTGCTTGAAATTTCCAACATAATTCTGTGAGTAACTGTCAGCAGCTAATTAAGTAGGGTACTCACAATATTCTTCATAAATTGCAATTTTTCAAAATTAAA
Source organism: Philophylla caesio (assembly GCA_963971545.1). Lineage (NCBI taxonomy): Eukaryota > Metazoa > Arthropoda > Insecta > Diptera > Tephritidae > Philophylla > Philophylla caesio. The sequence goes on along the minus strand of OZ020609.1, from coordinate 98,172,074 downwards.
AGAAAAATAGCAGGAGCCAAAAATTGGACACTAGTCAGCGTATTTAAATCAAATCGCTACATAGGCGCCACACTTTCGATCAAAACCAAAAGCAATAATAAATTGTTCATTACTCAAATAAAAGATTAATTAGAAAGGCGACTTAAATTTTTGTAATTGAAACGTATTAATTTTATTTACATATTTAAATGATAACATTGCTTCTTTATCTATATTTCCCACATATGCGAGTACATACATATGTACATATATATATATTTTTAATAAGATAAGCTAACTATTACTATAGTATACATTATATAAATGACTCTCAAACGCATATCTAACACATGCTGGTAATTAAAATATGATCACTACTTTACTTAATGAAATTGAAATATTTTAAAAGCACACTCATATCGCTTAAAATGCAATAATTACTTTTCTGGTGGTTTACAATAACAGAATTGTACAAAATATTCATGAATGTAGTCATAACAAGCACAACTCTATAATAGCAAATTTGCATCTTCGCTTTTTCCGCGTCTCTTATTGTGCGTTAGAGGCCTATTAATTTTTTTCCATTTCCCTTTCGCCTTCCCATTTCATATTTTTACATGAACAACAAAAAAATTGTTTGCAATAATAAATAATATACATAGTACATTTGTCTAAACACCTGTGCTAATAACAGCACCTTTACAGCTCTAACGCTGAGGTTGTGGGACTCGGTCTGAGTCTAGGTTTGGCAGTGAAGCCTGTAATGGAAGTCCGTTCATTGCCGTCAACCAATGTCAATGATCTACCTAATGATTATCGAATTTGATAAACAAAACAAGTCTCAGCGTTTGCGTTCAAACAGATGTACATACATACTTCTATATGTACATACAAATACATACGGGTATGTCTGCTAAAAAAAAACAAAAACCACCCAAATGTTCGAAAAGGTAAATATTTTGCAAACATTTTTAAGCTAGGTAGTCAATATCGGAATTTTTTTGTAATGCATTTTGTAAATATGTAACAATATACATAAAATTCTTATGTACACACATATATGTATGTATGTATGAATGTGTTTACTAATTAATATAATAGGGATTTTTTTGTTTGATATAAAAATGATTGTATCGCCCGAGGGTGGGCGAATGTGCGCGGAACTTCAAAACCGGCTGTACAAACAGGCGCGCTCTCGTTCCATCGGTGGGCGCTCACCAAACGGCGAGGGCAGTTGAAGGTCGGTGTGACGCGCGTCGCACAAATGTCAGAATTGCAACTGACGATCCGTGCGACGTCATGGAAATACATACATATATACATACATGTGTATGCACAGCTCTTAGGAGGCCGCACTCGAATTTGATTTCAAAAAGATGCTTGCGAACATTTCTGAATTAGATTTAAGTGACTCGAGTTTCAGTGGCGCACAAAATTGTGCCGCTATGGCTAAGCGGCAGCGGCAGTGACAATACGCTTATCCAGTATTCAACTAATACAGATAGTATATTTTTAATGTGAATAGTATTTTGAGGAAAGAAACAAGATTTCAGGGGCTCTTTATTGGGTTAGTGGGCGTAAATGTGTTGCGCTGCAGGCCGTAAAGTGCAGTGGAATCGAATGTAATTGCGCTCAGAAGAAATATTGTTTCTGAGAAAGTATTACATGTTTCGTTTAGAAATCGGTGAATTAAGAAAACAAACAAATTTTTAAAAAGTTGGAATAAGCAAATCAATCAAAGAATTGATACTGCATTGGATAAAAAATAAAAAAAAATTACCGGTTTTCGGCTAACATATGTACATTTGTGCTATATACAGTGTTGCGCAAAACGAAAGCAGCCAGTAATCATTTATATAATTTTCTTATCCACAAAAATTCAGTAAAAATAAACTTGTTTCTCCAGGTGAATTATTGAGTTTCCCCTGAGGAATATTTCTATAAAAATAAAATAAACATTCAGCACTTCTCACGCAAAGCCACATTCGTTAGAGGAGAAAAAGACAGAAGTTTAAGTAAGAGAGAGATAGAGTGTTTCAGTTTTTTGAAAATCCAACTCAGTGATTTTACAAATATCTATGCAAACATTGGCCTTGTCGCCTTTAATGACCGTAAATGTGGAAGAAATGGACGTATATAGCGTGAAATCTCTGACTAGACCAATAGAGCCAAAATATATTTTTATAGCGATTCGAGACAAATGAGAAGCGAACGAGCGGCAGCAGGCTTATGAGCAATGACACAAACTGAGTATCTATGAAACGAGCTTTCAATACTCAACATACTTATGCTTTAAGCACAACTTAACACCCCAATTATTTCACTAATTGAGTTCATTCGCACTATATTCCGTTTGTCTAGCGTACTCTAGTACTCTATTTAATTTAGTGGAAATTTGGCATATTTAACTTTTTTAATATCAATATTTTGTATTTCTACAAACACTCGAAACTACAATTTTTCAAAAATCGATTTTATTTTTCAGGTGTGATATTCGAATTCCTCTCGGTGCCAATAATTAAGGCGTTCTCCTCCGCCACAGCAATTCTTGTTATCGAATCTCAGATAAAAGTAATGTTGGGTGTAAAGTACCTCGTATCTGGGTTTCTTCCCTCTGTTACTGCGCTTCTGCCACGCCTGCCGCAAACCAATTTTGGCGATCTTGGAATGGGTGTATTTGCTGTGCTATTTCTATTCGGACTTTCTGTAAGTATGAATTAATGAAAAAAAAAATATAAAACAATTAACTTAGATGTAACATGCAATATCCGCTTCTTGGTATAGAAACTGGAAAAAGTGGCGGATCATCCCAAGCTGAGTCGAGGAATGAGCACCATTTTACGATATTTATCATTCTCACGCAACACCCTTATCGTTCTGGTCACTGGCATTATTTCGTATATTTGGCTTAGTCAAGATGAATCGGTGCCATTTACACTGAGCGAGAATGCGCTCTCTGGTTTACCCAACTTTACAATACCAGAGTTTTCAGTAGAAACACCCGAAAAAACATACTCATTTATTGAAATCTTAGCTGAATTGAATGTTGGTATTATTGTTATACCAATAATTGGAATACTCACAAATATCTCCATTGGTAAACTGAGTAAGTATCAAAAAATACTAATTAAATGTAAGTATATATTCAGCAGCTCCTAAAGAATTACTAACATTTGTAAATATGCATTGAAGAATAGGTAGTGAAAACGAGTATTGATCCAGAAGAGAGTTTCAAACATAATCACAGCAAATTCATAGAAATTTATTATTACCATTTATATTGATTGTGTAGGGGCTACTTAAGGCGCGCAACTGATTGTATATGAAAGTCAAGTATGTTGTTTAACATTTTATAAGCAACTGCATATATGACTGCAGATGTTCATGTTTCATTGCTGTGTTTTACCTAAAGCAGCCCCTAGACGATCAGTTATATTGAAAAGCAGTTCGCTTCACGCGTTCCGAGCTTTCACTAAAGACAGCGACAGGTTACGATACCGTTAGGTTGTTAAGTCTAACTTTGTCAGATTCGGCTTTGTACTGAAGACAACACCATTTCCCGCCAAATTTGGCTGATTTAAGTTAAGCTGATCTGTTTAGAATCAAAGCTACCAAAACTGTCTAATCGTCCTGCAGTGACCTTTTAGTTGAAAAGTGTTACGTTTTTGTTTGAAAATAACTGAATTATGTATTTGAGAGCTTTTGACTTAAAGTTTGATTTTTGTTTAGGTTAAAATTTAAGTTTAAATTCAAAGCTGATTGTTATATTATAAAGCATAAATACGGAAATAGTAAACAAATTTTCGCACTTTGTTTTTACTTTTCACACAGCTCCCAAAGGCTTGGTTGATGCTAACAAAGAATTGATTACCGTTGGACTGTGCAATCTCGCTGGTTCTTGTGTGCAATCAATGCCAGTTTCAGGCGCATTTTCACGTTATGCCATCAGCAATGCCTGCGGCCTGCAAACACCAATGGCCAACTTGTATCTGGGTAAGTATCTACTCTATTAAAAGTTTATTTTTTTGATTCATTCACGCCAACAACTCTCTCCCAAACAGGTGTTATTGTTTTGCTGGCGCTAGGCTTTCTCAGTCCCTACTTCAACTACATACCCGAATCAACGCTCGCCGCCATTTTGATGTGCTCAATTGTAACGCTATTGGACTTGCAATTGCCACAACGCTTGTGGCGTGATGCTAAACGTGATTTCTGCGTTTGGGTGCTTTGCTTCACTGTGTGCATACTTTGCGGCGTCGAAGTTGGACTGCTGGTCAGTATTATAGTTACTGTATTGCATTTGCTATTCCTATGGGCGCATCCCTCGATCTCGGTGCGTGTGGAAGAGGTAAGCCGAATTGAAAATGTCAATTTTCCCCAAATGCATACAACATTTACTCTACTCTGCACAGTTAAACGAGTTGCAGTTCATTCGAGTCACACCCACTGGCGTCATCTATTTTCCCGCCATCAATCATTTGCGCGGCAAAGTACTCAAGGCGTGCGAACGTGTCAACTTCAGTCTGCCTGTGGTCATGGACTGTCACAAGATCACCGGTTTGGATTTCACTGCGGCGCAGGGCATCTCCAAACTGCCTGATGATCTTACACAAACAGAGACCGGTTCGGGCCCACTGCTAATCGTTCACCGACTCGGCGCCGACAAACAGAGACTAATTCAAATCACTGCCAAACTTATTATCTGTGATGACGATGAGAAATTGGGTGAATGTATAACGCAAGAATCGTTACAGAATGGAAACTTGGTGATGAAGGAGCAAGAGAAATCTACGAATGGGGTGTTGGGCGAGACACATTTAGATTTGCATTATTAGTGTATACATAGGAGCAGAGGAAGAAGCAAATAAATATAAACAATAATTGGGACAAATAAGTACTTGCATACATACACAAATATGTACATAAATATAAAGTATGTGTGTAATGTTAAAAGACGAATAGACACGTACTAATAGCTAATAGGTGTAAACTAGTTGCTTTTTGTATGCGATGGACCATTGCTGTTGTTGTTGTTATTATTGTAGTTGTTATATTCATTGTTCAGTCGACGCTGTTGCCAGAGAGTATTGGAATATTTGTGCGCTCATTGTGCAAATGTTCACTTAGTTGTAATTTCAGTTTAACAATAGCAAATTCTTAATGAAAATAATATATGTATGTACATATGTACATATCCATGTATGTAAATATGCATAAGTGTAAATAAATATAAAAAATATAAGAAGTATTACATGAATGAAATAAATTAACACAATTGTTGTAAGCATACACACACCTTTTTTACTTATTTCGCAATACGTATGTAACTTAATGAAGAAAATCATTTACTTAAGTACATATGTACACTCATGTGTATGTCCATACATAAGTGTGTATATATAATTATATGAATGAGTTGTAGTTCCATTTAATTACTCATCCGTTAGTGGCAATAATAATTAAGTAACTACCTACTCGAATTAATAGGTAAATATTTGCAGTCGCTATTGATTCATTAAAATTATGCGCTAACGCGTTAAACAAACATACCTACACACATACAAATAACAATGCGGGTTAAAAATGTTTGCGAATAAGTAATTTCGTTAATTCATTCAGAAATCGTTCTATTCTGTTTTTTTTTCCTGCTAGTGTATTTGAATATTTAACACGATATCTAGCGGATTGCTTTCAATTTAAATTAATAAATAAATAAAACAATTAACTAGTCTGACATCTGGTAGCGAACAGTTTTTTCTGCAATGTTGCGACTAGCAAAATTATTCTAAACTCTTAACAAAAAAAGTATATAACACTGGTAAACAGATTTTAACTTTGTCGTTAAAAAAACTTTTTTTTAAATTAATTAGCCTTGGTTTTTTGTAATATTAAGTAAATTAATATTTTTAAAGATTTTCTAACCAATTTAACTTCTGGTTGGCCGCTTTCGATTATCCACCAGTAATCTGCCATTATATTTAGGTTATATTTACCCTAGTGGCGCTTTTAAATTTTTTAAATGTCCTGATGTACAATCAACACCTCCTTACGTCAGTTCGCCAAGTCCAACATCAACCACAATATATTTCGCTCCAGCTTTCAAAAAACTAAAGAACATCACTCAAATAACACTCTCATATATACGGACGGCTCCAAAACAGAAGATGCTACTAGCTTCAGCATAACCTCCACAGGTCATATCATAAAAATCTCTCACCTTCCTGACTACAGCCTACAGTTCAGCATACGCGGCAGAAATCATAGCAATTTACGAAGCTGTCAAATTCGCTATCGAAACTAAATCAAACTTTGCCATATGTTTAGACTCCTTATCGTCCTTAGATGCCATATCGAACATTGAAAACAACGAATTTTAACCCCCTCCAAATCAGAAATGCCATTATCCATAACTATCCAAAAATTAAACTTATCTGGGTTCCAGGTCAATCAGCAAAAGAGGCCAATAAAGCACCATTGATTTGTACACCAAACTACAACACAAAAGATATAACACAGTACATAAAGAACACATTTCAATCCAATTTCACTCAAATCTGGGACCAAACTTCAAGCTGGTACAAAGATATCAACCGCAACAAACAATCCAGCAGATACATTCAAAGTACAAACAGCACATTTCTAAACAGACTTGACATAATAAAATTCGAACGCTTAAGGCTTGGGCACACTAAAATAACACACGAATACTTGATGACTAACGATACCTAGCCCTATTGTACTTACTGTTACCAACCTACCCCCATCACCATACCACATCTCATGTCCCACTGTACAAATTTTAAAAGCATTAGAACCCAAATATTCCCGAATTCTGACCCCCTAACAGCGATCTCTTCTCCTACCTTAGATAGCATTCGCAAAGTCATAGAATACCTCAAAAAAACCAAATTGTACCAATATATCTAAACACAACTAACAAATACCACACAAAATGTACGATCACATAACGTAAAATTAATGTAAGTCAAGCTTAAGGCCAAAGACGCCAAAGCTAAATGCACATGTCAACCCTAAGTTTTAACTTTTGATCAATATTTAGTAAATAAATAAATAAATGTCCTGATGTAAACTTTCTCCGTGCTCATCGGTCATAGCTCCCAAGTTATCAGGGAAAAACTCTCTGTAGCAGTCACTCTTTTGGTTACCCCAAAAATTTGCAACAATATTCCTAATTGATTTCCATCTTTTGTATGATCTCGTATCTATCAGGGAGTTTGATTTGAGATCCAACGAATATCCCCTTTTATCTTTACATTAAATCTTGAAATATGTAGTCATCGTGTTTATCAACACATTGGCTTGAAGTGGTGTGTTCGGCTCAGCTGACTCTGATGACAATGGTATAAGAAAATGTTCACTAAGCTTGCGTTTTCTTGAAAGGTATTCTATTTGTGTTAGTAGGACAACAAAAGTGTTCTGAAGTATAACCTCTTGGTTCCGTCCAAATCATAGGTACAGCAAACTAAATATTGGTAGCTGAGTCACTAAAACTTTATTCACTTCAGTTTATCTCTTACAATTCTCGCCATTCAATGTGGTCCAATGTGATATTACTTTGGTAAGCTTGCTTACTTTATTTTACTTTGAAAGATTCAATGACAAGCATTGCACCTTATGCATTCGCTGAATATGTATCTATTATAGTCCTGGTAATTAAGTGAATACCCTTACCCAAAGTGAGTTAATATAACATAATTATTTCAAGCATTACACAGCTCTTCCCGCAGAAAACACTTCTGTTACACAACGCTTAGTTTGTGGCTGAAATCGCTACAACCCTGGTCGCTCACTCTCCCAGCTATTTGTAATCCCAGTTTAAAAGGAAAATGTTAATACCGACTACCTACGAAATTAATTCGTTTAAAATTTAATCCTGATAGACTTGAGAGTCGCACAAAATAATCATTTGCCGCTCAATATTAGTAAATGTCACTACACTTCTTTCGCGAAGGTTCTAAATATTGTTCCAACTTCTTATAGCATATTAAATTCACCGCTAAAAACAATTAGAGATTTTAAAGACCTTGGTGTCTACTTTGACACCAAGCTGAACTTTACAACTCACATAAATTATATTGTCTCAAAATCATTTGCAATGTCAGCCTTTATTCGTCGAAATGGTTCTGCGTTTTGTGATCCCTATACCCTCAAAATGCTGTTCTCGTCCCTAGTTCGTTCCAGGTTAGAATACGCGGTATTCGTTTGGCGACCGTTTCATGCGGTATATATCAAAAGATTGGAGTCTGTCCAAAAAGCTTTTATGCGTTTTGCCTTGTGCACGATTAAGTTTGCAGATCCTATTCCGTCGTATCGCTCTCGGTGTTTACTTATAGACCTCATGTCTTTAGAGTCTAGGCGTGATCTTTTGTCGATGTGTTTTGTCTTTGACTTATGTACCGGCTCAATTGATTGTCCATACTTGCTCACGAAAATTCATTTTAGTGTTCCCTCACGCATACTTCGCTGTAATGATATATTTTTTGTCGGGTTTGCTAAGACTGTCTATGGTATGAATGCACCTCTTAGAAGGACGCTATCTCAATTTAATGCTTATTATTCTTCCTTAGATTTTGATTTTACCTACTCTAAGTCTACTTTTAAGAATTTACTCATACGACTCCTGTCGTTAAGCCTTTGAAATTAAAATGTATCTTATAGTCTGTAAGCAACTTGTTTGTTGATTAATAAATAAATAAATAAATAAGACCCTGGCATTTTTCAAATAGATGCTTATTCGATCTTGATCCTTAAATAGCTCTTCCAATAGACCAGACTATGGAATGGTAGTTCTATGATTTTTGCAAGTAAACTTATCCCCGAGGCCATACACTGAAATAAATACATAGACCCTGATGTAGTAAGCCTGTATTTTACAAGTGGGCTCCTCCTCCAGGGACACAGCAATGCTATCCATCGTCGTTTTACATCTCACTATCTATCTCATTCTAACGGGAAAGGTGATACAAATTGGAAAGGTAGTCATCTCCTTGGCTATTCACCGTCCCCTACATCACACCCTTTCTCTCTCTCTCTCTCTCTCTCTCTCTTTGCACGCGAGGCAGGTGAATACCAAGTTGCTGCGCTGCAAATCCTTACCCACTTCTCTTTCGATATCCTAATCTCTAAAGTCACCTATGAATCAGGACGTCCGCCCGCTTTCTATCAGCCATGAAATCGTTTAACCCAGTTCCATGTGCATTTTAATTTAAAAACGCAGAAAATATTTAATTTTGGTTGCCATCGAAAAACCCATTAAGCGTTTACATGCGACACTAGTAGCAAATATTCTCAACGATTATATAAAATTTATTTTGTTTACGCAAACATTTAGCAGTAGTAATCGGAAAAGCAGACATTTATTATGTCTGTATGTACACGTTGCAAATAGCGATCGATGTCACTTTTAATACCACAGCGGAAGATTTTCACGACTTTTTCGTTTGTATAGTAAACATATATTTTGTTGCAGCGACATTTAGCACTTTCACATTGTCCGACTAACTACCGTCTCATTAGCGATTGTAGGTGCATATTTATTTGAGATGCGTAAGCAAACATAATACGGGTTTCACACCGGAACAAATGTCAACCTTGTCGTAAATCAAACTTGTAAAAATATTATGCAGTAAATTTTGCATTCAACAGAATAGAGTTTTCGCCTGTAGGACGGATGTATCTAGTTACATACATATGTACGTTTCGTCCTAGACTTAAGATGCAATTTTATGAACATACATATTTCAAACAAATTCAGATACATAGAAATCCTTTTCAATTAAAAGAACATTCATTTCAGAGCCAGTCAGCCTAAAAACGATTGCGATTCATTACTACTTACATTGATCTTAACAGTCCAATGATTACTCATACAATTGACAAACTGCACAAATGAAGTCAATAAGATTTCAAACGAGATGACTGCAAGATGGTAACTAGGTATGGACATTTACGAGTAAACGACTGCGTAAAGGAATTGAAGATGTAAGCTTCTACCTAAACATATTCATAATCACCCAATCGATGTCAATTATAAGTCAATAGAATTTACAGTTATAGAGATGCAGATGTCTGTTTGTATTTGACAAAGCGAAAAGGTGTACGTAATGAGCTTACTGATATGTAATCATTATTAGAAATATGTAAAATTTAAATGCTTCAGCAAAATATTTTCCATGACCAAATTAAAATGATTTCCGCTCATTGCCTGCCACTGCCAGTTTTGGGGTCTAGGAACCTTTAGACTCACGCTCTGGTACGACTCCCGGAGCAGAGAGAACTCTAGATGCCTTCAATTCGCTCCGGCTGTCGGATTTTTGAGAAAATGTAAACTAAATCCGCCCTATGAGAAACTTTTTAACTATCAAACGAGTTCAGTACTATTCGGAGTAGTCACCACAAAACCCTGACTCCTGACCACTATATAGCGTTATATCAAAGTACTAGTTAAATTAGTCGTCATCCCAGATTTTCTCCCTTCAGCATATTACCAATTTGTTCGTCGTAGTCATAGCGGTTTTCAGGGCGTGAGTCAAAAATTAAATAAAAATAAATAGTGATATGACTTGGTACTACCAAAGTTTACTAGTGTGCGCCCCTAGGCTAGCTAGCGCCTATGTAGTCTTAACTTAAATGCGCCCCTGTTGTCTGACGCGTGATTCAAGTGAAAATACTTTCAATTACATGATAACTAATATTATTTGGCGCTTAAAGGATATGGAAAAGTTGACTTTTATTGATTTTTTTTATATGTGCAGTAATTTTATTGCGGCAACTTTTCAACGGAATTAAATTGCAACAGTACATGTAAAACATTTAAGCGCTCTTTCCGCAATCGATAAACCTTTTTAATTTTTTGGACATTAAATCTTTAGTTATATTCTCTAAAACAATCAATTTATACCCTATTTTATTAAAAAAAAAAGATTTTAAATTAATCAGAAGAGGCAAAAACAAAACAATACGGATCTGCACCACAACAAGGATTAAAAAAAAATAAATCCGACAAAGTATCTTTATATGTATGCAGTAATTTCTGTTATGTACGTGTGTAGGGATGAAATCGTAAGAAAGCAATATCTATAGCAATTAAAAATGTTGCTAAAAATACAACTCAGAAACGGAAATAAGTTATGTAAGAATGTGCTTTTGAAAGTATCCATAAGTTTGCCACTTAACAAATATAAAACAACTGACAGATGTCAATAAGCCGATAATTTTTGTCAAAAAACACTTGCAGTCAAATAAAGATATGTTCATGCATACATATGTACATATTTGTACAATCGTTTAAGTAGTTAGTTGTCACTGTTATTTTTGGCTGAAGAACAACAAATAATGTCAACAAACATATTATATATCGCACATAAGTGGTATACGACAGATAAGATGTGATTCCTTTATAACGCGTGACATTCGAGTATTTAAGCTCAAACAAGGGCAGTAAATAATTGAAAATGGATTGTATTTATCTTCAAAAAAATGTTTGTATGTTTATGTAGATACGTGGACATACTATTTCTTATAATTTTTTTTATGGCAGCTTTTGATTAAACTGCACGTGCATAAGCAAAAAGTGTGCTCTGTCTGAATTCTAAGTCAAATTTTTGTAAGGCTGCGAAAGAATTTTAATATAATTTTCGAAAAACGATTACATTCGGTGTTCTTCTGAAAAAGCAAAACAAAGTGAAATGAATAAATTAAAGTTTCATTTACGAAAAAAACACGTCAAATACACACCTAGGGAAGTATGTGTTTTAGAAAAGTCGCTGACTGGATCAAAAATGTGTACTCAGCTTACGGACTGAGCAGTTCTGCAATGAATATGTTCTTTTCACAAAATATACAATATACGAGTACATTTATAGGATGAGGGCTTAAACTTAATTATTTCGGTAAATACTTCCATTTTCACTTCGAAAACGATGCCACGGGAACATTTTATAAAGCCTTCAAACTTGAAATTTCAGAATTGGCATTTGAGAGGCAAGCGCTGTTCTTACTTTTTTTATCTTACGTTTGCTTGCTGATGAACCAAATTTGAATTCTCATGCAAACAAGTAAACAAATAAGGTTTTTTTTATGGCTCTTCGATTGCCTACTGTGGGATCTTCTATACATCAAATAGTACTTATTAATATATGTATGTATGTAGGTTAACGTTCGAGCAATCATTAAACGCCTAGTTACGCCATGCCATACCCTTTTAGATCACCTTTGCTCAGAACTTCGAAAAAATTCGTATTTTTGATTGTGTAAGCTCAGTTAAGTTACAGTTTAGTATACTTTTTGTACAAATGAATGCGAAAAAGTGAAGCAACCAAAGCTGTTAATACCAAAAAAAAATGCTTAACGAGCGTGGTACAAATAAAATAAAATAATAGAAGGAACAGATTTTATTTCCGTCCAAAAACTATCACTTCAGTTATTTCAATAGATCTTGTTAGGGAGCGGCGCTATTATGCCCTTATAATCAAAATAATATCCGCAAAGTCCGGCGAAACGATACTGAGGCAAGAGCAGTTCAGTAAATGGTTGATTTTTTCTTACTATGGAATCGAATCACGCGTCTTAAGCCCAGTTTTACATTCGGCAGTTAACTCCGATTTTTTATATGGAAAATCAAATGAAAAGTCAATTGTTCATCGTGAAAATGGCCCTAGATCCGATTTTATATGTAAAATATTTTATTTTCCAAACGTACATTTCATATCGCTTATTTGCTTAAATAGTGTTATTATACCGAAAAAAATTTATATCGAATTAAGCATTCAAAAATTATCGTTATTCCTTCTTAAATGTAGGTACTAAGTAGCAAGGTTTTCACAGAGTATCATAAAATGTCGTAACATTGAAAAATCATAAAACTTCAAAAATCAAAGTTGTGGTATTTCATTCATTACACTCCTCTCTCTGTGCAATACAAAAATATATATATTTAATACACCAATTAAATTAGCAAAGAAAATAAAGTTCTCCAAGTGCAACATAAAGAGAGGCGTCTAAACGCATTAGAGAACATTTAGTATATCTAAATGCGCAAAAGAGAAAGCATACCCCTGGAGATTCACTCGTTGCAAATAATAACGTGTTGTCCCTTCTTATACATTTATGTTCTTTATATATACAAACAGAGAACTTTTGACGGAAAAAAAATCAACGAGCAAATAAATACCACATCGGATGTAATGTTGGAACCCTTCCGACTACTACATATACAAAAAATAGGTCAAACCTCTAGCAATATCAACGAAGAGACAAAAAGAGACCCAAACCGGTTTGTCTTAAAACCAAACTTGACAAGGGATGATGGAAAATCGTTCCAAAATTCGGTATATATCATATATTTAAGGCTTCTGAAAAATTGTATAACTTTACGACACGTTAATGTATGTACATAAAATAATTTTTGCTATGGGAGTACCTATGTATACATATGTAAGTATAAAAATCAAAAGAAGTAAATGATCGATATGCATTTCGCATTTACATACACACCTTGAGTAAGCTAAAGAAAAACTGTCTCCAATACTTCAATTTATCGACTATTTCGTGTGTCTTTTTGTTGACATGATCACCGCATTGTAACCAATTTTTACTTTGCATTTGATGGGTCAAGAAATTTTTGACTGTTATAAAGCTGTAGAGGAGGAGAGCCATCGTCCCGTTACTGCTGTTGTTGGTAGTCATAACAAAACTATATATATTTTCATTTTATACTAAAACATATGTAAGTTTACGAAAACACAATTTAAATTCCATAAAAAGCAACACACGCAGAGCAAAAATAGTACACACTTTAAAAAAAAAAAATGTCAAGCCCTTCAACAAGAAACTAGACTTTTTTCACAAAAGGAATTCAAAGCAATGCATGAAATCTCTCTATTTCCGCTCTATTTTGGCTTCACTAGCTCTTAGTGTCACCTGGCGAACGATAGCTGCAGGCGGTAAGCGACGATTTTTAGTGTACTGTTGATATCAGCTGCAGCTTTATTCGCTAATATCCTAGAGACGGCGCCTCTCAATAATGTGCGTAAAATATTGCTTTTCACTGGTCGAAAAATATTGCTTGATTTTGACAATTCACACCCAGTAAGGAAAAATACTCAAAAAAAAGCAAATTGCAAAACACGAAAAATTCGTATTGTTTTTTTTTCATGCGGAAAAACCAAATAAAAATATTTTTGTCGCACTCTTTGAAAGTGTAAATGACGTCCGTGGAATTGGATCTCGTCCTCGTCGTAGATTAATTTGACTCAGACGTGCGTTGGCTGGGATTCATATGAAAAATATGCTCTGTTAGTTGGGAGATGAAAACAATGATAAACAAGTGTAGTACAAATAAAGGCATTTTAATTGAAAAAGTCTTCTAGAAAGCAACAGACAAATTGTACCTAATTCGTTGGAACGTCTGGCAACCTCTCAGCTGATGCGCTGATAAGAAGAAAACTTGTAAACAAGAAAAAGTTTTCGACGCGCAACCAAAAAGCAATGATGAGTGGCACAATTCATGGATTGAGCTGGTTTCCGCAATTTCCTGATAAATTTGTGACCTGGGGTCAAGAAATAAAACTTTACGAACGCACCCAGCAAGATGATAGTCGAAGGAGTAAGTACCGAGAGGCTAACAAAAGCGATCGAGCAGCTGTTGGATGCTGGCGTGACGTTGTGTCTTTGCGGCAGAAAAGCGTATTTCTTTTTGCATTTGATTTTTAATAACAAATTTTAAAACACTTCCAGGCGTGCTACCGAATATTTCCGCTAACTTTTTGGCCACCGAGACCCGGTACCAGTACGCGCGTTGTGTGCAACCCTCATATCACAAGAACCGCCCGATAATTGCGGTTGGTTTGGGCGATGGAAAAGTTGGCATATGTGATTTTCATGAGACTGTCGACAACAGCTGGGAGTTTAGTTAGTATGAAATGTATAAATGAATGAGCTTATTAATAGCAATACAAAATACTCGCAGCGCCACGCCAGCAGCGAATGTGCCTCTGTCTAGCTTGGAATGAGCTTGATCATAATGTATTGGCCATAGGACATGACCGCCATCGCTCGGACTCATGCATTGCAATCTGGGATATTGAACGTGGTGTGCCTAAAGATACAGGTGAGCATTAGTGTCTGGTGGTGGAATAAATTGAATGTAGCAGACAATGAAAGTTTTCACTGTAAATATTTACTTTTTCTACTCTTAGTAAGTTTCTTTGGACACTCGGAGTCTGCGCACTCTTTATGTTGGGATAGGAATCATCGTATGCTAATTGCCGGTGTAAGCCAAAAGCAGATAAAGCTTTTCGATTTAAAACGTAAGTTCAAAACAACTCCATCATATCAGCCATCTTAGATCCACTAATAATCTTAATTTATATTCACACCCTACAGAGGGTAACACCACCTGCCAGTCGATACAAACGAAAATGGTACACGGTCTCGCTGTGGCTCCAAATGGCAATTATCTATGCTCCTACTTGGATTCGGTGATTATGATATGGGATTTGCGTGTGCTCGACCATCCGCTAAAGACAATCCAATCAGGCAAAAATCATTTGCAACTCAGTTGGTGTCCAACGCGGTAAATGTAAATGTTTGACAATAAGAAAATTTAGCAACTTTCTTTGCTTACAGCACAAGTCTACTTACATCGCTGCAACGTGAATCGCCTTTCATCACCCTCTACGATATACGCAGCGTGGATGCAGAGAGCAGTCGGGAAGTGTACCATATGAAGCGACAGTTGCAGCCATTCCAATCCAAATACTACGCCTCAAATAAGCCACCCACACTCACCTTCCTATCTTGGCACAATACGGACTATGAGCGTGCTTTACTTTTATCGGAGCAAGGTTTTATCATATATTATTTTTGTGTTTACGTCTCTACTCTTCACTAAATTTCATTGGCAGGCAACATTTTGGAAATTCGTTTACCGCTTTCCCTACTCACCGCATACAGTAATCACAAAAAATTGCCACTCCTGCCACAGCGACCACTAAGCATTGCCAATTCACCAACACGACAGAACAGTAGCCAAAGCACCTCCTCCATCATTACGACGTCTACACTCAATTCAGCACTGAATTTCGAAATACTCGATCATAGTTTGTCGAAAGAAGAGTTGGTTGAGGAAACGTATCAGCGCGCACTGAGCGATTATGGTCTAAAGACCGATATGCATATCGACAGTTTGCCACTGACGCCTTACTTGAAGAGTGTATGGTTGACTTTGGGTAATTTTTATAGAGAGGAACATTTGTCAGGCTTGAAAACCGTTTTGGGTATTAGCTTGGGGCACACGTCTGAAGCGTTGATGGCATCATCGCGCATTGAATCGCGTGTCTTGCAATGGCCAGACTTTATAAACTCAAACAATTTGGTCTGCTATAGGTGAAGTACTTGTAAGCGCTGCTAACTTGTGTCTTTACTAAAATGTAATATTTTTCAGAAGCGAACAGCGTGATGTTGCTTTGAAACTCTGTGGTTGGGTGTTTGAGCAAGATTTGGAGCGTTTCGTAAATGGTCTCTGCGAGAATAAAGTATCTCGTCGTTTGTTGAACTTAATTCTCAATGTCAGTTGATAATTGTCCCATTTGTCATTCCAGGAGTTCAGTCGCGCTGCCATGATTTGCGTTTTTCATCTGAAAATTGTTTTTGCTTGCGACATACTCTCAAAAGCTGCAGACCTCTCGCGTAATTCGAAGGATCCTCACGATGCGAGCATGTTCCGCATTGCCGCCATTGCGCTATCCAGCTTCAATGCGGACCGTTGCAACTCGACTTGGCGCAATCAACGCTCGAATGCTAATAAACAAATACAGGATGCGCATTTACGTGCCATTTTCTCATTTCTCACTACCGAGAATGATAACTTTGATGCCGTGCTGGTGTGTTGAGAATCAAATTACACATTTATTAATATAATAAGTATATGTATGTAAATATAATTTAATATTCATAGACGGAAGATGGCATTTCGCTTGCTGATCGCGTCGCCTTTGCCTGCAAATACTTGTCGGAGAGCAAACTAGCAGATTATGTTAAGCAATTGATACAGAAATCGATTGAAAGTGGTGACTTGAATGGCTTGCTGCTCACTGGCGAGTCGCTGGATGGCATTAATATACTGCAGGCTTACTTAGACCTGACATCCGATGTGCAAACTGTTGCATTAATTGCAATAAACTATTTTCATCGTGAACATTTCGCTGATAATCGCATACAATATTGGATTAGCAGGTGGTTAATATAACTTTTATTTATTCGATTTACATACTTTATAATACTCAACGTGTTAATTATACACAGTTATTTGGATGTCTTAAACTCGTGGGGTCTCTGGGAGAAACGCGCTGAGTTGGACATCAAAATTGAAAATTTGCGTACCGGCACACGCACGACGCGCAGCGTTTATCTCTCGTGCAACTTTTGCGGCAAATCGGTGTCGAATGCTTTGCAGGAGGATGCGCGCATGCGCAGCGCCTCTTCAAATGTGAATAAGGTAAGCTGAAAATTGTTTAAGAAACTCTTTCATTTTTGTAATTGCATTGTGTTCTTACATAAATCTCACACAGCTCTCCTCCTGCCCCAGTTGCCGCAAACCTTTGCCACGCTGCTCTCTCTGTCTGCTGCACATGGGCACGACACTAAATATTTCGCTACCCAGCGATGCGACCCATGAAAGTCTTGGTTGGCAATCGAAACCGTTCTCCAAATGGTTCTCCTGGTGTCAGACATGTCGACACGGCGGTCACACCGAACACATGATGCAGTGGTTCAAGTATGTTGTTTTTTATGTAGTTTATATGACTTTTATTGTATTTTTTATATGCATTGCACAGACAAAACTCCGAGTGCCCAGTAAGCTCCTGCACATGTCGCTGCTTTGACTTGGACGGCACCGTGCCCAATGAAATACCCGACTATTCATAGTTTTAATTAGAATATTAGCTTTAAAAGCATAAATTCAATTTGTCTTTGGTTGAGTTACGCAAACTTTAATTAGTTGTAAGTTTATACGAAAATTAAAAAGAAAATCCAAAATATTTACATTGAGCGCAAAGCTTGCGTTTAATTGAAGGCTTCGATTTTCTGTCCCAATCACTCCTTATGCACTCATCCTCATTCAACTTCCATGATTTAATTAAAATTTGTTCATCTCATTACCTTCCCTCCCATTACTATAAATACAAATTTGTGAGCGTCACTTTTATAAGTATGTACATACAAATGATGTATGCAAGTCAAAGTAAGCGGAATTAATTGCCGTTAAAAATTTAATAAATTGCATTTCTGGTGAATAGCCGGAGCAGTTGGCCAGTTGTGTGCTTTTGGTTTTCATATCAAAACAGGTTCATTTGGTTCTACACTTTGGCGGCTACCGTTGCTTGGCTTAACTCTCACGTGGGAAAAGCTCATACCATAAATGAAAATAAATTAATTTTTTTTAATTGCATTTTTCTTTGTTCGTTTTAACACCAAATTAAATGATATTTAAACATTTTTAATTCCCGCTTTTCTTCCTTTTCTTCACAACGCCCTATTATTTGATTCCGCAGATAGTCTTTGAAGTTTTTTTTTGTTGCAATGAGAAAAGAGATATTCTGTAAATGTGTAAACATACATGTTAGTGTATTTCTAATATGGTATTGGAAGTTTGCCACGATTTGGATTAACTAATCTACCATTATTTACAAGACTCTTTATCTGTGTCATCTGCTCTCTCTCAAAGTAGGATGTACACAGAACGTTTTTTTTTTTTTTAGAAACGTGCAAGTTTCGCGAACAGCTGATTTAATTATTGTTCTCACGAAAACACTTTAATCGAGATTATTTTATAAAATTTAATTGTATAATCCCAAAAAGAAATTCATTCAAATTACACAAATATTTACGAGCATTTTTGAGTGAAATATTATTAAAATAAAAAATTTTAATTTATCGGCATGTTTCTATTTAAAATTTTTAGATGAAAAAGAAACCAGCTTTTGGGATGATTCACGATTTTCTTACGGGACAATTCCAACAAGTTAAAACTTCAGCAATAGTTGGCAGTATCCCCTTAAAATAAAAAATTGATTTGTACCAGAGCTCGAAATGCATAAAAACGAAGGCACAACAAACCGCCGGTAACTGCAGCATAGCTTACATACATACATATGTATGTACATATTTGATTTTCTTTAGTTCAGTAAAAATTTAAGTGCAATTAAAGGCAATAAATAAAATATTTTTGATGGTAAAAACGAAATAAACGGTGCTTATGAATATTTAAAAATGTTTATTTTTTTTTAGTATCTTCATAACTCAATTTGACAGTTTTTTTCGGTCGATCTAATCCTAGTGAGAAACACTAATTATTCTCTCAAAGTCGCTCTCAACTGCCCGAAAGCTCACAAATGAGCAAACTTAAAACTGGCTGTGTCGGAAACCCAAAAATGATTAGCACGATTTTCAAAATTATTAATCACAAACGACGAAACGGAAACTCTGTTATATGTAAGTTGATTTTTATCGATGCAGCGGCTCTTCAAATTTATTAATTGAATAATTTTTCACATGGAAAGAATGGCGAAAAATTTAGAAAACGAATTTTTCATTGTATAAAAGTACAGTGATATATCATTTTTAGGATTGAGAAAAGATTAATTAAAAAAAATTATATGTACATATATGTACTACTACGTTTTTCATAAAAAAGTGATTTTTTAACATTTTCGCAAGGTATTAAAAAATAAATATCAAAAATCAAGTAAAAGTTTATTTAATATGGGCTTTCGGCTACTATAATATTGTGAAAAGTGCACTACTTGTTTTCGGTCCCTTTAGGTTTTGTATTTTTTGTAAATTGTTTAAAAGTCATTTTCAACTAAGCTTACGTAGTATGCAAATATCCGTGAGACGAAAACGTCTTTCCCCCAAAAAGGTGTATTTGAATGTTTTTATTTGGATATTAGGGTGAAATATTTTTTTTTTATTTTCATTTATTTATATTATTTTTTTTTTAATTTTTATCAGTGTTTATCTTATTTATTAAAATATCAAAGCACTGTACCACGGCGGCATTCTGGAAGCGAGTGAAAAAATTTTTTTTTGTGCAAGCTTTTGTTAGCTTTCAGCAATGCCAAGTACGCAAATTGAATTTATATTAAGAAAATTTTCTAAAATTTGATTGCGACAGTAAGTGCCGCTGTGACAATATATCTTTTAAAATTACTGGAGATTATTAGCTTACTAACAAAAGTATATGGATATATAAACTTAATCGGCACTTAGAGTACCGACCAGAGCTGGTGTTAAATGACTGTTGTTTGTGTTTAATTTCTCGAATCTGGGCAGAGTTCCAACCTTGCCTGAAGTACGTAGACGGAAAATAAAAATAAAAAATCGCTTCTTTTACAGTTGTTGGAGTTTTAATTAAAATTACTATATTTTAATTACACTATGCAACAATGTTAATAAAAATGTTTCACTGGGTTCACAGTATGTAATTATGATTCGCCACCTTAAAACTATTTGAATAATTGAAATAAAATTGTTATACCACGTCAAGTTTAGTTGGAACATAAATTGTTATTCTACATTAAAAAAAATTTTTTTTTAACGATTGCCTTTCCTCTTGTAGTCAGTAGTGGCAGTATCCCTCTGGAGGCTCCAACCCATGTTTTAATGTATATATATTATCCATCAATATTATTGCAGAGATTCCATTGTTTTAATCTCGAGCCTAATATTTTCAGATTTGTTTTTTGGTCAAATCTAATTCTTTAACAAGGTCATTTAGTTCTGATTGACTAATCAAATGTGGTTCTGTATTTTTTTCATCTATAAATACCTATTTGCTATTAGAAGGGCCTGCTTCATCTTCTTCAATAGGAATTGATAAACTTGACGAAATACAAAATCTTTCCGGTATTGGAATGTCTGGAGAATGTGGTAGCGGCATTGACACTGATGACACAGTAGTATATTTCACCGAGTGTTTTGATTTTTTTGGAAAAACCTTTCACAGTTTTTAAACGGAAATAACAGTCGACTACGTGATTTTTGGGTTCACGCCACCATCTATTTAGTATTAATTAATATTACCCTTGTACCAACCCGTCAAATATTATTAACATTTTAATCAAAACACTTTCGGCACCCATGATTTGTCTTGCTTTCTACTTAATGGCAATTTAAAAATAAGCTACATAACATTTCTCAAACAAAGACGAAATTACCTTTTTTCACTTTTAGGAGTAAATTGACCACAAACGTAACAAAATAAGCTTGGAGAATTAACACAAACACGCAGCATTTTGTAGATTTATGAATAATATAAATGTTTTGATGACTTTTGTACACACTAAGGATATAATTTTATAGCTACCCTCAACTAAGTGTAACGAAAAGTAAATAAAGTAAGATTGTCGTTATTTATGTTTTGGGACGTGATATCTAAATATGAATTTGTTTTCTGTTGTTTACTAAGTATATGTACTCGTACCTAATACGAATCACTACTCGGGATATCGGTGATTTTTTTGATGTTGCATAGTGTTATCAATTCGAGCCGCAGAAAAATGTCGTTCTTCTACTAACATACGACCTGTGTACGTATACAGAAGCATTTATGAATATCTCTTTGCGTGTGCATAGATTTCGATTTTTCCATTTGATATTTTCTTCATAACAAAATTCTTCAGCGCATACTTTTAATTTATCTACATATGTAAGTATGTATGTATGTTACGAGTATTAATGTATGTCAACCATTTATCTGTCTTCGATGTTCCGATCGACTTATGTTCTGTTACCATTGTACTTATTAATTGATGTTTTAGACTTCTTTACAACGCAATACCACGAAAGAGCGTTTTTAAGTTTGCCGAATTGGCGGTGTGTAATGAAAATAAAAACACAAACTTATTTTATCATCTCCATAGTCACCTGCTATCCAAATACATATGTACATACATACATTTCTCCGATCTTGTTTTGTCTGATTGCACACTTCTGAATAGGCTAAAACTGCTTCTTTAACGTTTTCAACGATTGACATTATTTTCTTAGGTTTTTTTTTTTTAATTTTTGAGAGAAAAACACATATTCGATAGGAGCCAAGAATATCGAGTCCACTATATGACGAGAAACTAAAGCATCGCGTCTCTTGTAAACCAGCAATGATCAATTTCGGCAGGCATCTTGCCCTAACCTCAGTAATGCTAAGTTGATTTTGAATTTTTTTTAAATACATATTTCTACCGACTCTTTTAATTTTTTGAGATTTTTTTGTTGAACAATTTCCGAAATAGTCACGTCCTGGCCGTGCTCAATTGAGTACAAACCTTCTATGACTCTTCTAAATAAAATTTTTAAATTACTTTAAAATTGTCTGCCTCTTTAACAACTTCATTTTGCATGACTGCGATTAATCTTGGTGTTTATACCAATAATAAATAAATCATCTCTTTAAATTTTAAGAACTTAAATTGGGCATTTTTTTAGTTTCAGTAGGACGGTAACATCAGCCACTCGACTCCATAATATTTAATCTTCTTATTTGAAAATCTTATTTTATACGGACGATATGCCACTTAATCTTAAAAAATGTAAGACTATGTGATTTTCTCGAAGGGTAATTCAATCAGCTTCTTAAAAAATAATTAACTAGAATTTGGAGCAGGTGATTAATTTTGAAGATCTAAGAACCTCAATGGATCTTAAACTCAATTTGAATATTCACGTTAATGCTACAGTAAATCAAGTCAAAGGTGTATTTGCTTTCTAAAGCGTTGGTCTAAAGAGTTCAGCGATCCATACGAGTACATACATGTATTACTAAATTCCTCTTCACAACTCTAGTCAGACGAATATTGTTATATGGCTCTATTATTTGGAACCCACTCTATCTGGATATTTCAGACAGGTTAGAGTCTATCAATATCAATTCTTAATAAATGCTTTTATAAATTTTAGCTGGAATTCGCAGTACCGTATGTCGCTTTGGGCCGAGACCAAAAAACTTCGCTAGTTCCCTCTCTTCTTCGCTAGGTTACGCCAATTACGCACACCAAGTGATGACAGGTCCTTCTGCAGTCGTTGAATTTTTATGCGCTTGACTATGTCCATATCATTATACTCATACAGTTTATCATGTCATCTTCTTCGGTACCCATTGCAGACCATACATCTTGCGATGAAATTTTCTCTCGAAAGCCCCGAAAGCCTTCTAATCGCTGATCAACATTGTCTATGTTTCTGCGCCATATAAGAGGACGGGTATGATGAGAGATTTTAAGAGCAAAATTTTCGTTCTTCCATCTCGTGTATAAAGATGTTTTCGACGACTGTTTTTAAAGCTTGAAATTGGCTTTCGCGAAAATAAAACGAGCGTTTGAGCTACTTGATTTATCAACATTATTTCCAAAATCACCAATAACCTCGTAATTTACCTCAATCGCAGGGTGATAAGAGTCCTCTGGAATAACCAAGGGTTCGCACATCTTCATAGATGACTTAGATACGTCTTCAACAAAAACGAGATCCAGAATGGTGCCAAAATTGTTTGGAGTTAAATTGATCTGATTTAGACAGAGCTCAGCCATATCTTCTAAAAACACATTGTATCTATCCTTTGATGATATTGGAACGATAAAGTAGTCTATAAGAGTACATGATATGCCTGGCATATTGAAGTCACCAAGTACAATCATCGAGTCATGTGCAGTAATCATTGAACTTAAAGATCTAAGTAACGCAATATGTTGATAATAAACCGATAAGTCAGAGTTAGGAGGGATGTAGCAAGCAGCTAAATAAAAGAAACCATTTCCTACCATAACTCGTATTGCTTTAAATTCGATTGACTCGATGAGGGGGATATTAACATCTTCGGATGGTATTGAAGAATGAACTGCAAAAAGAACACCCCCACCGATTCTGTCCTTACGGTCATTTCTATAAATTTGATATTGATTAGGAAGGATCTCTGAATTAAAAATATGTGGTTTAAGCCAAGTTTCAGTAAAGCAAATTACGTTATAGTCACAGTCTGAGCCTTTTATATATAAATCGTTCAATTTAGTATTTAAACCTCTAACGTTTTGGTAGAAAATACTTAAAGTAGAATTTAAAATTATTTTTTTGGCTCAGTGTCACGATTTGGAATTGAAGCTAAGTTATTTATTTTATTTTTATTTTTATGTGGCTTGTATTCAAATTCGCGAACAAATGCCCCGGTTGGCCAAAAAGAATTGTTAAGCAAAGTATCAAAAACTTCAGGTGCCACATCAATTTTAAAAGATGATACGTTACGTTCGTATTTAAAGTTAAATTTTCGGATTGCTAAGTTACAAGTCTTAATTTTTGATGAAATGTAACTCTATATCATCAGACGAAGTGTCCCTAGCAAATCTAGAAACAAAAATCGATTTTCTCAAAGGAACCACAACCAGCTTCTTTGCAGAGAAGTCAGCCTCAACCAATGGTGCTACAGTTTTTGCAACAATAGGAGCAGATTGGGATGGTGAAAGCGATTGAGGCGGTGATGTAAGCAATCGCGAAATTTGAATTTTTGTCCGCATCCAAAAACGTAAAATGAAAAACATTGCATTAATGTTTATTCTTAATACATTCTACCAAGGAATTCTAGCCAAATTAACAATTACTACTCTTTCAATTTCCGCTGCTTTGCAAGTTTGTTGCGAACGCGAACGCTAAAGGCTGAAGTTTTTTGAAATTTTTCAATATTTATCGGCTACGCGAACGTACCTATTAACTAAACAATTGCATCTTAATATAATACCATCAACTGATTAATTTGTTTTGTAGCTGAGCAGTTTTAGAACTTGACATTTAATAAACTCCTGCCATTTATGGCTCGGTATTGAAAAGATAAATGAAAAAAAAAATCGCACGTCATGCGGATACGCCACTCGCATCGTGTATGGAGAGTAACTCTAAGTTATCGGTCACTCTCTCACTTGACATAATAGTTTTCTTTTAAAAACGCACTTGCTTCTGTGCAAACATTAAGGCACTTAGCATTAAAAAGAAAGCTCCACTCACTAAAGAATTGTTTCTCCATTACAATTAAAAAATTTGCTAAATAATCGTAAATAATGGAAAACCAAAGATAAATACTTTTGCAAGCCAATTAAGTGAACAGTCAAGCGCTACTGACGTGCATAGACTTAGGAGAGAGTTCAAGATCGCTTGGCTTTGCTATCTTTTATTTAATTTGTAAAAGTATAATTAAGTTTCAGACACTTTGCGCAACTCTATAAAAAAAACTCTACGGATCAAAAACTACATACATGGCATTCTTGACTAATTTTTCCATTTTATTTACCACCATCTTTCTTATTTATTAGACATGCTCCCTTATCATTCACGCATTTGATTAATTACCAACTTTCCTGTTTGTGTTAATTCGTTGTGGGTGTTCCTTTTCAGCCAATCTCTAAACATGATTTGCGCATTTTCATTTACAAATTAATTAAATCACCGGAAAAACAAAGTACTAACGAAGCTTAAGTGCAGCGAACACAAAAGCGCTTATTCACAACGCGCCGCCAAGCAGATGTGCGCCTGCGCAAAAGCGCATCACTCATACGTACACACATACATACATATGTATGTACATACTGTACTTCAAGTGCTTGAAAAGTAGTAGATCAACGTGCTTGTATACATTTATAGGCTACTTTTAATTTAAACTCAATGTGATGAGGCAATTTTTCATCGCCACTAAACGAGTGCCAGAGGAACGCATGTGTGTTTGTGTTATCGGAGGTGTGCACTTGTCTGTCCGTTTATGAATTTTTGATAAACCTGTTCACAAATTAAATTTAGCTTCCAATGGTTGAAAAGTGCAAAGTAGCTTTTGATATACAGTGGAGTGGAGTCGAGCAAGCCACTTAAGCAGCAAACTAGCTGGGCAGTCACTCATAAATACTAAGGTGAGTATGCTTGTAGATAACTTTGTATATCTGAACCATCCATCCATCCACACCTTCGTTACAGCTGCCGACCTACGTCAGGGGTTGCCTAACGATATGCTTCGTTCATCATTTAACTGCTTAGCTCTTTCGCGCTCGTCATATCAACAAATTGCACAGTTTATTAAATTCATCGTAGTAATTCATCTTTGCTCATCAAGCTGATTTGCTGATCGCGGAGATGAGATCAGCAGCGATTGCTACAAGAGATCGACGCGCTGGCTACTCTGCTGCTGTTCATATGCATGTAATGAGGTGAAAGCGGACAACTCACTGGTCTTAAGTATTCCTTGTCCCTGATTGCGGCTCTCGGTGCGCTCCTGATGTGGCTTTGGCCGTGTGTTCGAAAGACCGCCAAAGACGTCACCAATACTTATAAAATGCAGATTACTACCCAGTAAACAACCGGTAATTAGTTGGTTGATATACAAAATTGTTCCAAGGTTTTTTAAGCGTCTTCATAAGCAAGTGAGTTGTAAAGCTATTTGGTCTGAAAGTATGGCGCTTGTCAATCTGATCTGATGCCCATCGAACTTAAGACTTATGTAATTTAATTCTTAGTAAGTGGACAAAGAGTTGATGGCAATGCGGATTTTTATTCCAATACTTTTTTAAAAGTCTTCTTAACGTGAGATCTCGATAGTCGTAAAAACATATAATTCCCAGACTTTTATATTGGTTTTTTGATTCGAAATGTAGCATGTGTTGAAGATTTCAGGGCAGTCTACACATCACAGTGGTCTTATTTTTACTATTTGTTATATTTGTCAAGAAAAGTGTCAGTAATTACATTTTACTTGCACCATTTTTCGACAGCGCCTGTGATAGATTGCGGGGAGTCTGTTGTGAGAGCTCTTGTCCATCCTCTCTCCGACAGTGTGCTCTTAGACCACTTAGCTGATGTAGAAACAGTCATCTTTAAACAGATTTTTCAAGAAAAGAGTATATACCGGTTCTTGATAAGCTTTCTCTAGTAAACTCGCGAAAAAGCTGAACGATTTTTTAGATGAACCCTTATAAGATGTTCCAAAGAGAAATTAATCACGTGTTTCGCCATTTGAACTACGCATCGCGAATCACCCCGTTTACGCGACACATTCGTGATTCGTTCGACATTTCTGTTTCTTTTGTATACTGCAAAACATACTTTTGGCTCTTCATTCGCTCTAGTAATAGCCAACAACCTCTTCGACATAATTATTTTAAATATTTGCAAACTCAAAGTTTGAATTTATTTTTGCATTGAATTGTTTCTTGTTTGCTCAAGTTTTGTATTTTGTTTTGGCAGCTATTTTCGATAAATTTCTAATTAAAATTAGTGACGCCATCGATTTATTCGTGATTCGCATGGTGATTTTGATTGAATTAACTACAATTGTGTATGGTGAATCTTGTTGATTCGGTTCGTGATTGCGCTGCCAGTTACGAATGAGAGAGCGAATAGCGAATGGGAGAGCGAATCATGTGCCATGGAAACATAGTATTAAGTTTAAGAGGTGAGTCCAGCTCTTCGAATTAACCTAGAACCTCGCGTTTCAGTTGATAATGATTCTTGAATACTGGTTCTGGAGGTAAATTCCCTGTCAAAACAAAAGTAGAGAAGTGCGTGAGATATTTATAGAAGCAACTGATGTTAATGTCTACTAGGATGATGCCAAATTTGCTGGCGATCACATTTAAATAAACGTGCATTTGTAATTCGCAACCAACTTATATGAAATATATCTAGAAATGTAGAACTATGGTAATTTTGCCCTTTTGCATGTCGCTTTTTAAGTGTCTAGCCAATGTCTAATAGAATCACCGGGCTTGCCTGGGGCATCGTAACAGACTCCCGTTCTTCTTTTCTTTAAGTCAGTTTTATTTCTTATATTTTTTCTATACAAAAAACACGCATGTTTACTGGGTTTCCACAAAAATATATACGTTTTTTTTGTTCAAGGAGCTACATATTTGTTTATAAATACTCGCATGTATGTATATAAATATTTTACGAGCATGCGTTGTGCAGAAGCCAGTTTTTTGTCGGTTAATGAAATTTATTACCATCACCGCGTGAAGGATACCAACCAGCAAAAGTATGCAGCTACTCGTACTTCTGTACGATGCTGCTCGAGAGTGTGGAATTGAATACTTATGGTATGTACATATGTGGGACCGTCGTACTGAGTCCATCAACGTTGCATGTCACGCATATCACACTGTCGCTCTGCATTTCCTTTCGTCGCTTCGTGCTTTTCGCTCCCACACTTCCACAGTCTCACATGATGGCAGGCAACTTTGCATTCGTTGCATTCATTGCAACGCGCATGCAATCATATACATTTACATATACAAATACATACATACATACATACATATCTATGTTCATATGTAGTTAAAATGAATACCGCCACTAACGCGCTTATTGCCGCTCCTTCAGTTACCCGCATACCCCCTCCAACTTCGCGCTATCTTACCCTTTCAGGCATTCCTCCAATAGGTAGCCTGTTTTCCGGCGTGTATTAAATTTACATTCATTACGTTGTAATTAATCTTTCTTCGTATGGCGGCTTCGTCAAAACACAGCTCAGCCGAATATCGTTTTATGCCACCATTGTTTGGCTCAACTACCGTCGCGGCATGTTATTGTAAAGAAGAAAAAGATTGGAAATTTGTCTGCTATTTTTTAACTAATTACAAAGCGTAATTAATTTTCAGCAAAAGTCTACAACTCCTTTCCTCTTTCCCTGCGACCTCAAATTGTATCATGAAAAAATACAAATATTTGCGCCTGCGCGAACGATGGCTCTTTCTACTACTGCGATATAAAAAAGTGGCAACATACATACATACTAGGAATGTCAATCCCGAGATCGCGGTATTTTTTAACTCCCGAATATGCCGGGACTAAAGTCTAATAAAATCCCGGGAAAGTTGAAAACAATTAATTTAACAAAGCATTACTTGAACACTAAAATATTTGCTGATAAAACAGCTCCGCCAAGTCAAAGTTACTCATACAGCTTAATGTGCTCGCTACATGGACTTATTTAAATGTGGCATCACTTTAAACTTTTTGCTGAGAAAGTAAAAGTTAAGAAAGCTACTTTGAGTAATAAATTTTGTAATAAACTAGTTTCAAGTATCAAACAACAGAGGGCAATCCTGTCAGATGTTTACACTTTTTAATTAATCCAAATAATTCTAATTTCACTGCCATTAAAAAGGAGCTGGAGAATATCCTCCTTGAGTAGAAAATGAGCCTTACTATGAAATCGATGCTAAAAACACTAACGACGAGGGGGTTGAGGTGGATAAGGCAGTAAGTCTCAAAAATAAAATGCATCAAGTTTTAACGAGCGAGTGTCCAACAATAGAATGACATACAATTTATCAGAAGGTTTGGTAAAAGAAATGATTATAATGGGGGCGATACAGGTTTAATATGCCACAAATTTAAGTCCAGGTTGGAAGATAACAAACTTAATGATTTAATTTCTTTAAGATTGCATTTTGATCAAAAAAAGTAATAATTCTGCCTCGCTCAAAATGGAATGGAGTGATGTATTTAGTTATTACTTGATTTTGATATTATATTTATTGTCCACTTATGAGTTCTTAATAGAATATCAAACATACATATATGTTACAAATATTCAAAAGTTTATAATTTGTCAATAACATCTTTTTTTAAATAATTAAGCAAAGAAAATTTGTTTAATTTTTGATGAGAATACATAAAACTTGTTAATTTTTTACTTTTGAATATGTGACAATAAATAATGATTTATCAAGAACCAGAATCGGGGCAGTGATTAAAAATAAGTTTACTGTACTTCATTTGCTGCTGTACCAAATGTGTACTTGGTACTTGAAGAATAAATTACTTTGTACGTTGGTCAAATTTTACGTTTATGTTTTTCCTTGAGATTGAAACGACCAATAAATATATACATGAAAATGTGTTCTTCTTTGTTATAATGCTATTTAAAATACTACTATAAGTGGCCGCTGTGGTCGAGTTGGTAGCGGTGCGTGCTTTAACTCGATATGCCGGTGAGTTCGAGGTTCGAATTTCAGTCAGGCCAAGCAAAATCTTAATCATAGAAACATTTTTTTTCTAATAGCAGTCACTCCTCGGCTGGCAATGGCAAACATCCGAGGGTATTTCTGCTATGAGAAAACTTATCATAAAAGACATCTGCCGTTCGGAGTCGTCACAAAACTGTAGGTCCCTTCCATTTGTGGTACAATATAAAGACGCTCACCACAAATGGTAGGAGAAGTTCGGCCAAACACTGAGCAATATAGTGTAAGCGCCAAATTATTATTATTATATAATAGGACGGTTACAGAATTGTTAAATTTTTTTGACAAAATAAAATATTCGAATGAAAACTTCCTGAAATTCGGGATCTCGGGATTGTCCTGGGATTTTGCTTTCAAATCATGAAAATCCCGGGATCAATTAAATGACATCCCTAATATATACATACATACATATATGCAGTCATAAATTGAGGCCATATTGGCAACTATTTCCTTTTATATGTGTTAGTGTTATTGTGTTAGTATTTGTATAGATTGAAATTTATTTATAATTGGCAAAGTGATATTTTCTAAATGGCTCCGAAGTGCGCTGCTACAGGGGGAATGCCAACGATCGTGTCTAAATTACATAAATACATACATATATACATCATACGTACATACAAATGAGGTAAATGTGTTTACGCCTACTTTTTTTATATGCTTCGCTATTTTGATGAACCATAAAAGTTTGCTAAAACCTAAAAATGGAGTTGAGAAATGTGCTTTGGCAACAGTTTAACATAAATTAAGCTTACAATTAGCTTTTGTGAATTTAATTTGTTTTTGCTTGGCATTTTTATTGCTTTTAAGCCTTAATGCGAACCTTTTATAATTAAAGTTGATATTGGAAAGACTCGTTAGTTATTTGCAAATAAACACAGTTCGATCATTTAAGTATTACAAGCTTTTAATTTACATATATCAAAATAAATACAAAAATGTACAACTTAGTTCAGAGCTAAAATGCATTTTTTTTTCTTATTAAACAGAAAAACAAAAAATAAATAATTATAATTTGAATTAAAATAAAAACACATATTATAATGTAAATATATTAAACGTATTATGATTTTTATCAGTTAAATTATTTTAATAATCATTATTTTGGTCGCTGAAATCGTTTTTGTATATATTCAGTATAAAGTTTTTGGCAGCATTTAAATAAAATTCGAATGGGTTTTTCTAAATACTTATTACTATTCGGAGTAATATTTCTGATTTCAAATTTTAATGACAACAATTAAATTATTTTTAAAAATTACCCTAAAATTATTTTGTTTAATAGACCGTTAACTATTTTTTAAGGCGTATTAAATAGGTTCGTCTACTTTCTGTTTCATATTTTAATTTAATGAAATGCTCAATGAGCATTTTATAATTGCGGTTAAATTGAGCTTTCGTTTTATATAATAATACAAAATTTGTCTACCGTTAATTGATTCACGCTTCGAAAATATTTTGCTTTGGAAGCTTTTAGCTTTTTGAGAATAGAGTTTTTATAGATCCTTTTTTTTTTTTTATTAATTTGACAAGCTGGTTGTCCACAAAAGGAAATCCGTGTTCTAGGCAAATTCATACGAAGTAGTGAAAGTACTAAGTTGATACATAAGTCGAATTTTATATATTTGTTTTTGTTTTTGGTGCTTTTAATATCACTTCACTTAAATTACGGATGAGTTTCGCGATAGTGGTAAGTGAGCTTTCCCATCTCTCACTGTGTCCTGGTATAATGTAGATCACTTTGCTGGTTTAAATATGTACATCTATACTCGTTTGTTGTCAATGTCTGGCCTAAATTTGACAATATGACTCCACCGCTCACCTGTTATTTGCACTTTCGATGTTTGCCGACCTGAGCAGGCACTTCCCAGGATATGCCAAGTTTTATATTTTTTTATTTTTTTATCACACCGTCAGGTGAACGCTTGTACACATGAGAATATCCAAAATATCTGAAATCAATGAAAGATATACATACATACTTACTTTGACGAGTTTTTATAGCACGTCAAAATTTTATTTAAAACGACTTTAAAGTTTGCATTTCGATTTGAGGCTCTTAAAAATTAAAAAAAAAAGTTAAAGTCACTAAAAAAGTAGTAAAAATTGGCGGATTTAATAAAATACATAAAAGCTTATTGGAATTAAAAATTTAAAAAAAATTAAGTAGACAATATGCTCGTATTTAACAAACAAATCATTCAGTCGCTTATTATGGCAGATGCTTGATATTTCTTAGTTCACAATTACAACAATAAAATTTGGTGAAAAATGCTTTGATGGTACGCTAGTTCTCATATTTTTTAAGTATAATAATAACTGTATTGATGTTTTTCTGATAGTAAATAAATAAATAAATTTAATAGCTTACGAGCACCATAAAAAACATTTGTTTTAATTTTATATAAAATGTAGAAAACATTTACCAAAATCTCATCAAAATTTTTAACTTAAAAAAAAAAATTAGAATTCTTGGGCTATGCAGATATTTATGTAGCTCATTCAATTGCAGTACAGCAAATTGCAAGTTTTTAGTGGCTACGAATTACTACAAATTTTCTTACACTAAAGTTGATTGAGCCAAAAAACTACATAACTAAAAAATTTTTAAAACTTTTTTCTAAGGGGTTCCAAATTTTGATGGAATTCTGTTAAACTTTTGTACATTTTGTAAATAGTTTAAAAAGTGAGTCGTAATGGGTTCTCTTAGAGAATGAACTATATTTTACTTTAAAAATAATTGTAATTAAGTAGAAGAAAAATTAAAAGTGTCCAAATCTCTCAATATGTGGTTGTGCTATAATTTATGAACATATTATATTTCGATTCATTCCATATAATTTAATTAAATTTTATATTATTTTATTTTATTTGATATTATAAAACTTCATTTTCCAAAAACTAAAATTTGTATCATATTCGCTTCCCTCCTCTTCACTTCCTGCTCATTTGTCGAAATCGCTATAATGACACTTAACAAATCACACCAATTTCGATTTCCAAATACCTACGGTCGCTTCAAAATTAATGGACTTAATCTTATTACCTTACGCCGGCGCTATAATCTAACACGTACAATGCCCTAAAGAGTTGAGCAATAAAGCCGAGTTTATTAATGTTTGACTCATAGCAATTGGCGAAATGTCTAAATGGCGAATATTCGCACTTGATATTTGGCCAAATATTTTGTTGCTGCGTCAAACCATCCATGGAGGAAGTTCACGTAGTAAACCAATTTAACAATTGCAATAATCATATTGCGACGAGCTCGGGCGAGGGCCAAAATCAGATGCACACACGCACACTTGCATATTAGTTGTAATTGAAAAATGATTTCGATTCTTGGTTTTATTATCGCGCTAACTTTGAACCACTTCGAATCGCATCAACAAGCCTCAACCCAAGCTCACACTGCGAGTATAACTCGTACAAATGTACGAGTATGTATGTATGTTTGTATGCATGCCATTTGACCATTCGCCCGCCATTGCAGATGCGCCTGCGCCGTAACGTGTTCGTGCCTGGCCGCAGCTCCGTTCTACAAATTGATTGGGTGGGGGGGAGTTGGGGGCGGCAGCGCAGTTGGTTTGGCAAAAAGCCACAACGAATTATGATTACCAGAATATTGGTTCGATTGGCTCGCTGGTTGACCGAGTGTTTGTTGCCTGGTGGTTTTGTGGCCTCTTGCCGGCTGTTTGCTGCCAGCCACGGCCTCACCACCAATAACATCCACTTATCTGCTGCCACACATTATCCGACCATAAACTGCCAATAATTCGATTTACACAAGTTTCGCTGATGGTAGATACTAGTTAATGGTACAAATCACTTGCTACAATTGTGGTTGTTGGTGTTGTTGTGGTTGTTGGTGGTGGTGGTGCTGGTGGTGGTGGAAAACAAACAAAACTATATAACTTTTGCTTAAATTATTAGTAGTTTGAATGAGCGAATAAATGAATGAATGAGTGAACGGCCGAGTATCCTACGACGAACCTGTGAGCGTTCTGTAAGTTTGAGGAGCTGTCGTTGGGCGCTCGCTCGTTTGGTTTGGTTGAAGGAGCAGCAATGTTTTTATTGCTTTCACTATTGTGGCTCGTCATCTTATTATTATCATTATTATTGTTTATTATTGTTATTATTATTATTGCTGTGTGTTGGTTTGTTTCGTTTGATACTTACGTTTCCTTTTCTTTTTCGTTTTTGCTGCTGTTGCCCTTAATGCGGTGTGATATTGACAATGCTGGTGTTGCCAGCCACTCGTTGTCGATCATCAATTGCTGCATTAGTGTTGTAGCTTCGTGATTAGCCTTACGTTTTTTTTGTCTTTCTTTTAAAATTTATTCAATTTTGTGATTCGGTCAACATGCAACAATGAGGAGGTTCTGTGATCTGGCTAAAAATATTTTTAAGAACCTATTATTAAACGTATAATCAATACATTTATTTGTTCCATTGAAATTAATAGTAAAAACCATGTCCTTCAGATATTTTTAAGCGACAGAGTTCCAACAAATTTTGATATATTAAATCCCTTCAAAATTTCTTTGACAAATTGAGCTTGTTTTCTCTAAAAGGATGTTAACTTAGCTGCATGTTTGGATTGGCTTTCAAGTCATTATAGTCCACGATAGTATTTTCATAGTCTGGTATATCGTGTTAAAGGCTCTATGCCTACCTTTCACACTTTATTTAGTTTCAAAAGGAAAATTAGAGCTCGTTAGCAAAGAAGCGGTTAGTTTAATATGCAACTTCGTTTGT
Source organism: Philophylla caesio (assembly GCA_963971545.1). Classification (NCBI taxonomy): domain Eukaryota; kingdom Metazoa; phylum Arthropoda; class Insecta; order Diptera; family Tephritidae; genus Philophylla; species Philophylla caesio. Next base: position 98,137,263 of record OZ020609.1, on the reverse strand, counting down.
CGCTCTTAAAATGAAATAAATGTTTGCCGAAAATTCTGATATAAGTACAAACATATGTATGTAAGTTTGTGTATTAGCATTATAGAATACCCTAAAAATGTTGAAAAAAATACCAAAAAATACGAAAAATTCCCAGAAAGATGTTATTGTTCACATCAGCGCATCGTCCATCTGTATCATCTTTTCAAAGATATAATCTTTCATATTGAACTCTAGATGACCGGTATTGAGGATATCATTATTGAAACGTACTTTAATCTAAAAATAAATAAGTTAGCAGTGATTTTTTACAATTTTGCAAATTTCTTCATGATATATCGTTGTCGTTGTCATTTGCTGCAACGAGTACTCGTATAACTGAAATTATTATAAATAAAGAAATTAGAAATTTTCACAATATTTAATAAAAACCTTTAAAAAATGATAATATGTATGAAGTTTTGTGGCACTTTAAATTTAAGTGCCATGCTGTTCTTATTTTATGTGGCTAAAATTCCCGTTGACTTTTATAAATTTTTGAAATCTTGGTCTTATGAACTTCTTTCCGTTCCACACAATTTCAATGGGTAAAAAAAAAATGTTTGCGCGAATTTTTGATATGTTGCAGAGGAGGTCCTAAACGGTCTATAAACGCAAAATAAAACAAAAATTTTTTTTTTTTTTGTCAAAAGTTAAGTAACAAAAAATGTAAGGTGTCACAGACATTATTTATCACTTGATGGATAGCGAAATATTAGTTTTATCAAACAAATTATTAAGTACTTTATTATAGACAACAGTCAGAGACTTATAAAAAAAATGTTGTTTAAGAGTTATATTTATAATATGTAATATTTTATAAATTTGTTAAAAAATAACAATTTGCACTATTTTAAAAATTTTTTTAAAAATATATTCATGCATGTATGATACAGCATTTATCAAAAGAAAAACTGACCAATTTTTAAAGAGCTTGTCATTGTCGGATAAAATCAAGTGTTTCGTTGAGCACATGATTGTATAAAGGAAGCCAATGCTTATTGCAATTAACTACATTACAAAAATTATTTATTAGAGAAAAAACAATTTTTTTGGACTCATTAAATTGAGAAAGGCACAAACTTAACTCAACTAGCTTTGAAATAAAAAATTATATGTAAGGAAGAATATAGAAAATAAAGATATTGTCAAAATTTTCTGCTCATATATGTATATTCTGTGGTCTTTAGAATAACTTTAATGTCACATTTGTCCGAAAAATGGCTTTTATGCAAAAGCGCAGGATGATTCCTATTAAATTACAAATATGAAAATTTATGAAGAATCTAATCGCCCTACAAATTTCGTGATGGAAAAAGTTATTGAGATTGCACACAGCCGAAGCAGCGACGAAATTCGTCCGACGAAACTTGGCGACGATAGATTTATTAATTTTAATTTTGCCGCTGCCGGCGCGCCGTGCAAAATGTAAACAAAGAAAATATTCTAAATGAAAAAAATCAAAAATTTATTGAAAAAGGTTTACCGACAAATATAAGGCATTGCTTCTTATATGATTTAGCGAGTTTCTTTACGGTTCTGTTTTACAGGGCGAAATATTGCGACGAATTTCACCCGGCGGCAGCTCTCAGTACGATGAAATTTAGTGAGCTTTTGAAAAAATTCTAACTCTTCTAACCATCAATTTGTTTTTTTTTTTTAATAATTTTTGCAAAAATAATAAATTTTGCGGGGCTTTATATAAAAATAAGGTTATATTCTCAAGGCTGGCGATAACCCGCCTAAGGCAATATCTGACGAGCGCCACTTTGTTCTCCGGTTAACTAACCGCTGTTTCGATGAGAAAACATTTATAAGGATTTCTGCTTACTTCAACCAAAAGGGTTGATGATATTTCTTATTATGTACTTCTTTTGTAAATCATGCAAATCATGTAAATCAATTGATGCTGTCTCTGTAGGTTTTTCGATCGCATACATATGTACATACATACGTACATCCATACATATGTAAGTACTTATGGGTGGATATTGCGAGGCGCCACGTTGCTTCATTAAGCAGCTGCCATACCTGATCAACGCTAACCAGCCACAACACACCAACACTTAAAACTGCATACATACATACATATTTACAAAAGCAGAGCGAACATAATAACAAAATAAAAATAAATTAAATAAAAATCTACAATGGTGCATACGAAGCGTGTCAACTTGTTGGTTGCTTTAAAACACCTTAATGGTTATCACGATTTAAATTTTCATGTAATTGGAATTTATTGATTGCACACAAAGAGCGAAAATATTGATTAGCATTCTGGTTAATTTTGTACTACATATGTACGCATGTGCGTACCTACAAATTTATATTTATTTATTTGCATACGTAAATGTGTTGTGTACGTGCACAATTTAAATTTTAACGGATACTTTGTGGGTTTTTGCAAATAATATTTAAGAGTATTTTGGTTTTATAGAATAATATTGATTTGCACACTTTTCGCCTTCTGATCCTCATTCGATGTACTTATATTGAGAGTAAAGCAGATAGACACATTGAATATGGATCGAATGGGAGCCAAACGAAGAAAAGTAATCCAATTGTAAATATATAGAACTTAAGAGGCTACTTACCATCTTCTGTCCGTTTTGTTCTAAAAATCTATGTATCTTTCAATTCACATACTAACTGTAGCAATATTTGCTTCCCAATCGATAAATTTAAAGATTTTCAATACCTAGGAATTTCTGTTGGCCACAATCTTAGTTGGTCTATGTACACATACTTCTCGCTTAAAGCATTACTTGCAATCTACTGTTCGACATTTTTATAATTTTAGAAAGATTTGTTCAAACGCAACCCTCAAGACTGTGTTCTACGCTCTATTCCATTCTAAACTTCAGTATGGTATTAGCTGTTGGGGTGGTACATCTTTAAACAAAATTCAAGATCAAACTGTTTTTATTTAGTAATTAGTGAGTACTGTTTTATTGTCAATTTATGATGGAATTTACACTATAAAAAAAAATTTAAAAAAACGCCTTACTCTTTCTTACGTTTTAATTTTAGCGCTATTAATTTAAGTTATTCTGATTTTGTATGTAAGAAAAATGAAAAAAATAAAAGTGCGACTTTTTTAACCTGATGCTGGAGAAGATAATTCGAACCACAAAACTAAATCCGTCAGGCACCATCTTTTATAAGAGGGCATACGCCGACGACATTGAGATCATCGGTCTCCGCGCAGTTAGTTCTGCCTTCTCTAAACTGGATAGAGAAGCAAAGCGAATGGGTCTGGTGGTGAACGAGGGCAAGACGAAGTATATCCAGTATCAAATAGACAGTCGGCACATTCACCACTTGGATCAAACATCACTGTTCACAGTTAAAACTTTGAAAAAGTAGAGAACTTCGTTTACTTAGGAACCAGCAATAACTTCAAAAATAATGACAGCCTCGAAATCACTCGAGATCACTCTTGCCAACAAGTGCTACTTCGGACTGAGTAGGCAACTGAGCAGTAAAGTCCTCTCTCGACGAACAAAAATTACGCTCTATAAGTCTATCATCATGCCCGTCCTATTGTATGGCGCAGAAGCATGGACGATGGCAACATCAGATGAGAGGGCTCTTGAAGTGTTCGAGAGAAATATTCTTCGAAAGATTTATGGACCTTTGCGTCTTTGCGGCGGCGAATACCGCGTACAATGGAACGAAGAGCTGTACGAGCTGCACAAGGACGTAGACATAGTGCAGCGGATTAAGAACCAGCGGCTCCGATGGCTAGGTCACGTCGTTCGAATGGATGAAAGCGCTCCAGCTCTGAAAGTATTCAAAGGCCTCCTCTGCATTGGAAAGACCAGGCGGTAAGGGACTTGGGTACCCTTGGTATTTCCAACTAGCGCCAGTTAGCGAAAGAAAGAAATAACTTTCGCTAACTGGCGCAAGTTGAACTAGCTGAACTCGGCCCAAAAGTTTACTGCAAAGTATAAATATCATTCTTTTAAACAAGTGCGACATTTTAGTATTGTTTGACGCTGCTTCTTTCTTAACTTCCTCAATATTCTAGTAGCCACAAAGAGATTAATTTTGACATCGTATGCAAATTTAGTTAAACTAAACTTAAAATTACTTCATTCATACTTGAATATTTACATTGGAGGCAAAGTAATCGTTGCCGTAATGAAGCATTTGAGGATCTTAAAAAGAAATGAGCGGGGCTGAAACACAGCTATTTCAATTATGTTTGGATATATGTATATGAAAGCTTGTCTGACTTAAGAAAGTACAAGCGAAGGAAGAAGTCAGAACTCATTTTAAACGTCAGCCCAGCTCCTTGCTCAAAGTGTCCTTTCTGTTACAAAGTGATCTGTCCGATTATATCAGCAACAGGCCAAAATGAAGCGGAGAATAACGCAGCTCTGGAGCTCATTCTTTCAGACTGCCTTCCCTTTTCCAAACCAAATGTGCTTTCAGGTAAAAATTAGCAAGTAACAATGCAAGGCGTGCGGCTCTAGAACTTGTCCCTTTAGACCGCCTAACTGATCTGAAATCAAATGTCTCTTCAGACCTTTATTAACCAGCGAGACCGTCTGTCTGAAACTAAAATACTCAGACTAAACAATTCGCTGTAAACTAACTGTTTACCACACAGCCTCCCAACGAAATATCAGGAGGTCAAAAAGCGCGGTCCGTATATTGGCAGTAGGAGGTACAGCTCGTATTAACACTGTTTGGCTGTAAGCTTTTGGTGCTTCCTATTCGTACATTTCTTTGCAATCGTTGACTTAAAAGTTCCCATCAAATTAATTCAATGCCATCACTTAATAATTTTACAACAGAATAATTAACGAAACACACAACAGATGCGCCTGATCATGAAGCATTTATGTACGTACAACTTCTATACGTGGCTGTGTACCTTGCGTGTGACGTTAAATATTAAAAATTTATTAGAGGATATTTAGGCGGCTTCATACTTAATTTATCTCCTAGAAATGCGCACACACATAGAAACACATAAACACCAATACTTATGTACGTTTGTTTTGTTTGCTCAAAAACCAAATGATGACAGCACAAATTAGTCGATCTTGCAAGACACCGACGGCAGTACGCCAACTACGAGTACTTACCGCTGGACCTCACGCAGCTGACATCAAAACTACGGACCGTCGGAAATTTAGACTTTAATTTGTACAGCAACAGCGGCAATAACGATTACAGCAATAAAAAATTGAGGTAGAACATTAGCAACGGTGGCTGCCACACAGCGACGGCAGCGCCGACAATAACACCGATAATAAAAAATAATTTCAGGAACATGACCAACGGCCAAGGGTGTCTGATGGCAGGAAGGCGTGATGGGAGCAAGACGAAAAGGAGGGTTTTTTGGTTTTGTAGAATCTTAGCGTTTCCTCCTCTGTTTCGTCTCGGCCTTTATTTGCGATTGGCATTGGCATGACATTTGGCAAAATCTACTTTCGGAAGCTGCTGTATTTAGAGCGTTGACGCTCCAATTTGTATCTTGGCATTTGATTATCCTCGAATAGGCGCATTCACTCGTGCATATAAATGTATGTTTGTATGTTTGTATATTTGGTGTTATTGCTCTAAGATCAGTCGGCGCACGCGAGTTTTAAATTAAATTGAAAACTTGTTGTTTCTGTGTTGCTAGCAGCGTGGTAATTACGCGCTCAATTGAAAAGGACAAAACAGCGCAGCGGCAGGTCTATCGTGATGGCGCTTCCTCTTTTCCCCACGCACACACACACATTCATGCGGAGCAGCACGCGGTTATCTCATTCATGCATTCGCATCAATGACTTTACCTGTTCTTCCGTCTACACTCATCCCTGTTACCTGCCATCCAGTTCCGCACATTTTATGTCCTGTGTGGCACTAGTTTGTACTTAATTTATTAATTAGAGGTCGGCGCATTTGTTTGTTGTTGCTAATTGCCTTTCGACATGCGTTATCCTTATCGTGTTCATGTCATATCTGCAGCTAAAGAAAGAACCCAAAGAAGTCGAATGAAAGTAATTGGACAAATTCTTCTTATCCTTGACTTTTGCCTCGCTAAGGTTCACTGACGCACATACAAATATACAAACATGAATATTTGTATCTAAAGTTTTTATTAGTTTTTCCTGCCTTCCTTTCGTTGGGTATATTAAACGTTTCACTTGTTGATTGCAACAAATTAGAATAAAAATTTATAACACTATTGACTAATAGAAATTTTATTACCCGTTTTCAGTTTGCAGTTTTTTTTTTTTTTTACTTTTATGGTTTAATTGTTTAGCTCAAGAGTAAAAGCAGGCGAATTGGAGTTAAGAAATGAAGACGTTAAAGAACTGGTTGTCAGAGATTGTTCATTGTATTTCATTAGAAGAATTATCGCTGACTGAGAGAAGAAATGAGCAGGTGTTACGCGTGTGGTGTTTATTGTTATGCGAATTATATGTTCCTTTGTGTGGGATGCCATAAATGAAGAGACGTTTTTTAGTCTCAATTCGCTGTATTAAACATCAAACACCGCCCCTTGGCAGGCTTCCGGGTGAATTTGAAAAAATACCCTCACAAGAAGTTGAATAAGAGGTTTAATATCATGTTGAATAATTTAATTTAAATTGCTGACTTTACTGCGATCGCTTATGAGAGTAATCTCCTTCAAATACTTTGTGACTTGATGCATTGATCACTGCGAAACGTCTCTAGTTGGTGCACCCGTTGTGGCCTGTGTGCCAATTTAAAACAATATGGAGCTTCTTCTCTACGAAAATATGCCAATTTTTGACACTAACTCAACGAGCGAAAAACCAAATCCAAGCAGATCAAACCTTTGTGCATAATTTTTAATATAAATCTGAACTAGAGAGAAAATGTACGTGTAAAGGAGGTAAAAGTAATGAACCCATGTGTATTTTAAATTTTAAATTATCGTCATGCTGCTGTAGAAGCTCTGAGTTTTTGTACTATCGAATTGTAACTTCGAGCGTGAAGTTTTCATCATTTCTCTATGGAAGTAAAGTCCGATTAGACTAGGGCTTATAAGCAATGACCTGTTTATAAGTTGATTAACTTTTCTATATTCACTTCACTATTTTAACGAATATAATATGCTTTTTTTATATTCTTTTCCGTTTACTCAGACTTGGTGTTATATTAACTTGCACCATAAAAACATAATTTTGTAAAAGTTTTTAGTTAAGAAAATAATCAAATCGAATCAAATCAAATTACATTTTATTCAAGAAAACGTATATAAATGAATAATATTTCACAGTTTTATTGAGCTCGAAGCTAGTTTAAGATCTTGTTTAAGGAAGATGGAATAAACACAACAGTCCACTCAGCAAGCAAAGCACAACGTGTAGCATGTTGGCTCTGCAAACCCGAGTTCCTTGGTTCAAAGCCTAGGAAAACAGGTGATAAAGAATACATTTAATTAAATAAAAAGAAGTCTGCTGAGGAGATGTGGTGATCTCCGAAATAGTGGCTATAACTTCTACTATTAAAAGCTGTTGTTATTTTTTCCAAATAAAATCTTTCACAAACTGGCCTTGAGCTCAATAAAATAGTGAATTATTCTCGAAAAACTAAATCATTAACCTTCTATGAGTACAATAGAGAGGCTAAATGATATCAATACGAAAATTGAAATAACTCATTAATTTCACATTTCGGTTCTAATTCAATTTCATATATGTATGTAGGTACTTTGTTTTATTTACTGCACAACGATTAATACTAATTTGGACAAACTAACTTTAATGTAGTGAAATTAACCTGTAATTACCTGTGTCAATGCCATTGGCAAGCGGCGCTGTGTAGTCGTCAAACTCCTATGGGCACACACACTCTTCTGATGGCATCGAAGTAAACAGCGATTTGCATATGAATAAGAAAGTCTACCTACCTACATACATACATACATACTTGTACATATCTAAATAGCCGCATTAATGACTAAGTACTAATTGCATTACATTCGTAATTGCAAAGACGGCTGCTTAAGTCTTTGAATAATTGCTGGCTGAAAGACCATCCTATCTCGGTTGTTATTGGAATGCGAATTTGTTGTTTAGCTTCCAAGGCATACTCATATAACGGTGAATGCTTGCTTCGTTTCTTTTTCCTGCTCTTCTCTTGCTTTCGTTTACAGGCACACACATATACATACATACTCGTACGTACCTTATACTCACCATTTTGTTAATGTTGCATGGAAAAAATCAAGCAATTATTGCACAATGCCAACGAAAATCTAATTATTTGTTTATTGTGTTTGTATCGCTTTTCATTTTAATTGTCAGACATTTTCAACTAACTTTCTCGCTGCCTCTCTTCTACTCCCACCACGTTGTAAATTTATTTCCATTTTTGGAGGGCGTCTTATCGCTGCCGCCATCTCGATTTGTTTCATAAACCAGTTAATAACATTCTTCCGTTTAGGCCAATTTGTGTACGCACACACAACGCACAGCCAAAAAATTGTCAACAATTGTGTGTCGGCAGTTGAAAATCGTATCACATTAATAATTGTTGTACCACACGAATTCTTCTACGAGTATTTTGAGAGTGTAGTTACCGACACACTTACGCCAGTTGCACACGAGCCGAAAGTAATCGCAACAATGCGTAAATGATTGCGAACTAGCCCGATTGATCAAGAGAGAAGCTAAGTTCGAGCTAAAGTTCACTTTCGCTGCGCCTATTGCTCCTATGCAAACAGCTTACAAACCTCTTTTGAAGAACACTGGAGCTTTTAGGAAGTGGAAGTGGTTGAGTGATTGCAAAAAGCAAGTCTGCGTATGTCCCAGATCTACCATCTACCCATTGGCTAAATTTTACTTGGTTTTGTTAAGTGAATGAAGCCGATCACGGAACGCCGGTACTTTGGTTTTGCGCAATTTAAAAAAATCAGATGTTTGCGTGGGTTCAGTTTAGTTTGAGAGACAGACATTTGCTAACGATTAACGAGGTCCAAGCACTTGAAATTGTTTTGAGCAAATTTTTGTGAATTTATTTTTTCGTTTCCTGTTTGTGTTATTTAAGTATTTTCATATTTCCATAATCCATAAATCAAGACTTTTCCACTTCTCCGCTTCTTCTTCTTCTCTGCGAAGAATATGTTAAGCGAAACTACACAGAGCTTTGGTTGCTAAAAAATAGGACAGGAAAAGCTTTGTCTTCGCTTCGGATTCTTGTGTTTTCCACTATCCTCAAGCACGTCATTAGAGCGAACTTGTTCTGGTCTTGAAAACAGCGAAGTTTTAATATTTCTTAGTTTAATATTAATAATCTGTTTGCGTTTATGTCACCAAGCTCCGGCTTAGATGGCATTTATGTGCGTTTATGGTTTAAATTCACAACTGAACACGATAGATGGCGTCTGATTCGAGCTAAGCTTTTAACTTACAAATACGTTGAGTAATCACCATGGTTATCTGGGTACTTTTAAGTTCCTAATCATTATAAAGAGAAAAAATGAAATCTAAAAGAAAATTAAAATACAAAAGTGATTATTTTTGAGTATTTTATAATTTTTATTTTCCCTTGATTATTTTTTTTTTAACTTATTTCTAATTTTTTTTTATTTGCTGGATTACTTTTTATCTCTAACCATTTTTTGGTTTTGTTATAAAAAGCACAAACAAATAAAAATGATCAAAGAATTTCAAAAATAATCAAGATAAATCAATACCACCCAACAGCAAAATTTTGAAATTATCTAGAAAATTTAAAAAAAATGCAGAAAAAATGACATCAATAAAAAAAATTTAAAAAAAACCACAAAAAAGTATAGAGAAATTAATAAAAAATCAATGCAAATTGCATAGTATGTAATATAAAATAAGTTAATCGTTAAATAATTTTTCACCATAAATAAATTGAGTTATTACGAATATTCATAATGAAAACCCGATTTGGTTAATTTTTAAAGTATATTTGACAACTTGAAAGTAAGTGTTTAAAAAAATAACCATCAGGTGGCGCTGGAATTATTACTTAAAAATGGAAATATTTACTCATCAGTTCGGTTCGACTCAATTGCGCAAATATTGCGTTAATTTTAGGCTATTTTATTGTGCCGTGTATATCCAGCCTTAGCGTTTCTCTGCCGACGCGTTTGAATTTGTGTCGATATTTTATTATATGTACTTGCCATTGCTACTATCTGCTGTTATTGTATTCCATTTTGATTTTTTTTTATAATTACGCGAGCCGTTTTGGTAACATTAACTATTTACCTCGCGCCGCGCGACTCGTCCATGCAACAACACTTTCAATGCAAATGCGTGTGACGACAGTGACACCTTGCAGCACCGTCCCACAAAATATTTGTATATTTTTTTTCAAAAATATGTGTTTGTTTTTTTCGTTATTTTTTTCATTTTACCCTCGCTACACACACACACGCACGCACAAATGCGCACGCACAAAATATAAATTTTCTCTAATCTCACCCATTTCATCGGGCATTTGCAGTAACCTTAACTAATTGCAGGTAATTTAACAGTTAGATTACTGATACGAATATATCAGTGGCAGCTAACTATAACTACTACTTACCTCCCCCGCCCATTTACACAACATAAGTTACAAACTGAAATGAGAAGGTACAAATTTAATTTGCTCATTCTTTTTGAATCTCGTTTTTTGTATGCTTGTCAATCGCATTCCAAATATCAACTCCTCTTTGTTACAAAAAAAAATTATGACCGGTCGAAGGGTCACCACAAAACTGCTGTGAATTGTCAGTTACACGGGGCAACGTAATTGTTCAAATTTCTGTTATTTATTTTTTTGTGAATTATTAATGTATGATTTAACATAAGCAGCAAATGCAAACATGAAAATCAATTAATGCTCATTTAAAAGTTTCAGATAATGATTGACTTTGCTTGTTCTACTAATTTGGGATGGGAAACAAGGCAAATTAATTCAAACATTATAACATTAAATGGGAATAATAATATTTTCCAGTTGCCGGACTAAGTATTTCGCAAAAATAAAAACATAATTTTTCGAAAAGGTATAAAGTTTAGGGACATATTTATATAGGAAAGATTTTCTGTTTTGGTATCTTAAGATGTCAGGTTGGTACAAAGCCTTTCTGCGGAACTTAAAAGCATTTATTCATAATACGAGAGGACTAACTAAAGTTCGCTGAGTTGGTGACTCTCAAACCTTAAAAACAAATACCAAATCCTTTGCAATTGGTTTGCGAGATTTGATTTTAAATTTCAAAATATCTGACGATAGATCAGACGAATTTCCTCCAGCAACGCAAACATAAATTCGCTGTTTGATTCTATTCGATTTTCGCCGTAAGCTAAAGTCACTACAAATATTCAATGAATGCCAAAGTGCATATGGAAATTTTGCCACGTCCCTAAGGACTATTTCCAAGTGGTTCCGAAGATTCCAAACGGACAATTTTCTATAGAGGACGAGCCTCGAGAAGGTCGGCCAAAATACTACACTGATACATTGACTGTGGCGATGGGTCCCACGAAGCTTAAATGAGGCCCAAAAAGAGGTTCCAGTGTACTTTGCTCAATTTTTCCTAAATAAATTTGAAAATTTGCAGTCTAGCGACTTTAGTGAAGCCGTTACTGGGGAGTAATTTTGGTTTTTTAAGTACGAACTAGAAACCAAAGGACTCCATACCATGGTATAGAGCGCAACAGGAGCAAACACACCTGTAAAAACTTAGCAACAAAAGTGATGATGTGTCAGTTAACTTAACCTGATTAAAAATCATAGCAGCTATTCCTTAAGAAAAGGGTCAGACGTCAACAGCAAAATGGTACACAGAAAAGTGTTTACCAAAAGTTTTCAAAAATTTGTTGGAGAACAGGTAGAAAGTGGATTTGTGACGCCACGACATTTCGACAACGAGCCAGCTCACACTGCTGAAATAACGAGTATTGCGATCTCCGGCATCGAAAAATATACTATCCGCATCATATTCCCTGGATTTAACACCTTGTGATTTCTGGTTATATCCAAAATTAACAGAGCATTAAAAAAAAGGTTAAGAATAAATACGAAATGATTCTTTGGTTTTTTTGTCCTGGTCCCCTCGTAGTTCGTTCTGCGTGTACTTCAACCATAGCATAACTGTTTGGATATTCTTTATTTTGTACATTTTTTGCGCTATCTGTGTTCCAAATGAATCTGCATTTCGTTAATGTAAAGTACTGAATTAACTATTTTAGTAATAAATAATTTTTCAGGAATACATTCGCATAGTTTATTTTCATTGAAAGATATGTTACTATATTTGTCTGAAGAATTTAACTGTTACATAGTCTAAGATCTTGAGCGATCCCCTTTTTAAAGATCAGCAACCCTGTTTACACTAAACTAACTCCCAAATGTCACATAAATTCCAAAAAGCAGCAGATTTACTGAACAATTTTTTTGAACTTTTATCGATTACCAAGGTGATCTTACTGAATCGTTGTCAATCGCTTCCTCACTCGTTCAACCTAAAGGTGCAATAATAGAAAAGCGGCTTCTTGGCTAAGTAGGTACCGCGGGCCATTGCACTCTGAAGTGGCAACTTCTGCCAAAGGAAGAATTAAAAGTGTCGATTTGCAACATTAAAGTTCAACTTAGCTCCGATGACCTGCAAAGTTTTGTAAACCTCATGTCAAACATTTCCTCCACCCTAACTGATTTGTTTGTTGAAATTTGGGTTTAAAATCTATTTAAAATAAGGTAAATTACACGCTGTCCTGTAGGCTTACATATGTATGTACATATATTTTGAAAATATTGAAATATGGCCTTAACATTGTGTCTGCAATTTTGAAATGTACCTTTGTTCAACTTTGATAACAAACCAGACGTTTACTCCTAAGCGAAAACACAATACGTAGCGCTTATTTAGCTTATGAAAAAATATGTTTATGTATCTAAATAAAGTGTCAAAAGCCAGGAACGATTGGTACTGAGTCTCTGGTCTGACCTATTCAAGGTTTCTACGGCGGGAATGCAGAAAACAGACTTTGCATATCACTAAGCAAGAAACCATAAAGAATAAAATGAATAGAAGCTATTGAAACCAATAAAATTCAAATAAAATTTTATCTTTCTTTTGAACTAATGAATATGTACATGGTAAATAAGAGTAAATTGTGTTTTTTGTTTTTATTCTATTTCATTTTTGTTTTCATACAAACATACAAAATTGCGCAATTAAATGTGTGCACTTTGTAACAATTTCCGCGACATCTGTCCATTTCCGTACCGGAAATTCAATTGAGAAGCGATAATGTTGGTAATTATTACAAAAGGACGCGCGCGCATGCGCATGCGCTGTTTAACTATATAGATAAATACAACTTTAAACTCGATTTATAAGAATGTATGTATGTATGTTTGTATATGCTGTGTGAATATTTGTACAATTTGAGTGTATCGTTTGTTGCTCTTTGAGTAAGGTGCTGCGCAATTAACTTGTGCCGGTGCGCCAATGCAAGGGGCAATTTTGTTGACGTACGGCTTCATTGCACAATATGTAGGTCCGTCAGTCAGCAACGTGCCACATGTGCACCTTGCGCTCACAATAACCGATTGACTGACAGGACCTACGTGAACACATACTTACATATCTAATTTAGAATATAGAAGTTCATTGATCCTTCAAAGTTTATTGAAATAGTTTAATGTGTGTGTGGGTGCATTTAGAAAATTGTACGGAAATTGGGAACTTATAAAAAAAAACTACTCTTCTTCTAATTATGGTGCTTAAATCACATTAATAGTAAAATTGAGCTTACATCCCTGAAAGGAAATTGGTTACGCTTTAGCTTCATTTCATGGAAAGGTTGAGAGATACGCATATTATTTCTAAAAAAATCTTTGGAATAAATACACTTCGGAGATTTTTATTATATTTTCTTTTTTAATGTTTTACTTCTTTCGTGTAAAGATCGTTTCCAGGATCCACTACCATAATGTTACGAAAAAATTTAAAAAAATTTTTAATTTAAAATTTCTCCACGCCTGTTATTAGTTTATTATTTTTTTCCAAGTTACAATTTATTTATCCTCCAATTTTTTAAAATTACTTTTCAATCAAAACATTGTAAATTCTCTAACGAACAGCAAAAAAAATGCTTTTTTTTTAATTTTATAAAATATGTAGATAACATTTAACAAAATTTCATCAACATTTCGAACATAAAAAAAAAGTTTTAGTATCACAAAATGCAAGTTTCTAGTAGCTGATTTTTGACAATTTTTTATCGACATTCTTTCGCATTTCCTTTCATATAAAAAATAAAAAATAATCGCACTTTTCTGTTGTATGGAGAAAGTGGCATTAAAAAATTGTCAAAAATCAGTGAAAACTTATAGATACTTAAAACTTGCACTTCCCTTACTAAAGTTTTTATGATCCAAAAAACTGCATACTCAAAAATATTCTAAAAACATTTTTTAAAAAGTTCGAAATTTTAATGAAATTTTATTTAAATCATTATTCATTTTGTAAGTAGTTTTAAAAATCGGGCCTTTAGGGATTTTCTGAGAGAATGAATCTTTTTTACATTAATTTTTTTTTAATTAATTAGAAAATATAAAGTGCAAAAATCTGTCAACATGTGGTCGAACGATTTACAAGTTGAACGAATTAAATCAATGTTAATTTACGAGGTTTTGAAATTAAATTTATTTGTTTCTTTAAGGCAAGTGATATTTATATTCTGGAGATCAATTTGATATGCAGATTACCAAGTAAAGTTAGAGCTCGTCAGAGATAACATATACGTATTACTGCTTTTTAAGTTAATCCCAAAAAATGTACGAGTCATCTTATCAACTCAGTAAAAATGCTTCGGCTAATTTTTTGCTTATTACGATTTGATTTTGATTTGCTTTAAAAGTAAAAAAAGATACCCTTTCGCCTAGTTTTCGTATTCTATTTTCATATTATTGATAGAATTAGTATTAATTAGGGCTTCGTTTCCAGTTAATCAAACCATTAATGATACAAAATTTTGTTAATTTATATGTAGATACATCTAAGTTTCAAACTGCGTACAAAGTTCCTAAAATTTTTTGAATTTTAAAAACTAATAAAAGTTTAAAAAAAACCTGGGTATGCGCTTTTCTATCATATTCAGATTTAAGTACAATAATCTGCAAGTTTCAAGTGAATACAATATGGCGTAGGTTTATTAGAATTTTTTTAGTAAAGGGCGTTATTTTCTTCTATACAAAGAATGAACAAATCCTCTTTTAAGTCATAAAAACCATATTTTAAAACCTACTATTTTAAAATATTTATTAAAAGTACATTCACAGCGAATTTAAAACCTCTTTTGCAAGTCTTATCTTCGATTAAGAATTTGAAGATAGCTTGTTCTACATTCGCGAACAAACTTCTGCAAAAGCTTCGTTATTCAATGTATTTTCCCCTCGTTCGTTATCCAATCTAATCTCGAAGAATAGTTTTAAGGTGAAAAATTTAGTGGTATTTTCTTTCCACGTTGGAAAACTTATTCTATGTAAGGACTGACAGAGTGTTTGCACGGCCACGAAGTGTTTGCACATTTCTAAAGTCCTTTGTACGAGCATAATAAGATTGAATAAATTTTAATAAAGAATGGGGAATACAAAATGTGTCTTCCAGTTTTTAGAGAAATCTGTTTTTGTTTGACAGCTTTAAAATAGGCAAAAACAAATATTTCAGGACGAAAAATAGTTTCAGCCATCGAAACATTTTATCAATGTCGGGCCGAACATGTTGCTAGGCATGTTATGAGTTCGTTCTCTGTTCGATATTTTCAAATATTTAATTTCGAAGTTCCTTAACCAATATTTTTTATTCACAGTTTATGCCTCGATGAAGCGTGAAATTGGCTTAACTTAACGAGGGTCGCCGCGGTTCGTGATGGCGGCGAGAACACAAAAAAAAGCCTAAACAATTTTCCATGCACTCGGGCAATATAAGCTGCCTGTATTGGTCTTAAGTGCATATTAACACCCCATTTAAAGAGCACAAAGCGCAACAAAGCCAAAAAACTGTTGTAGGTGTATGTTCGTCTTTTTGAAATTGCATATGCAAGTGCACGTTGGCGCTTTTGTTGGTGCGCGGTGAAGGTTAAACTTCCGGTGCATCGCGCTTCACTGCCTCCACTTGCCATTAAAAAACAAAATATTGCAAAACTGACAAAACGCGGGAAAACTTAAAACCTGCCGCGCGAATTTCGAAAACACTCGGCGATCTGCTGCATGCATTCGAACATTCAATTTACGCCTGCAAAGTGCCAGCTGGTTTAATTTCATCTCATACTCCTTCGGCCCTTGCGCCGCCGCCCTCGATCAGCACTTCTTCGACCTTTTCGATTTTCCAAATTGAATATATTGTTGGTTATTCCAATTATTGTTACTCAAATAGTGTCATTCGTTAAATTGAGATTTAATTGAAATGAAGCGCAAATGAAGCGCCGTTCTCGTACAATACCTGGAGCGCCTCAATCGCACATCCTTTGGCGCTTAATGCTCCGCGCTCGACGCTCGACGCCCGACGCTCTACTCTTCTTGGCGCTTAGCATTGATGAATGGCTTCGATTTTTCATTTAATCAGTGAACGCGCCGAGGGGAGTCGTCGGCAGCATGTGAATGCACTCGTAAACACACATACATTGACATACATACAAGTACATAAATTAACGTAACTACAAACGCCGCTCCACATCCTCCTCCACATGCGCTCAAAGGCATTGCGTCGCTTGTATTTATGTATGTATGACAATACATGGTATGTGATCCACTACATGTGGCATTCTGTTAAAGTTTTTGGAATTTAAATTGGATTTGTATCTTTTCGCGTCGTTCGGTGCACTGTTACAGCTCCACGCTCCACACTTCAATCGCTGCTCTGCTCGTTTAACTCCACTTCGTAGTCTTGGCATGGCGTTGATTATCAAAACGTTTCAGGCGTTCAATTCGAATTTATTTATTGGTATTTTGTGCGCCAGGCTTTTCATATGTTTTTTTTTTCAACAGTATCGCAAATTTATAACACAAAAATGCCCGCCAGTTGTTGGTTTATAAAATTAGGATTATCAACTTTAATCCTAATAAAAATATGAAAATCGAGTGCAAGAGTGCTTCGAAGAGTCAGCACACTTGTTATTCGTAAACTTGCTTATAGATCACTTGTTGCCGTTTCATGCAAACATTTTCAATATATAAATAAACGAATGATTGAAATTTGAGTAGATTGAGCTTGCATGAACAAACCTAAAGAATGGTGATTTATGCAAAATTAGTGCAAAATTTAATACGAGGGCGGGTCAATAAGTCTGCGAGTATTGAAATTGTTTGCCTCTTTACTGAAATGGCAACACTGCTACTATAAACGGGCATCTTTCATTTGACTTCTGTCAACAAGCTGCGGCATTTAGTTTGTGTTTGACAGCCATTCACAGCAGACTACCGCGCGATTTGAGGAGAAAATGGAAAAAAATAAATTTTCTTGTGCTCATTAAGCGCCAAGACCATCACTCAAATCAAAGCTTAGCTTGATAAATACTATGGGGACTCTTCTCCATCAATTTCATTGGTAAAAAAGTGGTTTAATGAATTTCGTTGCAGCCGTACAAGCACGGAAGATGCCGGACGTTCTGGACGTCCAATTGAGGTATCAACACCCCAAATAGTTGGAAAAATTCACGATATGGTGTTGGCCGATCGGAGATTGAAAGTGCGAGAGATTGTGGAAACCGTAGGCATCTCACATGGCTCAGTGGTTTCAATTTTAAATTATCACTTGCGTATGAAAAAGTTTTCCGCAAGATGGCTGCCGCGTTTGCTGTCAATCGACCACAAACGCACACGCACACATGTGTAGTTTCCATGGCAAAATTGCATGAATTGGGATATGAATTACTCCCTCATCCGCCCTATTCTCCGGATTTATTTCTCAGTGACTATTTCCTATTTCCAAATATGAAAAATGGCTCGGCGGAAGGAGATTTGACTCCAACGATGAAAACATCTCACAAACAAATGCCTATTTTGATGCCCTCGACCAATCTTATTTTTTTGAAGGGTTAAAAAAACTGGAGAAACGTTGGACAGTATAAAAAGTTCGCCATTTCTTGCTAGAAAAGTAGCTGCCTTTCCATTCAATGGGCCGGAGCCCTTCTGTGAGCTATCACCCAACAGATTTGGAGGTCTTCTAAAAAAAAGAACAAATATAGAAATCTCTTTTAGGCAGTCGAAGACCCTTCTGCGGGATTTTTATCCCGGAGCTAAAGAAATAAAAGGCATGCCTCGAGGGAAACTGAGGATTCCCACTGGGTTTTTAAGTGTTCATTGCCTGCTTACTTATCATAACATTGGAGTGTAGAATCTGCGGGGAATGTGACAAAACTCCACTGCAAATTCTCTATATATGAATTTATATGTAAGGTAAATATTTGGTTTTATCTTAAATTTGAATATCAAGGCTATTACTCTGGAGGTACTCAATAGCAAACTTGCTAGTGCTGCGAGAGATGGAGTTTGCCTTTTTTTGCATTTACCGAACTAAGCTACGAAGGACTTTTTTCCCCTCGAAATTTTTAATTGGCACCAATTTGAATTCTTGAACAGAAAGGCACTTAATATAAATAAATGTTTTCACTTTAATAATATTAATAATAATTTGGCGCTTACACTAAATAGCTCAGTGTTAGGCCGGGTTTCTTCTACCAATTGTGGTGTGCGTCTTTATATTCTACCACAAAATGGAAGAACCTACAGTTTTGTGCCGACTCGGAGGATTGCAATGGCCTGCCGATTTAGTTTTAACTTGCCGTTTATGAGATTCGAGCTCCGAACTTAAAGGCACATCGAGATATAGCACGCCCCGCTACAGTTTTCGTTTATATCGAAATAATGTTTTTGAAAAATACGAAAATATCTTAATTGAAAATCGAAGAGCACTTAGAGGAAATATTGTTGGCAGCTCTGGTTGGCGAGCACAGCTTATAATTTCCACATAATCAGCAGACTGCCATTTGTTTGTGGAATTGGTTCCGAAATAACACAGTGTTGCATTGATTAATATTTCGACTCGATTAACATTAAATTAAGATAGAGAAGAGCTATTAAGCGTTGAATGGTAAATGGAGTCAATTAGCGTCTTAATGAAGTCGCTTAAATGTGTATTTAAATTAGGCATATGGAGCATCCTCTGCATTTTAACGAGCCTCCCAATACTATTAGGTCTATTGTATGCTAATCACAACAAGCTAAACTAAGTTTTTAAATTTTGCCTCCAATAAAAGATTTCCTAATGCATACATCTACATTTTATCGCAAATTTTACTGAAGCTGAAATACAATTAGTCTTTACTTCTTATCTGTATATACATATCTACTTGTATCTATTGTCTTCCATTTAGATCCTCTAACCTTTATAGTTTCGTAATTAAATAAATAAATGCGTTTATGGCTAACTGCAACAGATACGAAATATTAGAAAACCAACAACTTTGCACTTTGTATTATGCTGTGTATTATGCTGTGTGTTTGTCAAAAATAAGATCTTCTCCACCCGCTTTCATATACATACATAAATATGTATATACTCGTTTATATGTACATATATAGGACATCCACACATAGATCACTAATTTTGCTTTTATAAAATTTTTTTTGTCATTTAAAATATTGTACTAACTTTAAAAAAAATTTTAATACGAAATATAATAATTTAAAAATTTCGTCCATATAACACTTTTTTAAGATTTTCTTATTTATCAATGAAATTAAGGAAGGCCGTCGGTAGCATAATTGTCTGAAATCAACAACAATTTTTAGCCACTTCAAATTTGTATTTTAATAAAATTTAATGGTCTTAAACCTTGCCTACTCGAAATTGAGTTAAATTTTGAATATAATAGTTTTTGTTAAAGGTTCAATTAAATTTTTAATGCAAAGTTTAGCAATTAAATGGGAGACAACTAAGTGTAAAAACAGGGCAGTATCTCGAGCTGTTAAAAAGGTAATATACATATGTATATGTATATGAAATACGAAAAATTAACATGAGAAACCAAAACAACAAATTTCAAACTGTTGTAAACTAACAGTAAAAAAAAGTTTCACCCAAACCAGGTATCGTCTGACTGTTCCTTGCTCTTTCTCTCACTTTAAGTTTACTTGCGGGTTGTAGCTGTTCGATTGGCGCTAATTGAAGCCGTAAAACTCTCACCACTCCGACATGCCAGCCAACCAGTGATTGAGTACGTCGTATTTTTCTACTAACTGCATACGTAGCTCAGAGAAACAAACTGAAAATACGCAATTTATTTACCAAAGATTTATGTCGTCAATTACAACGATTCAACAATTTATAGCATTTAAATCCTAATGAAGAAACATAAATAAAAGAAAATTTAATCGGAACGACAGCGACAACTCAATAACAGCCGAAAATTCCGCGCTCTAAAAAATGGTAAATTGCATATAAATCAAATCAGCAGCAAGGCAAGAGTAAAACATAAATATACATACATACACATATGTATATAGATACGAGTATTCAGGTGTAGAAATGCTTATATATACATATATATGTGTGAACTTATTTTATGTAACTGAGCTTAATTGAATTGCTAACTTTATATGTAAATGAACGCACTTAGCTATTTGCAAGTAATTTCAACAATTTTCACACAATTTTTTTACGCTTTGACGAGTTCGTTAATTTTTCTATAAGTACAACAACCATTTCAAACTTCATACAAAGCAGATACATTTACAAAAAAATTTTAAAATTTTAAAAATTTTCCATCACAGTTTTAAACTTTTTATTTTTATTTTTTTTAATCTATTCATTACTAATAGTACTGCAATTTCAGAACTTTTATACAAACTGACAAAAAAAATTTAAATATAATTTTTTTTTAAATTCTTGAAATATTTTAAATACTTGATCAGGTCGTTAAGTTTTCGGTTGAGGGATTTTTTAGTAGGCTGGAAGGACTAGTGTTCGCGAGTGATTGCCTGTATATGTCAAAGGATGTGCATCTATCGAGGATGTGCTCTACGTTAGTTGGGTTAGCGTTGAAATAGGTACAGATGTTAGATACATTTTTGTCCATTAAGTGTTTATGGGTAAGTTTAGTGTGTCCCAATCTTAATCGGGTAATTTTTGTCTGGTCTTTTCTAGAAAGTATTTTATAAATGATTTATTTGGAATAAACACAACAGTCCACTGGACAAGCGTAGCGTGTTGGCTCTGCAACCCCGAGGTCCTTGGTTCAAAGTTGGGGAGCGGTGATGAAGAATAAATAATTTAATTTAATTTAAAGAAGTCTTCCACCACTAAAACTGTTGTTGTTTTTTTCCAAATAAAAATCTTTCATAAACTGGACTCTATTAAATTATCAATTATTAAAACAAAAAACATATTTTGAAAGATGCAAGTCAGAGAACGGTGAAAATTATCCAGTGATGATGCTAAGCAATCGGTATATTGACTCGCGCTTTTCGCCGTTCGCTTCGTCATATCAATGAAATTATTGCGAACTTATTTTCATTCGTTTCTACAATAACTTTGCTTCGCTACTCATAATAACACCCTTAGTTCAACAAGTTTCCAATTTAATAATCGTTTTGCAAGATGCCAAAAATTATTTATTTATGTCAGTTAATTTGTCACACTATCATAAATCGATTATCCAATATCATTTAATGGGTTGAGTCATCATCATCATTTATTGAGCGCTTTCTCCTTTTGAGCGCCCCGAACTTTCGACATCATTTTTGCTTGTACGAAAACTACAGAAATCAGTAAATTACTTTTAAATCATTAAAGTTAAAGTAAAAAATAATGCACAAGAAATTAAATTTTTTCGATTTTCCTTAAACGCCACTGCTTTCTACGAAAGTCAACTACAAACTAAATGGCCCAACATATTTTTTCCAGTCATCTATTAACAGATGTCCGTTGACGGTAACAGCATGGCATTTACAGACAAAGACGCCATTTCACCTTGTCGGAGAAGCCTATATGTATATCTGGTTAATGTGGAAGCGCAAAAGGTTATGGCTGGTCATACAATCGGTAAACAACCTTAACTTGCCTTGTTTTTTTATACGGACGTTGGAATAGCGCACTATCCATCAAGTGGCCCTTATGAATCTTCGTTCGAATCGCCGTCTCCCCGGGACATCTTTCAAGCACGTTATCCTGTGAAATAAAGAAGGGTAAAAAGTTTATGTTAAAAACACAACATTCTCTATTATTTTACTCACTCTAAGCTCAGTCATTATATATTTGCTTAATATCTTAATTGCATTCCAAACGTGTTTGTTATTTATCATATATGAAATCAGATTTTCTGTGATAGGGTTAGCCAGAATCAAAGTTTCTTATTTGTTTCTCTGTAATGAAAAAGACGTGCAAGCAAAGAATATATGCTCAGCACTCTCCGACGCAATTCCGCATGAGCCACACGTCGTTGTGTCATCATTATCATATTTAAAGAAATACTCTCGGAAGCACCCATGTCCACTCAGAAGTTGGGTCATATAAAAATCAACCTCGCCATGGGATCTGTTAAGCCAGGCTTCTATATTGGGGATGAGCCTGAAAGTCCAGCGGCCCGACATAAACGCGTCCCACCGTTGTTGCCATTGGTTGAGGCTTTTTTGGCGTTCAACCGCAATCTCATGTTTGGAGAGGGCTCTGCCTTTAGATCGGGAGCTCAAGTTGGTGCGCTGGATCTCGCTCGCCATCAGATCAGCAGGCACTGTACCGGCGATGACACAGGCGGCATCATGAGAAACCGTCCAGAAAACGCTACATATCCGCATTGCACTTAGTCGAAAGATCGAGTTTACTTTACTAGCATATGACCCGTGCTGGAGTGCGTGACCCTAGCGTATATCATAACATCTAAATATCTTACTGCTGGGAGAGACTCAAATACGTACCCATTAACATTCAAAGTAGTAATTTATATTTTCTTCCTACTTGTTATCAGAACGCCTTCGGTTTTCTGCAAAGTATGTCCAAGCAATACCGACTGTCTAAGGTCCCCCGCAGTAAATTCGAGAAGTGACTGAAGTTCCCAATTGCCCTGCTATATATTTCATACATAGCATGCAAGTTTTAATGAATATATCTAAAATAAATATTTCTATGTATGTAAAAACGACATTAAATTAGACACAACAAAAATATAAGGCATTTTGTATATTAAGATTAACATAGTAACAAATGCCATCTGCCAAATGTTAAAAAAAAAAAATTATAAAATATTAAAAAAAGAAGGAGGCTGTGTCAGAGACACGGCCATTAAGTTTAACGTAGAATACGCCATCCGATAAGACAGAAAACATATGTATAATGATAATTTATAATGATAAATAATGCAAGCAAATGAATTTCTTTATTTGATAGTTACTTCTGATGATATACATAAGCTTATGATAGGAAAATAGGATAAAAATGTTTTTAAATTATCAATTAAATTTCTCGCAAAAACGAAGTCAATGGTAGTTATCAATAGTAAAGATAAATGATAAATAACAGACCCAAATCTATTTGATTATTTGAAAGTTACTTTTGAGAATATAGGCTTATGATGGGAAAAATAGGATAAATATGTTTTTAAATTAACATTTAAATTTCTCGCAAAAACTAAGTCAATGGTTGTGTTATCAATAGTTGTGGGAGCATCATTTCGAATATAATCCAAATTAAACGTATCGCTCATAAATTTCGCCAATCTAGTATTTGAAGTGATTTCTGTGTTAAAATCACCACCAATAAGCAGTAGTTGGCAGCGCTTTCTCTGCCTTTACTCTACTTTAACTTGCCCGCCTAAAATTATGCAATACAAAGAAAGGGCCGCACGAGTACATTTAAATCGCCCAACAGCAAACACTCAACCAAACACCACACACATATTTGTTTGCATGTGTTTATACAATTTTCATTTGAGAAATTTAAATATTAGGAAGATATCAACCAACATGAGATGTATGTCAAACGAAAGCTAACATCTTCATTTGACTACAAAAAAATTTGTAAAAAAAGTTACCGAGCCGTTTCCTTATAATTAAAGAAATAGAGATTACAACAATAAAAACCTGACATGGGTGCCCATACCGTAAGGTAAGACGTATTCTACGCCAATATGTAGGTATGTATAGTACATATGTATGTATATAAAATCAAATATGTAAAAACTTTTATATTTAAATTAAAGATAAAAATAAATGTATCTATATTATTATAAAAAATTGCTCATATGGGGAATGTTTGCCACGCTTTGGATCGGAGTGGCATACATATATATTTGATTCTTGGAATATAAATACTTTATTTTGGGGGTAATGTCACAAAAATATACAAAGTACGTCGGGAACGCCGCGGGTAAGTGCTAATGTATTTAAAAATTTACTGCGATTAGTTTCCAACAGAATCGCAAACTTATTGACACGGTTGCGGGCAGAAAAATTAGTATGGAACGAAAGCATAAAAGCAACAAAATTTAGGTAATAGTCCGTAGCAAAACTTGGACTTCATCCTAAGAAAGGTTCAAAAGGAAAGATTTCACATTTTTCAAAAATTATTTTGAATATTTCTTATGTCGCGTATACTGGCAGGTGGCGCATTAAATAATTTACAAGATACCGGAACAGCAACAAGACACTGTGAACTTTTTACTCAGACTTTAGTTATCTGATTTGGCACTATATATGTATGTACATATGTACATATGTACATATGTAGGTACCCGCATGTAATAAAAAAATGTTTAAACTTTAAAGTAATATACGTTTCTCACTGAAAGAATTTTAAGTTGTCTAAAGAGTTTTCTATAGGCAGCAACATAAGCAAATATGTGGCTCGTTTGCCAAAAAAAATTATTAAATGAAGTATACTTTCAAGGAATTAATAAGATAAATCGCAAGTAAAACAATAAATATTCTTTAATTGAGATTAAATTGACTTAAAGCTCGTTTTAAGTGATCTACAATGCAATATTTATGTTAACGAGCTTAGCTTTAGTGACATCAAATAAGATTTATAAAACCATTAGAAAGTCTGCAAACACGCAAGAATGACTATATATGTACAATATGTATGTACATATAAACCTACATATGTATGTACTTACATATGTATACACAGGCGATGATTTGTATTTATTGTTTGTTTGTGTAAATACTTGGCATATACATACATACATACATACATATGTATGTGTCTACTAAATGATTTCAACACTCCGCTGCTTTTCGGTTCGACATCCGTAGCGGCGCGTTAATTTAAGTGCGAACTTCAACTTTTCCACTAATCAAATTTATTGTTTCGTCCTCTGTGTGCAAAAGTTTATTCAATTATCAGCGTACGTCCATACTTAAGAGTTTTGGAGCAATGCGACGGTAGCGCACGCAATCCTCACTTATGTACCTGCTTACAAAAAAAAAAAACAAGAGTGAATAAAAAATAAAAAGTTTTCAACAATAACAACGTGTTTTGTAGTTCTCTGGTTTCGCGTGCAAAATAATTTAAAACAATCAAAAGTTAACACCAACACGACGGCCACACTCACCTTCGCTCCACTTATCACTCCACTCACTACACTCTTCTATCGATATGCGCGCTCACAGTCTGGCAAACGCCATCTTTTTTCGTCTAACTTAAAAAAAAAAAAACAACACACACTCAGCCCCCAAACGCTGCAGGAGAGGAGCTTTGCAGAAATGTTTTATAATGTAAACAATTGCTGGTTGATAGCATACGTAAATCGGTTATGTTGTTGTTGTTGTTGTTTTCATGTTTCTTCTCTGCTGAAAGTAATTGCTGTCGTAAATAAGCGCGCCGGTTGATAAAAGCAACAACAAAAAAAACGCCAACCACATGTTAACTGCAGCACAGCTGAAGCGGACTCTCACACTCAAGTCTCCCCAAACCCTTTAACAAAAACAACAATATTCGTAACTTTGCAGCGGCCGCCATTTCTGTAGCCGCATCAACGATTTTGCTGCAGCTGCGCGCCAATTGGTGTTGGCTGCCATATTGCCTAGCCACCACGTAACGGCACAGCGCTCCAGCTGAGCGCAAAAGGCGGAGTTAGAGTATACAAAAGAGACGAAAAAGTAGCAAATACAAAAACAAAGTAGCAATGTGCGCTACAACAAAGTAACAGTCACTAATAAATTAACTTTAGAGAATCAGTGCGAGAGAGAGAGAGAAAGAAGGCAAACAAATGCAACCAATAACAGTGAATACGTATACACACACACACACACCTACTGTTGCGTCACGTTTGGCAGCGTTGAGAACACCTGTTCGCCAGCTGCAGCGGTTCGTTGGCTGTTCGTGTGTATGTATCGTGACCGCGATCAATTGATCGATCGCCGGTATATCGAACGTATGGATAAGAGAGCGCGTGAAGTAAAGTGAAAAAAAAAAACAAACACAGAACTCTCCCTATTTTATACCGCAAACCCAAAAGCTTGAATAAACCACAGCACACTCTTTCGAGCTCCATTCTCGATCAATGCAATTGGTGTAAATGGGAAGTCTAGAGGGTACATAGACATTTTTGGGCGCAACCCACATGACTTTGAAATACAAACAAATTTATATCAAAAAAAATAAATGAGTACGTAGTCAACTAACCGGTTTCTTGCATTATTTGTTTTTGTCTTCCGCACACCAAATCACCTGAACGCCAACAGCCTACTCACACCGACGAACCTGTCTCACCTACCTACATACATACATACACGACTGGCGCTGGCGCTGACACTGGCGCTGACTTGTCGCTCGAGCGCACTCATTCGATTCGATGGCTCGTCAAGCAGTTCGCTTGCGACATTGGCTTGGCGCGGTAGTGTGCAAGAAATTGTGTTCCGTCAGTCGCGTTTAGCTTCACACAATTCGACGATTACGCGGCATTTGTGTTTGAGAGATTAACAAATTAAATTTCGAAAGTGTTTACAACATTTGTCACAAGGCATATTGGTGCTTGAGTTTGTGTAGACGTGATGCGAATTTGCAAAGCCGATGTTGCCATATTCATGTAAAAGCTATAACAGCAAACATGTTTCATGAATTGTTAGAATTCCATAAAATTTGGATTTTAAGTTGATAAACCAAAAAAAGTGTGTTACTTTATTTGTGGTGCGATACAAAAAAATATACTAGTAGAATAATACAATAACAGTGCATATTACTAAAAAAATGTGTGACTACTAATTACTTGAAATCTAAAAATATTCATATTCGTGCCGAGTATTCCAGTGAGCCGTCGGTGTTTTCCCAACAACTGCAAGTGCAAATGTTTGCAATTTGATCATCGTTTTCGATTTTATTGATTGTACGAGGTATGTGCACAACAAATTGACAACTATTTTATAACAAAAATGTTTTTGTTTATAAAAAAATTTAAAGTAAATGAGTATAGCACGCTTGCGCACCCCACATTTTGTCGCATAAAGTTCACCATAAATAATTCATAAACAAATATTTGAAATTGTGGTTGATTTCTTATTACATAAATAACGATCTGTAAATGTTCCTGAAGAAATTTCGTGCAGTAGCTCTTGAGATGGTCTCATTCTTCTACGAAGACCCAATCTGTGCTGAATGTAAATTTCATCATAAGATTCTCGTTTCATTGTAGACCAGAGATTGTGGGTTTATTTTTTTTAGACATGTGGTTTTTAAGAAGAAATAAAACGCATATAATTTAATGCTATGACCAAGAATTTAGCTTTAATTTAAAGATAAGGGTTTGCCATTATATTTTAAAAATGATTTCGGCTTAATGACCGCCGCTGCTGGCTCGAACAAATTCCAGCTGAGAGTCCCAATTTTCGACCACTTTTTGCAGCAATTAAGGTCGTATGCCAGCAATTGGGGCCGTATGTCAGTAATAACGCGCTGAATATTCTCTTCCAAAGCGGCTTGAAATTGCAAACCAAACTGAGTATAAATCAAATAACAGCTGTCAAAAAGACCTACTCTGATTTGAAACCCACACGTCTAAAAAACACAATAAACTAAGCATGGTTTTTTTTTTGAATAAAAGCGGCACAAGGCGTACACAAAATAAATTCAGTTTGTTTAGACATAAACACATTGTATATACATAGATGACCTTGAAAACGTTTGGGAGAGCTTTAATTAATGAAAAAATGCATTATTTACTAAAAAACATCAATGACGGCTTACCATTCAAATAAATTAGGAAAACTTCATTCAAAATAACTAAAAAATGTATATAAATACGAGTATATGAAGACTAACAGCACATCTTGTGTGCTCCAAATTCTCACGCTTGCTACGACTCCTTCCGTTCAAAAACAAATTCGAAACGGTGTCAAATTCAGATACCCTCGAAGGTAAGAAATATGCGAAGAGTAAACCAACTATTCTTCAAAATTACCGTTGCATTTTATATCCTCGACGAATGGGAGAAGTTCAATTATGTGTTTGATCCTGAAACGCTTTTATTTCCCGGACTTGCTTCAAATTCAGAGGATTTTATTCATATCGAAACATTTTGTTAATAAAAAATATATGTATATGCTGCCTCCGAATCTTCGAGTCGTTGTGATTTCGAACAAGAATATATAACACAATATACACAACTTTCAGCCATTGGTAGTTCCTGTAAGTACCGTATTTGAGGGTATCGAGAAAACCGCCATTTAAATGTATGCGGAGTTAATATTTTTTCTGCGAATCCCGACTAATTTCAGCCTTTCTTATACGAACACCCTTCTCCTATATTTAAACTTCAGAAAACACTGCACAGTTTGAATTATGTTTAAAATTCTATAAATATACATAAATATGTACATACATGTGTAACAATAATTAAATTTGTTTAATAAAGTTTCAACAACAAAGATTTTCAAATAAAATTTAACACCCTGGGCAAGCGCTCCGATCTTAAACCGGCCCTGCCACCAAGCGATTGCTCCCTGAGAAGAGCGACACAGAAATGGCAAACATTATTCAGTGATACATAGCTTCTAAAAAAATTAAAAAAAAAAAATGTCTATGTATAATAGAACTTAATTCAAACTTTCAACTTTTCAAATTTGCTGAAACCTTCTTTGACTTCCTTTTACAAATATAAATTAAAATTGTAGACTCAAGAGCGGTGCGTGCTATAACTCGATATGGCGCTGAGTACGAGAACTAAGAAAAATAGTGAGGTGACATTTCTTCAAGTGGCACCAATCACGCTGCAAGCAATTGACTTTTATCTGCTTACATAAAGTATGATAAAAATAGGAGTTTAGATGAACTGACTAATTTTCCAAATTTCGCCTAACGCTGTATATGCATACATTCATACATACATATATTCCGAATATATAACCAATAGTGGTAGCGTACAAGTATCCAAAGAAGACTTTTGGAATTTAATTCTTATTTCCACTGCTAGTCTGCTACTAACTAATTAGTCTACCTTATTTTTGTTCGCTAATTGTATTATTATCGATGAAGAATTGTAAATTATAAATCGTTTAAAAGCAACGCCCACAGATTAATCAATACAAAAAAATGCAAATTCCAAATAAAAGACTTCACCAAATCTTCTGCGGAAAGCATTGAACGAACGCCATACATACAAATTGCTGTTATACTTTGTTTTTCTTTAGTTCTAATTAAATTTAACTTTTGTTGCCATTCACAACTCGCATTTGCATTCAACAAACTACGCTTGTTAAAATTTATTGATATTTCTTGTTAATTTTCGCCAAATCGCTTTTAATTTAAAATGCATTAAACGAGTTCTCAACCAAGCAACCTTTAAATTTACAGACACACAGCCAAATAATACTTTGACTTAGCAAATTATTGAATTTATTACCATAAGCAGGTAGCCGTCAAGGCGCGAATATTTTATGATGTTTAAATCAAAATTTAATTAATTGGTTTTTATTTGGTCATTGCAAATTAAGGGTATTGTAATAAATAATGCAAATTATCACAAACATTAAAATCATAAGTTTTTTCAGTTGAGTTCGATACGAAAATGTCTCGCATGTTAACACCTTTTTGGAGAGCATTAATCTAAACATTTTCGACTTCAACCAAATTGAATAACTTACTGAAACATTAAAGTGCATTCACGTTAACACTGATTTTTGACAATTTTTATATTGGAAGCCAATAGCGATTATTTTTTATATGGAAAGTGTCAAAACTCAGTGGTAATTCTTGGCTACTAGAAACTTGCACTTTGTTGTACTTGAATTAAATAAGCTACCTGTCGCTATATTAAATTTAAATATAGCGATAAAATTCAAAAAAAAGTTAAATTAAAACATTTTTAATAAATAAACAAATAAAATCAAAGTACATACACAAAAAAAACATAAATTTATCTAAGAAAAATCAAAAATCAACATATGTTCAATACAGTAAACTATAAAAATAAATCAAAAACTCTGAAATACAAAATTAAAATTAAAGCAAATTAAAAGTGCATAAAAATAACACATGATAACTTAAGTAAAATTAATAAAAATGAAAAAGAAATATAAATGATATCTAATCAAATAAAAAAAAATTAATACAATGTACATAAATAAATAATATGCGAAGAAAAAATTTAAGCTTTCTTAAAATAATTTTTTGTGGGATGAAATTTTTTAAAACAACAATCGAAATTCCCCTAATAAAAGCTGGCTATGCTAAATTCAAATCATTAAAAACACAAAAGCAATTTGACCAAAAAATATTAAACTCAAAATTCTCGCTCATCCTGGGCTTAAGCATTATTTATGAATAATAAAATTAATAGCCAAAATAAACGTTGACGACATACATACATACATACATATGTACATATTGTATATATTCTACATTTGTGTCTCTCCCAATTTCGCTGCTTCAATTCATTTATAGTATTTGGATATTGCTATATTGCTTGTTGCTGCAGTAAGCACACATACATGTACATATGTTTATATATACATATATAGGTACATGTGTATGTATGTATATCTGAAATTTGTCTTTCTAAGCCTTTGTTATGATTCTCAACTCATTTGCTCGTCTTCCTACTAAATACTTGAGTTATACTTTTTCCCTACCTTTTCTTACATATTTCATTTGCTTTTCGGACATTTAATTCGATTTTAACAGAATCGCATTTAAAATTCAATTTAATTATGTCGTATTCAACTAATTTATGTTCGCATGCATAATGAATAGTGTCGAGAGTGCTGATTGAGAAGGTGGCGGTGACGGTGATGAAGGCGCTGATACAAACGCCTTCACAAGCAAGCCGGTTCGCTTATACACCTTCTAACTACATTTGTATAGTAAATAACAATGTTTAGTTTCAAAAATATATTTTTTGTTATTTAGTTGATTTTTGTGTGCGTTTTGCCAAATGTTTATTTTATCGCGCCAAAAAATGCTACATTAACGATTTGTCAAATGCCGAGCAAGCGATCGCGTCGAGGAGTGGGCCCGGAACAACTTTAATTAATTGCAGTCTTAATTAGCTTTAGCAACAATACTAACAACAGCAGCGACAGCAACAGCATCGATCGATGGTAGCATCTGCATTGCCAAATGTGATAGCCACATCATCCGCCGATTTTATTCCACGCTAGCTACGAAAACATATGTTACAATCTTCAAAAAGTAGCGAAAACATGAAAATATTAATTAAGAAATGTCAAACATACCTCAGTTGCATACTCGTACATACAAACATGTCTACAATTATAAATTATACATTTTCGGTGTTTCAAATACTTTTTATCTTCTTCATTTCCATTGGAGCTTTTTTGATTTCACTCGCACCCGTTGGCGTTGCGACCTTCTTCGCTCTTCGATTTGCTTTTCTGATTTTCTTGTGTTCACCCCAAATTATAATCACATGCTCTACAATCCATAATTGATTGTTTTCGTAATTAAATTGTAGAGGTTGTACTCTTACGTCCTTCCCTCTCACCGAAGCATGGCATCGTTGCCGACAACACCTGCATTGTCAATTAAAGCGCTTATCGTCCAGTTTTTCTGTTTGGCCATGATTTGTTAACTTCTTTTTTGAGCACGAAAAACGATGTCTCTACAAATCTGATAAAAATGTTGAAACATTTTTTAATTTTACGCTAATTTTTTTATTTCATTTGTAAATTGTACTATGTTTATACTGAACTAAGATCATCAGCATCAGCAAAGTTTCACTATATCGATTACGTCTCAAAAAACTTGCAACTAAACAAAAGTCAAATGTTTACTTTCTGTACATAAATCAAATTAATTATCAAAACTTGTCGACAGCTCCAAAACAATTATTTGCATTTATGTTTATTCCTATCATCAAAGGAAAAACAAGAACATATTTCGGTTAAGTTCTTTGATATTGTAGTAGGTGGCAATTCCGCTGTGGCTTCTTACAATTTCTTTTTTTTATCTTTATTATTGTTTTCTTTGCTCATATTTTGTACGATTTTCTTGCAATTGACAAAACGGAAATTGTCTATGTAAGCGAAGCGATCTCAGTGTCAATCAGCGACTGAATTTTTTGTGGAGTTATCTTTCTCATTGCACGCAATATCAGTAGAATCTAAATTTTCTAATTATCGCCATTCCTAGACATTTATTCATTTTTTTTCAGGTTTTTTTTCTATTTATGTAATATATTTCTCAATATTTTGAAGCAAATTTGGCAATCCGCGAAGGAAAAATTCAACTGAAGATGAAATAGTTTCAAAATTTCAAAATAGAAGATAAAAAATCGTTAAAATATGGCTTGTTCTTTTACTTACTTACTTACTTTAAGGTTCAATTAGAGGTACCATACCATAACGCCATAACCATAATCGTAGTCATAACCATAACCATATTTAAGCAATCGATTAGTGGTGCCATAACCATAAACAGCTGATATTTGCAATAAACTGAAAGTAAATAAAAATTTAGTAAAGTATGTAAAACGCGGACGCAAAATATAAATTAAAACTCATCAAAACAAAATAAACTGCACACGAAGAACAAAAATATCACAATAAACAAGGCGAATCAGCAATCATTTGTTTATGGTTACGGCAAAAACCAAAATTCAGTTGGTCGCTATGGTTATGTTTATGGTTATGGCGTTATGGTATGGCACCACTAATCGATTACAGTGTAACCCATAAGGTTGGTTGGATCAGCTGTTTTCTATGGTTATGGTTATGGCACCTCTAATTGAACCTTTACTCTTTTGACTTCAAAATTTAGATTCGTCTGAAATTTTTTATTTTTTGTTTTAAATTTTTTTTCAAAGATAATGGGTACATACAAATTTCTGTATCTGCGGGTCCATCGCATCGTATAGATTTTGTTTTGTTCTTGTCTTAAAGCTTTATAGCTGCTTTTTTTAATTAATACATTTAAGAATTTTTATGTAATTTGCAATAGAATTTTCTCTAAAAATAAAATTCAAACATACGCGCAGTAGCATTTTGGATTACACTGCAGCGTCGTGAGACGTTGATATAAAGGACGACTTAATTTCCGCGAAGTGCCAATTGCAATGTTTATTCGCACTGTTTGTAGAAAAAAAAGTCCATATGAATTAACCTTTAAATGTATGATTTTCTTTTTAATTAATATATTACAAAGGTGTTGATGATAAGTTGAATGATGAATCTAAATAGTGTGAACCCTGGAAAACGGACCTAATACACATAAAACAAAATTACTTTATTTTACTAAACCAAGGCTCCAACGAACAGGGGGAAATACCTTGTAATTATGCTGGACCCCAAACTTTAATGGAGATTGAACATCGAGGAGCATGCAACGAAGGCCTCGGGGACTAAAGTCAAAGATATTACACTAGATGTACACAGCTATAGTCCTACTTATAATATTATGCGGAACGCTGGTGTTGTGGCCAGCTCTCACCAAAGATTACAACGTCATAAAACAGGAGAAGGTCCAAAGGTCAGCAGTCATTAGTGTAGCGGGTGCAATGAGATCTTGCCCAACGGATGTTTTGAACGTACTGCTCGTTTTATAACCGATAGATCTTTTTATTGAAAGCTCTGCTGTTGACTGCGAGATTAGATTACAGGCATTGGGGTCTAGAAGGAAAGAATCCCACCTGAAATTAGGGTGCTAACTATTCACTATATACTGCCGAGAGGCTCCCTGGATGACTTGACAGTCTTAAGGACGGGTCAAAAGTGTCATGCCGGGTTTGAGCAAGGGCTTTTATTGAACAACATAACCTGAAGCTTTCTTTCCGCTTACTAAACTATAATTGCAAAAAAGTAGACAAGTGCTGAATTGCCGATATTTATCACCAGGAAGCCAGACACAGGTGGAATAGTACAAGATCATACAGGATTGGCCAGCAATTGTGGGTGTTCTATGATCCGCTTCAAACTAAGGCTCTTTTAGAAATGAGCAAAG
The DNA here is from genome assembly GCA_963971545.1 of Philophylla caesio. Lineage (NCBI taxonomy): Eukaryota > Metazoa > Arthropoda > Insecta > Diptera > Tephritidae > Philophylla > Philophylla caesio. The sequence continues at coordinate 98,102,852 of OZ020609.1, read as the reverse complement.
AAAATACTGTCTGTACTGGACATTGGCCTGGAGGGGTACACGCCGAAAGGCTAGGCATACCCTTTAATATGTTCAGACGTGGCTGCGAAGACCAAAGCTCAAAGAAGACAGTTGGGCACTTTATGTGCCAGTGCCCGTCCCTTGCTAGGATCAGGTTAAAGGTACTCAGCAAACACTTTCTGCAGAGTATTTCACAGCACAGTCGCCTTTCTCAGCATGATGAACTGAAATTCGCCAACAAATGACTGCAGGTTGCAAGAGATGTGAAATCAAAATGGCAAATTTGCTAATTAACAAAAAAAAAGAACCAGGTGAAATAAATAACAAAAATTTGGCACCGGAACCGTAATCAAGCGTCATCTTTGACAATCTTTGGATCGGGCGTGAAGATGTCTGCATCATTTGACTTGCCCAGCGTCAGTAATCGTGGTGAGCAGCGAACAATTGGCGTTTGGGTTGCAAGTAGAGCCTGCACGGCCAATACGTTAGTCTTAGCAGTTGACTTAATCGGATGGAACTGTGAGTATAACCCCTTGAGAGCAGCCATCAAGCAATTCCGGATGCAAGCGCCACTGTCACCACGAATTCCTTTACGGACAACCATATCGGAAATAGGCGTTAAATACATTTGCCGTGAAGCTCGCCTTTGAGAATGTACTCTCTAATCGAGCGACGGTACAACTCATAAATTGATTGTTTTATTGTATGGTCTACATTTTTTGGTACAGATTAAATAACATTTTTCAATGCATTTGCAATTAGTTCCGAACTGCGCTGAAGATTTTTTGAAGATCAATTTGTACTTTTTAATTTATTAAATTTTTTTCTAAGTTAAGAGCCAAGAAAAAAGGCGCCTTTGACGGTCTTTACGAAAACTTCGCCAAAAGAAGTTTGTTTGTAAATAGATTAGCAGCTCTTGTAACTGCTTGCCATTCTCCTGCGTGCATCTCTTTTCCCACCTTTTTTTCTTCATCTACTAGAAAGAATGTAGAGGATGCAAGCACCAAAAACTGTTGGGAAAACCGAGCCATTCGTAAAATTTGTACACTTTTCGGTAAGGCGAATAGCATTTTTAATTTAGGAGCTATTATTATCTGAAAATATTTATAAAGTTTTCACTTATTAATTTATACACAAGTATAATAACTTCACAATTTCATAATGAAGAGTGACGTGAATAAATTAGCAATGACATTTCAAACACAAAACTCCGCGTATTCAGTTAAATTAAATAAATATCAATTAAATCAATGAGGATTACTTATCACATTGCTTACATATCAATAAAGAATAAATCAATTTCATTTTAAATAAACTAATAATATAACGTGTTACTTATAACGAATAATAAAATACGAGTACAGCGTTATGAATGTGTATGTTATCACAAAGAATTTTATTTAATTAAATGTTTGAGTGCAACAAAAACTAGCAATTCACCTGTCACAACTAACAAATCGGAACGACACTCAAACAAAATAAAAAAAAAACTGAATGTGATATATAATTCCCTGTAAGAAATTTTGCGAATATGATGACGTCACTATTATCACCATTTCAAAGTTTATGTTTAAATAAAACGGAAGACAAAAAAAAAACGTTTTTGGCCACACGCCACATAGTCAGGAAAGTTTTTTCCTTAATTGCCACATTTAAAGAGCGATTTTTAAATGTGTTCTTCGAAAGTGTTTGCACAATTTACTGAAAATATTTGTGAAAAATATTATTAAAAACATTGTATTTATTATTCTAGCAACAGCGGCAGCCAAAGCCGCAAGTAGCCGGAATGTTGCAGTGGAATTTCCTAGTGGGTTTGCGTTGTTCGGTAAATAAGTCCATACACATACATACATACATATGTATATACACACATACATGTGTTTGGCATTGTCATGCATTGTCAAAGTGATGTTTTCAATTGTTTATTAATAAATTAGAAACCGAAAATTAAATGTCATTTATCGCATGAGATAATCAATGAGAGGGATACTTTTTTGATTATTTGTATTGTTATTATTAGCTTTTAATTTAAACGCAAAATGCACCGTGAAGCATGACGAATACTCGTACAACAATAAAATTAGTTTAGAGCTTTTCTTGCGCTAATTCAAGTGTTGAAAATTTTAAAGGGTTATGCTTCAACTGAAATTTAATTTAACAAACTAATCATGAACTACATAGATAGAAAAACTGATAGATTCTGATTTTGTATTTATTTTCGGCATTCTTCTTGCTGTTGTTGTTGACAGTCTGGTTAACGATAACTCTTTCGGCTTATACACAAGTTGAATTGAACAGCCGAATTGTGCAAGCGTTTTTTGTCTTACGATAATGATCAATTTATTAGTTAGCACTCATATTGATCGCATTATTTATTTAATTAATTTTACTTTTGTTAAATTAAAAATTTTCAAGTACATATGTATGTATGTATGTTTTCACACACACACTTGGTGATGATTAGACTTTGGCGCATTTTGTTGACGTCAGTTGTGTGATGCTTGAATTTTTTTCTTTTGTATTTTTGAGTTGGTTAGTGATACGATTTTACGCTTAATTTTTTTTCTTTCAAACTATTTTTAAACTAAATATAACCGAATTCGCATAAGTACATTTAGAAGTGATTTTGTCAATGCGCTGCTGCAAGGAAAAACATGGACTGAAACGGGTTTTAAAACGTCACCTGTGCACCGTTGTTTAATTATATTATTCTTAGATGAAGGTGGTTTCAGTTTGCTTAATTTTAAGCGGGAAATAAAAGTGTACGCTCCGTTGTCAACTCGCCTTAATTTGAGAAATTTTAATCTATGCGGATAATGAATAAATGAAAATAATCTAACATTTTCCCTCTTCCAAGATATTTTCTGCTACAATTTTCTATTGTATGAACGTACGTTTAAAACAATTTTTTATATACATATCTTCGTTGCTATTGACTTTTCTTTAATTCGGCACAAGTTTATCTGCCAACGTTGATACTTTTCGAATATACTTTTCACTTTTAGACGATGTTATTTTCGTTTCAAAGCAAATGAAATAATTCTTTATAATCCAATATCTCAAAAAAAGTGCAATGCTTTAGGGGCGAACTTTAAGAGCGTTCAGTTTACGATCGGTGTCACACACTTGCTATTAGTTAGTGTCATTTTATAGTACCTTATAAGTCCCCTAAGCAAAATAACTTGTGCACTCAATCACAACAAAACAATCTAGCGGTTTTCTTGAACTACTTATGGAACTCTTCATCAATATCCCAATTTCAACGGTGTGCTAAGATAGTGTTTTATATTTAATTGCTTGTTTTGATAAGTCCCGAAATGCAAATATACCCCAAGCAATTCCTATTGTATTTTTCTAACCATATTAACTCGAATAGTCGTAAGTAGCAAGTTAAGGCCACGAACCCAATTTTCGCTTCGAAGTATCTCTTTGGCTTTGCTACGCAGAAATTTTAAACAACAAATTGAATTAGTATGCGACGAAATTCATCATCACACAATTCTTTGAAAATCGAAACCCCTGGGCAAATTGTTTTACGTTCCTTTGTGTCAACACCACCAACACACTAATGTGGATACCATTACCAACATCAACAACAACACCAAAAAAAAAAACACTAACAACATCATCATTAAAACATTTACAATTCAGTGATAAGCGTTGGCGCCAAAATATCCATAAAGAAACAGAGTACTGCCAGAGGAATTGCAAGAATTCACAGAATGAAATCAAAAGCAAATAAAACGAAGTAAACCACAAAACAAAAAACACAAGCAAAGCACACAAGGAATATTATTTCATTAATTTCGCAAAAGGACACCAAAAGCTGAGTGCAACAATAGTTTGAAGTCAACATTTGACTGTGCGATTTGAGGCAGCGACTTTTGCGTATGAAAGCTACATCATATACAAATGTGCAGAGATGCCCAAGAACTTGCTAAGACGGACGGCGGCCAAGCTTATCAGAGGCACAAAAAATATAAATGACCAACACGATGACAAAGGGCAAGCAACGATTTTTCAACTCAGCAATGCAACCAAAGAGGAAAACAAATGCAAATGTAAAGCAGTAAAAAATTAAATTAAAGCAGGTTCTCGTTCTCCATGGTAGCTGCAAGAATTGGCTAATCCACGCTTCATACATACATACATACATACATATGCATGTACAAAGCGACAACTGAATATATTCTCATTGTGTTAACATAACTTTTATGAGTAATTTGTGTTTTGTTTTGAATGCGAATCACATACATACATACATACACACACATACATTTTGCTCCAACGCTGAGTGGGAACTGGTCACAGCCACCGACCGATGAAGAACTCAACAAGTGGTTTATAAATGTTTGTGTGTGTGTGTGTGTATGTGATTCGGTGTGAGTATTCAGATGTGGTGTCACAGCTGTTGTTGTGGTTGCCGGTGGTGGCGGTGTGCGGTGCGTGCTTCCAAGGCGACACAGAGTAGTCTGCTACTGATTACAAATGACGCGACATTGTGGAAGTGGCCGAATTGTATCAGAAATGAATCCATTAGGGTGGCATGTCCACGACACACACACACACGCACGCATACGCGCGCACAATAACAAAGGAGGTCTCCATTGCACATACAGATATACATATGTATGTATGTATGAGTTTGTATGGAAGTGTGTACGAGTATATGTATGTATGGCTGTATGTAGCTGCATTTGTACATTTAAACAAATGTGTACAATAACCAGAAAATTGTTGTACAAAAAGGTTGTACGATTGTGGCCAAATTGAATTAAGATTGTGGCGAATGAAAAGAGTTCAAAACAAAACTATAAACAAATAGCGTAAAAACAAAACTTGGAAGAAAAGAACGCACAGATGTGTACACACACAAGCGTATGAATATATGTAGAGTGAAACGATGAAATACAATGTAAATGTGAATAGCGAAATGATTTATGAACTGAGCGTCAAACTGAGAGAAAGAATTTGTTTTTACACAAATTAGAAAAAAATATGGAAATTAATAAACACATTTATATATTTTTAATTCGACATTAGCAAACGCTTGCTGGCTACAGTTCAGTTGTCCAAATCGGCTGCACTCATTTTATACTCTCTTAATAATTTGAAGCATAACAAATTCTCTTAGCATTTCTTTGCGCCCGTAACCTTTACACAATCACTTTACGGTAAAGACAATAACAGATGGCACACCTAATTAGTTACGATTTTTGTTCTGTGTTTTTGTTTGTGTGCTATAAATACTAGGCGCCACTTTGACAACACAAAAACACGAGCTCGAAAATGACCTTATCAAGGAAACAAAGTCTTATTACAGTGAATCAAATATATTGATTTCATTTAAAAAAAAAAAAACTTTAAGCGCAATAAAGACTCTTTAAATAATCAAAATCAGTGGCAATATTTTAAATACTTAAGTAATCGTTTATTAAATATATTTTGAAGTTAAAAACAATATAATTAATATTTACCACAAACTACAAACAACAGTGCTAATTAGGAATGATCCCATAAATTATATTCGTCTTAATGATGAAAAATATATAAAAAAAAATCATGAATAATCTAAAATATTCTAAAAAAAGAAGGAGGCTGTGTCAGAGACACGGCCATTAAGTTTAACGTAGAATACGCCATCCGATAAGACAGAAAACATATGTATAATGATAATTTATAATGATAAATAATACAAGCAAATGAATTTCTTAATTTGATAGCTACTTTTGATGATATGAATACATAAGCTTATGATAGGAAAATAGGATAAAAATGTTTTTAAATTATCAATTAAATTTCTCGCAAAAACGAAGTCAATGGTAGTTATCAATAGTAAAGATAAATGATAAATAACAGACCCAAATCTATTTGATTATTTGAAAGTTACCTTTGAGAATATAGGCTTATGATGGGAAAAATAGGATAAATATGTTTTTAAATTAACATTTAAATTTCTCGCAAAAACTAAGTCAATGGTTGTGTTATCAATAGTTGTGGGAGCATCATTTCGAATATAATCCAAATTAAACGTATCGCTCATAAATTTCGCCAATCTAGTATTTGAAGTGATTTCTGTGTTAAAATCACCACCAATAAGCAGTAGTTGGCAGCGCTTTCTCTGCCTTTACTCTACTTTAACTTGCCCGCCTAAAATTATGCAATACAAAGAAAGGGCTGCAAGAGTACATTTAAATCGCCCAACAGCAAACACTCAACCAAACACCACACACATATTTGTGTGCATGTGTTTATACAATTTTCATTTGAGAAATTTAAATATTAGGAAGATATCAACCAACATCAAATGTATGTCAAACGAAAGCTAACATCTTCATTTGACTACAAAAAAATTTGTAAAAAAAGTTACCGAGCGGTTTCCTTATAATTAAAGAAATAGAGATTACAACAATAAAAACCTGACATGGGTGCCCATACCGTAAGGTAAGACGTATTCTTTGCCAAAATAAAGGCAATACATACGTTCAGGTAATAATTCTGTACATTAACAGCAGAATAAAACTATTTTTTTTTTTTAATTTTTAAATTAACTTTGTGGATGGAAATTGAAAACTTCGATTACCTGAATAAACTTAATTGTTTAAAGATAATTTTTTAAAGACATTATTTTTTCAAACCTTTTTTTTATTATATTATGTTAATTTTTAAACTAATAAAAAAATTATTAACTTAAAAATAATAATAAAACTAAATAATTTGGTATTTAGGTGACTTTTTATAAAATATAAATCATTTGTCGGAATCAGCCAGGACGACTTTAACGTACAGTGCTGTTCAAAACCTTAGCAACCAAGTTCATATTGAAATAGTTTACCCACTATGTTCATTTATTTATTTTTAAGTATTTTCATTTAAAATTCAGTTCATTCTCTAACATAAACTATATAAATGCAATTTTAAAACTTTGTAGAAAACTAAATACAAATGCCACAAATTTTGACATAGATTTACAACATTTTTTTCCAGAAGTGTTGCGTATGCAGTTTTATAGCCCATTAAATTTTAGTCTAAAAATGTGAAAGTTTCAAGTAGCTGGGAATTACAGTTGATTTAAAAAAATGAACATAAGGAGTGAACTATGTCATTATGAACTTCGTTGCTAAGGATTCGAACAGCACTGTATACGTATATGCGAGCCGATTGTAAACATATTTTATTTTGCACCATAACTCCTTCATTTAATCAGCTAAGGAAATTTTGCACATATGTATATCAGTTATTGTGAGGAATATATTAGTAGTGAAATTTACTTTGCTAAGGATTCGAACAGCACTGTATACGTATATGGGAGCCGATTGTAAACATATTTTATTTTGCACCATAACTCCTTCATTTAATCAGCTAAGGAAATTTTGCACATATGTATATCAGTTATTGTGAGGAATATATTAGTAGTGAAATTTATAAAGATCAGATAAATATAACATATAGCTCCTATACAATTCCTTCATTCCTGAAAGGTATGAAGCCTTCGTCATAGTCCAAAATTATCCCAAAATAAATCACAAAAATAATAAAAAAAAATTTCATTAGTTGAATTTTTGACCAAATCCATGATCATTTCCTCGGCTAATTTTTCATGTTTTCTTTTTCAATGTTATCATTTATTTAATATATATTTGATATTTCTTGATAATTTTGTATTATATTTGAGAATTCTTGGGCACTGCAGCAAATTGTAATTATTAATTATTATAATTACATTATTGCAAATTTTTGTTTAATTTAATTTTTATTATCATTGACTGTTATCGAGCTCGTGGCCAGCTTAAGGGCGACTTAGTTTGTACTTGGTTGATTAGCTTTCCGAATGAATGTTGCTCTTTTTCCAGATTAAATGAACCGTAAGCTGGCATCGCGCTCAATATCCGTTATCCGGCAGTCAAGGAAGAGTTTAACGATTCCCAAATTCAACTGATAACAAAAATTGTTATTTATACAAATACGACATTTTATGTAAGTCAAAATTCCATAAAATTTAACAAACGGCTGCTAAGTTTTTGAAATGGATTTTACATGATTATTTATTTATTTTCCTTAAATTTTTATTCAACCGCATAAAATTCTACTCAATACACTGTACAACGTATGTTTGTACGTACGAGTACATATGCACATACATAGTCGTTTGTACATACATACATACATACATATGTATTGAAAGCAACCTGTGCAAGTTCCAAATTGTATGACTCACCAATCTCAGCTTGGCTGATTTTTACAGGTCATAACGTCAGCCAGCCCTTGTTGCAACAAAGCTACGACTACTCAATCCGCTTCATGTGTGCTGCAACAACACACGCTAAAAGCAACAATGACCACGAAAGCGCTTACATACATATGTACTATAACATTAAAAGCAACAACAATAGTAACACACACGCCGAGCTAATAAATTATTAATGGAAGGTCTTATCGGTCGGCTTCACTCTCGTACACCTATTAAACGTTATGTCAAGTGAGTTAATAAAAAAATTGTTATTATTAGTTGTGCAGGAGGCGAGATGAATGTAGTAACATGTTTGTTGTTATAGTTGTATTTAGTGATACATATGTATGTACTGTTGCTTTCGAAAACCATGTATTTACATATGTACATATGCATGTATGTATGTATGTACATATACATATATGTTTGCATATAAATGAGGCGATGTGGTGGAGAAATATGGTGACGCCACACAAATTTCTTGTAAGTGACAATTATTATAATAAAATTACAACAACAAAAAATCATCTTCGTACGAGCGTGTACGTATAAATGTATGTGTGAGCGCCGAGAACCCCCAGCGACGCATAAGTCATAAAATTGATAAAAATGTCTCGGCGACAGACATCTGTCGGCGGGTGCTGTTGCTGTCGCTGTCGCTGTTAATGTTACTGTTACTGTTACTGTTACTGTTACTGTTGTATCTGTTAAAGTTGCTTGTTGGTCCCCACAGTGAAGAGTTAAACTAGTCAACAACGAGTTGGGTCGTAAACTACTATTTAATGTATGAACGTAGTCGCGTCAGTTCGATTTTGAATTCGACTCAGCGACATCTGTTTTTGAAATGTGCAAATTACGATGCTTAAACTTACAACTTACACTACTTCTATTTAATTGATTATATAACGGCCTAGGCGATTTGGCCGAGTTCAGCAAAGCACGCCAGCTGCTGGCTAAAAATTGCAAATACCTGCGGTACACCGGTCCTTTATCGCTTGGACTCTCCAATGCAGAGCAGGGTTACCTTTTCCTCTGCCACCACCAGCGGATACCACGTAGAAAACCTTCAGAGCGGGAGCGCTTTCATCTATTCGAACATGAACATGATCTTGCCAGCGAAGCCACTGTATCTCAATCCGCTGTACTATATCTAAGTCGTTATAAAGCGCGTACAGCTCATCGTTCCATCTTCTGCGGTATTTGTCGTCGCAAAGACGTGGAGGTCCACAAATCTTTAGGAAAATATTTCTCTCGAACACTCTGAGGGCCATCTGGTCTGATGGCTTCGTCGTCGCTTCTGCGCCATACAATAAGAGACTTATAGAGTGTGTTTTTTATTCGCCGAGAGAGGATTTAACTTTTCAATTGCCTACCCTGTCCGAAGTAGCACTTGTTGGCAAGAGAGATTCTCCGTTGGATATCTAGGTTGACATTATTATTGATGTTTATACTGGTACCTAAGTAGACGTAGCTCTCTACTTTTTCAAAATTATAAGCGGCAACAGTGACTGTCTATTTGATGAGAAGAGATACTTTTTCTTGCCTTTGTTCATATATTTGTTTATTATAATCAAATGAACTGTTTTTAATAGACAACTAATGTAAATAAAATAAAATAAAATAATTTAAAATTTGTTCAGTTCGTAGCACAACTTTTATTTTGCACACACATGTATATACATTTACGTTTGGAAAAATATTTGTCCCATAGTGTTTTTATTACCACGATATTTCCTATTTTGATGAACATCGAAATCGCCGCAGTTTTATGGGCATCAATCATGTTTATTGCTATTTTATGTTATTTATGAGTTGTGAAGTTATCAACAAAAAGCCAAAAAGCTTCAATCAAATATTCGACACTTGGGTGGTCGATTTGAAAACACTGACAATTTTGCTGTGACTGTGATTGTTAAAGTACAAGAATATATATAAGTACACATTAATCTGTTGCACTGATGTTTATTACTTTTTACTAATAGTTTTTGTTTTAATGACCTGGAAAAAAAATATTGAATACATTATTCCTTCAAGTCTTATGCAATCTCCTTAGAAACTTCAAATAAATGTTCTTACTCCTCCTTAATATAATCAATGCGTATTAGCTTAGGTAAGATGGTCATCTCTTAAAAGGAAACGTTATGACACCATTAGTGTTGAAGTAGGGGTAGGAGAGGTTGTATGTCGAAAGGTAACGATCAGGGAATAGCCACACATATAAAAGAGTTAATTACACGATTCATATATAAACCAGAAAACTCGTCAGTAAAGCAAAAGCAGCAAAAATCATTGATGTATGAATTCTAGTCTTAAAAAAGCAGGGCAGATGAAAGCAAATATTCGGTGATTTCATTTCATAGGCCTTAAACCGCTACTGCAAAAAGAGATGAGAGACTAATTAAAGCATACCGCATAGCTATTCAATCTAACAATTACATATAGTTGGGAATCGGAGAGCCTTAGGAGTCTGCTTACAAGTTCTTGGCGACTTGGGCCCAGAACTAGCAAGTAATTTTCCATTCCGATGTTCCGGAGCTCGTAATGAAGGTCCGCAACCGACCTATGATTACCCCAGAGAGCCTCTCTGGAGCATCAAAGAAGTGCGAGCCAAGGTGTTTAAATCTCAGCCTTGCGAAGGCGGGGCAGCTGAGAAGGTAGTTTTGAGAAGATTCCACCTCATCTTCCTCCATACAGCACCCGCACCTCGTGTTCGAGACAATGCCCAGCCTTACAGCGTTGTTTCCCATCGTGCAGTGTCCGATCAGTACGCCGATCAAAGCCGAAAGCAGTGGTCTGGCAGTAATAAGTAATTCCAAAGACCGCCTGCGATCCAGCGCCGGCCAAAAGGACCTCGCAACTTTGCAAGTCGGTGTTTCCGCCCAGCGTTTGCTGAGCCGACTGAAAGCCCATTTTTCCAGAAGCAGACCACATGTGGAAAGGGGAATCCCAATGCCCTTCCTCCCAGGAGCGATATCCTCTGATGTGCCCTGTCGGGCCAGCTCATCAGCATGGCAGTTTCCGGCGATATCACTTTGTGCTGGGACCCAGATTAGCCGTATGTAGAAGTCCTCTGACGTGGCCGATAAGGAGGTCAATCATTCGCCAACCAGAGCTCTGATTGCGGCCCGGCTGTCGGAGTAAATGTTCACCGCCTTCTGTGTTATGGTGCTACAACGCAGGCGGTCTACCGCTTCCTTGATCGCAGCTATTTCTGCTTAAAAAACGCTACAAAAATCTGGCAACCTGAACTTACTACTGAGCGATAGTTCCTCGCAGAAAACACAACCTCACACTCAACCCTCCAATTTCGATCCATCCGAAACCAGGCTCCTTGCGACTCTACGCCAGAGGTCAATCCCGTTCCACTGCTCCCTTAATGGAATGTGTGTGGTGAAGGAACCTCTAGGGGCGATCTTCGGCGCGCACCGATCTATCTCCTCCGCGATGAACTCGAACTTTAAGGACTAGCTAGACACATTTCATTATTGAAGCCTTAGTTTCACATTCCGTTCAGCACATTTTCGTTTTGCCCAACGGAATAGACGAGGTTTCGTAGCAAAAGCAAAAAATGTACTCGTACAAGAGCTTAACTGCCTTGAGGCTATGAAATTATTCGTTCGTTTTGAAATTTAAAAGGATCACTATAATCATTACCAACTCATCATTCGAACCATATTACCGCTGAAAAAAGCTCAGTCCAAATTAAGTGTTAATATCTAAAACAAATTCAATCCTACTGAGACCGAGTAATTACAGCAAAAAATTGCAATGCAAGGCATCCACTAAACGCCCTTTCTCCATTACCACAAAGTCACAACTTTTACATTCAAGCTATTAGCGTTTATTTTTTCAGTTGCTCCAATTGATTGATATTTAACTACAATTACATATTACAATTAATTAACTGTTTAAAGCTTAATGCAAATTAATTACGAGCAATTAAGGGCTAACTAGTAAAACATCATTCAATTGCTGGTTTTGTGTAATAAATTTCTAAAAAATAAAGCACGTGTAAGAGTATATATATGTATATATATATTTTATATCGATTTTTTATTTTACAAATACAGTGCAGAGTTCGCATCTTTGCCAGTAAATGTCATTTTAAAATATGTTCGATTTTTTTTCTCTCACAAACAGCATTAGCTTCTCCGCACGAAACAGCAAATTGCAGTAGTAATTAATGAAATTGGGGGAAACGTATAGTTAATTGCAGAGCATTGATTTTTTTGCTAGAAAATTTTAGCACGTTTGTTTATATTAAGAAGAAATTCAACTAAATTGGGCTTCTATGAATGGTGAGTGCTTTGATTCGGGACCTCGTGTGTCTCGAAAACGCTGTTTCAGCTACTTATGAAAGGCAGCAGCCAACAGAGAAGTAGCTGCACTCTGCTCAATCGAAATTTTCAATTTAGCTGTTATATTTGATATGATTGCCTTATGTTTCTTGTCTCCTCAAGCCGTTCCCATCAAAAATTTTCGTGGTAGGTGGTTTTTTTTTTGTTACCGCAACGTGTGCCACGCTTGGAGCATATTAAAATTCGAAAGTAATTTGAATCACCTGACTTTCATTACAAAACTCAGCGTAATACTTGATCAGAGTGGTTGACCTTTATATTCAACTACAAAAAGCACTTTGTAGTTGTGCATCCGTATACCTATAGTTATAAAGAGATTAGCGTCCATTAAAAGCATTCACCTAATTGCTGTGCAATCAATAAAAAATATTTTCACAAATGAAAAATTTTCAAATGTTTTTAATGACGCCAACATTCACTGCCCACCAACCAGCCAACCAACCAACCAACCGATCAATGGGCAACGAAACGCTGTCACATTGATGAGAGCATTCCAGGAATGCGCACGTGTGTGTGTGTGTTCAGTGCGCTGATAAATGCCGCTGCCGCCGACAAATGACAAATTGACAAGTAATAAAAGCAACAAATGAATCAACAAAGTCACAATAATAAATCAATGGTGGAAGCAAATAAAAATCCACGCCTCCGATTGAGTACTTAATTCCACAACAAAAAAACATACAAACCAACGAGCAAACGATTGAGAAACTTGTAAATTAACAAAAGCAACGGTGAAGCAGCAGCAGACGAGCAACAAGAAGGGAATGAAAAGGTGTACAAAGACAAATTTAAGCGAACTATCGGAAATTACAGCGCATTGGCTGTTAGAAGTGAAGTGTGACTAAAAAGGTTTAGCCTAATGTAAACCCATAAATACTGCGCGTGCGCCTGCCAAGGCACGAAGAAGTGACCACACACACACACACGCTGCGCACGCTCATTCATTTGCATTTGCGCGCATTAACAAAGTGCATACAAAGTGCTTCTGTTTTAGCGAATCTCCACAATGCATTCAGTACGCAGCGAGTGACCTTAGCAGCTGAGCTCGTGGTTGAGTTGTTTTTTGGTGGTTGTTGCTTGTTGGTTGGCGGCGAGCTCGGCTTGGTTTATTCATTGCGACCAAATGTGCTGCCACTCAGCCATCCGTCTGGCAAGCTTATTGTGTATGCGAATTTTTGCAAGTTTACACTTTGCTACAATGTCGCCCGAGCTGTGAGCCATGTGTGTCCATCAACACCGTTAAACAATATCCCGAGGAAATGACGAAACGTGTGCGTTCATAAAAACCATATCAACGGCAAAATCTCACAATACAATAAAACGAGTAAGGCAGCTCAGTTGCTGTGGAGTTGCTTTTGCAAGCCAAGCGCAGAAAACAGCAAGTGGAAAGTTGAGTTGCTTGCGCACAGCTTACAGACGCGTCCAGGACGGACGTCCACAGCTCGCCACATGATATTAAAGCCAGCAAATTAAACATTGATCCTTATCGGCATGTCAGAAATGATGCTGCTGCTGTTGCGCGCAACCACTCAACCACAAAAGTGTTGGCTGAAGATGGCGAATAAAGTGTCAAAAGCGCAACCGTCAATAGCCGAGTCCAGTCGCAATGCGCTGAAGTAGCAACTGGCGCGTTTTAGGGCACAACCTGAGGCGATGTGTGTGCGCGTCCACTGAATGGCGGAAAGTCCAGCCAAGCAAAGTGATTTCAGCAGTTCAGCAAAGAACGCGGTTGCATTGAATATTTTACGGTGGCGCTGCAAACATCACCTCAATTACAACGGCGCACATCAGGCGTCGGCGAGCGTCATCATGCTTTGCGCATCGCTCACACAAGCGCACGCATCACTCATCAATGCGCAAAGCTGTGGTTGCGGATGATGACGACGAAGAGTCAGCGACTTAGTCGACGCGTTGAGGCGAGTTGTGAGTGGCCGTTTGGCAGGCGTTGAAGCTGGCGATGAATTAATGTGAGATGTTTAGATAACCAAGGTTAATAAGCGCAGAATTTTGTGGGTTGGCAAGCGATAATAGCACTTAATTTGTTTGAGGTGATGTGATGGCGTGGCGGCTGTAGCGGCTGTAGCGGGAAAATGTCGTTAGACGCACACCACAACTTTCCTACACAAGTTATGTAGTTAGGTTAAGCACGAGAAAAGCTATTGTCGACTATGTATATAGATGCCAAGCACCACGCGTCGCTATATTATTATGCTATATACCATGGTAGGCATCTAAATCAAGTTTTTTTTTTCGTGGTGTCGATGGCTGTGACTGTGACGGTGGCGACAACTATTATATGGAACTGGCGTCATAGGCCGCCATAAACAAGGAATTCCGTCGCTCGCACGACAAAATTCATTCTTAACCGGATTACCGACGCAAGCAGACACATAAACACATGTACTAAATATTCACCGGCTGGCTGGCTGGTTGGCTGACGGACGTGCTGACTAGCTGGCCTGCACTCACCGCCGCCGCGACTATTTAATATGAACTTATCTAAAGCCCATTAACTCAGTCACTAATGGAGCTTATCGCAAAACGAAACAAGCAACCGGACACCACGGAGACATGTCCAACAACATGAGAGTATGTCAATAAGACAGGCGGCGTTTGAACGGACCGTGGAAGGGATGAAGCGATGGACGGTCGAATGGATGAGCAAGCGGGTCAACTTAGCGCTGACTGAATGAACGGATGCAGCGTCAGACAGTGCAATGAATGAGATGTGAGTAAACAATGTGCAATTTCCGTAGCTTCAAAATTTAAAAGACACAGGCAGGTCAACTTAAAAGCCAACAAAACCCAAGCAAATCCAGTTCAGGCTAGTTGAGCAAAACAAAGCAAATGTATTTAGTTGTTGTGTGGACGACGAAAGAAAACACATCGGCATGTTACAAATTCTTTACAGTCATCTCTAACTAAATAGCTGACCCCGCATGGCTCGTGAAACTTGTTGTAACTTGCACTTGGTGTACACTCACCGAGGAGGGAACTCGGAGCTCGCAACGTGCTTACCAACGCCGCTGCTGCTGTAGTTTTCTATGTACACTCGCTCAGCGCAGTAGTGGGCGTTTACATTCCATTTTTTTATTTTTTTTTGCTCTCTCTCTATTAACATTTTGTTAATCACTGCGAATGCTGCCAGTCTCATTTGGCTTGATTTACAACTTCAACAACTTTGTATGTACATACGTTTGTAGTCTATTCTAAATTTCTCTGCTTGATGTTAAAAAGCTTTGTTTTGTTCGAAGTTCATATTTTTTGTGTTGTTGTTATTCATTGGGCACCAACTTGCGCAGCGCTAATTTTACTGCCACTTAATGTTAATAGCGCAACGCTAGGCTTGAGTTTTATTTATTTTCGTTTTGATGGCTCGGAAAGTGGCTCATTGGCATTAAGCAATTTGTACTACTTAGCAATGCGCGAAAAACGGCTACAACTTTTGTATTCACCTCAGATACATACAACTCATCACTTCTAAATACAAACCAACGCACATACATTTACATATATGTTTGTACGTGTATCGATTATTGACGCCACTCTGTCGTTTCGCAATACAAAATTTAGTAGCTGCAATCAAAAAGATCGTATTGAACATTATTTAGCAGTCATTCAACAATTTTGTGAACTGACCGAGTTTCGCGGATGTTCAAAAGGGAATAGCAGTGTATGTACGTACGTAGTTGAGTGTGTGTGTGTGTGTTAAAGCAAACGGCAGCGCATAAAAGAAATCTTCATTGCTTTTCAGAAGCTCTTGGCAAATTGGTTATAATTGTGTTAATTAATAGTTGACGCCGGCGGAAGTGAAATTAGTCCAAAGCACCGCTTGGTGTGTGGGTTGAGAAAAGGTTTAGAAAAAAATATAGTGAAAAAACACTCAACAAAAAAAATTTCATTCATTTCGAAGAATCGGCGAAGTTGAAATTTTGTGCGAAGGTTTTTGCGCAACTGTAATAAAAAAAATTTGTGATCGGTTAACAAAACTCTATAAACACCAGACGTTGTCCTAAGTGAACACAAAAAATTGATGATGGAAAAAACTGCTTTGCTGATTAGAAATTCACCACTAAGCGTTCAGAAGAAGAATGCGCGCATCACTGTTTTTTGAAGTAAAATTTCTTAGTTGTGGCCTGAACTCACCACATCTAAACTCACCAAACCTAAACTCACGTTCTCTTATGTTACGCAATATAATGTTATGCTGCGTTATGTTATGTTGAATTTTCCATGAGCCAATTTAAAAATATAAAGATTTTATTAAACTCTCCACACCATAAATCCCTATACCTCGACCCATTATATTATATGTTATGTTATTTTACGTAATATAATGTTATGTTATGTGCATTACCGGGGGTAGTAAATTTAAAAATAAACGTGCCTAATAAGATGGTGCTGACTGGAATGGCGTACAGGTGAATGTGTAAAGGCGGCACAAAGTTCTTATTTTCTCTATACCAGAACTCACCACACCGTCACTCATCAAACTTAAAGTCCCCATTTCTAAGCCCCAAACCAAAACGGAACACACTTGATCTCACCACACCTGAACTCTTAACACGTCAATTACTTTCAACTCTGGGCATCTCATTTCACTTTACGTCAGCTCACGTCTATTCAACTTTCCTTAGTTTACGTCACCTCAGTTCAGCTCAACTATCTTCTTCATAAAAGGGTGCATATCAAAAATAAAGCTGTTTGATTTACATAAGTGTAATTTAACCGTTTTATTATTATTACTCGTATTAGGGCATAGTAGCGCTGCGACCTAACAAGATCTATTGTGCTAACCCTTTAAGTTGTTAATCCATCCTTAGGCTATTTATGAAATTAAGCACTTTGGAGGGTGTGGTTGTTCATATTCTGAATGGAGATAATAGTCGCTCCTCAAAGTGTATAAGCCTGAGGCCACTTATACTTGGGCATTCCCACAGTATATGCTCAGTGTTCTCCGCATCTAAGTCACAAAACCAACATTGCAACCTCTAAGAGTCCTATTTTGTGAACAATTACTTTTCATAAAACAATCACGTCACAGCTCCGGCACGTCGTTGAAAACAGCACCAGTTCAATTTAAATTGTGTGGCCGCTGTGGTCGAGTTGGTAGCGGTGCGTGCTATAACTTGAGATGACGGTGAGTTCGAGGTTCGAATCTCAGTCAGCGCAAGCAAAATCTTTATAATAGAAAAAGTTGTTTCTAATAGCGGTCACTCCTCGGCAGGCAATGGCAAACCTCAGAGGGTATTTCTGCCATGGAAAAGCTTCTCATTAAATACATCTGCCGTTCGGAGTCGGCACAAAACTGTAGGTCCCTCCATTTGTGGTAGAATATAAAGACGCACACTACAAATGGTAGGCTCGGCCAAAGCTATAAAGTGTTAGCGCCAAAATTATTATTATTATTATCATTTTCAAGTACCCCATTTTTATTTATTTATTTTTTGTTTTTGCGATAACTAATGTGCATAACGCAGTAAGCTTAAGTAAGAAGCCGAATCTGGGGTCTACTCCGACCAGTTCCGTTTAAGAACTGAGGAATCGTCGACAAATCGAACAAACATTTAAAAACCTTGTTGCACTAATTATCCTTAGGAAATAAACTTAGTTAGATTTGAGTGGTTGTCCTGAGGAACACACTTGAACTTGGCCAAAACAATACTCTGCCTTTTGCACTTTTAGTCGTCAAAGTGCAGCGTTGCAATCATGAAACCCCGAATACGTTTTATCTCCACTCACGCGGAAGGAAATGCGAGCCAAATTATTTCGACCTTAGTATTGCAAAAGCTTGGGAACTTGGTAAATTGTAATAGGATAATTCTACGACTAGCAGAGACTGGAAATATTATCAACGTTCCATTGATTGAACAAT
Organism: Philophylla caesio; assembly: GCA_963971545.1. Lineage (NCBI taxonomy): Eukaryota > Metazoa > Arthropoda > Insecta > Diptera > Tephritidae > Philophylla > Philophylla caesio. The sequence continues at coordinate 98,084,389 of OZ020609.1, read as the reverse complement.
TTAAAAAAAATGTGAAGAGTGAAGAGTTCCTAGCTGGCTTGTGACTAAGAGCGTGACTTAAGCTGACTTGATGCCAAAGCACCGAAGAGTAGTTAACCATGCGTATTCTCAACTGATGCTTATCCTGTGATCACACTCTAAGCCATCCCTTACCTTTTAGCTCATCTGCTAAACAGCCACCCTTAATATCACTATGTCCCCAAACGCAAAGGTGTCTTTTGCAAAAGTATACTTACGCAGTTTATCTATTCCAGAACTAGTGTCGGGAGACGGCACCATTACTCTAAAGACCCTAATAGCCGCTTGAGGTAGCACTCTAGAGCAGTAAGCCCTTCGCTTCAAAGGATTGCTTCTTTTGACTGAAAAACACTGCAACAGTCAAAGCTTATAGAGATCATTTGGTCATTGGGGAATATGTTCACCGCTCCTCTGTCCCAATTACCCTGATTGGCCCTGTCTTCATATGAAGGAATGCGAGTGGAGGAAGAGCTTTTGAATGCTATATTTGATAATCATCAAATCTGTGGCTGTAAGGAATAACAACCAAACTCCATTAAGTAGGAAATATATAGAGGAAGAAATGACAATAAACTACGTAATTATGTTTACTTTAAAGTATAATTTTAGTGAAACTACCAATGAATTGTGTAAATTTAGTAAAGAAATATTAACTTGGTCCTGAGTTGATCATTTAAGTTAATTAATTGACATTTTAAGTGGTTTTAAAAAATACTCCAAATTGAGTTTGGCTGTTATTCCTTGTGACTACAGAAATTTTCCTTAGTTTTATAGAATTATTAACGTAACAAGCTAAACGAGTGCTTGTAGTTAAAGCACCCTGGCAAGAAAAGAGCTTCAATCAACTTCCTTGAAATCTATCTGACCGGACCACACATCTAACTTTGATGAGTGCACTTTTTTTATGGCCAAAAGTATTGCAAAAAAACCAACTTAGTTTGTTTGTCCTTCAAAAATATGGACTCGAAGTGCAATAAGTTTTTGCTACAAGCAATCTGGAAACTATTTTACTGATTACCTTCAGGATCGTACAGTTACTACTGAAACTTTATTAATTAGGTTTTGTTTGGCATGCATACATATGTATATGAACATATATGAATATAATTACATATGTATGTATGTATGGTACTAACAATACAATCAATCCAGCCATAATTTCATATTTACGGTTTGAAAAGCGCTTCGAAAGCCACCAATATGGTTAAAGTCATGGTGTTGCCACGTCAACTGACTTCATTAGTTCGCACCAATTTAAGCAGTTGTGACCAATTGTGGCAACATCGATACATAAATCCACGCATACACAAGGACAACATATCAAAATGTGATGTTAGCAACAATTTAATATTTTCCAAATTGAAATTGTCACTTGGGCATGCGGAGAATTTGTTAACATAATAAATCTGACATAAAACATCATAATAAAAATATTAACGATGACTTATTAACTCTTGTCATTTCGTGCATTGCTCCACCGTTGATCGTGTACGATTTGCACCACGCATCGTGACAGGTGAAGTAGTCACTCGCTGCCTTACTGCGGACTCAACTCCGCAGACGCGCCGCGCAAACGCAAGCAATGCTATCAATTTAGCAGCTGCGGCTGCGCAATGCATCAAAGGCTACACTGACAACGCCGCGCACATTTAATGTTCCAACTGACATTTTTGCGTTGAAACGAGCAGCAATAGCGGAGTATGTATGTATGTGTGTATATGTTGAAGCTGAGGTTTTGCGGCAGTCCAAGTGTTTCCACAAGCAGCTTAATTGAGCAACAATCACAACAGTCCAATCAAGTCAGGACGACATAACGTCCGACAAACAAAGTGAGAGGACATTCAGATGTGAGGTTAGCGCGACACAATTGACGAAGGTTTGAGGGCTAAAGGGGAATCAATCATGCACACTAATTTGCCATTTAAACATGGTATTTGGACAATTCTGACATATTCGGCGAGCCAACGGAATGTCAACGCGAAAGCGGGCGCGCGCGCTTCCATAAAACGCCGTACTACGAGTATTTAGTCCATGCAACTGACACATTTGTTGGTGGAGTGTATGTTGAATTTTCGCCTATTGCTTTCCTTTTCCCCCCTTTTTCAGTATTTATGTATGTAGTTGAGTTGCTGCGTCGCTCAATGTCGTCAACACTAATGGACAGCAGGAGCAACAACATCAATCAGTGGTAATGAAATCGTCGATGCTTGTGCGTGTTGATGCGCTTGAATGAAAAAGAAGAAGAGCAAGCAAAAAATATGTAGCCACCGAAGAAAAGGAAATATAAGTATGTAAGTAGCAAACAGTAAAAAGTGAGCTGCCACAAATGAAAGATGTTGCACCACAACGAATTGATAAAGATGCTAAACTTTACGAAACTAACCGGAGGCCAAAAGAGAAACGCGAATCTTACACCCTTCACATCACAGAATGTGACAACTATTGGAAATAGAATAAGTTGTAGAAAAATCACTCGAAGTACCCACAAATTTGAAACCATTTTATAACTGATGGATCCCTGGCCCTAGATTGTGTTTTTTATCTTGTCAATGTTATTTTTTTTTTTTGATTTTCTTAATTATTTGTAGAATTAATAACAAACATTTATATGGGATTATCATAATCTCCTTAACCGCTTCTCGCTTTCACACATGTGATGGTGTCATATTTGTTTTCCAAGCGACTCTTTACGTTTGCTGATTGATATTCATAAAACCAACTAAGGATTCCATTAAATATAAATCCACTTAACTAAATTGTCTTTGAGGAAATCGCATTAAATTATTGTAAACCAGATTAAACTTAGTAAGAATATTTTATATTCGATTGAATTAAACCATATTAGCTTGGGATTAAATAGATTTTTGATTAAACTAATTAGGTAAGATAAAAAAAATTCCGTTGATTAAATAAGAAAAGATGTGTTTACACAGATAATAAATGATGATTTGCTACTCAAAACTGCGGTACCATCTACTCCATCAAACCATTAAGAAGGAGAGGTTGTGTCTGAAAAATATGCACTTTAAGGATTGTATCAGAATATATTGAAATATACATTTATGCCCGAATTCAGTTACTTGGTACTCGTATAATCGCAAGTCTCAAAATGAAAGGTTACTGCTTTTCCTCGCTTTTGCGTTTTTCTTTTGCTTTTATTTAAATTTTTTATAACCTGCCCATCACCAGGTCTTAATTTAGAGACTTTATTTTGAGACTTTATTTTGAAGCTGGTGAATGCTAACTGGTCTAAAATTGTGACTTTTGTCTCTATTAGAGACAGAGAGTGCTTACTGAATTCGGGCAGTAATGTCATTAACATTTGACGATTTATGTATTTCATTTCATTTAAAATCGTTCCAAAATTCAGTGGATTCCTACCCTGTTGGAAACTTCAACAACCATTAAAAGGAAAAAAAATTGGTCAACTTAAATTGCCTTAGTTTATATTAGATTATGATAGTTTAGACTAGGCTAAATTAAATTAAATAACCTTTAAATAAACTTGATAACAGCAGCAGCAACTGTGAAAGGTATAACCGCAGCATTTCACTTTCAAATTATCCAGCTTCACCTGCATTGCTGTGTGCACCCTTTTTCATTGGCGATGGATGATCCCTCCGTTGCTGAAGGTGACGGCAAACACGTAATACATCGCGGACTGCCAGACAGTCAACCAGACGGCCAGACATATGCTTCAAATGCATTGCCAATCTTCTTACATGCTTAGCCCATTGAAATTTATAAGCATTCTGTGCAGCCTGCCGTTGGCGCTCAAATTAAGTTGGCTACTCGTGGCAAGTAAAAAAAAAATTTTTTTTTAAATAAAATCCTCAAAGGAAATAATAAAATTAATATAGCAGAGCAAAAAAAAAGGTTGTTATTTCAAAAACGCGCCTGGCCATCACAAATTGCTTTGCTGCCTCGATATGTGGGCCCCAAAATGTTTCTGTGTCGAAATTGCGAACGAAATTAAATAAAGAATTCAGCAGATATATGTTTACAGACATACATACATCTCTAAAGAGGGCATCCTTACGTGCATATAGAGCTTTTAATATGTATTTGTATGAGCATAAGTAAGCTTGTATAAATAAAATATGTACATACTTACATATTAAAAAAAAATTATAAACTAATGACACAAATCGTCAAATCAAAGAAACAAATAAAATATATATATGTACATATACATATATATGCACTAAATGCAATGGAATAATTTGAGAATTGCTGACCAGTCGGCACGGCGGTTTTCCGCTGTTCTTCATCACTATAATAATTCGTTTTTACGGCGGTAATCACATAATTACTGCTTGTGAGTCTGCGCAGCGAGGACGCAAGTTCGTAGGTGCTGAAGATTGCCGGTGCTGTGCCAAAGCATTAAATGACTTGGAATGATTTTAAATTGAGATGGAATGATATGGAATGGCTGAATGTTGAATGTTGAATGTTGAGACATGAATGCGGAGAATGAATGCAAGTTTTTGCCGCCGCCATGCTCTGGAATGGGAACACAACTGTGAGAGGCAATAAAACCGTAAGGGCAATGCGTTGAGAGTAAGTTGTGTGGAAAATATGGAATTGTTTTAAGAGCAACAGCAAGCGAGTGTCTTTTTGAAGTCAATGCAGAATAAATTTCATTAAATTTAACTATTGCTTATACATAATTATTAACGATGTACTGCGCTCCTAAATTAATTCTCGAAATGTGATTTATGTTTTTTATGTTTAACAGTTTTCGTTAATTTCTAAAAAAATATGGTATACATAAATCTATGTTCCTTATCTTTTCCATAACTCCAAAACTTAAAAAAGATACCAACATAACTTTACGTTCATGGCATGATTGTTTTAATTAATTAATTAAATTCAATTAATTATATTAATTAAGTTAAGACTTCGATCAAGTTTTAAAGCCTTTTGAGACTAGCTAACAAATACTTGTAGTGAAAGCGCAGAAGCCCACAGATATTTGTTAAAATTTAAATCTCTAAAAAATGTAGAAAAGTCCCATAAAATAGAATTGACATTATATGAAAATTATTAAATAAAACTGCCATTCAAAGTAAAATTGGACCAAAAGTGGCTTATTTCAGGCCCCTTTAGGCGAACTTCAAAACAAATTTGTTTGTGGCTTCTCAAAAAGTATAATGAATGACCATTTTGCGCAATGAATTATTCCATAAAAAAAATATTGCTTATTGTATTGCTTTTGTGCTCTGATCAGAGACTAAGTTCGGGCAAAACCGAACTTGATGTAAGCCTCTTATTTCAAAATTTTCATATAGTCGGATTTCCTGCTGCAATACAACACCACATACTAAACTCAAGATATTTCCCTTCAACATTTATTGAAATGTTCGATTTTTAGTGTTTTCGAAAATTACCGTTATATGGCAGGTGGGCGTGGTTATGGTCAGATTTTGATAATTTTCCAAATATCGCTTAAATAGCCATAGTGTAACACGTATACCAAGTTTGAACAAAATCCGGGGAGGGGGGGGTTCGGTTGTTGTTTCCAGAGATATACATATGAACATATGAACTCATAATTGGGCGGTGCCACGCCCCTGAACAAAATTTTTATACAGTCGGATTTCCTGTTCGAATGCAACACTACATACCAAATTTGAGCAAATTAGCTTCCATAGCTACTGAAATATATGTAGCAATTTTTGGATTTTCGACAAATGCCGTTATATGGGAGGTGAGAGTGGTTATTGTCCGATTTTGCCCATTTTAAATACCAACCTTCCCTGGGTGAAGGACATTCATTGAGATATCTCAATTTTTACTCAAGTTATCGTCTGCACGGACGGACAGACATACAGACATCGCTAAATCGACTTCTCTTTCTATTCTGAGCATTTTGGTATATACATATGTATATGTCTATATCTATTTTGATTCCGCTATGTTGTTACAAGCAACCGTTATGCGAACAAAGTTATAATACCCTTCTACACAAGTGCGCGGGTATAAAAAAAAAATGTGCTAACACAAAATCGTTTTGGTTTTACTGCGTATGCCAGTGATGGGCGTTAACAGGAAACTGACTAATTTAATAACGGTAAAATAATAATAAATATTCATTCGTTATTTAAAATTATTTTAATGTTAAATGAAAATATATTCTATACTCAAAATTAGTTATATTATGAATACAAATTTATTCGTGCTTTAAATTATTTGAATGATGTATAAAATATTTTCATCATAAAAAATATAAAATTTGTTAATATACAATTTTTGTTACATAAATTTTTTTTTTTAAATAAGTAGTACCTTCAAAAATGCCCATCTCTGTAGCGTTGTTGCAACCTCAGTCTCTAGTTGTTAAGTGGCGAATAACGGGAAATTAAAGTGAAATTTCCATTGAATATTCAAAATGAATTATAAGTACAATTAATGAAAATATTTAAATTTGTCATTCATACCGAATCACCATTCTTTCACAAATTATTGAAACAAAAGTGCAGGCAAAATTTCAATATTAAATCGTAATTAAAATTTATTTCAGATTTACTAATATGCACATATAATTTAATACTAATAATATTGAACAGAACCAGATTCTACTGATTCAAATCACATTATTCCTACCTAATGAAATTGTATGAAATAGTTTTAAGCCGAATAATCGAGACCGATTTTTCAAGCCCTGAAACATACTTATGTACATACAAACATATACATACTTGCTTATTAAACTCTGAATCTGGGAATTAAGTGTCATTTAAAATGACAAAGCTTTCCAGACTTTTAAATGAACCTTACTTGTACACTCTCGGTATATCCATTCAAAAAATATCCAATCTCAATCTAGCAAATGTGGGAAAATTGCAAAGAAAATTTTCGTTACAATCCTCCGTTAAATAAGATGTGCAAAGATGAGTAGTGTCTATTAAATTTTTCCTTTTTTTTATTTCAAAAGGATTTACTATACAACTTCGATGATCCTTTTAGAAAAAAGTAACTCGTTTAACCGGATCGATGGTGCAACAGAGGATACCATAGATCTCACTCATGAGTTTATTTATTTATTTTTTTTTTTTTTTTTTAAGTCTATGAATAACAATTCTTACAGACTATTAACAAAAGTATTCTTATGACAAAACTTAAATACGATTATTAGTATTAAAAAATGAATTCAAGAGAATGACAAAAATATTTCTACCTACTGAAAGATCAAGCTCGATAGAAGTTGAGATCAGGTTTAATTCATTTAAAGCCCGGCTTATCGGGGCATTATAGGCATAATTAGTTCTACTGCACTTCCCATAGAACGGATAAAAACTACGAAGTTCTCTTCTTGGAACATTAAAATTTATTTTCTCTAAAAGAGCGGGACAATCAAAAGCCCCCTGGATAATGCCATGCACAAAAGATAAAGAAAGTATAGATCTCCTATTTTCTAAAGACTTTAAATCTAATAGTAGCAAACGCGAATTATACGACGGTAATGGATCAGTGAAATGCAAAGACCGTAAAGCATACTTAAGGAAAACTTTCTGAACTCTTTCGATCCTGTTCATGTTAAACTGTTGCAATGGCCGCCAAATAATAGTGGCATACTCGAGGTTTGATCGCACAAATGAGGTGTAGAGCAATTTCCATGTATATGGATCTGTAAATTCAGCACAATTTCGCCGAACGAATCCCAACATAGCGTAAGCCTTTGAAATAATATAGTTTATGTGATTATTAAAAGTAAGTTTAGAGTCAAAGATAACCCCAAGATCCTTAATCTTATAAGCCTTCTGTAGTATACAGTTAGAAAGTCTATATGAACTATGAAACCCAGTATGTGATTTAAAATAACTAACATGAAAACATTTTTTAATATTTAAGGATAGATTCGATCTAATACACCATGTGTAAAAATTTTTTATTTCCGATTATAGATTAATCATAATAATCATAATAATCAGTTCTACAAAATACCCCGCCGAACTTTGAACTGTAATTGGATACTGGAAAGATAAACCAGTTCATTACCTTTAACTCCAATGTTATTTCAAGAAGCTGACACCTTTTCGCTGCAGAGTTCAGGCACAATTCGAATTTTTTTTAGAGAAGCGATCCCCTAATCGTTGCTTAGTTGTCACTGAAGACTCCGATTTGTCAATTATCCAGTCCTCTGCCGTCGGTACAGCAAAGATCTTCTATTAAGTTTGCCTTAAAAATTTGTTTCCACACACACGGGCAAACATCGCTGTTGAATCTTTTCAATAAATACATATAATAATTATAAATAATTGCTAAAAATTTCAACGGAAAGCATTCACCAGCCTATGGCGCTACAGTAAATATTTCAAAATGTACTAAATACTCATAATTATTATGTGCACGTCGCCATCGGGCAAATAATTTTTAATTACTATAAAATTAAATTCGAAGTAATTAAATCATTATTGAGGTAAAGTGCGCCATTTTAGTGCAATCAGAGTAAGAATTCGCGTTTTATCTGCGCCGATTTCGTTTTTCTGAACGTATTTCCTTACCAAATACAAACATATAGACGTACATACATACATACAAACATGTGTACGAATGTCGGCACCAAGCCGCGCCTTTCCTTTAATTGATGACATTCCCTCATGTGGCGTTGATTAAATTGCAAGCAATAATAAAAAGCATTGGAGAGACAGCGACTGACAGTCGTAGAAAAGCATTGACAAACAATATTGTCTACATGTATGCATAAATGTTCATTTATATGTATGTATGTATATAGTATATACATACATATATACATTCGTGCAATGAATGCAAAGAAAAACTATATAAACATTGCAAATATTGCAACTATGAAGTCAACAATGAGTCAAGAACGCGGCAGTCACCGTCAGTCAAAGAAGATTGAGAGCAGGCGAGAGAAAAAGGAAAGAGACATCGACGTTGCACATTTGACAGTCGCTAACTGCAAACAGAGTTGCTATCTCGGAATCACAATCGTAGTCGTGCAAATCGTTTAGACGTTTGAGCGCTTCGCTTCAAAACACTTGCCGCCGCCATATTATTTTTTAATTATTATTGTCAACAACGAAGTAACAAAATAATACAGCAGCCACACGCTGCAATAAAGCGAGACGACAGCAGGCGGCAAATTAACACGACATTAGCGAACGACGAATTGGCGAATTGGCGAATGCAACGCTGCGGAAGAAGGAAATGTGAAGGTGATGTGAATTGAGGAAAAACGGAGAATAAGAAAAAAATCGAATGAAAAAAATTCACTCTTTCGAGTGGCGGCTCCATAACGCGAAAAACGACAGGAGCTATACACATGTATATACGTATGTGTATGTATGTACATATAGTAGGAATGCACGTAAAACATGAATTGCAACTGCAGCCAAAAAATTCAGTAGCGAAGAGAGTAATTAAAAAATACATGCAATAATTGGCGCCAAAATGTGAAATCAAGTCTTCTTTTTTCTATTGACAGTCACAGAAATTGACAACTGTCAATTGCCAATTGATCGACCGCCTTGACATGGACATTTAGTTCTACATGTATTATTTGTACAGATTTGATTGCTCGTCAATTAAGGTGTTCCGCGGCTACATCTGGGCCGCTGAGGAGAGTTTTTCTAAATTTTTTTGAATGGTCTGCTAATATTATATACATCTTAAGATTAATTGTGGCCGCTGTGGTCGAGTTGGTAGCGGTGCGTGCTATAACTTGATATGCTGCTGAGTTCGAGGTTCGAAGCTCAGCCATGGCAAGCAAAATCTATGTCATAGAAAAATTATTTTCTAATAGCGGTCACTCTTCGGCAGGCAATTGCTAACCTCCGAGGGTATTTCTGCCATGAAAAAGCTTCTTATAAAATACATCTGCGCCAAATTATAATTATTATTATTAAGATTTATGAGACACGTCGGCATGAGTGGATGCCAACAAAGGTTAAAGGCGAAATAAATGCGGATTCTCTTGTTAAAAGGCAAGTTCATGTGTGGGTGAGAAAATAATTCATCTATTGTGATAATTTTTGTACAATCCTCCGAGAAATCAGGCCGGATGGCACACGCGTTTAGAACGAAAAAGCACAGAAAGATCTTACGTTCAAGAAAAAACTTTTCAAATGATTAACACAACCTATGTATAAAAAATTAGTGAAAGGATGGTGCGGAGTTTATTGATTTTTCAGAGCCTTATGACAGATTTTTGTGCCTTTGCTTCCAAGCGACGGCAAATATCGTAGACGATAGAGCGTTAAGGTGCACAAAGTTTATAAAAATTTTGATACAGCCCAGCCAATTAATATCCGGAGACATTGCCGACGTTGCTGTATCAAACCATCAGTCTGGCTCTTAAAGTATCCTATGCGATACGAATGTTTCGTGTGAATTAATAGCCGAGGCCAGTGGATCTATACATATTTACATATCTGTATTGCAATGCACTATTCTCTGTTTATGTCGTTTTATTGATGGACCTGAGAAACTCAGCCAAAGAAACGACATTACAGTATACTTTGATTGTTTCGTCACCCAACCGTTAAGCTAATGCTCAAATAAACTTTAATCAAATCTGAATTTCTAAAAGGTTTTTTAAAGCCATCAGTAGTTTTATCAGACAAGATATTTTAGCCCTTAAGCGAGCACCTGTTCAGTAATAAAGTTAAAAACCCGCTTTTGATAGACTTACGGCCGTTTTCACTATCTCTGGTTAGGCGCTTAATCGGAACTTAAAGCGCCGGGTAAGACCACCCGTCAGATACGTTAGTGATGAATAGTAATTTGTATTGCAGCTAACCGCCGTTAATTTTAACAAGAGATGGTGAAAACGGCCCTTAGTTTAACTTTCCATGTTTTTAATCGTAGTAGATTTATTTCGATTTATTCATGCGGAGGGTAACCTATCCTGATCCCCGAAGCTTTGCGAAGTTCAGTGTGTTCAGTTCGATCTACCTCGTTCCGACCGACTGTGTGACCAGCGGTTAAATTGCTTTATAAGGCCGGAGATTTGCTTCTCCTTGAAAGAAAATTGGAAATAAAAGAAGTTATTCTAATATTGAGGACTAACCTTAAACCGAGTCAGTTAAAATGTGTCCGAAATTCCGTTACAATTTTATTAAACACTCATTTTTGAATACATTTTTTTATTTTGGAAAACTACTTAGCATTCTCAGAAAAACAAAATGTTGCTTTGAGAGAAAAATGGTCTGTTTCTCGAGATGAGAAAAAAGTAGTTCTCAACTGCAATTCTCCAAACCTTTAATTATAACTTTTCGTTATAACGTAATTGTATTTTATTATTGTTTTTCACTTGATAACTTAAAATTCCTTGTTCCTCTTAGGTTGGAGTAATTTTTTTTTCTCAAGTTCATTTTAGTTTCCAATAAAAGGTTAGAGATGAGAAGTAGAAAGATTGCATAAATATTTATTTTTGGTGTTTTTTTAGGTACTCAATCGAAAACTGCAACAAGCCACACTAATTTCATTTGCACTTATTGCAATTGGTGTCACCAAAGCACAAAATAAAAACATATTTCGAAGTTTAAAGTTGTTTATGCAATTACCTAACAAGTAATTTTTCCCAAATGAGCATTTTGATAAATAGCAGTTGATGGCTTTAAACGATTGAGTATTGGTAAGAACACAAAAAAATTATCCGCCAACCATTCCAAGTGATTTTTCATTAAACCAACTGACATTTATAGCCATAATCAGAGTTTCCAGTTGGTTTTGCCGTTCCCACTTATGTGTACCCGCACACATACTTACAAGCATATACGCACACATACATATACACAATCAAATCAACAGCGTTTAGTTTCCCAATGCACACGAATCGCTAAAAGAAGTCCAATAAAATAGAAGTAATAAAACAACGCTCATCGCTCAGCTTAACTTAAATAAGTAATTTCATTTTAATTGCCAATTTTTATGGTTTCATTGTAAAAACTCGTTGCGAAGCGGTTCCTTTTCTGTTCGGCTTTTTTGCATTTTTTTTTTAATTTTTTTTGGAATTCAAAAACGATGCGTTAATTAGATATGCGCGTTCACCTGAAAACGCGTTTGCAAAGTGTTGAGAGAAAATTGAAGACATAAAAATGCGTTGGTATTAGAATCGATGATAAAGCTGTTAGGACGAACATTCAGTTTTCTGTTATAGTAATAAATTAATAACTTGTCATATTTAAGTATTGAACCAATCGATTGCATGCCATACAAGTTTTTAGTTTTACATCATCCCCTTATGGTATCATACGGTAGAGAAAAAAGAATGGCGGATATATAGACTTAGTAGTAAATGAAGACAATTCCAAAAGTATATTAACTAAGTCAGGCAAATAAGCGTATAATAGTTGTCACAGTGTGTATACTTTCATTGAAATATTTGAGACTCTCAAAAAGTTTGCTACAGCCCTTTTTCATTTCTGAGCTCTAATTTGGAGCATTACACGGGTCAACACGAAATTTTACCTAGACTCAAAAGTATTAAATTTCCATTCTTTAGTTCGTAATTAGACGAAAAAAAAATATGTAGCATGAAAAAGTTTGCTTTTGTATTTATAATGTTTTCATTGTATTGGCCGTGATAACGTTGTTCGAAGCTCAAAATGTTCTGATGAAAACGTTCTCCTTGCCATCTAGAAGCAAACTTTATACGGAAAAAAGGTATTTTCTTTTCGATTTTGTTCATAATTAACCAGAAAATCATAAAATAAACTTTAGGACGAAGAACGAACATTTTTTTGTGGGTTTACCTTATATTATCATTCGAACGTGAAACAAAATTCATAGTGGCAAGATATCCAATTCGCTTTTCATGTCAGTTCACAGGCCCCTTACACTGCAGTTCGTATCGAAATGAATTTCCATTCGAAAGCCCAATTATTTTATTGTTTCAATCGTTCGAATTCGAACAAATTTTCTAGTGAATGAGACTCAGAGTATATCTGAATGTACGCTCGTTTTCTCGAAGAAAAACTGCTTTCTATATTGGAGTTACCACATTTTTTGGCGCATAAATAAATAAGGGCATATGTGTAGTAAGAAGTAGGAGCAGGCCGGCATTTTTCTCATAAGGATGTGCGATTAATCAATCCTTCGAATAAGCTGGTTAAATGAACTGATTAAGTGATTAATCAGAGAATAATCAAAATTATTAATTTCAAGACTAATTAAATTTTTTTTAACACCTTCAAATTAATTTAATTAATCATCATGTAAAAGTAGCAAAAAATAATTTTTACCTAAAACATACTCACAAGAAACCAAATAGTAACAACATACATATATCAAAATAATTCTTATTTAAAATAAACAGTGAGAGCTTAATATCTGATTGATCAGAATCAACTAATAGGACACAATTCAATCAAAAATATCTACGAAATTTTATTTTTTTTTCTAAAATATTTTTAAAAATGCAAGATTACGCCTAAGCTACGAAGTGAAGAATAGCAAAGGTAGGAGTGAAAAAGTGGACAAGGTCAAGATAATGAACTTTGGCGCTTTAACATTGCTTAAATTCGTTTCAAGTTTCTTTGATTACTTATGACACATTCGCCAATTTTTCGAAATCTTGAATTTAATAAAAAATGAAATACTGTAAAAATAATTAGAAATCACAAATAAGTAATACAAATTGTTATTTCTATTACTTGGTCCATGTAAGTCGGTTGCAAGAATGGTTTCTTTTTAGTCTACAGTGACGTCTAATAAATTGCAAAGCCTAAGTAATAAAGTTCCAGTATCATCTATTCGTGCTCAAAATTGTGTAAATTAATCATAAAATTGTCTGAAAAACCGGCACTTTTTTATTTTCGAAAACTACCGTTAAATGTGAGATGAGTGTATGCATTTCTGATTTCAGAAATTTTCAACACTACTTACTGACAGCAAACAATTCCATAGAGGTCCGTTTAAAGAGTATTCAGATATAAAATTTTTTTATAAAAGGTTAAGTATCTGCCCATTTTTCAAACCTCTTTAAAATATCTATTCCTTCGTACAAGCTTACTCTACAATGAATTTTTTTTTAACTAGTGCTTTCATTTGTTAGTTATGGCAGTTTAGAGATTTTTCAAAGTACTGATGTACATGAGGTAGGCGTGGTTATTGTCCACTTTCAATACCATCTGTCCTTAGACAAAAATAAATATTTGTACATTTAAAATCTCGTTAAGGCATCTTCATTTTTACTTAAGTTAGCTTTTCACGGGCGGGCGGAGCGGCCGGCATCCTCGATTTAAGATTTCATACTAGCCATTCTGCATAATGTTTTAAGTTACTGATATTATATCGATTACAAAAAACTTTTATTAAAATGAGGTTTTCTCGAAGTAAACTTCGCAGGTGCTTTGATAACGACACAAAAACAAAAACCTTAAACCACCTTGATTGCTTAGTTAATTAAATTGCATATAACCATTAATTTTAATAAAAGCACACTTGTATGCAAACGTAATTCAATTAAGTAAACAATGGCTAGCACGTTTTCCTGCAAGAATAAATTCTAATTAAAATTAATAACTTTTTAAATGCTAAACAAAATACCGCAAGCGCGCTTCGATTAAACCAAAAAAAAACAATAAAAAAAAAACAATATAAAATTAATCAAACACGCAAAGCTATATATTTATGATATAATTCATAGCGCAGAGACTCACAGTAAATAAGGAATTACTCACAATGCCACGCAAATGAATTTATAGAATGCGGTTGGCAAGACGCAGTTGTTTATGCTGCTCGTAATGCAAATTTACAAGTGGTTGTTGGGTGTGTGTATGCATGTGTTTTTAAAACGTTATTATGCACTAAATGAATTATAATTATTTTTTAATAAGTTTGCGATAAGAATAATAAAAAATTAATCAACAAACAAGAGTTACACACGCAAATGAGAATTAAAAAAAAAAAAAAACATTGAGAGCCACTCTTCGCGCTGTGTCGCTTAAGGCAACTATTGCAGACAGCAGCTCGGGCTATTATGGGGTCTCCATACTTCGTGGATCGATTGCAGGTTGTGAGGGGCAGAAAATGGTGACCAAAACTGATTTGGTTATGCTGTGCGTATTCACAAGCATAGCTTATTGTGTTTGCCAGCAGTTATGGTCATGGCATTAGCGTGACTTTGCTGCGCTTGATGGATTTTGGTTTGGTATTCGCGCCTCAAGCGCGCACATTTCGACATTCACCACGCTGAAACTCCTGCGCATCGCACACTATTACTCGATTTATATACCAAATACAAAAAAAAAAATGGCGTAATTTAATAAACACTAAACATGCAATTATTTTACACTTTATTATCGCAATTTAAAATTTGCAACTCGCCACTCACTCACTAGTCGCTAGTCATCAGTCGCTAGTCGCCAGTCGCTAGTCAAGAGCGCGTTCGCACGAGATCACTTCGTTTTTGACTGACTGATTGATTGCCCGACTGGTGGTGGCATAGATGACTGCCATGACTAACTTGCCTACCTGCTTGCCTCTCGAATAGTTCACTTAGATTGGCGCTTGTTGAAGGTTACACGCTCGTGAGGTGCTGCAGTTTCGTACTCACATTCGCTAACATCTTGCGACCTCATCGTGCGGGATTAGAAGTCATGCGTTCGAGGTGAATATAATCGCGGCTATTGGGAATTTGCAGCAAAGAGATCGAATTAGATGAATTCGCAGACGAGTTGTAGCTCAAAATGGCTTGAACTTACTTTGAAGTGCGTGCATAGAATGGAAAATCAAATGTTCCGCTTCGACTTAGTCATATAGGCTTTGAAATGCTATACGAGTAAATCTTTGTTGAAGTAGAGCACGTAGTGATTAATCACACATACATATGTGCAGTTTACTAAGCAAACGGAGCACGCATAGTTTCTTTATAGGCGCTACTTATAAAAATTTATTTATATTTTTTTTAAATTATAACCGCGAAATATTAGAAAATTAAAAAAAAAATCTAATTTTAAAATAAAATATGGTTCATTCTCTAACTTAAAAGTTAAAATCTTAAATTTTAAACGTAACAAAAAAATGTTTTTTTGTTAGATAATAAAAATTCTAAATATTATTTTTATAAGTGCAAGTTTTAAGTAAATTACCTTTGATTTTCGAACATTTTGTTTCTAACTGATTTTTTGTAATTTTTTCATTTAAATCATTCTTGAATTTTTTTATATGAAATAGTTCGCAATACCGGTAATTGTAATGTGTAGCCACTGCAAACTAGAAATTTATTATTATAAAGTGTTCACTCAGAAAAAATTCTTTGAAAAATTTTTAAATTTTATGAAATTAAAAAAAAAAAATTATTTTATTGTTAAGAATTTTTTAAAGGATAATACTGTAAAAATAATAATAATTTAAAATAAAAAACAAAACAAAAAAATTTTAATATAAATGAAAAAAAAGATAAATATTATCTTATTTTGAAATTGGTTATTTATTTATTATATACACACACATATGTATGTATGTACATTGAATTTTAAGTAGCGCCTAATTCTGGCTGTGCTACATTTACTGCATGGGACATTTACATTTTTTTTCTTCACAAAATTCACACACACACACACACACACTAGCGTTGACTAACATTTTATTCACACTCAACTCAACTCATTTCATACACCATTTAATCTGTCCGTCCACTTGTCCATGCTCTGCCCATTTACTTAGTATATTCGTTTATCTATTACTTGAACTCGCTGTCGTGTGAGCCTACCATTTAAAGCTTGTGCTATTTTCTTTTTTTGTTATAATTTGTATTAGGTATAAAAGTAGTTAGGCTTTTCTTCACTATCAACTTGCTCATTCATGTCTTGGAACCATTGAGAATTTTAATTAAAATGGGCGTTAACTGCATTTTCCATCACCTTTTCAACATCAAACGTTTTAGGTTAGCTTTTAATTAAATCAACTTCAGGCGGCTTTGAACAATTTGTAGGCTTTTGTGATTGAAAAATATGTATGTTTTATTTATGAAATGAGAAAAGTTGAAGAAATATGAAATATTTATATGCGTAGTATTTACAAATATTGACATAGTAGTGCACTTTCTAACAACTCATTTTTCAGTCCATGTGTATAATTAAAAAAAAAAAAAGGTTCAATGTTTATCCACTGAATGCGACTACTTACTTACTTAATTGGTTCGATAACGGCCTATGCGATTTTGGCCGAGCTTAGCATAGCACGCATAGAAGTTATTTCTATCATTCTACCCAAGTCCTGTACCGCTTGATCTTTCCAACGCCGAGGAGGCCTCCCCTTTTCTCTGCTACCACCAACGGGTAACGCGTCGAATACTTTCAGGGCTGGAGCGCTGCACTATATCGTACAGCTCATCGTTCTATCATCTGCAGTATTCACCATAACAAAGGCGTAAGGACCCATAAATCGGAAAATCTTTCTCTCGAACACTCCAAGAGCCCTCTCATCAGATGTCTTAATCGTCCATGCTTCTGCGCCATACAATAGGAGTGTGGTTTTTGTCCGTCGAGAGAGGACTTTACTGCTCAATTGCCTACTCAGTCCGAAGTAGCACTTGTTGGCAAGAGCGATCCTCCTTTGGATTTCGAGGCTGACATTATTATTGTTGTTAATACTGGTTCCAAAGTAAACGAAGTCCTCTAAATTTTCATACAATACAACACAACTTCCAACATTGCTTTGCTAGACCTGTTGCTCATTTTCTTTCAAACAGCATCGGCCAAAAAATACATTTTCGTCACATAAAACTAAGACTTTGTTAGACTGAAATTGAATGGTATACAAAACTGTATACCTGAAATTTTTCTAAATGATATAAATACAGAACTACGAAAATTTGTTAACCATTTTTTTTAAATTAGATCCCCAGAATTTCACTACAACATTTATTTTACGTGGTAACTGCTTTTCGTTAATATTCTAACATTGTAGGCAGAGTTTGCAGAAAAATGGTGTATCTTCAATTTTATAGCCCATTCAATTCTAGTCTAAAAAAGTGTAAGTTTTAAGTTACCAAACACAACGCACTACTCAATCTACTGTTTATATGGGAGGACACGTTCAGGACCTTGGGCGAAAAAAAATCGTTAAAAATCAACGGTAAATTTTAGTACATTTAAACTTTAACTTTATTGCCGAAAAAGGTTTCTCAGTTAAACGAACACGAAACGTTTTGTGGCAGAGATTAAAAATTTATTGTAGTTGAACAATTTTGTGGTTCACTGTTAACCAATCTCTTTTACTTTACTAGATCACCGCCAACATGTTGCAATTAAGAAAATAAACTCATTTTCAATTTTAGAAATTAAATTTCGCAAAGTTCCTGAACTTATTAGCAGTTTCCTGTTAATTTTATTTGCAATGTTTACCCCAATGTCGGCGCTACTGTTGTATGTTTGTATGTATGTATGTATGTATGTATGTACAATTACATCTTCGTACGTTTCGTTGCCGCTGACACCGGTACATGTGTGTTTGTATGTATGTATGTACACACGCATGTTATTCGCTTTGCTGTTTATTATTTGGCATTGCACTGCAGGATGTTGTTATGTTTATGTTATATTCACTTGTACGCGTTGCTGCTACTGTGCTGCGGACATGCTGTTGCATTGTTGCTGTTGTTGTTGTGCCGGACGGTCAGTGCGTTGGCAAAATTCATTTCCCCGCTTAACGAGCGGGTCATCTGGCACAGTTTGTTTGTTGGCTGCAGGTTAATTCGGGCGCCTCATCCTTTTCGATTGTGCTCGCTCGGCTGTTTTATGTTCTTTGCAACTTGTTGCAATCTTAATGGAAATGTAATCCGCGAGATCATCGCTGAGGCATCGCAGTGCTTTAGCTAAGGCGACAAAAGGGTTGTTTGACTCATTGCTGGCTGCTGGCTGCTGACTGCTGACTGCTGGCCGTGTGAAGTTTTACATTTATCGCTTTTGGCAAGAGATGAGCTTGAATGATTATGAATACCAATGCAAAAAAAAATCTGACATACATTCGAGTATGTGCGAACTTGTGAGCTTAAGTATTAAAATAATAATTTTAGGAATTCATTTCCGGATGAAATATGTTATGTATGTAAGTTTCTTAGGCGCGGGCTGCACGCATACAGCTGGCTCAAAGAACGTGCTGAAAACCGGAAATTAAAGTGATCACAAATTTATTGCAGATGTTTTTTTTTAATATATTTTAAAATGGAGATAGGAGGTTTTCGAAAACATTGATGAAAGACCCAGAATGACGCATATGAAATGTTCAAAAATGCCTGGAGCGAAACCTTTCGGGGATATACCGCAAAAATATTTCTTTTTAACCGAACTGGACTAGGAAAACAGAAAAGAGTAAATAAAACACGTTCATAAAGTTGGTATAAAAAAATTGTGAAGAATCTTGGTGCGAGAAAAATTTAAATTGGATCGATTAACTTATTAAAAATATACATACATACTTACATGCTAAAATTTTAAGAAGGAAATATTTTTTTTTGAAATATTTTTAAGGCGAAATAACGCATAATAGGAAGAAACTGTGCCAAAACAATTAACCCTTTTACACTGAGATGTGCGGGTACACCTAGAATAATACAGTAGAGCTTCTTGTGATACCGCTGAGTTATAAACGCCCCAGAACAGTCCGTGTTTAATGACAAACCTCCGAGAGTATTTCTACCATGAAAAACCTTCTCATAAAATACCTTTGCCGTTCGGAGTCGGTACAAAACTGCACGTCCCTTCATTTTTGGTAGACTATAAAGACACACACCTCAAATAGTAGGAGAAGTTTGGCCAAACACCGAACTATACAGTGTAAGCAACAACGTTATTATCATTATTACTTCGTCTCAATTGCACTTCCCCTAACCTCTTCCCTCCTATTTCTGAAGCTTGCATATATCCTATAAATCATTATCGACTTGACTACGCCTTCATAAAACCTAGAAACTAAAACAAAAGAGAAACCGCTCAGCAGTAATATAAGGCAAATGATGCCTCTTTCGCTCTTAGTGTTCTGCAAACTTTCTTGTCCGAATCCCCCAAATACTATAATATACCTATAATCCCAAATACTTGACTCTGACTCAAAGACTCACCCAAGGGACAGAAGTTACACATAGTGGGGACAGTCACATATTGACAATCGCCACCAAAGCATTTAGACGACGACTTTAATGTTAAAAAAAAATAACAATTCCGTATGATTTAAAGTATAACTGTAACGAATTATGGCAAAGCATGAAAGAAAGAACATATTGAAGTATTAAAACGCGCCTAATCCATTCCGGAATGGTATCGGTTTCAAACTTACAGAAACTATGCAACCGATATTGTTGCTCTATGAACCCCTTAAGGGTCAAACATCAAAAATTTCAGATAATTTAAAAATAATTTCAAATTATCTGCTTCCAATTATTTTTGCGGAACTTCCAAAACATGCAAAGTAGAACTCATTAGAACCTGAGAAGATTTCGACACTGATACTCACTCGCGAAAGTGTAGCGGAAAAAGGCAGTAAATGCGATTCGAAACTAAGTTCTTAGAAAACGAGTATATCTACTTAGAAGTATACATAAATTTACTTTTTGAAAATCTCAAGGTGTCCCTTAAGACCTAGTGCTTTCCTTTCGCATGCGCACTGGATTTTTAAATTTTTTTCAAAATATTATCGTACTTTTACTGCGGCAACACTGCTTCAAGTTATGTATTTTCATACTACATATCTTCGCGCTATCCATTCGATCATTCCTGTCGTCACCAGCGCCACCAACAAATGGCCAACGGCCGCGCCACCGCACCACCGCACCATCGCCACATCGCAAACACCGTTGGCCGATCGCCGATCGCCGATCAGCATAAACTGCATTGCTGCGGCTGCCACGAATTCATACCACAAGCTGAACAAGATATATTGCCTCTTTCGCTGCCTTGACAGTTGGCAGCTTACTTACTACATATTTGTTTTTGTTATTGTTGCAGCACTTGTTGTTGCGGCTGCTGCTGCTGCGATTCCTGCTCTTGCTGAGCCATTGCGAGTCAATGCAGCTTCCGTCGTCTTCACTTTGGACATTGCTTTTGCTGCTAATGCCACTACTTTTGCTGTTGTTGTTGTTGTTGGTGTGGTTGTTGTTGTTGTTATTGCTGTATTGCTGATACACTCGCTGTTGTTATTGACAGGCGTACTAGCCTTAACGTGTTCTGATTTAATGAATTACACGCTGATTGCCGCGATATGCAATCGTGTTGATGGCTTCTGTCCGTGCCTTGCGGCCACAGCCCATATTACGGCTGATACGGCAATAAGCACTATTGTTGTTGTTGTTTTTTTTTTTTTTTTTTTTTATTACATACTGAAGTTGCACAGTTCAAATTTTTTTTTTGCCATTTCATTCTTTTTCTTATTGCATTTTGCGTCGCTGCAGCTGCGTGCTTGCCTCTAGCTCGTACTCGTCCTGCCAATTTTTGTTGTGGCATTTGACTTCTTAAATTATGTTGCTTCGATAATTTTATGGCCAAATGGAGGGTGGCTGCATATTTCTGCCCATTTTTGGTGCAGTAAAAACTACCAAAATGGGTAAAATGCATAATTTAAAATTCTCGATATGCATCTTTTGTTGTCTGCACGTTCGTCGTCCGCGCATAGAGCGTAGAGCGTGGAGCGCAAAGAAAGGAAATTAATTAAAATGTTGTTTTTTCTCTCCTATTTTTTGCTGTTTTTCTTCAGATTTTAATGCGATTGAATGGAGTACAAAATGATTTCAAATATTTTAAGCAAAAACTCAAGGGACTGATCTAATGCAGCGCTAATGAAAGCTGTCAAGCTGTCAAATTGTCAAATTGATTGATCAGTGTAGAATGTGTGCAAAATGCATAATTCGAATTTTTTTGTTTTTTTTTCAATGCAAGTAATTTAACTCGAGGGACAAAATTTTTGGAAAGCTTCGAAATTTTACATAATTGAATATTCTGAACGATTGTCATCTGATACCGACTAAATATGACCCGTTCATTTTTAAAAATAAAAAATGGATTTCATTAGCAATTTCATGAAGATTAATCCATAGAATGATTTTGAACGCATTGAAAAATGCAAACCAATAAGTGAAATAAAGCGAAATTGTGATTGCTTCAAATAAAGATTTTGAACTTAGGATTCCTAGCTAAAGAATAATTTTCTCCCAATTCTTCATTGAAAAAATCTTCTTACGTCTCCTCATGGAATTTCACTAGAGAAGCACTCAAGAAAGGTTTAGGGATATCGTGGAAGAGCTTATCTTTGGTTGCCCTGCTGAATGTTAAGTAATGTTTCCGATTTGAAATTTTGGGGAACGCGAAAAGCGCCGAATTCGGAGGATTAAAAAGATTCCGCTGTAATCAAAAGTTTTAATCTCTTACGACATTTATGTAAGATTTCTGTGCCAGTGTGTCCAAGTCTATTTAACCGTTTTCCCAGCTATCTTGAGGCTTAAATATAGTGCCTGCCTATGACGAATTTATCGCCGCGAATGTTAGTCGTGAATAAACAAAATTCGCCCGAAGTTTTTTCGCTAGCGGCAGCGATCAAATACTCACCAATGTGACCATATTGTTTTTGCTGAAAAGTATTACTTTGATTAATTAAAAGAACATAACCTTAATTAAAGCTTAATAAAAGCTAATTTCAATATTTTATGGTTTTGTTAAACTGCCTTTTTCTTGCCATATTAATTTATGTTCTAAGAGTTGTATCTGTAAATATGGCCACTCCATCAACTGATATTCAAAGTGTACACGTTGTTGCCGTAATTGTGTTTTAGTGAGCAAAATTTAAGGGCGAGCGTCACTAAGCACCTCGCTCTACTGGACGAAAATTCGCCATTCGCCGGAATTCTATTTAAGCTATAATTCTGAAAACAAACGTTTACAGATTTTCACCATTGAATGTTGTGGATGATGAAATGTGTTTTTCTAATAGCTCTGTTTGCAGACATTTACACCTTTTTAAATAGTTCGAGGACTTTTCTTTACGTCTTATTAACATTTTGATTCGTTTTGAGGTTTGATTTGGATAAGAGGTTTCCTTTAAAAAACATGATTGCCACATTCCTTTTATTTCCTTCTTCTTGTTTATGTTCGTTAAGAATGCATACAGAACAACGGTGCTTTATGCCAAATTTGTTCCAGAAAAATGTGTGGGAATTGATATGTGGTGACTATCATTATTTTTATCTAAAACAAACTCGTCTTAATTTTACCATTAAAAACTCAAGAACGCAGCAATCGATCCATTAGTAAACATCATTTTATAATCCAATTTGGCTCATATTCTAGTTATGTTTTGATAACGGCAACATAAATTGTATCGAAAGAAAAAAATGACAGAGAACGCTGGAGTAATACTAAAAATCGTATTTGTTTTCACTTAAGTTTTATGTTTTTTTTATAACATTTATTGCTAGTTTTTCGCAAAGCGAAATATATATAATAGTAAGGGAAAAAATTTTAAAAATGTATTGCCAGCGGGAGAGAACTTTTGCAACAGCGCACGACAGGACAATGTCTATCGGCGTATCTACTTAGTTATCAAATAAAACATGTACATACTGTCATACATTTTTATGAGCCATTTTCACAGTCCAAATGTATTTATGCAACACAGCTAACTGAATTGGGTTTTCATACTCGCTTGTTTTCACTTAATTAATTTGTTAATTATTTAGTTGTGCTGAACAGAAAGACTTGACTTAGCTCTTTATTGTGAAAAAAAAAAAAATCTATGGAACTTGAAGGATCAAGAGAAATTGAATAAATTCTCACTATAGCCGGTAACGGTGTACATATTTCACCGAATATATATCGGTGTGACATTTGATATTTTGCACCGTTAAAGTGTTTGTTGCTCCAACGCACCATCGAACAATAGGGCGGCAGGTGGGTAAACATGAAGATCACGTATGATAAAGGCAAGCCCTTTCAGTCGTATGCAGATATGTATACTCGCATTTACATACCTCTGCGTACAGCCATAGTTAACAGCTTCATCTGCGTATTCATTAAAATAATTAAATACAAAACAAGCCATGAACTTTGAATATAACCCCAAAATCGATGATTGAGTTGTTCGGTGCGAACTTAAAAAGCAAGAAAGTAAATAAAAAAAAAGAAAATGGAAAACATATTCCATATGGAAAGCACAAAATGCAAAATGCAGTCAGCAGTCAGCAGTCGGAAGAATGCCAATTCGTGGGCAATAAAAATATTGTTGCCACAAGCCAAAGACCCACAAAATGAGTGGTACGCAATAGCGGAGGCACATTCCGACGGTAATTAAGAGCAGAGCTACCGTGTTACTTACGAGTTCCTGCAATGAATGCAGACGACCGAGGAGCGAAAAGAGTGTAGAGAGCGAAGACAGCTGAGTGTGGCACTAAGTGGACACTGGCTCTTGTATAAATTTGTAAAATTTATGCAACAGCAATTTTGCATTTTTTCTCTGTTTAATTATATGCTGCTTGCTGCGTTGCACTAAAATAAACAAAACAACAACAGCAAGCTCTCATTAACAGTTGAATGTGTGTGCATAGAGCGCATGCGCGCCGTCGAAAATCATTTATACACCAGCACATATTTTGCAATTGAATTTTATAAAATATATATTTTTATTCAGTTTTAGCATTTAGCGGTTTGCTCTTCGCCGTCGTGTATTACATAAGCACGTGATCGAGACGATGCGCGACGTACACATTTTTTAAATTGATTACGCACGCAATGAGCAAAAGTTGTCGCTACAATTACATTTACAGCAGCAACAGGAGCATTCTGTCAGCAGCAGCAGCAGCAGCAAAGTTGACTACAAAGCTGTTTCGACAACGTCAGTTGCAAACGCAACAACTGCCACCACCGCCACCAGCGCTACAGATGATGACTGCTCGCATCGCTGCTCTTTTGGCTGCGGCTGTGACAAACAGTGGCAATAGTTGTGCCAAAAGTGCAAATGGTGGGCAATTATCGCAACAAGTTAATTACCTTTACAGCTGCAACACTATGTCAGTGCAGTCGGACAGACAGACGACAGACTGACAGACAAAAAGTACACCGAAACTACATAAAAGCGCACAAGAATTGCATAAACATTAACCGAAACTTCGACAGATGCCACAATAGTTGCACGCGCCTACTGTCTACTAGCTGGCTCTGTGCAGAGTCAACTCTTTTTGAATGTGTCTTCCTGTATGTCGGCTTGTTGCAATATACGATGAATTTTTTTTCTAGGCGCGCACGTATGCCAAGCAACTTAAAGTATTCGCAAAATTGCCACAGTGCTTTCACTGCGTTTCGAATAGCTTTACATAAGTAAGAAATTATTTAAACAAACATTTCAAATAGAATAAATTTCTTATCCGGGTTTTAACCTCAAACTTTCTATTTCCTTCGACTATCAAATGTCAACGAAAAATACGCACAAACTAATAGAATGAGGCCGTAGTTCCACTTTGTCCAACAACTATTGACTGCTCATTAGCAATGACAGAATATTTATCATTTTATTAGTGCGTTCTTCGTACCATATTTAGTGTCCATTCGTTTAAAAAAAAGTACGGTAGGCAAAATAACAAAATAAAATTTCCATATATTATTGTTGCCCAAACAATTATTGACTATTTTTATGCATATTTAAAAGAGAATGTAGTAAGAGTATACATATAGATTAATTTTTTTCTTAAAACTTTATAGGCACGGGTGAACAAAAATGGTTTTTTTTTTTCGCTCCTTCAAATATCGATTCTTCTCTGTTCTAGGGATTGATAGGATTGATACTCATTCTCAACATTAAGTTCGCGGTTATATGGTTCAAGTATAGGATTATAGGCTAACTAGTCGTATACAAACAATATTTTGTTCAAATAATCTGGATTCATTCTCCATAATTTTAAATGTTCTCTGGTTTATAAACAATGTTTGATTTGAGTATTTAAGACGCATTTCACACATATTTCGGCCTTCTTTCAATAGTAATAATGCAAATTAAATAAATAATTACAGTTCGGCTTAAAAGCCGCAAAATTGCTTAAATAAGCAACACTTTTCAGTTTTGTTTTCATTCAGCTTCCAACAGTTAATATGAAGATGAAAAGAATTTCGATATGTTAAACATACGAGTACACATCCATTGATCACAACAATTATGATATCGATAAAGTTTTCGACAGCAATGACGATGGCTATATTGATAAAAAAAACAGACAAGGATATCAGCGAAAGATTTATATATTTATGTCGGCAAATATCATGAAAGGATACGATATTAACACAAATATTTTCAATATTTATAGATAATAACGGTGAAGGCTATAAGGTTAAAAAGTGTAGATTACGAAATCAGCCGGAAAGTTTGTGATTTGTTTCGTTAAAATTGCTGACATCTTTAAAACCCCCTGATATTGATAGCATTTTCGTTAATATTGGCATTGATTGCAACCTCGAACATTAAAATATCGGGAAAAAATGTATTATGCAAATGAATATTGTATTTATATCGATCAGAAGCGGATTTAGGATTTTGACAATTTTTTACTAAAAAAATGTCCCTGCAAGAGTTATTGAAATAATTCTATAGCGAATTATGTATAGGTAGGTATGCCCTTGTCGAGTCGGTAGCAGTAACTCCATGTGTCGCTGAGTACGAGGTTCGAATTTTAGCCAGGGCAAGTAAAATCTAAATCGTAGAAACAGTTTTTTCTAATAGCGGTCACTCCTCGGCAGGCAATGGCAAACCTTTAGAGGGTATTTCTGCCATGCTTTCTGCTTCTCATTAAATACATCTGACGCTCGGAGTCGTCACAAAACTGTAGGTCCCTCCATTTGTGGTAGAATATAAAGAAGCACACTACAAATGGTAGGAGAACCTCGGCCAAACACTGAACTATACAGTGTAAGCGCCAAAATTATTATTTATTTATTACATATGCATAGAAGATCCGGTAATCGATCTTGCTATTTTGTTATATAAAGAAAGTAAAACATTAATTTATATTTGCCAATTAAATGAGATCCCGCTTTTTTATTAAAACGATTAGAATTAAAACGAAATCTCAATTATTCATGTCGAGATGTATAAATAATCGCATTTATCTTATGATTTATATAAAAATTAGAATGAAAAATATTTCAGCAAAGAAAACTTATAAATATGATTTTATAATTTCGAATTCCAAATTTTTATTTGCAATTTTTAGCAGGTTAATGAAATTATACACATAGCAGGGAACGTAACAGTTATAACTTCCATTTTCAAAAATTGGCCTTCAACTTTTTTATTTAAATTGCTTTTAATATTTATTTAATTGCTCAACAAATAAAAGATAACTTATATTTTTTTCAAGTTAACATTTATCGAAAACTTAGTTCTGTATGTCCACAAAAAGATAAGTCAGTTGCTTTTATTTATAAAAAATTAACGTTAAAACTCAGTTACTCTCAATGCAAATGCCTCAATTGTCATTGAAAATCTTTCCACAAAATTTGCTTGTTTTCTTTTCACTTGCCTTTCCTATTGTTAATATAATTCCAATCACATCTCTATCAAAATGCGCCACTGTTCAAGTCTCCATACGCATCAGCAATTGCGTGATTTTATATTTGCTATGGTCAGCTACCAAATTGGTAATGGCCTAGGTCTACGATGGCTAATGTATCGGCAGCATACAACCCACCTTCACCACCTTCGCCAGCAGTAGAACAACAATGAAACGAGGCCTTTTCCACCTTCCCGTCGTTTTAGCTGGAATTTCATGTGTCGCTTTTGGTATTTTCCGCACGCATCTTTAATTTTCTCTTAAAATAGCAATGGGTGAAATGTCCTTATTTGGCGCGGAAAAAAAAATCGAAGGACCAGTGCAATTGATCACTCGACTAGCCACTCAAAAAGCGACTAAGAGTAGCAAATGTATGCGCAAAAACACAAAGTAGAACCAATAAAAGCTAAAAAGAAAAAAAAAACAGAAACTAGGTAGACAGCAGCTGCGCATGCGCAAGCCGCGCTTCACTTTCAATTGTATGCAAGCGCATTGCCTTGCTGCAGCTGTATGTGTGTATGTGCGTTTGTATGTATAAATAAAAGCATGTTTGTATTAGCGCAATTATGTATGCAATTGGCAAGCGTGACCAATGCCGTGAATTTGCTTGTAAAAGTGAAGTGCGTCGACCAAGTGCCTCGGTACAAATTAGTTGATGCCTCTTCACTTGTCATGAATTAGTGAACTAATTAAGTTGTTGGCCAATGCGTGGAAACGGCGCACAGGAATAGCTTCGGACGCAGCCAACATATGTTTGCGCATACCTACACACATGCGCACTTAGACATCAATAAGGCGAATGGATTTTCAATTAAGTTGTAGCTATGTAATGTCCACACGTTTCCGCTGAAATCCAACTCTTATTTATGGTGATGAGTTCTATTTCACATTCACTCTCAGCGCAATATCCTGCGCATGCCGAGCATGGCTGCGCGCGCGTTTATGAGAAATTCAGTTTTAAAATTATTTCCACATAACCAAGAATACTATACAATTGCAAAATCATTCAACTGGTAATAAATTAAAAAATTTGCTTTAATTTCTATTTTCAGTTAACAATTGAAATAAAAAAAAGTGCCCGCAACGCCAGCAACACAAGTGAAAGGTGGAGATAACAAAAAGTATTAGATAGTTGACATTGACTAAGGAGTGAGTGGCCCATTTCCCCGACAAAAAAAAAAAAAAACAAACAAAAATTCACAATTAAATACCTTCAACGCCCGGCACGCCCACTTAACGGTCTCACCATTGCGCCCATTTGGATTATGGGCATATCGGAGGAACTCAAGCTGGACGACCTACCGCAAGAAGCCAAACTAGCACATCAGGATGCCATGCCTGATCGTTCGGCCTCCTGCATTGTGACCACCGGTGCTAGTGGCGGCACGAATAGTCCCATTTCGGATGCGAATAGCGATGGCGAATTAGATGATTATGCACCGAAGCGCAAACAGCGTCGCTATCGCACCACATTCACCAGTTTCCAGTTGGAGGAGTTAGAGAAGGCATTTTCGCGCACACACTATCCGGATGTTTTTACAAGGTGAGCATATGAGAAATCGATTAAAATTTATTTGTATATTTACTTGGTGGACTAACGAAATTAATGAATAGCTGTTTCTTAATTTTGTCGGGGTTAATGGGCGTAACCAACAGAAGCTTGCTGTCCGTCTCGTTAATTTGAAATTCACCTATCCGGAAATAGAATTTGGTCTCTTTCACCACAAGAACGAAATGGAATTAAAATTTCTCTTAATTTATATTTCATTCGTAATTTGTAATTTGCTTTTCTTTATGTAATGAGATGAGATAAGTCGAGCATTGTTGAGATAAGTGAATTACGACGTGAGAGGTGATTTGAGATGAAGAAAGTTGACGTGTGGAGAGTTCAGTTGTGGGCATTTCTGGTATGGTGAGTTTAGGTGTAAGAAGTTTAAGTGTAAAGTGAAAAGGTGTGTTGAGTTGAAGTATGGTGAGCAAACAACGCATCAATCCAACCATTCCAGTAAGCAACTTTTCCGTCTCAATCAAGTTAACATAGGTTTGCCTGTAGACAATGCGTGAATTGGTTGATCGGGCACTCCGAAACAGAGCCATTGAAAGAGTGTAACGGGCGCCATCGCAATGAGAGGGTCAAACCTAGAGAAATTTCAAATATAAATTTTTATCGAAAGTTCTTCTTCACAATATCAGCTGAAAAATCCGAGCTTATTATTTTTACTATTATTTTAAGTACGGACACAATAAATTTATTTTTGTTCGAAAATCCTTTTAAAATCAGCTGAGCATTTGAAAAAAGTTTCTATTCAACCACTTTTGAAAAAATCTGTGGCCTTCATTTTTCCCACAAATACTAACATAAAAACGAAGAATTCTTGTAGAAGAAATATACGGCGCCCCTGATTTCAAAGTAAGCACCCATAACTAAATTAATTTTAACTGACTTATGCTCAGATAAAGGAAACGTGAGCTCAGCATTTCTTTTCGGTAGAGAATGTAAAAAAAAACTATTAATATATTTTGTATCACTGGCCCTCCTTACTTTATTTAGGGCACTGTGAACTCATTTTTTTTTTTTCAAATATCACACCATAAACGGAAAAAATATGTAATCATATTATATTTCTTATGCAAACCATAAAAAGAAATACAAATGTCCACAAATTAATTTAAAGTATTTTTGATCTCCAATAGTTATAATACACTAGCTTCAGAATTTGTCCAAGGGGGCGAAGTGTGTTTTCCACGTGTCTGCTTCCAGGTGATAGCATTTGCCACTATTTGCATTATAACATCTTATACTCCTGAATGCTAGTTAATGCTGAACTTAAAAATTCTAAATTTTTTGGTTCGTTAAATGCTTGATTCTCTAGAGTTCTGTTGAAGTAGATTTGTCTGACCACAGCCGTCACAGAGTCGCCCAACGGAGTTATAGCAGCTTGGCTGTCACTGCAGAAACGATTTTGGCCTTTCACCTATTCCTAAGGGATTTATGTCTTAAGGTGACCTAAACGATTCGCTTATCTGAGTGTTATTGAGGAAACTTTATTTGCAGCATACTTTTAGGCTCCTTAGGCAGTCACGTGTACAAAACGACCTCCTCCCGTTGCATAAGCCTACAATAAATGAAAGCAATGTGCGTAGATGTTCACCCTCTAAATGTGACAGACAATAAAATTAACTCCAATAGTAAAATTCATTGCTAGGTTACTTCTTGTCAAGAATACTACCCCTAAAACTATAGCACACTTATTTGTTTAAAGGTACCATCACAAAATCATCACTGTGCCTTAAACTTGCTTGATAATATTTCAAAGCAGATTGTAAAGTATAAAATGTTTTATTGGCTGAAATTCATTAATTTCAGGTATAAATAGTTTTAGGCGAAGTAATTGTCGCAATAGAGGTGTAAAGATAAATGGTTAAATTTTTATTTCTAGGTTAAAATCTTTCATATACTATTGTTTTTTGCAATTTCCCAACTCGGCATAATCGAACAGATAGTTTTGTATACTGAACAACCAAACTAAACACGTATCTTCAAATATGTTTGTTATTTATTGGCCACATAACTATTTTAATCATTAATTGTTTTAAAGCTAAAGGCCAATTTTTATGATAAAACTGTTAAGGGAAAATCAACAAATGCTCAAAGCGGTAGAAGTTATTGCTGCCACATCTCCAATTTTGTTGAATTTTCAATTATGAGGAGTCAGAAATGGCAAATTAGCTTTTTTATTTTATTGCTAAATCACATTGAGTCATTGATATATTCAGTTCGGTTCATTAAAAAGCCACTTCCAAATAGAATTCGAACTAATTTGCGGTGCATTAATTTAATTAATTCATATTTGCTTGATTATATTGTAAACCAGTTTATATGATAACCCGCTTAATGGATTTAAAAAAAGGTGTATTGACAAGAGCAATTAGCGAAATGGTTAAGAATTATAAACAAGTTAAGCAGCAGTCAAATTGTACCCAAAGACTATAACCAAAACAATAATTTTAAGTGATTCAGAGAAAGGGCCAATCTATAAGTAATGATGACTGTGCAAAATCACAGCAATAGCGGAAAATTATCTAAGCAATAATAAAAATTAGTATTTACCAAAGCGTTTGCATGGTTTAACTGAAGTTTGTTTAGCTCTATGTGATTAATAAACCTTCGAATTTGGTTTAACGCATTCATGCTTTGGGTACAAATTTCAACTCATGAAAATGCAACTTGTTTTGAATGTAGAACAATTAACAACATTTCTCTTAGCAAAGTAATACTCGTATCTCTCTAAAGCTTTCGAATAATATGCATTCGCTTAAAAAATGGGAAAGCCCAGGAATTTTAAATATCATGTTCAATTAAAACAGGAGAAATGAAAATTAGATATTCTCTACAATAAATGTAAACATAATCTAGTGAATTGAAATCCATAAAA
Source organism: Philophylla caesio (assembly GCA_963971545.1). Taxonomy (NCBI): domain Eukaryota; kingdom Metazoa; phylum Arthropoda; class Insecta; order Diptera; family Tephritidae; genus Philophylla; species Philophylla caesio. The sequence continues at coordinate 98,052,439 of OZ020609.1, read as the reverse complement.
ATGTCACCTCTGCTTCTTCTATGACATTGTGTCTTTTTTTTTTTTGTTTTTTTGACCCAATTCACAATTACAAACGCCCAAGCGTTGTTAACACATTAAAATAACATAAAAAACTTTATCACCAAACAAAAGCCGAAGATGAAAATGCACAAAGTGTAAAGACAACAATCTGAAAAGCGTATGGTAAGAAAACGATTGCAAGATATAACCAACTGGCAGCAGCGGTGAGTTAAATCTCATCACAAATAATAAGATAATCTCCGCGCGATTAGTAGCGTTGATAGCCAACCGGCTGTTGATTTGATTTCGGTCCAACAGCAGCAACAACAACAAAATTATTAACAACGAAAACATATAAAACGCTCAAATTAAAAGAGTTTTAAAATTTTTCAATTTCATGCCTTCCTACACATTTCATTAAGAAATCGATGTTGAGTCGTTCATTCGAAAAAATTGTGTTCTCTAAATTAAGTATGAAAACGATTTAACACAAAACGACAACGAAAAAACAAAAAACCAAAAACAAGTAACAAACAGCGAGTGAGATAACAACAACACACATTGTATACGACAATGTATTTTTAATTAATAAAATCGACTATAAAATTAAACACAAGCGAACAAGAAAGGTTAGCTGCGACTAACGAACGACACGGTCGGGAGGATGAGCAGAAAGGGGAAGGTGTTGGATTGGCAATGAAGTGAACGTGTAACACAAACTGAATCCCAATTTTCGGCTATTTATGCATTTTTATGTAAATCATTTATATTATTTCTCGTTAGCGTGCAGTAAATGGCCGAAAAGGCAAATATATAAACAGATGCAATCAGGCGGTTAATAAACGAAAGATTTTATTACACATCACTAACAACTAAATCATTAATTGCAAGAATTATGCAAACGGCAGCAAGTGTGTAGGTGTATCGTTGGAGAAGATCTTCGAAATGAGACCAAATTTATGGAATGATTGGAAACATTGAATGGCGATAAACGAGTTGGTAGCAACAAATAAGAATTTTTATAGAAAAACACAAGTATGACTTCTTGGTTAATATTTACCATTATGAAGAGAGCGATCAGTTCTCTAGTTTATTTAAAAGAGTATTTCAAATTATGTCAATATATTTTTTATTCCTTCCGCTCTTAAATCGTATGTAGTGTTATTGCTTTTTGCTAGATTTAAGTAAAATTGAGTAAGGTGTGGGTTCTAAATGACGAAAGGAGAAAGAGAGCTGAGGATTGGGTCCCTCTTTGTCGTTAATGTCACGCTTATCGTAAGAAGCCCGGGAACAGAGGTAAACGGAAGCAACGCGGAACTTGGTATATTTATTAAGAGAATACAAAATTCAAAATATGCGACTTCTCCAAACGGATGTGTGCTGTTAACGTTTTCAGAGAGCGTTAAGTGCCTCGGCATGACCTTGAACGGAACTATTATTTATGTCTAAATACTATTTTGGCTAACGGTTCATAGTGAGATTGCTGTCAACTACATGACAGGGTAATGCGCGAGACGACTTATTTTTAAGGTCATCATGCCGAGTAAATAGGATGGTATACACTTTGAGAGGTGGACAATAAGCCAGCTTAGTGAGCGCTCAGCAAGAATCTTGTAACCAAGGTCGACACTCCGTCGAATCGAGCGAAGACGGCAAAACGTTTTTGGAGTTTTCGTTCAATGGTGGCTGGCTTGTGACGATCCGTGATTGGCCTCATTTCGAGAGTCAAAGAACATTTAAGAAATGCGCAAACTTTTCAAGTTGTGCTTTAGTAAAACTTTTTCTTAATATGACTCACTTTTTGTGGCATAGTTTTAGGCGCAATAGTTTCGACGGTAAATATGCAGGGAACTTGCCTGTAAGAATTTTCATATAAGCCGCTCTCAGTTTCTTAAAGCACACTCCACAGTAAAACTACTGACAGACGGGCGTACTTATGCAGATAAACGGACACAAATATCTGCATAAAAGGGCTGACAGACGGGAAATGTTATCTAGATAAGTAGCCTTGATTTGAATTAACTCATGCATAATCCTCTTCCAAATGCGCTCGTATAAATGCACGAATATAATGTACACAAGGACTGAATATTGTGAATTCACAATGGCAATACTGCTACTTTTGACAGAAAAATACTATTGTGAACGAACAAAATATCTGCAGCTGTTGTCAAAATTGTTTATTATTAAAAATAGTTGCAAATATTAGCAAATTAAACCACATTATAAAGTAAAACGCGATTTCTTGTGGGTTTGGAGGATATTAATTTATGCAATCCGAAAGATTTTCGCAAACTGCTTGGTAAAAATTCACAAAAATTCCACCAACATTAATGCATCTTATAGACTTGCAAAAGTTCTATATTTCAAAGCGAACAATGAGATAACCACTATTTTATGACGTGGAATACATTGCCTATATTGCTGTTCACCTTTTCAATGCCCACAACTTGTCCACAAAATTTGGCGAAATACATTTGTCTTAAAATGAAAATTTTCTTTGAAACGATTTTCGTCCTTTAAAGGTTCGTCTCGTTCCCAAAAGTAGCTATAGCGATCATTCATGGAATAGTATGCATGTGTATAAATTATTTATATCGTTAATATAAAATAAAATGTACTCACCCATTTGCACAACTTCCTTTCTCTAATGTCGAGAAGTGTAACCACACAAGGCTTTTGCATCCAGCTAAAAATTACATATTTTTATTTTATTAACCAACTTTAAGATAATAATTTTAAGCTTTTTTTAATTCGTAATGATTTTTGGGCATTTAATTAGCTGCCAATCTTTTTCCCTACTTTTCATTTTGAGCTCGATTTCGTTCGTCAAATCAGCTAATATCGAAATGCAGAAAAGTGTCGTGTGTCAGGCCTAAAATATTATGCAGATATATGAGCTCGTTAGAAAGCGTAGCCTGCTTCTCGAAAACGCTGGACATTTGTACAAAAGTTGAAGAACCGTCTAGTCAGCTTCATAATACTTGCAGCTTCCACAATATCTGTAGAAGGGTACTCCAAAACGCGTTATTACCTATGAGGCATTGTAATGGAATTCTTTGCTTACCGGGAAGAGTATGCTTGCTTGTTCCCTCTCTCGCAAGTTCGTCTGCTAAACCGTTTCCCTTAATAGCATGGTTGCCGGAAACCCAAGTGAATTTAAGCCTGTTCTACTTAGCCATCTCCTGTTAAAATCGGTGGCAGTCCTGTGCCAATTTTTATCTATTCGCAGCTGAGTTCACAGCTTTAATTATTTTAATTTGACTTTCACTAAAGACCAAGATATCCTTGCGCTTTAAAACGATTTGGAGTTTTTTTTCTATAGCCTCGTTAATAGCTGCAACCTCCACCTGATAAACACTTCTGTTTGGCAACCAAAAAGAACAGATCACAGCTGGGTCCCGTGTGATGATCCCTCCACTCAGCCGTTCAGTTTCGAACCATTCGTAAAGACCGCGAGAATTCCAAGTGGAGTGTAGACATTTTTTTACCATTCCTTCCTAGTCTCGACGCAGCGATCTGTGTAGTCCGAAAGTAAGCTCTATTTATTCAGTAAACGGGAAATATTTTAAAAATAATAGCGCCGCTTTTTTTTCCAAAGTGCCCTACAGCTTTTTCATGTTTTCATTAATAAAACCAATTTTCAAGTGTTCATTATCACAAATAATTACAACAATTTTCTGTCCCCACCCAGACACGCGTAATTGCAATGCAAATGCGCGTGATTAACACAAAATTGCATACAAATTATTTACGAATTTCGTAAATTTGCAACACAAACGGCAGCCACATTCGCAGTGATTAATTTGCCGACCCAGTGACAAATTGCGGGCAATCAATATAAAATTGAGCACACTTAAAAAGTCACACAAAAGAATAAAGGATTATGTATGTATGTGTAAAGTTAAAAAACAAATTTGAAAAGAAAGAAAGATTTTGAGTGTAGTGAAATTTCGAAATTGCCGCAAGCAACAATAAAGAGGAGGCGGAGCTGAAGCCAAAAGGTGACTGCTGCCGCCTGCGTTGCACAGCCTAAGCAAATGGTTTTCTCAACTGCCACACCAACAATCAATTGTGGCAAGTTGTGAGGTGGCAAGTTTGTTGGCCGCCAGTGCTGATCAAAATATTTATTAACGACGCTGGCAAACACCTGCTAATGATCGTGACGAGTGAAAAACTCGCAAAGCAATAACAAGTGCGCATGCGCACCGAAAATTAATGCTTGCAAATGCATAAGCGCTGTGTGTGCATATGCACATACATACATATATGTGTGTATATGTGTAAGTACATATATGTTTGCATAAGTGCATATCTGCTGCCATTTGCTGACATTGCACTCCAACTTTGCTCCTCTGCGAAAGCCGCCGCGTCGCTGCTGCGCACCACCACCAAATTGTTGCATCCATCAACTGCCGTCAAATCTTGCTTGCCGCATCGCATTCGCCCGTCCGCATATCCGCGCGTCAGCCTGCCCGCCTACTCTTACATACTCGTACACGACTGCCATGCAACCGGATCTGACGAAATTATAATCAATTAATGTTCGCGCGAGCGCATAAAATTACACACCTTACGCCGATCTCTGGCCATGGCGGTTACTTGTTTCCGCTGCTGGAACTGTGGCTGTGTACTATGTATTAGCCGGCGGCAAGACAGCAGCGCACTCAACGCATTGCCGTAAAACCCACACACAAAAACAATTGCAACAAAGCGCACCAAAGCAATTCAACGAAAGCATCCATTATCCTTTGGCTACGCGGCTGACTGTGGCGATTTAAGGCGCTGAAACAACAGTTAATGCGTCAATTTGCCGGTTGTTGGGAAAAACAATTGGAGAGGAAAAAAGCGAAACAACGCTGCTGCCACCTCTGCCAACGTCGCCACGCCAGTCAACGCAATTTTAAAATTTAATTAAAATAAATTCAATTACAGAAAACATGGAAATCCATTAAGCAAATTATCGTCATTACCAACATTGTACTTTGTTGTTGTTTTTTGTTATGGTTTTCTTCATCATCAACACATTTGGTAAATATAGCATCGCTGCGTTTGTGCACTTTACAACGCTCGCAAAAACAGGCTTCTGGCCCAAGTGGCCCGAGATCGCCTTTTAATAGCATCGTTTATTATTTACTTACATACACACACACACATGTGCAATTTTCTTGTGTTACCGCCACTATTGGGCAATGTGCAAAGTGTGGCATGCAATGTTATTTTACGTCGCTGTAAAATGTTGCCAAATATGCGGTGTTTATATAACAAATTGCATCAAATTGATTTTTAACATTTTTCGCGTCTTAAATTACACCTTCAAAGGCCGAGGCAGTTTTGTTTTCCTTGAGGATTGTCGTTTAAGTCAAAATACTTTATGAGATATTGCAGCTAGAAAGAAAGAAGTTTTACAAAATGTTACAAAATAAACAAAAATATCCAGCCATTTCACTTGAGTTTTAATTACTAAAGATTACTTATATTGCAAATATAGTGATAAAAAGTTGCTAAAGAAATTTTAAAATAATGATTTAAATGTGATAAAAAATATGATTTGTAAAAAAAAGTCTTTGCAATTTATATTGCTTTTGCTTTTTAAATTCGTTTCAAACATTCTAAGTCTTAGCGGCCATTTCCCTCCGCCGATTTATTAAAAAAGAACAACTTAAACTAGAAAAGTATTTCTGTTTCAAAAAGCAGTTATTGAGAACTTTGTTTTGAACCTTTCGATAAATTTATAAATCTTAAAAAATATCAAAATCTCGTTTTGGAATATAATTATTATGTCAAGATTTTGTGGTGTGAATTTATGCGCGTGGCAGAGAGGGCAGTTGCCGGCAAGGAAATTTTGATGTCAAGAAAAAAATTTCACTAAGCAACCTTTTTTCATTCCATTTTGTTACAAAATTAAAAAAATTGGTTCCGGCGCCCCTTCAAAAAAATGACTGAACTCCCTCTTGATCCTTGAAACTGTTGTTTGACTTTTTTGTTTGCTTACTTGGTATAAACGCAGGGTTGCATATCTCATAAAAAGGCCAAAAAAATAATTAAGAAATTAAAAAAAAATAACCAAAATTCAACGAGAAGTGTAAGCCACTTGAAATTAATTAATTAATTGGCGCATTAACCGCCTCAGAAATTTTGGCCGAAGTCAACATAACAGCACCAGCTTTCCCTATTTGAAATCCCTAGTATAGCCAAGTCTTTTTCCACTTGGTCTTTCGAAAAATCTTTCTCTCGAACACTATAAAAGCCTTCTCATCTGATGTCTACTGCGCCATATAATGAGAGACTTATAGAGGGTGGTTTTTGTTCGGCGTGAGAGGACTTTACTATTCAATTGCCTACTCAGTTCGTTGCCTAGCGTTGTTATTCTGAATGCCCCAAATTAAATCATTGAAATTTGGATGAAAATGTGGTAAATTATCATTAATTTTGTATAAAGTTGAAAACTTTAATTAATATGACATTTTTTAAAAACTGAACTATATTTTTATAAAAACCTTTGGAAAAAGTTGTATCCAGAAAATATTACTAATACGAGCATCTCAAGAATGCAAACATTCTTTCAGTTTTACTCGTCAATGTTCATTTAAAAAGTTGGACCGAAAAAATATGAAGTCCAACCATAAAAATTGCTTGAGCAAAGGGATGTAAATGAAGAAAGACCTGCCAACAATATTATCTTAATTGTCGAAACATTTTCAAAAGTTAAACGATTAACTCAATATTCTAAAAGTTAAAGTTTTAAATATTGTTCTAGAGATAACAAATGTTCAATAAGTATAATTTTTATTAGAGAATTAAATTAATTGCTTGAAAAAAAAATTATATAATACTACATAATTATAAAAGAAATAAAGTGTCTAAATGTGTCACCTTGTGGTTTTACTATAATTTAAACAAAATATTTCGAAAAACTAGACGAAACTTTATAAATCAACCGTAATTTGTAGAACCTTGCAAATTTGCACCGCGTACGACTTTGTGTGCCATATTTGTTTAGTGTTTCTTCGAACTGCAATGCACTACTTTGTTGCTTTACTCTTGTCAGTTTACTTTGTATTACTTTTTATAAAATTTATTGTTGTTAATTGATTCATTTGTAGGTAAGGTTTTTTCTTTCTGCTTTCCCAGCTCTCTCTCTCGTACATACAAATATACCCTATTAGTTGGTTGATTAATGCGGTTGTTGTTAGTGTTTGGAATACTTTAATTGCAACTTGCCACTTGCTAATGCCATTTTATCATTTCCCGCTGAACTTGGGCACACTCAACTCAATTTATGGTTGTCAATTAGTAGCTCGTTTTACCACCTTTTTTTCATCTCCTGTCATGCTAATGTTTTTGCATGCATTTGCTGTAAACGTCGTTCAGTTTTAAATTAAATTTCTATTGTTTAATTGCTCTCCATAGTCCATTATTCAATTAACCATATAAATAGTATGATAACTAATAATTAAATGATTATTTGCATTTGATTTTTTTTTCTCACACATTTTCCTTGTTTTTACAAATATTGCTCGAATTTAATAATTCTCGTAGTATCAGAAAACTAGTTTAATAAATTTATGCCATAAATGTTAGTGATTGATTTTATATATATATATTTTTTTATTTTCAGAGAGGAATTAGCCATGAAAATTGGTTTAACTGAGGCGCGAATACAGGTAAGCAATTTATTTGAAATTGGTGCAATTACACATTTGCACAATTACAGCTTCCACATTGTGTGCTTTTACTAAATTGTAAATAATACGTTAATCTTAATTTTGTGCAATTCGTTCAATTTTTTAAAGAATATCGTGCCTATACAAGTTATACAATATTTTCTTAATTGGAGGTACAAAAAGCGGTATATTTCAAAAATATTTTATTATTATCCCACCATCTCAAGCAATGAACAACTTGCGTGTGATGAAAATTCCAATAGTAAAAAAACGTATCTTCACTACCCTTAACATCATACTAAGATTATTTGATAGATTTTGGGGCGTTATGTCGAACTAGGCTGCGACATTGTTAAATCAATTAAATATCGAAAAAAAAAACAGCCGTGAGAGCATTAATTAAAACAACAATAATGCTTTGTTCGTAGTACTGAACTGTTGATAGTTTTTTTCTTTGAAGATTGCATGTCAACCTTTGCCTTCAAATAACAAGCAAATAATCTTCCTTATATTCTAAATAAATGCAAAAAAGGCGTAAGACCAGAAAGTCAAAAAATTTGCCATGTAAACATTCGTTTTTGTTCATCAAAAGATAAGGCAATTAATTTTGGACAGAAATTAAACATTTATGCCATTTTAATTTATTTTGTAGACACCAGTTCACGATTTTTTAAAACCAGTTCGAAAATAGTTAAGAATTGCTCAAGAACCATTTCGCGAGCAGTTTAAAATTACATCGAAATCCTAGACTGATAACAAAAATGATCCAGGAGTAGTTTTGAAAGGATCTTGAGCTTATGCCAAAAATTATCCAGAAGAAGTAACGAATCTGCTCCAAATTGAAATGGGATTAGTACGGAGCTATTCCTATTGATAAATTCTAGTCCCAAATTTTTACCACAACTACAAATTTTCCAACAGTAAGAGTATTTCAGAAAATACGAAATTAATAGATTTGTATTTTTTTTAAATAACTTTTCGTTTTTCTAAAATACTTTTGTGTTTTTCTGAATTACATTTTGAAATTTCTGAGTTTCATTTGTGTTTTTCAGAAATAAAATTGATCTTTTCTAAAATACATTTGTGTTTTTCTGAAATTGTGTTAGAAAAGGTGTTGAACGTGAACTAGTCTCAAAACTGTCCCGAAATGACACCGAAATAGTCCGGAATTGATCTCGAACAAGTGCCGAAATGATGATAAACTAGTCGGGTACTAATCTTTGAATTATCTCAAATAGATCTGAACTTTTCGATAATTATTCACTCGTACACAAAACCAGTGTCACAGTATGCTAAAAAAGTTTGCAAAATTTTACAATAAACACCAAGAGCTAAGATGTTAACACATCAAAAACTTGAAATTCGATCAACTTACCAATTAATTATGCCCTCTTATCTTCTCTTTCTTGTCCAAAAGGGTGGAATGTTAATGCATCCATCATCCTTTGTCATGCTTGGTTTTGGAGACAACCCGGTTTCGGCGTTGTACCATCTTCAGTGTCAATTTTCTAAAATATCGTGAAACTCGCTTGAACAAAATACTAATTTTGATTATTGTCTATAAATTTGTCTAAAATATTTTTCTTGACATCGCTGTTTAATTTGAACCTCAAGGAAAAAATTTAACTCTCGCACAACCAGCTCTCCTAAAAACTATCAAAACCCAAGTTTCAAGCTTTGTACACTAATCCAAAAAAGAAATCGAGAAACTTTCGTAAGAAGTAGGTGTAAATCGTTATATGTTAATCGGTAAACCTGTATGCACACTTTGCATATAATTACTGTGCAAAAATGTAATGGATTAAATGATTGTTATGAGCAAATGTGAAAATCATTACCTTTATCACACTTAAAAGCTTGTATGCTAATTTGTATGGGTGTAGAAAATTATGTTCGTTTCTGATATCTTTTTAGCTGAAAAGTGTAACAGTCAACCTGGAATAACAACAAAAAAAAACACAAGTAGCAGCAATTTAAATAGAAAAATGCAAATTAAAATGTTCATCTAGTTTCAATTACAGTAATTGACTCACCGATAATGATGTTGATGAGGGGTGACGCAGTTATTGAGGGGTTTTCATAGCCTTAAAGTCTTAGCCATAGCGTAAACTTGGTGGCTGGTGTTGATAGTTTTATTTCAATGCATTCAATGTAAATTGCAAATTGCTAAATAATAGAGCATGTCAATTTCAATTAACTGTGATTTTTTTGTTAGCGTTTTTTGCTTTTTTTATTTACTTATTTCTAGTTTTTTTTTGTTTTTGTTTTTTTTTTGCATGCCTGCAGCACGAATACTACAATTAATTGAGTTCAGTTTTGTAGCGTTAAATTAATATAATTTAATAGCAAAAACTTATTGGCAGCAGATTTTTTTTTTGTTTGTTCAATTTACTCATGTAAATACTTAGATTGAACTGGATTAGCTGAGAAAAAATTTTAATTAATTTCGTTAGATTAAGTTGTGGCTTGCGACTGTAATGGCTATTAACTTTGCAAAACTAAGCCAATTTCAATTGCAATTTATTTATATTATCACGGTTTTTTTTATTATTTTTACTTTAAAAATCTCACCCTGATTTCGCCAAACCGAAACCCTTAAACGAACAAAAGACTTAAGACGCGAACTTGATCTTGAAACTTATTTGCTGCTTATTAACTACTATTTCTATTACTCACAATACAATTTAATGCCAGTCATAATCACCGCCATTAGTGCCAACTCAATCAATCTGCACATGCAATGCTGCAACAACAACAACACTCTGAATTATGTGGCAAAGCCTCCTTCAACTTGATATTCGCATATTCGTGTTGGAACGCAATTCGCTGCGCTAATAAACTCACTACCGCAATAATAATGACAGCTGCAACAAAAGTATGTACAAACAACAACAAATGCGCGAACAAAAGATAATAATAAGACAATAGCATTAGTAATTACATGCAACAAAAGACTTGATTTAAAAGTTTATTTAGAGAAAATGTGTAAGGATGTTTATGTTGTCGGCTAGGATGTTTCTTTATCTGAATATAAAGATGAAAGAGATTGACATTGATTTTGCAATTGAACATAGTTCCATTCACAAGCTTCAACTTGGCCGCATCGAAGACTAAAGCTGAGAGCGCCGCCTGGCTATCAGAATAAATTATTCTTCCTATTAGTGTTTTTGTTGAGTAGCAACTGGCTTTAAAAATATCCGAACCCTCTGCTTAGAAGCTATCACGCTCCTCGAAATAGATACAGCTCCTACACCGCAGTTCATTTTGAATTCTTTCGTGCAGAGGGAGATAGATTTCACATCAGTAGCGCGGCTTTTTCTGTTGCCACAGAATTTATTTCTCTGCAGTCCTGACTCACGAATTTTATATATAGTTTGGAGTCAAAATCACAAACGAGTAGTTTGCCACTTATACTAATTAATTTAATTTAAAGAATTTTTAATTAAAATCCAGATCATTATCTAACATAAACTATGAAAATCTAAGTTTACAGTTTAAAAAATTTTTGATATAGATTTTGAACTTTTTTCTCAAGAGTGTAAAAATTTTAGAAAAATTACAAAATACCAAAAAAAATTCAAATTCAGAAATGTTAGAATTTTAGAAACATTGTAGAAAACTTAAAAAATCATTCAATAAATGTTGATACTGATTTTGAACTTTTTTTCTCAGAAGTGTTCGGTTTTTTTAAGTATGCAGTTGTAAGCCCATTCAATATTAGTTCAGCAATGTTAACTTTCATGTGATTAGGAATTACCGCTGAGTTTTTTAAGGCTCAAAAAAATTGAATGAGAACGTTTTTATGAGTCAATAACTAATATAAAAGTGATTATATTACAATTATCAGCGATATTCATATTTTTAAGTGTTTCGAATTTTAAATAAGACTTATATTAGTTTTTTATAGTACTTATTAGTGAGAAATATGTATAAGTCTTACAGACAGCAATTATTAGTAACCAACTTGGAATCAATACCTAATTTCAGTTAATCTGTTTTTTTTATCAAAAAAAGTCCTTAAAATGATATTCATTTTCATCCTCCTACTACTTTTGTGGTCCAAATTATAAAAGAAAACTATATTCTGATTAATTTTCTCAAATAGTCAAATCAATGTACAAATATTTGCCCAAACAATAAAAGAATTTCGCATTTCATGTTGGATGTGGGTATAAACGCGTAGCCTCAATTTTCGTACGTCGTTTATTTATTTGCTATTCTGTTTCACAGATTTTCGTTGTTCATTTTGCATTGTTGATATTTAATTATTTTTTCACCTGCAGATACTACACTCACATGTACATACATACAACAGGCATATACACACACACACACACACACCACACATGTAGTGTGCTTTTCATTGATTATGACGTATGCTTTCAGCTGGCAGTTTTATTGTAGCCCGCAACTAATCACAAATTAACGCTAATTAGTTAAGCCGTTGGATAATTGCAAATTAACCGCATAAAGATAATGCAAAGCACAAGTGTATGTATACATATGTACATTCATATAAATTGTATACTACAAACGTATGTGTGTTTGCAAGCTGCTCGAAAGCTTTCAGTTAAGTATATTTATGCTTTGTGCTATGCATACACACATACATTGATATATGTATATATTCCGGCATATTTGCATTACACATTGACCGTCCGCCCCTGTCAATCTCTGCTCGACAACGTCGTAATAATCAAGTCAGCCGAGCGCTTTAATTGATTCTGTGAAAAATAATCACATCAACACATCACAGCGAGTGTAAACAGTACACTTGTAAATGCATTGCCTGACATGCATACATACATTTTTTGCTTATTCGCGCATGTAGAAATACATACATGCATTCACACGTACACACATGTACACACATACAAACTACTGAAGACTGTTTTGGGGCTTGGCCATGAATTTCTTGCATAGGCGAGTTAATGATTAGTTAAGGTAAAGCGTTTTAATTTAATATTTGTTAATTATGTACATACATATGAAGTTCTTAGTTTCGGTTTTTTTTTCTTCTGGAAATTTTTGTAATACGAATATAGTCTATACAGGCTTTCTTTGTCCCCTGTTTCGGTGTCTCATCAAATTGACTGTTCTGAAATCTGAATATCGTTGTATATATAAGTAGTCCATAGATATACATATTTTTAGTGAGTTTAACATAGAATTCTGAATTTTAATTAGAGATAAAAAAGTGTGACTCTTTTCAACCGTTTTAGCCATATACTGAAGAACTCCAAAAATAATTTTTTTTTTTAATTTAGCTCTGGCTGATTTTTGTAAACTAAATCTTCCATTGTTTCCTCTTTTTTTACTATTGTCGTAAATATTTTGCTTACATAGGATGCTTTATTAGTTTTATACATACAATAAAAACATTGAATGACGTATTTCACAATATTGTGCCTAATCCCTTTCTTCCTCTTACCTGTAAAGTTAATATCTTGTGTTTTTTTTTAAATAATATTAAAGAGGTATTTGCAGCTTACATTTTAATTTTTTTTAAGCACTTTATACATCCTCTATATATGTATATAAAGGCATGTAACTTAAAATGAAATACAGCATTTTGATCTTTTAAAATGTACGTCTAAGCACTAAAAATTGAAAGCTTAGAACTTATCGATTCCTTTTTTAGGAGCAGAAATACAAATTAGAAAACTGTCTGGAAATCCAGATAAAGATAATTGTATTAAAAATTTTAGCTTTTTATGACTTAAATATCAGATTTTGTACAAGAAACGCGAGGCTTACAAACATTTTTTTTCAAGATATATTTTAGAAATGGCATTTCAATATTTCATAGTTTTTAAAAAATGAAATCTTAGTAAATTTGAGATCTTAATTACTTTGAAAATTGACTAGAATTACTTCGAAATATACTTTCGTTTGGAGATTTACAGAGAATACATCGAGGAAATCACTTGGAAGTCGAGGGATACTTGAACCGTATGCAGAAGAATCAAACTAACCACTTCCAGAACTTCTGCAAAATGGGTTCATAGAACAAATTTTAGTAGTTCCAATTTTTTAAATATTTTCTACCATCAAAGCGTAGACATTCAGAGTTTACGCTTTTTCATATTTAATAATGGAACTTCTTGACAAATATGTTTATCGATAAAATACGGGCCGCTAAGACTGTACAACAGGCAAGAAGTCCTATAAGGTTTACCAACGGTTACTAAAGCTTTTTGGTCTGGTGAATCCGAATCTGAAGTCAGAATTTTCGGCTAACCCTAGGTTTTCTCTACCGTACAAAAATTGTAGTTTTAATCCTTGAACAAGTATAACTAAAGGATTTTGAGGTCAATAATATAATACTTTTTCTTTTAGATTCGACCGCATACTGAGCTAAATAGTGTGAGCGGCAAATAAATAAATAAATAATAAGAATTAAAATTGTTTTTCAAGTAAAATATGGTTCATTCTCTAACAAAACCCATAAACATCCATTTTTTGAAGTATTTACAAAATGTACAATAGTAATTTAACAAAATTTCATCAAAATTTCCAACTTTTTAAAAAGGAGTTTTTGGAATTTTATTTTAGTATGTAATTATTTTTATTATGGAAGGAATTGCGAAAGAAATCAGTGGTAATACGAAGCCACAAAAAACTTGCTGAAGATTTAAACCTTATACGAAATATTTATAATAATTAAACACATTTTTTTAAACTAATTGACAATGCTAAAGCTTATAGCTTATTTCATTTCAATTTATTTGTTTCATAAGTTAAACATAAAATCATAAAAGCTTTAAAAATAATTTATTAGAATTTTTTAAAAGTTAAACATAAAATCATAAAAGCTTTAAAAATTATTTATTAGCAATTTTGCCTAGCGAGTTATACTGCCCATCACGATATACTTAGCTGCTTTGCAGCACTAAAAAGTTTTTAGCAAAATGCAAAAAAAATGCAGATTAAAATTTATTAATGGCCGAACTATGCTGTAATCGAACTCGAACCCAAACATTCGCTCGAGCACAAGTAATTTGTAGTCACTTTAGTCTTGCACTGTACTATACTTACAAAACTTCTGCATACTGAACTTGATTTTATAATATTTTGATGGTGTTTGTGGAAAGAAGTGATAAATAAATTTAAAAAAATTAGCATACAATTTTTAATAAATATTTCAACAAATTTAGTAAATTCTAACCCTTGCTATTCGCTTTAATCTCGCACGTTTATTCAATGAATAACCACAATTTTGTACCCTCCATTAGCATATCACAGTTACAAAAATATAAATAAATCCCTCATTTATTCGTACGCATGTTTTACGACATTGAGTTCATCCATCTCGTTTAGTCAATTCGCTCTTGTTTTTGGTTTTGTCATTAATTCTCGTTGTAATTACGCGCCGCCAATAGCCGACGGCGACAACTGCCAATTGCGTACCGGCGGAAACCTGCTTTCTACACGTACGCCGCCTTTACAGCAAACAGGGTGGCGAGCGTTGACTGTTCAGAGGCATAGAATGGAGGGGGACAGGGCTGCCGCCAATTGGCGATGGGCAAATGGACAACGCCTAATGGCGAATGTCTACGCTTTTCTGCTGCTCTCTGCTAGTGTTTACAGACATGCGTCCGACGAGTGTGGAATTGGCACTGCCTGTTGTCGTGTCTGTTTGTTTGTTTGTTCTCGGACGTCGTTTAGTTGTTGGCTGCCTCGTTTTATTGCGTGAGCGTGCGCATGCGCGTGGCGGACAGGCTCTCTCTACAAATGTATTTTTTTTAATCCCTCGTCTCGGCGTGTATGTAAATTCGCGCTGATTAAGCGACAAATGCCGTTGGCGATGCGCGCAAATGTACGAGTGTGTGTACGTTTCTTATTTTTTGTTTGTTTTTGTTGCTTGTGGGAAATGGGCGCGTTATTAACGTTTTAAGTGGTTTTTAAAAGATGAGCTCGTTGGTCAATTAAATAAAAAGCCAAGTTGACTTTGGTAGCGGCGGCAGCAGCGGCGGCAAACGGCACATTTGACACCTTGCCATGAGCTTTAGCTCTGTAAATGGAGTGAGAAAGCGAGGAAAGGTGTTACAATCGTATTTGCCGTTAAATGACGCCGCTGCTGAGTGTGTTTGGGGAGCGTCAGCTGTGCGGTTTAACTGGATTATATTGGCTGATTTATGGTGGCAAATTTTTATTTGCACTTCTCGGAATTTTTATTGCCGTTGTGAAACTTTTTTAGTGTGATTTTTGGCTAATCTTTTCAATTCAGAGCGGCTGGGCAAATTTTATGTGAATATATTTATGTGTGTATGCATGTGGATTTTCATTATGTTTTTTTTTATTCACTGGTTATTAGTCACATCATTTTGTAATTTTTTTTTTTAGCTTCTACATTATTTAGCAAACAATTTGCAAACGCAGCAAGATATTCAAAGGTTGTGATTAATGAAAAATATGAACAATGTTTTCATTTCGGAAAGAAAGTAACAAAAAAGGGCTATAGTTTGTTTATTGAGCTCTAAGTATATGAAAGTATTAGTTAAATAAATGAAGTCGAAAATGTGGATAAAAACTCTTAAATTTACGTTATTTATGTTGTTATGGATGTCTTTTTAAAAACAATTGCCTCGTTGTGCCATTCGAAATTAATGAGACTATTAGCCACCCGAACGCTGGATTTGTGTTGGGCAAGCGATTTGATCGGGCAGACGATTTCCATAGCCGAATTTCCCTGCCACCCTCGCTTGTCGCACTTCAATTCAGTTGAGCTATTTTTGGTCAAAGCGGATAAAAACTTAACTGAAAATCAGGCAACTTGATTGAGTAATAGGCAGGTTGCCTAAGGGACTTTGTTTATTATTCCTCGGTATTATTTTTAAGAAATTTCAAGAAGGAAATTGTTATTTTAAATTATTCATTGCCCCTCAGAAAAACCATTTCCATAATTAGGCGGTTTGGAGAGAATTCTTAGGACTTTCGCCTGCTCTCAATCACTTTTGTCTTCAAATTAATAAATTATTCAATCATACTTTGCTAAATAATCTGCGCATACAATTGTGTAACTTTTCTCTCTACTAATTGCTTATTGATTAAGTTTATCACAAAACATCAACATATCCTTCGCAGGGCACCACACAAACAACAACAAGCTCAATCCTTCTTCTTCGCAATCGATGACTGCAATTGTTTCGTTCAAAACTAATTAATTGGGCGTGTTTCGGTGTACTCTGCCACGCCCACATGTTTACTTTGCTTTACTTTGCTACCGCCTGTCTATGTACATATCGATGCGCGTTGCCACTGTGCGCATACGTCCCATTTTCATGCGCTCCGCACAGGAGCGCTCTAATAATAAATGTTGGAAAATATGTTGAATTAATTAAAACGATTGCGAGCAAATTGCAACACGACACTGAACGTAAACGCAAATGCCACAGCCAGTGTGTGTGTGCGTGTGTGTGTGTGTGTGTGTTTGTGTGTATTTCAAGCCCCCCGCCACCGGTTGGGTCAATATCTCGTTACAGAAAGCTTGTGCTGCACATATCTCAATGCCGTTGGCGCAACGCCCACTCGCTGGTAACACACCAGCGAAATATTAAGCTGCAGGAAGTAGGCGTTGAGCTTCCCTATTGCACTTTAATTTTTTAAATCAACTTTGGATTTCATTAATTAAAATTGCACATTTTTCATTTCTATATTTGAGTGTTCTTTCGCTTGCTTGCTATTGTCGCTTTTCAAGTATGCTTGGTTAACTAAATGTTTGCTGCCATTTCAGGTTTGGTTCCAGAATCGTCGCGCCAAGTGGCGCAAACAGGAGAAGGTGGGTCCGCAATCACATCCGTACAATCCATATTTGCCCAGCGGGCCGGGCGCCATGCAAGCCGTCGTCGGACCGACATTGCCGCCAAATCCATTCACACACTTGGGCTTCAATTTGCGCAAACCATTTGATGCGCCCGCTAATTTGGCCGCCTTTCGCTATCCGCACCTGTCAGCGGCGCCAATGTTGCCATCTGGATTTTATAATCAATTTCAAAGGTAAGAAAAGTGGCGAGAAAATAGACCAACAGAATGTTTA
Source organism: Philophylla caesio (assembly GCA_963971545.1). Classification (NCBI taxonomy): domain Eukaryota; kingdom Metazoa; phylum Arthropoda; class Insecta; order Diptera; family Tephritidae; genus Philophylla; species Philophylla caesio. The sequence goes on along the minus strand of OZ020609.1, from coordinate 98,034,733 downwards.
CGAGTATATGTGTCCTAAATATGAGAAATTTATTTAAATTTGAACAAAAATAGTTTTTAGAAATCTGTAAAAACTGTTTAAAAGCAAAATTTTGGTACACATTTTGGGTATTCACAAGGATAGTAAAATTTGGTGACGTTGTAAAATTGAGAAATTTCACAAATCGAAGTTATGCTATTCAAATTCATTTTTTTTTCGAATTTAATATAATTAACTTTCAAACCACTGAAAGAGTATATAGTTTTTTGACTCTTTGACTTTTTAAAAGTCATCCAATATAGTGCGGAAAAGGCTAGAAAGCTAGAGCGTTTAGGGTTAAGTTGTCCCGTATTCACTATGGAAGCTCGAGAAAAAAATTTTGGTGATTCACAAGGTCAATTTAAAAAATTGCAAGTTTTCATATATTACGAGTACTCTTCTTTTTTATGCAATGTAACAAAAACGAAAAAAAAAAAATGTTTGAACAACCGAAAATTTGTATGACCTTGCAACTTTGCGATATTTTACGACACCTTGTGAATCACCTTCTTGAGAAAGATATTTAATCATAAACATATTTTGGGTTTTATGTTTAATTTTTTGTTATAGTCTGGCCATATAACTATTTAATTTAAATTGTTTATGAGCTTTAAGGCCGATTTGGTTTCGGGGAAAAATGATAAGGAAAAAAAACAATACTCAAAGCCTTCGAAATTATAGTACTATTTCAAATCGGTCAGACTTCTTTCTTCAAGGCATAATTATTAACATTATTATTGAATTGCTAATAAAATTGTCAAAGAGATCCTTTGAAACTCATTTTTACTCTAAGCATTTAGCGCGAGTATATAGAATTTTGTACAAACAGCTACACATCCCATAAAAATATGTTTTATTGTAAAAAATAAAATGTTAAAACTTACCCTGAGTTCTATAATTTTTAACTAATAACGTTTCAATAAATCATTATTCGCCGAGTCATTTCGAACCAAGCACAAAATAAAAGTTAAACGACAAGTTTATATTATAATTTTTCATAGCTATCACAAGTCTCATTGAAAAATGGTATTCGGACACAAATTTGGTGGTTATGTAAGGTTTTTGATAAAATAAAAACAAAAATATCTCTACCGACATTTTTTATTATTTATTTATTATAAATCGCTGCGTTTGCATTGTAAGAAACTAATCATTCCCTTTTTCCGACATTTGCTTCCAGGGCACCGCCACACCTTCTACCCGGCATGGCTAGCATGTATTCGCCAACCACTTCATTCCAAACGCTGCTGGCCAATATGACCGCTGTGCAACGTCCACCACCTGGCGCAGCCCAACTGACCATTGCCGCTGCCAAGCCACCAATGCTCATTTCATCACCCGAGCTCCACTCACCCAATCACCTCATTGCCTCACCACCAATTTCACCTTCGGCCATGACAATGCAATCGATGGCACCACCATCACAACTGTCACACCCACAACCAGCACCACCACCGGTAGCACACTCTCATCCGCAGCAAACACAAACCCAAACGGCAACGGGGGTCAATATGCCAATGATGCATCAGTCTGTGGCACAGCAGCCACCACCGCCATCGGTGCCCACAAGTCACTCGCACTCACCACAACATCAGTCCTCGTCATCGGCGGCGGGAGTGGCACGCACCGCCACGCCACCGGAAGATCGTCGCACTTCGTCGATTGCTGCATTGCGGCTGAAGGCGCGCGAACACGAACTCAAGTTGGAGTTGTTGCGTCAAAATGGGCACGGCGATGTGCTCAGCTAGTTGACGCTGCAATTGTTGGCAGTGAAGAACTTCCTTGAAGTTTGTTCATGAAAAAGTGTGGGGCTGGTAAACGAAATCGGATATCGCGAGTGTAATGTCACTAAGGGCGCAGAGCGGCGGCGTATCACTTAAACCAGTGTAAATTCTAAGCAATTTCCAATAAATCGGAGTAAAAATGTGTTGAGTAAAACATAATTTTATTTTTAAAAATTTTATTAATAAAAGTTTGCAATTATGCAGTGGAAAACTTTGTAGAAATTACGATTAGGAATTGTAATTACTATAAATATGTAAAATCTAAACCAGTGCGCTCAATGAACCAGTTTTGACTTAACTAGTTGTACTTTATGTAGAAATTGAAATTCCATTAGAATTTTAACAAATTTATTTAGAATTTTAAATTTAATTTTATTCAAAAATGTAATTAGATATTTTAGCATACATAATAAAGTGTTTGTGATATTCACAAAATGTAATTAAATAAAAAACAAATTGCACCCCAACTTATTTTGATTCATCTGAGTGGGCGAGAGGGAAACGAAAAAAAATATCCATATGTCTTAAGTTTTAGCATTTTTTAATGCAAAAATCAACTGAAAACGAGTCACAAAAAATTCCCAACAAATTGAATGAACAACATTTGTCTAAAAGATCGACGCGAGATTGCCGGTATAGGGGGCAACAATGTTCATAAATTTATGCATGTTTTACTAAAAGTGAAAAGCAAGGTATATTCAAAAATAGTAAAAAAAAATAATTTGGTAAGTAACTTTGTCTTTTTCATATAATTATTAATTAATTAACTTTATTTGATTTAATGTCTTTGTTGTGCTTTATTTTAATTTATTTAATATCGCTTTTAAAATTCGTTTTATTATTTTCACATAGTTAAAACAAAATATATTTAACCCCAAAATATGTAAACTTTGAAACAAATTATTTTTAAAATTTGTGCAACGTTTTTTATTATTTGAAACCAAGAGAAAAGCAGTGGTAAAAACAAATTAAATTAAAAAAATTAAAAAAAAAAATTTTTTTTTTGTTCTAAATTTTGACAAAAAATTTGTTAAATCCTTGTATACCTTGTAATTTGTATAAAAAATATGTGGTTATGATTTTTCTTAGAGAATGAACCATATTTTACTTGAAAAATATTTTTAGTTAATTAGAAGATAATATTAAGTGCACAAATCTGTCAAGATATGGTTGTGCTCTAGTTTGTGAACAGAGTATATATTAGTACATTAATTTTCGCTGACATAGATTGAAAATATGCAAAGACCACCTTCTATCAAATATGTATAAAGTTTTTATGCAAAATGTAAGCAAAGGTAAAGGTATTTCCTGTAATATTTTTGAATAAGTAGAATTGCCGCTGTGGCAGTATTAACCCACGATGTACACATATACATAATTACATCTATTTTTTTGTGTTTTTTGAAGTTCTTTTATACATGTACATATACGTACATAAATACATGTGCTTCTTATTTTCCCAGCATACTTCCGTCATATCTTTAAAATCACATTATTATCATTTTAATTTTTTTCTTTTGCTGTGCTCGTCCGTTATTTAAGCGAAATGCGAAAATTTGAGAATTTTTTAACATTTACGAGCGATGGGCGTGTTTGTAATTAATACCAACCCGAGTCACATTTTAATTAACTGGACGCAATCAATCTCTAGTGAATATGCGAACTGAACGATGAATACCACCAGCAAGTGGCCATTCAAGGCAGCAAACACACAAACGGATGCCGGTATCACTGGAAAGACATACATAGAAAAATATAAATAACATTTATTTTTATGTTTGCCTGTTTATGAATGCATACTTTGTAGTTGTAGCGGTCATTGGCAACAAATTTATGTTTAGTTACTAATTAGTCAGTAACAAATCAACGGAATAACGAGGGACGAACAGTTGAATCTGGATAAAAACAAAAAACCAAAAACAAAAATACAAACCTGGCAACACACATTCATAAAATGTAGAAGCAGCTGCAGCAGCAACAACTACAACAAATACAATATTAATAATCATTAATGTTGTTGCTAAATCTCCACCAAACTCGACTCATTCATCAAAAAGCGGGCGGACTTGCATGCCAACCATTCCGGGAGTACGAGTAAATAAGTGCGGACCCACGTAGCACAAACCAACCAGTCCAGTGCAGCAGTCAAACGGGCAGTCACTCATCGGACCCAACTACTCACTGTGGAGGGTAGTCTGTCAGTCAGCTAACTAGTCAGTTAGTCAGTTAGTCAATAAGTCGGTGAGTACTCAGCTGCTTGTTACTCCACGCCGAGGTGGTAAGGGCGTAGCGCAGAGATTTTCTTCCTACATTGTTAAATGGTGTGGCTTTTGCATTTTTTAAAGAGATCTCGTCAACTGACTGATGTGGTTTGGAACTCAGAAAAGCAATTAATAAAAATGTAAATTCAATTAAATTTATATGACAGCCAGCTGTCAGAAGGCTTCAAATTAAAAATTACTTTTATTATGATAAATAAAAAGGAGAAGCGCTTCGGAGCAGCCACACAGACAATGAGGCAGCGAGGAAGTCTGTTTGTTGGCTTGCATCATATCGAATCAAACACTGTTGAAGTCACTTTTCCGCCTTCCATTTTTTTTTTTGTTCATTTTCGGTTGTTCTTATTTTGATTTGAGTAATCGAGCGAATTGGTTTTGGCAGCACAGCAGTTCAATAATGCAAGTTACTAAATTTATTGAAATATTTTTTGAACACCTCCTTGACCAGATATGAAATAAAAAACCCAAAAAAAATGTCTGCGCAATGCGGCAGTCTTGATAACCGAACTTTTTTTCATTCCTGGTATAAACAGAGATAAGGTACATAAATAATCTTTTCGGTAGTCGGGCTTGGATTCAACAAAGAGCTGATATGATGCTATGATAACTTTGTCTTCAAAATAACACTTAGAATTGACTTAAATCTCCTATTACCTTTAAAAAATATGAGCTGTAACCTCACACTGAAATTTTTCCGCTATGCATCCTTATCGAGCTACAACACGTTACAAAGTATTTAAATTTTTGTGAAGTGCAAATAAATTAATTTTAACCACCGTCTACAGCTGGACGCTTACCTCCAATTCGAGACCACAAACTGTGAGGGTTAATTTGCTAACCAGCATCCGCCAAAAAAATGGGAATAAAGTGAAAAAATATGACCGCAATAAAATATACACACTCATAAATAAGTATACAAGAAAATGGCTTACAAATTTATTGATACATTCTCAAATTTACGACTTGCAATGAAAGATAATTGTTTTAAAAAATACGACATCGGAACAGAATTTTTTTTTTCAAAATTTTCAGATAAATTATACGTTGTTTGATGTGAAAATGTTAGAAAAATGTGAAATCAAACATGTTACATTTCCTAAAAAATTTAATATAAATTTGGAGCGAAAATTGTACGCTTCAACTGCAGTACATTTTTTTTAAGTCTTTCTACAAACAGTGTACCAATGACGAAACAATTACAATTGTCAACTCTGCCTTGAGAAACTCATAGAAATTGCATGAGAATAATTTGGGTTGGTTCTTATTGAAAATGTCGCCAAAATAATTGTTCTTTTAGTTTACTCTTTAAATCAAGGCATTGTTTCTGCTTAATGCCTTACTAATTTTATAAAATTTCCCGAAAGAATTAATTTCAACATCCCTCAACGTAATCTTCGTATTTCTTTATCTTCAAGCGATACTTGCTTGAATGAATACTCCAATAAGCAATCATGTTTTTTTTTGTGAAATTGGAAAAATATAAATAATTTGCTGATTCATTTTGTATGAATTTTGTGTACAATATTATCTTTGCTATCTGGTGGCTGAATATTCGACCACGCGTTCTACCTTATCAAATAGGCAAACTTACAAAGTTCACATACGAATTTTCAAATTTACCAACATAATCTCGATCTATCTTAACTTTTGTAAAGACAACCACTTAAAATTATCATTACGTTAGCATTTAATTCTTATCTTATTCTAACCACAGATTTTGTAAATGTCTCGAATCCATTACAATATATCAAGAAAATTTATTTGTTTATCTGCGGTCTAATTATATTCAAATACCTTATATGCAATATAAATTCAATTGCACCATTGAAACATCCGTTGTATTTAAAACTTATTATTTTTAATCATTTAAGTTATACAAATTTTGGATTTTGAACCAAATCGATTTATAAATACGTGTTTTATAAATGAATCGACTCCACCGCCGCTGAGCGGGTTTTCCAATTGAAACAGTGGGAATAAAACAATTTCCTTCGCTGAAATTGGGCCTAATTTTTTTAATGTTTTATGACATGCAGGAGGTTTTACGTGGTGCGCTTACAAACATACAGACACGCAAAAAAGAGTAAAAAAATGTAGTTTTCGCTTCCGTTACTCTGATATGCTTCCTTGATAGATATTTATCTGAAAAATCCATAATGTTCAGATGACGGCAAAATAAAATGTTATTGTATATATAGATTATTTAAATGATTTGAAGATGATACTTTTAAAGGCTCACACAGTACCAATCCAAAAGTGTATTATTTTTCCAACATCAGTTTTTGTTCGGCAGGGCACAACACGGCTAATCAGTCCTGGGACAAAAAGGGCATTGGGATCTCCCTGTCGACGTGTGTACTTCTCCTGGAAAATTGGGCTTAACCCCGACATGCAGAGTTTCAAATTCTTTTTGGTCAGTTGTAGACCGCGAACGGTCTGGGGAATTACTTAAGACTACCAGCCCACTACTCTCAGTCCTGACGGGCACTGCCCAATGGAAATTCGCGCTGTATGGTTGAACATCGTCTCAGACCCGATGTGCGGGTGCTGTAACTATGGAGGATGTTGAGGTGAAATCATCCCATTACTACCTTCTTAGCTGTCCTGATTTCGCAAGGCTAAGGTTCAAACGCTTGGCTAGTACCTGATATACAATACCGAGAGGATCTTTGGCGAGGACATAGGTCGCTTACGGAACTACATAATGAGCACTCGGCGATTCTTCTAACTCATATATCTACCAGAGATTATCGTTTTTTTTTTCAATGAAGAAAATGTTTTTAGTAGTACCACAATGGACTGTCCTCACTAGTCTAAGTGAGCCTCCTGTAGGCTGTCACCTAATCTTACCTGACCTAACATCGGCTGTTTGTGAATTTCCACAGCAAAAGAAAGGTTGTGAAATCAGGTACAAAAACAAACTTTTGAAAGAAATCTTTTTAAAACACATTGAGGATATGAAATGTGAATCTAGGGGAACGGCTTATAATCTTTTAGTGTTTAAAATCGTTTGGAAAAGTAAATTTCCTGTGTACGCATGAAGCATATAAGGGTCTAATACCAATGTGATCTGGCTTGCAAAGACATTTTTTTTGGTTATTTTTAGCTGACATTGTATTTATTTGAAAGCAATGCATATTCGACTTACATATTTACAAGAAAATAGAGCTGAAGCTGACATTTCAGTGTATTTTTTAAGTTTTGTAAAAAAGTTGGAAGGTTTTCAAACTAAGTACATTCGCATTGTTTTAGTTTCGAATGGGCCTGTCTCATTTTCTCACACTCCTTAAAATGTAGTTTGAAAATTAAGAAAACAATTCTGCATAAACAATTTTTTTTTATAAAATGTATTGTGAGCTATTTGACGGATTCGAAATGAGAATGAGTTAGGGACTTTCAATATTGAAGTAACGATTCGTGATTTCGTGATTATTCATCAAGATAGTGAGAGCTTCAATTGAGTTGAGAAGTACTGATTTATCTTTTCGATGAATTCCGGAAATCGGGGTTTAGATTTAGTTGCATTCCGATCTCGTTCTCTTGCAGAAAATGCAGCGCTCCAAAAGTGTATCGATGGCTAACTGTTTTAACTTACAACCTACTGCCATTTCGTCGGCACACACGTCGGCAACCTTCTCTCTTTTTATGACATATTTTTCAGAAAATCCACTTGGCCCACTGCACTTTCAAAGGTATAAGCAGACACGCTTGCGTTGACCAAATAACTCTCGCTGCTCTGTCGCTCTGTCGCTTTGCCGCCTACCACCAACCGCTGCGACAACATCTTCCACATACTCACCAGCACTACCAGCTTGTCCTCATTTAACGATGATTTACGCACAAATAAATTAAAATATCATAAAAAGGAAATTAAATTCTTTTGATTTTCCCCACCTTCTCCACCTCCAACACAGCAAACATTGTCTGCATACGAGAAAGAAGCAGTGCAGACTCATTGAGGAACATGCTGCGTGGTTGCTAATGTATTTATACATAGTATTTGTTATTGGTGTTGTTGCTGGCAGTGCTGGCAGTGCTGTAGTGCTTCTTAAATGATCGTAACTAATTTTTCGAACAAGCAAGAATGCATAAATATTTAAATGTGTGATTTACGACAATGACCCATCATGGGGTCTCTGTGGCCAAAAATGTTGGGGGCGCGCCGGCGCAGAAGAAACGTACGCAATAAGCACGTAAATATGTGTGTGTGTTTGTGTTTCTGTGTAGGCAGTCATCAGCTTGGCGCTGAGCAGTGCAAACAAAAATTTAAATTGGATTTGTGCGCCGCTGGCGCTTCCAGACATTGGCGGCGCTACTTCGACGACTGCCCTGTGCTCTGTGGAGGAGCTGATGCGAATAAGGTAGCACTTGGTGGCCGCGAAGGTTGGCAAAGGGGTGTTGGGTGGGTGGTTGGCGCACGCGTACAACAAACAAATCACATAATAATAAAATACAATTTAAGATCATTTAATGGGGCGCGCAAAGTAAAGAACGAGCAATAAACAGATGAAGGAACACGTGGAAGCATCTCTACAAAAAGTGCGCACGGGAAGGAGGGAGCGGAGGGAGTGTTGCTGTGCTTAGCTTGGCGTTCACTTTTGCTGACAGCATGTTTGCTGTAACAATTATGCTGTTTGCTTTGCAGCGCCCCCTTCCCCCTCCCCTCAACAAGAGCAAGACGCCACACTTGCTACCTGCTTGTTTGCTTGTTACAAACAAAATTTATTGCTTTCTCAATTATATTAAAAATTTGTGCATCTTCTCCGCATATTCTATATATAAATTTTTCAAATAAAAAAAATATAAAAAATTCAAAAACAACAGCGTTTTAATTGCAGCAACACGCCAAGTTGCGCCATCATTTTGAAATTGTTTTTAATTTGTATTTTAATAGGCCAAGTGTGCGGCGCACGTCCGCTGCGCGTTCAACAGCAGCAGCCAACCGAAATACCAACAATACGCTTCTTATTTGATTAGTCTGCTACAATGTCAGCTTGTTGCTGGCTTCGTCCACCACTACCGTTATTACACTCAACCCATGCGGTGATCGATACTTTGTCGGCATTCGTACAATCGCCCGTAAGAGAAATTAAAATTTCAACAACACTGTGGTGTGCGTTTGTTTGGCGCCAACAGACATCAGCCACCAGCGCTGGCAGCACACTGCGCCACACGCAATCAACTCAGCTGCTGGCCAACCAGGTTTGTGTCTTAAGTCTTTTGTATTTTTGGTAATGCAAATGAATGAACGCTTGCAAATGTTCTTAGTGCTGGCGTGTGTATGTGTGTGTGTGTCGCCTATAGTCGGCATATATTATTTTTCGACATCAAAGTAATTTAATTTAATTTACATAAACCAACTGTGGACATAATAAATTTTGAACAAAATTAATTAACTGCGACACGCTCTTTCGTGTAAGAGCATTCATTAACATTTTGTTGGCGATATTAACGCATTTTTCATACGTTAGTTTAGCGCAAGATATTCAAGTTATAAGGACTAATAAACATTTACCAAAACACCGCGTGCTGCAGAAGTTATGGTGGAGGAATGAATGTATGGTCCAGCGCCTCCGTTAAAGAAAAAATTAAAAAAAAACCATTCTTTCAAGATTTTTTGATTTTCATACAAATTTTTAAAATTTCCATCATCTACTTTTTCCATACATTTTCTAAAAATAAAAACGTTTTTAAGTATTTGTTGTGCCTTAAATTGTTCCAGCATCACTAAAATAGCATCATCTTTTGTTACTTTTCTAGATACAAATACAAATAAATCAAATTCAAAATTATATCGCAAACAAAGTTCTACCTCTACAAAGCTTTGACCAATTGTGGTGGAAAGAATATAATTCATTTCAATCTCTATTAAGTTTATGTTTCCAAAATTTTTACAGACTGTAAGTACAGAATAATTCAAATGTTACATGTAAATTTCTATATTACATTTTTGAAATTACAAATTTTTGCAGATTATAGGTAAAAATAATTTGCATATAATATTAATTTTTAAGAGAAAAATGTGCAGAGATGGTTTATTAAAATGGTATATCGCCACGTGAAATTATCACCAAAAGAAATGAAGAACGAATTTAAATCGCTGCATGTCCTAGAAATTAGGGCATTCACTTCGTAATTGATTCTGGAGAAATTAATATGTAAGATTTCAAATTTCCTGAGATTCGTGTATGGGACATTGAACTGAATTTTACTTAGAAGCTTAGAATAATCAATAGTCGCAGAAATGTTACCAATGAATACGACCGCATAGATCTTCTGCCTTCAAGACATTTTAAGTCAATCCATAGACATCGAAATTGGTAGGATGGCAAAGGATCTGGAAAAACTGTTTGAACTCTCATTGGCGCATGTTTTAACGAAAGTATACCATGGGATACGGTGGGCTACTTTGTCGAACGCCTTCGAAAAATCCCTATATATTGTATCCACTTGACATTTATTTTAAAAAACGGAAACGTAATATTTACTGAATATTACACATAAGTTGCGACAATAATTTTAAAAACTTGCTTACCAAAAGGGATTTTAAAATGGTATAAAAGCTTGAACGATTAAGTTTTTTTTCTCGCAAAAGTTGCTTTCATCATAACTTTGAATTTCTTAAAGAGTATTTTAGAATTGTTTGAGTATACAGTTTAGTAGTTAATTTAGTTTCGAAAGTAAGGCGCTAGTAATTACCATTGATTGCTGCTATAAATTCTTACAATATTTTTACTAACGCTCTTACGATAAGTCCAGGCAGCAATAAGATAGATGTAAAAATTAGTTTAGGATTAAAGTTTGTATCAGATTTAATTTTGAACATTTTAAAGTCATCATTAAAAATTATTTATATTATATTGGAAGCAAAGAATTTATAGATACAAATAATAAAAACCGTAATTGATAATGTTTTTTTCTTAAAAAAACCGGCAGAGAAAACCACAACCGTAGCTAGAGATTGTTCTACGTTTAATAAAAACAAAGAATTGGAAGATCTTGAAAACCATGACATTTGCTAGGGTTATTTTTTTTTCAATTTGGTGACAGAATCGCAGCTGTTTTTTAAAAAGAAGCAACATAACAGCCAGGGCAATCCGCGTTGGAACTCTAAAACTGATCCTTTTCGATCAACTCTCCAATGCAAAATCCAGCGCCTGGGTGACTCAGTATCTCATCCACTCCAACTCTCCAAAGATTTTGAATTGATACAGCGTATATAGATACACAAGCTCAGATAGCAAATTTAATTTTACGTTGGTTCAAACATGGGAAACGGTGATGAAGAATAAATTAAAAATTAAATAAAACTGAGTCTGATGAGGAGATGTGGTGATCTCCAAAATAGCGAATATAACTTCTATAACTAAAACTGCTGTTGTTTTATTAAAATGAAATCTTTCACAAACTGGCCTCGAGCTCAACAAAATTGTCAATTATAAATAGTTGAAGACCATAACTAACTTAATAAATTTAAATAGGATAGGACACCAATGTGCCCCAATAAAAGTCGGCTAAAATTTGACGGTATAAAAACCGTAATAAACTTATTGCCTTTGCTCAACCTATCTCCCGATGAAATATTTAATGGCAGTGCTTGGTGCGTATTGGGCCTAAAATGGCATTGAGTTTAGTTCGGGTTGAAAACCCGTCGTCGTTCTCTCTTTTATATCAAAGATTGTGCTCGTATTACATAAAAAACTTACTCTCATATGTAAATACATACATATGTAAATATTCATTACACATCCGCAATGAGTTATTTAATATGAGAAAATGTTAAAGTGAAATTGGTAAATGGAGCAAGTGACATAAATGCCTTTAACAATATTTAAGTTCATTTAATATTTAAATACGCGCGCCATAGTCGCAAACAAGCCATTGCCCACACATGCATACAGACATACATACTCGTACATACATACACGCTCATGCACCAGCTATAAAGCAACCAAGGCAGCTAAGTATACATACAAACTGCTTGGGGACATCAACGGGTTGGCGGCGTACCTTTTATGTGTGCCCCAAAAAATTTTCATTTTACCTCGAGTAGCACGAAGAAGGCTCGGTCTAGATTTATTTTATTATGCGCTACATTGCAACTGTTGCTTGTTGTTATTTGGTATGAAACAGTTGTCGACTGTCGCGGCGATCCTGGTCATTGTTGGCCGTGATATGAGCGCAAGTGCCACTTGACGCCGCATGGTGTCTTTGTTAATTTAATACACAGCGGGGTGTCAACTCATTCGTATTCGTAGGTGAGTGCATTTAGTGCAACACCAACCGTAGTCACTAATTCAAATGCACAGACACACACGCACACACAGACATATGTACATTTTCGCTGTATTGAGTTTTGTTGCTGCTGTAGCGATTGCCGCTCGCATTTATTGCATTTATTGCTGCTACCTTTTGTTGGTTGGCGGCGCACAGTGTCGCGATCTCATTAAAAGATGTGGCGAAAAAGAGTTAGTGTGCTCTGATTCCCTTCAATTGTTGTAGAAAGCAGAAATCAAAATTAAATTTTATTTCATTAATTAAGTTTTATTTTAAATATAAAATTAAGTTTAAATCGGCTTTCAGCTACGACCACCACACACAATATTTGAAGAAAATTTTGTTCAGGCATAATGATGAGGAAAAAGAGGGAAAACACTCTCAAAAAAATCAAAAATCAGTGGTTATGTTTAGCTAGTTGGTTCTTGCATTTTGTACAGGGATTCGGAAAATATTGTTTGGGGTAGTCCATTTATTTTCATCTTTTTACGATATTGTATATGTTTTCAGATCTTTGTTTATTATCCATTATAAATATTGGTATAATTATATTACAGATTTTAAAGCCGCTTTTGACAGCACGAAAAGAAGCTGTCTGTACGACGCCATGTCAAAATTTGGAATCCCTGCTTAACTAATACGGCTATGTATATAGAGTGACGTTGAGCGCAACTTTTAGCTCCGTCCAAGTTGGGAAGGACCTCTCAGAGCCGTTCGAGACCAAACGAAGTTTTAGGCAAGGCGACACACTTTCCTGCAACTTCTTCCATCTTAAGCTGGAATCCGTAATTAGAGCTGCCAATCTGAATCCTATTTCTTAACAACATCTGCTTTTAACTCTATGCACTTAGTTCAGCGTTTTTACTTCCAAATATTATTCTCTCGAAATAGGTGGTTGTTTCTGTTTTGATCTCATCATTTAACCAAAATCTCTTATCACTCAGCCATTTCTTCATGTTTAAAAAAAGGAATCGTCGATAGGATAACAGTTCGTAGCCCACTTTATTGATTTTTGTCAATCCTTTGAAGTGGTCACCCATGCCATATCGACGTTTCTCGTGAATCGACATCGTTTGGACGACCTGAACGTTCGGCGTCACTTGTAATGATACGACCACAACAGAACTCAGTAAACCATTTCTTAACCATTGAAATTTGTGGTGCAGTGTCTCCATTGCATTTATCAAGCCTTTCCTTAGTTTCGGTGATGGTGTTTTTAGACAACAAATAATGAAAGCATTTTTACGCTCCTTTGCGTCAATGTTTGAACAAAATCTGAACTAAAAATAAAGATCATGTAATTCAATTATACTTGCAGCAGGATATTTCAAATTTTGTACCTAAATAAAAACGAGTATACAGAAATCATCCCGGTAAATAAAATTCAACTAAATTCAATTTGAATAATACAATTCTATTTGCATTCCAGTTATCGGGTAATAATTTTTAAAGGTTTTGTGTAAATTTTCGTGGGTGCCATGAATTTGAAAACACGGTTGAAACGGTGTTTTAAAGGGTGTATGGGCCCCCAGGTCGTCTCCCCTGTACCCATCCCTGATTTTGTAATATTAAATTAAATGGGCTACAAGACTTCATACCCAAAAGTTCTATTATTTTTCAGCAACAACAAGGTAGAGCGTTGAAGATACCACGAATTAGGAAATGCTTCGTACGGAAATAACTTGTTTTTGCGCAACTAAAATTGAAAATAGAATAAAAAAAATATTACCAGTATGTTTTTAAGTGATTTTAAACGTTTTTTGAATTCTTTTTGAAAATTCTGTCCTCTTATCTCTTTTTTGTAAAGGTACAGCTGAGCGGAGTAAACTATGAGTTTTATTTTGGTATTACCAGTCTTTATTTATAAAAAGCATAAGAGGGCAAATACATAAGTACTTTAAATTATTGAGCTATTGAGTACCAAAGCGAAAGCAATTATTTACGATTTTCCAATAATCTTTGTTTTAAAACACTATCCTAAAATTTGCGTTCCTCTTAGTCTTATTATTTCTAAGAAAACTGCATATTTCCTTTCTTAATTTTTTAATATTTAATTTTAACAATTTTTTGTCAGTACTAGCAACACTGTGCCACGGCTTTGTTGGTTGTTGATTGTTGGCAGTTGAATGCGATTTTATGAAATTGTTGCAATTAAAACGAAAAAAGGATTGTGAGCAGCATTTGCAATTGATTAACACGCAATAGTGGCGTGTTCATTATGTTTGGCGGCTGATTGGTGTGGGAAACTGTGATAGCGGAAAAGTGATGCGAATTGCATTTAGTTGCTATGTAGTGGAAATCTTTGTGAAAAACTGTAATTAATTATGCCGGGAGAATTTCTTTGAATTGAACACTAATGAAGTGATCATTGCCAGTATTGAATAATTTTAATTTGTACTCGCATTTATTAAGAATAATTCATACATCGGCAGTTGACGAGAGTCAATGACAGTTAACAGTTTATGTTGTGACTCTACGTTAAAACTACTTTTGATGATGCTGTGTGAACCAAGTTGTGGGCTGAGATAAGAATAAATGTTACTAAAATTTAACTCGTCCTTTAATTTTCATCAAAAATTTTTTAGAGTCAAAACTAATACGAAAACCAGATGTATTAATATAATAAAATGGGTTTTCATTACTTTTCAATTAAAATACGGAGCATTTCCTTACAAAAACCATACATGGACGACTTGTAAGTAATACCCTATATTTAAAAAAAAAAAAGGTTTCTTCTTTAAAAACCGAATTTAGACTAAGACACACATGGCTTTTGAATTTCAAGAGCAAGTTTTTAAGAAAATTTAAGATATGCCATTTGCTGATATATAAAAAAGCAAAAGTTTTAATGTTAATAAAAAAATTAATTTATTATTAAAAGTTTTATAACCAAGCATCTAGCCCGCTTACTCTTCGTCAAACAGCTCCTTTAACATCGAAATCATAATAAATCTTTTTAATAAAAATAGTAGTAAAGTGAAAACTTCTTGATACCAAAAATTTGAGGACAACACTTTTTGTTTCTTAATTGCGCGTGGGCGGTAAGTTCAATTTCGGCAGTGGTTTCACTAAAATTATTATTGGTGAATCTTTTTGGTAATAGAATTTTTTGGATAAATCGATAAGTACATATTTATATTTTGTATACACAGTTGTTGAATTTTTTAATTAAAATAAAATTTCTGCGGAATTTCGAATAAAAATATCGATACATTTCTGGAAAAATATCTGCTTTTTATGAAAATGGCATTTTACTAATAATTATTTACTGTTCAAGAAGGAGAAAGAAATTCTACAACTTTTTCCATTCTTCGCAAAACAACTCATTATAAGTGAGTGTCAAAATTCGAATGTCATTATTTACGAAACCTTATATTATTGAATCATGATTAGTATGAGGTTTCATAGTCTATTGAACTTTAGTAGAAAATGGTACATGCTTGAAAAGGCTCAAAGGTCACGTTGATTTTTTTTGCAGATCTTTTCGTATACTTTCCACCCTTTTTAAACACGATAAGACAGCTTATTCAATTAAAACTAATCGATACAGGGGTCTATTACACCAACAACAGCATTTTAGCAAATTATCGAAGAGGGCAAGGGCAAAGAAATTGACTGCGCAATGCTTATTGTAGGGTTAATCATTTTCTTATTTTGCATTATTATATGTTTTAAATATTTATTGAAGTATATTTTTAAAAGTAATATATACAATTTTCTTTTTAATTTAATATTACAAATATTACTTAAATCTAAAATTTTACAACAAACAAAGTTAAATTGAACAAATTAATGTTAACCCTACACTTATCTTATCAACTTATCGAATAGCTTACTCAGTAAAAAGTCTTATACAAAATTGCAAAGCTAAAAAAGGATAAGTCGTTAACGCGAAATGCCCCTGATATTCCCCCTGAACATATTGCTTCACTGCATGTGTAAAGTATTCACTACGCTGTACTCCAAAAGTAGATGCATTAACAGAGTTTCCTTTGTTATTTGTCCAGGCATTCTTTTTACAGAAAAAAATATGTTTAACTTCCTTAAAAATAGCGCCATTTTCTATCAAACTGAAGGCAATTGTCGAAAAGTTAATGAGTTATAGCATGAGAGTTTATTGTGATAAGAAGCATGCATAAAATCATTGTAAAGTATTTAAGGCAGAGGAAAACTTTTATTGGCCCGTCCATGGTGTTTGTCTATGTTTCTCTTCTGATCTGCGGGGGGTGCATATTTTTCATTAAGAAATTTTTAATGGATTTGCCATTGCTAAATAATTTTTTTTCTGTGATTATTGGTTTTTTGCATGCTCAACCTAATTTTTGTAGAAATTTTAGTTCATGTGCGACGAATTCGACAAATTACTCATTTGTATATTTTTTCACTTTTAATTAAAAAGTTTAACCGCTCTATTAACAAAACTCATAGCATGACCATTGTCATAGCGATTGCGCCTAAAACTATGTCGCAATGACTATTGCCAATTTAACAATGCACAAAATCAAATTGGTGCATCATAGTTTTAGACCGAGTAGTTAAAACCATAGCCATGCAACGAATTTTATCTATATCACCGTAATACCAATGTATAGTACAAGTTTAACAAACATTTGATGAATTTTAAATTTTTCTTCACGGTTTAAAACTTTGATTTGTAATACAAATTACGAAAGAACAATTGAAAAAAAATGTGATCTCTCGTTTGAGACTTTCTGTGTCCTTTCAATGTAGTTTTTATTTTCCGTTGTTGGTTCCAAACTCAACGCTCAACCCATCGCTGGGAATCGCAGTGGCGCCATATATGCGGATAATATTGATATCGTTAGCATTAACAAGACGGCCGTCAGTGAACGAGGACAAAACAAAGTACCTTGTGGCAACAAACAAAAAATTCTCGGGCATTGGGGCCCACGTCACTGTTCGCATTTTAATGTAATTAAGTATTAACAACACCGATGATGTCAGCCTTGAATTTCAGCGAAGAATAACACTTGCTTACAGGCGCTACTTTGGGCTCGGTAGGCAATTGAAAAGCAGAGCCCTCTCTCGGCGAACAAAAATCTCAATCTACAAATCCCTCATACTGCCTGTCCTTTTAGATCGCGCAGAAGCATGAACGACACTGATTAGCGATGAAAAGGCTTCAAGGGCTTTCGAGAGAAATTTATTGTACGAGCTGTATTATCGTATGAACTTAGTCAAGCGAATAAAAATTCAATGACTTGGCCATGTCGTTGGTATTGATGATGTTGCTTCCATGAAAATATCATCCGAATCGGCGCCAAAGAGGGGGCAACGAAGACAAGAGCGCTCACGAACTCACTGGAAGGCCAAGTTCAGACGGACCTGTCTTCACTTGGTGAGAATAATTGGCGTAACCTAGCAAAAGAGAGTTTTTTGATCTCGGCCCAAACCGACACACGGTTGTAGTGCCATAAAAAAAAGAAGAAGATCTCTCACTTGAGTGAATTTAAGTTTTAAATTATGAGTTAAACACAATTAGACAAAGGGTCAATTAAAACTAAACGGCTCCAATTGTTTACTTTTAACAAAATATTTTATTATGGCAGTCATTCACCGATTACTACCACCTTAATTAAATTGGTCTTAGTAAATGTAGATTTAATTTCTTTCAAATCTGCTAAGTGATACTATTACAGGATTTTTATACCCGCGCGTACTTGTACACAAGGGTATTTGAACTTTGTTCGCATAACGGTTGTTTGTAACAGCGAAAAATAATCGAGATAGATATAGACATATGTATGTATACTGAAATTATCAGAATGAAAAGAGGAATCGATTTAGTCCTCACTGTCTGTCCGTCCGTCCCGTTTGTCCGTGGTTACAATAACTTGAGTAAAAATTGAGATATCTTCATGAAATTTGCTACATAAATTGCCCTTTGGCCAGAGTAGGTTGGTTTGGAAAATGGGCAAGATCGTTCAATAATCACGCCCACCTCCTATATAACGGAAGTTTTGGAAAATGCAAAAAATTCGTTTTTTCGGTATCTCTTAAAGCAAATTGCGTGAAAATTAATATTTGGAGCTATTTTAAACTAAGTAATTAAGTACTTATGAAATTTTTAAAATAGGCGTTGCCACTCCCACTTATAAAGTTCTGTATCTCAATAACGGTGCTAGTTATCGTTCACAAAATTTGGTGGACATAGTGTACTTAGTCTCGCTGTTATTTTGGTCAAAAATTTTGAAATCGCTCGAAAACCACGCCCACCTCTCCAGTATAACGAAAGTTTTGAAATATACAAAAACTACGTTTTTTCGGTATCTATCAGAGCAAATTGAGTGAAATTTAATATAGGGAGCGGTTTTAAAGAAAGAAACTGTATATTTACGAAATTTTGAAAAAATGGGCGTCGCCACACCACCTTATAAAAAAAATGTCCTATCTCAATAACGGTGTTAGGTACCGTCACAAAATTTGATGAACATATTTTCCGCAATACCGCCTTATCATCGTCAAAAAATTTTGAAATCAGACCACTACCATGCCCACCTTCTATATAGCGGAAATTTGGAAAAATGCCAAAAACTTCGTTTATTTGGTGACTATTGGAATAAATTGTGTAAAATAGTATATTTCCTGCGGTTTGAAACAAAGAAACTGGGTTTTTATGAAACTTTAAAAATGACCGCAGCACCGCCCATACAAAAATACATAGCGAGGGTATAAAAAATTCGGTTTCGCCCGAATTAGGCTTTCCTTACTTGTTATTTATAAAGTTGACTTAATTAGGTCGCTGTTTTAATTTTTAAATAATAAGCTTGATTCAATCGGCTTTTTAGAAGTTGTACAATCAATAGCAAACTCGATGGTGATTATAAAACCATTTACTCATGCATACAAATAAGTTAATAAAAATAAATTAGGAAACGTCTTAAAAGAAATATTAAAATAATAATTAGTAACAGAAATTGCTTAATGTGTGTATTTATTTCCTCATAAGCGAACATAAAACATTGTTTTTTTTTTGCTTCTAATTAGTTAATACAAGGATTGCTAATAAATGATCGCAACGCCCATAATTTTGAACTTCTCAGAAATAGGTATTTATCCAAAGTGCAAAGGTATGCTAATAAATAAACAACCATATTTTAAACATTCTCACACTCCTTTAATTTGAAATGAACAATAAATTGCGGTATATTTCATTTAATTGCGCGCACACACACCAACAAACATTGGTACCCACTTAATTGTCTGTTCATAAAAAAAAAACATTAAAAATTAAATAGACAACGCTGAGCTTCTGAGCACCTTCTTCGCTTCATTTACATACTTAATTTGTTCTTAATTCAATTTTACTCATTTATGTACCTCTTCGATTACGGTAATAAACCAACTGCTGTGTGCCACTAACGCTTCTGCTCGGCTTCGGTAGCTGCAACAATGTGCAGAGTAGAGCTCAACAGCTGTGAGATGCTCATAGTTAAGCAAAGCGAATTCGCCATGCTGAGTTACTTTGCTTTTTTTGTTTTTTGATTTATTCCCATTTTGCTGATTAATTGGAGGTAACTGCTGGCGCAGCGACTGCGCTACTGCCTGTCACTGCTAATGCGGTGTAGTCGTTCGTTGGCCACTTGGCCGCTGCCCAGTAAATAACTATTTATGAGCAGATATTAAAATC
Organism: Philophylla caesio; assembly: GCA_963971545.1. Classification (NCBI taxonomy): domain Eukaryota; kingdom Metazoa; phylum Arthropoda; class Insecta; order Diptera; family Tephritidae; genus Philophylla; species Philophylla caesio. Next base: position 98,014,724 of record OZ020609.1, on the reverse strand, counting down.
ACTTCGTAACTAATTTGGAAGATTTCTTTTTGTAAGCACCTTCATTGGATAATTATTAATTTGGGTATTTATTATAATATTTTTTGGTGTTTTCTCACTAATTTTGCTTAAAGAGCTTAACGGTTTGCATTGATTTAATAAATTTCAAACAAGCATACGCATTGCGTATACCGTAAAACGAGGTTGTGTTGGAAAGTAATTGAAAATTCCTCGAAAAGTAAAAAACTTGACAATTTCTGACCGACTGAAACTGACTTTGATGCAGCTTTAGATGACTAATTTAAAGCGTTATTTACAAACACAAAAAAAAACATATTGAATTTTTAAAATCACAAAAATAAATTTTATGATCATAAAATTAAATAGTTTATTTGTAAACTTTATTTTTTAACAAAAAAAAAATTATTGCTACCATTTTATAGTATAGTGAAGATATCGTACAAAATTAATCTTTATTTGGGATCATTGTGATCAGATATACTAAGAATAGACAAGATAGTTTTTAAAGGCTCTAAAAATTTCTGCAATGAGCCATAGCACTAATTTATTTTTAAGATTTGGACAAATTATGTTATATTTGATTTCTAATAATATTTTTGAATTAAAATCCATTTAATTCTCAAACGATTACTTTATATCTATTTTATACAAAATTTATAAAATAATTCACCAAAATATCAACACAATTTAGTACTCAATAAAGATATATTTTTAGAACTTTATTAGTAAGCAGTTTGAAGACCATCCATTTTTAGCGCAAGTTTCAAATGACAGAAGATTTTCTTTGGTTTTTTACAATTTTTTTTACCTATGTTCTTAAGCGATTTCTTTCATAAAAACTCACAAATTTTTATAATAAATGAATGATCAAATTTCTGGACGCTGCTAAGAATTTGGGTGTAATTTTTAATAGAACACTGACATGAAACAACCACATTTTTAGTGCCTTCGGCAAAGTTTATGGAATGCTGCGATCACTATGGAGTTTTCAGTACTTCACTCCAGTGAAGATTCGACTGATTCTGGTCAAAACTTACCTTCTACCGATATTACTCTACGGCTGTAAGTTGTATGTTAGCTGTGACAGTGTATGCAATAGAAAACTTAATATCCTGTACACCAACATATATATTTACAGCATTAGCCGTCATGAACATATTTCTACTTTTGCTTTAGAGATATATTATTTTCCGTTCGACGACTTATTGAAGCTCGTATGCTTAACATTGCTACACAAACTCATAGTCACACAGGACCCCGATTATTTGAAGAACCGATTTCAATTCACACAATCTTCTGGATCTCTTTCTATATGCAATATTAAATTTACGTGCTTAATAACTGAACGTCATTTTCAATCAATCAATACACTGCGATAAGATTTTTGAAAAATACAAACCCTTTTAAGAACGAAGTAATGCGTAGTTTTTCCTTATGAATATTATAGGTCTCGACGCCTATTCTCTATTTCTGTCTTCCTTTTCTCAATAACTATTTATTTAATCAAAAAAAAAAAAGGAAACTGTCAATGTGCCACATTCAGAGGCCACTTGACTTTCTCGCAGGGATTATTATTTCAATAAATATGTATTAAACGAGCTAGTAGTTACACTTAACGCTGTACAAACATATGTGCGTAAAATAGTTTACAAAGAAGTTGAATGCATTTAATTACAGTTGATTAACACAAATGGGATTTCCTACCATCTGTCTTCGCTACAAGTGGCAAAGCGGTTCGGTAAAATATGGCGGGCGTTACAAAAACATGCGCATTTACATACTTACTCTGGTTTTTTGTTTAATACTACACACACATAAATTAATTTGTTTAAATATATCAACGTCGCTGTGAAGTCTAGAGACGTTATTCCCCCAATCTTTTCGTTTCCTTAATTACTGCTTGCTGGCTGCCTGCTGCTGCTGCCGCTTCGGCGTGCTTACAAATCTCTACATATGTGTACGTGTGTGTGTGTGTATGTGTGTGTGTGCATTTTTAACAGTTAATATGCTTGTGTGAAATTCAAATTATGATTTGTGTATGCGAAACAAATTATAAATTATGTCTTGGAATTTATTAAGGGTTTAATTCCATAAATTGAATATTTTTATTTGTAAATAAGCTTTGCATAAATAATAGCAATACACACCTACATATGTACGTATCTACATACGTATAATAAAAGTATTAGTGAAGCTATCAAAAGACTTAAGAAGCGAACTTCTGAGCACCATAACAAATAATGTTAACTTTACTCTGTTCGAAAGCAACTTCGTTTCAAGCAGATTTGGCTTAGTATACATACATATATGTTTTCTAAAACATAACTGAAAATTCTGAAAGACTAGATAACTATAAAAAAAGAGTTGTTTTATATATCTAATAATAGCAATAATAATAATTTGACGCTTACACTATAAAATTCAGTATTTGGCCCGAGCTTCTACTACCGGAGTGACCGACTCCGAATGGCAGATGCATTTTATAAGAACCATATTTAAAGAAAAAAAAAAAACCATCGATGGTTTTTCTTTGTCTTCCACGTGACAATCGCTTTTTGAAAACATTTTTCTATGATTTTGAGATTCGAACCTAGAATCTCAGTAACATTCCGAGTTTTAGCACGCATCGATACACATAGCTGAGCAATGGTTTTAAGTCTGTAATGCTATTATCGTTTTAAAAGTTATACATTTTTTTTTATAATTTAGTGAGATGATTAAATATATTTAAAACTATTGAATTATTTTCAATCAAACAAAGAAAATATTTGAAAAGGAAATTTTTAAGTATTAATGTGAAACTCATCTTTATCGAATTTGTAATTAACACAATATACCTACTTATATGTATATACATCTATAAGATACTATCGATAGTGATTAGTAACAATGAATTATGTAAAATCAAACGATCGGTTCTATTGGGAGTCCCATCGATAGCTTTCCATCACTGGTTGCAGTTTAATCAGCGATATTTCGTATTAAATAAGAAAGATAGATCCTATTCTGATAGCTGCGAGTATGTGCACGAAAGAGTATCATAATTTATCTCTCGTATTATTTACATGTAACAGCATGAAGAAATCCAGATATATACATACATATATATACATTCATATAACTTAAAAAAAAAGAAAATGAGAAAGAAAACAAACTTTCCCTTTGATGAAATAATAAAGCAAACATTTCATTTGGATATGCATTTTTTTTTTAAATATACAAATTTGTTTATGATTTATTGAGGTGATTAAATATATTTTAAAAGGTTGAGTTATTTTCAAACAAACAACGAAAAAAATTAAAAAGGAAATTGTTAAGTTGAGTTGAATTTTTCAAATAAATTAAAGGAGAAACGTGACATTTTCCACAAAAGAACAAACATGTGTTTACGTGTATGATGTTGTAAACCAAATTCAAAAACTTTAGAAACTTTTCTTTTGTGAAAGTGATTATTTGAAGAGAGTTTCGCTATTTCTTGTCAAAGTGTGTTAAGAGATTAACCGGTGTCGGCTTCGTACTTCATTTTCCATTCCATTTGTCTAAAAAAAATTTATTAATTTTAGATAAAACGAACACTTAATTTAAATAAAATTAACCTCAGATTTCAAAAACTAATATCTAGTATCATTTTTTCGAATTCTTGTTAAAACTTATCTCATCTTTCACGCCATCAAACGCCTGCATAAACGGCATAGTTACAAATGGATTTTTGTTAAATTGGTATTTTGGAGATTGTACCTTCTTTAAACCTTTTTAACAGCTAAACAAAACTCAAGCTTCCACTGACTAGACAAGAGAATGAATGAAAATATTTACATACTTATTAAAATGAATTCGTATGTATGTATGTCTTTTTCAAATAAAATTTCTGTCTTCAAATTATTGCCTCAAAATTACTTAGCTCAAATATTCACAACAACAGGGAACTAATCCGCTACGTCGCGCTGGGGTTAAGGTGTTAAAATTATCTTCTCTACATAAAATGTGGTTCACGTTCTAAGTATATATTAATATATATGTATAAATCACCTAGCAAAGAAGATAACTGGAAATAATGTCCTTCTTTTTATTATTCGAGTTAACCGATCGTGAGGACACATCCATCATTCCCCAAAAAAAAAAAGCTTGGTGGCGCTTAAATCGGCGCCATCGTAGATGGTCATTCGCGCCCATCAGGCTGAAAGTGTAAGAAAAAATACTTTAATAGAAAATATTTTTAATTTAAAACATTTAAAAAACTCTAATTTTGAATTTTGAACAAGTGTAATATTTCAAAAGTTTACACTCACTGCTGTGAAAATTTCACTTGATTTTGTTTTCTTAGATATAAGTCAATTCCGGGTAGCATTGACTTTTTATATTCAAGGCCAAGCAGTGTTCATTAGCGAGAATCGAATTCAATGTCATTGCAGAACTACATAGTAATAAATTATACTCGTATGTATATATGTAAATGTAGCCTTTTCCATACTCACTTTAGCTATACCCTTGATTTGATTGGTAAAAGTTAAAATCAATCGCTATTAATTAGGGGAGTAATTTTCGTGTTTCGTAAAAAAAACTGACTAATTCTTTTGTTTAATTTTTTTTTTTTTTTCAAATCAAATCTTTAATAAACCCACCTAAGTATTATATAATTAAGCTTAACGGTACATAAAACATCTTTTGCTCATATAATTTTTTTGTCGAAAGAATTTCTGCTTAACATCAATGAAAACAGCACATCGCAGTTAATAAAAATTCAGCAGTAGCCATATACCATAATTACAATAATCATTATCATCACGCACCTATGATAAGCAAAAATATTTTTGTTAGGCAAAAGGGGAACACCAGCAGCACTTTGTTGGATCAACACCGGCAGCGGGCAACAACAGCAAAATCAACAATATCATAATAACTGACAAACCGGTCACATATCAGCATCAGCAAACAACAGACAGCAATATCAGCATCGGCATCAGCATCAGCATAAATATAAAAAATACAAATCACTTAGACGACTCGAAGGCAAATTCGATTAATTTAAGGTAGCTAATTGGTGGGCCTGCATTGAAGCGAAACCATAGAAGAGCTTTTGAATTTACGCGTGCGCATAGCAAATAGAAGGTTAAAGATAAAGGGTTTATTTTTCAGACATGTGGTTTTTAAGAAGAAATAAAACGCATATAATTTAATGCTATGGCCAAGAGTTTAGCTTTATTATAAAGATTAGGGTTTGCTATTATGTTTTGAAAATGATTTCACGCAAGTGACCGCCTCGGCAGGCTCGAATAAATTCTAGTAGAGAGGCGCACTCTTTCGACCACTTTATGCAGCAATTGGGGTCGTATGTCAGCAATAATGCGCCGAATATTCTCTTCCTTAGACGTCTTGAAATGGCAAACCAAACTGAGTATAATTCAAGTAACAGCTGTCAAAAAGACCAACTCCGAAAAAAGTATTGCCTCATTGAAAATCACACGTCTAAAAAAAACACCCTTTTTAAATATGTAGATATATAGATATGTATGTATGTATGTATACAAGTATGCGCTAATTTTATGACTAGAATAAAAATCCGTGCCAACACGCAATGTGTCGGAATTTGTGAATGGAAATGGGCGTTCTGAAGCTTTAGGAATTCTTTTATGTTCAACGAAGAAAGATGCAGTCAAAAGCTATTGTAAAATTAAAAGGAATGAATGGCAGCTTATAAGAATAAAAAATCACTAAGCATGTGGAAATGACGTCACGTTGATTTGTTGCTTTTATTCTGCGATATCGCAGCTACGCCCAAACAATTTTAATGGGATCCTCCGCAGTAAAAATCTGTTCGTTTGCTCGGTGAGTATTCCCTGGCGAATATACCAATTCTTATAATGAGTGAATTTAAAAGATTTCTTTTATTGAAATACGTGCCTTACTTGTGGGGAAGGCGTAATTAATTTCAACTATCTAAAAATAAATATTCAAAGTAAGTAAAGAAAGAGACAAAAAAATTTCAAGTTGTTAAATTCATTTAAGCAGCGCCTTTTAAAAATGTGATTCCTCTTCATCGAATAACTTAAATTTACAAAAACAAAACATATAAAGCTTAATATTTCCAATACCCAGTGTCTTCTATGAGTAAATTTTTGATCGTTAATTTTATAACAAATAACCTAAAAACCTATTTTCTAAACTAACATTGAACGATTTCATAAAGTTTCATATAAATATCAAATCAAAAAAAAATTCGAAAACAAAATTTATGTATCATAAATCAAAAATAATTCATAAAATGTACTATGCTGCAAAAGTCGCTTTAAATAAGCATATTTCTTCTTCTGAAGGTATTGCATTTATTTTTCACACAAAAATTAATTTGTTTAACCGTTGTAGGGCAGCAAATGCATGCAAGAAACCTCAAATTATTAAAATTAACTCGAGTTATTATATTTTTGGTTTACAGTTTAAAATTTCGGTTTATATGGCTGAATTTGAAGTTTCTCAAAATATTAGAGTCTTATTTTTTGGCTGTCAGTGTATAAAAGCCTGCTTTTCCATGGGTTCAAAACTGTGTTTCTCGCATACATATTTCGTTAGGATATTATGAAATGCACGTTCAACATAAATTTGAAAGTTTTAGTACCAAAAACAACGAAAGTTTGACACTATACAATTTTTTTGTTCAACTGTTTTCACTATTTATTGCTTCTTCTGTGAAATTTAAAATTTCTGTTTGTATGTACTTGGTAGATAGTTGGAATTGTTTTTGAGCATTTGCGTAAAAGGAAACATAATTATTTTTTTCTTAAAATTTGTTTGGCGCAAAACTGTTGTTAATTTATAACTATTCAAAGTTTTCACAAGAATAATTCTATTACTCAGCAAAAACCCCGATATTCCGAAAATAAAATCGCATAACCGAAGTTGCGATTAAAAAGCTTTAAATGGAATGAACTAAAGTTTTAAAAAATTATTTTAAAAAAATGTAATAAATGATATGTTCAAAATTCGCCAATGCGTCGCACTAGATTATTTTGCACAAAGATGTTTATTAAAAAAAAAAACATAATTCAAATCACAACCGATTGCAGCTTCGTTTCGGTTTTGCTTATAAAAATTCACAAATAATTTATTTCAAAACACATAAACGATGATTTATGTCATACTTCACATAGCTTTTAACTGTTCAAACAAAATTATATTTCGCATGCCAAACAGCGGAATCATAATGCCTTTGCGTATGATCTATAATTAGTATTTGAAATCGCTGAGAAAAAAAAATTGTGTCACTGTCGCTACACCGTTATTCATAATTTTATTGCCTTGACCAATAAATTTGTGACCAACAATATTCGCATACACTTTATAACGCTTGCTTGACACATTTTAATAGCAAAATATTTTTCCTAGGTTTTTTCTAGCATTTTTTTTTTTTGCTCGCACAGCAATTTATTGACATTGTTTTTTTTTTAATAAAATTGTCTTTTTAACGTTAATGTATGTATATTAAATTTTGATACTAATTTGTATTTTTATTTGCATTTTTTGCAATTTGTTTATTTGGCCATAATTCATAGTTTAATTGTCCTAATTTCCGTTAAGCGTTTTGCTTTGTTTTTTTTTTCAATATTTTCACTTCATTCGTTAGCCATTCAATATTTGAAGCGGTGTGAATGTGTTCACGTATTTATGAATGTACGTATGTATGTATGTACATATGTACAAGTATGTTAATACAAGAGTGGCAAGGCAACAACAAGAAAAATGCCAACAATACCGACAGTGCGCAACGCTGATATCCGTAATTATGGTGATGACGATGATTACCATATTTATAAATTTTTATTAATTAATTATAATTTATGAGAGTTTTTATTGTATTGCGTTGTCCCTCATTTCATTGCTGTTTACGTGTGCGCTGCACCGCCTTTTGCGCTTGATTAACGCCGCCGACGTCGCGACAACCCTGCAGTTGCAAAGAAAAACGACCAGCAGCGCCCACTTTTTCTCTCTTTTCTTTTTCGGCATCATTCAGGTGTTTAGATATGTATGTATGTGCATATGTTTGTGTGCATGTGCATGCATGTATGTGTACTTGGCTCTGGTCTTGGCCTGCTCCCAGCTGCTTGCGTTTTCCAAAGATTCTTACCGCCTGACCGCCTGACCGCCGACCGCCTGTGTCCGAATGGAACTCTTCAGCGACCGCTGTTAGACAACCAACAACGTTCGCAGCGCACCGAATTATTAATGCCGTTAATTATTACCGTCGCCGATTGGCGGCTTTTCTATGTATGATTTAAATTTAAATTTCTACTTTTATTCGAATTTAATCGCTTTGATGCGCAACAAAAATAATAAAGCGAACAAAAATATGGTCTTGTATTTGGTATAGCAAAGCACTTGATAACACTCATAACATGATAAAACCAATAAAAATTAGATATATGTGGAACCGGTACAATGCTTTGGTGGCACTTTTTATTCGCCAACAGACTTCTCATTTCGATAGGTTGTATGTTATGAACATAAATATGTATATGGTGTTGTTTTTTGTTTGGTTTTTTATATGACGGGTTTTATTTAAATAGAAATTAAAAGAAAATTAATACAGATGATCTTACTGCTATGATCGGTCGAACTAACTACAACTCCCACAGCCTCGCCACCGATTACATATTGGATATATTAAACTAGATCTAAGCAGATATTCATTATTTTACACGTATGTATGTATATGTGAAAAAAAATATTCGTATTTAAAATTCATACAAGCTATTAGGCAAGCAAAATCCTAACCATAGAAAAAGTTTTTTTCTAATAGCGGTCACCCCTCGGCAGGCAATGGCAAACCTCCGAGGCTATTTCTGCCATGAAATAGCCTCCGTTCGGAGTCGGCACAAAACTGAAGGTCTCTCCATTTGTGGTATCTACGAAATACTCGTATAAAGACGCACACCACAAATGGTAGGAGAAGTTCGGCCAAACACTGAGCTATGTATATAGTGTAAGCGCCAAATTATTTTTATTTATTTTTAAGGTTAAGATATGGTTAGTTTATATATGTGTGGTGAGTTTAGATGTGGTGAGTTTAGGTGTGGGGAGTTAAGGTGTGATGAGTGTAGATGTGATCAGTTTGGGTATGATGGAATTAGGTGTGGTGACTTTAAATTTGTGGAGTTTACATATTGTAAGTTTGGGTATTGCAAATTTAGATATGGGTGGTTTGTAAAAGGAGTTTAGGTATGGGTGGTTTTAGTGGGGTGAGAGGTAGTACAACATTCCCTTCTGCACCATTTACATCTCTTACACCAAGCTTTTTTTTTTAAATTGACCACCGACGCTACGGTTCACTTGAAATACTTTGAATTGTTTTAAATTGGTTTACACCTAAGTAATTTATCTATCGTAACGTAATGTCACATAATATAACTAAAAATGAGATTAAAAGTGCAAACAGTCACCGACGGAGCCGTACGTTACGTCTCAGCTAACACGATCAAACTTATGAGGGTGACATGTAATTGAAAACTCACCATCAAGTACGTGTGGCGGCTCCGCGTAACGTGTACGTGTGTACTCTGAGAAATTTAGATTTTTGCATTACCAACAGCGCATTTTAAAATCAATAACAAAAGAACTTAAAAAAATTTAAGTTTTTATTAAAACAACATGTTTAATAATGTTAATTATAGATGAATTGACTACATATTTGGATTGGTTGGTTTTTGGTTTTGACTTATTTTAAGATGAAAAAATGTCATTGATTAAGCGGATGCGGGCACATGTTTTGCTGTACGTACGCGGCAGTGACAGCTGGCGCTATAAGTAATGAGATGCGGTGAGTAGGTGTGTCGAGTAAAGGTATGGTAATTAAATTGCGGTGAATTCGAATATGGTAAGCTATTTGTACCACTCCATTCGGCATGATTTTCGTTGCATCATTACCGTCGCAATACTAAATTAATATTCCACAATTTATTTTCGTGTTCCCTGTACAATTTTGGGAATACATTTTTCACATGGAATAATAGTTTCAAGGTCAAATTACAACTATTTTGGGTATGAGTAATTGCAATTCCAAAGGAGGTTACTACACTCGTTCCGATTTTCCAATCTCTACTTCACTTACTTTCTTTTTCTTTAGAACCGCATAAGTGGGAAGCTCATCGATTTTTTCTTTAGTTTCTTGAATGATCGTAGGCTTGTTGTCAAAGTTGACTCATTTGAGTCTAATTTTTTAGTTGATGCATGGTCAGGCATACCCCAAGGGGCTCACCTTCGTCCTCTACTCTCTAATTTTTATAAACGATTTGCCGAATTGTTTTAGGTTCTCTAAATGTTTAATGTTTGCCGACGACGTTAAGGTATACGTATTCCTAGTAGTTCGCCATATGGTAGACTGCATGAATCTTCAATCTGACCTTTTGGCATTTGAGAAATGGTGCATCGACAACCATTTATGTATATCTCAATATTAAAAAACTATGCGTTGTTACTTACGCCTAGAAGTCAGTAAATATTGTTTCCAACTATGTTCTAGGTCATCAATACTTAAGTCATAGCTATAAAGTAAAGGATTTATGAGTTATTTTTGATTTGATACTTTCTTTTTCAAAACGTATTGGTTATATTTTATACGAAGAAACACTGAAGACTTCGAGGATCCTATTACTTTAAAAGCGCTGTACAGTTCTTTAGTGGAATATTGATAGCCTTCCTTCTTATATTGGCAGAAGGAAATTACTTGGTCTGCATTATCAATGGCAGCTTTAATTGGCCACAACGAAGTAACTTTTTAATATGTATAACTCTAAAAGAGATCTTAGGAACAGGCGCTGGTTTTTTGTATCTTGTCATAAGACTTATTAGTAATTACTCTTTTAATGTCTGCGTTTATGTAATACTTGTAAGAATCTTATTGATTTCAAATTATACTTACATAAATTTAAGTTATGTATATTTTCTTTATTTTATTAAGATTATCAGTTAGAAGACTAACATCAATAAATAAATTTAAATTTATGTTTTTGTAAATCGGTACTGCATCAAAATTGTCGGATAGCGAACGATCAGTTCTTTTTTTTACAAAAAAGCTTAAATTGATGTTCGGACATGGAGCATATTGCTGTATCACCAACGATGTACATACATACATCCAAACTATTAATGTTAGTATTATCACTTATGACGCCTTCCACTGTTACCCTTTAATATGAAGTAAAACATTTTTCTTTGTATGTACCATTCTTACAATTCGCTTTATTAAATTTTTGACACTTTTGAACGTTTAATTTATTCGTTTGCATTATATGTTTATGTATATGTATATGTACTATCTTCGCATTTATTTCCATTTGTTTGCTTATAATTCGATTTTATTATTGTTTCTAGTAAAATGACGAGACTATATTGATTAACATTCACAATACAATTGGTTTTGCATGCAAAAAATCGCTAAGTTTACTTAGACTACGCATAAATACTACTAAATACTCAATGAGAGATACTATTCTGCTTTGCTATTCGATTTATTTGTTTTCATTTTCATTTTGTATTTCCTTTACTATTCGTTTATTTTTTTTCTTTTTGTCAAGTATTTATTAAATACTTACGTACATACATATATTTGTTGAGTATAGTATAAGATAAGTCAATACCCATTCAATAAAAAAGAATGAGGAAAGCAATGATAAAAATGGCATCGTTAGTAGATGCCTTAAAAAAAAACGGTGGAACAGTAAAGAAATTTCAGAAGTTGAGCACTCATTAGGATTGGTGGGTAGATGCGTTTAGATATGATTTATGAAGAGGATGGTTAAACAAAAGTATAAGAAAAGGATTGCGACTGATTTTATGTGAATTCATGAGCTCAGAAATTCTAGGATGCAAATTTTTTTTTTTCGTAAAACTAAGCGGCTTCAAAACAACTCGCTGCTACCATTGTTATTACTGCTATTGCAATTAGAATTTCGTTAGAAGTCAGTAAACACTTAGACATGATTTTGATTTAAATATTATCATGAAATTCTTGATAAATATCGTTTTGGGAGACCGTTTCAATTTATATTTATTTTTAAAGAAAGAATGTGAACTCATGCAATGTTAAAAACTTAATGCTACTGAACAAAACATACGCTCACACTTTTTTGTTTATTACAAATGCAAAGTTGTTGGACAAACTTCATCATTTGCTTAGTCAATTAAAATCAAACAAATAAATGTGCGTAAAACCCGAGTCAGTTCTCAAAATATAAATAGAAATTAAAAACAAAAAAAATGTATTTTTGATTTTTCAAACATCGCATTAATTACTCGGTACAATATTTCCGTGTTTAGTTGTCAATAAACATTGAAATTGGTGAAATAAAAATTGAATTTTTGTGTGTGTAAACAATTTTCCAGTTTTTTCGTCATATAAATAGTTTCTAGATTTCAGTAAATGCAGAGCTCAACACATGCGCAATGAATCAAAAGTAACAAAATTAATGTCGTATATATATTTTTTTAATTTTAATCAACTAAGCAAGTTTCTTATTTGCCGCTAATGCTTTTATATAATTCTCAAATCATTAAATACTACTTACTTATGTATATAAAAGTTTAAAAAGTTTTTGTTTTTGTTTTCGAACGTTACTACGTTATACACTAAACAAATAAAAGTTCTTTCACATTTCGATTCTTCGAAAATAAATTATTCTCAATAAATTCGCATAACTAAATTAGTGACTTTTATGTTGCAAACTAGTAATTCTTTCAACACAGCTTAAATTGTAGGTATGTATGTATGTTTACGTAAAATTTAATGCAAATGTAAATAAATATTACATAGTATATAATGAAAAAAAAATAAAAAAAAAAACAAAGTGCGACTTATTTAACATTATCGATGAAAAGGTGACAACAGTGTTTTTTTGGTATTTGTTTTACATTTGCTTCAGTACCATCGCTTTTATTTACTTAAAACTTAACAATAATGAGTGTGCATATGTTTACATGTATGAATGTAGTATGAAATGTACTAATCGGTGTATGTATATGTGTTGCAAGTTTGTGAGTTTAAAAAAAAATGTTCATCTCTTCTATGTACATTAAATAATTAAATAAAATTTTAATTTTATATATTTAACAGTCTGTCACTTACTTAAATTATTCAACAAATTCTACGACAATTCAAATTACAATATTTTTGTTTGTATGTTTGTAGTTACATTTGTGTGTAAAACTTGATCGCATACTTAAACATTGCGTACTTCACTCAGCGATCGCAAAAAATAAAATTTGTGTTAAAAAAATTTATATTCACAACTTCATTACTCGAGGAACCCATTAATCGTCGTCGATTTTCTAAAAATTTCGTACAGGGTGGCGCACGAATCGTGCTACAAAACGTAATAACTTTTTTTCTGTGTAAGTAATCGGCTTACATTTTTTTTATTTGGCAGGTTATTATTTAAACTTTTTAAAAATGAATGCTGGCGATACCGAAAGGAGAATTTGGATAGTAGAGTTTCGACTCGAGTCGCAACGCATCATTACAACGCATAATTCATGATGACTTAAACCTGTTTCCGTACAAAGTTTAAATAACAAGCCAGTTAAACTCTCTAGATTTGCCTATTCGCCTGGAATTTTGCCAAAAAATTATTGAAATGGCCGAAGAAGACAATAACTTGATAAATTGCCTGTTTATGTCTGATGAGGCCCATTTTGATCTAAACGACAATGTAAACCAGCAAAGTTGCTGTATATGCAGTGAATCAAATCCAGAAATAATCCATGAGACGAAACTTCACCCCCAGAACGAGTCACTGTGTGGTGCGCAGTTTCATCAAAGTGCATTGTCGGGCCAGTTACGGTATAACAGCAACTGTCAATGGGCATCAATATTTAAAGATGTTGAATGACTTTTTTTACTCAGAACTGCGCCGAAGACGTATCCCTTTCAATAGCGTTGGGTTCCAGCAAGATGGAACAACTCCACACATAGCCAGACCGGTTATTGCGGAGCTCCAACGAAATTTCAGAACAAATTAATATCCCGAAACTCCACTTTCCGCTGGCCCCCAAGGTCACCTGACCTGACAGAGGTGTACAAAACAAAACCAAAAAATTTTAATAAATTGAAGGAGCCCATTAAATCGATAATTGGGGCAATCCCGACATCAACCCTGCGTGGCTGCGCATGGAGGTCATTTACGGTATATCATCTTTAAAAAGATTTAATTATATAAAATAGAATAAAATTTTCTATATAGTAATAAAAAAATAAATTAAATGCGTTGTTTAAAAAAAAGTTATTTAAGTTTCTTATAGTAGCACAATTGGTGCGACACCCTGTATTTTAATTTCCTTTTAAATTTTTTTTTTCTTTTTCGAAGCTTAACTTCGGTCGTTGTTTTTTTTTGTTGATGTGGGAAATGACGTTTTCTCATAATTTCCACTACTTTTATGATACACAAATTACTTTCTCATCCAATAGTCGCATTATTTCGTTTCACTTTAGATAACTGGCGATGGCGATAGTGTCGAGCGTGTTGTTCTTGTTGGCGATTTAGTCGAAATTCCATTCGTTCCCGTACTATTATTGCCGATGACACCGTTGGCATGCAGACGAAAGAGTTCACCCACGGTGATCGCTACTTGCACCGCTCCCTTACCCTCTAACACATCAGCAGCACAGCAAATGAGATTCTGAAAAATATGAAAAAAACAATTTGATTTCATAAGTGTTATACGCAATTGTTCTTCAAATATAGATTGAGCGATGTACTGGTAGACGAATCGAAAATGATCGAAAGCGACCGAAACAGACTCGTTTAGAGCCGAAGTATTAGCTTGGAAAACTGATTGAAAAACGAAAGTAGACAAAAAAGTGCCCAATGATTAAATAAAAAATTATTTTAAATGGAGGCTCATCGTTGTACATAAGTGCTGAGTTTTGATAAAAATATAACTTTTAGAAAATGGCCAAATGATAAAATTTCATCTTAAGAGGAAACGACAGTTTTCAGTTCGAACGGAAAGCAAAATTTATCATTTTTCTACATTTGAATATCCGAATATCAAATATTCGAATACTCGGATTTCCAATTTAGGGGGGTTACTTTTTAATGCGATGCGAAAGAGAAATGCTGTGTGAATGAAAATCACCATTTTCTTTCGGTTCGCATTACAGAGTAAATTGCCGAGGCATCTGAATATTCGAAAATCCGGATCGTTCCGATGTTCTTCAAATTCGAATAAAATTCCAGGTCTTAATGACAAAGACTATAAAAATTTGATTAAAGCATTTATTATGATAAGTCCTCAGCCGTTTTGTGGTCCTTTCAAGGGATACACGGCAGAGCTTCTAAAAAAGCGGGAGTTCGTCAAAGGGTAATAGACAATCCGAGAGGTTTATATATACATCCCTTGAAGGCCATGCAAAACTTCTCAAACTCGGCAGAGAGGATCTAAGAACTCTCACCGGCTACTTGACAGGTCACTGTAGGCTGAAATACCATCTTCGCAAAATGGGACTCTCAGAGGTTACCGACTGTGACCTGTTTGAGGAGACCTCTGAGCGTATGCTGTGAACTTAGACTTATATCATACACCTTGGGCAGCGACTACTATCTCCACCTAGAATATGGAGAACGACACCCTCCAAAGTGATTAACTTCAAAAATAGCCTAAGGTTGGGGTGACAACCTAAAGGGTTAGCACAATAGATCTTGTTAGGTCACAGCGTTATTACGCCGTAATTGTTTTAATGACATGGCATCCCATAATAGAAATTCCATCGTTGGGTTACCGCTCGTCAATTTTTTTGTAGAAAACTCCTGATATTCAAATGCCTCAATTAATCTACCAAAATAATTGTTAAAAGATTGCTATCGTGAAAGCTAACAGTTTTATTCTGTGATAATTTATCCAAATGTAAAAAGCTCTGTCATAAGTTACTGACGGTAGATAGTTTCAGAGATGAGAAGTAACCGGCAGTTTAAGCACAAAAACCGTGGTGTAACTTAGACCACTTTTAAGATTATGGGTTGTGTAAGCGGCGTGTATTTCGAGGTTACAAAGGAGTTTTTTTTTACTTTTTTTTGGATTGTATTTAATATTCATTTAATGTTAAACTGGCATTTGTAATATTTTTCATTAATTTTTTATCTTTTGATTTTTCTCCTTTCGCCTTCCTCAATACTACATATATAAACCATTCTTAACAGTTATGCGACGCACTCAAAAAATACCAACAATCAAATTTTGTATCAAAAGTTATTCATATATTCCATTTTTTTTTTATTCAGTACAATAAATATGTTGTTGTTGCTTTTTTGCAAATCAAGCAAATTATTACAATAAATGCATTTGTTTGGTGTTACAGTAGTTCATATATAAATACGTTCATAGTATGTACTCATATGTCTGCATTTTTTTTAATATTTAATATTTATGTATGTGTGTATGTATGTATGTATACATATGTATATAACTATATGAATGTAGATGAATTGGTGTATGCACTTAGGTATTGAGAAAGTGTATTCCCAGCTGTCATTGTGACACTGGCGCTCCTTCAAAAGGCTCATCAATACCTAGCCTCGAGTGTACTATATGCAAGTTTTTCGATTGACTCATAAATTCATTCTGTAGTTGAATACTCGCATAAATACCTTTTTAGTACTATAGTATAACTTAGTTGCAATTTTTTTTTGTTTTCGTTTCTGTTGTTTTTTTTTTTTAATTTTCGTAGATATAGTTTTTTAGCAAAATTTTTTCTTTGAAGCAAATTAGATTTCAGGAATGTTAGTGTATAGTTTTGGTTTTCACATTTGGTATACGCTTAGTTTTACAGATAGAGATTTACTACAATATTATAGTATGTACGTTTGTTTGAGTATAAGAAAAAGTTACTAGTGAATAGTTCGTATGAAAATAGATTTAGATTTAGATTTTGCTGGCATCAAATCAAGTCGATTGATTGAATGATTGTTAAATTTTCTGTCGTTGCTTATCAATTTTGGAGTTTTGTGAAGTGGTGAAACTCTTTAGACGATTCATATTGAAACCCCCTATTCAAACTGTTAATTAAGCTACGTTGACTTGTAGTTATTTATTTCTTATTGCTTTCTGTCTGGCACCAACACTCTCTCTCGCTCTCCATCTCTCTCTCAATTTCAATGTTTTTCTCTCATTTGAGGTGAAATTATGTAGCACTACTTTTCCCACTCTTTTTACAGTTCAATCTAAGGCACTGTTTTTACGAATTATTGTTCAAAAAATGTTTAAAGGAAAAATATTTTATATTACACTGATTATAAATACTTAAATTATGTTCGCAAGTTAGAAGAGTTAATGAAATGAACCACATAAAAAAGTGGTAAAATTATTTGAAAAAATTTAAACACTTTTTTTTTTTAATCGGAACATCGTTTATCCTTTAGATACATTTTTTTTATTGAAAAACTCAGATTCTTTGGGAAACACGTAACGAAAAATGCGAAAAATTTTTATTTCTAATGCAAAAAAATATTAATATTCGACGCAAAAATCTTTTCAGTTTTCTCTGAACAACTAATTTAACTAAGCAGTTTTTTATTTAAGAAGTCATCAAAGTCAAAATTTTACAATAACAAAAAGTACATATTTATATCAAGTTTTATTGATGTGTAAGTAAAAAAATGTGCTTGAAAAGATAAACACGCAGGATTTAAAAAAATAATGGGAAAAAATATGTTTTAATTCAGTTTTATAGAAATGAACTAATATCTAATTTAAGAGATTTTCAACAATTTTTTTATAAAAAAAAATTATTATTTTTCATTTAAATTTTATTGAAATTAAGTAGCATCTGAATCACTTTTTATACAAAGGCAAGCTGCCCTTTTTGTAAACAACTTTTTTTCAATCTTTAAAGTTTTGGTTATAATAAAAATAAATTATCTTTCACTTCAAATTATTATTTCTTATTCGGTTTTGTAGTGTTAAAATATTTTCAACCAATCGCTTTGATTTGTGCCAGCCAGAGTTTTGTTTTCACTACGCTGCTTTCAATACTTCTGTTTTCAACTACTACTACCTCGTTTCATTGATTGGCTTTTATTCATTTGTTATGCGTATATTTTGGATAAATTCTTTTCTTTACATTTCACTTTTTTCATTTCTTTTTTATATGTAATTTAAGTTTATTATATAACTTGGCCACCTGTTAGTCCCTGCTTACATTTCAATTAATAAAACGATCCCAATTTCAATTACAATCCAACAACTATTATCCGCTTCGAATTCTTAACTACTCAGCCATAAACTTGCTAGCCTACTTAACGCTTCCGATTTCCACACTTTCTAAGCGCAAACGAAAAAAAAACTCTACTTAATGCTTACTTTTCACTTTAATAATTCATATGTAAGTATGTTATTATGAATGTGCGCAGTTGTAATAGACAACTTAGTTACTGATAATTTATAAAAGCGATCGCTAACTACTAGAAATATTCGCATTTCTACTCGCGTAAGCGTTTATAAGCGTTCGAACTAAAGCGTTTATCGATTAATTTTTAATTTCGTATAGTTATATTTGTTTTACGCGTAATTGGATAGGGTAATGCCAAAAGCAATTAGTTCGTTGTTAATGCAATTAAATACGTTGCATTTTATTAAAAAAAAATATTAAGTATACAAAATACTATGTTGCAGTCAAACTCGCTTGTTTTTCAAACATTTTTTTTTTTATAATAGAAAATACTACACTCTGCGAGGGTTATCAGTCGATTCTGTTTATATAAAAATTTTGATAGCGAAATATGCAATGTTCATTTATTTAAGAGAGAAATTTCTGTTAAAAATAACGGCAAGTTGAGCATTTAAATTGGCAAGTGTCATAAAGAAATGCATGTTTGAAGTTTAGAAAGTATTTGAAGGTAGTATTTTCGGATTAAAACAAAAAGAAAGAAATTTAATGAAAATATATGTATAAGGGGGATTCATTATGTGAAAAATCTGATCAGGATTCAATTAAATGCAACCGAATAATTATTGGTGCGTGTTATCGTTTTAAAGTTCTGCCGTAGAACTGGAATAAATATTTGTGCAATTTACACTTAAGTCCTTTGATTTTGCTCGTTTTAAAATTACAATAAATATTTTTGTAGATATAAATCAAACTGCAATTTTTTGTTTCGAAACTTAAATACTAATCTTAATTTAATATATTCGTAAATATTTTTTATAAAAAAAATCGACAAATGTAAATCGTTCGGTTTTATAATATATTCACAAGCGAGCGGATCTAACCGCCAGCTTTTCTTTTATATCGTTAAAATCAAAGCTGCTTTTAATTAGAATAAAATGTTGGCATATCAAATTTTTAACTTTTAAATTTAACCAGATTAATTAAATACCACAATTGTGTATATATACACATACATATGTACTTTATCAGCGTTTGCAGGTGTGTTTAAAAATGATAACTCTATTTTTAATATAAAAAAACATATATTTAGTTTTTGAAATGAGAGCTTTCTCGACACCACCACTCACCAATGTACATAGATCCTACTTTAAGTAATAAGACTTTACATTTTTCTGAATATATCTTTAAAAGTCTAAATGACCTTTTGTAACTAAACTGGAGTTATCATTTTCATACCTGACGTACATATATCAGTGGTGTACTACATTAAAATAAATAAATAAAAGCTTCAAAAGCAATGGAAAGCCAAACCTCTTTAAAATCAAATCAATGGACAAAAAAGCTTCCAAGTATGTGTTGGGATTTTAATTACAATTATTTGCTTTTAAAATACTCATGAAAATTTTTACATTTGCATACATACGACTTTATAATACAAATCATTTAATTTCTCGTTTCTTGACGATTTTCGTTTTAATAAAAAATTTCGCATAAAACTTCCTTTTTTAGTTTTTATAGAAATATTCATGTCTTTCCGAAACTGATATTAAAAGTTAAGTCATCTGGGTTATGCTTAGCAAAAAATTCCAAATGCGCAATGTATAAATTATTTTTTATCATTTTTAGTCTATAAAATTTTGTTGGTCTTCTTTTACTTTTGAAATGCACATTTAAGTACTTGTTGGGGAGTAAAGCAGCCTCTGCTTGAATAAATACAAATAATTAAAAAGAGCATAAAGAAACTTAAATTTTTCGATTTCAAAATAAATGAATGTGTAAATATAAATTCAAAGTTTAAAAATAAGTAATTAATATTAATATAATACTAAAAAAAAGTCATATTATATATTGAACAAGTATAAAACCTTAATACTACATTATGTTACAAATATTAAATATACTTTCAAATTAGTATTGTATATATAGACAAATTCTGCATTGGAAAATTCAAATTTATAATTTCAAAGACTTAAACGTCAATTGCTAATAAATGTATTCTGCAGAGTTTAAAAAAAATATTCATATACAATTTTCTCTTCAAATATTCCAAATAAATAATAGTATTACAATTTAAATTTAATTTTAGATATTGAATAATTCATAATTCATATACTTATATGTAAATAATATGTATAATTTAGGTTAGGTTTATCAATAAAAACCCCGATTTGCAACCATACTTATGAATGTAAACCATTGTGTATTTTGAATTTAAAAATTATTTAGCAATTACTTAAATCTAATATAAATACTTGTACAAAAACGGCAGAATTATTTCATTAATATTTAAAGTCAAAACTAACTCAAAAACTTTAACGTAAAATTTATAAAAATTGAAGTGTACTTTCCGTTCTGAAACATTTTTTTAATTAGGTAGCTTTGGCAGTTACACTTTCGAATACAACTATTGTGTATAAGAACTCATTTAAAAAAAAGATCAAAGCATAAATTCATATTTATTTATATAATAGTTAAACCATTGGTAAAACTTTAAATATCATTTTAATAGTTAACTAATACTATTTATAATACATAAGCATAATTACTTTAAAAGTTCGATATTTCTTTTTATGTCAATAAATAAAGAAAATGCTCACTTTAAATTAGATCAAGTAGTGGAAATACGATATATACGCTTCCTTAATCAAATTTCTTAATCAAGTGGAGGCTGTTTAAACTACGAAATCAATAAATGAATGTATGTACATATATAGTTTCTGCGACAACTTTAAGTTGCATTTTTCAATTAGCTTCAGAAACTATCATACATAACTACAAAAACTATTCGCTAATTTAGAAACGCTTTCAAATATTTAAAAATTCGAAATCTGCACATTTTTCTTTTTTATAAATTTCATAAAATCTATACTTAAGGTCTATAAAGCAATGTTGCGTATAAGAGTTCCCTTTGCCGGGTGCCCTACCCGGGCAACGGAAAAAATACCAGCAGCAAGAAGGTTACAATGAAGACACATGACAGTATGATTGTGAGCACATGCGAATCGTGTTTGAGCAGAAAAGAATTGCTCGACTTTCGCGCTACTGCAACATCAACACCGGCCTCACCAACGTCGACCAATTTGCCGACTTCGCCGGCGTTGCTGCCGCCGCCGTTGTCCAACCTGTCACCGTTCAACTCGACAACGCGATAAATGCTGAAAATACTATTACTATTTGGCTTTGTTACTGTTGCTGTTGTTGTGGTTGTGCACTTGGACTTATTTGTTGCGGGTATGTTGCTGCTGTTAAGACTGCTGTTCAGCGTTGGCGTCGTTTTGGCAGCAGATGAGTGTTCGAAAAATTCGATACGTTTCGAAACAATTGGCAGTGAATCGTCCACCGCCATGCTTGGTTCCTTCTTCTGCAGCGTTGAATAATCGATCAACTTGTAGTTGTTGCCGCCATCCACTGTACGACTTTCCACTTTTAATTTCAGCTCTTCATTGAATGTTGGCTTCTCGTTGATTAGCTGGTAGGCACCACCCAGTCCTCTGCCGCCACCTCCACCGATGCTTGCAGTACCACCACCACCAACACCACCACCAATTACTTCACTTTCCGTTTCCACAATCGTCTGCAACATGCATTGATTATTGTTCACATGTCCGTAGTTGATGCACGAATGGCCACCGGATGAGGAGAGTAAATTGAATTTAATCTTTTGAAAAGTTTTCAATTTGGCATGACGAAAAAAATCCGTAACATGATGACGCTGTTGTTGCTGCTGCTGCTGCTGCTGCTGTTTTAGTTTGCCACCACCACTTCCTCCATCCTGCATGGAAGCGTCCAACTCATCGCGCTCCTCCTCCTCACCACCGACGCCTTCATCTACGTCGTCGCTGTCGAAATCTTTTTCGGCCAGCGTATCAACACCAACACGACCATCACTATCATCAACACCACTAACACTACCACCGTGTCCATTCGTTAGCACGGTTACATCGAAATGACACTTTGCACTCAAATTAAATGTGGAATTGTTTAGGCCAAGCGTATGCAACGTTGGCTGCAGCATCTGTTCTTTGGTGCAGGTTGCAGTGAGTTGGTGCTCATACTCGTGCTCGAAGGCGGCGGCATCGCCACCATGACGTTGATATTCGAAATGTGTTTGTTGTTGTTGATGTTGTTTTGTATGCGACGGTTGTAGCTGTTCGTTCTGTTCTTCTTTTTCCTGTTGCTTCAGTTTCTCCTGCTGCCTTTGCAATTTCAACTTCAGCTCATATTGTTGTTGCAAATTTCGTATATTCTGGTGATGTGGATTATGATCCAAAGCAATCAGTGCCGAAACCGTTTTCAAAACAGCTGATGGATTAGGCAACTTTTGTGAATTTTCATTTGTATCATTTAATTGCATACTAGTTTGGATTTCTTGGGTATTGTTATTATTAATGGAATTTTTGTTGTTATTGCTGTTGCTGTTGTTGGATCCGTCGGCGGAGGGGGGCACAATGTCTGCACAGGAGCAAATCAACTCCTGCAACCAACACCAATAACAGATTTTTGTTTGCATTTAGACCGTTTAGACAAATGTATAAAACAATGGTATTTGATTTTTTTTTATTTTTTTGGATTAGGTTATGTAGGAAAGTGAGGGATTTTCTAGCATTGTGCTAATTATGTATGTATATATTTAAAAAATGTTTTTAGTTAATGTGAGGCGCAGTATGAATAGCTTTGTAGTTATAAAGTATTTAATAAAATTAGTGTTGTTTAAAAATATGAGTTAGAGGCTTTCCTCCTGCGCTTAGCTTGATTAAACTACAATATCTACAGAGATGAAAAATATAACAAATGACATTTGCGTGGATAAATTATTAAAATTGCCAATGAGTTTCAATTGGTTGCATAGGCTGTGCCTAAAAATATGCAATTAAAACCCAAAGTTCCAACATGAATGAGATCGGTCAGTACTAGAAGTTAAAGACCTGCAAATGGTGCATATTTTTAGACAGGTTTGGGACAAAACATTAAAAGTTATTGTTAGAGCTACTGAATTTAGGAAATAATTTTACGGAATTTTAAGATATGTAAGTAAACCCAAATGGTTTAAATGCGAATGACAGTTAAAATATTGTCAAATGTAATTGTGCTTTATATGGTAGTTTAAAGATTTTTTTTTCATAAATGTTATCTAGCTTCTTTTAGTATTTGTGCGCCAATAACACAAAGCTATTCAACTATTTACTCTCACTTTAGGTAACGCAAAGTTAATACACTTTTGGATTTTTGCTATAAGTTTACTACACTATGAATCACTCACCTCATCTACACCGATTCTGCGACAGGCTTCGAGAAAATTATCAACATTTCTGCGACAACGCGCCATTGTCAATTTGGACTGCAATAAAAAAGTTATTTAGTACAACATTTTAAATTACTTTTACTTGGTTACTCACGACCCCTGGCGATGGCACATGAATGCTGGCAACCGAACGTGGACGCACATAATTAGCCAAATGACAGAGTATGACGCCATCGGTCAATGCGGATGCTATATCTTCCGGTAGCGTCATTTTGAGACGTGTTTCAATGATCTGTAAACGTAAAAAGATTGATTTAGACCAGATTGAGGTGTTAAAAATTAATTGGTGAAAATATTATTTTGAAATGCATAGATAATAAATAAACCAAAACTAAAACTTACGCTCCGCAACTGTGTCATTAACTCCGTCTCCTCACGTTGGCGATCAAATTCGCGACGCATGGTAAAGCTTAGTTTCTCCGCGGGTATGTCGTGATTCCAGGTGACAGTGCTGAGTAATGCAAATAACAGAAAATTATAAAAATAAATTCGCAGCTCATAACAAATAAGGATATCACATACGCCACACTTACCGATGCGTTTTCGCCGTGCCCAATTTATTGGTGCCACTCACCGGCGATTTGAGACCACCTATGGCAGTAATTTTATTATTATTCGCCAATATGCCAATGCCACTCAAGCCACCACCAGCACCGCCGCCGCCAGTATTGCCGTTGAGCGTTTCCATTGGACTATTTGGTTTCACATAACCCATGCAATCACCATTCACTAGCTGCGGCTGGGACTGTTGTGCGTGTTGCTGTTGCAATAGCAGCATTTTCTCTACTTCGTCTCCATTTATTGTTGTTGTTATGCCTGGTTGTTTTTGCTTTGACGTCGCCAGCGACGAAATTAATTCGGTATTTCGCGACGGTGTCACTTTTTGTACCGGTTTCTTTGGTATTACAACACAATAATCGCTGCCAACATCAGCAACAGCAATGCCAACGCCAACACCACCACCAACACCATTAACACCATTTACCATGCCGTTAAACATTTTTAGGCCACCATTGGTGCCAACACTACCACCATTCTTCATTATCGATTTCGGTTGTGGCACAGTGTTGGCGCCATTCACAATACGTATCATTTCGTGGCAATCACCGCCCTCGCCACCACCATTGCTTTCCTCGTGGTGTGACATATTGGCAACTATGGAATTTAATGCATTCGATGCCTCGCTCATGTCGTACAACATTTTTTGGCTATTTTTGATTTTGTAAACACTCGACACCTCCGAATTGCGTTGCTGCTTGAGTGCCTCTTTATATTCACTGCAATAGAAAAATCAATATTAATTCTTAATCAAATGTATGCGATAAAAATAAAGTAAATGCATGTACAAATAAACAAAAAATTATATATGTACATGTTTATGTATTAGGAATGTCAATCCCGGGATCATGCCCTTTTTTAAATCCCGAATATCGCGGGATAAGTCTATTCAAATCCCGGAATTGTAGAACGCAATGAATTTAATAGCCATTTAGTTTTTAAATTTTGTATTATTCTTAAAAATCCCAACTTTCAAAGGTAAAACAAAGCCTTTAGAGAAATCACAATCGTCAAATAACACAACTTTTTAACTCCCTTAAAGCTTTGTTTTGTTCTGGCTATTATAAATGAGCAGAAGAATATCCCACTCGAGTAGAAACTGAGCCTCATTATGAAAGGAATGTTAATAGAACTAACAACGAGGTGCCAGAAGTGGATAAGGCAGAAAGTGTCAAAGATAAATGGCATCAAGTTTTAACGAGCAGCTAGCAATTGTCCAATAATCGAAAGGCATGACATTTATCAGAAGACTTGTTAAAATAAATTGAAAGTTTTTATAATGAGGCGATGTCCGACCAACAAGTGCTGAGGCGCAGCTGTACCAAATATGTATATTTGTACTTGAAGTATAAATTATTATGTATGTGTGTCAAATTTTACGTTTATTTCCTTTTGTTCTAGAAAAGGACAATTAACAACAATTTACAACGATTACAGACGTGTTACATTTTTTTGCCAAATTAAAAATTACGAATCAAAATTTCGTGAAATTCGGGATCCCGGGATTGTCTTTAGATCTCGAAAATCCCGGGATTAACAAAAATCCCATCCCTAGTATGTATGGACGAAGGATGCACAAATTCAAGAGTGGATAGAATATTCGTTAATTTAAAATGAATTTTCGTTATCGTTGTCTAATTTTATTTCGAAACAAACCGATTTCGGCTGTGTGCCATCTTGGAAAGCGAATTTCGGCGAAGGATGCATGTCTCACACTATTTACTCGTTTACTGAAGTTCATTTTATTCTATTTTGTACTTTTAAATTAGAAAATATAACACTACTACACTAAACAGTGACTTACTAACCGATAGGTTTGTACGTTTCCCAAATTCTTATTGGACTTCTCATCATTTCTACCATTTTGTCCGCCATCAATGTGATGATACTGTTCCATCATGGCATCCTCTTGATCTGGCGATGAGCCATTACTCCCGGTATTACTGCCATTACTAGAATTCGAATGCGCATAGTTTAAATGTTGCTGCTGCTGCTGCTGTTGTTGCGCCGACTGGTATTGATGCTGTGGAGTGGCAGGTGCTGATTGCACAGTGGCGCCATGCATCTCCACTCGACGTTTCGTTGGCGATTCAGTTGCACTAAGTGGCTTTACAACAACCGCCGTTGGCGCTACGCCAACATTAGAACTACCACTAACACCGCCACCACTACCACCACCTGTACTCGTGCCATTGGTTGACAGCGATATTGACTCATCGACAATTGTGCTTGAACTGGATGTAAGCGAGGCATCCATCAATTCCGAACTCAATGAGGGAGGCGGTGTGGTTGGAGTTTTGCGAGCTGGCGAGTCCAATTTGGATTTAACTATAAGTTGAATACAGGAAGTGAGTAAGTGAGCAGTGATTAGTAGTTTGATTGAATTGTTATGATGAATGTTGGATAATACATGAAAGCAATTGTGTCTAGTTGAGTGTGTCTGTAAGTTTGTGTTGGTGTGTGTGTGTGTGTGTTGGGATTAACTACCATTTGGCATATCGTGTGACCAACGCTTATCAATGCCATCACAGGTGCTATAGCCAGACTCAGCGCCGTGATGACGCGGCACACGATTCGATTCGAGTACGCTGCCATTGGCGGCATGGCGTGGCGCGCGTCGCAGCGTAGTGTAACCATCATAATTGCCACCGGCACGGGAGCCCTTCTCATCTTTGGCCGCTTGAGTTTCGAGAAATTTAAAAACATGTACGAGACCACGAATGCACAGCTGCAAGAAGGAGGAAAGTTGATAGCGACTATTAGAAGAATGCACATGAACCAATGTATGCATGTGTATGTGTGTATGTAGAAAGTGTGGCCAATACATACATAGTTTCTTAAGTAAATATTTAAATATGCACTCACACTAGCAGGCGGAGAAGTAAGCGGATTGTTTTCCAAGTTCAACTCAACCAAAGCGGTCATTTGGCGTATCTCCAGAGGTAGACTAGCGATGCGATTATTGCTGACATCCAACGACTCCAGCGTTAGACAGGTTAATTCTAAAAATTTTTTTTATGTTGATTACTATTTATAAGGCACAAACGTAGAAAGTTATAAGTATGTATGTATGTAAATAAAAATTAAGCACAAAAGCCTATATCCGACATTTCAGGTTAACAGTTTGAAGTTTCACATCCTGACTCCATTCTAAGGAAAAGTAATATTTTTATTTAGTTCTGACTGCATGAGAAATTTATAGCAATTTTGTATAGCAATTTTGTATGTACAAACATTTAATTTTTGGAAAAATGCCATTAAGAAGTTTTAGAAAATGAAACCTATCACTAGCGACCAAATTCAAAATGTCATTGTTTGCCACATATAATAATTTATTTATTTTTAACAATTTTCAATTAAAATTCAATTCGTTCACTAACATCAGCTATAAAATCCATTTTAAAACTTTGTAGAAAACTAAAAAAAATTTTAAAAAATTTTATGTATATAGATTTTGAACTTTTTTCTTAGAAGTGTTAGAATTTTTTTGAGTATGCAGTTTTATAGCCCATTCAATTTTAGTACAACAATGTGAAAGTTTCAACTGGCTTGGAATTACCGTTGACTTTTTAGAATTTAGTCAAAAATCTATAAAAGCATTTGTTGAAGTGCTTTTAGTTTTCTACAATGAATATAAATGGCAACCTATGCCATTTTTAAATTTGGTTGCTAATGATACGAACAGCACCGTTTTATTTATTACTAAATTGAAATATATTTTTAAATATTAATTTACAGAATAAAACATTAAACTTTCGTAAATGAAGATATCAGTTTCGTGCGTGATACTAATGATACATATTAAGAAACACTCAACAGAATAAACTCAACTGATAACAGATTAATTATTTACAATGAAAATCTAAAATAATAAGACTCGTTCGCAATGAACAAATTTACTTTCCGAGATTTGGTATTAGTTTTTTGAGTTCAGTGAGGCTCATAATACATCTTTTCTTTCAGAGACTATTAAAAACAGAAAAAAATTATCCATATGCCAACTTTATTCACGTAGTTTTTGTTACTGTTTGCCCATATAAATATTTAATTTTTAATTGCTTATGAGCTTTATGGCCGATTGGTTTCTTTTTTAGGAAAATTATGAGGGAAAACCACACAACATTTTGTGTACGACCAAATTTGTTACTACGAAGTTTTATTCCTTAGAAAATGTTTCGAATTCGAACGATTTTTTGATTCGAACTAAGATCCCAGCAACTTCGAAAACGAACAACTAGCAACTAGCCTTAATTCCAGTTCAACGCGTCCTTTCTTTCACTGACCAAAAACCTCATTTTTAGGGCTATTTAATTGCTCAGTTTTTTATTTGCAATATTCCTATATCTAATGAAAACCTTTCGCAGTGTTGGTTAGTTGCTGGCTTTTTCATACACCGCTATGCCCAGTAACGCTTTAAGTTTGGGATGTCTATTACCAGCATATTTTAACAGTCATGGTGTATTCTATAAACTCGGCCCTAAGGCTATTACTGAAAAGAGGCTCCGTAAACTTCAATAATTTTCGACTTTTGATGACGCAACCTAGCTAAAAAAAAAGGGTTAAACCATAAGTTTATAGTGAAGGACCCTCTTATAATTGTTTTTTGCTTACATCGATTTAAGCTATGTACTGCGCATCTACAGAAATGAAATAACTATTATCACGAGCGAAATGTATCAGACCTTTACAAAAAAAAAGTTCATCAAAATACGGGGAATTTACTTTTAATCAACAAAGTACGTAAAGAAATTGTTTATTAGTAAGAAATTCTGCTAAAATAAATTTAAACAAACCCAAAAGTCGCCGCAATCTAATTTCGGTTAATTACTCACCACGCGGTAAATACATCAACTGATTGCTGCGCAGCGAAAATGAACGCAAGGAACGCAGCTCACCAATACGCGCCGGCAGCGTTGACAACTGATTGTACGAGGCATCCAAATCGGTGAGGCGGTCCATGCGCCCCAATTCGTCAGGCAACGCTGCCAACCGGTTGTTCGATACGAGCAACACTTGCAGCGGCAGAAAGCAAACCTCACGCGGCAGCGCTGCCAACTGATTGCTGCGCAAATCCAAATACGTCAACGATGTCAGATGCTTCACTGATTCGGGAATACTGCGTATGGTATTGTGATAGAGTAGCAGCGTCTCCAGAAATGAGAATGTGGTGATCTCCTCGGGTAGCTCGCAAAAGCGATTACGCGATAAATCTGTTGTTGAAAGAGAAAAAAGAGTAAGACAATTTTTTTTTTTTTTTTTAATAAATTAGTAGGAATTACGTTGCAAACAAATTTGTGGAGTTTAAGGTGTGGGGGAAGGGCGAGTGAAGAGCTGATAATTCAATTGAAAAGCGTGTGGTAGTGAATTAAGCGTAGGGCAATGGGGCAATGGATTTGCATGCAACGTGGGATTCATGCGAAGTAGCGGCGAGGCAAGCGCGTGGCTGCCAGTCGATCGCGTTTTCTCTTTTTTGTATTCTTTATTTTTTTGAAATTAATCAACGGCTGGCTGCCAATTGTCGGCAGACTGGTAGACAGGCAAGCTTATTACTTTTTTTTCTGACTTTAATAGGTTTTTTATTTATCTTATTTTGATAGGCTTTTTTTTAAGTATTTGCTTTACTTTTGTTTCCACTTCATTATTCATTTTGTCTTTTTGTTTGTTTATTTAATTCAACAATGTTGTTTATTATTTCGGTCTTCCCTTCGTCTCTGTCGCCAGCGTTTCACAACCGCCTGCCTTCGAATTCAGCCACCAACGCTGTCTACGTTGCTCCACGCTAGCCAGCTCACTCAGGCTGCCGTCCTCCTGTCAACTTTACACTACCTTTCCCTACCTCGCCGCGCTTCATTTGCCCAGTTGTCTGCTGCCGAATGCAAATTTTGTAGAAACGCACATGGAATTGTTGTCGAACGACAAATGCATTTTGTAAATATGGGGGAAATAGCTTAGTACGTGCTGACAACTGCGTGGCCTATTTCTGTTGATACTCACACACACACACACGTGTACACATGAACACTCCCTATTATATTTCGCATGTTGCAAGAAGTCGCTTACGAAAGCTGGCTGGTTTTCATGGGGAAAATTACATAGTCGCATTAGCACGTTTGAATGATTTTCCATTCCATTCAATTGCATTGCATGGAAAATTAAAAAAAAATAATAATAATAATACGAAGCCTAGCAGTACTGCATCAATGACTTGTTTTTGTAAAGGTGTTGCTGCCCGTTGTGTGTCATATAAAAATACAAATTAATTTTTTCCATTGATATTAAAGTTGCTTTAAATTATTGAAGCAGAACACAATTTGTCTAAAAATATAAGTTGAAGAGAGAAATTGCAACACATTGTGGGCTTCAAATAATAACTTGGAAGTATTATTTATATTTATTGTGGAAAGCTCTTCTAATAAAACTATGTTTGATTTATCTGAGTAATTTTCATAAACTAATGGCAACTGCAATTTCTTACTTTGAAAAGTCCAAAACGAATCAACAGGTCTTCTAAATTGACGGCGTACGACGAGTTTTTCGTCGCGAACGTTCGTCGTGAAAATAGAACACTTTTTTTCGCGGCGAAAGATTTATTTCTATTGCCGACGCTTGCGGCAGCGAGTGGTTGAGTAATTTTAGGTTTTAAAACCGAAATTAAAAAATATTAATTTTTTTTGGCTGAAAAGTATTAATTGTGTTAATCGAAAAAACTTAACTTTAGTAAATGACAGTTTCAACATTTTATGGTTTTGTTAAACTGTCCTTTTTGCCATTTACCATTTTAGGGTTAGTTCGAAACCACTTCGGGACCATTTCGGGACTAGTTCGGGACTAATTCAGGCCTCCACGAACCAAGTTTTTTTTATTGCTTTTTGAGGTGAATAGTCACAAACTGGTCTTAAAATAGACTATAATCGGTCCCGAAATGGAACTAAATTAGTACCGAACTGGTTCTGAAATGGTACGGAACGGATCCATAACTAGTTCCGAGTAGACCCTAAAATTGTCCTAAATTAGTCCCTTCCTCCAAGACTTAAAAAAATTTGTTTTACTTATAATTATTATTCGAAGAATTTTACTATAAAAAATGTACATAGTATGTAGATCTAATATAACTCTTTGAAGACTTTGAAGACTGATAATTATTATGAAATAAATATAAATCCTAAAATAATACTTATCGATGACTTTAACAATTTTTCTCACTCATAATTATTAGCAAACGACTTTTATAATTCTTATGGAAATGTGCAGGACTCAGCCCACGGGGGGTTTTCATATAAGAGTGACTAAAGAATAAGCCTTGTAAATGGTCGAAGGTGTCAAGACATCCCTCTCTTCCCAGCCGGCATCGTCAACAACAAACTCTAGAACTGTCAGGAATTTTAAATTGATGTTAAGCTTAGAGATGAAACAAATTACGGTAATTGAAAAACAGCCTTTGGCATTGCTGGAAACTAGAAGATAGTAAAGAAACAAAGCTCCAGTATAACAGCGTAGACGCAGCCTTGGCACTCAAACTATTCCCGAACCATATAGCGTAACAAAATTACGTTTGCGCACCTAAATGGGTAGGGAGTTCAGCACTCAGGTAACAGTATTACTTCAATGTGGACTTGAATCAAGCTTGAATTTGGTTTGAAATGTCGAAATTTAAGTATTAAGCGTTGGCTAGTGGAATAGTAACATTTCCTTCACTTCAACCGTTATAAAAATGTATATAGTTACAATCGGTTGGACGGAGTTGCAACTTTTCTTACACAGAAAGAATGGTAGATTGTCATCTATTGTTTTCGCCGTAAAGAATAATATTTAACAGAGCTTTCCCGAAGGTCTTTAATTTAACAGATAATCCGAATGAAAGCAAAAATTGCAGTAAAAGATTTCTTGACACAAAATAGTATTTATTAAGCCAAACGTAACTTAAATTAAGGCAAAACTTTCCAGATTACATTACATTAATTTGCAAAGACGATACCTACTTCTACAATTTATGCGTACAGTGTCGCTTCAAACCCGCTGACAGGTTTGCCCGCAGCAATGCCATTACCCAAGTCATATTACGAAAAAGTAAATACCACACACAAACATACACAGAGAATTTAACATGCATATACATACATACATAAGGGTACATTGGTACATGCGTACTTGCCATTATTTTAATAATGAAATAAGTAGTGCCGCAGCATGACGGCAGTTTGCCGCAAAGTGGATGATGCTCTCCAACAACTAGATGAAGAACAACAAAAAAAAACCGTAGAATTTCCTGCTGTGCGGTGAATGCTTCCTGTATCATTTCATTTGCTATCAGAATACAAGACAAGCGAACCGGTGCGCCATCGGAGCTGGTGTCCTACATTTTTCAGCCATTCAACCATTCAGCCATTCTCTTCTACAACTACGGCACAGATAATTGTTGTTGCTTGGATGTAGCGAGCGGAAGGTGGATAGCAGATGCTTTTTTGCATTTTTGCAAATATTTTATTCAAAAACGAGAAGTACTTTGAAAGCACTCGCAAATTTTGTAACAAAGCGACATTAATAAGTAACGAACGCATTGACTGCAGCAATCCGCAATTCAATTTCCTCATTACAACAACTTATATGTGTACGTGTTCTGAGCTTAGGTTGGGGCGTTGAGTGCTCAGTACAAGTGGTAGCAGGAAGAAATTTTGTGCCGTAACCAGAACATCAGATTTCAAATTCTAGTTTCGAGTTTAGTTGTGGGAAATAGTAAAAAAGTGTGTGTATGCGGATGGCTTTTCGCAAGGATACAATTTTACATTGACTTGCTCGGCTGCTGGAATACGTCGCTAGTAAAGCCTCAAATTATTTTCCACTACTCAAATGTGATTTATCACACGGTGTCTGTGCGCCATCAGCATTAAATATTATACTTATAAATCTATAAGTACTACGAGTATATCGTCTGACTGACAAATTCTTTTGTTTAATTTTCTTTTTTGCTCTTCTTCGCCATAAATATACTTGTGTACTCGTCGTATGTTTTTTATGCTGCATAGGACAGATAGGATGGAAAATGCATGAACTTCCGCCTGCTAGTTGTCGCTTTTACTACCAGTTTTCTCAGCACTTTTCCACACATTTTGTAGTACGCTGATGTTCCATCACAAGCATACGTACATATGTATATTTGTATGTATGTACATATATATGTCCCCCCGATATATGTAAATACATACATATTTGGTATATTGGGTGAAAATGTTCTCCGATTGTCTGGCTGCCGAGTATTGCCGCACTCACTCCAGCTGTGCAAATGAGGGTGAAGAACTTTATGTCTTGGCTTGCTTTATACATATCACACACATTCACACATACATATAAAGTTGTTGTTCTTGCTATTATTTTGTCTTCAGCTGCTGTTTTATGACTGAGTTTATTCAACTTTGTGGTAAAACGTCCATCGGCTAATACTTTGCGCAAGCGGCGCCAGTTTTTCTATATTATTTTTATTTGTCTTTATTTTATTTTTTTTTTTTGACAAGGGTGGTTACAATCTCTGGAACTCCATTTCTTAAGTGCAGCTAAAGTGCGAAATCGAACCCTTTTTTATTCTTCGTTTTTCATCTTCATAGCTTTACTTGCCTTTTCCTCGTTCGTTTTGCAATCTTTTCATGCTTAAACGTTTGGTGGGTGTGATTTAGTTTGTCCTGACTAATGTCCACTTGAAACCTTAAAAGCTGTTGGGGGCACGAAAGTGCAAAGCGATTGCATTGCACGCCTCTTATTAAGTAGTGCAGAAAAGAAATACAAGCAGCAAAGTCGTTTAGCACTTAAGCAATTTTTTTTTAACAAGCGGAAATCACTCAAACTTTGTGAGCCTCTCAAACTTTGGCCCACCACATTTATATAATCGACGGAGTTGGTAATGTGTGAAAGCGTATTTTAACTTCGACTGCAAATCAATTTGAAATTGATATTTAGTAATATTTGCAGTTGTAAGTTTTCTTAACAATAACTTATGTCGATTAGTATTTCAAGAGTAACATAACCTAGAAAAGCCAAGATCTCACACAAACACAGGCTGTAAAACCAAGGTTGAAATTAAGTTAGAATGCGGAGAATTTTCCCACTTAGATGTACATATGTTATACGATTTCTAGAAATATATAAAAAAATAAAAATACTAAGTAAGAAATGCTAAATTCGGGCGAAACCGATTTTTATACACCCTCGCGAGTATTTTTGTATGGGCGGTGCCCATAATTTCATAAAAACCTCGTTTCTTTGTTAAAAATCGCTGCTAGTATTAAACTTTACTTAATGTCTTTCAATAAATACTGAAAAACAAATTTTTTTGCGTTTTTCCTAATTTCCGTCATATGGAAGTTGGGCCGATTTTAAAAATTATTGACGGTGATGCTATGTAGTGATATCAAGGAAAATATGTTCACCAAATTTTGTGACGATACCTTACATACATCGTTATTGAGATACCTACAGATGTTTTTTTATAAGTGGGCGTGGTAACGCCCATTTTTAAAATTTCATAAAAATCAAGTTTCTTAGTTAACTATCTCTATAATAACAAATTTTAATTAATATGTTCCAAAAAAAAGAAAAAACGAAAATTTTGCAATTTTTTCAAAATTTCCGTTATATGGGAGGTGGGCGAGGTTATGGTCCGATTTCAAAAATTTTAACGATGATAACAGCGATATTGAGGAAAATTTGTTTACCAAATTTTGTGATGATAACTAATACCGTTATTGAGATAAAGAAAATTTTTCATAGGTGGGCGTAGCAACGCCCATTTTTCAAAATTTCATAAATTTTCACTCAATTTGCTTTAATTGATACTGAAAAAACGGGGTTTATGCATTTTTTAAAAACTTTCGTTATATGGTAGGTGGGTGTGGTTATTGAACGATCTTGACCATTTTCAATACCAACCTACCCTGTCCGAATTGCAATCTATGTACCAAATTTCATTGAGATATCTCAATTTTTACTCAAGTTATTGTCTACACGGACGGACGGACAGACACACATCGCTAAATCGACTTCTATTTTCATTCTGAGCATTTCGGTATATACATATATGTCTATATCTATCTTGATTTCGTTATGCTGTTACAAGCAACCGTTATGTGAACAAAGTTATAATACCCTTGTGTACAAGTACGCTCGTGTATAAAAATATGTACATATATGTATGTATGTATGTCCAACCAGGCAGTTCAATATAGTAGTACAAATAAAGTTGAAAAACTACTCAATTTTTTCTGAATATTGTACTTAACAACTTTAGAAACGCAACTGTTGATTAATATAAGAAATCTGTGCAAGAAAAGAGATAATTAAAGGCAAAACGAGCGATATCTAGGTTGAGTATGTAAAAATAACAAATTCACAAAAAAAATTTCGCCACAAAAAATGAGCTAACGGACAAAAGTAAAACAAAATTGCGGAAAACAAGTTAAAGGCCACAAGCCTGTAAGACCGTTAGAAAGCAATTTAAAACCTCTGAGACTTCTTTTCACCGAATCTTTGAGGTAGATCGCAATAAACTGATCAGACAGGTGGACCTAAAAAAATTTGTTTAAATAAATTTTTTGAAAACTATATACGTATATAATTATAAAATTTGAAAAGTTTCATGTTGTGTTATTTTACTTCCTTTTTCTGTGCGATGCAATAAAAACAATAAAAATAAATTTAAGGCTACCGAAAATTTCTATGACTTTACAACTTTATGACTTTTACGACCTCGTGAATACCGTAAAATTTTTAAATTGGCATTTTTACCAAATTTTAAATCCTTATTAATTTTAATACGAGCTGTTGTTTATTTATTTGTTGCACATATACAATTTAGTACGTGGAAATAGTTCTACGTTGTAGTCCAAATTTACAGAAAAAAATGCATAGCTTAAAAGCACCCTTCCGCCTTCGGACTATGTACGATCATCAAAATCTTGTTATACTAAAAGAGAGCTAATTTGCAACACTACAGCTTCCCCGCTACGGTGTTGGCGTTGAGAAGGTTCATTTAAGGTTGCCACCTATTTTACATTAGTTGAAAATTTAGTGAGATATAAGAAAATGGAAGTTTTTATACAAAAATCTTTTCGTATAGGGTTGCCACCAATTCGTAATAAATTTTTTTTATTAATCGTGTATTAAAAGATATAGAAAGTTGTATTACGATACGTGATTCCAACGAAAAATGTAGAGATAAATTTAATTGAAGTCAAATTGCAAACAGGATTGCCACCGTGTTTATTAAAACAAATAAAATTTCACAACCTACAAAGGTACATACATACATATGTATGTATGTTTCAAAAAATATTTTAGAAAGTTTACATTCAAAAATATTTTTTAAAAGAGTTGTCACGTTATTTTAAATATAAAATATTAATTAGTTTAGTATTTATAGATTTAAATGCGCCATTGCCATATGGACCTCATACAAAGGCTTTAAAAAAAAGTTATAAATATTTTACTTTCTAACTTTATTGATACTGAAAATATTCGTAGACGGTGGAAATATGTTTTAAATTAAATAGACAATCAAGTTTTGACAAATATTTTTGAAAAAGGCTGCCACGTAAGGCAGGGTTTTAAACAGCCAAGAGATACAATATTTTGACGAAGGTACAAACAATTTTTTTTATTGCAATTAATGAATTTAATAGTTCTTGTAGAAATAAAGATTTCAATGACAAACAGTATAGAAGATGTTGGAGCAACGATCACTCGCTCAAGTACCGTTAATTAAAGCTTGAGAGGTACTTTTTAGACTGAAGTCAAACGCAAGAAAATCTCCTCGCATCATTAACATCTAACTACGAGTATGTATGTATGTAGGACCTGCTAAATACAGAAAACAATTTTTGGAATGTAGCATGTCAAACATCTGCAATGACCCTCAACCCGTGTCAGAAACCTAGATGCAATTAATACACCAAAAACAAAAAAGCTTTCAAAAATCCTCGACAATTGGTGCTGGCATCCAATCACGCACTTTTTTGCGTGCCTTCGACTAATGGACAGATGTTCGCAAAGTGACGCACTCGCCATGCAACCGCTGTTCCTTAGCATACATACACACAAGCGAATATTCGCCCAAACACAGGTATACATATACATACATATGTACATACATAGTACATATGTACGCGTATATTTTTTTGAGTGCACTCTTTTACTAATTTGCTACTGTCGCATTTTACTTTGCTAAAGCCGCGCAGCTGGGGACAAATGATGCAACCAAAAGTCGACTGTTGTCGGTGTGGTGCCGTTGCCGGTGTCGGTGCCACAACAGGGTATCTTAGTGCCGCACCACGCTCCCTACCCACGTCTGTGGTGCTGTTAGCGATCGCATATAAACATATGATAGCGTGTTGCCACCGAACCGGAGGCATCAAGTAATTGAATTCATGCCACTGCGAATGACAAAAATTCCAAAACAAAAAAAAAAGCAAAGTCTCTGCTGTCATTGTTGACGTTTGGTGGCATTTTGGCCTACCTCCTGCCTCTGTCTGCTTGTAGTAAGGCCCCTGGCGCTTTTACATCTGCGTCTACTAGTCATACAATAAATTTATTGCTACTGTTGCTTAAGTTGCTCGCCGGCTTGACTGGTTGATTCGCTGGCTGCTTGTTTGTTTGCTTTATATTTGTTGCTATTTTTGCAATTACTAGCCACTTTAATCTAATGGCAACACACTGGCTAACTTTGCGCTGTTTTTTTTTGTTTTGTTTTAATGGCTTTATGCTTTAATTTGTTTATGTTTTTTTGCTTCAAAATTATACAAATTGAGGTTAGTTGTTGAACGAGAGCGAAATGTGTCAAAAGTTGTAGATATGAAGATGGTGTTTGTGTGTATTTATCGTGAAGTGTGTACTCGTATTATGTTTGTGTTTTAGGTTGATGGCTTGCGTGATAACAAATTCATTCATTCAAAATTCCCATGCTAAACTTCCCTTTTTTCTTTTCTGTTTGATATCAATCACATTATCTTTATGCTTTGTGTCTCGCTTCGTTAAATTTGCAAGGGCCCAGTATTTAGTTAATCAAGTAAGAATGCCACTTTGGTTGCGAATTTTCATCATAATTAAATTATTCACCTGTCCCTTGAGGGTCCCATTCATGTTGTTCAAACTTTCTCACCTTTTCATGTGACAGGTAATTGAACTATCCCAGTAAAAAAGTAATATATAAGAGAGCAAAAAATATTGGATAACCCCTATAACATACAATATGCATGAAAATATGCAGAATTTCTTTAGAGCGATGTCATACGAAGGAAATGTGTGGCATAGCATTTTTCTAAATAAAACTCGGGACTTCGCGAGGTTTCGATCACGACTCGAATATTAGCTTAAACTTAAATGTCATAGAACTAGTTTTACCAAATCTTTTCTCAAATCCGTGTCGACAAATTGTTAATTATTAAATATATAAACGTCAAAAAAAAGTATAACAATTTTTGCAGAGTTTAATATAAGGAAGAACTTTTAAATAATATACATAGTATTATAATCCGCTAATATTTTTAATTTTATGGCCGCCATTTTGAAGACTACTTCGAAATTCATAATCAGCAGCGAAGAAAACTTTTAAAGTTTTGAAACACGACTGTAAATTTGTCAGTGACCCTATTAACCAGTTAGTGCCAAGTGGAGTAAAAATCCTACAAGCCGATTGTGTATAAACAACAGACAATAAATGAGTTCACAGGCAGCATTCCTCAACGAATAATTGCATATGAACAAGGTGTCTGTATCCCGAATGCTAGTCGTGGAGCAGAATTCGAAGCCATTGCTTATTCCTTTATTTCAGTTCAGTTCCAGCGGCTTTTAACTATAGCTTTGAAGCAGAAAATTTTACGATGACAGCAAGAGTATAGCTTAGTGCATACATAATTCTCTAGAACATCGAAAAAGTCATATAAAATGAGACTCCAGAAATTAAGAAGAAATTTTCTCTATAAAAAATTCTTAAATCAGTCTAAAGCTCTCAAGAAAAAAATGCTCGTATATTTATAAGAAAAATTAATTTAGTCAAAGAAATAACTATATGTTAAATTATATATTAATCACCATCGTGTATACCATACATATTGATTTTACTGAGAACATCTTTAATTTATCATTGCTTTGCGAATACAAGACTTTCTCTATCAGGGAACTCAAAACACAATTTAACTCTGAATTTAAATTTCCCGGAAAAAAAGAACAAAAGGGAATTGTTCTTCATATTAAACTATTTTTAAAATGCGATAAACTAACATAGTACAGTTAACTCTAAATAAGCAACAAAGTCCGCAGCAGTTCATAATTCTTCTATGAACCTATACAAATTATCTGCAAAATTGTTTGCATAATTTACGTAAGTAT
This sequence comes from Philophylla caesio, assembly GCA_963971545.1. NCBI lineage: Eukaryota > Metazoa > Arthropoda > Insecta > Diptera > Tephritidae > Philophylla > Philophylla caesio. Next base: position 97,975,128 of record OZ020609.1, on the reverse strand, counting down.
TCAAAAACTATGAAATCAACTTATTAAATTGATAGATCACTGCAGTATAAGTCCGCACATAGGCGAAGGTATGCCAAGAATGCCTATCTTGTGGCCCTGGCCAACATCTAATAAAAGCAAAGAAAATTGCAGCGACAAACAAAACTGAGAAAACTCCACACAAATAAACTACACAAAAAAAGTAAAGCAAAAAAGCAAAACGGCAGCGAAAATCAAACAAGGAGAGCAAAATAAGCGACAGCGGAAAAAACAATTGGCTTACTGCCAACAAAAAAATATACATATGTACATACAAAATTAAATGGAATTCAAATTTTTACACATTCTAGTCAAGTATGAAATTGCTGAATAAAATATGTGTAATAAAAATAAATTGTATTAAAGGAATATGTATTGAAATGACTTAAAATAGTCTGTAAAGAATGAGTAAATGTTGCTGCACCTATGTACATGCATTACATTTGTATTTATTCATACTTACATTGTATGTAGTTACATAAATACATAAAATGTATCGATGTATGTACAAAGGGAAAGTTTTGCTTCAACATGGGAAATTTAATACATTATTAAAACGATGGCCGGCAGCGTCAAACCGGTAACAGCCGGTAACTAGAATAATGTCCTGTCAATTGGGCAGTCACTGCACTTCTTCTATGCCACTTCCTCGAACACACACACACACTCACATGCGTTGAGAAATCGCTGAACTCACTTTTGCGCTCATCCATTCATTCATTCATTTATTCATGCACTCATTCATTTATGCATTCGCCCTTTCATCGTTAATGGAATGTGCGCTAACATACTCACACTACTGCAGATGTAAAAGGATGTCCCAGTATGGCTGTAGGATACTGCGCCATGTCCTTCAGCGCAGTGGTAAGCACTTTATAACTGTCAACATGACCAACCTGGCAGTGTCAACAAAAGACACAGCCCAGTACAAGGTGCGGCCGATGCACACACAAAGGCATCCGCGCATCAGCGTGGTTTAGAAGTTTTCGTTTAACTTTGTTAGTCGTAACAAACTAAAGAAGGAAAGAAGAGGGTGCACAATTTGTCTGAGTGTAGGCGCGAGACTGGTGGTGGCAGAGCAAAGATAAATGTGACAAGCGAAGGGTGTGCGCCAAGTAATATTGCAACATTACAAAGGCAAATAATTTCACACATCCTTGTGTATATGTACATATGTACGTACATCTGTACAGGGATTAGCTCCGCCCGACATGCTGACAGCTCCCGCGCCTAAAAATTTGCTGCAACGCCATATTGTTTATTTTAAAAATTTAGTATGGTCGTGCCTTTAATTAATTTACCCTTAGGTACCACACAAAGGCAAACTTACCTTAAATGAATTTAAAAATTTACTAAGGTTGTTCAAAAAAATTAAAGAAATTAAGAAAAAAAAATGTACAGGTCGCTTAAAACGCTCTAAGATTCCTAAGAACAAAACAATTGTTCTAAGAAATGATATAGAACCCTTGAATGTTAACAGTTTTAAGTCGCCAAAGTTTGTATCTCTCCAGGAGACTTAAAAAAACTCAAATGTTATTTTAAGAATTTTTCAATATTAACTATTTTTTATGTGCCAACCAAAACCACAAAAAATTTACGCGAATTTATTTTTATAAAATTTATTTTCAAAAATGGCTAAGCAAATAATTGTTGTATCCTCATGCAAAATAAAAAGGAAACCTTGATCAATTTCAGCAAACGTTTTTAATAGTTTTTTTAATTTAAAAAATAGTGCTATTTTTCGTTTATTCTTATCGTTGGAGAGAGAGCATTAAAATTCCGATTTTACTTTTTTCACACTAGTTTACTTGGTCCACCCTAGTGTATAAACACAATTTTTTTAATTCCACATAACTTTCACACTTACACCTGTACCTACTTTATTTGTGTTCTACGTGCCGGATATGCCGAAATTAAATTTATATTCTTACACTTTACTTCATTACTTTGTATGAATATTTTTGTAATAGTGTTGATATCTCATGCAGTACAAAACAAAATCTATCCGCAGACAGGTGGTCACCGGTGATGAAAAAGTGATTGTGGCCATTAGCCGCATTTGCTGCCTTTTCAAAAGTGACGTAGCCAAAATTCAGTTTTGGAATGGTGAAAAAAACATATTAAAATATCTAGGGTAAAAACAAAGACATACTACATAGATGTAATATCGTTGTATAGGAATAAACTATAAATCTGCCGAATCGCATGTGTGAAGGCTATGCGGTAGAACGCTTAATTAAGCGAATGTATAGACAATGCAAATGAGGACAAATGACAAATATTTGCATACTTGGAAGTTTAGTACGAAATGAGAAGTTCAATTTATAGTAATATGCAAGGAAATAATTTTGTTTATATTAACATTTTATAAAAGGCAAAATAAAACAACAAAAAGTGCAGGAAATACCTTTAAAGGCAATAAAGCAAAAAGCCATACTCTGCAATTGTAGTAAAACAAACGATCTTGGTATTTTCAAGTATAATTTTCATTCAAACGTAGTGAAAAACTTTTACAATTTGCTACCAAACAATTTAGTGAAATGCCTTCTTTGGTAGGCATCGGTCATAAAAGTCCGCACGTGTTCTTTAATTGGAAAAAAAATTGAATTTACTCGATTTGAATGAATTTTTCGTTGGGGCTCCATCAAAAGTTTTACAATTTAGTTTAACTTATTTTATATCTTTCATATGCAATAATCAAACTTGTCAAAAGAAATTATCCAAAATACATGCGTAGGAATTATAGAAAAATTAATTTATTTCATATCATGAAATTTGTTTTTAACTGCTAAGCACTAAACAAGAACGTCAGTAAAAAATAGCAAAAAAAAATCAACTGTAAATTGAAGCTACTCCAAACTTGCTCTTTGTTATACTTAAATTAAATGGGCTAGAAAATAGCATACTCATAAATTTTCTAAAAAATTTTATTAAACAAATTTTAAGACTTTTTTAAATTATACAAATTTGGATGCTTGAATTTGACATACTTTTTTTATAGAATGAACTAAATTTTTATAAAAAGCATGAATGAATTGAATTAAGAAAACTAGAGATTCAAAATTTTTCATTATGGGTATTGTGGTACGTTTATAATTTTGAAAAGAAAAATAAACTCTACGAAATTTTTACCGAAATAGTGTTGTTTTAAGTCATTGGTCAAATGGCTGATGGTTAACTTATACACAAAATCAACAAAATATGAAGGTACAATAATTAAAACTTTTAAGAAATAATTATAAAAAACGCGTGTTAAAAATTTAAACAATGGTTTAATAATAATGTGTCTATGTTTAAAATATAAATGTGTGTTATTTCAATGTGCTTGCAAGTCCAAAATTATAAAAATCTTCAAACTTTCATAAGAGTAATTAAGTAGGTACTCACGTAGTATGTACTATGTGTATGTATGCATAAATATGTATGTATGTGGGTTTATATATACATATATACACACGATTCAATGGAGCTGGCATATTATATGCCGTTATTTCGTAATCTGGAGGAATTCAGAAAATTTGAATCAATTGATTTTAATGATTTTCATGGCATGCGAAGATTGCTTTTATTTTATTTATTTGTAGAGCATGGCGCAATTTGGCGGTGAAAAAAGCATTGCGAGAGCAAAGGGAAGGCATATTTTGTAGAGACAACTTATTGCACCATTTGTTGAAGTTATTTTTCTGTCGACGAAAAAAGCTAGATTAAGAGAAGTATACAGGAAAAAAATGCCACATAAACCACAGAATAAACAATTATTAATTTGATTTGAGAAGAAGAAAAAGTTCTTCTACATCATACTCGTATGTAGTTACATATTTATATGTTCATAGTTTTGTCCATCTAAAGGTGATGCGCCCGTCATGAACGGACATAGCACTGAATGGTGATGAGGACTGTTGGAAGCCTTCAAGAAACCTTAAAAGTTTAACGATCAGGTGCAGGACTTGTCTTACACACAAATTTGATTGAAGACCAGAAAACAAGCCATCTTGTGACATTCTAAGAAACTATAGTTTCTTTAAAATAATAGAAGGATTCCCTAAGTCTTGAAATCCTCAGGCACGATGCACGGTTTGGACGGTAAAACCGTTTTTGCTATGGAAATAGTACTTCGTAATGCATTTAAAAGTATTATTTTTTGTAGACGAAAGATACCTCCTATCATAAGGCTGGCTGAACACTTCAGCACATTTTCGTTATTACCAGTTTTATTATCTCAAAATTCCTTACCTACTCGCCTCCTATCAAAATCAAAACTGGTGGCCGAAAATAGTCAACAGGTTGCCAAAATCACCCGAAAATATTCATTGTGGTACCTGTTGATCGTGGCAGCTTTTGTTTTGGCGCCCCTCTACTTCGGAGGGGCCAACTTTTCATGAGTTATTGCACCCAATTGACGATTGAAGAAGAAGATTGTTTAGAACACAAATCAAAGAGAAAGAGAAATTTTTCAGAAAACTGTTATTATCTATTTAGCTGCTTCATGTCAGTATTTATTTTGAAAAAGATTTATTTATGAAATTAATTGAAGTGCCCACTAATTTTAGATATGCTTTTGTTCATTTTTTATCTTAACCCGAATCGATACATTTTCTTTGGGAAAATAGTTTCTTAGAATTTTGTTGTGTATGCACGTCCATTTGTACATAGTATATGTGTATGGATGTATGTATGTATGTATGTATGTTATATTCACTTTTTGATTTGTTTATATTTCTCGCGAAATCATCAAATCTACTACATATAAAATGGAAATCACACACATTCATTTCGGTTGTCGTTTTGTTTGCACGACTTGTAAGTATGTAATAAAAAATTAATTTACTTATTTCGTAAAATGACACCAGCTGCTTTGAGCAGACGCGCTGACGGGCGGACACGCTGCCGACACGCTTACAACTCATTACCGCCATTCGCTGGAACTCTCGCTGGCTTTTGTATGCTCTTAGCGTCAGCTGGCGGCTGTACATATCAACAAACATTCAGAAATGGATATAGAAAGATATAAACAAGTGTATGACTACTCCGATTTCATACACAATACATACATACATACATATCAATTTATATACTCAAGTGTATATTTTACTCGGTATAATCATTTGTATTGTTGTCGCGCGTCTGTTGTGCTTCGAATTTCTTTTGAAATTAATTTTTCAACGGACATTTTTAATAAGCTGTGCAGCTCGATCGAGTTTATATAGTCAGCTGTTGTTGTTGATGTTTCGCTGTTATTGTTTTAATGAATTTGTTGTATTTTCTTTTTTTCTCAATGTGTGCTTCATTGTTTATTTGTGATTTTATGTTACTGGAACGTGTGTAAAAGTTGCTCCACTAATCTCGTGACACAAACCAGATTTTCTATGGTCAAGTTTAAGTCCAGCGGCGGATGCGAGCAAAGTAATGTTTATACTCGTACATACATACATACTAGCGTATTCACACTAGGGTATTCGATTATTGGATTTTTTTGTAAAACCGGTTTTCGAATTATTCGAAAAATGGCAATTTGAAACAAAGCGGTTCCTAATTTTTAAATCGGTTTTTGTTCCAAGTAAGAAAAAGCTACATCAATGTACATACATATATGCAATTACTTAACATAAATGTAATTATTTTTTATGAAAGAAATTTTTTTTAAATAAAATGTAGTTTAATGTCCGAATTTTTTAAGCGGTATTAGAGCCTGATAATAGAGAAAAGTCACAATTAAAGACCTCGCTTTTACGTTTTTTCTTTTGCTTCTGTTTTTATTTCATCACCAGGTCACAATTTTAAAACTGGTATAATAAATTACTAAATTCCACATTGAGCGAGCAAGATGAACTTACTATCAGTAAGGCGTTATACAATTTTTCAAAGGTTTTGCCGTTCCCTTATGACGTTTATACAATCATATGTATAAAATCTTTTAAATACATTTACTGCCTTTTTTCTGCAAATCAATTGGATTTCGAATATACATACATACATACATATATAATGGTATGGTATTATCTTATTGATGAACACTTTGTCATTGTCGTTTCAATAAAAACAATGGATGTAAAATTGGTCGATGTCTATTACTATACAACTAGGTAAAAAATCGGTTTTGAAGAAATCAAGATTTCAAAAAAAACCGTACAATAATTTATGAAAAAAAACCGGTTAAAAACCGGTTTCAAAAATCCGAGTCAATCACCCTAGTACATACACATACACATATATGATAACAAACATAGATGCATACATATGTACATATGTATGTATGTATGTATGTATTTCTATATGAGCATGAGCAATGTGCTCTTTTGATACCGATAATGTATAAACCGCTTGGCTGAGCGCAAAATATGTTTAAATAATCAAATGTTTAATTGGTATTTCAAGAACATGAAAGTATGTATGTATATATGTATGTATGTACATATGTACATACATTTGTATTATTCATTTAGTTCTTATCGCCTTTCACCACACTGTTTTATGTTTTTTATCCGAATAATTGATAACAATGCCAACACATTATAAAATTAGCCTCAAATTTATGACAAAAAATGTGTTTTATATGCAAATGAAGTGAATTTTTTTATCAAAACTTTCGAAGAATTTTTTTTTCTTTAGAGGCGATTCATACAAATAAATAAACAATTACTGTTATATCATATCGAAATTATATAAAAACGCTAAAGCGGCATATTTTAAATTTCGTAGAAAATGAGAAATTGAAAAAATATAATTTTATTTCGGTTAAATTGTAATGGAAATGGTCTGAATTATTATCATTGAAAGTGTAATTATTGCGTTTAAACGAAACACGCCGGCTTTTTATGAGAAATTTTTCTTCAGAATCAAAGAAGCTAAGGAAATTATGGTCCACGTGTTTGTCGAGTATTAGGAATACGCGAAATAATTTTTCGACAAATATATATTGTTTTTGTCAACTTTCGTATGGCCTTTAAAATGAATAATCAATATTTTCTTATTGAGCTCGAAGCCAGTTATTCTATACAAAAATATTTCATTAAACTGGCCTCGAGCTCAACAAAAAATAATGATTATCAAAAATATATGTATATGATTTTTATAATTAATAATAATTGTATTTGATAAACGAAAAGTGTATTTTATTGTAATTTATCGGTATGCCTTACAGTGTTGCCAGATTTTCTTTTTCACAAAAAAACTGTATTTTCGCCAATACACTGTACTTAACTTCCAAAACGGAGAGTTTGTATTGGAAAATTAAATTTTTTTTTTTTAATTTTATTAAACATAAATAACAAAAACCAACTCTATTTTTGATAAAATAAATTTAACCTTTTAAATTATACTTAACTAACTAATAATACTGGATTATTTAATCATATTTTGTTTAAATGAAATTCAGTTAAATTTTTTGTTTTCGTAAATTACTATGTCAATCTCATTTGACACGTCGAATTTAGTACAGTCTGATTTTTTTTTTTTTTTGAATCTGGCAACGTTGATGGGTTAGTTAATAGACAATAACAAAATTAAAGTTTAATATTTTATCCCCTTTTTGTGGACATGTGGATTAAATACTAGTATTTTGGTATCTTTTTTTAAATAATTATTACATTTTATTAATTGTAGTATTCGATCATTAGCATTACTTATAATCATAATTATAATTTCATTATCTTTATAATTATAAAAAAATAAAGTGAAATTTTTGATTTCAGCTTAAACTTGGCGCTTACAATTTGGTGAAGGATATTCGATTAACTGACTACCCGAAACGAACGCTAAACTTAAGTTTAGCTTCTAGTAGACACTTTGTATTGCCTAACAGCAAGAACACACAGCGGCAAACATTGCAACTAAACAAATTTCGTATGAAAATAAACAGTAAATTTCGCTTGAGAAATTTCTCATTCCAACGATACATTTTTCAAAAGTATAAACGTATTTTAATTAGATCGTAAAGCAATGCGATCAAAGCAAGCTAGCTACGGACGGCAGCACGCCTCATACAAATCGGACATGAGAGGAATATTAAATGGACAGTGAAAAAAAAATGTATGCATGAATGAACAACATTAAATGATTTAAAAAAAAAAGCAGAGTAATTGCAAATCAAAACAATTAAAAATGTGCAAGAGAAATAATTAAAAGAAATTCACAGCAAAAGATTTCGAGCATTGGTATTATACATTTTCAATTATGAATGTATGAAAGTACATACAATTATATGTTTATAAATATGGTAGATATGTACGCATGGGGATGTGAATGGCTGGAAAACTTGAACTGAAAGTTGGATAAAAATCGAAATGGAAATCTGAAAACAAAACATGAGCTATTTGGAAATACCAAAGCAAGCACGAAATATTTAAGTACCAAACAACAAAAGAAAAGTGAAAAATATATTTTATGCTTTTATGCTATGCAAGTGTGTGTTTATACTCTTATGTACAACATTTATACTATGTTTAATAACGTGTGCTACGGCGCGTAAACATAGCCAATCCACCGACCCTATTGCAGGCAATCGACCGGCCAGGCACAGTCCCCAGTAATGGGGACAGTGACGCGGTCGACGGCGACGGTAGCAGGGACAAGGAAACAAATGAAATGCTGCAGCGCTGAAAAGCTCCACAATAAAAGGTAGCTAGAGCTAAAGCATTTTTTCGTGATGCATTTTGGAACGATTTTCCGTCGATCCTTGTCAAATTTGGCGTTTCGGCGTTGTGCCATCTTCAGTGTTATTTTTCGTTCTGTTTAGTTTACGTCTGGCGGTCCCCTATTTTTTCGTCTTGTTTTGCTTTATTTTTTTTGGTGTTGGGGAAATAGGAGAACCCATCGTCGCTTGACACAGCTTGCGACGGGAGGCGAAAGAGCAGTAGTCAGACAGATGAAAAATAGTGCAAATAAAAATAACAAATAGTATTATCAAACACTAAAGTGGTGAAGGAGAGAGGAAGGAGCAGCCAGCGGCTGTGTACCAGCAGCGTTGACAAAACGTTGACAGTGCGCAGAGCATCAAGGGGAAGGCCAAGAAATAAGTACCCGCAGATGATGATAATGACAACGAATAGATGATGGGTGATGACAATGACGAAGATGATGGCGATGGCGACGACGATAAAGGCGGTGGTATTGAGGGGGCAATACTGTCAGTGCCAGAGGGCTCAGGAAGAGCACGTCAAAGTGATGACGAATTATTCCTCATACATACATATTTATTTTTATACAAACGACCGAGTGGACATGTTAGATCTTCAATGTCTATAAAAAAAATTGTGTACAATAAGCACAAGGCACCGATTTATTGATGTCCACAGCATTACATATCGACACTATTATGGGCAAACAATAAAATGTGTACGCGCAGACAATGCTACAGTACAGCACCAAGAATTACTATTTAGCTAAGTATTTATGCCAAGCGCGTATAGATTTCATGGAGGAGCCTTTTATGTCTATACACGAACCAAGTAAATGCATGTGGCATACACGCTGATTGGAGGCGAGTAGAAGTTATGAACGCTATTAAGTTGGCAGTGTGGTTTGCTGATTTGTTTTGCCTGTCTGCGTAGTGTCACGACGATCGCTGTGATTAGCATGCAAATCACACATTTTTTTCCAGTCTAACTGACGACGCGCATTCGCATATGCTGCGTGAGGAAACTACAATTTTTTTCGTTTCATTGCTTCGGAGTTCTTTAAAATTCTCGTATACTAAAATTAAATAACTTACAGGCATAATAAAAAATATTTTGAATAATTGCTCGCGGAAAGAAACGACAAAAAGAGAATTGTACTTCCGAAAGAAATTAAAGCAATCAACTCAAGCGATTGAGAAACATGTAGAAACTTTAGAAGAGTTCTGGAAATAATCATTTAATTGGGGATATTACCTGAAAATACCTTTCAAATATATCCTATGACTTGAGCTTTTCCTCTTACATATTTGTGGCCGACTCTGAATACATATATTTGTGCGTACCGACCATTATTAGACAGCTTTATATCTTTGAGATTTGAATCAAGGCACCCAGCGGCATACCGATTTAAAGCATGCATCGGCTCAGCGGTGGAAATGAAACTTGTTGGAAATTCATTTTGAAACATACACTCGACAAAGTATGTTTATGTATGTCTTTACATTAACAACAGGTAAGTACATTCGTTTAAAATCTCCAGCAAAAAAATATCCAATAGCAATATTCAGGGCAAATGTCTTCGGTTCTCTCACAAGAGAAAAATATCCAAAATAGTAAACAAACACAAAATTTGCAGAAACTTGCAAGTTCAAAGAACAAAACAAAAAACAAAAAATTGTTATTTATCGAAATTGCAATCAGCTAGTTTCCTGTTGGCAAATTGCTTTTTCCAACAGATACCAATAGCTTCCCCTCTAAAAGAAATGTCACTTTGCTCTCTCAATTTTCACTTAGCTCTCAATTTTCACTTTGCGTACGCGACCGCTAAAAGATGATACTTTCAATAATTATAAGCTACGTGCGCGTACCTAATACTACCTCTACCTTTTTATTTAGGTAATTTTTGTGACCAAAACAACAAAAAATAAGTAGTTGATTCGAGGCTCACAAAAATGGCGGACCATTTGGGTATTCAGCGTTCGTATGAACATACAAACGCTCTAGTTGAAAGCAAGTTAATCTTTATCAAAATTATTGTAAGAATCAGACTTAATAGCTCGTTCAAGAATGGTAAGAAAAATTATAGCTTTCAAATGAAAAAGATTTCTCATATGTACATATGTATATGTACGTACATTTATTGTCACTTCACTTCATCTTCTTAACCGCATAAATAAAATACCTGGCAAGTTTAATTGTCATTGCAAAATGGCCAACATCACCTTTTTTCATAGCAGAAGGGTACAACGTTTTGAATCAGTAAAAAATGGGGGGAAAGCTAACGCTCAGCCCTACAATCAGCAAAGAAAGAAAAGTGAACGCTAAATCAAAAATCTGAAAATAGTACCCAAAGGAACAAACTCAACTAAAGACCACAGGTCGCCCCATTCGCCAAAAACTTTTGAGTTAACGAAAGGCAAAGGTATAATAAAAATAAATGGAAAACAAAAAGTTCGGTTTATGTCGTTTCAAAAACAACCACCACAACGACATGGCACAAAAATAACAACATAAATTGAGCGTGTTTTGTCCAAAGTCTAGACCACCAAAAAATATGAACTTGTCTTTTTTTTCTATACTTATTTTTTTTTTGTGTGAAAATGAACTTTTGAAAAGCATGGAATTCTTAAGCGAGTGTGCGCTTATTGCCCTACCAAATAGTATGTCTAAAACTGACAAATTTTTCGAAATAAGCATAAAGTTATGGCAAGCGATAATGGTGTTAATGCGAGGCAGATTTGGTTATGGTATTGGCGTTGCTATTTAAAACAAATAAACATGTTACCGACTGATAGCATTACAATATCACAAAAAATAATATTGATATGTTTCTTTTTGTTAAATTACTTAATCTTGCAAATTTTTAAATAGTAACATGCATTTAAGTATTTAATTCCTTTACAACTTGCAACCCCCATAAAATATATACCAACAGCTTGCAGCATTTTTGTCCAATTAAAAAATTATACCAAAAAAGCGAAAGTCGCTTGAGTGGCAAACGAATTAAAGTTCACAAACACCGGCCTGGATGATGGCTGCGCTGCAACAACAACAACAACAACAACAACAACAACATGGCTGCGCTGCATAATGACTTTCAACAATCTGTTTTCACCCGACAATTTGACAAACAAACAAATAAAATCGAATTCCTGCGCGAATGGCGTTATCCACCACCCAATCAGCCCACCACCAGTCTATCGAAGCCGCAAGCCATATGAGCTTCCAAGTGCAACTCATAGCAAATATCAAGTGCAATCTGCAATAACAACAAGTGCATAAGCTGCAAACTACCAAGGGCCACGTTCAACTTGCAATGTTTTTCACCTCCTTGCCGTCCTACACAGACCACCAAATAGAAGGAGTGTATATATTATAGTGAATTTTATATGCATATAGCTACGTACTACATACATGTCTGTACATCTGTTAGTATACTTTTTAATTTCATTTTCAGACAAGAAAGAGAATAGCTATAAAATCGATTGTCCTTGAGGGAGAAGCATACGACTTGCGGCAGGCAGTTGGTGGATGGCAAACACGAACGTGAAAAGCATTGCAATCATTTAACTCGGGTACGAAAAGGGCACGGAAGTCGGGCCAGCTGACAGTGATGTACATACAAAGCTACAAGCATTTTATTGATTTTTCAAAATGGCCATAAGGAAGTTGTATATTTTCCAAGAAGTTTAAAATAACAGCTAATAGAGTATTGAAGAATATATTTAACGAAATGCCAGGTTCATGAAAAACCATGTTAATTTCAAACCTTTTACACTCTTCAGAACATACACATTTGCAGGTAGGTATGTTCATTTTTTATCGCTTCGCTGACTCGGCCGCACCCAACGTGTCTGCTTTACGCTACATCTGTGCTCTGCATTCTGTTGGTAGATTTGTATAGTTGAAAAATTGTCACAAACTTTACCGCCTTGACTGATTCTATATACACATAATTTAGTTTTTTTTTCTCGCATTTCTTTAAATTATGTGTTGGACATACGATGCATTCATATTCAGCACATTCCCAACCACACCTTGAAAGTCTACTCCTTTTGCATTTAGCATTACATTACAGCATCTTGCAAACTTACCTGCCATCACCGTATCAGCCAGATTGAATTTGGTGCCCGTTTTTGGAAAGTCTTTCAATTTTCGATTCGTCAGTATTAACTCGCCGCTAAGGTGCGCCTCCTCGAGGATACGTTCCAGCGAACGAGCAAGTTGCGAATGTGCCATGCCACCCATACTCGCGCTGAGTCCACCTATGCTTCCGCTGGTGCTGTGCAGCCGACTATAGACGGCCGCTGTTGCAGCCATCCTCGTTGAGTAGGCGAGGTAAGGGGATATAATTAAATTATTCTACCGTTGCTACTTTATTGCTATTGTGTACTAACGAAATTGTTGAAAAGGGTTTTCGTTCGACTTTCCTCATTCACTTTGGCATTTTTTCACTTATTTTTTAAAGATATGTTCCTATAAAACTAAGTATATAGAGCATTATGCCAGCCATGGAAGTGCCAATGCAATTCTTAGAACTTTTCTCACACCTTTCTAATTTCACACAACCACACACTACACTTTTCCAAGATTTTTCTGTTCAGAAAAATCCGGCCACACGAACACAAATAATTCGAATCGAAATTCTAAAAGCGAATGAAGCAGTGAAAGACGAAAAATAACAAACAGCAGAAGAGTAGAGATGTGTAAAAAATCATCGGAGTATCGGAAAGGGCGATGTGTGCTATTTGAAATATCGAAAACTCATCGAACGATAAATGAGTATTAAGCGTCTGAAAATACCCATACAAAATCTTCTACTTACAGTAATTCTTATATTACACACCAACTCCACAAGCAAATGTCGATTGCCCGTTACCCCACACTCGACACGCAAATTGTGATTATTTACAATTGCCATTTAGAAACAAGTTGCCAATTTATGTTCAGAATTATTTCAAGTTATGAACTACGAACATATTGCTCGCAATCAACTAGCAATGTAGTGAAATAGCATATTTTTTGTAATAATAAATGGATAGAATTTCTCGATACCACTTGAAAGTGCTCTGTTTTGCATTTGTAACCATGTCGCATTCTGCGAAAGACCTGAATATAAATATTTTGTGTTTGCTTTCAATTTTTATACATGCTGTTGTTATAGCAGATTAAAACGTGCTGAAGTGACAGTTCTTGGCCGGACATAAAATTTGATTGTCAATCTCTTCGCTGATCTCTACAATTTTTCATTAAAGGAACACATTAAGAGTTATTTAAGTTAAAAAAAAAAAGGATCTGTAGTAATTTCACTTTCTAAAAATTTCCCACGATAGAATAAACCACGATGCAACCAACCAGAGATAACACATTTCGGGGTACCGCTACTTGGGTTCAGCTACTTTTGAAATTTCTGATAGTTTGAGAACAAACTAACACAACACATTTCTTTCTAGTTTTTTGGCTATTTAGCATGGGATTTATGTAAGTCACGTCTGCGTTACATCGCATGAGATCTATCTTATTCATGGCAAGTGAAACTCTTCTCGCAAAGAAATTTTTGTACGTACATTGGCTTCGTGGGAACTCCATATTGCCGTTATGACCCGGTTTATTATTCAAAGAATGGCTATCAGCTCAGAAGCAATCTGCAATAATCAACACGAGATATTCGAGAAAATGTTCTCATAAAAGTTTGTTTAGGATATTTGTAACTCGTTTGATAAGACAATCCAGAAACATTGACAATGATTTAAAATAGGTATATAATTTTGCTTTTAAATCATTTGAATAAATTTATATATGGAGTAAAATTCCGCTCATTTCGGAAAAAGAATCGACAGCACAGGCACATTGGTGATAAATTAAAACTCTGGCCACACACCTGTTTAATGACGTGTTTCGGCTGTCAAAAACAACTGATTGTAGAAATTGAACTTGCTCTCTCCGATATCGGATGCAAATTTTGTAAAACCCTGTTTTCTTCTAATTTGTAAATACGACAATTAATATGATGTTATAATTGTTTAAGGAAACATGAGTGGTAACTGAAGCAACGGAGGCCTATAAGTTAAATACTTGCGCATCAAGAGAAGGTAATAATCGCTAAATAGAGATTCTCTTACTTATCAGTGTCGCTTTCAGGTTATGTTTGCGCGCTTCCAAAAAGTTTTTCTTCTACCGCAATTCCGCAAATTACATTTTGTGCATTACAAAGCACCAGCACTTATTGGTAGAAGTGTAAATAAACAGAGTGGGGCGGAATGATTAACCGGCTGTACAAGCTGATGTGGCTTGTCCTCTACATACTTGCCAGCGTATACGAAATCTTTAGATTTCTGAAATGGCGGTTGCAAACCTTTATACTTTGGTCATATGACCTCTGGCACAATAATGAAGCGATAACCCGTCGCGACCGCGCATTTCTCCAGAGATGTAAAGCTGAATTAACGAAATTACCTAAACACCTTAATTTGATCATAGGACCTGATCCACTCTCAGGCGTGAATGAAGCGGTTGTAAGACGCATTTTGACCTACGCCCAAACAATCGGTATTGATTGCGTCAGTTTATACGATGTGCGTGACGAAAGTATGGGGCATATTGGGTTGGAAAAAGTATTTAAGACGCAAAAAGCTTTTTTAAAAAAGTTGCAACCAAATCAGTATGAATGGAGGTTAACAGAGTGTAACTCAAAAGGCCAAATAAAAGACATATCTACAGGTAACGGCCATGTAGGGAATGGGACAACCAGTGAAAATGGTAGCACGTGTAATGGAGATGCTTATCACAACATGAAACAAGCACATTTAAACGTGAGTCAGAGTAATTGGTTTTGTTATCACTAAGCTTTAAGTCAATTATTAACCGAAAATTGTCGATTTTGTGTTGCCGTGTTTGCTTCTTATCAGTGTAGTGAAAGCAATAACAATGTTAGTAATTTAAAAAAAAAACGCATCTAAAGTTCTGTATCAAAAGACAGCAGCTAAAGTGCAACTTGATTTAAGAAAATATGCTAAGGATTTTTGTATATTGTTTTATACATATAATCTGCTATGGTTTTGTTTCAGGTCTACCAACTCACTGAGAAGGACAATCGTCGTATGATTGTTGAAATCTGCCGTACGCTTTTTCAACAACGAAATACTTCTAATGTGCAAAACATGATTGACGACCGTAAACAACTAGAGCAACACATTAGTGATGAGTTGGCGCAACATATGCAATGGAAGTTCGCAGATCCGGAATTGAGTATAGTATTCAACAGAGATACGTGCACTTTTGGCGTGTTGCCTTGGCAGACAAGATTCACAGAATTCCATACATTCGAGACTGGACGCTACGTAAATGCAGACAGTTTTGTCAAAGTACTATATAAATATTCGAAATGTGAACAGCGTTGGGGGAAATAGGTATTTATAATTCTGGGCAAACTGTGCAAGGGGATAATTAAAAATATGGGGTTTAACAATATGTATATATAAGACAAAAAACGAATGCGTATGCGACACTGTCATTTCATTATTATCCTGTTTGCGCGCTTAATTTATCTAAAAAAATATTTAATATGTGTATAAAATTTAATTTAATACTTATGAAACTTCTTTTAGCTCATTTTGGATAAGTTAAATGTATAGAATCTAATTGAATCACAATTTTATTATTACTCATAGGGTATGCATTAAATTTAATAAATTTGTTGATTTGCATGCAGCTGCGCGCATAAATGAATAAAACACAAGCGCATTTAAGAAATTAAGTTCTATGATTGTACTTATAAAATTTGTCTTATTTTTTCGCCTTACTTTTACGTACTTGTATGATCGATGATAAAATTATTTCTTAAATGCTAGAAGTATTTGCCTTAAATTATATACAAAAATTTCATGATATTGGTGTGGCTGTGTATTGTTTTTAAAAATGTGTCACAACAATTTCATAACATTCCAGAATGTTTTTTTTTTTTCAAAAGGTGTCATACAACTCTTTCGATCAGAAAACTCAAGGCGGAACAAAAAAACTGATATAAAATTGTTTTCCGAAACGCCGACTTGAAAAATTTTAATGGCGCCGTAAAAGACGGTACCGTAATATACAAGTAATATTCATATATACAAACATGTGTTGGAATTAGTTTCTGTTCCAGGATAAAATTGTTCAATATTAATGTTTGTTATTTTTTCTTTTGGCCTAATAAATGTTAATAATTGACAATTTTATTGAGCTCAAGGAGTTTAAGAAAGCGTAGCACAGCATGTAGCGTGTTGGCTCTGCAACTCCGATCTTCAGGGTTCGAAGCCTGGAAGAAGTGGTTGTGAAGAATAAATTTAATTAATTTAATAAAAAAGAAGTCTGATGAGGAAATGTGGTGATTTCCGAAATAGTACTATAACCAGAGAACTTATAAGTTCTCGGATATAACACAAACTGTTAAATTTCTTTCGACCTCACTCAGCCAGAGAACTTATAAGTTCTCTGACTCAGCTCTGTTAACTTGCCACTCTCGCTATTTCCCTGTTAACTCTGGCGCGGTGAAATAAGACAAGACATATTGTTGGGTTTTCACAATTCACACGGAAATTCGCGTGAAAATCTTCTCATGTCAATTCACGTTCTCTGAAAATAACTCTCAATGAACTGCTTTACTGACGAACCAATGAAGCAATCGAGGTTGAGAAAACAGTTTGAGAGCATTTGTGGTAATCAGAATTTCTATACATTTCCGTTAAAAAAAAACCTTTCCGAGCGAAAGCAGTTCGTTTTCATTGAATTAGGAAGCGTTAGAAGCAGGGAACTTATATACATATGTACAGTGGCTCACAGCTTATTTCATGCAGCGTAAATTAAACAGCTTAGATTACAATTATGTAAATTATTAATTATGTAAATAAAATGTAAAATGTTATGTAAATAAAAAATAAAATGTAAAAAATATTCGTAATCCAAAAACTAAGTATTTTTTTATTCAATAATTTAACTTATTTTTAGGAAAAAGCCCACTGCATGAAATAAGCTGTGACATACAATTTGCAAATTTAATTTAATTTTAATTTTTAAGTTGTTAAACAAAAAGTTAATAAAATAAATGAAAATCCTTTCTTCAACTACGTTCTTATACCAACAACTTAGTTTTTAAATTGTGTCGATACACGCTTTGGTTTTCTAGATATAGCATTCCCAATTTTGACAAAGCACCTGCATGAAATAAGCTGTGAGCCACTGTATGTATATATATAAGTTCTCTAGTCATACGTTCATGCGTACACGCGAAAATTGTTTGGAGGTTATTTTAATGCGTTCAATCGTTGGTATGCACCGCGACCATTAGGTCTATTGTGCTCTTAAAGGCTCTTTTCATTTCTTTATCCAGCAAGAGAGCCTCCAGAAATCCTAGGAAAGAAGCTGCTCCTTGGGATTTTTAATTAATATCGTGTATCTTTTCAATTCCCCTAGCTATCGGTCTTCTTCATTACCCTCGTATGCCATGTCTCTTGGTACCCACAAAAGTTTTTATAAATTGATATAAGTCTATTTCTTACAGCTGTTTCTTATTTGATCCAATAGATATTAGTATGCTCACTTTTTGTTGTTTACTTTATTTTATTAATTAATACGAAAGCAAAACTCTAAATTTACGATTATATTTTATACATCTTGTGTTTTCGGGGTTTCTCTTGTTAGCAGTGAATTTAGAAATGAATTAATGGGACATATGTATGATGAATGATTACAATAATGTGTACAAAGCATATCGCATTCTAACTATTTTTTTTTTTAAACTAAATGATTGTTCCGCATAAATAATTGTTTATTTTGTCTCCAACACTCATTGGTCTGCGATGCTATCGGCATGACGTTTATTCAACAAATTCACCTCTGTCTCATATTCATTTTTAGCAATGGTATGCGGCCCGGGCCCTGAAGCGGGTATTTTGTCCTGCATCACATGGAAAGTGTTACGCAACTGCTCAAGCGATTCGGCTAGACCTTGTTTGATGGCCCCAAACTCCTGCGACATTAAAGATAATTTGCCCAACAGATAGTTTAGATTTGTATCCATGTCTAGCATGCGTCCTTTTATGTCCTCCACCTTATTGCCCATCGAAGCCATGCTAAGGAAAGTGCTGTTTACGAAAACTTCATTACGTCCCTGCATTAATCTGAGTAGGTCTTTGTTGTCGGTAATTTCACCACTCATGATGGAAATTTGCCGCCAGACGTGACTGATTTCGCTCTCGATGGTCGAACTGAGGTTTTGCATTGTTTCAAATTGACTGCTGATAACATTCTCATCGACACCATCGAATCGCGTCTTTAACAAATTGACGATCTCTTCCCGTTGCTTTTCGAGCACATCGTTGATCTTTTGCACTGTCTGTAAAGTGCCAAATTCGACTTTGCGTTGTGTATCCAGCACATACTCAGAATTCGCCATTAGAATGTTGTTAAATTTGCTGAATATTTCGAAGCCATCGTTCAACTTGCTATAGCTGGTGTTCATCTCGTTGTAGAACTTCTCGAGCACATCAGCCTGTTCGGTGACACCCTCCAAAATCTTTGTTGCACCAGACGCAAGGTTCTGCTCAGACTCTTTAATGAGTGACGCTGTTTCCGCTTGAGCTAATGAAGAAACAATAAGATTTTTTTTAATTTTTCATGTACACTCCAAACGTTCTAAGCAATTTAAATAATCACTTTTCCGTTACCTTTTCCTGTCACACTCTGCACATCAACTTTCACATTCTCGATCGCCGCGAGCGTATCGTTCGCCAGCCCATGTATAAACTCTTTGTCTGCATCCGTAAGTCCCTCCTGCGGCTGAGGTTGTGCGCGCAGCTCTTGAATGCCGGTCGCTAATTCGTCGAATTTGATCAGCACCTTACTCTCGAATTCGGAATTATCGACTGGTTCAGGCGCTGGTGCCGGTGTTATCACACTATAGCTCACCAACTTATCTTCGATTTTGGTTAACATTTCCGCGGTAGAAGGTACACTCTTAAATGCTACTTCTGTCTGCTCCATCATATCCTTTGAAGTATCCAACAATTTCTCAACGTTCGAGGACAATTTCGTTATCTGTTGGAGCAAATTTTGATTGATTTTTTCTTGCTCTTCGATGAACTCTGTTGGTACGGCCGGCACCTGAACGATGGGCGCAGACGGAGCGATGCTCTGACCACCTGGCGGTAGAGGTGGTCGCTTGTAGCACTCATCATTCTCACGCATCCATTTGAAGATGTGCTCAAGTGCTTCGCCGAGCTTTTCGGTTTGGATATTGTACTTTTCTTCTTGCTAAAAAATAGAGTAGGGTAGTAAGTTGGAAGTGCTTACTCAAGGTAAGTTAAAAGGTCAGGCTAGTTTTACCGCTATCAACATAGTTTCAATCTGGCTAACCCGCTCGTCTAAGCGTCCAAATATACCATTAAGTGGTTCGAGATTCTTTTGACCTTTCTGTAGCGACTGCAAAGCTTTTTTGAGTAAATCGCCAAGCGCTCTTTCCCGATGCTCGTGTCGTTCCAATTTGTTATCCAACTGGTTGTAAGAGTAAACGAGCGACTGCATAGTTCCACGAATATCATCACGCCTGAATTAGGAAAGAAACCAAGTACAAATATATAAACACAGCAAAATAAAATCTTGCAAAAACAATATCATAAGTTAGTTTCGAGTAGCTTTAGGGCAATTTCATATAATTTGGTAAATAACTTGAAACTGTGAACTTTAAAAATAAAAAATTAGGGATGATGGAGTAAGTAGATGAGCTTTTGTTTAAACGTAACTTTGAGATATGTATGTACTCTATATTTCAGTAAAATCTACTCTCGGAAACGTTCAACGTAGCCTGACCCCAAATATATGCTCTCACAGCCTAATGAAAATC
This sequence comes from Philophylla caesio, assembly GCA_963971545.1. Taxonomy (NCBI): domain Eukaryota; kingdom Metazoa; phylum Arthropoda; class Insecta; order Diptera; family Tephritidae; genus Philophylla; species Philophylla caesio. Next base: position 97,954,617 of record OZ020609.1, on the reverse strand, counting down.
ATCATCTGCATAGAAAATGTTCCGTTTTATGCTCATCCTTCATGCAGAGTGTAGAATATGCACTGGTTAATCGTAGTTTCTTGTTAATCCTTTTGAGAAGGCATTTTGTTTTTTGAACGTGTCAGTCGCTTTCTTTCATGAACAAGCCAGCTTATTAATCAAGGTGTTATACTCGTAAATAGTTCCGATTACCACACCGTTGATGTCTGACCTTCGTTAGAGAACCGCTTGGAGTCGTCTTAGACATTCGGTGCAAATAATTTTTAAGGAGATTTCAAAAGAGAGCTTAGATCTTTTCAGTTCACAATAACACGAATAGGAGGTTTCGAAGGGATTGACTGCAAGACCTTGCAAAATGCACCATTCCCAAATAATTTTCAGGATTTTTTTTGTTTTTTTTCGATATTCTACCCTGAGAGACTCACTTGATGATGATGCACATCACCTGCACAAGCTTGCTTAGAACATCAGAAAATAATCTTTTATGCAGCATCATGCCGATCTTATTTACAAAGTACCTGAAAGCTGACTTACAGCTTTTCCTCTGTCCTTTTCAGTCTAAACAGAAGTAGGCTGAAAATTAAACTAGTATTTGGAGTCCAAATTTTTGACTTATTTTTTATGTTCGGTACACAGTAGGTGGCTTTATTGTAGCATTTTTTAATCATGTAAAAATTAACGAACAGCAAGATAACATAATAGTATTTGAATAAGCAAACGTACACATCTCAGTATTTGTATACATTCATAAATGGATGGGCTATAAGTTCATACGAAAATCAAAACAATGAATAATTGCTTATGAGCATTTAAAAGAACACAAACTTCTTTTAAGAGTTTTGAAGAAACGTTAGACAATTTCCGCATTAATTACCATCAATGGATGAGGTGTGAGCGGCATGCCGCTCATGACAAATTGTATGAACATCAGTCAGCACCCTTCCTAAACACTTCCACTTTTAAGCGCCACATGGACGATCAGACAACCATTGAAACAACACAGCAAGTATTTGAGAAAGTCCCTGTGACTTTTACAACTCTAGCGAAATTAGCATACTCGTACGAAAGAGGCAAAGCACTATTTCCCATAAAACATAAAAGCCGCCGAAGAATTAGGCGTCCAATTACGCAAAATATTCACTCATAGACTCATCATAGCGTTGAGCGAGTACCCCATTTTATTGTTGCCATTGCAACTGGGCATTACTTTTATTTACAAGAATCGAGTCATTTCGTATGCTGCGGCAAATGCAAATGCAAATAATGAGACGCTAGTTCGTCTTTGTATTCACTAGCAGTGCCCTTAATCCCAACATAAGAAGCACAAGTATGCACTTACATACATACATACGTAAAATGCAATTCACCCAGGAAGCGTTGCGGATTGCTCAGGGTCAAAGCATTGCTGGCGTTACCGACAATGCTTTAATGCGCCGCATCTCTTGCCACTTCCACGGCTGATCGACTGCCTGAAGCATGCCGATCAATGTTCAGCATTTAGCGTTGTCAATACGATGATGGCATTGCGTAATTTTGTAGAGATGCAGTGAGCTGCCAAGCGTGTGATATTCAGTAATAAGCAGGCAGCATTCTGAAAATAAACAGAAACGTTCTTTTTTCCCCTTTTTTGAGGAGCGATTGTGTGCTTCTAGTCGCAATATGATGAAGTGGCAGCCACACACATGGCGTACTTGCCTTTAATTGCATATTCAGACATACTCGTACACACGAATTCATAGTACAAAGACGCATACTTGTGCGAGTATTACTTAGAAGTTAGGCGATAAGACGTCCAACGACTCAAATGCGTCCATCTATTTTTAGTGTCTCTGACATGCAGATTAATGAGTTGCATTTGAAGCAACTTCCAGTGGAGTCTACGAGTATGTGTTGGTTCTCTATTATAAATAATTTTAATGAGTTTTCTTTGCAATGTTGAATACAGTCTTTTTGTGTACTTTTATTTAAGTATGAACTAATGGCGCCAACTATTTACGGAGAGTTTTATACTTTAAATATATGTACATATGTACGTATAAGTTTGAGATGCATATTTATGCTAGAAAGCGTCTTAGTAGAAACACCATCACAAATTAGAAGAACCAAACCTGTATAATGCGAAGCTTGAAAACACTTAAACGGTTATTGCCTTCTGGACCTAATTCATGAAAAGTTTGGCCATTGAATTCTAAATTGAATTCTGTTTTGACGAACGCCTTCGGTTAAACAAAAATAAGTCTTTTCATACATAGAGTCCAAATTAGATACCAGAGCCTCACATAAAGGGATGCCGATAAAATGGAAATTGAACAAAAGACTCATCTGGATATTGATTTTTTGTTTGTACCCTTACATCGCGCTGCCAACCACAGCCTGCATAATACTTGAACCGTTACACAATTATTATTAGAAGCTTTTGTATGAAATTTTCTTTTGACAAGCAAGGAGTCTTTTTCAAAGGAACTATATTGGGTTTCTTGGAAAAAATCATCCTAAAGCAACTGAAAAATTAAATCTACATAGCATATGAGCAAATTGCTCTGAAAAGCAACAGAAACATATGCTAGATAAAATAATTTAGTATATAAATTAAATAGTCGAAATGATTACGGAATATGCCATAATTTATGAAATTAAAAATTAATCTTCTTGATTGGAAAGAACCCGCCGATTAATACGACCAACAGGCCTAAGTTATTCCAAATCTACAAAAAACCAATCTATTGACGGAACTAAAAAAAACACCTCGACACGAAGGCTTTCTCCGACTTTCTCATATGGACGAGAACGGACCTAAAAGCTTTGCCTTATTTGAAAATTGTATAACAACTCTAATAGTCGGAATGCAAATTCATTTTGCATTGTAAGATTTCAAAACACAAACGTTTTTAGACATTTTTTTTATATAAATAGTTTCGTTAGGATATCTAAGGAAAGAAAACGACTTCAAAACACAGAGGTCTTTAGTGAGTTCAGTTTTGAGTCTATTTTGGATGGGTCATTTAACAGTATGATATAAACTTACTGACTTTCATACTTACTTATACATATATTAAAAGTTTAAGTATTTTTCTAACAATTGAAAAAATTTATAATTTTATACAACTCTACTTACGAGATATCAGCTCGCGTCGTATCTAATAATCCAAAGCCAATTAGACTTAGAAATAGCACTCCAATTAGGCGATGCATGACCATTGTTTGTCTGTCTGCGCGTTCACCAGAAAATTTGCAATTTTTACTTCAAACTGGATGCGTTGCGCAGCTGCTGCTTCGCATCTGATGATTATGCCGTAAATTTCTTGATTTGAAAATCTAAAATCTAAAAATAAAAAAAGGAAAAAAGAAAACAATAAAAACTTATTAGTTGAAATTGAGGGTATTTTGTGTGTTTATTCGCACATCAAAGGTTGGCTGGTCGTGGTTGGTCTGAGTACGAGATCTAAATATGTACATACATATGTATGTACTCGTACGTTCATACTCGTAGATATATCAAGAGCAACTGCAGTGAAACGCAATGAAATTCCAAGAGCATCAACATCAACAACCGCAGCAGTTCAATGCCTATCGGATGCAACAATTTGCTGCTTCATTTAAATATTGGAAAATTGTTTGATTTCCTTGGCGATCGAGTTGAATTGGATTGAATTCAATTGAAGTGAAGTGGAGTGGAGAAGGAAATCAAATTGAAGTTTGTTAGAATAAATAAAGGACGTGTCCGAGTAAGAAAATTCTTGGGACTTAAAGTACATGAAACATAAATTACTAGCAAAATATTCGCAATTAATATACATATGTATGTAAATGGTAGCTTGGTATTCACATACATACATACATACATACGTATATACATACATAAGTAGAAGGTGAATTCATTGAAGGAGGTGGTAGCGATACGAGCGGTACTTCTTGTTCTAGAATTTGAAATAAAAATTCTGTTAAAAAATATTTCCGTATTTTTCCATTGCTGTCTTCAACGAATTATGGCTCTGCCAGCAACACGAATTACAGCTATGTATATAATATCGATTTTTTTCTGATAAACCCTCTTAAGTAAAATAAAAACATAATGAAGAAAATACGCGACAAATTGATATCAGAATTCTTTTTGCTGTTTTAGTTATGTAGTTCTTTGGTTGATTTAGCTCAAATCTTGCACCATTTGATACAGAAAGTTTATTAGATTTCAAAATATTAATTTATTGTATTGGGACTTTTTTCTTTCTCAAGCTGCTATTCAGATCATTTATATTAACACTACTTCGCTATTGAAATATTCTAACAAAAACGAGGATCTAAATAATACCAAAGAACGTACATAAATGTGGCAAGTTATATCGGCTTATTTCCCACACCAAAATCCGAATTGCACTCTGATATCAAGAACAATACGAGTAGATTACAAGATCACGCATTCTTGCAGGATTTGGAATTTCTGGAGCAAAGTAAACCAAGAATATGAGCAGAAGGAAAACGAAGAGAAGCTGATTTTTAGAAATAAACGTGCTTTGTCGTCGAAAAATTTTTTAAATATGCGTTGTAGTCCGCGGTTTAATTATTAAATAAAAATAAATAGTGGTACCCGGAATGCTGGTTCGCTGCATCGTGCTCTGATATTAATCAAAGAATGTCGAATTCGTTCTAGTATGCTGAAAAAAGCCGAGATATTTTTTTAAGCGGAACGGAACGAAACTTGCACTTTCATTGTAGTATATGTATGTACCTTCTTTAAACATACTTTTGAAATTCGGGATTCAGTGCTGAAAACGCAATCAATCTGTTTTTCTCTAGCTATTCCCCTTCTCTCTATCACTCACACTCTCTTGTCCTTATTGTTTTTAAATATGTGAGTGACAGTTTTTCAGTGCTACTTTAAACTCAGTTTAAACTAAGTTTAGTTAAACTCAGTTTAAATTTAAACTTAGTTTCCTTGCGCTCAATAAAATTTGTTGCAACCAAAACGAAGTAGTTGGCACACAGCTGATAAGTTAAACTAAGTTTAACCGAGCACAATCAGTCGTTTAAACTTAGTTGAAATTCCGCTTAAAGTTGACTGAAAAACTGCATACTGAGTTTAAATTTAGTTTAAACGACAAACAGAGTTCAACTTGCACTGAAAAACTGGCCCTGAAAGTGATAACTTAATTGAGTACTTAACACATGTTTGCTCGATACTATAGCTATGGTATTTCATACTCAACTACGTCATGCATATACATACATAAATATATGTATATACATATATGTATGTTCATATGTAAAATCAACAAACATGAACGAGTATTTAATTACATAAATATTGTTGTAAATATTTAGTTTTGTTAACATTTCAATAATATTTTTGAAATTTTCAATATGCAATCAATTAAAAATGCATTTAAAGTTTGTTTATAAAAATGGCCAACAACAAATTATAAACATGTGTCTGCAATAGGTTTAGATTTAATTCAATTCGTTCGCTTGGGAAACAAAACATATGTATGTACTTATGTAAATATGAATGTACGAGTAACAATATAAACGAAATACAATACATACGCATGATAAATGGTGTTGAAAGACAATGAAACATATATACGCACAATGTGCAATGCATTTTTTGAGAACATTTTCTCCATTTTAATTCAATAATGCAGACAAAATATTTAGAAAACTTTCCATATGTACATATACACGTGCGAATGTATGTAAGAATTAGTGCAAATTTGCGTAAAAATAAATACTTTACGCATTTTCATGTTTGTAGTTTTGTTTTCCGACCACACAGATGATGTTCCAGTTCTCAGCATTAGACGTGATTGTGTTGTTGTTTTCTAAGTTATTTTGAAATGGGGTCAGTTTGACAAAACAAACATATCTATGGTATAGGCAGAATTTATATAGCGATTGGAAAGTCTACAATGACTAATACAAAGTATTTGATTCGCAAAATTATTCGATTCGCAAAAGTGTTTGATTCTCAACACAGAGTGGAACGTCTGCATACTTACTTGATCCGCTTAAGTAATTAACATTTTATCAGCCTAGGCAATTTCGAGCTCTTCATATATGTATAGCGCGTCAGCTTATTTTATTCTTTTGCTAACTTGCGCCAATTGGAAATACCAATTATTTTCACGTCCATAACGCACTCGGGTTTCCTAGCTCAGAGGACTCTCATTAGATAGAAGACTGTTCAATTACCCATTAAGACCGTTATTTGTAAGAGGTATTTTTTTTTGTATATTAAGGCTGACTATAATGTTGGCGGGATGTCGCATAAAACAAAACTCGTCAAATGAACTTATGGTATACATACTATATACCCAAGGCAAAAACAAAAACCATTTACTATTTTATTCAAACTGAGTTGGACAATTTGTATGGGATAAGATGATTTTATGCATGAAAAAGAATTTATTTTCTATTTATTTAAAAAAGAACGATATTAAAAAAAACGATTGACAAGAAACCCTTGTTTACTGATACGTGTCCAACTTTAACAACCTTTTTTCTTTCATTGTAAGAAGTTTTGTTGTAGTGGAAAGCATTTAATCTATATTTTCGCACTCCTGAAAAATTAGAAATTTTGAAAAATGTTGTTTTGTCGAATGTTTACGGATACTTAAACAAAAAGCTTTGGCAAACCTCTGCGTGTATATCAGCTATGAGAAGGTTTTCATAAAATACAATTGCCGTTGGTAGTCGGCACAAAACTGTAGGTCCCTCCAATTTGTGGTACAACATAAAACACACAAACCACAAATGCTAGGCGAAGCTCGGCCAAATACAGTTGCACTTGTGGTCTAAGTGACAAATTATTATTATTATATTTATGCCCGAATTCAGTAAGCAGTCTTAGTCTCTAATAGAGACAAAAGTCACAATTTTAGACCAGTTGGCTTTTATTTGTTTCAAAATAAAGCCTCTAGACTCAAAATAAAGTCACTAAATTGTGACCTGGTGATGAGCAGGTAACAAAAGATTTAAATAAAAACAAAAGAAAAAAACGTGAAAGCGAGGAAAAGCAATAATCTCTAGCTCGTTTTGAGACTGTGGTCAGACTTCATAGTCTACATTATCCTCCATTGTCCTGCTATTGCTATTGATAACAAAATAAAATATAAAACAATTAAGTGACACACAATCCGATTAGAAATTATATAATCACCATTGTTAACTCATTAATATTGAGCATTATGAAAATTTTACGCAGCCAAATTACCCACATTTAAAATTTTTTTCAGTTGAGAAAAGTAATTAACTTTGAAAAAATATTCATTAAAAAACCAATGAGCCGCTAAAGATAGTTTAATCAATGTTTTTGCATGGGCAAAATTTTAATCAAAGTATTTTTTTTTACTTGTTTATTTTTAATTGGACATTACATACTTGTACAAAGTCATAATGTGTTTTTACACAAATGTTTGTTTGTATGCGAATGTATTAGTTCAGCTGGAAGTACTTGCATCTCAAAATATTTCTTTTTAATTCAGCGCTTATCGCTCACATTTGTGTGCATATACATACATACATACATACTTATATAAAGTTTTCTAAATAGGGCAAAAGGTTGATAAATTATGATTTCATTCGGTGGAGAATGTTTTAATTTTTACAGCTAGCGACAAATTGTTTGTTTCAAAAAAAAAATATATATTTTACGTAATTGAATTAGTTATGAATTTTTGTATGTGTGCATTATTTTATTAACATCTTAGCAAAAAATCTGTAATCGCTTTCAGAAGCAATGTGTTACGGAAGGTGTTGCCTTAGAATGTCTTGTAATTATTTCACTTCTTTCACGCATTGCTGGTAATGCATAGTACATACATACATACATACATACATAGAAGATAAGTAAGGTAAGTAAGGGCTTACGCACAATGGCAGAAGCGAAAAGGTAAGCGCTTCCCACTGTTTTTTTTGTTGATTCCACTTTTGCTGCTTTGGTAATTATGGTTTCTGCTGGGATTTTTTAATATATGGAATAAATTTGGGCATCATCGCTAGTAAAATATCTAAAAAATCAACGCAAATTTTGAGCCACTTCAAATTTGCAATATACAGAGCTCAAATTTTGTTTTTAAATTTTTCTACTGCTGCTACCAAGGCGAATTTATCAAGGTGGAGGTAAGCGTATATAAGTAAAAGGCCTCTATGTATTTTGTTGCTGCTTTGCTGGACTGAATGTCAAATTTCTGTAGGTGATTTACATCGCCAGCCATTCGCAAGCCAATCGCCAGCCAATCAAAACGAAGCCCTTTGACGTTCAGTCCAGCAAAGCGAAAAATTCGAAACAATCAGCTGGCTCCTTAACACCACCTTGTTAAATTCGCCTTGGCTGCTACCTATTGAATGTGCCTTGGATTGAACTGTATTTTATTTTTAAAAAAATATTGAAAATAAAGAAAGAAGCAAAATAACGCGACTTTTATTTTGAAGACAGCTATATACTAGTATACATATGTAGGTATAAAATGTATAAACGCTAAATTTGTGACTCATAAAATTGACTCCCTTTATTAAGGGCCAGTTTTTCAGTGCAAGTTGAACTCTGTTTGTCGTTTAAACTCAGTATGCAGTTTTTCAGTCAACTTTAAACTGATTAGAAAGAAGTTTTCTCTTTTTTCTACTTAAGTTCATTTTCTCGATTTATCATCAAGCGTCTATTAAGTGTATCTCGCCCGCTGGCTTAAATTTATCCGCCAATTATATAAGAAATTGTTAGAATCTAACACCCCTATGCTGTAATCCGAATGTTCGTAGTTACGAATTCGTAGCTCCGTTCCGAAAGTTCGAAATTTGGTATGCTGAAATCCGATCGTAACTATCAACCGCGTTGCCAACCAAAAACAGGAATTTCGAAGTTCGTAATTAGGCATACATGTACCGATATTATTGCTAGTAAAGAATGAAGTTTAATATCAACATTTATAAGCCATTTGATAAGAAGTTTTCGTTAATTAAAGGCAGAATTGCATAAATATGCATGTTGTTAAGAGATGATCTAAATACAAATTTCTTAAATTATGAAGTGTGTAATATTGTCGAATTCAATGCTCAGATATATTAATGTTAAATGGTTTAAAGATTTGTGACAAGTTTTCGCCTCAACAAAGAAGCATTCATACAAGAAACATACTGCGTACGATTTGTTTGTGATCTTCGCAAATATATACACAAGTAATAATTCTAGTTTTTCTTGCATAGTTTATATTACATATGTACTTAAATACAAATGTACACATGTATATACATACATACATGCATATTTGCTTATTTTCGGGTTTATAAACGTTTATTTTTCTAAAATTTATTTCGATCCGACACCAGTGGCTGTTCGTACAAAAATTCCGCAATTGACAGCTCCGACGGATTCCGGCATACCGATATTACGAATTGCGAAAACAGTCTACGAATTTCGAATTTACGATTACGAAAAGCGGATTTGAGCATACCGATTTTACGATTCGTAGCGTAATCGAACGTACGACGGATTCCAGCATATGGGTGTAATTTAATTTATATTGCAATCCATTGGCTGATTGCCTGCTATGCATATTAAAAAATCACCCTCATCAAGAGTTTCGTTTTTGCCCGAAATCGTTTACTTTTTACTGTGCGCTTTGTATTAATTTCGGGTAATTTTTTTTTTCGGGTGAAACTCCCGATAAGGGTGTATTTAAAATTGTGATATTTTTTTTATTCTTTCTTCCACTGTAAAAGTAGTTAAGTAAAAAACTTGGTTACATTTTTTTTTTGACTTGCATTTTTGCAAACGCAACCTTGGTAGCATTATTTGGATAATCGTAGAGAATCTTTGGTTAATATGTTTATTTATATGGAACTTAACAAAAACTTTCACAGACACATTGACCTTTATTTTTTTTTTTAACTTTGCAACGCAGCGCAGCACCAAGTCTTCTTTTCTAATTCAATAACAAAAGAATATCACCAAAGTGATTTAATTTGTATGAAATGTTAACAGCGATATGTAAATCTATTGGAAATTATAATTTTATAGTTACTTACTATATTTCAAAAAATAATTTACAATTTTATTAAATATTATTTTTATTTAATTAAATCGCTGCGTATGTCATTTTCACTGATAAGGTTCATTTATGCCTTGATAATGCCGACTTTGAATTATTATATTGTAATTGATTAAATAATAAATGTACCATACATTGAAAATCGCATCGACTTAGCATTTAGCAACAAATATCAACACATAAAATACATACATATGTATGTACATATGTACTTACGTTCTAGAATAATATCCTTAGCTCTAAATGCTGCACTTGAGTCGTTAACTAGAGACACTCTTAATGGCGTCACTTTATTAAAAATAGTTACGTTTCTAATTAACTTTTCGATTATTATTATTGTTTTTTTTCTTCTTCTTCTTTCTGATAACTCAAAGTCTCACAACACTTAACTCAAACAATCTGCGCACTTAAATGATCACAAGTGTTATCCCGCGAGCAGTTCGAGATCTTAAGCTTAGTAGGATCTACTAGCTCCCAACACGTTCACAAAGCGCTAACAACAATCACGGCGCTAAACTCCGATGACTTTCCAGCACGAAGTTCGACAAGCGAATGAATTTTAAGTTTGCAGAGCAATAATGAATAGACGATAGCATTCGACGACGCCGCCAAGATACATTTGCAAGATAACCCACAAATGGGGAGAGGATACTTGCACGCAGCACACGCTCGGTAAGCAGGCAGCGCGATTTGCTTGCGATCCTCCCAGCATTGTTGAGACTGTGTATTGCTTATTTGTGTATGGAAAGGGAAAAAACTATTAAGTTGGAAAATATTATTGATTAATGTCTGCGAGTAGGTGAGTGTGTGTGTTTTTGAAAACTGCAGCGAGGGTGAGTATGCACAGAGAGTGGGCTTAGCATGCAGTGCTCGTGATGCTGCAGCTTGCTTGCTTGGTACATTCATATGTATGTATGAATGATCAATTGCATATATGTATGTATGTACGTATGTATGTACATATATATTTACATAAGTCTGTAGCAGTTCAGAGCCGATCTTCTTCAGTGATCTTCATTGATTATTGAAGAGACCATAACTCATAAAATGTTGCTGTTGCTGTACGTTTATAAACACATACATATATACAAATATTTATAAACCTTCCCTGTCGGAAATGGGCATGCATAGTTCGGCGCTGTGGAATGTAGTACTCTTAGGCACACACATACATATGTATATGTAAACACATTTCAGAAATTATTTTATTCTTCTACGAAAGTCATTAAAAAAATATAAAGTAATTCAATTTGATTGTAAATAGAACCAAGGATCAGCGGAGCGGCAGGCGACCATCAGCATACATAACTAGTTGCGCTTGTTCTTTCGTACTGGAAAAGAGTAAGGCATGACTCATATTCTCACAGGGTTACGGACATGTATATATGGATGTGTGTAGGTACGTTTTATAGAATTTTACTTTAAGTAAAGTGCAGTATGCTCGCTACTGGCATGTGCCTTCACACCCTCACTCTGTTGCGTGCTTGAGGCGAAATAGTGCTTATGTTGGAGGGGCAAACAAAAGAACCATACAAAAAAATGTATCTGAAGGCAAACATACCCTGCAGAGAAAATCTAAGCAAACGAAACAAAGTTCTTATCCGGTAATAAAAAAAGTAAGTAAAAATGTTCTTTCATACATACAAAGCATTTCGCTTACTCTCAAAAATCACATTTCGTGCTCGAAACACACAAAAGTAGTTGTGTTGCCCTCAGTGTTGTCAATACTTTCTAATAAAATTTCTTTAAAAATTCAACTGCTTTTTCATTTTGTGAAATAGTCTTGTTGTCAAGCATTGAAATTAGTTTCATGAAACTTTTTGCAATGCTTGTAAAATCACTGTAGGAGTACATTTTTCTGCAGGGTGCATACGAACAAGAATAATCAACATATGAAATGTGCATCGGTACGTTCATTGCAGCACTTTTCAATGAATTTATTTAAATGGCTGATTTTTTTAATTTCATTTTGGTTTTTATTACCCTCATCCACTCATAAAATACTCATCAATTGTAATATGTATGTAGTATGTATGTATGTTCAAAACTCTGTTCGCATATCTTTTACCGCTAATGTTCTGATAATTAAATTTTTTGGAATTTTATCGTTTAAATAGATTCGCATTATAGCATAAATTATTAGCCGGAAGTGTATGTTTTTTTTAAGTCAGAAGAGGATTAATGCGAGAAATATTTTTTTTACTCCTAAGTTAGTGCTTGGATACTAGTTTCCAGAAGATTCTCAAATTACATCGATATTTAATCAAGGGAAAATTCCAGGTAAATTTAAAAAAAATTCTTTTGACTTTGATACTACAAAGTTCTCAAGTTTTGAACAATAACAAAATACTCGTACATACTGCACCATAGTGCGAAATGTTCATACAAAGTGGTAATTTGTTTGCCGGGTTACACATAAGCTTATTCAATAAATGTCTCTTCTCAATTTTTGCAACACAATTAGGGAATTCACAAGCTGTCAAAAAGTGATGCAGTTATAAAATTCAAAATGTTTCAGCAGCATAAAATTTACTTTAAATGTTTTTTTTTTTGCAATGCACAGAAAACGAATTTTAGAAATTGTATGACTTTGCGGAATTCCAACACGTTACGAAAACTTATTAATACGCCAATTATGTTATCTATGTATATTTGGAGTTAAGTTGTTTATGCGTACAACAAAAAATTGCTTTCTTCATCATGTGAACGGTGGAAACATACTTTTTTTAATAGCGACTGAAAACAGAATTGGTCTGACATATTTGACTGCGACCCAAAATTTGTAAAAACACAGCTTAGCAGAACAACACCAACTTTTTCGTCAGGACGTCATGGGTAAAACATAGCAGCTGAAAGTTTTTTTTTTTCGAACTCGAACAAACCCAATTTAAAACCTCTGTATACATACATATGTACATACTTACCAAATTCAGTTTAAATTTAAATTTAATTAATTGGTTTTGGAAAGAATTTTCGTCATCCCTTGTCAAGTTTGGTTTTAGACAAACCGGTTTCGGCGTTGTGCTATCTTCAGAGTAATTTTTCGTTCTGAAAAAATTTAATTCTATGCAGCCGTTAAAAAATTTCGCCAGTTGTATTTTTCCATTGCGAAGTAATACCAGAGAACTTGTAAGAAATTTCTTAAAAGTTCTCTGGTAATACTGAAGGTTCTTTTCATTTAAGAATCATCCTTGATATGTACGACATATACTTGCATATGTACGTATGTATGTATTTGATTTGTTAGGATTGTGTATGACATTAAATAGCTCAGGCAGTTTTTTTCAATTTTCTTCGCTTGATCTCTAGGCTGGCATTATTGGGTGCTCCTTCACTACTTCAAAGTTATATGCAAATGTAAAAAATTATGTGAATCCCAATACCCGAAAACTCTCTGTATGTTTTACTTGTTAGGGAATAATTTGTTTTTTCTTCTATCTCACTAGACGAAGTAGACCACGTTTACAACTTCTCTAAATTGGATCGTGCAATGATTCCAATATCAGACGGAAGAACTTACAGGAAGTGAGTATGGTGTTGAACGGCTCGGAAAGAGAGTTTCTTTCAGATTTTGAAGTAGCTAAATAAAATATATTCTAGCAAGTACTCTACATAGCTGCATTATATTTTCACTTAGACACGTCGATTGTTAAATTCTTTCTCATGACTGCGCAATATTCATTTCGATTCTAATCTTTTGGAATGTACTTGTACTCTTCATACCAAAATACAAACCTTCAGCAGTCGATATTGCCAAGCTAGACTAAATGGAGACCCCACAAGGCGCAGTTCTTACAGGGTTGGATCTTATTTAAAATCTTCGCATGTCGGGTATGTATTTAGGATGACTTGATAATATGCACCAGATACTGCTAGAAGGAGATTTGGATACTTTGTTGCCTCTGTAGTTCGCTTCAGTGTTTGCAAGAGTTGGTGTATCTATGTTTACGATGCAAATCATTTTAGTTCGGCGTTGCAAACAGAACAATTTTTAGAGTTGTATGCACTTTAAGGATACAGAAAATAATTTGGGGAGTGAGAAAAACAAATTTGTTTAAGACAAATTATGATAGATAAACCATTAAATACATTTTCATTTTTATGCGTGGGGGTCCGGACCCCGAAACCCCCATGCATCTGCGCCTATGCCAAGCAACTTATAGTTTTGACAGTGGGTATACATTTTTTTAAATCATTGTGAATGATTGCAATACCTGCCACCGTAAACAGTCGTACAATCAGCTGTTTATTGTATTTCCTCAAATCCACTGACAGTGCAATGCAAAATATTAAACTTTTTTGTAGAATTTATTTTCAAGAGATTAATTGTACAAAATAGATAAATTACAATTTAAAAAACGCATAGTAGGGGTAAGTAATCTTGTAAGCAAGTCGTAAATAAAAAAGCATTTAACAATTTTCTAAAATGACATAGCCACGCAAGCGATTGTTAATGGATTGACTGTGGGGGTCGGGGGAAATTTTACTACGTGGAATATTAGATACGATTAAATAAACAAACAGCACAGCTAAACAGAAGCACAAAAACATCACAAAACTAAGAAAAATGAGTATGGACGAGAAGTTAAAGTATTCACTTTTGCGCGGCGAACTTGTGGATAACCAAAGCGTTTGGACAAGGTACATAAAGTTTGTATACTCAAATGTGATATGCATTGTAATACTAATCGGTAGACAATTTCTAAAATGTTTGTAGGCATGAGAAACGCGTGTGGTTCCTCACCCTTATCACCGGCACTTGTATGCTGTATTCCACACGGACATCTATGCCTCTACTTATACCCGCCGTTGCAGCAGAACAGAAATGGAGTAAAACTGATTCGGGAACTGTTCTCAGCTCCTTCTTTTGGGGTTATACGTTGACACAGGTGCTTTATTCACGCAATTATTTACTAAATTTTATGTAATACACACACATATATAAATATGTACCTAACTTTAACTTACTATTCACTTCACAGGTAGTGGGTGGCTACTTCAGTGATCGGTTTGGCGGCCAACGTGTAATACTCTTTGCATCAATTGGCTGGTCACTGATTACATTTCTTATGCCAAATATCATATGGAGTTCAGCAGCGATTAAAACATACTCCATTCCATTTATAGTAACGATACGTATTCTAAATGGCGCATTCCAGGGTGTACACTTTCCAAGCATGATTAGTCTTACCAGTCAGGTGAGCTTTCATTTGCGTACAAGTGAATGTTTTTTTCTTACTAGCCTCATTTTATTCCGACAGAACCTGAGCTCAAATGAACGCACAAGCTTTTTTGGCCTACTCACCGCCGGCTCAGCGCTGGGTACACTGCTAACCGGTAGTTTAGGATCATTTGTATTGGATTATTTCGGTTGGCCATATGTTTTTCGTGTTATTGGCTTTTTGGGCATTTCCTGGGCGTTAATGCTACGTTACTATACAATGGCTGGTGAACGAGGACGTATTATAAACGTGTCAGCGCCATTACGCTTATGTGCCAATAAACAAATCTTAGAGAATGTGCCGTGGTTGAGGTATTTTAGAAAACTCTCATTCTGGGCTTGCGTACTTACGCATGCTTGCGAAATGAATTGTTTCTTTGTATTGCTGTCTTGGCTTCCAACGTATTTCCATGATGGATTTCCTCACGCAAAAGTGTGGGTAGTAAATATGATACCTTGGCTCGCTTTACCACCGTGTACGCTGTTTGCGCGATATGTGACTGGGCTTTTATTAGCGCGGGAGTGGTCTACTTCGGCTGTGAGAAAGATAATACAAAGCTGTTGTTTTGCCTCTCAAAATTTGGCGTTATTCATTATGGCGCGCACAAATGACTTTCATACAGCGCTCATATGCATGACAGTTATTATTGGTATGTATTAAAAGTAAAATAAATTATTATGTACGTAAATTTTAATATACTACACTGTAGGTGGTACTGGTTTTCACAATAATGCCGTGACTGTCAACCCTCAAGATTTGGCGCCATCACATTCGGGTAGCGTTTTTGGTTTAATGAACACGGTCGGAGCCATTCCTGGCTTCCTGGGTGTTTACCTCGCTGGACATATCCTAGAGTTGACGCAGAGTTGGCCTATTGTGTTCAGCACTGCTGCCGCTATTAATTTAGTTGGCTGGACAGTTTTTATCATTTTCGGTTCAGCCGAGGCGATTGTGTGATTCCTAAAAACATGTTCAATAGAGTTTCTTCATACACATCCACGCGTAACCTTTTCAAAGCACTGATCGAAATATATCTGTACATATTAGTACATATTTTTTTTTTACTTGAAAGCTATAAATATGTGATTTCTTGTATACTTAACTGTTCAAGCGATCTACAATTAATTAGATACATATTTTTTAAGTAGTATTGTAAATACGTAAATAGTGATATGAAAAATTAACCGATTTAATTAATACATATACATACAAGTTATCGTTATGCTATCCCAGGGTCCGTACTCTTGCTCACGTTGCAAAGCAGGTGATCGAACGCTATTACACAACTTGCATTCTCACGGGCCGAACTTTCGCTGACATGGCACACGCGCATCCGGCGCGTCGCACTAAAAGCGTGAGAACCGCAATGTCAGCAGTGTTGGAGTTGTGGAAGTTACTATTGGGACCGCTAGGTTAAGAAGTTAGCTTGTAAGCAAATTAGAATTGTAAAGTTAGTTCTTTTGGGGTGCGCAACGCGCACAGTTAATAAATTTATAACGTATCAAAATTATTGTTTGATTTCCCAAGTCGGCGAACGAGTTGGTTCGCCGCAGCTTTAACTTTTTATCCTCTCGTTAGTCACGAGAGTTAACTGGCGCCCGAGCGGGTTGCAAAGTGATTTGTTTCAGTGAAAAGTTAATAAATGAAAGTTAATGTGGAAAAAAAAATAAATTAAAGCAGTTAAATTAAAAAATCTAACGAAACTGCAAAACTGTGTTAAGTCAATTTGTGACAGTAAAGAAAAAAGCAAAATTAAAAGTACAATAAAAAAAAAACAAATGTGTAAAGCACCATAAATTATTATCATTTAATGAAACTATTTAACTGTGTGTCTTGATGAGCTAACAAGAAAATTGTTTCCAATTTGAAAAAAAAACCGCAAAAGGAGATAACAGAGAAATCTATTAGTGAACTGTTAATATTTAGAAAAATCTTGGCGATAGCCTGTGCTCCACGAAACCAAAAAAGGGCGAATAAAAGTGGTGAAAGCATAGAAGGGCCGAATCCGGATGAAGTCCTGGGTTTTGTAAGTGAATAACAACAACAATTTTTCGTTCTTTTTTTTGTGTCCTTTCAGGAAAAAAATCCATACACAATGAACTCAGAAGAAATGAGGAAATCTCTAACGGAGATGAACGGCGCTGTAAATGCCGTTCTCCAACAACTAAAGATTTTCGAAGCGCGTCTTCAATGCGTAGAGGCTAGAGACAGCTCAGAGTCCTTGCAAGGACTTAGTGCAGATCTGGTGAGACTGGAGAATAGTGTTGACGAGGTGCGTAGACAATCTGCAGGAACCGACTCACAAGAGGCGGATGAGCCGCTTACCAGTCCTCAGACGGAGGTTGAACTAAACGAAATTGCAAGATTGCCAGACTGTGTCAAGGAACTACAGGTTTTCGATGGAAATCGAGAGCACTATTCTTCCTGGATACATAGTGCAGAACAAATAATTAACGATTATAAAGTAGTAAGGCATAAGCCGATATATAGGGCCATTTTACGCCATATTAGGTACAAAATTCGGGGCGCGGCAGACGCAGCGTTGGTGTCGCATAACATTTTAGATGCTGACTGGAAGAAGATAAAGGAGATTCTTTCTCTGCATTACGCAGACGTTAGGGATATAGAAACTTTAGATCAGCAATTAACGCAGATGACCCAAGGTCGCCAAAAAGTGTCGGACTTCTACGCACAGATTAATAAACAGCTTTCCCTTATGATCAATACCATAAGGAGCGAAAAGTACGTTCATACGGAAACGGTCACGGCACTGACAGAGGCACACCGGAGAAGGGCATTGGACGTATTCATAAGGGGGTTGAATGGGGATCTTCCGACCCTTCTGTTGGTTCAAAAACCCAAATCACTGCCCGAGGCCTACTCGGCGTGTGTGACGTTCATGAACGTTGATCGTAGGAATGCCATGCATCGCTCGCCCCGCCCAGCAAATCAATATACCAGAAGTTTCAATAATAATTCACAATCTTCAGCTTCTCGATACTATTCGGGGGCTAATAGCAATTATAATGGCGCAGGCCAATTATATTCAAATCAAAACCCGTCTGGAAGAAATCAGAATTATTTAGTCGAAAACCAACCAGGAACAAGCCAAAACTACCAAGGTAAGAATCAAAGTCGGGTAGGACCAATCTCGAACTACCCGAGTTCAGGCCAAACTCGGAATAGCAATCAGACCATGCAAAGTTGGCGTAGTAACTCATATCCTTCGGGGGTGGTCAAAATGGATGTCGATCCTTCCGGTCAAACCCGGCAATTTAATAATTCTGGCCAATTTCAAAAGTATGAAAATTTGAAGAGGGGCCCAAGTTCCGGAAAATTTTCGGGGCAAACGAATAAAAACCCAACCAAGCAACAGAAATTATTCCATTTAGTACCGGTGGATGAAGCGGAAGAAGAAAAGACTCCGTCTGTGTCCCATCAGGAGCAAAATGATGGGGATCAAATAAATTTTACAATGGGAGCCTCGTGTCCGGCGTACCATACTTAGAATATGTTACGCCAAACCAAGGCACTCTAGAATTTTTGGTGGATACGGGGGCTAACAAAAACTATATTAGTGAACGCGTAGCGCAAACAGCTATGCCAGTGGAAAAACCATTTCATGTAACTTCCGCGGGGGGAAAAATCAAAATTGAAAAGAAAGTTTGTGGAAAATTTTTTAAGTTTGTCGGACGAGACGTTACCACTACATTTTTTGTCCTTCCAGGACTTAAGTCCTTTGATGGGATCCTGGGGGATGACACACTTACAGAAATCAAAGCGGTTCTAGATAGGGAGTTCAATCTTCTTATTTTAAAACCAGATACTGTAATACCCCTTAAACGGAGAAAAGCACAGGAATGCAATAACATCAGCGCAGACATTCATCTCGATCCTTGCATTGCCCAACATACGAGGGAAGAGCTTCAAAAAATACTGGACAGACACGAACAACTCTTTGGCCCAGTCGACCGTAGCACAAAAATTGAGACCGATGTCCAGGCGAAAATAAAAACGACAACCGAAGATCCCATTTATACAAAAAGCTACCCTTACCCTGTTAATATGCGTGGGGAAGTCGATAGACAGATTCAGGAACTCCTTTCAGAAGGCATTATTCGTCCTTCAAAAAGTCCTTACAATTCCCCCATATGGATTGCCCCAAAAAAATCCCAGCCGAACGGAGAGAAAAAATACCGAATGGTCATAGATTTCAAAAGGCTAAACGCCGTAACCATTCCCGATACATATCCCATTCCAGACATAAACGGCACCATTGCTAGCCTCGAAAATGCCAAATATTTTACCACGCTTGACTTAACTTCGGGATTCCACCAAATCCCTATGAGAGAGCGCGATATTCCAAAAACCGCCTTTTCCACTATGAATGGCAAATATGAATTTTTGCGACTTCCATTTGGCCTTAAAAATGCGCCTTCTATCTTTCAGCGTATGATAGACGATGTCCTCAAGGAGTTCATAGGGCGCATATGTTTCGTCTATATTGACGACATTATTATTTTTAGTAAGGACGAGGCTACCCACTTGAAGGATATTGAAACGATCCTTTGTAGACCCTCGGCCGCAGATCTTAGGGTTAACCTGCAAAAAACGCAGTTTTTAAAACAAAGCGTTGAGTTCCTTGGCTACATTGTAACTTCTGAGGGGATTCTCCCAGACCCCCAAAAAATTAACTCAATTAAAAATATGCTACCACCGTCAAATTTAAAGGAGCTCAAAAGTTTCTTAGGATTAACCTCCTACTACAGGAAGTTTATTCGCGATTATGCAAAAATCGCCAAGCCACTTACCAATCTTACAAGAGGAGAGCATGCACAAGTAAAGGCAACTCAATCTAAGAAAGTGGCAATTACTTTAACCAAGGAAGCCCTAAAGGCATTTGAGGACCTCAAAGAAGTGTTGACAACCTCAGAGGTCTTGACCTTTCCCAATTTCGAAAAGGCCTTCAACCTAACGACGGACGCCTCCGACTTCGCCATTGGCGCGGTATTGTCTCAGGACTATGACGGTAAGGACAAGCCAGTAGCGTTTATATCAAGAAGTTTAACATCCACAGAGGAAGGGTATGCGACAAACGAAAAAGAGATGCTTGCTATCGTTTGGGCACTGGACAATCTCCGAAATTATCTGTACGGCGCGAGAAAAATACGTATATTCACGGATCACCAGCCACTAACCTTTTCGCTTAGCAACCGTAACTACAATGCTAAGCTGAAACGTTGGAAATCTAGGATAGAAGAATATAACTACGAACTTATCTATAAACCAGGGAAGTCCAACGTCGTGGCTGATGCTCTTTCCCGCTTAAAAACTCAGGTAAATCAGTTAACAGCGTCAACTTTGTCTGCTTCAGAGGTTGCTAGCCAAGATGCAACCACAGGATCATCGACTGACACCGCAAGCGAGTGCGATACGGTTCACAGCGCAGAACAGGATAACTCTGAGTTAATTCCATTCGTTGAAGTGCCGCTGAACGTCTTCAGAAATCAAATCGTATTCGGTGGTAGGCTCCAGATCTGCGAGGAGCCCCACCCTGGTTACACGCGGCATTACGTAGGAATAGAGGGTATGGGTGAAAGAGAACTTGTTAGTGTACTCAAAGAAAAATTAAGACCAAACATTATTAACGGAATTAAAATGCCAGAAAGTCATTTAGGCTTACTTCAGAGGGTATATTTAGAGCATTTCTGCAACTATAAGGTCCGGGTAGCTCAAACACTCGTAGAAGATTTACGAAACCCTGACGTGGTGTGCGGGGTAATAATGAAAGAGCACAAGAGGGCACATCGCAACGCCAATGAGAATAGGAAACAGATTTTACAGCACTATTACTTCCCGAGAATGAGCAGCCAGATTAGAAAACATGTACTGGCATGTGAAACATGTAAATTTAGTAAATATGATAGGCACCCAAACAGACCGGAACTGCAGATTACACCAATCCCTTCGCGACCATGCGAGATAATTCACGTAGACATTTTCGAGATTCAAGGACAAAAATTTTTAAGTTGTATAGATAAATTCTCAAAATTTGCAAAACTTTTTCACATTAGAAACAAATCAAGTTTGCACCTGAAAGACAAAATGATAAAACTACTGCATTATTTTACGACTCCGAGGGTCCTAGTAACCGATAACGAACGCGGGTTGATTAGCCCACTAATCCAAAATCTGCTAGAATCACTAGGAATCCGACTTTACCGCACACCATCGCAGAGAAGTGAGGTGAATGGACAAGTCGAAAGATTTCACTCTACCTTAATTGAAATATTTAGATGCCTAAAGGCGGAAAATCCCGACTTCAGGCCCAAGGAGCTCGTTAATATCGCGGTAGATCGTTATAATAATTCAGTTCACTCGGTTACAAACAAAAAACCGACTGAGATATTTTTCAATCGTTCAGGAGCTTCTAATTATCAGGAACTCCTTGACAAAAGTAGGAAAATGAATAGGTTTTTGAAAACAATACTAGAAGAAAAACAAATGTCCCAAATCAGAAGACACAACAAGAAAAAGGTCCTACCAGAGCGTTACGACAGGAACGATGTTATATACGTAAAGGATAGACAGATAAAAGGAAAGCAAAAACCGCTTTACAAGAAAGAAATCGTTGCTAAGGACAACAGGGTTACAGTTACCACACTTAGTGGCAAAAAAATTCACAAATTGCATATAAAAAATGTAAAACGCAGGAAAAACAATACTACCACATAAATAAAAAAAAAAAAAAATAAGAACAAAATTTTTTCTTTTTTTAAAAAAAAGATACTCTATGGATGCTTAACTACAAGAGCGGGCTTGTAAGTGGGACAAATCGTGCCTTAGTAGGTTGTGGCGCCATCGAATTTGACAAATGGCTACGTTGCTCCCAAAACGGATACCCACGATCCCCCATAGCTGGTTCGAGAAATGTTGGCATCTCAAATCCGCAAAACAAAAGAATAGACAGTTTTTTGCGCCTAATCCGCAAAACAACAGAATAAAAAATATTTTTGCGCCTAATCCGCAAAACAAAATAATTAAAAGATTTTTGCGCCTAATCCGCAAAACAACAGAATAAAAAATATTTTTGCGCCTAATCCGCAAAACAAAATAATTAAAAGATTTTTGCGCCTAATCCGCAAAACAACAGAATAAAAAAGATTTTTGCGCCTAATCCGCAAAACAAAATAATTAAAAGATTTTTGCGCCTAATCCGCAAAACAACAGAATAAAAAAGATTTTTGCGCCTAATCCGCAAAACAAAATAATTAAAAGATTTTTGCGCCTAATCCGCAAAACAAAATAATTAAAAAAAAATTTTTTGCGCCTAATCCGCAAAAACAAAAGAATTGAAAAAGGTTTCGCGCCTAATCCGTAAACCAAAAAATATTGAAAAAAAAAAAAACAAAAAAAAAATGAAAAAAGGAAAAAATTTTACACTTTCAATTTTTTGCGCCTACATTGCAAAACAATGTAAAAAGTATAAAATTTTTTATTTTTTCCTTTTTTACTAAAGAATAAAAGAAACAATTGCAATAAGCTGTAGTAGTAGTTTAGAAGTTTAGTGCACGCTTAAAATATTGTGCGGAATAGCTTTACAAGCTCTAGTTTAGTTGATTACTAACCCACTAACAGTCAGTTTAAAGCATAAGAATTTAATCATGAAAAATTAATTGTGTTTTCTTTTCATGAAAACCTTCATAAAAATTGAACTACTTACTTATCCGTAACCAATAGCACTAGTAGAAAGAATCGTTAAGAATTACTAACCTACCAACAATATCAAATTTAGGAATAAAAAGTTGATAGAAAATTAAATTACTAATTTATTTATAATCAATAGCATTAGTAGAGAAAAATTGTTAAAAAATTACTAACCCACCTACAATATTGCATCCAGAGAAGAAAAATCTATAAAAAACTAAACTACTAACTTATTTATAACCACTAGAATTTGTAGAGTAAAATTGTTTAAAAATACTAATACACTAACAACATTAGATTTAGAGGTAACATTTCGCATTACAGACTGCCTCTGCTGGCGTCAGCTATCAGTGGTCTTCATATATTCCACTACAAGGCTCCAATAGTAACGATCCAAAGTGGGAGCGGATGGATTATCAGCGGGACATTCAAACTGATCCACGTCATCAACCTTCAACAATACGCCACAACTATGATGCAGATGAAAGATTTGTCAAGCCGCCTGGTCAAACAGTCTGATGACAAACTCCTTGCACAGCTCTACATTAACCAAACGATGGAGCGTCTCGAAGAACTAACGGGAGGCATAAGTAAGGCTAGGCATACCCGCTCTATTGACTGGATAGGGTCAGCATGGAAATGGCTGGCGGGGTCACCAGATGCAACCGACTGGAGCAATATTCTCCACAGCCAAAACCAAGTCATCGAAAACAACAACCACCAATACAAGGTCAACGAGAAGCTATTCACGGCCACTCAAGAGGTTTTGAAAAAAATCGATGAAGTAGTGGACCGCGTGAATTCCGTGGCGAGGGAAGCTGAAGCGGAAATATTTGAAAGAAACGCACTTCACAATATCGTCCTTCTTCGCGAAGAGGTGAACGAAATGGTCCGGGCATGCCAGCTGGCAAAGCGCGGAATTGTGAACACCAACCTACTCGACACGGATGAAGTCAACCAGATATTGTCAGAAATGGAAACACTCCCATACCAGAACATGATCGAAGCAATCGAATACGGCAAGCCATCAATATACACGAATGGGACGCTGCTTCTCTACATTCTCTCCATGCCAAAGGTAAGAACTGACAAATATAATCTTTTGGTGACACGCGCTGGTATCTACGACGGGAAACAACTAGACCTACCATTCAACAAGATGCTAGTGAATCAGGAGGAAACTTATGGACTGACAAAGGATTGCCTACTAATCGGTTCATCTACGATATGTGGCTCGGAATCCATAAGCAAACTAGGTTGCTTACCACGATTGCTAAAGGGTGGAGAAGCTAGTTGCCAGTTTACTAGGCGAAATGGTACACTAATCGAGCTGATAAATGATAACACGGTTTTCGTTTCGAACTTCCAAGGTGAAGTTAAGGGTAGCAACGTCACACATGCTTTCAATGGTACCTACGTGATCCAGCTCAACAACGAAACGGTCATGATTGGGGATCGAGTGTTCTACAGCAGCGAGGCTATTTCAGCGCAAGCCCTGCCAGCGGTACTATCAAACGTAAAAAACCACACGATGAGAGTCAACCTGGAATACGTCCACGACATCACGATGGCGAACGTTAAGTATCTGGGGTACGTTAACGAAAAGATCAATTTTTCTATCATTACAGAAGCAATTTCGATATGTGCTATAATCCTTATTGTGGTCATGCTATGGAGATGTTACATAAAGAAGCTCAACCTGCCACCTGTTCAAATCCCGACGCAGTGGAGAAGAAACCCCAACAACACTAGGATCAGTGAGGCCAATTCTGCACAAGAACCTAACAGCCTTGACACTAGCTTACCAGTAGCCGAAGCCAGGAGAAAGCCAGACGCATCATCGCCAGGAAGTTGCGATTACCATTCAAGGAGTATTAACCCCCCTTGCTGTTCAATCACGGATCTGCGGGACGCAGATCTTTAAAGGGGGAGGAGTTATCGTTATGCTATCCCAGGGTCCGTACTCTTGCTCACGTTGCAAAGCAGGTGATCGAACGCTATTACACAACTTGCATTCTCACGGGCCGAACTTTCGCTGACATGGCACACGCGCATCCGGCGCGTCGCACTAAAAGCGTGAGAACCGCAATGTCAGCAGTGTTGGAGTTGTGGAAGTTACTATTGGGACCGCTAGGTTAAGAAGTTAGCTTGTAAGCAAATTAGAATTGTAAAGTTAGTTCTTTTGGGGTGCGCAACGCGCACAGTTAATAAATTTATAACGTATCAAAATTATTGTTTGATTTCCCAAGTCGGCGAACGAGTTGGTTCGCCGCAGCTTTAACTTTTTATCCTCTCGTTAGTCACGAGAGTTAACTTACATACGTAAGTAAATCTATAAAAACTAGATTTATTTGGATTATTTAAACTTTATTAAAGTATTTGCTAATGTGTACATTTTCACACATCATCACATAACGATTCAGTTATTATTTTTAAATTCATTATTAATTAGCATTTTAGACATATATGGACCGTCTAGCTCATAACCTAGTTTGCGGTAGTAGGCGCGAGTGCCGACACCAGAAATTACTGCCAATTTTACGCTACCATGCTCCTCACATGCAATTCGAGCTGCCTCTTCCATTAGAAGCATACCAAAACCCTAAAAAAAAAGTAAAAAATTAGTTGTATGCTATAAAGCCAAAAGCTCTCTTTTACGCACCTGATGTTGGAACTTGGTTGGATCTCTGGCATTAACTGGCACCACTGAGCCATAAACATGTAACTCACGCACTATCGAACATTGCCCGTCTTTGGTCAATTCGCTTTGGAACGCATCCGGCGAACATTTGCGCAAACGCAACAAACCGACAAGTATATCTTGCTCTGGATCTTCGTAGGAGAGGAATGTTTCCCAACCACCGTTGGCAACGTAGTCACGTCGGATCAATTCGATTTCGTACGGCCGAACCTTATTGTGTATTTCTTGTATGCCAACTTCACGCGTGCGAACATCACGACACTCCGTGCCCCAATCCTTCATTCGTGCAAGTGCAAGCTCGCGTAAGTTGCCATGTTCCA
This sequence comes from Philophylla caesio, assembly GCA_963971545.1. Lineage (NCBI taxonomy): Eukaryota > Metazoa > Arthropoda > Insecta > Diptera > Tephritidae > Philophylla > Philophylla caesio. The sequence goes on along the minus strand of OZ020609.1, from coordinate 97,928,627 downwards.
CGCCAGAGCTATAAGTGTAGCAGAATATCATTCAGTTACTGATTCACATTAAGTAATTTCATTATACCTGACTAATGGCATGGGTATATCGCGCTGCACACGATATACACGCGTCCAGGGCGGCACCAACGCCAGTATTTTTGCCACCAAATCGACTAGCATGGATGGTGGATACGACTTGTAACGACCGGTCTTCCATAACTCATAGAGACCAGTGCCGCGAATCACAAGTGTTGGGTATATTTTCAAACCATCCGAACGGAAAGCTGGGTTTTCAAAGTATTCCTAGAATTTATAAATAATGTATATAATTAAAAACGAACACATTTAAAAATATTTTTGCATACAATAAATTGCTCCAAATCACGTTCAAAGTCTACATTCGGCAAATCAGGCATCATATGCGCTACAATTTTATATCCCGAATCCTTGCCCAACTGAAAACTTTCACACACTGCCCTCACAGTGTGTCCACGATTTGTATCGCGCGCAACATCCTCATACACCGATTGTACGCCTATTTCCAAACGTGTGCATCCATAATTCAGCATATCCGTAATATGTCGCTTAAGACAATAATCCGGCCGAGTTTCGATGGTGATTCCAATGCATTTAGTATGCGAAATTTCTGAATAACGTATCGCCTCTTTAATGTCACGACTTGTGTGCCCACTTAGTGCATCATGTAGTTTCATGATAAAATCATTGCGATACTTTTCATCCAAACTCATAAATGTACCACCCATTACAATAAATTCCACTTTATCTACTGAATGTCCCAATTGTTTCAATTGTTCGACACGATGACGCGTTTGTAGAAAGGGATTGTAACGAGCACGTATAGCACGCATTGATGTGGGCTCATAACCTGTATAGGATTGGGTGGAGTATTCGAAATCGCTGTCTGGACCGCCGGGGCAATATACACAAATGTTTCCAGTCATATTAATATGTGGACAACGATGTGGTTTGCACATGACGGCAACAACTGCGATCTAAGTTATAATTTAAAAAAAGTTAAAAAAATGTTATACCAAGGTGGTTTTGTACATACTCCACTGGCTGTACGTATAGGTTTGGCCCGTAGTTTGGGCAGCAATATTTTCTTGGCATCATGTGGAACCGCCGCTATTATGTCTACCAAACGTGGTGAACTCTCCAATCCGTACTTCGAAGATATTCTTGCCTTCAGCCGATTTAGATTTATATCTTTCTTGTCTTCATGCGCCTTCAGCAGCTCTTGTATGATTTCACCAATGACTATTACACTGCGTTCCTCCCGGCTTAAGCCAACACCTGTTAACGTCTTTTTTTAGAGAGCATGTAAGTAAATTCGATTTTAACTTACCTAGTTTCTTTTTTTGCTTCATTACACAGTTTAAGGTTTAGATTTTGGAAAAGTGGACGAATTTTGCAAATAAATACTGAGGATTGTCAAAAAATAATCACATTTATATTTTAGCGGTGCCAACTATTTTAATTTTTTACGGTTAATACAGACAAAGGCTAAGCCTTATAAGCAGACTTACCTCTGTTTCAGATGTAGGGCTATTTATAATATAATAGCAAAATTTACATACATATATATTGATATAATACGAACTTTTATAAATTTCAACGCTTTTAAACTAGTAGGACGCTGACATGTCCCATAGAATGCAAAATATGTTTGTATAAAAAAGTATACACATTTTTTCGCATAAGTTCGTTTTTTAAATTATCTCCCATGAAACTTTTATAATTAATGAGTACCTTTTTCGCAATGTTTCTTTAAAAATATTATTTTCGAATTTTGTCCTTTTAAATAACATAGAACGACGAATAGATGAATGGTATTGAAGGGACAGTCCTTGTTCAAGCATAATCCCGAACGTCATGGAATATACAAATTTTGAGTTTCATCTCTAAGGGCCTCCGAGACGTACGAAGAGTTGCAACTCTGTCTAGGCAACAGCTGGCCGAAGCTGCAAAACTAATTTGTTTTCAATTCCGGCTATCGTATTATTTTTTTGCAATCAGTGAAAACAATAACGTTTTGGGATCTATAAGCGATTTATATAAAACATTAAATGGCGACTTGCCTCTCAAAACAGCAATTGGAACAACAGAAAATGTTGGAGCAGCTGAACGAGAGCGACAACGATGAGGATGCTGATTTGGAGGAGGCTGTTGAAGACACATTTTCGTTTTCGGTAAGTGGTTGAACCGTGCTGGAATCCCAAATTAATTAAAACATTTTACATGCAAATACAGTGTAGTACGGCTTGCTGGGTCTGCAATGGTTATTATGGTCCAAACTTTGATGAACCCCTTTGTGGCACATGCCACGCTTTTCTGTATAACACACAAACGGCCGAAGAGTTAGAAACCACGATTTCAGATGATGAGGACTCTGGAAATGACGAGCCACCGTTTAAAGATAAACAAGAAGTAGATGAAGATGATGACGATGACGATGATGGCGTTGATGAAGTGGTGGAGGATGATGTTGATGAAGAAGGTGTTGGCATGATAGAGCCGGGAATGGGAAATTTACCAGTTTTGGCAGTACAGGAAATGCAGGTTGATAATGTTGCACCTTTAGTTGCAGAGATAGATCCACCACGTCGTTCGCTTGACCGCGACGGTGAACGAGGAAATTTAGCAGTTCTACCAATACATAGACCTCGTCCATTAGCGCCACGTTCATTGCCTGATTTTTTAGAATTGCTAAGCGAAAATCGTGCAAACGCCCGGGAAGCCGTTGCACCTATGGCACCACCGAATAATATACTTATGCTGCCGGTTGAAATTATGGTGATTATTTTCTCTTATTTGGACGACATTTCCATGTGGAAGGCGAGTGAAGTGTGTAAGCAATGGCGTAGCATATTGGAACAAAATACATCACAATTGATGTGGATGCGGTACTTGAAAGAGCGCTGGCCACTCTTTCAGTGCATCGTCGATGTGCCCAATTGGCTAAAATTGTATTGCGCCTTGATGAATTCGTGTTTTTGTCGCACTTGTTTGCTGCAGATGGCTTTGAAGTCGCCACCACGTGCGCGTCAAAACGCGATACGCATGAATTTCCTACGTAATGATGCACACCAACTGAACAGTCATGCGACAGAGGGCATAGACGCGATACCCTTAGACAAACAGAATACCTATTGGCAAGCTAGCATTTTAGGGCCTGCTGGCAGCCCATACGAAGGTGGCAAATTCTTTCTTTATATCTTCTTTCCTGAGCGGTAAGTTGAATCAAGGTTGTTTAAAATTTATTTATTTGCAATTCCATTTCTATTTAAGCTATCCGATGATTCCACCGACTGTACGATTTCTAACGAAAATTCTGCATCCCAATGTGTCACGTCACGGCGATGTGGGCATCGATATATTTCAGCACAACTGGTCATTGGCTTTAAACGTTTCGAAAATTTTATTATCAGTGCAAAGTTTGCTCACAGATCCGTATACAGAGGTACATACATATATTTATTTGTGTATTTTGTTTCTTAAATAAATTAACGAAGCAGAACCGCATTTTTTGGTCATATCTTTTTGCTTGCAGATATGTATGGAACCAGAACTGGGCTACATGTATGAACACAATCGGGCTCGTTTTGAAAACCTGGCACGCTCATGGACCTGGAAGTATGCCATGTTCGAGTTAATGCCGCCCTCTTAAGCACTCAAACATGCTCATGTATTATAAAATTATTAGAAGTTACTCTGCATACCAAGTGAATGGCATACTGCTTTTTAAAAAGCATTTATGAATTATTTATTTATTTATCTTGAGCACAAATAATTGCTTTAAGTTTTTGTATTTATGTAAATAAATATTTACATATTTTTTTTGGTTGTGTCCCATATAAATAACTTGTGACGTTATAATTGTGTCGAATAATTTTCCTATAATACTTTCTTTATACACCCAAAATTCGCCTTTGATCGATGTAATCAATTTGTTCAGAGTTTCTTAATCTCTTTTGTGACACGAATTTCCTACAGACATATATACTTAGTTATAATTAAACAGCTAATGACTCGATTATTCAAAACTAGCAATAAATACGCCTAGAATTTTTACAAGCATAAAATAAAACATACATATATAAAACTTTTGCACATTTAATGTAATAGTAATTAAAGTAATTAAAAATGTAAAAAAAAAAAATCATAACAACTCATTAAAAACACAAATGTTTCTAATAACGTAAAACATTTGCTAACCATTTATGAATATTATATTTGTAATGAACGAAGAGATAACTAAACAAAACATACTTCTAAGTTTGCTAATAAGAACTATTTTAATAGCAAGAAATAAGTAGTGATACAGTTGTGAGACTTACATGCATACATACAGACATAAAATTTAATTCTAAATAAATATTATTTTGTTCTACAAACTTTTTAAATTTTACTCTTACAAGAATAAGTGCTTTAAAGTGTTTAGCTTTTAGAGAAGTCAGTTTTCACGAGGCTAACAACTTTCCACAGAAAATAAGTTAACAATTGTTGGCGTGTATGAGTCATGCGAGATGAGTAGTTATTTCGTTCAATGTGGTCAATAACAACAGTATGATGTTTATCATATTCTTTAACAAAAGTGTTTAGATGACGAATTTACAAAATAAATAATTTAATTACCTACACCGCTGTTATGTTGGCGATTGTAATAATTTCCCTAACTTACATATGTACATACGAATACGTACATATGAATTTAATTAAATTAAAATATTTATTCGATTTCAAGCTTTTCCAATCACTTTTCGTTTGACATCATTATTAGGCAACCTTTTTCCTGCCTTCTTTACAATTTCAAAAAGTGGATGCAGTCACGCTTCGGACCGATGTGTTGGACGGCAAGATCCTGTGATGCCACGTCACTTGACTATTGCCTTTGCGGCTATGTAAATGCAAAGCGTGCGTGGATCAGCCGGCAGCGATAGAGAAACTGAAATCAAAATTACTCGCGTAGTCTGTCAAAAACCACTCGAAATATTTGAGTGCGTAGTCGAAAAGGGAAGCTTTAGAATAATCACTAAAGAGTTAATAAAAATAATGACTCATTATATGGTATTAAATATTAACCGAAGAAATTTAATTCGTTTTTAAAAAGTACCTACAAATGTATCAACCAGTGCAAAGTAAAAAGTCGTACATCTGAGTATAAATTTGATGAGGTTTAGATTAATTTTTACTTGAAATATTACAAAAAGCAAATCTCTCCCATGTTTTAAACCCCTTAAAAATAATAAAAATATGAAACCTTTAACAGTTCATGCAAAAATTGTCAGAAACCTGAGATACTTACTTAAAGAAGACAACCCTAGAAATCTCAACCTCTTCCTCAATAGTCCAAGACACTTTTAGATAAGATGAAGAACAGTTTGTCTGTTTCTTTTTAAGCTTCTGCAGCATCAATGAAGAGATATTCGGAGCCGTTCTGCAAGCTTTTCTATGCAGGTAATTATAATCCCAACGGGTTTTCCCACCATATCCGCCCGACCGACGCACATCCGCATGACGCGATCGGTTATTGGGAAAAATTATCAGGAAAAAACCACAATACCCAAAGCGGTAGAAGTTATAGTAGTATTTCGGAAATCATGGCTTCAGAAAAAGAGATCGGAAATGCCTTGCAACTCGGGAGAGAACAATTAGCTTTATTTCGGCAAGAAGAGATGAGCTAGAAATCAAGCCTGACAGCAACTTGACCATAAATATTATGCCTAAAATTTATCTGCGACCAGAAGCCCATTAGGAAATAAATTGTGAGGCTATAGCCATTATCTCTCCTTAGAGAATGTACATTATGAAACCTCTTCTAATCCCACCTAAGTATATACTTAAATATGTAGGTCAAGTTTGCTTAGAGATCCGACTTGTCTTACTTTATATCTAACTTTCATGTGTTGTCTCTTCGATTTATGCCATTAAATTCTCGCTTGGTATCTAAAACGGCTACATATTTGACGGGCTATACAAAGCGGTCTTTGTGGACTTTTGGTTCAGTCAGAAATGTTTTCGTTACGTGGCAATTATCTAAACAAGGTAGTGGCATGAGGTATGAAAGGTTGATGAGATCATTTTGCTTTGTATATAGAGTTTTACCGATCTGGGACGAATGGACGCGACGGAGGCAGCTCGCCACGCCGTAGGTAAATAACTCCTTATGTCCAATAACCATTTTGCAGACGCATTTAGTGTCACAAACCGTTTCCGCTTAGCAGTGCTATTTCTGTCTTTCCTATCGTCTGAAGATAATTTTTAGGAGATCCGTCTCCTCGGGAGATTTCATTGATGACTGGAAAGTTTCTTTCCATAAAATTGGTAACACAAGCGATGTTTTGTAATTATTTGCCTATCAGGCCTGTTCTGCATTTCGATTCCGAAAAAATTGGTCAGAATTGGAACGAATAACATTGCTATACATCGAAAGCGATGGTTTTAAAGTATTGGCTCTGTTTCTCCGAAAAGAAAATAATAAAAAATGCGGAACCTCAAAGATCTAAAGAAAATTACATCTGATAGAAGGGAAAGCATTTATAGATTCCGATTCCGACGAAATTAATCGAAATGTAATGCAGAACAGGTCTATATATAAGCTTTCGACAACGACTAAACTATTGGAATGTATTGTCAAAGATAAGATATTTTTCGCTGTAAAAAAATTTGGTTTGCCGTAAACAACTTGGTTTCATCTCGGGTAGATCTACAGTTTCAAATCTGGCTGTTTTCCCAGAAGACTGTATAACAGCTTTTCAGAACGGCTTCCAGATCGATGCTTTATATACAGGCTACTCTAAAGCATTCAATAGAGTTTCCCATACAGTACTAATTAAAAATTAGAGTGCCTTGGCTCTCACTCTGTATTTCTCACTTGGTTGAAGTTATATTTTTCGAATAGACGATGTAGGGTTGTCGATGACAATTCACAGTCTTATTCCTTCATCGCAAGTTCTGGTGTCCCCATAGAAAACGGTTTTTCGCAAGCCAACTTTTTACTTTACGTTGATAACCTAAGGATCTATTCTTTTATAATAAATATATTCGACTCGCTAGAGCCTCAAAGTGACTTAAAGCTCGTTCTCTTGTGATGCACTAATAATTGCTTGTGATTGAATATAGAGAAAGGATTTCATAACATTTACACCAAGTGTTCTTCAACATTGTGGACATCTTGTACCTCTAATTATTTCTTGAAATTCATCAATGAAGCTGTGAACTTGGATGTTATTTTCCATGCAAAAATCACGTTTTCTAAGCATATTAATTATACAATTTCTTAATCCTATGCTATGTTAGCATTAATCAGGCGCAATAGTATTAATTTGCAAGTCCTTATATTGCCGCTGTGGTCGAGTTGGTAGCGGTGCGTGCTATAATTTGATATGCTGGTGAGTTCGAGGTTCGAATCTCAGTCAGGGCAAGCAAAATCTTAATAATAGAAAAAGTTTTTTCTAATAGCGGTCACCCCTCGGCAGGCAATGGCAAGCCTCCGAGGGTATTTCTGTCATGAAAAAGTTTCTCATTAAATACATCTGCCGTTCGGAGTCGGCACAAAATTGTAGGTCCCTCCATTTGTGGTAAAATATAAAGACGCACACCACAAATGGTAGGAGAAGCTCGGCCAAACACTGAGCTATATAGTGTACGCGCCAAAATAAAGAGTCTTTTGTTATAAATCTTAACTTAGCCTTTAACCCTTTTGGTTATTCTATACCATATGGCATAGTCGCTTTTCAATGCTTGTTTTAAATTAAAAGACTTATGAACATATTTATTAAATATTTTCATATACATATTTCTTTGAAGTTATTTGTATAAATTTATAGAAAAAATATTTAGGTTAGTGTAAGCAGTAAATTGTTATCATTTAGAAAGCAAGCGTCCCTTTCGAGTTTCATATTTTATATAACAGATCACTTCATACATTTGTACGTTTAATTACAAAAATTAGGGTATTTGCTAACTTTGTGTAAACATTTGGTTAATATTTTTGATAACTATTTAAAAATAAATTAAAATCTTTCTTAAAATTTGTGTTTTATTTTTTTCCATTTAAGTGCATTCTATGCCATTTGGCATGATGCTCAAAAACTACTTTTGCAAAAGAAATACACACTTTTTTTTTTATTACGGAGACGTTAATCGTAAGAAGAAAAAAAAAAGTTCCAAAAGGGTTAAATTATTGAGATATCATATATGTACATATGAAGTTTATAAACTTAAAATATATTTCGACTACGTTCTTTCCCGTTGTGGTCAAGGAAGCATCTTGCTTCAGTAGAGACCCGATCGATTTAAACGATGCTGCCCCCGTTTTTATTAGCAGTCGAAAGAACCCTTAATGCCATTACAGTTCAAAGTTTCTTGTCGCTTCTAGCAAACCATTTTTGTAGTCCCGAATTAACATTCACATTTGCAACTAAGCCCTTTTGTCTTGTGCCGTGCAAGCTTTCTGCAGTAAGTTCAGCTTCTGGGTTTTTGACTTGTCCTGGGTTTAGGGCGAGGACAGCCTGTGAGCAAATCAAAGTAAGAGATTTCCTCATAACCCTGAGTAAGTATGCATATAATGTTAACCTTAAATTTTTTAAATAAATTTCTGTGCCACATTTTTTTTTGCCACCATTGTTTGGTCGGACACCTGTGACATTTACATTGCTCCAAAAAAAGCTTTTCCTGCACAACCATCAACACAAGCCGCTGCCGCGAGGTGAGTTGCACGATTGAGATGGGGAAAAACGCACGAAAATTTACACTCTTCGGCAAACGAACTCACCAGAATGGACGCGCTCCCCTGGAAAAGTCCAGCAGCAAGTGAAAAGCAACAGCGCCAATTGAGCGCACCACAAATGCAACAGCCATACATACATATAAGTAATACCTCTGTGGTTCATATGTATGTATGTACATGTGTGTGTAGCTGGAGTACGATGTCGCCTCATGCAGTTAACTTGGCGCTCAGTTAGTTAGTTCGAATTTGAATTTGCAACGGGTAGCAATGCGCGGAAGGTGATGCGTGAATTTCACAAGAAAATATGTAAAAAAGAAGTAATTAAAGAAATAAATTACTTCCAAAAATGTAGTTGAAAGAAGTTGGTGAAAAAAACCTAAAAATTAATTGTGTGGGCGATTTCATATACCTAAGTAAATTTAATTAAGTAAGACAAATTAGAATTGCGCTAAGTGAAAAATTAATGTACTACCTGTGTGTGTATTGGTGTGTCTGGAAAAAGTAAATTGTTAGTTGTTGTAGAAAAAACAAATGTATGTACATACAAGAAAAGGTGAAAAACGCACTTGAGTATTTTCACCAATCGTGTCGACACAAATACAAACAAACACCTTCATGTGCTTGTGTGCACGTTTGTGTGAGAAATGTGCAAAAAAAACAAAAAAAAAATGCGAGCGTTGTGTTAAGTGCGATAGGTCCTCTCCGCCACCGGTGCACACGAAGATGGCGGAGCAAACGAACGCTGACGCAAAAATTGTAAATGCGAATAAGATTTCGAGTAACGAGCGGAGCGGTGCGCGAGCGTTTTATATGTTTTCTACACACACATACACTTACATATAAACAGGGTGTCCCGAAAGTTATGGATAAGCATTCAACGGTCAGTGGGTGTAATCGTGGCCTATCAAAAAATAAAAATATAACCCCAGAAAGTGTTATAGTTTTCGGAATTTTTTTTTTTAATTTTGAAAGTTCTTAATGAAAAAAAAATATAACATATTTCTAGTAACTGCCCTTCTGCTGTTTAAAAATGAATTCCTAACTGCTGTTTACCTCTACCATTGACCAGTCGTGGAGAGAAAAATTTATGCCACACAAATTAAAAACTTAGCTGCTTGCAAAAGATTCTCAATGGGTAAATAAGCTTTTTTCTCAATGTCTATTTTCTATTGTTATTACATTTTGGATAAAATTTTTTTTTGTGTACGCAGTTTAATAATTTTATTTGAAAGTTTGAAGTGCTAAAAAAACTAAAGTTGAGAGTTTATTTAAAAATGCTTTTGTGCTATATATTTCATTGAGGTATAATAACATTTTTTTGTGGATTGTTCGAACACGGATAAAGCGGAATAATTTCAGATAAAAATACGCAAATTTTTTAAAATTTTACAAATTTTTATTTGGTGAACCATTACACCGACCACCGGCAATTGAAAGATTTTCCATAGCTTTGTGAACACCCTGTATACGAGCATGTACATATGTTCGCGTATGTCACGCGTGAGCGGGTGTATGTGTTGGTGCAGGTATTTAAGCATCCTGTGGCAGCTGCTCAACTCAAGGATAAAAGCCTGAATCACAAGTGCGAAAAAAACAAAAAAAACGCCAAGTAAAAGCTGTCAAAATGGTTGCCAAAGTAATGGGGAAAAGCTAAAAAATAAAAACGATGATTTTTAAAAGTGTTTTTGTGGAAGCGTTAAAGCATGCATATGAAATTGAAATACTTCGTTTATAATAAAAATTATATAAAAGCATTTAAAAATTATTTATAACAAAATTAAAAAATCAATTTAATGAAAAATATAAATTTAATAATAGTTTAACTATTTCAATTCATCTTAGCGATTGCAGTATTTCACTGAAATTATGTGCTTATTCATTTCTGAAAGGCAACCTGTGAATCAATACTCTTTCTATATAATTTTCACTGAACACACTTATTTTGTTCAATTATTATTTTTTTTAAATATTTTTGCTGTAAAATAGTTATGTATATGAAATTAAAACTAAAAAAAGATTGATTCGTTTTTTGCAATGCATAAATATATATTATATTACAAAAAATTTTAAATGAAATTAATTTAAACTATAAATAATTCAATTACAAAAAGTTCCAGAGATATTATTAATAACTTTTTTTTAACAATAATCTGTAACTGAAACTAACAAAAGTTAAGAATTCAAACAATTTTTTCAGTTTGAAAATATTTCCATTAATTCGTCTGAAGGGTCTAAGACATTCGCTTTTTCATCTTTGTATCTGCTGAAATAGTTATTTAGAATAAGAATGAGAAATCGACATGAAACTAATTTCGTAATGGAAATTTTGGGTTAAGGCTCTTTTTAATTTAAAATTATTTTATATATTCTAATTATTCTCTGAAGTATTTAATATTAAAAAAATCAATACAGTGAAAATTGGTTTGGGTTGAACCTTTAAAGGTTATATAAAGTACTTTTAAAGTTTTTGAAAATTGAGAAAAATCTAAATACATAAATGTTGGTTATTTTTCTGTTGGCCTAGTAAATGTTAATTTTACAATTTTATTGAGCTCAAGGCCAGTTTATGGAAGATTTTTGTGAAAAAAACAACAACAGTTTTTAATGGTAGAAGTTATAGTACTATTTCGGAAATCACCACATTTCCTCATCAGACTTCTTTTTATTAAATTAATTAAATTTATTTTTCATAAGTGGAGTGGAGTGGGTTACCTTGAGCTCAATAAAATTGTAAAAAGAAAAATCTAAATTTTAAAATTGTATATATTTTATATAAAAAGTCGCACCACAAACAAAGTGCACTATTTAATTAAAACGAAGAATGACAAATTCTTGCAGTATTCATACAATTGAAAAAAATTGGCTTATGACAGTTAGTGGTTGTTTTCTTTCATTTAATTTTTATTTACATTTTTGCGAGTATATTAATCGTTTGTAATTGGGGATTTCACAAGATATCGAAACCTATCGTTATGTCAAAAAAATTTCATAATTCAAATATTGTTAATAAACAACAAGTTATAAAAACCTTTACGATACGTTACGATATTTTGTGAGATACAAAATATTTTTTTTAAATCAGTTAATTTAAAAAATTTTAAAATTCATTAAAAAAAAACGTTCGCGAAAATCAATTTTCAAGTGTAGTTCCTTTGCACTCTGCTCAACATCACAATGAATGTATAGCACAAAGCGCTGCGCTGTTTTGCTCATCACAACCTTTGTGCTTCCGCTCTAAATATGTACCCACAGCTTTGCGATATCTCGCCACCTGAATACGCTCGAGCTAAATGCTCGTGACGTTAACCAAGTCCCTTCGACCTCACTTTCAGTGTGATTTGTCTCGGCGCTTCAATGTTGCTTTGAATATTTGAAAAATTTTGCGAAGGCAAACCATCACAAATGCAGGCTTATGCACTCTTACAATACATCGACACTTATACATTCACATACATACACACTTACATCATGATACTTACATATATACATAGGAACATTCATTTGTCTGTTTCGGGATATCAACTGGTAGAGCGTAAATTTGACAAAATCAGCGCATTCGTGTGGTCTGTGATTGTAGAATACACTGTACAGGTGTGGTGAAGAGTTGTAAATTTCTCAACTTGGAGAGAGCTCGAAAGCTGCTCATCCACACAATAATACTTTAATGTACATATGTTGTATATTTATCTAAGTGTTTGTATTTTTATACGTGTTTTCTGTCGTTAAATTGCTTGTGGTTCTTTTTGAAACGAAGCAAAACATTTTGGTGTATATACGGATGTAAATACATATGTATGTACATAAAGGTATTTCATTATTATAACGTGTATTGGCAAATTATTAATTGATGATTTAAGTTCAAAAGTATGTACATATGTATGTATATACATTTGCAGTAATCTTAGTTTAGTCCAAGTCACACGTACATATATACAATGTTAGATTTAAATAATTTTAAAATCAAAACATTTTCGGTTGTCAATACCTGCAGAGATGCTATTTCGAGATTCTAAGTTTATTACAATTTTTTTTCGTGTTTAGAGCAGCAAGGGTTTAAAAAATAAAAATGGATTATGCAAAATATTATATAAATACTTTAATATTGTACGAAAATATTTTACACACAATAAAATGCTCTTACTTTGAGATTTTTAGAACACGTTGTGTTAACAATTTTTTTGTCCGACGTGTTTAAAGGAGAAGAAATAATTTATATACATCTGCATAAGATTTGTACTATTTGAACTATTTTTTCATTTGAGATTATTTAAATTTATTTACTTGCAAAATATACTTTGGTAGTTAAATTCTATATTTATTTGTTTTAGCTATTGCTTATTAGCAATTCAATTGAATATTATTTTATAAGTGAACTAATTAATATAAACATCGCCGTAAACTAAATAAACATCATTTGATTTTCATTTATTTTAAGATGTACCATGATAAGATTCTATATAAAAATATGTGACATTAACTGAACATAGTATTGAAACTCTATCACAATTGCCTTAAATCTTATTATACCAAATAACGAAGTAGATTTGTGTATATTAGATAATTTGGAATAGCACTCATACGCAATGACTTTGCATCATTTTGTCAAATGTCTGAACAAAATTAATCGCCGCTTCCAGCCTTCACAAATATTCACACAGCGTTTATCTTTAGATAAGCCTTTCAAACAATTATGCTAATATGATCAGTAAAAATTGAAAGAAAAACTTTAAAATTTTCATGATAAGATAATTATCAATATAAGTTTCTACTGCAAGTTTTTAAGTTCTAAGATAACGATTTAAAAATAAAAAGAACTATTGCGCAGATCAATTTTTCATGAACGTATTTCTATTCACTCATTTACAAAACTAATTTTTTTCACATATGAAGTTTAAAATACTAAATTCAACTAAATACTGAATAAATAGGTATAAAAATCATGACTCCACCTCCACCTACCGAATTTATTTTTCGTTAACGTATTTCTCTTCGCATATGGAACGTAAAATTTTATTTTATTTTCATTTCTCTATGGATTTATTTTAAGAAGAAATTCCTTATATATTTGTAGAGAAAATCTTATTGATATTAACAGGAAGATATCTTCAAAAAATAAAAGGGATTCATATTGATATTTTTAAAAAGATATAAGATATTATTGTTCAATTGAATCGAAAGAAAAAGTGACCTTTGCAAATAATAAAAACGTAATTACGATCGCAATGTGGAATACACAAAATTGTAAATGTCGAAGATTGATCCAAACGCAGAATATCAAAATTGTCAACTGACAAAAATTTGGATTTCAGTCGTAATGCAGAATTTTCGTTGTTACTTCATCCGCTCGCTTCTTCGCGAATTTTCACATTTGTAAATTAAGATTTTCTTAAGAAAAAAAAAGAAGAAAATTTAGTTAATTTGGCTCGTATAAAGTGCTACCCGTCTTTAAAGCAATGACCGGAAATAATATTTTCTCAAGCTCCATACGAATTTGTTACGATTTAAAAATGTTTGATCAAAACATTTAAAAAATATTATTAATTATTATACTTCGATTTTTATTAATCGCTTATGAAAAATAATCGAATATATATTTATATTTTTTTCATAAAAAATACAACTCATTCTTCGAGTGTTAATTTTTCGCTATGAAATAATGCTTATTTTGTGAGTTGCTGTTTATTGTTCAGATTTAATCATTATTTTATGAGTTTTAATTTTTTGATCGGAAATACCCATTATTTTTTGATTATTGTTTTTTTCATAAAAAATAATGATTTTTTTTTTTAGTTTTATTGTTTTGATCGTTATTTTAAAAAATAAAAATTAATTTTTGAGTTTTATATTTTTGGCCAGATCGAAAAACTCAAAACGACAGACCGCTTTTCTTATAAGTGCTAGGTGGCTAATTTTTTCTGCTATGACCTCGTCAAAACATGCACTCAAATATGATAACAAATATATATGTATATATGTAGCATATACGCGCAAGTTCCGTACTTTGTAGGTAGAAATTACCATTGATTTTTGGCTATTTTTTTACTAAGGGCGTTGCTCTGTTCATTCCACATGGAAGAAATTTCTTAAGCAGTAAAAAAGTTGTTAAAAATCAGCTGTGCTTTGTAGCCATTCAAAACTAGTACTTCTCTACACTAAAATTGAATGGTCTACAAAACTATATACTCAAAAAATAAACAACATAAAACAAAATTTCTATAGCGTTTCAAAAGTGTTATATGCAACACTACGCAACAAATTAGCAAAGTACACCGCCGCGTATGAGTAATTAAAATAATTCTTTTGGAAAAATCCGAGAGTGCATACAATTTATATTTCACTTTCAAGTAATTTTTACTCATACATTTGCACATATTATAAATATATATGTATGTATACTCTAATGTAGCATTTGTATTTATGTACACACGTGCTTAATCTCTGCAGCCGAGTATATTCACTGAGGAATGCGCAGAATTAGCAATGAAAAAGCTTATTTTGTAAGCAACAATAAATACTTCATTGCGCTGATTAATCAGTAAGTTTGTAGTATACCTATATATATACATATATCCTTATTTACTGCATAGCTCATTGTACTATATTTCCATGCTGATTATTTTCCATTAATTTTATGATTTCTCTGCTGATCTATAACGATTCTTTTCATGTGATTTGTGTTGAAATGCAACCGATACTAACAATAAAAATGCGGGTATAAAAAATTATGATCAATTAACCAAAAACATACGGCCACAATAGATTAATACCAGTGCAAATGAAAAAATAATGTTGGAATATAAAGGAATATTGAAAAGAAAAAAAAAATGAAGTAGGCTCACTGAAGCAGAAGTGCAACGAGTACTCGGTTTAATCAGTTGAACGGATTTTTTAATAAAAGAAGTGAAATAATTTTCCATCCCTTTGACTAGCAGTACATTACACCTATTTTTTATATTGCTTAAATAAATAAAAGCAGCAGTGAAAACTAAAAAAAAAATGTATAATATCTAACAATATCGTGGCGGTGCAAACAATCAACGGCGAACATTTTGTAAGCCAACTAATCCGGCGGCGCAGAAATATACAAGGATAATTGAAGGATAATGTTGCTGCTTGCCTGATTTTGCTGTAAATTGGCAGCTGGCGCTTGGCATTTAACGCTCAGTCTTCAGTTCGCAATTGTTCGTTTTCAGTTTTCAGTTTACAGCCTTCAGTTTGACGCTTTCGCACTTTGGTATTTTGTACACTCGTTGAGCTTTCGACAAATGCGCCATCCACATTCTCCTTTGTTGTTTTGCGCTTCAATACCAGCAGCACTGCGTGCAAAACACTATTGTTTCCCTATAAACATACATACATACAAATATATGCGCGTATATACATACATATAAAAGTATGCGTATATAAAATAAATACGGCGAGAAAACACAATAAATCCAACAATATTCAAAATCGTACAAGTATATCGGAGTGGTGTTGTGGTTCCAAATAACTGTGAATAAGAAGGGCAGGCTTATGTCAATCTACATCAACAACAAAAACAGCAACAACAACATCAGCAATCAGAAAAGCTGCTCCAACGTCAATTGCGTATTAAATGTATTGAGTGAGAATTAGAAAAAGGTGAGAAACATACATTTTATTTAGTTATAAACACATATCTTCGGTATACGAAAATGTATAACTAATAATTTAAAATTTTAAAATTCAAAGCGCTTAAATGGGCCCAGATGTTTTTCTTTATAGTTCAAAATACTTAGGTTCTACGATATGTGAAGCTAATCGTAAAAATAAAATAAAAGACGAATAGCCATTTAAAATTACAAACAATCGCAATTGCGATAAATTCTGATTTTGACACGGTAGCTAGTAGGGTGATCGGTTATATGACTTTTTTGTACACCCGGTTTTCGAATTATTCGAAAAATGGCATTTTGAAAAAACCGGTTATTAATTTTTAAATCAAGAAAAAACCGGGTAAACCGGTTCTTATTCCAAGTTAGATAAAACTATGCCAATGTACATACATGTAAATAAATACAATTGTTTCTATGAACGAAAGCTTTAGAAATGTCCGAATTCAGTCAACAGTATCAGTCTCTAATAGACAAAAGTCACAATTTTAGACGAGTTGGCGTTAATTGGTCTCAAGTCCTTTACTCACAAAACAAAGTCTTTCAATTCGCATTAAGCGATAATCAGGTCAGATAAATTAAGATAAACACAAAATATAAAAACGTAACAGCGAGGAAAGGCAAATCTTCAACTCATAAATAGTCCCAAATTTTAAATCTTGAGATTATACCAAATTATTAAATTCAATGAGCGAGCTAGAAGGACTTACTGTCAGTATGGCGTTATACAATTTTTCAAGGTTTTGCTGTCCTCTTATGACATTTATCTAAATATATAAAATATTCTAAAATAAATTTGCTGCGTTTTTTTCTGCAAATTATTGGTTTCGGCAAATTATGTGGTTTCCATTTCAATAAAATATATAATGGATGTAAAATTAGGCGATGTGCTGCCGTATTTTTATCATTTATCAAAGGCTTTAAATTTACAACTATGTAAAAAATCGGGTTTGGAGATTAAAAAATCCGATTTCAACGATATTCGAAAAACAAATATTTCAAAAAAAAAACCGTACTAATCTATAAAAAAACCGAAGAAAACCGGTTTGAAAAAATCGAGTCAATAAAGCTAGTAGCTAGCTAAATAAATATGGTAGATGTTAGAATATAGTGGAAACAAAAAGACACTGCACCAATTATTCTATCACGAAATTAAAATAGCCCACCATGTTTTAGGTCGAGAGATTTATTAATTTCAATCTTATTTATTTTCAGAGATCGCAGAATAACTGCAAGTTAAAAACCAAAATCGGCATTTATGATACTCGTGGCTGACCAATTGGTTACAATTGGTTATTTCAGTTGAAATAATTATTCTGTGGGTTCTGGGGTAACTTAACTTTTCTGATAGCCTTTCAATAAGAAGGATATCAAAACGAAAATGTAAATTACACAATCTGCTCTGTACTCACCTGTTTCAGCATTGAGATAGCTGTACGTTGCGGATGTTAACACAAGGTACTTTGGCTCAGTTGCGTTCTGTACCGATAGAAAACGCTTTTTATGAAAGCTGTTAATTTACCAATATAAATCTGTGGACAAGATATAAGAATCCGTTTTACAAGATTTATCAGTTAAGAAAATCGTCTTGCTGCCTGTATGAAAATATAAGTTAGTTAAGGCCTCATATGTGTGTGTACATATGTATCTGCCTTCTCGTTTAAAGACATATTACCTTTCAAAGGTGGTACCTTTACACGTGAAAGAAAAGTGGTAGATTTACATGTTTAAAGTACATATCGTGTAAGAGACCTTTTCGCATTCTATATAAATTGAGTGCTCAACAAAAATGTCAATGTCTACATTTATTTCTCGGTCGAACCATCGTGCAGCACAATTTCGCATACATCCCTAAAGAGTCTAGTAGAGCAGTGTTTCCTAAAGTGGGTTTCGTGGCACCTAAGCGCTCCATGGAAAAGTCATTAGGGTTCGGTGAAATTAATTATTTTTGGCTGTTAAAAAAATGAACAGTTAAGTAAAAAATTAAAATGCTATGTCTGCGTGATGATTCATTCTTTCTCGCATAAACACCGCTCCTAGGTTTAATTGCATATGCAAATGAAAGTTTTTAAGAGGTAATGTTTTGGCCAGGTTATATTGATGCCAGAGTCTTTTACCATTTTCAATTTATTTCAAGATGAACAAGTGGTTTATAAAATTAGCTTATCTTGGCAATATTTTTGGACAGATCAATGAAATTACAAAATTTTTGCAAGGAAAATAAACAAAATACAACTGAACGAAAAATGACACTGAAGATGGCACAACGCCGAAACCGGTTTGTCTTAAAACCAAACTTGACAAGGGATGACGAAAATTCGTTCCAAAACCAATCCAAATACTGTAGTCAAGGTGAGAGACAATTTATCATAACTAAAAAAAAAAAAAATTCGGGATTACCTACGTGGGAAAGAACAACATTGAATGTTTTCCACTTTTATACAACTTTCTAAAAGAAAATGCTTTGGAATTACGAAATGAAGTGAAAAACGACGTAAGTGGGCATTTGGTAAATCTGCTGTAGTCTTTGTCGGACTATTTTCAGAATAGGCGCAAAATCCATTTATCATATAAAGTCAAACAGAGCTTCTAACCGTCATAAAGTACGAATCATTCATAGATCTTCAGAGTTCTTCGCCATTAAAACACACACTTAAGTATATGTTTCTGAAAGAGAGTAAGGCGTGAATACCCAAACTTAGCCAAAAAGGCTCCCTTTACTTTGCTCCCTTTTACCACAACGTATCGTTGTGAAACAAGATTTTCAGCTTACACTTATACAAAAGGCAAATAGAGTTAAAAACTTAGAGAAACCCTAGAAATGCGCATTCAGATATCGAACATAACACCGAACTATAAAACGATATTAATTCAAACAGTGAAACAATTTTATTCTTCACATTAAAAGTTTATGTTATTTAATAATTTCGTAGCCCACGTTATCGTTAGCACGTTTAAGTCAGACTCCAGTCATCTTCCGAGCACAGTCTTAAGCTCTTGAGGTCTCGAAAAAATTGCTCAAGCTTGTTCAATTAATTATGAATCCCGTCAATTACTATCATTTATCCATTTAACAGTAAAATGGCATATTCGTCCTTGATTTATTGCTCTAGAGATCAATGTCCAAGAATGCTAACAGAGCAATCTTTTTAGATTCGTAGGCACTTTTGAACTCATCAACCGAGTGCTGTAATGTTAAATATGTTAACTTCCTTTCGGTGCATGGAAATTTAGGGCAAGGCTGGGGGATCCTGCGATATTGGTTGGTATTTTAGAAGGACAGTATTGGTACATCATTGAACTTGTGCTTGATAATTATCATGACCACTGCACTTTATCTTTCTCTTGGGAGCTTGGGTTATGAGGAGTACGGGATTGCCAGTTTAGACTTCCGATCTCCGGGATGTTCTTAGAACAGCTAATTTAGAGTCTCTCTGATGAGGTTCCTATAAAAACACAAATCAGTTAAAAACGTGTAGATAAATTTAAAAATTTAGTGAAGAACTGATGAACTGCTCTCCAATTTGTAATCTAATTGCGAATCGTTTGTAGAATAAAAAAGAGAAAATTTAATTTGCGATACAAATTGTATTCTATTTTTTATTTTTGAAGCCCGAAATATTTGTAGCGATATTTAACAAAGTAAAGAGCAGATTAGCTCAAGCGAACCGTGGTAAATATGCTGAGTAAATAATAAGGGCGTGAAACCTTTTATCCTCTACCAGGCTATATCTTTACTTATGAGCGTCTCTTTAAATGATGCTGGAAATAATAACTATTCGTCACCCTATATTTAAACAATTACTAGTACCTAACCATTTTAAATAATGACATAATTATTGAAACGTAAAATGTTTACTCATTTAAAATTTACATTGATTCTTAATTTGCCAATACTCTTACCCACAACACTTGTTCATTCAATATTTATGGTATGAAGTGTATAACTGAATATTAAATAATTTGTATTAATTGACATTTAAAACTACGAACAGTTGGTGAGATTGTTGGTAAACATGGCTAGATATTATATATTAAAAAAATAATATTGACAATAAAAAGCGAGAATAAAAATAACTACAAGTATGAAAATTCATTTAAAACCAGTTATCATAGCATTAAATAAATAATGCGTTTTCATTCACAAAACTGAGTGCGTCAGAAATGCACTACCAACTGGCAACTGCCAACTGGCACAGCGCACAACAGTTTGTGGTTTCCATATAAGTATGTATTTATTAAAAAAATGTGGTATTGAATCGTACACACACACACACACACATGCGAGTACATACATATCTATGTATTTATAAACGGCTGTGTAGTACGACTGTGGGGAAAAGTAAACATTTTAAAAGTTATGTATTTATTTAACGTTTATTTATTAATGTATTTGAGATCATGCATATTATTGAATTGTAAATAGCTGGAACAAAATGCTTTTCGTTATTCGTAATCAAAAATGATATTATAGCGGCATTTAAATTTATAAAATGCTTAAGAACGAGTGGCATATTATGCAGCATGTTTTTAGAGTATTCGCTATAGTTTTTGGAATGGAAATACGAAAATGATGCGAGGTCTAGAAATACGCAAGGAACTTTTTAAAATTATGTACAGAACTAAGAACAAATGGAATTAATTTGGAGCCAACACAAAGTATATTTACTTACAAACGTAATATGATTTTTTGCTAATTGCTCGTGTAAACCCTTGGAATATCCCGCTCAGATGGATGCTACATATATACTTTAGTCAGTCCAATGGACCTTGTCGATTCCGGCAAATGAGTAATCTTTTGGAAATTAGTTTTCGGTCGAATCACGCATTTCATCCGCACAACGCATGAACAAAATATTTAAATAAATTTTGTGAAAAGTCCGAGAGCCTGTTTGACACCAGAAATCCAAATGATTGTAAATATATATGTATATAAGGGTGATCCAAAAATTAGTAATCTTCATTGGATTTGCTAAAAGAAAAAGCAGTCGACCAGGCACAAGCAAGAGTCAAGAAGTTTTATAAAAAACTG
The DNA here is from genome assembly GCA_963971545.1 of Philophylla caesio. NCBI lineage: Eukaryota > Metazoa > Arthropoda > Insecta > Diptera > Tephritidae > Philophylla > Philophylla caesio. Next base: position 97,907,227 of record OZ020609.1, on the reverse strand, counting down.
GGCCACGAGCTTGTTAAAATTAATTTTCAAAATATAAGAAAAATATATTATATTGGGGAAAAAAATCGCAAAAATGGTAAACAATCCTTGAAAACTATTATTTTTCAAACGGGAAAATACTGTCTCTCTTCAAGAGACTTTTAAAAATAATACCAAATTGGTTTTTTTCACAATTTTTTGATATAAACAAGTTCTTATGGTTTCCAAAAGAGCGAAAAACAATTTAAAAATACAAAAATAAAATATAAAATATATTTTCACATTTTTTTTTTTAATTTTTGTTAGGATTTACAATATTTAAATAAAATTCTTTGAAGTCTTTTCTGAACGGAAACAAAATTGGCCGGTTGCAAATTAAGGTTTTATCGATTCTCATGGATTTGTTTACAGTTTCAACGAAAAATTAATATTTTTACATCTCAAATTCTTGTATAAAAATCGCTATATTTTCGACATAGGACAATACTTAGAGGTGAGCCATAAATTGTTGAACCAACCTTATATATTTATGTACACACAAATAATTATAATTCAACCATAAATTGTTTGAGTTTATAATTAGCTTTATTTTGATTGTGGTTTGTATGAATGGAAATTTATTTAAAAGAGAAAAGCGCGTCAATAACATAATTGCAAGCATCTGTAGTGAGTGAATTAGTAAACACGAATACCACGTAAGTGAGCTAAAATGCTTTTGACAAAAAAAAAACCGATATAACTGTGAATAAGTATATATGCATACATATTATATAAAAAGGATTTAATTAATCCAACCACACACACGCTTATAAGAATGCTTTTGAAAGTGTATGACGCATTTATTTTTCTAATTGAATTTCCAATTATTTTAAAATAAAAATGTATCGTACTCGTATGAGCATTCACGGAAATATTTAATAAGGATGTCTCGGCATATGATACGATTTGAGACGGTTTACCGATAACTAAAGTAAGTTAGGAAGCCTCGCTCAACTTTTTTTTTTAGATAAATTAATAAGTTTGTATTCGTGAATTTCTCATTTATGATTAAGGCAAGTTTGTCTCATGCCGAAAATCTTAACGGATATAGCGTTGTAAAATTTGATTTTGTTGTGTAATTAACACAAGCTGAAAAAACTTGCTCTTGAAGTTGTTGAGAGCTGAAGTTAGTCCAATGAGGTTTGATTGATTTTCGCATTCATTTCAGCTGTTTTCGGTATAAAAAGTCTGCAGGAAGCGTAATAATGATTAAAGCTTATCCAAGGAAAATGTTTTGGCATACAGATTTAAAAAAACACAATCAAAATTTAAGCTCATTTCACTCAAAAACAAAGAGTTAGGTATAGTACAAGTATCGTCAATTATATTGTTTTCTTCTTTTTCTTGTCCGACAGGGTGAATTGTTGATATTTGTTGGAACGATTTTCCGTCATCCCTTGTCAAGTTTGGTTTGGTTTATCGTCAATTATTTCAGAACCGACTTCGATGGATGATTTTCCAGCTAAGTTCTTTTTTACTGATGCGAAAGAGCGAATAGAAGAATAGTACTTCTAAATACATACACACATACATATTTACATACATATATACAATTAGTCAAACAATTAACCACAATGGCGATTTTTTGAAATAGGGGAAATGTGTTTAACTACATTTTTTCAGTTATTTTTTATAAAAATATAAAATAAATAAATTTTTAGTGAATCAAAGATTTGACTTTAATAAAAATTGATAAAACTTTTTTCATTTCGAAAGAAGAAAGTTTGCAAGGCGTCAGAACAAAGATGCGTGAATTTTTATTTAGTTTTAGGTTCCAAACATTGAACTGCAGAATTTTTAAAATTATTAATTACTTTTGTTGTTAATAAAATATTAAATGAATTGAAAACTTGAGGATTTTTGTAAATTTCATATAAAATATATAAGTATTTCCATAGAATGGTCCGACGGGATAGAAAAGTAAAATGTTAATAAAGAAGTATTTTTTTTAAATACCATATTAACGAAATTCATAAGTTTTTATAATAAAATACATTTAACCTTAATTCAAATGTATTATGAAAAATATTGTCTTGAAAACTAAAAATATTTTCGCTTGCTCTCATCTTATTTTAATGATCCTCCTTTCTTTGCCAAAATATTGTAAAAAAAATCGGCAGAACCTACCTTTTGTCCAAACATATAGCTTCTAAAATGCTATCGAAACTTAAAAAAGATAAACATAAAATTGGAGGTTTCTTCAATATTTGCAAATAATTCATAAAAATTTCCTTCAATTGTGTATCCTTACAAATAATTAAGCAAAAAGCAGGTTTTACAAAAGTGAGTTAGACGAAAAATATTTTTTTTTCGAACTATATAAATAAATACTGACGGAAATTAAAAATTTAAATACCTTTTAAATTGCTGGTAAAACCATCTGCAGAAAATAATGTGAGTATTTAAAAAATAAAGTATCTTTGTGATTGCTTTACAAAAAACTGTAGATCATACGCCAAGTCGGTCGTTCGCCTGCTATTTTTGCCAAATTGAATTCACTCCATACAAATTTGTCTGTTCCTTGCTCATTTCGAAATTTTTTCAACCAGATATGTATATTACTGCAAGTACACACTTTTCCACTCTTTCGCCTCAAGGTAAAATAAACAAAAGCGCATTCCTTATACATACACACGTACATACTCGTATGTACAAAAGTAAATAAAAATTTGAAAAAATTTTCATTGAACATTCTTGCTTTTACGCTGCACTAAAAATTTTTATAGACACATTTCTCTATGAGGTATAATATTTACTTGTACTTGTTTGTAGCTCATCCGGAAAGCACTAATGCCGTCATCTTTGCGAAATTCTGAAATGAAAAATAAATTATATTTACACATACATCGTTATACTAAAATATAAAAATATATGTTATGTACAGATTTTTCTTTTTTGGATTTGGGAGCGCTTGTTTTGCAGGAAAGTATCAATTAGGTTTTAGAAATCATTCCATAATTTTTATTAAATAACAACATCTTGTATTTTTCCAAACAAATTACAAGATTTGTAGCCAGTGCAAAGTGCATAACGCCATAAATTCATAAACACTTAGAGATGGACGTATGTATGGGTGTACGCTTGGTTATATATATACATACATACATACATATACATTCATACGTATGTAAATATATAAAAGAACTTGTACAGAAAAGGTAATAACCCAGCAAACATATGAACAGAAATATTTTATAACATTTGATGACCTTATTTTTCAATTTGACTTTGAATAACCGACTTCCCAAACGTTATTCCTCAGCATGTCCTGATGTTGATGGAAATTTAAAATTTTCATAACAAATTGATATTAATTTGAGAATAACAATCGAACTAGCCAAAAAAATCAATATAAAAAAATGTCATTTAAATTGCGAACACTTTCCTGCGCATTTTGAAATGCTGTTGGGAATTAAAATTGCAGATTTCGGAGAAGCATTTTATATTAAAAGCATCTCAAGTTGATTTCAAGCAAAAATGTTTGTTGGGAATGATAATAATTCGTATTTATGTATGTATGCTCGTGTGGCGATTGCGCGATATTTATGAGCTTTAAAAAAAATTATACATATATATTTGCAACTAACTATCTTGTAAATCATGCACTTTTAAATATTCTCACATTTTTCAAATACTTCAGTATACATACATATGTACGTATTTTTCGATTATGAGTTATGTCGTCTGCTAAACGATATTTATTGACTCTAAATTTATAATAAATTATAGTTTAAATTTTTATGGTTATACATAGTATTGGCAGTTGAAAGTACATATGTATGTATAAGACAACTTTGCTAAGTGTTGTCCATTTTTTAATAGTTTTCAATTGTAATGTTCGAATTTTCATTGAGATTATATTTATGTGTAATTTTCATTTAAAATGTTAATTATGTATGATATCTGCAAAGTCGCAAAGACTCCTTTTAATTTCTAGATTAACTCCGGCGTTTGTTAAAATCTCTCAAACACTTAATAAAATAAGTATTCCTTTGTTTTTGCCCAATTTTATTTCAGTGCAAATAGGCCTGTAAAAACTAAATTTCTGTAAGCAATTTCCATTAAAAGCAGAACCTTTTACTTTGCAGCAATATAAAAAAGACATCCTTGTAAATTGACAAAACGTATTTTCTTGTACCTAATTTATTTGATTTTTCATATATTTTTGACACTTAAAACAAAATATCTAACTTTAAGTGATGAGGTATAAAATAAATTGAAAGCATACTTAAATACATTTTATATTTCTTATTTAACTGTGCGGGTAGATTTCAACAAAATTGCAAGTGTTCACTTCAATATTCGGATATTTTTTCTCAGTTTAATATTTGGCTTGCATTTTCACGTCAAAAGTAGTTGAAGTGTAGGATCGGCCAATTAATAGAATTATTCGGATTGATAAGTATATATAAATTTATACAAAATGAAAAGATGAATGAAGTTCACCATCGACTTTATTATAATGAAGGGACCACTCCTCAATTTTGAAGTGTTAAATATAAACGAAAGCTTCCTATTCAGTTCTCAAATCAACAATGTGATAGTGAAATGAATTCGCGAGAGAAAGCCTACTACTTAACCCTAGATTTGAGAACGTCTGAAGTGTCCATTGGTTTAAGCTATGTCTTTTCTGTTTCTCTTAATCAACTAACTGAAAAGAAGCTCAAGTACGACGGCCGTTAAGAAAAGATGCCTCTGTAGGCAATAAATTGCTTTATCTACTATAAACTTTGAGTTAATTCGGCAAATATATACTTACATTACCAAACATGAAGCATTTTATTGGTCTAGAGTCCTACGAGAAAGAAATGGCTTTATTCAATAAAGTCGTTGAATTTGGGCGATAATCACTACGAATGGGTTAAAGAATGAATGTTTATCAAAAGTGTGTATGAAGCTTTACTTGTATGTAGTTGCAGTTCTTGTATGTTACTCATGACTTTAGACTACTTCAAATCTATTTTATTCTCAAATTTTGATAAATAGAACCATGAACTTGTGAACTCGGTTAACCAGGTCGTGGGAGATTCCTTCGAAATTAAATATATGATTATGCGGGCAAAGTGCTTTCGGATCAAATTTTATTTGGCTCAAAATAATTAAATCACGAAATCGCAGTATATTTGCTCGAGTTATAACTTGGAGATAACTAGGAATTGTAGTGAACTAAGTCAAATCGCTTTCAAACTTAGAGTGATGCACTAAGAAGTTGCTGCATGGAAAGTTTTTTTTTTCATAAAAAAAAAGAACCATAATACATACTCGTAGTTTAGTGGTTGCAATATTTTATTTATCTGGGTGTGTCATTTTGTTATATATGTTAAACTTCTTCTCTTTCTTATTGGCACTGTAAATGCCAAGGTGGCAATATTGGCAATTCTTTATGAAGCCAATTCTCCATCCACTTGGTCTTTCTAATGTAGTGAAGAATTGTTTACAAACAAGATTTCTTTTATTTCTATTAAGTGTCTTGGAAATATTTGCGTATCAAACAAAAAGAGGACCTTCAAGGGTTGGGCCGCTTTTATCCATTCGGATGACATGATCTAATTAAATATATTTTTTATAGAAGTCAAGAAGTTTGATTCATTTCCAATATCGACAATTTGTTAAGCGAAATTGACTGCTAATAGACTCCTAGTTTATTGATATTTTCGATCAGCCATTTTGGCGTTGCTTTATTTATGTTGTTAGACTAATTGATAGAGAGTAATTTGGTTAAAGAAATTACGAAGAAATGACGACGTATTAATTAACGAGCTCACTGTGGAACCAAGCAACAGTGAATTCCGCTGGCAGTGACACTAACAGAAACTGCGACTTGACTTCTATTCTTAATTAAAATTAAACAAGTTGCTGTCTGAAATCTTAAAGTAGATATTATATAGATTTACAATTATGAAAAACCTAAACGTGCGCACATTATAAGCTAATGAATATAAAAATTAAAAAAAAAAAAAACAATTTGTACTCTAAATCTAACTATTTGTTTTTTAAGAAATAGGTAAAGTAAAATTGTTTTGCTTTGAAATACACATTCAAACTATTTCTACATGATATTCTCATGTTCCGAAATCATATAAACTTTCCATTGCCATTACTCAATGAGTTTTTGTCTACAACCACAAATTTTACATAAATAAGTTGTTGCAATATATACATACATATGTATATATGTATATATGTATGTATATAAGTAGCGGTATACCAAATGTACTGCAACTTTTTCCAACAATTGTAAATTGAAAGCGGCAAACAAGTTTTCCGACGAAAAGTGCATTTTAACCTTCACTGTTAGGGGATTGTGCGCTTGGGTAGGTGCATGGCGGATATTTGAGGATTAAAATGTACTTACGCTACGGAAAAAGTAAACTCTAAAGAACTAAAGTTAAACTACGAAGAAACTTCTAACCACTAAACTCTTACTTTTTCCTTAGTGATGGTTTGGCTGTGGGAATGTGTGTATGTTACTAAATCTCCTACATACATAAATAACTATATCAACACAGTAAAAAATCTTTTCATATTTTTAATAATAATTTTTCTTCTTGTTTTCCAATAAGTAGAATTTGTATAAGGAATTTATTCTATTGCTGCTTTCGTATATACATATAAATACTTGAGTCTTGCACGACTTCTGAGTTTCGAGAGCCCAAACATTATTAGTTTTTGCTAATCCTTTTTGCACTGTAACTCGAATTTTTGAATAAAGAAGAAAGGTTTTTCATCATTACAGAACGAACAGACTTATACAAAAAAAAATTTAGGAATTATTTAATCTAACATCACTTCCTAGTTTGAGAGTTGGAAATGTGAATCGAGCTCTAAAATTTAAAATCTCTTCACTGCTTAGTCCGAGTAGCCGGAAGAAAAAGAATTTGTCTTCATAATGTTTCAAGAAATTTATTTGTTATACCTATTTTCTGGGTATTTATGCCGATGTGCTTTAGGTGTTATACTTTTTACTCTAAATTAACGATATTCAAAAATTAATTAAAAAGTTTTGATGACGGTTCCGATTTCGATATCGATAAATAACCTAATTGAGAATAAAAATATTATATAAACTAGTAGAAGTAAGAGAAAAACGTATAATTAAACTGAAGTTTCGACAACCATTGGTAGCCGCTCAAATTCTAGGCTCGAGTCTCAGTTGCTTTTAATATCGGTCGCCCCCTCGCTAGGCAATGACAAACTTCCGAGTGCATTTCTACGATGAAAACCTTCTCATAAAATACAATTGGCGTTCGTAGTCGGCCTACAGCTGTAGGTCTCAACAGGAAACCTCGACCTCGGAAAGCTGCAATCGAAACAAAAAGCCACACACTTCACCACTCGACTCTGTCGTCTGCGAATGATAATCAGGAAAAACTGAAAAAGGGACCCTTTCGTAAAGGCGAGACACCATTAAAGCGTGTTACTAAATAGAAGGAAATAAGAAAACAATTGTTTCTCCCCTAGGTTTAAGGTAGAGACAACCTTTTGAAAGAAGGCTAGAATAATGTAACAAAGAATTAATATTGAATATTATAGAGTGAAATCTGTATATGTACATGAAAATATGGTAAATTACACCGACCGACAAATGAAAATTATTAAAGCGTTGTTTTTGCCCTATCACATCAGATTTTTTTAAAAAGGGTAAAAAGCCTTTATTTCAAAATTTAAAGAAAAAGTAAATAATTATTGATATAGTAATATTATTGATTATAATTATATTACAAATACATATATTCAAGCATTTACAAAGAAAACATTGAGTCTAAACTATTAGAGTGACATCTTTTACGACTGCGTGTATTTTTTTTTATCAGGAAAAAAATCCACATGTGAATCCAGAAAGTAAAGTTCTATACTCTTATTACACCCCTATTTTTGATACCTATCTAATAAGTTTGCAACCTTATATTTATAGTCAGGGTGTTTCTTATTTCCTAAAAAATTGTTTACAACATCTTTGAACGCCAGCCAAGCATCTAATTTTTCATCAGCCATCAAAGATCTGATTTGTGGTCTATCGAACACTCCTTCTTTAATTTTTGCATCAGATATTCTTGGAAATGCTTTCCACAAGTATAACAAAATGTATCTGCATTATAATGACACTTTCTTGAAGACATTTTGTTTTTTTATAAGATTTTTAACAACAAATCATTGATAAAATTGATTAAATACTATTTAACCCGTTTCGAATGGGTGTATCGTTGTTGCAACTAATATATTTTCTCACGAGAGTCGTATCACTCGAGAAAAGAGCGCCAAATTCTAAAATTTTATTTATTTTTGTCAAAAAATTTAAAATATCCAACATTGATGTGATACGATAAAATGAGGTCTGATTTCGTGATCAGCACTACCAAATTGGTAAAAAAAATTAGTCAGACCTTGAACAAGGAAAATGATGTCGGCCGGTGTTATTAAAGCATATACATAATTTTTATTATTATTATTATTGTGAAGGGCGCAGTAACTTTAAGACCTATTGTGTCCCCTACTTGGACTAAACAATTTCCGGTGATTATTCAGTCAACAGTGTTCTGTAAGAATTCCTTAGATCATTCTCAAATATTTCCTTGATATTCACGATATGCATTCTCTGAATCTTGTTTGGTTGTAAGTACCCAAAAGTGATTTGGAATGCCTAGTACACAGACATTGCCCCTTTTCCTAACCCTGAGAAAGGACACAACAAACATATTTATATACGAGTATCTAAGTCTCTATCTAAATTTCTAACTTATCAGCGTTCATTTACACCTTCTCATTTATTACTCCATCGCCTGCATTCTTCTTTGTTAGATTTCTATTATTTTCCGACTTCATATCAGCACATATGTAAGCCCGATTTCTTCCACTAAAATGTGCTGCACTTTTCCACTTTTCCACACTTTCGAGTGCATAATACAAAATGAGGGTATAGTAAAATCAGAGCTAATGGAATTATGTGGCCATAAAGGAGCAGCTTGAAGAGTCTAAAGGTGAGATGATTGCAAAGTGTAAGTAGGAGTGCAGGTGGATGTGAAGCCGAAAGTGTTGAGCAACAAAAGAGTTAGCCGCATAAATGCATAAAAAATATATGCAAATTTTCATGTGGATGCAAAGCAGAGATTGGGGTTGCCGCTTGCTCATACCGAATACTAAGGTAGGCAAGAAGTGCAGGCGAAGGCGATTTGTAAGGGAAGTGCATAGTTGCGCAGCTGGATTTAAAGTGTAGAAAGAGTAAATTTGTAAAATTGCAACAAAAGTAAATTGCGAAAAATGTGAAGGACGAGTAGCGCAAATGTAAGGAAAGATATATGAGCGGGCAACAGCTGCTATCAGTTGGGATTTTCTGTAATGAAAACTTGTTGTGCAATATAAGTGACTGAGTGGAGGTGTACAAGGAAAAACATAAAGATGGAGAAAAGCATAAACAATTGCCGAATAAATTTGTGTGTATGTGTGTGAATGTGTGTAAATAGTTTTAATTAACTTCGGTTTTTCTAGCTTTAAATTTGAAATACTGACAATATTACACACATTGTTTTTGCTTGCTTTTGTCGCCAGTTTGTTCATCAATTTTAGTGAAATAGAGTAAGTACAATTGCCTAGCGTTGCTGTGAGTTACAATTGAGTTTTTGTAAGAGCATATCATGTCGCATGATGAATTCATATAAGAGCAAGTTTATAGCTGATTTCTTCTTCTAATATTCGCCTTGGTGTTTGAGAATGTTAGGAACAGGAACAGGAGAATGTCAGCTTCGTGACATTTTAATTCTCGATTTCGATGATTACTATCCTTCCATTTTATTTTGACATTACTACCACCCAAATAAATTCGTTTTGTCATATCGTGGTGGAATTTATTGAAAACAACGACTACAGCTAACAGGCAAAGACTTGCATACTTTTTTTATTCAACAAACTTTTCAAATTTCGAAAAAGGAAAATATAAATAATGTACTCTTCTTCTGTGTTGAATAGCAATTTAGTTCTATTACAAGGATTGACAATAAGATTGACGGGTTTTAAGAACTGTAGCACATTGGATAATATACTCAGACCTTATTTTAAGAGAAAAATCACCGATTTTAAAAGAAACTGAATGAATCATATTTCAGGACATTCGGCAGTAGGTCGGCATTCAGTAGTTTTCTATGCTGACATCAGACATATACGAAATACATATCTTGATATAGCAAGACTTCCCCGTAGTTACATTGGACTCTTTCTTACTTACGCAAACGCGATTCGAACTGAACTCGACGTAGTATGTCAGTTTTGCTTAGCAACACCAATTATAAATATTAAATATTTTTCCTAGTAAAGCTCGTATAGCTTATCGTTCCATCATCGGCGAATTGCAAAGGCGTAAAAGAAATTGACTGTGCTCATTTGGTTGCACAGTTCGATGAAGCACTCGAGGACAAAAAGGACTTTATGTGATATCAATGTCAATGTTAAAGTCTGGCAGTTGTAGTGCTTGATCTACTAAATTTTTAAGATTTAATTATCTATTCCAAAATTTGGTATAAAAGCCGCAAAGCAATGAATCTCGATAACGTCAAAAGCTCAATTAGTTTCAGTTACAGCGGTCGGCATTAAATAATACTGGTTTTCCATTTATTTTTTTATCTTCAATTTACAATTGCAGGGGAAATATATCCTTCCAATTGAACTGATTATCATATGTTTTTCTCCACAGTATCCGTTTCTCTGCATCTTTCGCGATGAATGAAAAAATAAAAGATAAATGGCAACCATATCAATTTTATTCCTTAAATATTGTTTTTACCGTATTTCTCTTTTGATACAAATTATTTCGTATTCTTATTTTCTTTTCGAATGTAACTACTTTATAAGAGTTGGTAATGATTTTTTCTAAAATTTGTGTGTTTTCAATTTTGAATGTAAAAGTAATAAGTGGTAGTAAAGCGGTTAGTTGGACGGTGCGAGTTAGAACTCTTTTATATGAACATATATTTTCGTTAGGATGGCCTCACAGAATTAAATATTCAATAAGATTACTGATTAAGAAAAATCCAAAACTTTAAATATCCAAAATTTCCCATATACACTCTAATTTCAAAAAGCCCGCAATTTTTTCTTCTGAGCAAAACTTGATTCGACTCACACTCCCTAATTTTTTCCTGCAGATGACAAATCTTTGTATATTTAATTCGTATAAATAATTTGTGCTTGAGATAGAGAGCTGACATTTGAGATGTGTTTTCTGATTTATCTAAGAGGATGAACAAAGAAAAAAACCGCCGATGACGTTTTTAGATTTATAATTTAATTCGGGAATCTCTCCGTGCAGTAACTTTCATTACAAAAAAAAATTTTTTTTAGGTATGAACAAAGTTTTGAAAAACCAGTTCAGGGCAAAACTATTTATCTTTTAAATCTCTTTTTCACATGCGCATATTTATATACGAAACAGCAGGCGTTTATTGCATTAAATCCCCCAAGAATAACCGCTGTAGTTGAAATATTGAATAGCAAAAATGTAATTGAAATAATACGAAAAAAGCATGTCAATGAAAAAAGAAAGTAAACTATTTTTTCTACCCACTTTCGTTACGAATGTAAGTACCACTGCACTACGAATATAATTAACTGAATTGCAGTTGTCCATTATTCCACTTCAATTTTAGAGGCACCAAAAATTTAATAGTTTGACCGCTAGAAAAGTATTCAAATATTTATTATGAAAAAAAGATACTGTCAAAATAAAAGCACCCACAATTGTAGGATTGCATAAATTTGTTTGCGTGCAAATATATTCATTATAAATAGTATTACATGCATATGTATAGTAAATATTTGTGTATGTGCATGAATTAGAAGGGAAGACAAAAACTACTAAAATCTATTCAATCATGAATTTTTAATGTTTATATTTTTTTAAATGCTTTTATTTTTCAAATTGCGTAGATACTAACGTATGTATATGTATAATCTCTTTAAACGTATGATGATTAACGTTATATTGCTTTTTTGTTTTTTAGATGATTTCACGCAGGGTTTTTTAAAATACAATAAATAACGTTAATATAAAGAATTCTGTTTGCGATTTAATGAGATTAGGAATACAGGTCGTTGATTACGTTAATCACCTAGCAGGGTCGCTAACATATCAATGGAACTTCAAAAAATAGCTATCCGACTGTTTGGACGAAATATTTGATTTTTGATCCTTAAGTCAAGAATACAAACAGTAAAACTTTTCTTAAAAAAAGTCAGAATTTAAATTATCGAAATTGCACCAATGGGAGAGAAAAAATGTCTACGTGACACCACAGTTCATATCATGTGAAGCGAACATAGTTTATTGTTGTAATGTAAAGTCAAGCATATTAGATAGAGCTTTAAAACTTTTGATACTCCAACTTTCAAAAGTCTACGATGCCTTTAAAAACACCGAGTTTTTGCTATTGCTTCGTAATTTATAAAATTTATTGTTATTTAAAAAAAATGTATTTTACTTACTATTTCTTTATAAAAATATAGCTTATGGTTTAACTAAAATTGTATACAACCAAAACTTTGTACACAATTAAATGCGCAACAAATTTAATGAGAATTTTCTTGTTCTCTCAGAACTTTTAGACAATTTTATAACCCTTTTAATTTTAAGCCCAAAGAGCAGATCTCAAGTGCCGACAAAATACCTTTGAATTTTGGCTTTGTTTTTTTTCGATATCAGTGTTACACATTTTCTTCCATAAAATGAAAGTTTGTAATTGATGTTTATGGAACTTACTCCTTTAGCATGTCTTTCGATTTATTCAGCGAAACATATAAAGTTTAAAAAGCAGATCTCAAGAAAAATTTCCCATTATTTCTGTTGCTTGAAAAAGTACTTTGTCGCTGCCGTAAATTTTATTGAAGAAATAAATATACAGAATGTTTTTAAAATATGTCGTTTTATATGAATTTTTATATTTTCTTGGTAGCTGTATACTAAGCTTAAATAGTAAGTTACAATTGCAATACTATCCATAAAACCTGTCGAAAGCTTCGAAAAGTGCTAACCGCTCTTTTCCTTCATTTTCTTCAATTGTGGATGTGTGACGTCAGCGAATGTCAAACACAGAGGAGAGCAGTAGCGGCACCACGATTGTCGCAATCTCTAAACTGTATAATTCTGGTTCCTCAGAATATCTTTTCCGTTGCAAAAGTTCCCGACTGTTTTTTTTTCACTTTCATTTTGTTTTCGAGGCTTAAGCGCTTTTGGGAACAAAACTACGATTATGATATTCAGTTTCGATTATAACTTTTGCGCTCGTACCTGGCTCTAAGCATCTCTCCTTCTTTGGGAAAAAGCAAAGAGCTACTAACATTTTCAAATGACTTGCTAAAAAATAACTAAAATATTCAATAAATTATTTCAATTAGTCGGCATGCCAAATATGCTTGCAAATATTCTATGAATTCTATTTAAAATTTTATACTACGCTCAGCAGTAGAAATTTCCAATCGAATGCATTTACATACATAGTATATCTAATCCAACCATCATACTTTGGGGAATGCGAAAATTACTGATTCATAAAATTATATTCCCTTTTGCGACTGTAACTTTATTTCATGCGGGCGATTAAATGCAACGACAGCAAATTTATCAACCATAAAATGACCAATAAAGGCGAGCTTGCGCAGTTGCTAACCAAAGCTAAAGGCAGCCACCAGGTTGCAGGCGACCACTACAGTTGCCAGCTCATTAGCCAAGCAATTAGTTAGCGATAGACACAACTTGTTGCCAGAATACGAGTGTACGAGACCGATGTGCAGAGTGGCGAAAGGGGATAGCGGCTGGCTGATAAGCAGATCGCATATTACAGCTGCACCGGACGACACTAATTGAATCGATGGCGCATAAACATAAACACAGTTGCACATGAAATGCATCAAAGCTGCTTCATACTCGTACATCCATTCATGGTTGGTGCTGTGTGTTGCAGCTTTAAAAGCCGACGGACGACATTCAAAGGTACATACATACACACATATGTACGAGTATGCATAGATGGTTTATATGGCTTTTAAATTAGCACATGTCTCGTAGGCGGATGTTTATGTGTGCGTCACTTCATGTATGTGTGCATATATTTGTGCGCCCATGATGCTGGTTTAATTAATTTGAGTCGGAAATTCGCGTGCTCATCATGTTTGCCAAATCAATTTTCTCCATTTGCAACGCACTTCCGGCGGCGAGTGGGCAGCAGTTTGCCTTCAACCGTCAGGCAGACGGAGAGACAGATAGACAGACGGCTACACAGATAAATCGAAGGGCGGTCAACTAGTTAGGCAGCAGAGGCAACCAGCCAGAAGCGCTTGTCAATGGAGCCTCAAAAGTTTGTGGTTCAGAGGCCACATTGTCAGTGGGTGATATTCAAATTAAGTTGCCGCCATTGTTGTTGCCATCTCGCCTACATTGCGTTTGTGCTCTTGCTGCTTGCTTTTGTGCTCTGCCGCTTATCGCACTGTGTACACTGCGGTGTGTGGGTTCGCGGCCACTTGCAGCTGCAGTAGATATGTATACGAGTATATGTATGTGTACAGGTGCTGCCCAAACATGCAACTTCATCCTGCCAAAGCAAACACCTTGCCAACGTACATGCACTTGATCCGCCCGTTTTATACACCTACAAGCTAAATATGCATGCGAATCAAAGTACATGAATCTGGAATGTTTGTGCATTCATATGTAATTACACCCACATCATGTATTTGCATGCAACATGCGACCTTAGTCCAAGTTTGGTTGCGCTCCTTTCGCTTCTTTCGCTCTCTGCACGTACATACTCGTCGTCGTAACATTTTGCCATTTTCAAATAGTTGTTAATTCCAGTGAAATGCATCGTTGACAGTGCAACTAAAGTCTATAAATAGTGTTTGGCGCAAAAAAAAAAAATATATTGCACTTGCAAAAGACGAGTTTGGTTTCAAACGAAAAGCAAAGCAAAACATTGGAATAAAAGGAATATTTAAAAATTAAGCTTCACTTGAAATGTTAAACGCATTTATTTTATTTTCGGCGATACGGCAATCGTCTTCAGAATAAAATAATTTAACAAATAAAAACTGTTCTCGAACCACGAAAAAGCCAAATTTAAAATGGAAAGGTCGCCAAAATCTCTATTATCGAATTTTTGTTTTATTAAATTTATAATGATTTTCAATTTAAATAAAAAAATTCATTTAAACTAAGGCCTCAAACTTTGCACAAAATGTATTAAAGTTCTACAAAAATATCTTACGATCTTCCGCATTTTCTTCCATATAAATAAGTCTTGATAATGAGTTATATCGTTGATAAATCTTTAAATCCTGGCTATGTGGAAATGGATTGTGTTACTGCACAGAGGTTTAACCTGGATATGCAGGAAGATTGGGTAGTAAATAACGAAATGCAAATGTGTTTAAATAATTGCACGATCGCTTTTGTACAAAATTTTAAAATTAATTTTCGATATGAAACACATTACCTTACCACCGATAAAAATAAATAAATTGTGAAAGGGCGCTGGTAATGAAATGCCAGGCAGTGGTCAATTATAGCCACAGCAAGCTTGTACCCGATTATGGTATAATTGAAAGGGCTACAAAAATGCATACTAAAAAAAAAGTTTAAATGTGTAGTTTTGCTGAAATTTGCGCATTTTTAATTTTCAAAAATGTTTGAAACTTTGGTTTGTATGGTTGAAGGAGTTAAATTCTTTGTATTTTAATTTAAAAACCATCAATAGAGGACGTCGTATACATATGATAAGCAGTAAGATTTCAATATTATATTTTGTTAAAATTTTTAGTGGCCATTTAAATGAATAATAATTGACAATTTTATTGAGCTCGTGGCAAGTTTATGGCCACAATGGACGTCCACAATGGACTTTAAATCAGGTCTAAGTGAGCCCCATCTTTGGGCTACCACCTAACCTATGTGAAAAAAACAACAACAGTTTTTTAATGATATAAGTTATATATAGTACTATTTCGGAATTCACCAAATTTCCTCATAAGACTTCTTTTTTTTATTTAATTAATAACATTTTTATTCTTCATCACCACTTTCCCAGCTTTGAGCCAAGGAGCTCGGAGTTGCAGAGCCAACATCTTCCTTGTTGTTTGTGTTTTTATCAATTTTATATGTTTTTAATTTGTTTTACTATGTTTAGAATGCATTTAGGCGTGCTCATCCATGCCTATAAATTTGTTATTTTTCCAAATAAAATCATCCACAAACTGGCCTCGAGCTGAATAAAATTGTGAAAAATTATATTTTGTATACAGAGCTAGAAAAAATTATTAATTTTTGTTTTCATCGATTTTCAATAAAAATTCATTTCATTCTCAAAAGTTATGTAAATTTCAATTTAAGACTTTGTAGCAAACTAAAAAAATAAAAAACTTCCAAAAGAATTTTACTATATAATTTGTTGAAAATTTTAAATACAAATCACGAGAGATTTCAAATTATCGCAATAATGTTTCTTCTAGGTAAATTAAACTTTTACCCAAAAATTCCTGCTGTTCGCGGTATCGATACAAAACACAAGTGTTTTATATAAAAATCGTTGTTAGTAAGTTTAAAAAATTGTATTCGCGAAGGCTTAAATGTTTTATTTTTTTTTTGAGTTGTCAAACCATCAACGAGCTGAAGTTATTTTTTAAAAATCGAAGAATATCAACCTGAATATCAGTGGTGAAGTTTCTATAGTAATAGAAATTGTATTTGGTTTTGAAATACTTTAATAGCAATTTCAGAATTATTCATTAAAAGGGAGCTTTCCTCTCTAAATCCATTTTGTACCTCATAAATTTCTTGTGTTAAATAAAAATTAAATTTCGATTGATTCGTTTTTTCCCCTGTCTGCCAACAAATTATGATGTTGTGGTTTCACTGTATATTGCCTGACAGTTTCGGCTTTTGATTTTGTGATTTTCAGTTGAAATTCCTACCCTCCGTCTCCTCCTGCTGTTATTGAGGTTAGGTGCTGCATATCCTATTCAGTCGTTAACATCTACATTCTCACACACAAACAAGCAAACATACTGAGCAGTTTACTCGTATTTGTACAATTTTAATGAAAATTTAATGCCTGCTGGCTAGCGGAGAATATAAAAGCGAATTCAGTTTTTAGTTGCCTTTGAAAGTTTTCGACTCCATTTGACAGTTAATGTAAATATAGCACAACAACAATTTAGTGAAATATGAATACGTACTTACATACATATTTACAGCAGAAAAACCTTGAATCGACTGCCACGAGTATTTAAAACGAAGTACACTTTTATTAGAGATTGGTAAAAGGTTAGACGTGGTGGCAGTTGGAGCGAGTCTCTTGGTAAGTAGATACTGATTGGAGTAGTGATTGCATATATTGGATGTGTCGTGAATTTTTTTAGTAATATATTATAAATCAGATTGAAATTTTAGCTTAGAATTTTAGAAAGTTGTTCTTTTTAGTTTAAGAGCGATATTAAATTAAAAATAATAATAAATGGTGTTTGAGTGATATGTAGCTTTTACTGTATTTGACAGTTGGTCAGGGCGTATGAGTAATATTTGGACTAATGAATTACATATTTTCCAATAAATCAATAATAATATTATCAGCCGTGCTCCCAGTTTCACAATCACAAATTTTCTTGTGGATTCGGTTTGAAATCAGATATTTGGTGCTCCCAATTTCACATTCACATATGTACATCTTTGTGAATTGAATCCGAATGCTTTGTTGTATGTGAAATGAAAATTAATGACAAAAAGTGTTTGAATGTTTAATTATTTTCGATTATAATAATTTTTTGAATATTCTTTGATGTGTGTAGAAGCCATTTATGACATTTCTGTATTAGTTATTCGTTGAAATATGCGTATTTTTAAGTGTCCTGCTGATGACTCCTCAAAAAAGCATACATACATAGCTGAATCCGAAAGGGAAATTTCAACAACCGCTGTTTGTGAATTGCCACAACGATAACCGATATGTGTGACAGGGATGATCCGATATGCGAATAAATTTTTGAAATTGGGAGCACACTAATTCACTTTTACAGAAAATTTTTAAAATCACATTGTGGAATTGAAATGTGAAACTGGGCTGTATATTTTATTTATTAAAACAGTTTTCGTATAATACGATTTTATTGAAAAAAAAAACGAATTTCTGCTACATTGTTATTTTTTTTAAATTGAGTTTTCCAAATATTTCAATAATGCGTTTTACTAGCAGAGATATTTCAAATTCAAAAGTAATTTAAATTTTTCTTTGTTGCAAAACAATACAAAAATATTAATTTTAGGGGGGAGAAATAACGAGAAAAAAAACGAAAAGGTGCTTATTTTGTATAACTTCTTGACGCCCGTAACTCCGTCTGCAAAGCTTAGACCTTTTCCGAATACTTTTCCTTCATTTTTAAAACTAAAAATTAAAAGCAATTTTTTAACATAAAGTTTCCAATGCAATATTGGGCAAAAACAACATTAATAAAATGATCAAAAATATTTTAAAAATAATTTTCCTATATGTGAAGGGAAAAGTTAAAACGAACCAACGTTGCAAGCATTCGAATAAGTTTTTGAGATAAACGGATTTGAAGTGAAGAAAATATCTTTGATAGTCTTGAACGTTCTTATCGCATGAAACTCCCTACAGGGTCGCACTTTACTAATTTGATATCAGCATTAAATTGGTGAACTAGTCTTTTTCAATATCTTCCACAATTCACCAAAGATTTAATATTACCTTCTTAAAACTCAATACAGTTACTGAAATATGGCTGTAGGGATAAATCGATATCATAAATTAAGGTATCGATACCTACTCAGTATCGAAAATATATCGAGTACTTGATACAAGTACTATAATTTTCCACAGTTTTCAAAGTTATTGTATTTGTTTTCACAAAATATATACATTTTAAGAAGATTACTTATCTCTTAAAATTCTTTCATAGAAATAGAATACATTTTTACAAGATTAATAGATACAGGTTTTTCATATAAAATAAGTATATACTAAAAACATCAACTTTTTCCTGAAATGCATTTTCGATATTTTGATAAACTTCTAGCAGAAAAAAGTATCAGTACGAAAATACTTCGTAAATTGAGAAAAGTATCGAGTATGTACATACTTGGATTTACATCGATCGATTCATCCGTATATGGCAGTCTAATTAAAAAGCAAATATTAAAATCTGATTATGACTTCATGGACAGAATTTTATAAACTCAGAAACGATTGAGCTATTAACATTTTTAAACTTGTTAGCTTCGACATCCCTAACTCTGAAACAACTCAAGAAACATGTTGCAAACGGAATTGATCTAATCGTATTTATCAAGGCAGATTTAACAGGTAACCCCAGTAGAGTTAATAATTTAATTTTTTTCATTTATATTTATTGTGAAACTTTGTTTTCATTTGACAAAAACAAAAAAAATTTGTTCACATCTGATTCGTGCTTTGTAGTGGAAAAATATATTGTGCATTTTGCTCATGAAAGGCATAAATATTTTGTATATTTGCGTTGTGTAGTTTGTGCCCAACTTGCACAGAGTTGGGAAAGTGTGTTTTCAGCTGGCGTCGAGTTAAATTTTACATTAATTAATTGCAAAAATATTGAGTTTAAAAATTTCTTTTCTGCATTTTCCTCGGATTTATTCTTACATTTACAAATAATTTTAATATTTTATTAATATTTACTTATTACAAAGTTTTTCACAAATAAACGCGTTTTGTGCTTTTGTGTATTTCTAGCAGTTGTGAAGCTACTTCAAATGTTTGGCGGTATTTAAGGTGTCCGTTTGACATGCAGGTTTAACTAATAAGGAATAACATCTAATCAGCGCATATTTTTATAAATTTTATTTTCCATAACATATGTACATCATCTACTACGTTTTCTTAGGGCGTTATGAAATCTTAGATTAATCATTTCCTTAAGGGAAGAATAAGCCTGGCTAGTCGGACTCATAAGAGTCAGCATTATCATTTACTTATTAACACAGATACTTTTGTGTTAAGTGACTTTCACAACAAACAACACTAACAACATTGGAATAATATTAATGCAATGTGGTTGTCAGCAGTGGTATTATGATTTTAATTGATTGCACTCAATGATAAATCATCTGGATACACACATACACACATACATACATACATAAGTAGTACATCTGCATAAATCAATTTAGTACACCAAAGGCCACAATACAAATTGGCAAGGTGTAAATAAATGATAAAGGGTGTTTTTTTAGACATGTGGTTTTTAAGAAGAAATTAAATTTAATGAAATGGCCAAGAATTTAGCTTTATTATAAAGATAAGGGTTTATCATTATGTTTTAAAAATGATTTCGGGCAAGTGACCACGATTAAATTCCAGCCGAGAGGACCAATTTTTGACCACTTTTTGCAGCTTTATATCAGGAATAACGCGCCGAATATCCAGTTCCGAGGTGTATTGAAATAGCAAATCAAACTAAGTATAAATCAAGTATCTGCTGAGAGAAAGGCTAACTCCGAAAAAAGTATTGCCTCATTGAAAACCACACGTCTAAGGAAAATACCCTTTAGATAGTGCACTACTACACACATAAATACTCGTATGTACGAACATATAGTAACAATTTGTATTGAATTGTATGTTTGTATTTGTGAGTATTAATGTGCATACGTGACTTACGTGAAGGATTTAGAATTCGATTTATGCATGCAAAAACGCCTTGAGTACTTATTAGGCGCATGCTTAGTATTGAGAATAATCAAGAGTGACAATGTTTTTAATTAAGAGTTCAGTCAATATGTCATAGACACGTACACTGATACATGCAAACGAAGATAGTATACGAGTATGTTTTATTAATGTGTTGTATTCATAGACAACTGCATAATTTCTAATTTCAAAATCAGCTGCAGGACTAAATTTTCAAAAGTTTTGAAGCAGTTTTTCTGTATTATAAAGTGAAACACCAAACAGGAATTTCCTTATTGAAATCGAACTAGTCCGCAAAAGACCAGACTTTTATGAACTACAAAACGATGCCTTATTTTGTATAACAATATTTATTGTATATATAAATTACTTGTATACATCAACTAATTATTCGCAAATTTAAAACTGCTAAATAAAAATATGTACAATTGTAAATCATACTTAATTCTTGAATTTTTTTTTAACTCCCTTTTTTGGTTCACAATTGAACTGGTATTTCTTTGTCTGTTTTGAACTGGTAAGAGACTGGTTTGTTTGGTTCGTAATTGGACAAGTATTATTTTGCTTATTTAGTACTAGTATGAGACTGGTACACTTCTGATCAAAATCTGACGAAAACAAATTGGCTAACTAGTTCGGCTTGCGATGGATACTAGTTGTGAAATAGTTTAAAACTAGTACATTTTCCTACATAATAGTATTTTTACGCTACGAATATTGTTTTATATTTTATAACAATTATTTCTTATTGTCCAAAAGTGGCTACTAAAAATTATAAAATTTATTTTCAAAGTGAATTTCACCCAAACTAACTTTGCTGAAGACATTACGTGTTTGGACGGTTTTTTTTGTGTACAAAGTAGAAAAACATTCAAACAAGACTTCCAAACAAGAATTTCGCGATACATTTTTTGTGGTAGATTTTAACACTCTAATTTCTAGAATCTTTAATGAGAGTCCGTTAAAATGTTAAAATGCAGTTCTCTCTAACTCTCTAACTCTAAAATGTTCCACGAACATTTCAAGGAGATAATTTTACGATGGTTTAACGAAAATGTTAAACTCTTACTGGTTAAGATAGGTGCGAAGGAAAGCTAATGGTTTCACATTTTGCATAGCTAGATTGCAATTACTTGCATACATAGTATGCTCAAAATTTGAGAAACCTCTCGAATTTTCTGTGAGCGGTGGTATTAGACGAGACTGGGTGAAAAAATGTAGACTGCACAAATCGAATATTGTTTATCTTGTTGTTCAAAAGAAATATAAATAATTTTTTTTCATTTGCTTGAAAAAGTATTATACTGTTGATGCAAATTTTTTTAAAGAAATAAATTTACTAGCATTTTGTTTGAGAGCTTCAGATTGATTTTATAGAAGAAAATTTCTTCTTCATTTCTAGAGTGCTGTATACCAAGCATTACTTCCAATGGTCGAGTGTTATTAAGTTTACTTTTCGAATCTTACAACCGATTTTAATGCTTCTTTTTGATGAGTTAGAAATCTGAAAAGTGAATTAATCCGCGAAATGGCGAAATATTTCTGAGTATATTGAAAAAGTGGAAAGAAAATTGTTAATATAAATGACCTCGCTAGGTGGCGCCAAGGTCCAGATATTGGCAAGTCTCTTTTCTATGCATGGTTTTTTTTTTAAAAAAGTATTACAACAATAGCAACCCTTTTTCTATTGGTTATAGTGATATAACTACGACATAGATTCTATTAAGTGCTTAAGATCATTTATCAAATGCATTTTTTCTTCATTCAATTATATGAGAAAAGTTCTCTTAACTAATTTCTTTACGAAGATTCGTTTAACATCCACTTTGAGCATTCAAAAATGTGCCAGAAAATTTAGCGACACGTGAACCTCATTGAAGAAAAGAAACCCTAAAAGTAGTATTCAAAGATAATTTCTAATTAAGAAGGTAATAGAGTGATTAAAAAAATTTTGTTTTCGTACTCGTTTTGGGTCAGCATTTTACTATCGCCATTGTAAGTCGCACGTAAAAGCTTTAACGCGGCTTCTTTTGACCAAAGCAACTAAACAAACCGATAATAGCGCCAAACAAAATTTTCGTGCAGCCAAAAAATGTTTGGAACCTTTCAGCTACGACTTATGTCCGTAGTCAAAATAAACCAAAACGTAGCAAAAACTATAACTAAAGCTTAGTAAAAACACTTAACCCGATTAAAGGTCAGTTAAGAGCGCCCTTAATAAAGGAAAACGCAGCAAACAGCTAACTTAGTGCTACAGCAAAATTGCTAACATAAATAAGTTTGCATTCTCATTCACGCCAGTCATTACATTTTACGAAACCTTGTGCACTTTTATTCTCTTATAAATATTATACTCGGGGTTTTACTTTGCTGCCAGCACCAGAAAGATCTACAAGTTGCTAATTTACCAAACAAAATATAAAAAAAAAATATTTATTTGCAAGCCACAGGGTAGCTGCGTGTCGAGAGGGGTAAGCGGACGAACGTTTACGTTTTCTGAAACTTGGCCAGCAAAAGTGAGAATAATTGGCGACAGACAGGTCAACTAATTACGTTACGCTATGTGTGCGTGTGTGTGTGTGTGTGTGTGAGGAGTGAGAAACGGTAGTTAATATCATGCTACAGTTGCTGCTGCTATTGCCTACTTTGTGGCGCTTAACGAGCTCTTACTGCTAGTATACTCTTGGTCAGGTCAGCGTAGTTATTAGCGCGGTCAACAGCCTTCGTAGGCCACACTTTCACTCTCGAAAAATATATGTACGTGCATATGTATGTATGAATGTATATTAAGAGGCTGCCACCCAAAACTTTCGCATTACTTGTCCGCTTCCTTCACATTTTCTTTTGCTTTCCACTTACCCATTATCTACAAAAGATTACTTTCTTTTAGCAAATATATCGCATGACATTTTGATCGTTATAGGCTTATCGTCAATTTTTCCATGTAAACGAATCGAGTTTATTGCCCACTCAAGTATGCAAGGGGGAGCAAAGCAAAGAAGAACGTCCTCTACTGTATTTACGAGTAAGTCAATGGGCCACTGAAGGGAAAGTGAAAGTAATGAAACAAACGCCTACAAAGTATTTGTGTGCGAGAAGGGGAGTGGAGCTTGAATGAGCGTGTTTTATACATTTTTACATAAAAAATACACAATTTTTTTTATGTGCAAATGTGCTTGTAGATACTTCAAATACAAAAGTACTGAAACAAGCTTTTGCTCTTTAGCATAAGTAAAAGTAAATTTTATGGAGACTCATTCAAAGGATAAGCTTAGCAAATAGAGGGTGGTCATCATTAGGGGAATATTAAGGTTGTAATCACTGGTTAAGTAATTTGTAGAGGTATTAATGTAGCTTAAGAATTTAATGAATGTCTTAACTTTTTGTTTATGCGAATCGTATTCTCGCTAAGCAAATGATAAGGATATATTTCAGCGCCACGTATGTAGCTATTAAAAAGAATATTTAGTTTCAAGTGCGCTTTTTTTTGAAACTCTTTTAAAGAAATTTTCAAAAAAAAAAGTAATTATTATGATTTAATTAAAATGTTTGTAAGTTAAAGCTACAGTCAGCAAAATAGTTAAAGCACTTTCACATATTGACACATTTGTACAATTTATTTTTCTTTCCATTATTAAAAAATATTTTTCATTGAAAATAAAGTTTATCCGCACACAAAACGCACAAAAACTATTTATTTAATATAATACAAAATTAACAATAGTTTAATCAAATTTTAAATTTTTTTAGGGTATGCAGCTTTTTGCCTAAATAAATTTAATCTGAGAAAGTGTAAGTTTCAAGTATCTACAAGTTATAACTGATTTTTGAGAAATTTTTTACTGGCAGTTTCCTCCATACAACGCAAAACCGCGATTTTTTTTCATATTCAAAAAATTGCGAAAGAGTGCCAGTAAAAAAAAATTAAAAATTAGTGCTAATCCGTAGCTTCTAACAACATGCACTTTCTCAGACTAAAATTGAATGAGCCAAAAAACTGCATACTCCCAAAAATGAAAATTTTTTTTTTATATTTCGAAATTTTAAGAAAAACTTTTTTATTTCACTATCAATTCTGTGCGAACTGAGGATGAACTGTATTTTAATTTGAAGAAAAATAAATTGAACAAATGTGCCAATATGTGGAAGTGCTGTAATTATTTCGCTGATCGTTATAAAAATTAAAAATTTATCTTTTGTCTTGCAATTGAACCTACTTTGCTTAGCTCCTTTTGTTGCTCCGATATTTGAATGAAGGAATATTTAAAATATAGCAGTGCTCAGAAGTCTAATGAGGAGATGTGGTGTTCTCCAAAATAGTACTATAACTTTTACCGTTTTTAGTATCTTGTTTTTTCCTTAAAATCTTTCCTAAACACCAATCAGCCTTAAGTCTCATCAACAATTAAAATTAAATTTTAAAATAACAATAAACATTTAATAAGTAATAACAGGTCACGATATCGCATTTCTATAATTTATGCTATCAGTGTACTTACGGCAGCTAATACGAGAAATGACCCTGAAGATGCCACAACGCTGAAACCGGTTTGTCTCCAAACCAAATTTGACAAGGTATGACGGAAAATCGTTCCAAAATATAGCATTTTTTAATATTCACAATTAAGTGGTTCACGTAATTGAGGTAAAGAACAACTATTTTATAAAATTATTTTTTGTCATCTTTCTTAATGTTAAGCACATTACCAGATTAAAAGATAACCTTGATAATAAAAAAAAAAACAACGATAAACTTTCACCGCCACCACTGCCTTTTAGCCAACCCCTTCTCAATGGTTCTCCCTTTCCTTAGAGGCCTTAAAAGTTGATTGCAATTTAGTTTTGAAATGCGCTAAGAAAAAGACACTTTCGAAACTGCATTTACAATTGCCCTCATTTCTGTCATCTACAGGAGACATTTTACTACCAAATAACCCTTCTTTCATGTATTTTTCTTTATGTAGGCATAAATAATGTTAAACCAACTAACTCGGTATTGTAGTTATCCCATGCGATATCTGAAAAAAATGCGAAGGAGTCAGTAAAATATAGTCGAAACTCAAATCTAATTTTTAACTTCTTGAAATTTGCATTTTATTATACAAAGTTTAAAAATTAAAAAAATCGAGTGCACTTGCCCCATTAAATGCCATGCCAGTTAAAAAAAAAAAAGTAGTGGTAAATACATATATGTATGGGAGTCATATATGCAAAGTTTGAATATGAATGAAAATTACTCAGTTTGGAAATTTGTTGCTTTAAATATGTCTGAAAAGATAAAAAAACTTCATTTAATAAAGTCGAATAAAATAAGGTTAATGTAACCCATTCTTAATCGACTATTAGCATTTTTTGAATCTTTTTCAGAAGGAACCTTGCGTTTATATGCAAGTTGTTTGTGTCCGCAGTGTTCCTTTTTTTGTTTTCGCCCATAGTTATATTTCTTTGCCCTTCCCCACGCTACTCCAACTGTACTGCAAAGATATCGAATTCCCAATAAAAAATCACAAGTCAAGTTCTTTTGTCAAGACTGCGTTGCAGTTGTAGAATTTCAAGCGAATATGTCAGTAGCCAAAATGTGTGTATGAAATGAATTTTTTTCGGTAAGCTGATCAAAAACAAATCTTTCTACACAAGTATATTTTGCGCACGAAAATCGATATTTTGCAATACGTCCATACAGCCATTTCCTACAAACATACCATACTATGTAGTATACATACATATATGTGCAAATAGAATACATATACGGATTCAATTTCATGTCGGTACGTCAAATTGAATGGCAGAAAACAATTTCAGAGTTTACTATGTATATGGCCAGTCGACCACTCGTTGACAAGTAAACACATTTGACAAAATAAAGATTAATAGTGATATCGAATATATGTATGTATGTATTAAAAATACACCTACACAAGTGAGTAAATACACAAACGGGATTTTTTTGTATTGCTTTAACTTTTATGAAGCAAGATAATCAAACTAAAAGTAATACTAATACAGTATTCAATATGATTTTGTCACGAATATGGAATATCGGGAAATTTTAATATAATAAAATATAATATTACAAACAAAATGATATGTGTGCAGCACTATGATTTTATTAATTTATGCGTAAATTATTATGTTTTTGGGTAATGAAGATGAGTCGGCCAGGTCGTATGAGTAATATTTTCCTTGAATATTCGTTGGTCGTTCCTGTAAGTACTTCGGTTTTAAACCAAAAAGAAATGCAACACACAAAACTATCAAATAAAATTTTAAATTTCTGTATAAAATCCAATAATAATCATAGCTTTTTTTGAACAATATTTTTGAAAATTTATTTATTTCAAGAGCAAGCAGCTTAAAAATGAGTGCTCTCATACGCATTATAGCCGTTTAACAATTGACATTCATAGAACCCTCTACCGCCCCCCGCCCCCCACAAAATAAGCGTCAGAAGAAATGACAGAAGAGCAGACAAACAAACAAAAACCAACTAGTTAACCTACACAGGCAAGCCTTCGAATACTTGAGCACATTAGAACACTGCGCACACAAGTGCATAGAATTTAGTGGAAGTGTAAAAAGGTCACCACACAACATGCAAAAGTCAAAAGCATTTATACACCATATATATATATATATCAACAAACATATGTATGTACTAATCTACATGCACACATTTGAGTGCAATAGAGTTAATGTTTCTATGTATGTGTGCGTTTAAATAAAAAGGATGAAAAACATGTAATATAAAAATGTAACAATGGCACTCTTGAAGTAAGACAACACAAGTGATAATGATTCTCCTTGGCATTTAAAGGTTTCACTTTTCTCTTTTATACCCGCAAACCGCACGCTACGTTTACAGGCATTGTTCGGCGTAATATTGTTGTCAAAAATATGACCATACATATTTACATACAAACACACGTATGTATGACGCTACAATTTCATGTGTATATAATTACCCTGCCGAAAAGAACAAACAAATATGTATATGCGACGGTATTTATTCGTAAGTGCTTCATAACCATATTTTAAGCCATTAATAGCAGGCAAGTTGGGAAGAACGGTTTTTTTTTAAATCTTGATTTTTCGAATATAGAAAAAATCGGTTTTTTTCGTCTCCAAAACCTAGTTTTAAAGGTATAGCTTTAAAGAAATTCTAGAAATACGGCGGCACCTCGACTAATTTAACATCCATTCTATTTTTATTGAAATGGTAACGAAAAAGTGCTTAACACTTAGATAATAATATTATTTATTTATGTTCGAAATCCAAATAATTTGTAGAAAACATGCAACAAAGGTATTTTTGAAGATTTTATATATTTAGACAAATGTCACAAGAGGACGGAAAAGCCTTGAAAAATTTTATAACGCCTTATTGGCAATAATGTCCGAATTAAGTCTCTAATAGAGACAAAAGACATAATTTTTAGACCAGGTAGCATTAATTGGTCTCAATATAAAGCCTCCCATCTCAAAATAAAGTCTCTTAAATATGACCGGGTGATGAGCAGGTCACAAAAAATTCAAATAATACCAAAAAAAAAAAACACAGTGAAAGCGAGGAAAGGCAATATTCTCTAATTCATAGTCTCAAATTTTAAGACTTGAGATTACACCAAATTACAGAATACGAGCACGAGCCTGCTTATCGAATTTGAGCATTAAACTACATATTATTTTCAAAAGATTTCTTTCATAGAAATAATTGCATTTATATTCATATACATTGATGTAGCTTTTTTCTTACTTGGAATAGGAACCCGGTTTTTTCTTGATTTACAAATTAGCAACCGGCTTTTTTTTCAAATTGCCATTTTTCAAGTCATTCAAAAATCGGTTTTACAAAATAGTCGAATAATCGAACACCTTATTAAAAACATATTGGTTTAAAAAAAGAGAATATTTTGAATAACGAAAATAATGATTGGTACATTTACAATTACTTACACCAAAATATTTCTAAACTGATTGAGGACGCATTCCTTAAAGCGTTATTAGCTTATGAGTACTTTAATTGAAACATTTTACGAATTTAACACTTAACGGTGTTTAACATATTTTATGAAATCCCTCAACGTTACAAGTTGACATCAACAAATTTGAAAAAAAATAATGGCACATTGTAAAAGTTTGCCGTCGAATCTCTTTACAGGTTCTTCTAAAATTATACAATCAATAATAAATTGTATAAATCTCATCCCCCCAATCTGTTTTTAGTTTCAGTCCTATGCGGATTAAAACTTATTCTTTTCTTTTCGGAGAATCAGTGTCATTGCTTTAAAACCAAAAATAAATGCTCGCTTTCGATGTATAACAAATTCTTATATTCCGATTATACGTACGACCAAATTTGTCGGAATCGATATGCACAACAGACCACTAATAGCCTCTCCATTCTCAGTAAGCGTTTTTGGTGAAGCCTAAAAATTATAATTGCAAGAGAATTTCAAAACCACTTGATATCACAAAAAAAGGCAATAAAATACAGAGCATCAAATTCAACAATAATATTACAAGTGCTGCTCTAGTTCTATTTCTTGCAGGGCATTTACGATTTTGGTTAGCTGCATTTACCAACATTTTCAGAAATTTTCAGACACACCTGTGTTTATATATAAGTACGAGTATATGTACGAGTATTTAGTTTTATTATAATAGTTTCCGCCATAGTGTAGGACTGACTATTTAGCTTGTTGCTGCTTTTTGCTGCTTTTTGCTGTATTTTATTTTTTATTTGTTTCTTAATTCTGGGGTTGTAAAAAATTTAAATCGGCTAAGGCAGAAGCGTTAAAACCACAAAACAAATATGTTAAAAACTGAAAAAAAATAAACGCGAAAAGCGACACATAGACAATTTGCAATTGCAAATTGACTGTACGCGACCACAAAATTGCCACAACCGCGAATAACACTTCTGCAAGTGCAGACATTTTTTACAAAGATAAACATACACACTCATACATAAATATGTATGTAAAATCCATGTTAACATGTGGAAATAAACATGCACATATTTAAATACGTGTGTCTAAATGCACATTCACTTATACATATACATATATATGTATGTATGTACGAGCACAATGAAAATCCAGCGCCAACGTAGTCGTTGTCCTCAATGTATCCTTCAACGCTCGAGCTGGCGTCAGACTATTCTACGTCTCTGGAGATCAACTGTCTTGAAAAGTCGACGAGCAAAACATGATTGCAGCTAACCACAATGGTAGAAAATAATCATTTTTAAAAGCACCACGATGCACACGCAGCCACATCGTAAATGCCAACCAAGTCGAGTAGCGAGCTCAGCAGGATGCATGCAGGGTACATCCACAATTATCGCTTTTGAGGGCTTTTATGTCAAACCGTGAAGGAAAAAGTAATTTTAATTAATTTTTAAGAGCAATTAAGAAGCGTCAGTTGACGAAAAAGTAGCGTAGGACAGCAGAGTAAACATAGTTTGACTAACAATGTTAAGCAAATTGCACGGCTAATGAAGATGATTAATTTGAAGTAATTCATTCTAAAGAAGGTAACACAAGAAAAGAAATTGATTTCTAAACTAAATCACTTTTATTTACAAACAAAAAAAAACAAAATATTTCTACTGAACTTTTGTGCTAAATGATTATGCATGACTGATAAACAATCCGTGGCTTTTAATTCTTTAGTAATTTTTATTAACTGAGAAGTATTGGCAATTTAAAAATAAAACTCATTCTGAATACTGTTAAAAAAAAATAAACAATTCAAGAAGATGACAAATTGAATTAAAGGCACAGATATTTTGTGTTTGAGCAGCAAAGATTCCTTGAATTTTCTTAATAAATCCTTAGATCCATCTTAGTCGGGATTCTACTCTAAGTATATTCAAGTCAAAGTACCTTATTCTCTATCTAGCCAGACGTCTGAACATTTTAAAGCTCTAGCCAGCGTTATGTTTAATTATATTACTTAACAGGTGAGTAACCTCTCTCAGTCATATCTACACAGGATATGATTTTCTCCGCACTGAAAGCAAGACAAAAGAGTTTGAGGCCTCCAACAGTTCCTTACCTTAAAATGGTTCAGATGAAATTCATTCGATTTCCGAACCTTACCTAGCGAACTGATTTACTCCGATCACAGCGTGATCGTTTGGCGTCTTTCAAGTTTTTTAAACCCTCCTAAAACAGAATTGGTGGATTCTGGCGATAAAAAATTTTGTGTAAGGTCTACATATTCGGACACCTGAACCCAAATCATTTTAAGATCATAGATATATATATCTAATGAAGAGTGCACTCGGACCGGTAATCTCTACAATCTGTTCTAAGCGTTATGACGCCTCTTTGTAGGTTTTTACTGGTACCCAAAACACATTACAAGAAAATTTTAAATTTTATAAATCTCCCCGGGCTTCTCAACGGCTGTTAAAGCTTTTGCGTCTGCAGAATCCACATCTGATGTCAGAATTTTCGGGTCACTCTATGATTTCTCTACATTATGTGGTTTGTCCAGAAACCGGCATTTCTAAGAAACAAATTTTAACATTTCTTGTTTGTCATTGAACAAGTGTAACTTAAGGATTTTGGGGTCAAGGAATCATAACATAATATTTATTTTTAGATTTGAACGCATACTGATGACACTATAGTTCATACAAAATTTTTGAGTACATTTTTACACACTTCATTTAAAAATTTCCATATTTGGAACAATGTTTTTTAAGTTGGTAAAAAACAATAACAATCTAAAATTAGCTACAATCAGCTGAGGTAGAAATATTAGCTATTTTGGTTAATATCACCTAACCATAATCAGGCTTCTTTCCGAAACAAGGATACGAGTTCCCACCTTGTCTTTTCGCAGCACTTGTTAGTAGTTGGTCATCAACCAAGCAGTTGCTGTTTGTTACTTAATATAAAAGAAAAATTAAATAAATAAAAATAAAATAAAAAAAATTAAAATCAAATAATAAATTAATATTTAAAATCTTCAATAATTATGTAGGAACCCGTTTGAAGCGACTTCTTAGTAAAAAAAAGTAGCCCATCTTAGAAATGCCCGCGTTTTTAAAACTTTCTAATTATGGATACTCTTCCTATGATATTTGGTAGAGACCTGGGAATGCGAAAGGTTCCATTGAGTAAGCGAAGTTGGTGTTCTATTGAGGCCGTTACTGGCCGCGTAAAATTATATGTTTGGTGTCCAAGGTCCAAGGACAAAAATTACACTGTCTTGTAAAGAAAATTAACAGTTTTTTTTTATAAATTGGCCTATGTGCATTAGTGTGTATGTCGCCAAAGTAGCATTTGGCTGGTATATTTTAATCATTTTAAAATTCACCAAATTGTCTCACAAACTTTTGCGTTTACAGCAACAATTTTTAGCCAACCACTATTTGTGGACTATTCGAAAATGTTTGAATAGTTAAATCAACAGCAATAAAAACATTTCGCAGCAGCGAAAATGTGACGAAGGACGAATAACGCACATACATAGGAGCTGTGTAAAACGCTGCGCCGGAAATAGCAGAACATTTAAGCTCCACAGAACAGTTAGCAAAAACGTACAAAACAAAAGAGTCCGCATGTAGTAACAATGTTGCACAAATTCCGTTGGTTAACGAAACATCTGATGGCGACCACAAACGCCCTGCCGCACATTTGTTACCAACTCTCTTGCTGCAAATGTGTGCGTATGTATGTGGGTATGTGAGGTCTGAGCCAGTACAGTAGCAGCAACAGTTGTGGAAATATAGAAATTATGCGCGTTCAAAAATGTTGGCAAAAACAACAACAACAGCAAAACAGTAATGGGAAGAAGCGCACACTTTCATACACACATACATACATAATGAATGTAAATATATAGCAAAGCGATAAACACGTAGAAACACAATTGAATACACAAATATTTTTTGAACACAGCGATACAAATGTATACACTGAGTTTACAAATTATAGCACAAACATATTTTTTTGAAATCTGGTCGATTTATTTAACTTTTATTTATTTAATTTCTAACATTTCTCAAATACAATTTCTTTGATTTTCTCAGAGAGACCCTATAAAAAATTAAAAAATATTATAAAATATCTATTTCTCTCTCGGATTTTGTTTTAGGTAACAACTTGCAAGTCTTGGTTTTTGAAATTTTTGTTAGTACAAAAATTAATTTAATTTAACAATCAAAAAGAAGTCTGATGAGGAAATGTGGTGACTTCCGAAATAGTACTATAACTTCAACCATTAAAAACTGTTGTTGTTTTTTCACAAAAAAATCTTCCATAAACTGGCCTTGATCTCAATAAAATTGTAAAATATTTTTTTTTTAATTTAGAATATTTTTAAGTATGCCGTTTTTTCCAATCCGTTTCCGATATAATAAAGTGTGCAGCTGCTAACATACGCCGACGACATTCACATCATTGGCCATAACAACCGCGCCTTCTCCAAACAGGATTGAGAAGCGAAGCGGAAGGATATGGAGGTGAAAGAGGGCAAGACAAAGTACCTCATGTCATCAAATAGACAATCAGCGCTTTTACGTCTGGGCACTCGCATCACTGTTGACAGTAACAAATTTGAAAAGTAGAGAACTTTAGGAACCAGCACTAACGTCAGCCTTGAAATTCAATGGAGAATCTCTCCTGCCAACAAGTGCTACTTCGGACTGAGTAGGCAACTGAGCAGTAAAGTCCTCTCTCGACGGACAAAAACCACACTCTATAAGTCTCTCATTATGCCCGTTCTATTGTATGGTAGAGAATAAAATAGGTTTGTCCCGTTGATATTATTAAATAATTTTTGTAATTTTTGTACGCTTTCCGCAATTTTTTACCACAAACTATATGTAGACCTATTTAATTAGCACTATCTTATTGCATACATAAAAACAAAACAAACAAACAATTTATTTTTATATAACATTCTAAAAAAAATGTTGTTGGATATTTTTTTTAAGTATATCTTATTTTAATTAAAAAATAATATAAATTTAATAGAAGGAAAATAAGTTGTGCAAATTGTCAATATGTGCATATGCTTTAGTTCGTAAACGCAGTGTATATATACTACATACATACATACAAAGATACATTTGTGAACGCATACACTTCAAGGCCATTAACAAGAGCACTTGCAGTGAGCACCACTAAACCGTTGGCAGGTGGGCGCCGGTTGGCTAAGCTGGAGCGGCACAAAGATGTTTGTAGAAGCAACACGAATGGCAGGTGGCGGCAGGCGAGGTATCTTTGCGGTATAAACAGATGATATTCTTACGCTGTAAGTACATTTGAAAATGCTGGCGGTTGGTCAGCTCTGTGGCCCTCAAAATTTCCATTCAGCTATCTTGCGAACAATAATAACCAACTGAAAGTAGAAAACTATGAGAATAGTGAGAAAAGTATTGAAGTTTAGTGTTTCTGTGCAAATTTTAATTTTAATTTAGAATTTCAATTAAAACTTGTACACTTTTGCACAACGGTTTCGTTGTCGAAGAGTTTTTACGCTTATTCTCTTGTATTTATTGCTGATAAAGTTGAAGTGGAAAACACGAAAAGTTGCTGTTGTTGTTCGAAATATGAATACACAGTGATGGCGAGTTTTTATTTTTTTTATTTTTTTTTTTTTTTGTGCTTTCAAAGATTGTTAATAGTTTTTGCAGTTTATGTACGTGAATGGTGTGAAGTGGGTGTGTGGATGCTGTAATATTGAGATTGAGATTGCGTTGAATTGAGATTTTTAGTCAAATCTTTATTGAAGTGTGAAGTCATTAAACACATTAAAAAAATATATATAATTTAAAATTTTTAAATGAAAATCGGAGTTTACGTTGGTTAGTGATCACATAAAAAGGAAATATTTATTTTGTATTTGAATTTAAATAAATTTTCCAAATGTCTCGACTCGATCTCCATCCAACGAGTCAGTGTGTTGTAAAGATATCTATTTTTAGGTAATTATAATACATTTTGAATTTGAACCATATTCGATGCGAAGCGCCGTCTACTTAATGTATTTTTTCGATTAGTTTCCAAAATTCAAAATTTGAACCAGGTTGGACCATTTATACAACTTTTTTAAAAAGATCGATTCAATTAATATTCGTTATGAATGTAAAGATTTATTTATTGAATACGCAGCTATATTAAATTACCTTGTATGAATGCAATGGAGTTTTTACAACAAAAATTTCTTTGTTAGCTTTGAGTCAAAGTATTAAATTTAAAATATCTTTCCCTGCTACAATATCGTAGAGTATGGGGTCGATTTTGATACTGAGCAGTTTTATAAGTATGTAACATATAATATAATAAAAATAATAATTTGGTGCTTATACTATATAGTACGGTATTTCGCCGAGCTTATTTTACCATTTGTCCTGTGCGTCTTTATATTATACCACAAATAGAGGGACCTACAGTTTTGTGCCGACTCCGAACGGCAGATGTATTTTATGAGGTTCATGGCAGAAATACCCACGGAGGTTTGCCATTGCCTGCCGAATGGTGACCGTTATTAGAAGAAAAAAACTAAAACTATGGCTGAGATTTAAACCTCGCGGCCGCCAATATACCAATACATACATTTATATATATAATTAAATAGAATAAAATTGAATCAATTGAAGGGTGAAGAGTACCACTAAATTCTGTGTCTTTTTGTTTCAGGTAATAAAAATCGCATTAATTAACCGAAATACGGTAAGTGTTCAACAGCTATATTAACTATTTTTATTTATGCATTACTTAACCATTAAGATCTTTTAGTGATTTTTCCTTTTGTTTGCGAGAAACTATTTTTTACATTCTAATAACCAACCCTCTAACCGTGCTAAGATTTCATGAGAATATAAATTACCCGAGGTTTTTTTTCAATGAAGATGAACGATAAAAAAACATCCCATTTTGAGGGGCCTTGGGGAAGTCTTAATATTTAGAGATTATACAAAAGTTGAAACTATAAAAAGTATATCTTTTCATTGTTTTATTAAAGTTTATTTTTGTCAAATAGTGTCTTGATGATATTGTACTTTAATTAAGGCTTTAATATTCCACTTAAACTTTACTGAACTTTAACAGCCAAAAATATATTTCTCATGTTCTAAAACCAGGTTATTTTATTTTATTATTTTCTAATCATCTCAAGCTCTCTACGAATTAGTAACGTTTAAAAAAATTTTAATCCAAACATATACAAATTGTTAATATTAATAATTTTTCTATTTTTATTAATCGCTTAGGAGAAATATTAAATATTTATTTCTAAACAAAAAAAAAAAAACCTAAAAAAAAAAAATAATTATTATTTTTGATAGAAGCTTTAACAATCTGAAAATCTATATATATAAAAATCAATTGCGGTTCGTTTGTCTCGCTAAAGCTCGAGAAAAGTTGGACCGATTTAGCTGATTTTGGTTTTGAAATGTTTGTCGTAGTCCAGGGAAGGTTTAAACGGTGCGAAAATTTGGAAAAATTGCGAGGAAGACAGTAAACACCGGAATTTCATTTTCGCATATAAACTGTTCTACCCACTTTCCTGTCAAATATTTTATGCTCCCGGAGGAACAGGAAAAACGTTCCTTATTTCATTGCTATTGGCAAAGATCGCAATAGCCCTAGCGTTGGCTTCATCTGGAATAGCTGCAATTATATATGTTGTTACTAAAACATATCCGTCCGAAATAAAATTCAACTCAATACAATTGAAATAATTTTATTGTAGGTAAACTTTATTTTGTAAGTTCCGAGAGTACATTATCGATCAAAATTTTCAGCCATTTTAGCTAATAATAGGTGATATGAAGTTCACCGGGGTCCTCTAGTATTGAATATTTTTTTGATAAAACTGATAATCATTACGGTCCCTGTCTAAAACAGAACGTAGTTGCTTTTTAGTTTAGCATCATTTTGTAGTTATTTCACCACAGGTCAACGCATAAAAAGGTCACAACGTAAAAACATTAAAACAGAATTAAAAAAGCATCACTGGAATGTGTGTAATGCATTTAAATGTTAACAATAACTATGAGAATACATAAAAATATTCTTTCGCTACGCAACGCTTATGCAGCTTCACTCTTACCATGCCGTGTGGTGAAATGTTTTTTTTTATAATGCATATAATAGTCTAAATTTTAACTGGATTACTCCGAGTGATAGCATGAACCGCTTACCCTTTGCTACGGTATTAGGTACCAATGTTTTATAGTAAAGTGAAAAACTGATTACAAGAAATTAAATATTACAAAAACAATTTCAACAATTTCTGTTATGAGAACCAAGAAAAAAGTTATGCTTAAAATGACAAAGAAAAGTATTAGCAAATGCATAAATTTCTAGAGCAACGGGCAATGCATCAATCAGGGGATTTATATTTCAAATGAAGTAAATATTTAGCATCCTACGAATAATTTGAAGAGAAAACTGGTCGCTACTTGAAATTTGAGATTGACTGAACTTAAAAAAACCAAACAAAAAAAAAGCCATGCGAAAACTACTGTAGAAGCAGTATAATGGAAATCTATACAAAATGCTGAGATTAACATTTGGCGTTGTAGATTTTGGAAAAGACGTTCAGTTAGTCAGTGAAAAGATATCTAAACAAAAATGAACAAGAAACCTCACATTCATATCAAAGGGAATTTTAATATAAATAAAAAAGATAAAGCACACAACGGCAAAGCTAAGCAGAAGACATCATTTATATACATACATACGTACATAAGTTAATATGTAAACTTTTATTTTCCAACAATTTCTGCGAATAAGGCGTATTTGACGGCGTTCCACGCGCATACAGCAGCCACTGCCGCCGGGTCAGCAGCCGTCCGACTTTATTAAACGTTTACAAATTGGGGGCGGCAGGCGGAAACTGAAAAATATACGCTTCGATGACGCCATTAACAAACCGAGCGCTTTTCATGCTGGAATTGGTTGATTTTAGTGAATTTACAAAGTGCTGACTCAAGGTTCGCTGGTTGGCTGGCGTGGATCGGTTGTCGTGCGAAAGTGCAGAAGTAGCCGAAATTAATTGTATTTAAATTACAAAGTCATTAATCTTGTGTTTACAAGAGAGATACAAAACAACATTGTAAAAGTACAGCGAAAAAATAATATATAAAACGAAAGTCAAGTAATGGAAAATTTTCAATTTATCTTATATACAAAAATGAAACGCTAATTCGTCATTTCAGACGTGAAAAATTGCATAGTAATTCGTTTAGTCCTGCAGAAAGCCCTAACGGAGGCCTTTTTTAAGTAATACGTAAGGCAGGATGCTAATTTCCATGACGCCTCACATATCGATTCGTGATCGTGTTTTGTTCGCAATCGTTGAAGTTTGTAATTGTGTACTTGGAAAAGTAAGTTGCGTATGCGTAAACGCCCATAACTTGAGAATTCATTGTCCGATTAAAGTAGACTTTTTTTTAGTTGTGTTGGTTTTTGGCCAAGGAAAAAACTTCGATATGCGCTGATATCGAGTTATATCTAACAATCGAATTTTTAGTCTGATTTATGTCATATTTTATATATGTATTTATTATTAGTAAGGGGAAGAAAAATATCTCTGCGAAAAATTTATCAGCTAGATGGCGCTGGAGTCGAGTTATTTATACAAGTCATATTTCTGAACCGATTTTATTGAAATTCATGTTGTTTCTACCTGCATGATGAGAAATGCGTTTTCGAAAAATGATGTTGCTTGGTAGCGCTGGAGTTTGGATATACAGAAAACTATACATCTTAACTGGGACGACGAAATATTGCTTTATATTGCTTTTTGGAACGATTTTCCGTCGATCCTTGTCAAATTTGGTTTTGAAACAAACCGGTTTCGGCGTTGTGCCATCTTTAGTGTTATTTTTCGTTTTATATTCATCAAAGCTGCATTTTTAACATGGAAAATCTGCCATAAGTATAAAAAAAGTGGGAAGCTGCAAAAAAGGACGCGACATTTAAGTGGCTGTTTCATTTTCCGCATTAAATACGAGTACGACAGAGTTCAAAAAGTGCTTCATATACTTCTAATAAATTTTGGGCAGCACGAAGTTCGCCAGATCTTCTAGTTTACAATAAATAGCATTCGACACAAAGAAAAGACCCAGATGTGTTTGGGCAGGAGCAGAGCTTCGCAAATAATAGCGAATATTTAATTATTCCTTAATGACAAGACTTTAAAATTAACGAAGAAGGTTCAGTGCATCCGCGATTAAACTTGTTGAATAAATGATCCATACATCGTATACAAGTTAAAAACTGAAACAAGAGCATTTATTTATTAAAAAAAAAAAATTTAAATACCATTGCTTTATTATTTAACTTACTTCCCTTATTTTAATAAAATATTTTTTAACCTTGGACTTAAAAAAGCGAAACCAAAATCACGTAGCTTCTTATTTTTCTCAATTTCTCTACTCTTGCTAATTTTATAACTTTTCAATGTGCCTTTTTTGCGATCTATTTGACAAAAATCCGAACTTGAGAAATATCAGATAAAAAAAAAAACAATATTAGAAAATTTCCGTATCCCATCCAATTTTAATATACCATAATAAAATAAAAAATTCTAGAACCTGAGGTTACGGTAGCAGTATACGGGCAATTTATGCATAAATATAAAGTGCGAAGTAAGTATCCATTCAAAAGACCGCCCATGTTACACTTAATTGGAAGGGTCCTCCAATAATTGTGCAATTTCTTTTAAAGTTCATTCATATTGTTACATTTAATATCATTTTGTCATTCATAACACATTTTATTCCTTTTATATTTATCTGCTGCATTCTTATAAGCCAGGAGATTAAAATCATTTATGTTACGAGTATTTTTGGAGTGTGCATTTTTGACATATTTTATGTTACTATTTAAGCAATCGAACAAGTTTTCCTCTATAATATTTTTAATAAATTTCATTATGTAGTAAAAAAAAGCTGTTGCCAAAAAGCTCAGCCAATTTAGGGTGGCCAGCATATCTCTGATAGGTGTGTCATAGCGTTTAACAAGAATAAATCTTGTTGCTGGGTTCTGTAGATTTTGTAACTTATAGCTTTATCTCTCTCTCATTATTAAGAAACGAGTATTGTGGGGAAATAAGTAAAATGAGGTTCAATTATAGATATATACACCATAGTCTTGTATCTTTTACTAAAGTATTTACACGTTCGTTGAGTGGAGTATACATTTTTAGCTATCTTCCCCACTGTATAATCAATTTGTCCATTAAAGATCAGTTTTTAATTTTTTTTTTCTTAGACGATAACTACTTTATAACTACTTTGTATAGTTGTTAAAAAAAAAATTTTTGGGAGATTAGTCGACGACGTTTGTTTTAAATACAGATAACTATTTTACCTGTGATTGGAAGTATCAAATTGGGTTTAAGGAGCCATAGCTCACAATACTTTGAGATATTTATTAAAAATTGTAGCCTGCTATACTCAGAAGTTTGGATTATAGAATAATGTAAAGAAAGAAATAATATTTTGAATTAGTCTCATTAATTGTACTGCTTAAATATTAATCTGCTTTATATTAATTGCTTCAGCATAATCTCAATCACAAACAGATATGTATACTAAAATCATTCTGTAGACAACATCAGTAGCTCATAAGTTGGCCAAAGAGTCATAGCCAATAGCAACTTGGTAAATAATAGCTAAATTACGGTAAAATAGCTGCTGGCTCAGCAGCGCGTTGTTGACCATGGCATTTGGAGATTACTATGTACTATGTACATGAAAAACAAATAATTGAATTCCGCCATGGGCATTCCAGCGAAAATGCTGCGCATTAAAAGCATATAAATAGAAATAACAAACAACAAAAACAACAATAACAAAAGGTGTTTAATTTAGCTGTTTTGCTGTTTTGAAGGTAAATACGTTTGTAAATGCATTTTGTTTATAATTAGGGAATTCACAAGCCGTGTTATTGGTCGTATTTCGTTGTATCGTGTATTGTAATACAACAGTTGTAAACTTTATGTTATTTTTTCACATGTTAAATTTTTGTATTTCAATACAACTCTGAAAGGTATGTTTATGTGTTGTTTGTGTGTATTATTTGATCAGCTCTTTCTGTTTATCATTGCGGTTTATTTTTGATTGTAAAATGTTTAATAAAATCAAATGGTGATGAACGTATATATATTTTAAAAAAATCGACAGCTCAAGTTTTTTATAAGTGATTTTTTGCAGACTTACTGCTTGAATACCAGATACATACGATAGCGCACTAAAGAAATACGACAAATAACACGGCTTGTGAACTCCCCAAACATTTTCGACTTTATTATACTTTGAAACTTGTATTACATGAATGTATACAATCACGAAATTATACATATACAAACTTAAACATACATTAATATGCGTATAGTTAAAGTTTTTGTTCAAATTTCGAATGAAGCATCATTTTCATGGTTGGAAAAAGTGAAAACTCTATGCTCATAGCATATGTTTAATGAATGTACATACATACATATATACTACATATTAATGGATGTATCAGCACTAAATACCTGCTTTTTGGATCTTTTTTTTATACATTCATACGAATGTATGTTTGTACACATAATTGTATTGCGTGTGTGGCGCCTGGACGCACATTTAATCGCTTTCAATTTATGTCTGCGAAAGTGAAAGACCGGCGCAAAAAATGCTGCGAGCGCACAAACAGATATAAATACAAGTGTATAAAATAGAGAAGAATTCGGTGGAAATGATGAGGGAAAATTAAATGCGTGTGTATGTACAAGAGTGCTTTAGCGATGGATTTATTCGTCAGCGGCGTATAAAGTCAATGCTCGAACGTTTTGCAATAAATATGGATACCTAAACTTGGATGTTAAATTGAGAGCATTTTTATGTTTGTTTATAATTGAAACAAAGGAGTCTTTCTACGCGTCGTAACGGCGAAGTTCAGTGATGTACAAAAAACAAAAACATTTGCAGATGAAACAATGTGTTCGACTTAAACAAAAAAGTGTCTTATTTTTTTATTTTTTTGTGAAATAAAAATGCTCTGAAAGAACCTCAAAACTTTAGTAAGAACCCTGCTTCAAATAATAAATTAAGAGTAATTAAGGTAATACGTATAGATATCACATACACATACACGGTTATCAAATGCAAAAACATGTCAGGGGGATGTTAAAATATACTTTTTAGCCATAAATGGAAAAAGAACCTCATGAGAGTTTAAAACAGCATTTTTGTGTAATAAAAATAGCCAACAATTTTTATTTTTATTTTTAAGATATTTACTTGTAATAAAAATTTTAATAAAATTTTTTTGCACACATTTTTCTTATGCCTAAATCACTAACTTTTATAGATTAATGCAAAACACATCAAACAGGTATCAACAGCAAGAAATAACTTTTTTTTTTGTAAATTTTTATTATCAAATTCTGTTTTGTGTAGACAAATATTCGTTTAACATAGTATAATTCAACATAGTAGATAAAATATTTTTGAATATTAGCTTATAAAAGTAAAAAGAAAACACGTTTACAGAACTTTTTATTTTTTTGCAATTTCTGTAATGCGCTAGATTTATAAAATCAAACATCTAAATTTTCGAATATTCGTTCAAATTTTGGAATATTCGTTTAAATCTCTCCTAAAAAATTATGAGTGTTTTTCTTAAATTCAGTATTGAACTTAACAAATGTGTTCAGTGCCGTACCGTCTACGAATCTACGTAAATATGTATGTACATATGTATGTATACTTTAATATTTTTTTTTTAACTTACTTGAGTCGATAAGTGAGCGCATTAATATCACTCATACATGCCACGTTGTGCTGCACATACATATAATGCAGCCAGCAGCTATAAACACAAAACTTAATGCTAATACGTGTTTATACCCGTACATATTGCATTTGCTC
The DNA here is from genome assembly GCA_963971545.1 of Philophylla caesio. Lineage (NCBI taxonomy): Eukaryota > Metazoa > Arthropoda > Insecta > Diptera > Tephritidae > Philophylla > Philophylla caesio. The sequence continues at coordinate 97,864,612 of OZ020609.1, read as the reverse complement.
ATACAAACAATTATATGTATGTATGTACGTGTAAATATATTCGCTTGTGTACACTACTCGGACCTTCTCGTATTGGCATTTTGATGGCCATCGACATTACATTTCGACATCGCCTTTCGCTTCAATTCATTTCACTTCGTTTCGCTGGCACGTCTTATTTCATTTTAATTGCTGCCTCGCCATTTTGGCGCAGATTAGCTGCAAAATTTAATTTGACATTAAAAAGTTAATTTAATACGAATCACTGCATTTTTTTTGCAGTGTGTTTGGTTTTGCGGTTGTTAATTTATGAATAATATTTGCTTTTATTTGGTAAGGACTATGGGGAATATTGAAAAAGTGCGGCACATGTTCTAGAATAATTTACTTCCAGAATAATACAATACTATTAAATAGAAACAAAAAAAAATATAGTTTAATATTTCATTTACTTATTTATTTATTTATTTATTTCAAAAGTTAAATAACTAACAATTTCTTACTGACTAAAACGATAAAATTTAGAGTATACTACAGAGGTTCTTATGACTAAAACTTAGAATTAAAGTGCAGAAAGCTCTAAAACAAAATATAATTCAATAATTTAGAAAACACACTCTTTGGCAAAGAAAAATCAAGCAGGGTAGAATTCGAAATCTCCCGCTAATGGCGCATTTCTGGCATAACTCGTGCCAAGGGTCTTGAGATAAAATGGAAAGTTAAAACGAAGTGTTCTCGCAGGAATAAGAAATTGAATAGAGAGCAGTAATGAGTGGCAATCGATTTCGCCACTTATCAATCCATGCACGAAAGTCAAAGAAAGAATAGTCCTTCTGCATTCTGCATTTAGAAATATGTTAAAGCATAAAACGTTTAGTTATTATAGTTTGTTGTGTGCCAGCTGTCAGTACAAGGGACTTCAAAGTGTTGAGTAAATATCCAGTTATGATCAGAAATAATTTTAGAGATACATAGGTAGTTCTTTTTTCCTAATTTTCTCCGGAATTGTGTTGCATATTTTACGAAATATTGCTTCACTCATTTTAAGGCGCCGCGTAATTTCCGAGGACTTAAAGAAAACACACCTTTTCATCGAAAAGTTATCATTTGTTATTACGGCAGTTAAGACTCAATACGACAGACAGTTTTTTTGGCATCAGACTTATACATTTACCTACTTTTAAGGAAATAGTTTAAGTAAATTGGCATTGTAAATATGCAGAGTTTTGTCAATGTATCAAAATACTTTTTTATGACTTAACATTATTTAATCTTTTTTTTTCATCGTGTAAATATAGGTTTTCAACAAGCGATCACTTTTAATAAATAATTTTACTCAAATGTGATTAGAACCCAGCACACAACCTCATACTCAGCTAAGGTTGTGGTCATAATATTTTAATAAAATAAACTACTAATGGTCTAACTCATCAGGTTTTCTATTGCAAATTCTATTTAAATCAGATTTCGGGTGAAATTCAATGTCGCTGATTCCAATTCACAAACTTGGTAAAAAAAACTATTACTATTTGATTTGGAAAAGCCCTGCATTCCTGGCAATTGCAATTAAAAGACTAAATATTACTTCGGTTTTTTTAAACTACAAAATTAAATAAAATAAATCGAAAAACTTCTCATTCTCACTCTCATATTATTTTTAGAAACGCTTTCTCTTTCCATGGGATCCGTGAATAACGAGAGTAACAAAAAATTAAACAAATTTTATTAAAAATCCTCGTCTATCTCAAAATTTGAGGTTGCATAAATCTCGCGTTGACTTTTTTCACAGCCGTTATTTTGCACTTTCATCCTCAATTGTGTGCTTAATATTTTAAATGAAAGAAATGGATGAATTATGTTACCTCTAAGGAAAAACTCATCTCTACAACTCAAATGGCGTTAGAAGTGAAATCCTTATAAAATACTAATTTATGAAAATATTTGAGTAGAATATAAATATATAAAAAATCCAAGAAAATAAAGCGGCAATTAATCAAAACTACAATGTAGTCAATGATTATGAAAAGCTTCGAAATTACCGATCTTTATTTGTTTCTCAGCGCCAGCTACCGGTTTTATGTTTAATTTTCTTCTCATTTACTTAGTCAATTAAACGGCTATATTCCGAAAATAAGCCAAAATAGACCGCAAAAGAGATTTCTGCAATTTTCTCAACTCTTGCGCCATCTATTGGGTAAATCGTGGATTTTCCCCGAATGGTGAAAGATTCTATCGAAACAAACTAAATAACGACTAACTAGTAAGTAAATATTACAAGTTAAATAAAAGCTTGCTAGAAAAAATATTAATAATAATCAAAGGACATAAAACCAGCAAATAATGGCGACCATTCCAAACATTACTGAACCGTAGGATTATCTTTTTATTAGACAAAAGTCCAATTGGCGTACTATAAAAAAGCCTGAATTCCAAAAATTTTAAATTAAATGTCAAATAGGGTAGAGATATACGATGATTCAAAATTGCTTTCTACATTTTTCAAGCCAACATTTACCATAAAAATGGCAGGCACATTAAGTAAATTTACAACTTAATTTCGTATTCAACAAACGCAGTCCAATATACGGCGACACCAACACATGCACCATACGTGCACATGTTCGCAATAAGTATCATCATTTATCTCTCGTGCCTGCTTATCTCTCGCATATTAATGTAGGTGAGCTGGTAATTACATCCGCCACTTGCGTCATTTTTTAATATTTAAAGACATTTACGTTTATAATAAACTCGAAGTGGGAAAAAAACATGTCAGCGCACTCTCATTCGCCACAAACTGGCAGGAAGAAAGAGGACGAGACGACTAACATACCTTTTAAAAGGCTGCGAGGCAAAGCGATTCGTATACGCAATTTACACTGACACTGACCTCATATTTCAGGATGCTTTACAGCTTTTCAGAGCGTTTCATTGGCGAGTAGATACGCCGCATCCTTGGCTAGTGTAGAGCTGCTTAATGTTTGAATGTATGTATGTGGGTATGAATGTGTGCTCTGAGCTTGGTCATTGCCATCGTAGCTGATGTGCGCTCTCGCTCGATTTGAATGGCTTCTGTTACGCATCGTGTCACAAAATTATGTATACAGTAACTGGCATTGAGAGACTGACAATCGCAAGCGGACATAAAATGCGGTGATTCGCCTGTGAATCAAATACAGTCAACAAAGTTGCAACTTTAATGTTGGCACTGTCACTCGCACGATTTAGGATGGTCATCAATTCGTAGTGCGCACGTACACAGCTATTTATTCAAATAAATTTATACAACTGTGCATTCAAGTGTTTGCATAATAATGATCCAAGTTCCCCTCATATCCCTGTGCTGTCTCGGGTTTGCTGGTGCATGAAATACACATCTATATTGTTCGAGGGGAATACGAAAAAGGAGCACACTATTGAATCAGTATGATTTTGAAAACATTGCCGTCATACTCAAATGTCAACTTATGATGCTTCGAAATTAGCCAACATAAAGTACACACACACACAAATATTTAGTAATTTTGTGTATTCAAAATGCGTTTGAAAAACCAATTGGTTTACTTATGAAATAACACTTGACGTTTAGTTTTTTGTAAAGCTGATATTGTTTTATTTAGCTTCAAAAGTTTTAGGTTTTTTTTTCGAAGGCTAGAATAGTGGACTGTCCATCAAGTGACCCGTATGAATGTTCATTGAAGCCGACTCCCCGAGGAAGCCGCTGTACTTCAGGAATGTAGTTATGTAAATGTTTGGGTTTGTTTATAAAGGTAAAATTTTACAACCGTTTTTAAACTTTTTTTTTAATTAGATAGACACTTGAAATATTTAACACAGAGTAGAGAAATAAGTCGCAGTTAGACCATCAATGTTTGAAGTATCGATACTTACTTGCGATTGACCTATTGACTCACAGAAGTGATTTACCAAGGAAGGTTAATGGTTCGATTATCGATTGCAATCAAACTTCAGTTGCTTTATTCAATTATTATTAAAGTTTTAGGCTGGGAAGTATTAGCTCATAGCTCATGGTATATATTTAGGAGCTTGCATTTATTATTGGCACATTGCGCTGGAAACTCGAGTGTAAGATTTTGTATTTATGGACAACGCTTTAGCGGTAACTTTGAGTTAAGCCCTTCAGAGTTTAGTTTGTCAAAATAGATAGCACATTGGCCAAATTTGTCAATATTGTATTAACAATTTTCAACAGAGCTGTGTCAAATTCAGTCCCTTAAAGTTGTATAATTACCATAAATTCCAAATAAAAGTCGTGTTTGAGGCGAATTAAAGGAAATGTATTTATATGGTAAACTACGTATTTATAAGTTAGCTCTAATTTACATCTAACTCCAATTTTATGGCGCAACGTGAACGCAATAAAAATAAAAAATTTCTGGTTACCGAACTGCCAAATTTCTATTTTCGATCATTTTTAGACAATAATCGCCAAAATATTTTTTTGGCAACTCCTTTTTTATAGCAAATTAAACATAACAAGCAATGAAGTTTACCTTATGCGGTTTTGAAGCTCATCAATTCTAGCCCGAATTGGCTGAATTTGGGTATTTTTACGCCTTGGGAATACAGCTACACTTGTGCGCTTGCTAATTTTGAGTTTGGTTAGGTATTTATGGAGTACTTCTCAATTCAACTAAATCGTAATAATCAATCCCCATGGGAACTTTTTTTAATACTTGCGCAAAGGTTGCGTATACGCAATGGTGCGCAAACGTCTATGAGTAGTATCCCCGCAAAAAATTGTGTGACTAATCTATGAAGATAGTATTCCGGGATTAGTCTCTATCGGTTACAACTGGCCATTAATTAGTCGCAACAAGTCTCAAACGGGTATAATTGTAGATTAGTCCGGTATTCATCTCTTTCGGGTATGATAATCGATGCATTGGTATATGGACGCACTTAGGCAATACAATTTCATGCGCGTCGTTGGCATTTAAGGAGAGCGTTCGCTTAGCAACCCTCGAATGGCCGGTTCGACACTCACTTGAAGCTATGATTTTTATTATTGTTTTTATAACTGAACTGAGTCCTCATTTAAACCGATTCGGTTATAAAAGGAGACGATTTGTCTCTTCATAGGACATGCTCGAACTAAAGAGAACAGTTCATTCAATATAAAGAGTTCAGAAATTGTATTAGTCGCATGTTCCCTTGCGACTATTTCCGACTCATGCTAGACTAATCGCATTTTTTGCAGGGATTTGTAAGCTATTTGTAATTGTAAGTATTGATTTTGCATAATAGTACAAATGGGCACCGGAAATTCACTATATTTTGTTATAAAAAAATAGCTCGCTGCTTATGTATCAAATGCCTCAAAATCTGTCTCAGTCAAAATATCACGTATAAAAACATATGGAGTTGCTAACAGAGTCCCTGAAGAATGCAGCATTTGTGACTTTAAATCGTCACATCATTCTTTTACCTGCAGCTAATTAATCACATATTTGACTAAATACTGCAAAATTATAGTAATTAAACGTTTCCATTATTCATGAATAATAAGTTATTTTTGCTGTTTTAGATGAATAATGAAATTCTAAATTAAGCTTTGTGTGCAGTCTTTTATACAAACATAATAAAAATTAGTATTGTTTTGACTTATTCCATACAAACATAAAATATTTAAGTTTTGTCCCAGACCGCAATCCTTAAAATCTCTGGCTGTAATGTTATTCATGATTTAGAAAATATTTTCAATGAAGTGTTTCTTTCTTTCTTTGTTTTTTTCATTTCTTGTTTTTAAAAACATTGTTTGCATATTTATTTTTAATTTTTCTTTTAATTAAATTTATTAAACATCAAATATAAATTTTTTTTTAACTCTTTTATTTTTTAATTCATTATTTAGTCTTCTACGTCATTCCAGCGGGAACAGTTTAGCTTGTTCCACAAATGATGTTACTAATAATTTGCACACAACTGTACACAAATGAATACTTTCATTGGGCTATAAATTTTTCACATCGTCGCATGTATTCAACCGTTTCGTAAAATCCCCTGAAGCTTTGATATTTTAATCTGGATCAATATTCCTCAGCAATTGGGGCGGATATGTATGTACATATGTATGTATTCACGTGTATGTGTATAAAGTGAAAAAGGGGCTGAAAAAAAAAGGTGCAAAAAATGTGTGGGGGCATAAAAATAAGAAACATAAAACGGAAGTCGAAGGCAAGCGGAAGAGATATAACTGTTAGTTGGCAATACTATTGCGACATTCATGAAGAGTGGCGATACTTTTTGTTGTGTGTGAAAAAACTAAGTTTGATTTTTTAGTTGTGACTTTTTTGTATTAAGTACGCGATTTGTATGTATATGGTATTTGCTTATGTTAATTTATATTTTATACATTTTTATATTTGAGGCGAAGTGCGTGCATTTTGCTGTTGAAGTAGAATTTGTGTGGTGTTTTTCCTTTTTTTATATTTTCTCTGTGCAACTACTGTCACAAACAGCGTCAAGAGTATAGTGAATTAGCTTATGACCCTTAGAGGTCACGCTTTGGGATTGTTTTATGAGGAAAAGTGCCGCCTGTGTAGGAATATCACTTTCAATTTCGAATACATGAACTATGGCAACTAAATGCAGAATCGTATAGGAAACATAAAAAATTAGGTTAGAGTTTCAAGATTGATCAAGAAAAAAGATCACAGATGCTTTACTCCATTAAAAAGTTAACATTGAAACAGCCGTTAAAGCTGCTAACTCTTTGGAGTGAAATTTTATGGTAGCGCGAAAAAGTATCTTTTTGTTAAGTAATAAATAAGACGAACAATCCATAAAATTTGTATGTGCCAGTTTAACATTGTTTGATTACAAACTTCATTTTACTAACAAATACTTTTTTTTATAAATAATTTTTGGAGTTATTAATGGAATTTAACCTTACAAATTCTTTTTAACTTTTTTTCACTTAATATTAGATTTGGAGCACACAGACTTTTTTATTTTACCATAATGCTAAAAATATATTTCTGTCAGTATCAAAAATGTATTTTGACGAAATAGTGCAGTCAGTGTGAGAAGTTTATTAATTGCATGCTGGTAGATTTTGAAGAATCTAATAGTAGTTTAAAGCACATGTGTGCTTTGGCATCTTGCTTCCCCTTTATCAACAATATGAACACAAAATCGTCCTTGGAGGCATACTCGCAACAAATAAGCATAAATAATTATGTATAAATTTAGCACTTAGGAATAGCCATAAAAGTAGTTAAGTGAGAAGAGAGACAACAAAAAACACGCATAAATACAAGCAATCGAAACTTCTGCATTGGGACCGTCAATGTGTGTGTATGTGTTTTTTTTTAATCGACAATTTTGTTCCTCCTTTCAATTCTTCCATTATTTATTAGTTTTTGTTTTAATACTTTTTTTTAACGTGATTCTGAGTTTTCTCGCCTTAGTTTTTTTTGCCACTCTTTATGCCAAACACGCAACTTTTGGCCTTTTGGCAATTTGGTTTGGTTGACAGATGTGTCGGAAGAGACTATTACAAGGCACCGGATGCAAAGTCAAAGCAATTTATTTAGTTCATTGAACCTGACCCATACAAAATTGACGACTTTTATAACATATGGCTGGCATAAATTTATGTCTTCCTCTGAGAGAAATTTAATCAACGTGTTACAACCAACTTATGTATTTTCGCTTAGGCGTATTATTTTAGTACTGCAAAGACCGCCACTCATGTGTAAACAAGAGAATTGTCTAGCTGGGACCAGATCTTTGTTCTTTTATTTACCTCGCCTCAACATGTCTAACATTTGATTTACTTATAACATTTGATTTAAATATAATTTTCAAAGATTTTTTTGTTATTCGAATTTTTATGCAGTTATTAATATCTCGACGGCTCCTTTGTTTACTACAAAACAAAATTCTTTCGAAAGCAAAATCGAATCAAATAAAAAAGTATGTTGTTTTTTCATAGATAATTAGATAAGGGTTTAAAGGCCAATATCAGAACGCTCTTCATTTACATATTTTGAAAAGAATAGATCTCGCAAGAAAAAACATATTTTCCATTATTTCTGTCGCTTGAAAAAGTACTTTATTGAAGACATTTTTATAGAAGAAAATATCTTTTTCATTTCTTGAGTTTTATTTTATATACATTTTTCTATTTTCTTGAGAGCTATTTACTACGTAAGATAAAGAGGTTGGCATTCCTACGTCCAAAAAGTTAGTCCTAACATCGAGTGCGAGAAGGAAGATTTGTAAAGCTCGCATGAGAATAATGGATAAATAACTAAATTAACTCTATTATTAGCTTACGAACCTTTATGACAATTAAAAGTATTAAAATGTATACACGTTTTCTAATTTATTAATATAGCACATTTATTTGGATATGTGTTTGTACGAATAATCCAATATTTTATCTTTATTTTCAGGTAAGTGCTTGACGTAAATCGATGTTGCAATAAAATATAAAATATGGTTACTGGTAAAATTTTATTACACTTTTATGTAAGCTTTTCTTGTTTTTCAGTTGTCTAAATCTTTGTTGCTCAGACTAAAAAATGTTGCGCCTTGTATTGCTGAAACTTTTTGTAATAAAAATTGAAAGAAATACTCTTACAACCAATTTAAAAAAAAAAGTCCTTTTTTTTGGGTATAGTTAACACAGTTTTTTTCTCAATATCAGTGAAGTTTTCTCATAAAAACACAATTTTTCATATATGTACATGTAACAAATATTTGCCTGAGAGCTTTGCAAAGTTCATTTTACACCATTAGATGGAAAGTCTATGGAATCCTTAAAATCCAACGATTTAGTTGTGCACATTATGCGATCACATCCGAAAATTTCGTATGTCGGAGACTGCTTTTCCATATAACCCTGTACAATTTTAAAACAATAATGTAATAGTAGATAAAGAAGTCTGTGGAAATGGCAAATTTAATTTCAACAAATGAAGCAATTCACAATTATGTTATATAATATTGCATTTTGTGCATGTTGAATTGGTAGAAAATTACTTTTTTAGAAAATAAAATGATATTGATTAATTCAGCTTTACGTTAAGAGTGCTATATAAGTACATACTCGTACATATGTACGTATGTTATTACTAAAATATAAACAAAGCATGCTTGCGACTGAAGTCGGTTGCAAATTAAATGCCACTTTAGCCTTGCGACTTTAGTAAAATTGCGAGCTTAGCGAAGTGGGCGTAAAAGAAGCTTAACTTTTGTTGCTACCAATTTAAATGATGCTTATGATTCTTGGCACTATAGAAGTGTGTGTTTTTTATGATCTTGTTCATTAAAATAATGTGCTTTGTATTATATTATCATACTACATATGTATATGTATGTACAGTGCACTCGCGAAAACTCGAACGTTCGGAAACTTTTATATTCTCCGTTGACTAATTTAAAACTCGAACAAAATATAATGGCTCTAAAACTCGAACACAATTCTTATGATATTTTCTCTGCGAAAACATTAGAAGCTATTACTGGAGAGATTTTTTTAAAGTTACGGTACTTTTATTTTGAATGTGCAAGACTGGCGGCTGTTTTCCTACGTCGGCATCGCTTTTAATTGACGTTCTTCTTTAGCAAAAATAAATTTTGCGCGGTTAAGATAAAAAGTATTTTTTATAATGTTTCGATTTCAGCAAAACAGGCTGAAATAATTAACGCAGTCAAAAATTTTAAAAGTGGCACAGCTCTCTCCAAAAAATACGATATTGCTAAAAATTAAACACAAATTTTAGAATGCGTTAGTTATACGTAAAACGCTACGTGCCTTAGAACTTTGAAAACCATAGAATTCGAAAATTTTGAATTTTGGAAAAAAAATTAAATAATTGTATGTATAAAAGCTGATGAAACGAAGTGCATACATGACATTCGAAATTTAGAACAATTCATAATTTCGAAAAAGTCTGGTTTCCATTAGTTCGAGTTTTCGCGAGAGCACTGTATATAGAATTTCGAATTCAAAATTATACACAATTAGAAAATCAGCTTACAATATACTCATATAATAGAAATTAAATACAATATGACAGCATTATATAATATATAATGTTTAGTAAAAGTTAACACTTCGACGGAATTCGTATAGTTCTACCAATTTACCAAATTATAATTAATTTTGAAGGAACAAAAATCTGTGATAGCTCAAGAACTTTTTTTTTGCGAAAAATGTGTGAGTAAAAAAGTTGACAAAAATCAGTGGTAATTTGTAGTTACACGAAGCTTGCAATTTATTGTACAAAACTGAATGAACAACAAAACTGCATACTAAAAAATTTTTAATTTATTTTTTTTCAAATGTTCAAAATACTGATGTAATTTTATTCAATCATTGTTAACTTTGTATTGTGTTTCAAATTGGCTCTTGTGGTTTTTGAACAATATTTTGATTGGAAAATAATTTTTAATAATTAGAAGAAAAAATAAATTGTCCAACTGTGTCAATATGTGAATAGAGCGTATATTTTAAGCATTGCTCATAACTACTGTTGGGTGATTTGAAGAGAAATAAAAATATTTCTATGAGCAATTAGCAATAATTTTTCATACGCGTATTCCGAAATGTATAAAGTTTTCCATGTACTTTTTCTCTGAAAAAACAAATGAAATTTAGTTTTGTAATTATTTTTTATTTTCATTTAAAACGGTGTAATTTGACTTGGTATCAATTTTTATTTTAATTGATTTTAAAAAGAAAAAAACAACATTTTTCGGACTTAAACATTTGTAATCAGCTTACATTAAAAAAAGTATATTCATAAACAGCATATACGAATATTTCTTAAAATATGTTTACCTAGATGTATGAGTGTATACATACATATGAATGTGTAGTAGTGGCAGGAGAGCAATAAAAATCGATCGCCCAAGTATTTTTTTTCTACTTGAAGTCTCTGGAATGTTAAAATATTAATTTTTATCTAAAAGAAAACGCATACTTAAGCAAAAGAAGGAAATTTTAAAGCTTAAAAAAAGGCACGTTCCCATGTTTTTGGATAAAATATAAAAAGGGCACTTAATCGCCTTTTCAAAATGAAAAAAAAAACCGATGAATTTTTAACTCTCCTGCTGCTATCCATTCGACGTGCCTGCATACCAGCATAAGAAAGTGATATGTATACCATATTTAATAATGTATACTTTTTGTACGCAGGAAAATGAAAATTAAGACACGTTTTGGCACTCAATAAACCTTTGTAAATGGCTAGGCCGGAACTTATTTATTTCATTGTTTTTTGAAAAATATTTTTCTTGCGTTGAATTATATGTATAAAAAATACCAAAAAATACAGTGAACTTGGCACGTACCTTTGGTTTTTATGCTTGTACATATTATATGTTACTTATATTTGTATATAATATATGTACACGTCTGTTCCTTTTGTCCACTGTATCTATATTTTTGCCTGCCACAGGTAGTGCGCTGAGTGTCTTATATGTACATATGTATGTATGTATGTACATAAACACAAATGTATTTGGTATTTTGCTGTTTCCCTTTTTTATATCTGTTTAATCTTGCTTTTTATGCTAACAAGTATGTATGTTGTCGATTTCCTCAAGGAAATTTCTACTTTGCTTTCATGTGTTAAAATTCAATTATGCATTGAATTTGTTTTTCTTATCATCAGTCAAGCAACTTGAATTTAAATATGAGTGTTTATGTATGTAAGCCTATGTATGTATATTAGATTTTTGCCCAGACAAAAGTTATAAAAATTTAAACAAGATGTCGTTTATCGCCTAAAACTGCATGCATCTGTTAACGTAGAGAGTAGCTTAAAGTATTTGGGATTCGACGAACTCACTCTCGAGTATGGAACCAACAAACCAGAGGTATGTACTTTAAAATTATTTCCTCTATTTGTGAACTCTTGAAGATTTTTATTCGACCGCTGAGCAAGCGATTTACGCAGAAAATAAGCCTGACAGGCTCACATTGGATGTATCGCAATTAAAAATATATTTCAAACGAAAATGAAATAAAGGAAATAAATAAAATATTAACATCAAACTCACTGCTCCTTAATTGGTACAGCAACGCTGAGTATTTTTGATTTCGCATATTTCACACATTTTTATGAAGAGCAATCCACGCACTGCATTGCAGCAGAAGCAATTTCGTTGGATTGGAGGAAATCGGCCGCCCATATTGAGTGCACGCATTTCAGCTATTCAAGTGTAGCGTAGAAATTCATGAAGTCAGATTAACAAGTTGGTGAAAGATTCACTCTTTTATGTACATATCTATACATACATGCATATAAAATACATACATACATTTCTACCGAGTACAGAAAATGAAATCACAGAGTTGTGTGAATTTTTCTTTACTTTCGCTTTCGCTTTCATCTTCCCCATTTTGCTTGGAATCGTACAAATATCTACGCACATATATGTATACATATATCCATCCTAGCACGGATGGGAGTTTTTCATTCAATATCAGCGCATGTACAAAAATTCATACGCATGTTTTTTTTTCATTTGTATGTATTTATGTGGAAATCAGTACTGCCGTTGACCGGAAATACGCCTACAGGCAGTCATTTTGCCTTGAACGCATGGAGAAATGAAGTGAAAAGTGATGCGAAATGAGTATGCAAACAAATGGCTAAGTATTGTTAAATGAACAAATGAGAATGTTTGGAGAACGTAGGATCGCCCCAGGAAAGTACCATTTGCAAACCCTTTGTATTGCAAACCTTTTTTTCAGCGTACTAGTCATTAATAAATGAACATCGATTATTCAATTCATTTCATGATAATGAAATAAAAAATAAATATTCACTTATGTTCGTCTGTATGTATGTATGCATGTCGAACAGAAATGTATACGGTACCACGAAATATATCGGGCAGTTTTCAATTTACGCGAAAAATTCTGCAAAAATGTTATAAAAAAGCAAATCGCCATCCAAAGTTAGCATTATAAACCTCGAGATTTTCATTTTTTAATCTTTTTTTATACGCACGCTCTTTGAAAAAATTTGATTTTTAGTGAAATATTTATTCCCGAATACGAATGCTTTTAAGTCTACGAAGTTAGTTATTTATTTATTTTTAATTTAGTTAAAGTCCAATTTTTAACAGTTTTTTCTGTAATTTATCCATTAAAATTGGCTTTTAGCTCATTTAAAAATAAATAATGAAATAATAAAACTGGTGAAAAAAAACTAAAATTAAGATTTTTTATTCATAAAAGTTTGCAAAGCGCATCTGACAGGTTTGGTCAGTAATGCATACATAAAATATATTTTGTTTGAACAATCACTATTGGACATTTTCAAGAATATGAAAGTATGATTTTTTTAAAAGAGCAATTTCATACTGATTCGTCCTTTAACTAAACCAAATTTAGTTTCTTTCAACTCCTATATTTTTTTCTTTTATTGTACATCCATATTGTAGATTTACATTGCTTTTCATTTCTAATAATATTTTTTAATAATAAACTTACTTCTTTAACAAAAATTAAGAATGCAGTTAATTTCTTCGCGGTACATAAAACAAGAAAAGAAATAATTATTCCGACGAATTGAAGTCTTACTTTCTATGAAGTCGGTTAAGAAAAGAGTCATTGCACAGCGAGCGTTCAATTCCTTAAATGTTAAGAAGGCAACAAATTTGAATGAAGTTCAAAAATAAAGCAATGATCAATGTAATATCTCATTCCATTGTTGTTTAATAGAAATTGCCATTTTTACTGTAATAAGTTGTCCTCGCTATAGCACTCACATGCGACTTCATTTGGACATTTTTTTTTTTAAATTTAAATTCAAGCTTCAAAGTATAAAACTTCGATTTACATACATACATATATGAGTTTTGTTAGAGAATGAACTGCATTTTCAGTGAAACGTTATTTAAATAAAATAAAATGAAAGTAAATTGTGCAAATTTTCAACATGAAATTGTGATAATAATATTATTCATCACATCAGCCACATAAAAATCGCTTCCATGTAATGCGATTACTTTATCACTTAATATTTTTACAGTTCGTTTAAAATTAAACGAATTCAGAGCATTTAGAGTAGCATAAAAATCTCACAATTTTTGCACTGCAGATAATTCTATAAACTAGCAAAATGTATCATTTAATTAAGTAAATTAGACTCACTCATCAATGTAATCAATTCGTGCAGCATTTAATTCATTAAACCACTTAATTTAAATTCATTTAATTAAAACTTTAACTGATTCAAATATTCTGCAGAAGAAAAATCATACATACATACATAATTTTGAAGCATTGCTCTTTCTTTAGCAACTAACTACGAGTATCAATGTTTAACAATGTCTCCTGCTTACGTATTTGCGCAAATTTTACTGCTCATTTTTACACACACAATAGCTTTTATTCTTTTTTTCTAACCAACTTGTCGTACAACTATTACTTGTTTTGCACTTTTCAATCTAACTTGCTTGCCAATATAACTCAATTTAAATGATTTTTCAAGCTATACTCGCAGGAGCAACAAATACATAAACATAAACGTACCATAAACTACCTTACCGATAAAGAAACGTACGCTTTGCCGACTGTATGATGGAAAACGTATCAGAGGGCGTATAAATAAAAACTTATACGTTTCCAGACATACGAAAATGCACTTTTCGATTTTTAGTAGAATAACGCTTCTGAAAATCGTTCGAAATGGACACCGATTTTCAGGGGGAAACATCAAAATTTTATAAGAACTTACCTCGATCCCGGATAGTTTTTTGTTAATTTTGCTAGCTGGGTAACAACAATTTGTATGAGCAATGAAGCAAATATAAAAAGAATTGTCACCAGCCCGTCATGTTGGTATGAGTCGGTCATTTAGTAGAAGTGCATTGACCAAATCAAACCAATTCAAAAGTGTTTGTATATTTCGATAGACTGTGTCCGAATGCACTTCTGTGTGTCAGCTGGTGATTTGGATACAAATAGCCAGGTATGTTAAATTTTCTATAAACTAAAATTTAACCAGTTGATAACTTCCTTGCCAAGCACGAATGCCATACATTTTGTCCAAAAGAGTTTTGTTTTTCAAATATGAGTATATTTTTTCCGAGAAATAAATTCATATGCATTGCAAACTATTTAAAATATTTGCATGCAGTAGTTATACACATTTGTTATTTGTTATTTGTTATTATTAATTCAATCCTAACACAACAAGGGTAAACCTTATAATTATTAGTGCTAGTCACAACGGATATGTATGTTTATTTATTTATTTATAAAAATATTAGAATTAGAATATCTACATATAAACTTAAAACTACGAATATGACTGAAGGAAAATAATAAAGTATAAGAATAAAAATTGCTTAAGTATTATTATTATCTTAACTAGTACTAATATATCTCTGAAGCTCGCGTCTAAATGTGCTAATGTTACTTAAAGATATCAAGCTTTGGGGAAGAGAATTCCAATGACGAGTCACGTGCACCAGGAACTGCCTCTCCGACACCATTGTTCTGTATTTAACAGCGAGGAGCTTAGTATTTCTCATAGATTTCGTGGCAGTTATTCTGATATTACAAAGTTGACTAAACGAGGAATCTAAATTGTAGAAGAATACGATGTTAATATGAAGAAAAAGAAAGTGAATGAAGCAGATAAATAAAACGTATATCCTTGAAAATCAGTATACGAGTATATTCCTACCATTGCTGTATGCACAAGTTATACATACTTCTATATCATCTGAATATGCACGTATTCGCTTATTAACCCAGTAGAAAAAAGTTGTAAAAATAGTTCCGAAATTCTTTCTCATAAAAAACGTGTGTGTGAGAGATCAATCTTCATTTGTGATTGTAAAAAGAAATAATTCAATTGTATTGAGTTTTACATAAAAGTTCTGACAGGATAGCCATTTCTTTGTCTCACTCTTAGATAAAGAACGCAAAAGTTCTTACGTTTTTGAGTAGCGCAAATCAAGATTTGTAAAAAAAATATTTTAATGAAATTATATTTCCTCACACGTCATGCCAGACGGCTATGCTAATATTAATTTAAAGTACTAGTGCAAATCAAATTTATATATTTTGTTTTATTTCTTTATTTACGTCTCTGAATTAAAATCCTTACAGATTACGAATAAAAGTAGCTTAAAATACATATGACAGGTAGAAATTTCGAAGAGAACACTGGCGAAAATGTAATCGAATCCTTTCCAGTAAGTAAGGACAACCAATGAATACAGTTATGATATTATGAGTAAAGGTAAGGCAGTGTATAGACCTAAGACTTTCTAACGACTTGAGACTTATAAACATGAGACGAGCAGGATATGATGGTATGGGATCACTACATAAAATGCAGTGAACGAAGTGCAAATTTAAGAAAAATTGAATGCACGCTTTAAATTCTTGTGACAGCTAGCTGACAACTTGGTCTCCAAATAAACAAACTATGTGAAACCTTACAAATTATACATAGAGTAACTTAATAGTATAGTGACCATAAAATTTGGACGCATTTCTCCTAACGAAACCCAACATAGAGAAATCTTTTGAGGTGATAAAATGTATGTGATTATTAAAAGTGAATTTACTATGAAAAACAATATTAAGGTCCTTAATCTCATTAACACACTGAAGGACACAAGTCGATATATTGTACTTAAAAGGTAAAATGTAAGATAATTTGAAAAGTACTAACCAAACTTTAGGTTGATCGTTCCAACAATTTCAACTTTGCTTTATATAATACGCATATATATGTATATAGATGGTCACCAATTCGGCCTCTTTAACATCCCTGTAAAGAAGCTACATTTATCGTTTTGATTTTCTCAATTTTACGTACTTTTATGCACACATAAAGAAATATAAGGATATTCGTATATTCATACTTACGTATGCAGCTGACCACTATGCTTTGCCTATAACGGATCATAGTGATGAGGTGGAAAGTATGTGGAAAATAAATAATATGAACTGTTAAAATTTTATTGTCAATTAAGTTTTCGTATCGAGTTTTCACAGCATCGTTCGTAATTTTCTCGAAATATGCGCGTTATATTCGTATTATAAAAGCTCCTTTTCCCACGTTCATGGTAACGGATTGCAAAGCAATTTAATGGACTGCAGAAGCGTAAAAAAATGAGTAAATGAATGATAATTTAATATATCGACACGACACCACGTTACGTTTTTTATAAAATTTATCATCGAATACCGAAATTAACTTGACTTGCTTCTGTAGTAATATTAGCTTAATTCATATGAATAGAATGAGAGTTTAGAAATTTAAAGTAAGTAAGATGCATCTTAATTTAGAGTATTTACGAAATCCGTTAAAAACTGCAATTAAGAAAAATCGTTTATTGAAGTCAAATGCATTTTTAACTTAAACTAACTTTTAACGTTATTAAAAAACAATAAATCAAGCGTTCAAAATCAAAACATATACTAACATGCACACTAAATTGCAACTTTTCCTCCAATGAAATGTTGAAAAGACATTTTAATTTGCGCAAATCGACAGAAAACATTTGAAACGAAAGATCTTGGCGCTACTGTTGGCGGAATTGCAAAGTGAAATAATTATGATTCTCTTATCAATGACGAAGCGAAGAGACGCCAACGCAAAACAAAAAAAACACCAGAAATGAAAATAGAAGGATCAAATAAAATTATTCAACTGTTGGTGTAGGTGCTTTTTTAATTTCATTTCCTAAACATATCGTTGTGTGAGTAGGTCATTTGAAATGTTTGCATTTTTCATTGACATTCAACTTCGAGCATCGGCAACTCGAAGCTGTGTAGAGCATAAGTGCAAATGAATGCATAATGAATGACCACTTAGTGAAAGTGCGCAGATTGCAGGCAACAAGTTTGAATTTCACTTAGTCGGAAGAGAGAGATTAGAGTTTAATCTGCTCTTTAATTTGCTTGTGTATAAATCAACTTTGTGTACTAAGCAAGATGTTACTTACTTTAAACTTGCATATTTTATTTTAATATTTTCTAGCTACTCTAAGGTAGTTAACAATAGTTTTAAAGCAATACAAGTTAACACTTTTCTTTGCTTTAATTCTTTTTTTTGTGCTGATGCTAGTTTTCTTGCTTTAGAACACTGTTCTTAGGAGTTTTGGATTTGTCAGATAGTCGTTTGTCAGAGCGTATGAGTAATATGTACTTGATGCATCTGCAAATAACATCAACTAAAATAGTTGACGTAGTATAATATTTAAGATAGTATAATGAAATTGTGCTCTAAATTAAGTTCACCTGATAGATGTACCAGTTATTGTAAAAGCAAGTGTCAATATGTATTTGAGATAGTTTCCATAATAATTTTTAAGTTTTTTGGAATCGGTCATTTGATCCAATCATACGTGGTTTTAGAGTTTTATGAGGAGACTTTCGATGTTGGCATTAAAACAACAAATTGTATAATTAATTTAAAAAAAATTGTATTTATTTTTTAAAATTATGAATGGAAAAAGTTTTTAATAATGCAATTTCATACAGTATTTCAAAAAAAAAACTAAAAATCGGAAAACAAAAAAGTACGAACAAAAATTAAATAACAACAAATATTAAATTAAAATTAAATAATATATATTTCAACACTTAATACACAACTGTTAACAATAACTCGCAATTTTATTGAGCTCGACGCCAGTTATGGAAAATTTTATTTTGAAAAAACAACAACAGTTTTTTAATGGTAGAAGTTATAGCCGCTATTTCGGAGATCACAACATCTCCACCTCTGCTTTCCTTTTTAATTAATTATATTTTTTTTTTTCATCACCACTTTCCCAGGATTTAAACCAATTACCTCGGGTTGCAAAGCCATCACGCTACATGCTGTGCTATGCTTGCCGAGTGAACTGTTGTGTTTATTCTATGTTCCTTAAACAGACCAACTAAAAACAAGAGCAGCTGATATGCCGCTATTTAAACTTGCTTATGTGGTTGTTGTTTGTGTTTTAGCAATTCTATATTTTTTTATTAGTTTTACTAAGATGTAGAATGCATTTAGGCGTGCTCATCCATGCATATAAATTTGTTTATTATTTTATTTAAATAAATAATAATTCACAATTTTATTGAGCTCGAGGCCAGTTTAAATTGTGAATTATTATTCATTTAAAACGCAAATAAAAACTAAACAAATTTAAAAATGTTAACGGGAAAAATAGTTTCTAAAGTTGAACAAATGAATAACGTCTGTTTAAATTAAATCTTTTATTATTGTTTTTACTACAGGTAACCACTACGAGCAAAAGTCATAGCAAAGTAGGTTGTTGTACTTTCAAAATAATATTTTCTTCCTTCGTGATCGATTTGTGCTGTAGAAACCATTTTTGGTTCATTGAGTATTGCTTTTTAGTACTTCTAAATATTTTTGCGTATTTTAAAGTCGTCCTTCGACCTTTTTTTTCAATTCTTAAAAGGCTTCATTCCCAAAGTTCTACGCATCACTAGAAAGATTGAAATACCTACGTTTTTTATTTGTAATGCTTAAGCAACATTTTCATTTTCTCTGGATAACTCTATTTATAAATAAAAAATATATCTTGATATATTTAAGCCTACTGATTATTTTCCCACTCGCTCATTATTTCCCCGCAATGTACAATTTCCTAAATAAAGATATGAACAGCTGCTCTTGTTTATGCGTCGCATTGTATTTTTCGCGAACAATGGAAATAAAAGCTATTGTCATGGCCACGTCTTTGTTGACTTGCTCAGACTGACAGGCGAAAGGAGAAAGATTTTTATTTATTGTGCGTCAGTGAACAAAACTCATCTGATTGTGAGGTTATCATTCAAATAATAAGTCATCATTTGATTATTAATTTTCGCACTAAAAAATATGGTTCACTAAACAATTATGATAATTATATTTAAAATCGAATGCCAGTAAAGGACTGACGCATTTATATAATGTACTTGACTGCAAAATAAAAATAAAAATAAAACTATAAATTCCAGAATCAGCTGACATATATGGCTGTGTTCCTTACCAAAAACTTTATTATTTTAAATGCTATATTTTACAGTGTATTAAAACAAATTGCTCTTTCGTGACTTTCTACTAAAGTATTTTGTAATTATATTTTAAGTCCTCATACACATAAAGTCCACATTTCTGCCTATCAGTGATGTCGTCACAGTTTCGTAACTTAAAAAAATTGTATTTCTCATCGTAATCACATGCATACTATTCGATGGCCTTAGCAATGAACGTTGATATGTTGATACTGATTTATTTATCTCCTCAAACTGCAGTGAATGAAAGAGTACAATAAATATACTTAAGTAGACAGAGCAACTGAAAAGATTCTCAAAATACGAGTATGTGCAATAAAAACAGAAAACACAGAGATGAAAATAAATAAAATCGAACAGCCACAATTGAAGCGGAAATTATAAATACCAATCAATGCCAACAATGCGACAATGTGGCGCAATGCATCGGTAAACACCACAGTAATAAGTAAAAAACAACAAAGTACGCTGCATATACACACATTGATACAAACACATGTTACTTATGAATGTCGTGGAGAAGGTAAAATGTGCAATCTGAACGAAAAAGTTGAAATCCGCTTAACATGAATTGAATGGCAATGATGAAGGCCAACCATTCATAAGGATGTGGTAAATTGTATGTATACAATTGTGTGCGACCCAAAAATTGTTTAAGGAAATAAAATCAAAATGAATGCATTTGCATGTGAAGCCTTGTCTTGATTCGGATGCTTGCAACAACTATCAATGCTTTGTATCGTATCGATATAAATCGAATAGAGCATCATATCTGGAAATGTTGCCTATTTGTTTTTAATTATGTTAAATTTGGTATTTTTGCTTCAGTTAGATTTGAAATTAAATCAGAAATTACTTTTTTACCAGCAATGCGTAAGAAAAAATAAAAATAATTCATGTATTCGAAATATATAAAATAAAACAAAGGGCTCTCATTGGTTTTTTTTCGCAACTCGCAAGCCCGCTTTTCTATTGATAAATTAGTTATAATAAAATTTTTATTCAAATTTTTCAAATACTGTTTGGTAATTTATTACGGTTTTTTTTGTTTATTTAGATTATCCTTAAATAAAAAATTAGTCTAAAGATAAAACAAAATGAAAAATTAAAGAAAATAACAAGGAAAATATTTTCTTGTGACATGACTGTATTTAATTACAATATTGAGTGAACCCACTTGCTCTTTGTAACAAGAGAATTATTTGTTTTTGAAGAAAAATTTGTATAAAGCTATCTTCACACAAATACCTTTAACATAATTTATTTACAAATGAAAAATAAACAAAATATTCAAAGTAAAATCCATTAAAGTCAAATTTGATTTCCTTCTACGGGAAACAAGCACATTGACATAAAAAGTGTTGAAACGGTGCCTCCTCTTACTCATCTTTACAACTTTTCCGAGGCATCTTTAGAGTATGACAGCCAGGGCAGAGTATGTATTATATGATGACCTTAATTCAGAACTGGTACCGTCAAATTTTTTCAGATTTTTCCCTGCCTAGCCTCGGTCGCAATAAACTTGAGCCTTCCCATTTTTATCGTTTGACCGTCCATAGTTACAAAGGTAGACGATTTCCAAGTTTCCATATATATATATGTATGTGTATTAAAAAACGTGTGGCCATGGGGAAGTAACCACTTGCCTTCCATTTTCTTCATTTAACCATAATTGCAGCCTGGTTATCAATAAAATTTGTATGTACCCATGCGGAGCTTTACTCTTTTGAAGTACACTGGTTGCTTTGTGTGAACCACATACATGTACACATATCTGAACATGATTGGTAGACGCAGTCGTTTGGCGATACAGCCGTCATATCGGCAGGTTCTTCGAATCAATTTATGCTCCAACTCCAACGTCCACCTTCAAGTCTTTGATGTAGAAGGTACATATTATACCATAGATGTCGATTCCTACTTTATCTCTTTCCTCAAAGAAAATCGTACTGCAATACCGAGACTATAACAACGTAATCAGAATCCCGAAATTGTACCGAAGTAGTTCCGAGCCAGTCCCGAGCTAATCCCGAATTAGTTTCGAGCTAATCCCGAAATGGTACTAAACCACTGCTGTCCTTCAAGACTTAAAAACGTTTTTCTTACTCATAATTGTTATGAGATTACTTATTATATATGTAAGTCTGATAGTAAAAGTATTTGAAGACTTAAAAATTATTTTCTAACTCATAATTACTAGGAGAAGACTTTGATGCATAAGTCTCAAAATAAAAGTCTATATGTAAGTCTCAAAATAAAACTTATCGATAACTTTAAAAACTTGTCTCTCACATACATACATAATTATTATCAAAAGATTTTTATAATACTTAAACAATTTTGATAACAATTTTAGAACTCCATGAAATAATTATTATTTTGAGTTTTTGATCAGAGCAATCAGTTTTTATTCTATTTGCTAGACTGCCCTTTTAACCCAACGAAAATCACTGCACGTTCGTAATTTATTTATTTAATGAACATAAAAAATTTAATAACTAAGCTAAGTAGATATAGTCGTATTTATAAGATAAAAGTCATTTAGAAAAAGCAAATAGTATAACTAGATTAATTAAAAGGTGATCACAGATTTAAAAAAGCGATATTTTGAAAATAAAAAAATTGTTTGTATCCAGTTTTACAAATTTTTTACAAAAATTCCATATTAGTTATAGTAGCAGCGACTGCTAATTTTCCACTATTCCTTTTCCAACTCAACTTGAGAGCAAAATTAAAATAAAATGTATATTTAAATTCTAATCTAAAACTTAAAAAGAAAAACCGAAACCATGGCCATAATGCATTAGCGCAAATCAATTTTTATTTGTGATCAAAGCCTTACGTATACAAAACAAAAACACACCAGGTTGACTTTCGCTATTGATATCAATACTCAAGCAGCTCGCAGTGAAAGCAATCAATGCAAGGTAAAATCACATCAAAATAAACTGAATTGAATAACTAAAAAATATGCACTTACATACTAAATATGTACATCTATGTAAGCAAACAGGTATAAATGTGTGTATACATACATATGTATGTATGGGTATGTCCTATGCGTTACTTTGATGCCAGTCAAGGCTGTTCGCCAGCCATGAAATATTTCACCAACATTTTGGTGTGTGTGTGCGCTCGTATGTATTTTCCCTACATGTTGATCATGACTCAATATACTCTTTCAGCGAACACACGCAAAGGTAAAAACGTAAAATAAGTATTTTGTAAAAATGCATTTACTCTTTTTTCATTTTATTCCAACCCCTTCCCACGCGCCCTATTTTCTTGTCATCAATGCTCAATTGAACCACAGTCATGCACTGATTGTATGCAGTTGTTGTTGTTGCTGTTGGTTTCCAATGTGGCGTAAAACATATTGACACACACACGCATACAAAACACTACAAAAGGCGCCGCAGAATGGTATCGAACACCCACAGGTGGTTGGTTGGCGGTTGCTGAGTTTTGCACATTTTGCCCATTTTGCACTTGTGTGCACACAACAACAGCAACTATTTGTGCTATGCGCCTTTTGTGTTTAGCCGCTTTTGTTGTTGGTTTTCCTGTATTTCTGTTATTTCTGTGATTTTGTTGTTTTGTTCGCTGGCTGCATGAACGTTTGTTCACAAATGCATTCATATGTACGTATGTATATGTATGTATGTATTTGTATGTTTGTATGTACGAGTATGTATTGCATGTACACTGCAGCTCAAATTCATTCATTAAACTTTAATTATTACCAATTTTTTATATATGTGTTTAAATTTTTTTTGAAAACGTAGTTTTTGGGCCAATTTTGCCGTTGACTTTTTAGATTTATTTTAAGTGACAGGACTGCTTCTAAGGCTATATTGAAATTGACATTTCATGTGCAAAAATACGCAATTAAATAATATTAATTGATTTATGAGCCCGTGCTTTCCCCAAATTTACGTGCCAATGTATGTCTGTCTTTACCTTTTCGTTGTAATTTTGCTCCATCGGTTTTCTGCTTCACTTACTTTTTCGATATTTTTTATGTAAAAAGGAATTTTTGTGACATAATATTTTATTTAACTATAAGAATTTCAATAACATTTAAACTAGTTTCACACACTTATTTATTATTTGCCTATACTTTCCCGTATGCGAACTAATAAAAATATCGAAGGAAACTATTGGCATAGTCATAAGGTTTAAGTTTTGACACTTTCTGCTCTTTTTTTTCGTGTGACTTAGACGAAAGTGCTTATATTTTTTACTTTTCGCTTCTTGAGCCTCCTCTGATAACTCGCTTATAGAAAAGAAATTATATTTTATTATATATTTTTTTCAAGAAGGAATACTTTTTGCAGTGTTGGTGACAGACATCTTCACTATTCTCGTATAATTCATTATATAGCTCTAGCGTTTCCGAAGCATACAAAATAGAAATTTGTATGCATCGATTTCTTGCCGAGAATTTAAAACAACTAAGAATTTCTTAATATGTTCCACTCAAGATTTATCAATTTTTGTTATCTGCGCTGTGGTAATAATATCATTAAAGAATCGTCTAGCAGTATTGCTATCATTAGAGTGCTATTACCGATGTAAGGTTTGTGAAAGATTATAAGTAAACCGGTTTGAATCATTAAATCTACAGGCTGAGCGCAATTCTTAAAATTTTGTTGTTCCAATTGCAGTATTTTTACACTTTATTGCAAGACCTGCTGTTTTTGAAAAATCAACTATAATTCGGCGACTCCCCTAATTATATTGAAATTTGGATGATAAAACTGCATACTTAAAGCAATTCTAAAAGTTTTGAGCAAAACTTGTGAAATTTTGATTGCAAATTTTAAGAGCATTTTTCCATAAAGTCTTAATTGTAGATAAATTGAAAAATAATAAAATTTATTAACAAAAAAAAAATAAAATTGGCAAAACTAGTCAATATGTGGTGGGGTTTTAATTTTGAAATGAAGTTTATATGCATGTAAACACCTTACGTTGTTATCGAAAATATTTTCCAAGGTAATTTCACTCGCCATTGCCACAAAATGTGCGAAGCTGAAAATATCCACAGTGTGGCAGAATAAAGTGTTCATGCATGTTTGCTTGTGTATGTGTGTGTGTGTGTGTGTGTGTGCGGGGAAGAGAAAGATGCAATTTGCAGTGCATTTTCGGTTTTGGTCTTCTGCTTTGCGCTTCTGGTTGTAGTGTGTTTTGATAATTCACTCAATTTAGTGTACATTTACATATACATATACATACGAGTATGTCATATATAAAGTCAGTAAGCCGATTTCTTTGCACAAGAAAATTATACTATTTTATTTTCATTCGAAATATTTGATACAATTTACTTCTAATTCGTAATAATCGACTTTGTGAATGAGGAAGGAAATGAAGCAGGTGTGAACTGCAGATTCGACAATTTGTGTATTTTATATAGTATATACGTTTACATGTGTGAATATATCTATTCAAAGTAATTTAATTCACTATAAATGCAATTTAATTCGAGAAATTGTATTCGAGCAAATCCATTAGCACAAATTGTTAATTTACTTATTTAGACAATTGTAGGAACAATTAAAAGTTTTGTAATTCTCTCAAATCGAATGAGTTTTCAATAATGAAAATCGAAGGTTAAGCGAATTACAAAGTAAGCTATTATTAAGCTTGTCGAGCAATAGGTACTACACATTTTTGTCGTATAAAAACACAAATTATAATCTTTATCCTTCTCGCTTTAACTGCCTAACTGCAAAATGCAACTGGAAAATTTGTTTTTAAAGAATAAGTCTAATCATGTTTAAAAAAAATGTACATCATAGAGATTATTTACGAGCATTTAAAATGCTACTGATCATAGGATGGTTTCAAATTCTGAATGTCAACTTCAAAAATAAAAATCAATTTTTTACAATTTTATAATTTTTTTTTCAGAGTTTTCATTAAATTGAAATGTATTTGTATTGGCAAGAAAAATGAATGAATCATCAATATTGCTTTTCTCTTTGCCCTTAGGCTTAGTTGTCTATAATTTTAGATACATTTCGAGCGACTAGCATTTTTCTTCCAGCACATTTTCGAAAAGATGATCGACGAAAAATGAGGCATAACAAAATTATTTTCCTACAAATGATACTTTTGAAATTACAATTTTTTTTTATTAAAAAACTGTATTAACTTTGGGAAATTTACTTTATATACATATTTTCATGGTATATTAATTAATGTGTAAAATCTCTTAAAAATATTTTTAAACTTTAGCATTTTTGAAAAAAAGGTACGTGCACATAAATGCTTCGCAACCGGAGCTAGCGTCGTTCAAGGTCATAAGGCGTGTCAGCTAACATGCTACTGTCTTTAAATGACTTGAATTGTTTAAACTGGTTCTTACGGCGGATTTGAAGACTTAAAAATTATTTTCTAACTCATAATTACTAGGAGAAGACTTTGATGCATAAGTCTCAAAATAAAAGTCTATATGTAAGTCTCAAAATAAAACTTATCGATAACTTTAAAAACTTGTCTCTCACATACATACATAATTATTATCAAAAGATTTTTATAATACTTAAACAATTTTGATAACAATTTTAGAACTCCATGAAATAATTATTATTTTGAGTTTTTGATCAGAGCAATCAGTTTTTATTCTATTTGCTAGACTGCCCTTTTAACCCAACGAAAATCACTGCACGTTCGTAATTTATTTATTTAATGAACATAAAAAATTTAATAACTAAGCTAAGTAGATATAGTCGTATTTATAAGATAAAAGTCATTTAGAAAAAGCAAATAGTATAACTAGATTAATTAAAAGGTGATCACAGATTTAAAAAAGCGATATTTTGAAAATAAAAAAATTGTTTGTATCCAGTTTTACAAATTTTTTACAAAAATTCCATATTAGTTATAGTAGCAGCGACTGCTAATTTTCCACTATTCCTTTTCCAACTCAACTTGAGAGCAAAATTAAAATAAAATGTATATTTAAATTATAATCTAAAACTTAAAAAGAAAAACCGAAACCATGGCCATAATGCATTAGCGCAAATCAATTTTTATTTGTGATCAAAGCCTTACGTATACAAAACAAAAACACACCAGGTTGACTTTTGCTATTGATATCAATACTCAAGCAGCTCGCAGTGAAAGCAATCAATGCAAGGTAAAATCACATCAAAATAAACTGAATTGAATAACTAAAAAATATGCACTTACATACTAAATATGTACATCTATGTAAGCAAACAGGTATAAATGTGTGTATACATACATATGTATGTATGGGTATGTCCTATGCGTTACTTTGATGCCAGTCAAGGCTGTTCGCCAGCCATGAAATATTTCACCAACATTTTGGTGTGTGTGTGCGCTCGTATGTATTTTCCCTACATGTTGATCATGACTCAATATACTCTTTCAGCGAACACACGCAAAGGTAAAAACGTAAAATAAGTATTTTGTAAAAATGCATTTACTCTTTTTTCATTTTATTCCAACCCCTTCCCACGCGCCCTATTTTCTTGTCATCAATGCTCAATTGAACCACAGTCATGCACTGATTGTATGCAGTTGTTGTTGTTGCTGTTGGTTTCCAATGTGGCGTAAAACATATTGACACACACACGCATACAAAACACTACAAAAGGCGCCGCAGAATGGTATCGAACACCCACAGGTGGTTGGTTGGCGGTTGCTGAGTTTTGCACATTTTGCCCATTTTGCACTTGTGTGCACACAACAACAGCAACTATTTGTGCTATGCGCCTTTTGTGTTTAGCCGCTTTTGTTGTTGGTTTTCCTGTATTTCTGTTATTTCTGTGATTTTGTTGTTTTGTTCGCTGGCTGCATGAACGTTTGTTCACAAATGCATTCATATGTACGTATGTATATGTATGTATGTATTTGTATGTTTGTATGTACGAGTATGTATTGCATGTACACTGCAGCTCAAATTCATTCATTAAACTTTAATTATTACCAATTTTTTATATATGTGTTTAAATTTTTTTTGAAAACGTAGTTTTTGGGCCAATTTTGCCGTTGACTTTTTAGATTTATTTTAAGTGACAGGACTGCTTCTAAGGCTATATTGAAATTGACATTTCATGTGCAAAAATACGCAATTAAATAATATTAATTGATTTATGAGCCCGTGCTTTCCCCAAATTTACGTGCCAATGTATGTCTGTCTTTACCTTTTCGTTGTAATTTTGCTCCATCGGTTTTCTGCTTCACTTACTTTTTCGATATTTTTTATGTAAAAAGGAATTTTTGTGACATAATATTTTATTTAACTATAAGAATTTCAATAACATTTAAACTAGTTTCACACACTTATTTATTATTTGCCTATACTTTCCCGTATGCGAACTAATAAAAATATCGAAGGAAACTATTGGCATAGTCATAAGGTTTAAGTTTTGACACTTTCTGCTCTTTTTTTTCGTGTGACTTAGACGAAAGTGCTTATATTTTTTACTTTTCGCTTCTTGAGCCTCCTCTGATAACTCGCTTATAGAAAAGAAATTATATTTTATTATATATTTTTTTCAAGAAGGAATACTTTTTGCAGTGTTGGTGACAGACATCTTCACTATTCTCGTATAATTCATTATATAGCTCTAGCGTTTCCGAAGCATACAAAATAGAAATTTGTATGCATCGATTTCTTGCCGAGAATTTAAAACAACTAAGAATTTCTTAATATGTTCCACTCAAGATTTATCAATTTTTGTTATCTGCGCTGTGGTAATAATATCATTAAAGAATCGTCTAGCAGTATTGCTATCATTAGAGTGCTATTACCGATGTAAGGTTTGTGAAAGATTATAAGTAAACCGGTTTGAATCATTAAATCTACAGGCTGAGCGCAATTCTTAAAATTTTGTTGTTCCAATTGCAGTATTTTTACACTTTATTGCAAGACCTGCTGTTTTTGAAAAATCAACTATAATTCGGCGACTCCCCTAATTATATTGAAATTTGGATGATAAAACTGCATACTTAAAGCAATTCTAAAAGTTTTGAGCAAAACTTGTGAAATTTTGATTGCAAATTTTAAGAGCATTTTTCCATAAAGTCTTAATTGTAGATAAATTGAAAAATAATAAAATTTATTAACAAAAAAAAAAATAAAATTGGCAAAACTAGTCAATATGTGGTGGGGTTTTAATTTTGAAATGAAGTTTATATGCATGTAAACACCTTACGTTGTTATCGAAAATATTTTCCAAGGTAATTTCACTCGCCATTGCCACAAAATGTGCGAAGCTGAAAATATCCACAGTGTGGCAGAATAAAGTGTTCATGCATGTTTGCTTGTGTATGTGTGTGTGTGTGTGTGTGTGTGCGGGGAAGAGAAAGATGCAATTTGCAGTGCATTTTCGGTTTTGGTCTTCTGCTTTGCGCTTCTGGTTGTAGTGTGTTTTGATAATTCACTCAATTTAGTGTACATTTACATATACATATACATACGAGTATGTCATATATAAAGTCAGTAAGCCGATTTCTTTGCACAAGAAAATTATACTATTTTATTTTCATTCGAAATATTTGATACAATTTACTTCTAATTCGTAATAATCGACTTTGTGAATGAGGAAGGAAATGAAGCAGGTGTGAACTGCAGATTCGACAATTTGTGTATTTTATATAGTATATACGTTTACATGTGTGAATATATCTATTCAAAGTAATTTAATTCACTATAAATGCAATTTAATTCGAGAAATTGTATTCGAGCAAATCCATTAGCACAAATTGTTAATTTACTTATTTAGACAATTGTAGGAACAATTAAAAGTTTTGTAATTCTCTCAAATCGAATGAGTTTTCAATAATGAAAATCGAAGGTTAAGCGAATTACAAAGTAAGCTATTATTAAGCTTGTCGAGCAATAGGTACTACACATTTTTGTCGTATAAAAACACAAATTATAATCTTTATCCTTCTCGCTTTAACTGCCTAACTGCAAAATGCAACTGGAAAATTTGTTTTTAAAGAATAAGTCTAATCATGTTTAAAAAAAAATGTACATCATAGAGATTATTTACGAGCATTTAAAATGCTACTGATCATAGGATGGTTTCAAATTCTGAATGTCAACTTCAAAAATAAAAATCAATTTTTTACAATTTTATAATTTTTTTTCAGAGTTTTCATTAAATTGAAATGTATTTGTATTGGCAAGAAAAATTAATGAATCATCAATATTGCTTTTCTCTTTGCCCTTAGGCTTAGTTGTCTATAATTTTAGATACATTTCGAGCGACTAGCATTTTTCTTCCAGCACATTTTCGAAAAGATGATCGACGAAAAATGAGGCATAACAAAATTATTTTCCTACAAATGATACTTTTGAAATTACAATTTTTTTTTATTAAAAAACTGTATTAACTTTGGGAAATTTACTTTATATACATATTTTCATGGTATATTAATTAATGTGTAAAATCTCTTAAAAATATTTTTAAACTTTAGCATTTTTGAAAAAAAGGTACGTGCACATAAATGCTTCGCAACCGGAGCTAGCGTCGTTCAAGGTCATAAGGCGTGTCAGCTAACATGCTACTGTCTTTAAATGACTTGAATTGTTTAAACTGGTTCTTACGGCGGACTCCAACTATTGTGCTATGTGTATATATATATATTTTCATATATGTATATACGTATTATTTACAAAGGTTATTCACAAGGTGTCGTAATTTGTGATAAGTCAAAGTCACATAGCTTTGTTTGGGGCTTACGTATAAAAAATATTTAACATAGTCTTTTTTATTAAGTCAGCAAGTAATTAAAATTAAGGATATAATTACCTTTAGAAAAAATATGAAAGATACAAATTTTTGCTTTTTTGTCTTTGATTTATAAATTTGTTGTGTTTGACAGCCCAGTTAATTATTCGTATATGAAACTAATCCAAATTTGCATTCTCTTCTACATACCAAATATGTTTATGTACATATATGTATACACACATATGTATGTATGTAATTTTTTTGTATTTGATTCAGCAACAAGTTAAATAAGTTTGCGTTAAGTCACTTAATGCTTTTCGTTTTGACAGACAGTAATACTCTGGTAGGAAATGCAGTAGCAACTGAAAAACAGACAACACGACAAACATAAAACTGTAGATGCGCTAGCCATACACTTATAGTATGTATGTATATGAATCGGGTCATCCGGATATGAGTATACATACATACATAAGAACTCGGATGTACTACATAAAAGTTTTGACATAAGGGATTCAAGTTGTAAAGTTAAAATCAAGCAGGCAAATGGCGTAGTTCCTAGATAGTAAAACTATCAGACACTTTTCAAAAAGTTTTACGATGATTCCTTTTTTTATTTGCGGATGTGAAGTTCAACATTTTCAGGTTCTTATACATATGTACATACGAGTATATAGGAAAGAAAATTGTATATGAGATGGTGTGCGCAGGAAATATTATGTTAGGATACATCATAGATCATTAAATGGATCATTATAAGCCACACTCTGTTCAAAAATTATAGCACAAGCAGGACACAATTATATTTCAATTAAAACATCGTAAATTTTCCAACAAACCCCATTAAAAGCAATTGTTTAAATTTTATAAAAACAATGTAGAAAACTTTTATCAAAATTTCAACAAAATTTCGAACTTTTTTAAAAAAAATTTTAATGTGCCAAAAAACTAAACTAAACTAACTAAACGTTAGATCAAAAAGCCTATTTGCAACTACATAAATTGATGTACATTTGATAAATAGTTAAAAAAACTTGAGTTTGTAGTTTTGTTTTTTAGAGAATGAACCATATTTTACTTGAAAAATAATTTTAATTAAGCGCCCAAGTCTGCCATAGTTTTTGCTATAATTTGTGAACTGAGTATAAAATACTACGTGTCTACAATAGTCTCTTATAACTGCGCTGCATTGCATTTAAATGTAAAAATAAATATTAAATTTTTTTCTATTAAACAGCTGTCAAAACTCTTTAAAGTACTTTTAAATTGTAATTTCTTTTTTGGCACATGAACTAACTGTATTTAAATTCGCAAGCAATTAGCTATCCTTCTAAAACATATTTTCGAAAGTAATGTTTTATAAACATTTCAGTTAACACCGAGTATTTTGGCATTTCATATAACTACACAGATATTATCTTTGTACAGCATATTTTTTAAGTTAACATTTCTTATAAATTTTGCGTGTCAAATCCCCGTTGTAAAATTTTATTAATGTTTTGTTAATATTGGTTTTAAAACAGGTGGCAACGATCTTCAAAATAATTTTGAATTTAATCTTTCTTCGTTGGAAAGATAAAAAATATTCCGCCAAAAATTAGTACAATCTGTGTTGTCCTTACAACATCAACAAAAACCACTTTGCAATATTTTAAAATTGTGTGGGCATTATAAATCGTGTAACAAAAAACTTTCGCTGACACTATGTACGAGTATTGAGTAAAAAAGCCTGCCAAAATCAGTTGTGCTCTTTTAATGTAATACTCAATTCGAAATCGTTATTCTTAGTGTACCGAATTTCGTTAACTAAATATGCTATTGGAAAAGCAGTTAACACAAATATGAAATTCAGTAGCAAAAGCATTTAATATCAGTACAGCTAAACAACCAAGCAGCTGCAGTACAAAAAAAGATGATAAAAATATTATCAACGACACGCACAAATATTTATCTACGGACATAACCATAAAAGAGACAAATATTTTGGTGCTCAAATGAGTACAATAATCATAACTAGACAAACATATTGTATCATTATCAACACTTACGTTACTGCCGTTAGACATTGTCATCACAAAAAAAACCAGCGCTTATAACAACAACAACATTGCTGATTTTCTTGTAAAATGTAATAAGAGCAAATGGTAAACGATAAAATGACAAAACTCTCACAGCACACCACTGACACTTTTATGATGATAGCAACAATTTTGTCCATCAGTTTTACTCAGCACATCATTACTTGTGCTAATACATATGTAGGTACACAATACATATGTATGTATATATGTATGTATATACTTACGTATACAAAAATGCTGGAGCAGTTTGCAAAGCATAGCGCACATACTTAAATACAACCAACGACGACACTTCAATTCCACATTTAATATCGCAAATAAGTGATTCATTGGTAGGAGTGTGTAGCTTTTCTTTTTGTTATTGTACTATTTTTGTCGGTGACAATACGCCATTTTATTTAACTCGTTTCGTGAACATGTATGCGTGTGTTTATACACTTTTGTGTGTGGTAGGAATATAAATGCAATTATATCTGTACACTTACACGCACATATTTAGCTGGCACCTCTTAAAATTAGTGGAGAAGCATTTTCTTCTATGTAATGCGAACTTTTGTTTTCATCTGCGCACTTTTATGGGCACTTCCGACTAAATTGGGCATTAAATTAAGCCTTATTGTAACGTGTTGCCAAAGAGTGTACACGTAAGCCTTTTTGTTTTGGTTTAAACGCACAATTCTCAGTATTAAAAGAGTTGTAGATATTTTTCTCAACAAATTCTGGGGATATATTTATAAGTAAGTTCACGCAATGGGAGACTAGATTTATTATTGAGGTTAGTTGCTTACTTCTTATGAATTAATTGCCTCATTATAATTGTAAATACCAATATTTTACGCAATTGAGCTAGGGATAAAATTGGAAAAATTGAGTAGTACGCTATTATAAAGCTCCTTACTAGGCCAGAAAAGTCTAATCAAATCATACTAGGATAAATTAAGTCCAAATTTGGGAACTCTTGTTCGAGTAAAACTATATTTTCTAAGTAAGAAACTATCTCTTTGAACAAAGCAGGGGCTAACTTGAAAACGACCCATTATCCAGATGACTAATCGACGAGCACACCTCGTAATATATCCGAAGAGTCCAGAATAAGTAATTGGAGTATGTTATACATACGTAGCTTGAATAAAGTCAACGCATGATAATTCACCTGCCGCTGAAAGATTTGCCGTATCACCGACCTTGCTACAACACAAACATTTTTATAGCTCATGATGAAATCGGTTTTTACTTGATAAATAAGTAACCTTAAAAAAATTGTTGAATCAAGAGATGTATTCAAAAATTTCTAACATTGGAATATAAGTAGTAAAATTTCTTGTACACACATTTTAGCACAAAACTCAAATCGGTTTTTAATACATTTCTGATATAAACCAGTTAAAGTTTATCACACCAGCTCCAAACATCTTCAAAAATAGGAATGAAATATGATATTTATTATACGAAAATGCTGCAGCCATCTGGTATTCAAAATTTAAATTGACAGAAATCCCACAACTGATACTG
Source organism: Philophylla caesio (assembly GCA_963971545.1). Lineage (NCBI taxonomy): Eukaryota > Metazoa > Arthropoda > Insecta > Diptera > Tephritidae > Philophylla > Philophylla caesio. The sequence continues at coordinate 97,830,290 of OZ020609.1, read as the reverse complement.
TAGCTTCGTACAAGTTGGAAAGAACCTCTCCGAGCCGTTTGAGACCAAACGAGGCTTTAGACAATGCGACTCAATTTCGGCCAATTTCTACAATCTGATGCTGGAATCCGTAATAAGTGCTGCCAATCTGAATCGCAATTGCACTATTTATAATAAAATCAGGATGCTGCTGGCGTATGTGGAGAAAGAAGCAAAAGAGGTTGGTCTAGCAGTGAACGAGGACAAAAAAAAATATTTGTGCGTATTGATCACTCACGCCACAGTTGGCAGTTACAACTTTGAAATAGTCAAGGACTTCGTATACCTTGTATCCAGCATTAATACCACCAATAACGTCAGCCAGGAAATCAAGCGAAGAATAACACTTGCCAACAGCTACTACTTTGGGCTCGGTAGGCCCAAAAGCAGAGCCCATTATAAGATGATCCGGTGAAAAAATCTTTCGAATCGGCAGCCATGGGTGGACAACGGAGGCAAGGACGCCCTAGAATACACTGGAAATACCAAGTGCAGAGTGATCTGTTTTCACTTGGTGTGAATAATTGGCGAAACCTAGCAAAGTTTTTTGCTCTCGGCACAAACCGACAAACGGTTGTAGCGCCATAAAAGAAGAAGATGCTCTAGCCTCAATCACTAATCGCTAATATCACGCCCACTTATCTATCTTGAGTCTTCTATCCTGAACATAGTTCAATTACTTGGTGTTGCCTGGGAGTGTGATATGAAAGTCTGCCATTAATGGAAGACGCACTTGGTGGTTCCTAAAAGGACAGGGCTGAAAAAAATTAAATATAAAACGATAACAGGCATTAGTAAATCTAGTAGCAGATTTTAACTTAAATTAAACAACGAGTTGAGAGGTCAAACCTATTCTGATAATGCATGTAGACAAACCAAAATTTAGTGGAGCTACAAGAAGAGAATCGTGAATTCTTGAATATATGAAGAGCTAACTAAAAATATTCTTCTCCGATTCTTACAATCAAAAAAAGTGTTTGTCTTTTATACAGAATAGTTAACAATTTTATTGAGCTCAAGGCCAGTTTATGGAAGATTTTTTTGTGAAAAAACAACAACAGTTTTTAATGGTTGAAGTTATAGTACTATTTCGGAAATCACCACATTTCGTCATCAGACTTATTTTTTTAATTATTAAATTAAATTAATTTTAAATTTAATTTTTCATAACCACTTCTCTCAGGCTTTGAACCCGGGAACTGGCCTTGAGCTCAATAAAATTGTAAACTATTAACATTTACTAGGCCAACAGAAGAATTAACAAACATTTTATACAGAATAATTTCTTTCTCACTTACATATTTTAAAATTCATGCAGCCAGCAACACAACTTTCATTTTTATTTACTTATGTTTTAACCATGATGCAATAACTAAAAGTGTTGGCAACTTCTCGCTCTAAAACGGCCATCTTGAACGCCCTTAGAAACTGTGTTTTTCCTTTGCCAAAATTTAAAAAAAATCTTTAAATATTAGAAGTAAATAAAGTTCTTCATGTGAAACTTAGAGAAGGCATCATTGATTGCCTTGGCATTTTGATTTCTTTCTATTCGTTGACAATTGACTTTTTGAATGCGAGAATTTGGGTAAGTTTTTTTTGGAAAAATTTCAATTTTTTGTATAAAAATATTATATTTTTTCATTTATTAGATCTATGGAATGCAGTGCTGAAAACAGGAGCAACAATTTCATTTGAACTTCTCGGCCAAGTGCACATGCAAGTAAAGTCAAATTAATCATTTGTAATGATATCGTCAGCGACCCTTTTTGTTCCCAGGTTTTTACAAATTTGTGGGCTTTCCCGCGCAAGGGCAGCTCGATCTTTCCGGCTTACGCGTGTTTCTGCTCCAACATAGTGCAGCGGTTTGATACATGAAAGTTCTTGTGGTTTTTTTTCTTAATAAATCTACTTAACGCAGGTTTTGTGAAGCAACTCGATCTTTGAGGTTTGTTTGTTCTAACTGCTGCGTACAGCGACCAAAAACAAACCAGTGCAAGTAAGTTCCAAATGAAGTTTTACTCTTGGATGAAAGTGTGAACCGAGTTACAGTAGCGAAAAAATTTTGAGGAACTCAATGGACTTGTATGTATGTATGTATATGATGTCAACATCATAAGAAATGAAAAATTGCGATGTGCGCCGATTTCAACAGCAATTTACAGTTGTGAGCTTACATACTTATGTACATACGAGTACATACATATTTTATAAAATATAAATCGTTATAATTAAAGCTTATGGTAAAATCTTTTCTAATGATTATTTTTACCCAAAACGCACTTCTTTTCTTCCCGTTTCTCTCATATTTCTTAAATACAACATTGAGCTAAGGGCGTTCAAACTGACGCTGTTACAACGTACATCACCTTTCATTATTGCATCATGTGTTTTAACAACTTTTTAAATGTGTACTCAAATGTAAATTCACACATACATACATACATATATAGTAGAAGTAAGTGTAGATATGTACATGCACAATATTATTTTTTAATTAACATAAAATTATTTGCAAACTTCTTTGCTGACAGCACTCATTCATACACGCGCACCAGCTGCCAGCAAAAGTTGGCATTTGTAAAATGCTTCAACACCTTCAACGCAAAACTCACACACACACACTCATGCACGCATTACAACTGAACTTCAAAGTTGAGTTGAATTGAGTTGAGTTCAACATTTGTTTATTTGTATGTATGTAAAGTGAAAATGCGTCCAAATAAACTGTTAAAATGCCTCGAATGCTGTAAGGTAAATACCATACGCGAATGTCTGCAACAGCATTAAAAACGCCAACTGCGAAAGGCGGCATGGTACAAGAGGCGTCTGCCCCTCCACGAAACGCGCATTCATACATTACCATTCAATGCCAATTTGACTGTCATAAACAGCCGAAAGAAAAAAGCCACTGAAAAGAACACCAAGGCAAGCACACAGATGAAGGTGATTGCATTGGTGCTTGCCTTTGGTAGCTATACTTTTTTTTTCCACTGGCTGTCGGTCTTTTATTTATCACGCTTTCCCGACACGCTGTTTTTCTTGCCATTCGCGCCATCAATTTTGTCGTATTTGGTGTCATTTTCGTTCGCACGAAATTCGCTAATTCAATTCTGACAACACTTTGCACTTTGGGCTGTCGCAACAGTGCCCAACTGACTGACTGAATGCTGACCGAAAGAGCGTCCGCCCGCCCGCCTGTCCGCCTGCCGTTCAATTGCCCGCTGGCTTGGCAATTGTGCTGGTGCTTCCGCTGTCATCGCCATCGCACGTCGTTCGGCATTTCTTGTCTGCCTGTCTGTCTGTCAGAGTGTTTGTCTGTAGTTTTGCCATTCGCTTACTGTCAAGCCCGCCGGTCCCATCACAGTCGGTGAGTTGTTATCAAAACAGAGTGTATAGCGCACGCCACGTCAATTAACCAGCCGTCATACTCAATGGCCAACGGCTATACCAACATGGAGCAACAAATGCAACAACTTTGGCTTGGAGTTACATGATTAAAAGCCGATGGATTTTTTTGTATATACTATATGTAAATGTGCGTGAGTATTTCCTTCTCGAATTTTTGTCGAGCAATAACGGAAATATTGAAGTTTTTTAAATATGATCATGTTCGAAAAATTTTTACTGCTGTTTAAATTTCAATTCAAACTTCCATACTTCTCATATTCATATGTATACAAATTCCCTTGATCATATTCATATCAATATCCAAACTCATGTTCATATTCATATGGGTGATTCTACAAAAGTTAGGTAACTCGATGTCACCAGTCAAAAAAAACATAGTTTTTCTACAGTTTGTTTATTATTTATAATTAATTTTTAAACGATTAAACGTATTCTCTTTGGTCACTCCATTTCAGCTTTTCATTTTAAGTACAAATATGAAAAAATTCACAATATATTCTCAGAACGTCAGTACTTTGACATGTCACATCCCCAAATGCGCGCAATCGAAAGGCCGTGTATTAAATCTTAAATGTATTTTATAACATAAAATCAAAACTTTCATGCAATAATATTATCATTTTTTTTTCGTTAGAAATGAATGAAAATAAAGGACTGAAATTTTTCATTCGTGTTTTTTTTGTGAACGACAATGCGATTTTCATATGCACCGAAAAAAGAAAAAAAAAACCGATTGTGGGAAAATATGCATTAAAAATTTTTTCACAAAAACTAAATATTTGTTTAGTACCCGTGTCTCTCCCACTTTTCTTGATTCGTTTAAACAATCGCATAACAAATATTAAAATGCAATGCAACGCATAGCAAAAAATCAACAAAAGAATATTGCTACAAAGCCATTTTACATTAAAGTGAAGAGTTTAAGGTAAAATCGGTTTCGTAGCTGCCCTTGAACTTTTGCTAATGCCTCCACTACTCTACGATAAATTAACTTCTTATACAATGCTCCTTATATTCCATGCATTTCTTTTTTCCCCCTTCTGTAAAACAAATGCTTCGAACGAGCTGTTGTACAACAAACATTTGACGGATATTGCGGATTAGCAGCTTAAAATATTTAAAGGCTTGTCGATGACCTCAAATTGGCATTGACGAATGGCATGTTAAGGGATGTATGACAGGCAATTAGCAGTTTTAATACAATCAATCATATTGATGGTTGTTGAAAATTTCATCGATTTTAATGGGTTCTATTAAAATTGCGCCAAGGTGATTATTACTGCAAATTTTCTATCACCGTCTTAGTTAATTATTTTATGTTATTTATTTATGGCCGCTGCCGTCATTTTTGGATATTGTATATTGTATTATTATAGCAAATAAATAAGTAAATACACCAGTGCTCGATTTTTTAAGAAGCCCTTAAAATAGCCAATCAAGGTAATGAACTACGACACTGAAGATGTCACAACGCCGAAACCGTTATTGAGGATTGAAGATTTTAAAAGTAACCTCCAGAAAACGGCTATGGAGTATTCATCAAATTACTTGTACTCTATTTTAAGTATGTATGTATATGTATGTATGTATGTATGTAGAAAAATTGTCACTTAAAGGTACATTTCAACAACAAATTGAATGTTGGCAAGCATTTTAATATTATTTTGTGGATCCATATACTTATATGTACATACATATATACAATTTTGTTCACTGCTTTTATTTTTTCACAATTTTATTTGGAGTCCTTGTATCCACCATAATCGATTGCAAAAGTGCAGAGGGTATCGACTTTTTTACTTTTTCGACCCGATTTCCTTCTAGGACGCGAGTGGCCGCTTAAACAATTTATTATTATTATCAGATTTTTTTTGTGTTGCTTTCCTTCATTTCTGAACTTATATCTGGCAATATTGACGGGCTTTCTAATTTTCAGCGAAACAAATTAAAGTTCCGAGCAGCATTTTTCGTAACCACTATGATTTTTGGGGTAGTTTTAATAGACATTTTTTATGATGACAAGTCTTCTTAAATATAACTTATGGCGTTTTCTTTTCTCGAAATAATGTTGCCCCGTTTGTTTTTCTCAGCCCTTTCGAGATGTTGCGTGACTATTTCCCACTTTATTGGACTCTGCCCAATCTCAGGAAGACAAATCGCCTAATGCAAAAGTTAAAATGTGAGAAGGCAAACTTTTTTTCGAGAAAAGTAAACTCCATTAATTTAACTATTTCTCAAATATTTTGGATCCATATTTATCTTAAGGCAAATCGACGAAAGAACATCAATTTAAAACTATTTTTGTGTAAAAACTTATTTAATTTTGCTATGTTTTTAAAATTTAAGTATATGTATCGTAAAAAATAATTAAAAATATTTAAGAAAATAGCTTAGTGCTTTATTAAGCTTTTAAAATATTTATTCAAAATTGACACCAATTAAAATCCCTTCAAAGTCTGTATTAAAACTTTTCAGTAAATTTTCTCCTACTTACTTGCAGTCTTCTGTGTCAACACTTCGTTATTTCAAGGTAATCGAATTCCTTACTTATTAGACCCAATCAAATTTCATTTTAATCAGCTTAAAAGTTTATTAAAAATTTGCTCACTAAAAAGTGCAAAAGGGTTTCATTATAAATTCATAAATTTTGCGGTTTTCATTTACAGATTACAAAGCGTGAAGTCTTTGAGAGCACGTCGCTGAATGTGTAAAAACTTTATTAGACACAAAGAAAGTGAAATGAATGAAAATTGTCGAAATTCTCGACTCTCCTTCTTGCGGCTGACTGCGTGATTAAATTTTTCACAGTACAAAAATACTCGTAGTACATTATTTATTTACTCAGCTCTGCCATTTCCCTACCAATACTACGCAGTTAGTCAAAAATGTGGCCGCAATCGAGTGAGTGAAAATTTGTTGTTGTCGTAAAAGTTTTAAGCTACTTATACTTTTTATAAAGGTGTGCGAAAATTGTTTTTTCTTGTTGTAATTATTTTCTTTCCTCTTTATGTAGTCGCAGCCACCTAGGTTATGGCAAAGATTTACTTGCCGCTTTGTGTAAACTTTCGCTGTCAAGAAAAAGTTTATTTTTTAAGGTAGCAGCTGTGTTTTTGTTGCTGTTAACATGAATGTCTTTGTGTTTAAAAGTATGTATGTAAGTAAAAATATATGTGTTTGTGTTTTACCATGAATTTACACTTCTATGTACATACTTGTTGGCGTCCTATTCGTTTCGTGCATTTCACTCATTTTGAAGCAAAATTTACGCGCCTGTCGCTGCTAAATGAAATGAAGAGAAAAACATGGCTATAATAATAGTAATAATAATAATACACGAATGCGAACGCGACACAAAAAAGCTTGGAAATAATCAGCATAAAAAGAGGACGCATAAAATGATGGCGCGGAAAAAGTGCGAGCGGGGACAGAAAGCAGTCTTTGGCACATACCAAGCCTGGCGGTATCTTGATTGTTGTACGAAATATTTATTATTTAAATAAATACAAAATTGTAGACGACAGTCGTAAATATGTTTATTGGCAAAATATATTCGGTCGACACGTTCCTCAAAACACAAGCGCAAAGTTTTGACCGACAAGGGCTCTGGCAAGTAAGAGAAATAGGTCTGTATGAACAGGAGTTGTTAGCACATTCGTGACAATTTAGAGAAGAAGTGAATGTTCTATAAAAACACTTCTTCTAAAGTATTTCTTCCAATGTTCCAATGGTGTAGACGACAAAATGTTTTTGTTTGTAGATTAACATTAAAAAACTCCCGATCTGTAAGCAATATTGGAAGCAGTTAGACCTCCACGACATTATAAAAGATTAGCCCAGTTTAACCAAAACAAAATAAAAACATTTGAAAGTCTTTTAATATATTTTTTTATTTATTCATAAATTTTGCTACCATTAGGAATTTGCTTTTTAAAGTTTGTAGGTAAATAGGAAATATACTACTGTGTGTGGTTAGTTGACAGTATTTTGATATGAGACACTCTATAGGTAGTAAACCGTTCATTAAATACATAAAATATGTGAAAGATGGTTAAATGAAATTCATGAGCTATAAGCAGTGACAATCACTGCATAATTACTAAAAAGTAACCCACACGTATACTTTAGTAGTAGTAGCAGTAGTAGTAAATATACTTCTTCTAAAAGCAAATTATACATTTCAATTTCACAGTTTCTTATATCCAGTACATACTTTCAGAGACAGAATATTTATTCAAATAATACAATTTACTGAATTTATTCCCGAAAATAATAAAAGAGATATGCAATTCTTGATAAAAGAAATATACGACTATGACGTTAAAAATGTCGTGAGTCTGATATTTAGTGGTGATTCGCAACGGACAGTGCCCATTAAACTTCAACCTGTATCGAGATGCGGCTTTGCAAGCCCTCTGAAGGCCTCTGGCTCTTCTATGGTCGAAAGAGAAATCAAAAGCCAGTTTCTATACTTACGGCCATCTCTGCTTGAAACACACTAGAGTAATCTGGAAGCCTCAATTTAAGGCTATGATTAGATTCGGGCAGAGAAAATCTGCACCAAACCAGCCATCCAACATCGATCTGAACGTTAATAAATGCAGTAGACCTTGCTTTCATATGACTTACCTCGTCCAGTCATAAATTAGAAGAATATTAGTAGAAGGAGTGACCAAAAATTCAAGTGTACTTAATAGAACAGTTCCAGTCGGCATTAACTCGAAACTTCATCGCAATAACGCGGCTTTGTAATCTAATCAACTGGGTATGTAAATATCATTAACCGATAAAATAAATTCCACGAGACAAGATCACCACACATTATTTTTGACTTTTTTGACTTGATAATAGTCTCAGACACGCTTCGATGAGAGAGAACAGCGCTTGTCTTAATCTGCAGTAGTACTCGTATAAGGAAACCGATAATTTAGCATCAAGCTGAAATACTTGACCCTATAATAAATTGCAAAAAAGAAAAATAAAGCGAAAACTTAATATTTATAATTAATTGTTTTTGAGCTAAAGGCAGGATTTTAGTGGAAAAAGTACAATACCAAAAAGCGATAAAAGTTATAGCTGCTATTTGGGATATCACCACACTTCCTCATAAGACTCCTTCCTTCAAGACTTCCGTCAGACTTGAACCAACGCGACCAACTAATCGCGCTGAGCTAAGCTTATGCCATGTTAGTTGTTGTTAATTAATTTTTTCCCTTTACCACTCTACTCCACTATTTCATAAATGAAGCATTAATTGAACGAACTGTAAGAAACCATAGATAATTTAAAGTGCTAATTAATTAAGTATTTTTTAAACAAAATTTTAGGACTGATAATATGTCCCTTATTCATATAAGGATCTCGAGAAATAATACCTTGTATTGAATTAAAATTTTCTCGGAAGGATTAAGAAATAAACCTCATTATTTATATATCTATTTAAGCACTTCACCAAAATTTTAATTCGAAAAACCATCGCTATTAAAATACATTATTAAATATCCTCTTCGTTTCCAGCAACTTGATGTGCAGAATCTGTACTCGCTTCGCATTATTTGCAAATATTTTCCACATTTTAAAGAGACAATTTTTTTTTTGAGAACATATTCAAGCAAATTTGATTAATAATCCAGCACAGCGCCACTCAACTCAATTCAAGTTGATTCATCTGCACAAAAAAAATTTTTTTCTACTACTTTCAGTTACGTTTTGATGAATACGAAGCTATAGCAGAAAGTAGAATTGGCTTCACTATCTCGCACAGGCGACGTTGCTTAGAGCAACAAAATAACGTGTGTCTACGCTCCTCCTCGAGTACAAGAACGCCTTCTTTGCTGTTGAAGTTCACTTCAAGCAGTTCCTGCAATTAAATCAACATCAAAATTGTGCGCGTCCGTCGACTGTGAAATTCATTTTATTCTCCTTCATATGCACGTTTAGCGAAAATCCGAAATTGTACGAATAAAAAGTCTGCACTGCACGTCTTTTTTCTCAACTCACCCATTTTATTCTCCATTCAATTTTTCCATCTTGACGTTAGAAAAATACTTTACAACAACGCTTACGATTAAGTCGCGCTCAATGGCAGCCAGGCGTTTCAGACTATTTTGTCACGCTTAATATTTTTGTTTAACCCTCTTTAAAGTGTAAGCGTGCTAAAACGGTAATATTTTCATTTTGCGCTCATTTAATTTCGGAAATGCGCTAATGTCCTTGACGGGGATTGCTTCTTTTGATAAATGGGTAAAACACTTGTACACGTTTTGTTGTTGGTAGATAATTTTTTGCTAAGGTTTAGAATGTTTAATGGTTAGCTCTAAATAGAAAAAATAAAAAAATTGCGAGATGTAAAAGCTTTTGCTTTCTTTGATTAAATATTTTAAAATCGAAAGGGCACAACCAAGAGTTCCTGAGGATGATCTCAAATTGAGGTCAAAATATCGACAATTAAATATACTAAAAAACAAATATTGAAGTTTATTTAATATTGCGCCTAGAGATTGGCAAACAAGGAAAATATTAGGTAGAATGCAGGAAAAGTCGGATATTGCAAGAGGATTAGTCAAGGAATACAAAGAAAATGTAGCTGAGTTATGAAAACAGCTAAGGATGAAGCTGCATTGTTTTGGCCCTGCAATGAAAATAAGTGATATGTCTTTCAGCATAATCTGACTAAATACGATTGCGCCAGCCTAATTTCAAAACTGTTACCTACTCCTTTTTAGTATCCACCTTCAGCGAAAAATCGCAGGCACGCTTCCCAACTGGCCAAATAGCAAATTGTAGTCGTGCTGGTAGTATTGCAGAGGTTAGCACCGATCTAATAAATACTTATTTTTTGACTGTTATATTTCAAAGATTTGGAAAATTGATAAATTTTGTCAAATTACTATTGAGCTTGAATTATTGGCGTAGAATACGTCTTACCTTACGCTATGGGCACCCATGTCAGATTGTTATTGTTGTAATCTATATTTCTTTAATTATAAGGAAACGGCGAGATAAATTTTTTTTTAAATTTTTTTGTAGTCAAATGAAGACGTTAGCTTTCGTTTGACATACATTTCATATTGGTTGATATCTTCCTAATATTTAAATTTCTCAAATGAAAATTTTATAAACACATCCAAACAAATGTGTGTGGTGTTTCGTTGAGTGTGTAGTGCTGCACCGTGTTACCCACCACTAGTTTGTAGCGTGAATAGAGGTTCATTTTATTGCATAATTTTAGGCGGGAAAATTTAAGTAGAGTAAAGGCAGAGAAAGCGCTGCCAACTACTGCTTATTGGTGGTGATTTTAACACAGAAATCACTTAAAATACTAGATTGTTTATGAGCGATACTTTTAATTTTGATTATATTCGAAATGATGCTCCCACAACTATTGATAACACAACCATTGACTTAGTTTTTGGAGAAATTTAAATGTTAATTTAAAAACATATTTATCCTATTTTTCCTATCATAAGCCTATATTCTCAAAAGTAACTTTCAAATAATCAAATAGATTTGGGTCTGTTATTTATCATTTATCTTTACTATTGATAACTACCATTGACTTCGTTTTTGCGAGAAATTTAATTGATAATTTAAAAACATTTTTATCAACATTTTATCAAACATTCTATCAAATAAAGAAATTCATTTGCTTGTATTATTTATCATTATAAATTATCATTATACATATGTTTTCTGTCTTATCGGATGGCGTATTCGACGTTAAACTTAATGGCCGTGTGTCTGACACAGCCTCCTTCTTTTTGTTTATTTTACACTTCAATTATACACATTTTAGAGTTGTAATTTCTATGTTGGAATTTTCGAAGCGAAATTTATTCCGGGTGAAACTCACGGATTCAATCCGGGCGAATGAAAAAATTTAAGGTGAATTTTTTTTCGGGCGAAACTCACAATAAGGGTGACTATTTTTTATTTTGATAAAAGCTGTCACTTTCATATTTAATTTCAGAGTAGTGAGGAATTTTCTATAATTACGAAGCAGCAATACAACGTGCAATCGGACTATGTAGCGGAGAAAGAATTCGCTCAGCAAACCAAATATAACCCTGGAAAAAAATCATTAAACACGTTCTCTTATACTATTATATGGCGCAGAATACATAAGGCAAAGACTACAAGACAAAAATATTAAATTGAAAGGGTCTCTTAAAAATACTTTTTTTTTTTGTTGCAGGCACGATCAACTGTAGGCTAAGGAAACCATCTGTTTTCGAGAAAATTCGTGGAGGTGAGAGGTTTCTTGCACGGAAGCATCACAGTTTAGAGATATTCTTTGTTATCTACGTATTTAACTTACCAGGCTAATATCTGCATTTTGATTTGGAACTTTATTTGAAAAAATAAACTGTATTTTTTAGTGACATGTCATGTCAATCATTTGCATCAGTTGCTGTAGTCAATGTGCCAAAAAGCTGGGGAATAGGTGATTCCCTGATTAGTATTTAGTTCGCTTTTTTAGATTAAAATGAGAAATTAATAGGTAAAAATATGAGCGTACTTTCGGAATTTATAAAACAGGCACACTTTATTTTAGATAAATTGTAGAGCTAGGCACAAAGAAGGTTTTGTTAATGCGTCCTTCCCAGCTCATTTAGATTCCACATACACACATTTGTACTAACAAATTATTCCGCCGATTTGAGAAACTAGCCAACCAGCAGCGTTTATAATGACTAACTGCTTACAAAATTTAATATTTAATTTTATATTTTTCGAATCGTTATTTCGCTTTTTTCGCAACTCTCTTAAATTCTTAATTAGGCCAACTTAATGATTTTATGAATTACAGAAATCTCATAAATCCAGTTGCGAGTGTTGTTGCATGGCATTTAAGAAATGTTGAGGCAATCACAGTTGTATGTATATATACAAATCATAAAATGTGCATAAGCAAATGTTAGCTTGTCGGCAAAAAGGCAACTGCCAAGTGTTCAAGCATTAATTTTTGTCACAACAGAATTCTTTATATTTTGCGGGCATGCAAACTCGCAGCACAAAACACACACATGCAAGCGAGAACGCGTACTATTTTCCGAAATGAATTCAAAAGCAATTCCACTGGAGAACGACAAGAATTTATTTAATGAGAGTAGAGGAGGAGCAAGGTATGGCGGAAGCGGAATTGAACATAGAACGAGCGAGGCAACAGACACACATGCAAACCTATGTGACACATGTACATACATAGAAAGTTATGTACGTATGTGTGTGTGTGTGGGTGTATGTACATATAAAAATTGTGTGGTTAGCAGCGCTGCCCAACAACAGGTGGCACTATTGTGTCGCAGGCACACCATCAGTTGCATATATCGAATAAATTGCATTAAATGGGAACACACACACACACACACGCACTCACACGGCGGCATTAATGTGTTAGATGGCGTGCAGTAACAATACGCGCAATGTCCTTGTAATATCAAAAATAAAATACATACACAGTTGTGTCGCTGCCACTAAACTGTATCAGCTGCAGTTTGCCTGCTGTCGTTGGCATTTTCCGCCGCATGTCAACATTTTCCTGCACGTTTTCACTTTTTCCATTACTTTGTCACAGCTTCCTACGCAGCGTTTTCCTTGTTTCCGCGTTTAAAAACATACGCTTATGCAAACATATGCCGCACATACACACACACACACACACACACACACGCGCGCGTTGTTGTATGCTTTGTACTATATTTAATTTATTTTTTCAACAGAAATGGCGCCGCTTTTCTATTAAAAGTTGCAAAGCAAATATGCAAATAATGGGTGAGCTGACGCAAGCTATGACCCATACAAGCACAAAAGCAGTTACCTTTCTATACACACACACACAACCATCACATATGATATCGAGTGTAATAACATCACGTACCCCATAAGCAAATATGAAAATATGCATACGTAATATACTCACGAACACACACACCGTACCGGCAAAATATAAATGGAAATAGTAGCTGGCAAGCCCGCTTACGTGAATTCTCGAGCAAACTCGGACGAGTCAGCTTGATTTGACTGCTGCGGAGCTTGCAAGAGTCCAAAGAATCACATTTGCCACTAGAGTTTCAAGAAAGTACTCAATTAGAGTTTTATGTTTAGCATTTGGCTAAAATTTCACCAAAATTTACTTTGCATTCTTAAGGTTTTGTGGTAAACTATTCGAGAATACAAATATTTGGCAAGAATATTGGAAGTATCACTTTTGAAAATACGAGTACAAGTCCTTCGGCTCATCGTAAGAACTTACAATCGCAGAAGAGGTTATAGTGTTTTTTAGTTACATTAACGACCGATTCTCTACTAGAGGGTAAATTGATTCCCTCTCGAAAATAAAGATGAGTTTTAAAGCAATGCTCTCAGTTTCACACTGCAATTATATTATTTAATTTAAAAAACTTCTTTGAAAGTGAATTTGTATGCTTCTAATCTCACAAACAGCTTAACATAAGAATTTCAGCAAAACATGAAAAAATTAGAATAAATCTTTGTTCATAATCATTAGTGAATATTTTTAAAAATTTTGATGTAAACACTTTTTACTTTAATTTATATTGCACTGGCAACAAAGCATTCGGATTCAATTTAAAAAAAAATCTGTGAAAGTGGGAGTATCAATTATGAGATTTCAATCCGAATACAATTTGAAATGCGGAAGTGTGAAAATTGGAACACTATAATATTGAATCCCAAGCAAAATCTTAATAATAGAAAAAGTTTTTTCTAATAGCGGTCACCCCTCGGCAGGTAATGGCAAACCTCCGAGGGTTTTTCTGCTTTTCATTAAATACATCTGCCGCTTGGAGTAGGCACAAAACTGTAGGTCCCTCCATTTGTGGTATAATATAAAAGACGCAGACCACAAATGGTAGGAGAAGCTCGGCCAAACACTGAGCTATATGGTGTACGCGCTAAAATTATATTATTATTATAATATTAAATCACCAGTAAATATACAAAAAGGTATATCACTTACGTTGTAGTTCAGAAGTTTGATTATCGCACTTAAACGACCTGTAAAAGATCATATCAAAGAAATAACACAGTACATACTAACCTTCGTTGCAATGCCGGATTCAGAATTGTTAAAATTTTAAGACGTCCTCATTTGCTACTTAAAAAACTACTTCATAAGTTTAAAACTGGACTTTTTCAAATTTTAGCATCTCATAACTTTCCAAGTGAAACAAAACTTAAAAAAATAAAAAAATATAGTGAAGTGAAGTGATGTTAGCTAAATAGCTGAATAGAATGCAGCCGCAAGCTATTTCGTTAGCTCCATCAGCTGATGGCTGATTTTGTGGCAACGCCAAAAATTTTTAAATGACTACCGAGGAAGAAGCTACGTTTTTATCGGCTGTCGTGAATTAGCGCTATTTTCCAATTTAATAATTTTCAAATTTTTTTGTTTTTCTATATAAAATTTAAAATTCTAAATTTCAATAGCGAGTACTACAAAAGTCGAAGATAGCTCAAGCTTTACCACAGCCACTTATTTTAACTTTAGACAACGCTAACTATTTACTAATAGGGTTAAATCGATATCATTAAGGTACTACCCAGATCAGTACTTGTACTTGTATCAGTTAAGGTATCGATACCTACTCAGTATCGGTAAGGTGTCGAGTACATATACAATAAAACTACGATTTTGCATATTTTTCAAATATGCACTTTTACACAATTATTTTTCTTCTAAAATTTTTTCATACAAAAATTAAAGACAATCGCATTTTTTTTTTAAGTATCTGTTTTCACAAACAAGACATGTACATTTTTACAAGATTAAAAGAAAGAGTTTTTCCATATAAAAATAAGTTGAAGAAAAGTACTAACTTTTGTTATATTTCCCTGAAAGACGGTTTCGAGATTTTGATAAAGTTGTAGCTATTTTTGAGAAAAATCTCTCGCAAGAGGCAGATGACACAGCAGTCGATAAGTACAGACGGGCTCGTTTACATAGCTGCAAAACTGTAGTGCGCATATCTATCCATTCCTCTAACGTGTTGCTTTTCAAAGAGTTTTTGGGTGGGTACGGATAAATAGTCACTTTGTCTCCCGAAGACAGACAATTTAAAGAATCACATCATAATGACTAAAGTGAACTTCCTTGAACCGAATTTATAAAGCTCTGACAGAAATTCGTTCAATAATTTAGCAACTGCTAACTTCCTAGGTGAGGCAACCATAAAAAATTAAAAAATAAAAGTGGATAACTACAGCTAATTTTTCTATAATTCGATTGGACTGAACATTTGTTCGTACTCGAACGATGCAGAAAACGAACACATTTCGCTTTAAAAAAAAAATTTCTCTTCAATTCGAACGCGGAAATACACATCAACTAACCACTTTCATAAAGCGAACGGAGGCCTATAATGAGATGAGCACAGATGAAATCCAACAAAATATATTTATAAATCGAACAATGAATTGCAAATTAGTTGAAACGAAAAATTAGATCTGGGTTCATATTTCTTGGAACTTTTCTATTTTATAGCCATATTTCCTGAAGTGAAGATTTCAGAAGCTTTTACTTAACGAAACGAAAGTGGAGTAATACTTAAGTAATACTTACTTTTAACTAATAGTAGCCTCACCATAATTCTATTTAAATTTGTAAGGCAAATTAAACAGCTTTAAATAAAATACAATTTACTTACCTGGGCTGCCTTTTTACTAAGCGCCTTTAAAGACTTACACGAATTAAAGCGCATGCACTAAATACGAGGTTGTATATATAAATATATATATACGTACGTATTCCTACTGAAAATGCACTTCATGCTTCTTACACAATTCCTTCGTTACAGTTATTTATACTCTCAATTAAATCTGTAAAGCAGCAACAATGCAACTAAGATTTCCACGCGTAGAAAGCATATGCAACAACAATGCGCTTAGCTAGAGGCGTGAAACTATATTCTATAAAAATTATATTAAATGAAGGAGTCGTGACTCGGTCGTGCTCCAATTTCACACCCAAACCACGATGAAGTTGACATGCAAACTCAGTACTGCATGGAAGTGAATGCGCGCGTGTGTCTGTGTGTTGATTTGTTGCGAATGGCACGAAAACAGTTTTCATTCATTCATGAGAGGAAGCCAAGTCTGAGTAGTTGTGGATGTGTGTGTGTTTGCATGTTGCTATTCCAACAACACGTGTTATGCACTTCTTCCACAACACAGTTATTATTATTGTGCGCCAAATTATATGACTTTGTGGTTTTTTTGTTGTTGCTGCTGTTGGTCGCATGCACGTTGCATGCAACACACACTGTGATTTAATGACAGTACACGTAAACGGCTTTTAGCTTCAGGTGAATCTCAGCAGCAGCGGCAGATGTTGTTGTTGTTGTTGTTGTTGTTATTCTAGGCAGCATTGACTGCCTTAGTCGGATTTTAAATACGAGTAAGTATTTAGCTACGAGCTCGTGCAAGTTGCATTTATTATTAAATCCGCTTCTCTTTTGTTTTTTTAGCTGCTCTTGCGTCTGAGTCATTATTATTGCAGTTGTTGCTATTAGTTACACATGTTTGTATGTGTTTGCCAGTTTGTTTACCTGCGTATCCATTACATTAAATGAGTTTGCAACAGATATCTCCCAAAAGTATATAAAACACACGCAAACGCACTTAAACTTTAAAAGGTACGAGTAAATGCTTAAAGATAACTAATGGAACCCTGAATATACATACAGTGCTCACAACCACATATTGACACTTTATTTTTTTCTAATTTATTAAAATTATTTTTCAAGTGAAATATGCTTCATTCACTAACAAAATCCACAAACACCCATTTTTTAAACTATTTACTAAATTTACGTTGAATTTCATTAAAATTTCAAACGTTTTAAATTTCTTTTAGAATTGCTTTGAGTATACATTTTTTTGGCTCATTCAATTTTAGTGTGAGAAAGTGCATATTTCAAGTATCTACAAGTTATCACTGATTTTTGAGAATTTTTTATTGGCAGTTTCCTTCAGCCAACGCAAAACCGCAAATTTTCAAAAATCAGTGATAACTTGTTGCGTCAAGAAACTTTCACTTTTTTGTGCTTAATTGAAATGTTGATTCAAGTTTTTTAACATATTTTATAAGATTTAAAAACTAGTAGGAGCGTTTGTTAGGAAGTTACCGATTTTTTAATTGAAAAATAATTTTAAATAATAGGAGGATAAATAATTTGCCAAAATGTATTAATATCTGTTTGTGCGATAATTTGTGAACATAGTGTATATCAAGGATGCATTTTAACGTTAAATTTAACCGTTTCGAAATGTTTTCTCTTGTTTCGGTTGAAACATTTCAAAATATTATCGTTAAAGCAATTATCATAATAAATTTCATTACGTTTTTAAACGAAACGGAATGCTGGCGTTAACGTTAAAACGTTAAGAAAAACGTTAAGAAAAACGCTGGAGATTTACTCGTCGCAAACAGAAGCGCAAACAGGCGCAAACAGAAGCGCTGCATACTTTTAGGCACATTAAAATTAACGAAAACGGAAATTTTATAACGTTGAAACATTAGCGATTTGATTTCGTTTTGATAACATGGCGCCGAAAGGCAACAAACTCATTTCGTTAAGTTAATTTTGCTCGTTAACAAAACAAAATGGTATCGTTTCGTTTGTTGAGCAGCCCTGGTGTATATCCAGATGTGGGTCGGCGTGCAGTTTGAGATTTTTAAAACGGATAAGCCTGCATTTGGCTGAGGGTGTGGCTACTTCATCGACTCGTTTAACGCTTCACTGCTTGATTTGATATTCCTGTTCATTCATATAATAATGAGTTTACTTTTGACTTCAGTTTATTATTACTGCAGACTGGTTGTCGCTTGCGCTGCGTGGGTTTTTGTTGCAGTTTAAAAATTTCGCTGAGTGTTTTATTAATACAATTAGTATAACGTGATGCAGCTATTGGAGTGACACGGAATATTTTTCTATTTAAAGGATAATCAAAGAAGCCCTTTCTAACCTTAGAGTAGACTTTATCTTTTCCCGTTTTTCAGTGCATGTTGAACTCTGTTTGTCGTTTAAACTGAGTTTAAACTCAGTATGCAGTTTTTCAGTGAACTTTAAACGATGTTTAAACTGTGTGCTAACTACTTCGTTTTGGTTGCAATTGAGCTCAAGGAAACTAAGTTAAAATTTAAGCTAAGTTTAGCTAAACTTAGTTTAAACCAGCACTGAAAAACTGGCTATTAGTAAATAAGATATGTATAATTTACTTTCATTAACTATTAATAAAGTTTTAGGCGCAGTATAAAAAAGAGAGGAAAGTTTACCCAAAATTTGGCAGCAATGATGTCACGATCGGCTGATTGCAGAAAAACAAATAATTACTTACCATTTTGCCTGTTCACTTTTTAAGTCTATAAAGTCAAGTATTTGTGGCATAGTTTTAGGCGCAGAAATATTGACAGTTGTCATGAGATTTGGTAAAGGAGGGCGGATTACGCTAAATGTATAAATTGTTTTTCAATTTTTGGCTTAAATAGGTAGGCATTGAGAACAAAGTAATTAAAAAATTATGTTTTTTATTTTTTATATTTGTTCTATTGGGAAATAATTATTTTGAATAATATTTATATATATCTTGAATTTGTATCTCTTTGTTTTTTAATCTTTTTATTTAGTTGTTATATGATTCTTTAAGTTAGAATATGATATTCTTATAAACGCAAAATTATTTCGAAGATAGTAAAGCTCCACGGTTATGCCACTTTCACTTTGATTTTTCGTTGGCATTTAAAACATCAATTGTTTTAAACTTATCGAAAGATTTTTTTGCAATATTTTAATATATAAACTATAAAAATATTGCTGAATTTTCGAATAAGTGGCAGATATTACATGAGATTGTATAAGTTAAGTTAATATAGCAACACAATTTTTAAGGGCTTAGTAATGCATAAATGTTTACGAAGAACCTGAACGGCTTTATTTTTCACTATAATTTCACAATCTACAGAGGCGAAGAATCGAAGATAAGTATCTTAAATTATTTGTTATTGTGTTTATTTGTCTTTCAGTTTTGTGAAACAAACTTTCATCATTTCCATATTTGAATGTGAATAAACTTAAATTATTGCTATAATTTTACGTTTTCATTTCAGGTATCTTTTAAAACTGTCCTAATTTGATTTTGTTACCATCGAACGAAATTAATAAAAACAGTATAAATTTATAACCGTTTTTAACATTGAAGTAACAATGATTATTTCAGTATCAAAACCTAAACAAAGAATACATATTAAAAATAACTAACCAGTTAGGTACTAGCAGTATGCATTAGTGAAATTTAAACTTATTTGCTTTTCTAACCAAAACTAGAAAATTAGTTTAAAATGATTTTACTAAAATTTAAAAAACGATTGAAAATACAATTCGCTTTTAGCTTGGTTGTTTATAACATTTTTTGTTTTCTAATTTTCGTATTTAATATACACTCAAATATTGAATTTTATTGTTGAAGTTGTTATTACTTTAATGTCGCCCAATCCCGGTATTTGCCTGAATTTGGCTAACTTAACTAAACTTCTACAAGTTATCAGCTATTGCGCTTCAATGCTTCCGAGCAATCAACATAAATTCTATTTTTTTCTTCTACTCTAACTTGATTTTCATTGCTTGTAGTTTGACTTTTATAGCTTTATTCTTAAATCTATTTTCGCTAACAATTTGCTGCAGGCAAAAGCACACCATCATACATACTACATGCACATAGTAAAAATGTATATTCGTACATATGTAGTAAACAAACGCAACAATGCCACCATCACCATTACATTGCGTATCCGCCCCAGTGTCCGCAAGCATGCAAATTTGTTTAAATTTATTGTGACGTTATCCTCTGTGAATTGGCAAAGTACAGTCGACAATGACACTTGGTGCGTTAGTAGAGCAAATAAAATAAATTGGTCTAGACGCTGGTGGTGGCCTGTCTATTTTTTACAAGTATTTAAGTGATGCGGGCAATAGCAAGCAGCACGCACAGCCGCTTGTGCCTTCGAGTATATCAAGTTTTGGCGCTTGGTAAGTAGACATTTGCGGCTATCCATTTGCGGGCAAATTATGGGTGGAGTTGAAAAAGTTTAGCTTATTCATGTTTTGAACATTGATATGCAAATCCATTTTATGTACTAAGAAATGTACAAATGGGCCATAAATGTGTGTAGCCGGGAGGAACAGAGACATCTGGGTTTTTATGTATGGCATTTTTTTTGGATAACTCAAAAATTGCTTTATTTTTCGCGGTATACATAAAATGTGGATGTCAAAAGATAATTTGAAAAACAACTAGCTATTTTGAGCCTCTGTCTATGGAATTGTCATGAAAAATGATTTTTCGCTTTACCTTAATAAAAAAAGGACCCGCTCTTTTATCTCAAGTCAGTTCCGTGATCTTACTTCCATTATAATTATATATTACTTCATAAGTATTTGCATCCTCACATAGGACAATTCGACCTTTTCTAAAAATTTCAATTATGGAACTCAGCGCTTCCCAACTGGGAGCCTACATATAATCATAGAGTGGTGAACGAATATCCCACTACATCATTTTTTTTTCAATATTTTAGTGGTTTTCGACATACTTTTTTATTGTTTATTTCACAAAAATAAAGTCTGTAATTAAAAAAAAAGCTATGCGAATCAAACTTTGTATACAGATAATATGAAACTTTAAAATTTTGAACAGAATTTCAAACTTTTTAATTTTATACTAATATTTAAACTGCATACTCGAAATGCTTTTAAATTTTCTAATGAAAAAATTTTAAATTAAAATTTCTTATAAATGATATTTTGATTCAAGCGATTTTTCTTTCATTTTGAATAGCTTTCATTCATTTTTCTAAAATACCAACGAAAATAATTTATCAAAATAAATTATTACAATGCCAGTGTTTATATGTATGTACATATACAAAGACACTGTCGTTTATTTTAGCATATGCTAATACGAGTAAACACACTCATTTTTATTTGTATTTTTGCGTATTTAAACAATTATGCTAATAATTTTTATGTCTACTTGAGTGTTCTTAATTGTTCACATTGAACTGATAATTTGTTGAATATATTTAAATGGACTCTGGGGAACATCGCAGGTGTTGACTAGGCACACCGTCCTTACACCACTACAAACATTATTTCAAGTGACCGCAATATTGAAATTTCTTGCCAGTTCCCTGCCCTAAACGGCAAGGCTGGTGGTGAGAGTTTCTATGGCGGCCCAACATTTAATTGGTGGCGGTTTATGCGGAACGTGTCGACATTTTGCGCTTGACTTATGCAACTTTGAAGTGGAATTAAGTCAATTAAGTAATTATTGCTTAATAAATATAAAATGAGACGAATTGTAAAGACAACCACAATAATGGACTTACATACATACATATATTCGTAAGTCATTGTTGGGGTATAAAAAAATTCGTCCGCTGATGTCATGCCGCTGACGCTTTTTATAATTTATAAGCAAAAATTGTATTGCAAAATTCAATGTTTGTAAGAAACAAGTTGGAGATCAACAAAACTACACATTGAAAGTTTTAGTTACAAAGTATAAGGTATCAGTGTTAGTAATTTGAATTTAACTGGCTTAAATATTTTTAAACCAGTTGGACTAACGAAGAACGAAATTTGATTAAATTTTTTTGTAAATTTTTTTTTCTTTCAAAATATAAATCATGTATCAATTCGTCATTTCTTAAAAACCTTAACTATAACAAAAACGAAATGCTGGGAATTCTTTTCTTTTCACCTCTTTTACACTGTGACAAAATGATTAAAAGTATTAAAATAAAATATATTATGCATCAACGTAGCCAATGTCTATTACAAAAAAAATTATAATAAGCCGTTTTTGAGTATTTTCAAAAAAGTAGTATTTCTAGCGCGTTTTTTTAAATAAAATATTTACCAAATGTGTATAATCATATCTAAGCCCGTTAACAAACTACAAAATAACATCGGACAATATATTTGGAGCTCACCCTATATAACTCAGCGTTCTCTTTCCTTTATGTTATACTACAAAATGGAGGGATCTAAATGTTCGAATATCATTTGCAATAAAACATAAAGACTTGCACCAAGGAGAGCTCAACCAAACACTGAGCGAGATTGTGTTAGCCAAGGCCGAATTTAGATGGGAGTTCCAATGCCAGAGACAACACCTATTTTGACTGAAACTTTATTTCCGGAAGCTAAATCTAATAAAATAATTTCACTCTGCGCTACTCGTTGAATGGAAAATCGTGAAAATCTGCGATTGTTGCAAATCTTAAGGAGTTGCAGCTTGACTCAAGTCTTGACGTCTTATTTAAAGCAGGCTCATTTTTTTTAATTCTACAACCAGCTGTGCATTTGCTGCGAGCCTATTTATGACATCAATAGCATTTCCCTTCCTTGAATTTACCCAATGAAATAGAGCATATCGAAACCGTGTTACGAGTTATTAACGATTTTCGCAGTAACATAAATGAGTTGAGCGAAATATTCCAAGAAGTTTGCAAACTTTTCTCGTCGATTAATGGTGAAATAAAACTACCAGGTATCGCTTATATCCAAAAAGGAAGAACACACATTAATACAAGAAATACTGGAACTTATACAAAAGTGTACTTTCTTTTAGATTTGTATCAAATGCAAAATAATTTGAAACTTACAAAGGTACTATTGACACGGCAACACCTGCGCCCGAGTGCAATAAGGCATTTTTTCCAGTAAATTTTCTGTTTGTTAAAAGTAATGCGACAATGCCGGTCACTACATGCACAGAGGAAAGATCCTTGTCAATACTGAAAAGATTAAAAACGTTTTTGCGAAATTCGAGGAATGACTTAAAGGCTTAGCCATAATGAGTACTCATCGTCGATTTGATATTGAAATAGATGAGATAATAGATGACTTTGCAGCTAAAAATTCCCGATAACTTAATTTCAATATAAATAAAATTTCAAATAAAGATACCGGTCCTTGGTGTTTAGGTAATTAGTTTCATAGATACATGCGCAGATCTTTTAAAAAGTGATATACATGCGAACCTGTAATTTTTTGGTTTTCTTATTTATAATAACTGCGCGATTATGTGCCTTTGATAAATTATCAAACATTTACAAATATTCAATATTGAGAAATTATAAAGTTTTTTGTATTCAAATCAAAATTAAATAGCTTTTTTCTTTGCTTTGTTATATATTTGAAAAATGATATTAATAAATTATAAACTTTTGAGTATTTGTAAATGTGTGATAGTTTATCAAGAACACATAATCAGGCAGTAAATGTATAAAAAAAGTTAGCGCCATTTACTTGCATATCAGTTATTGTTGTTAATGAGCAGCCCCATAACATTAAAGACTACTGTAGTTGGGTTTATCGCTCTTTTTTCATACATTTGTACATATGTACATACAAATACTTATATTGCATGGACGCAAAATTACTTTTATGACTTCGTGACGCAAAGCTCGGATAACTAATGCCAGCACGTCAGGCATCTGGCTATCTGCAGCCCAGACGACCCATCAGCAGTAGTGTGATATTAGCGAATGCGTCACAATGAAATCATTAAAATAACTTATAATATAATAAACAATAAAAAATAGTTAGATAACAAGTGCAGAAAAATTGGATAAAGTGCTATTAAGGCAAACGGTGGAAGTGGCAGTGGTAATCAGATACTTGCGCCCTTATCTCATTCATTTAGGAACACGTTTTTTTTATGACAAAATCATTTTTATGTTATTAATAAAATAATACTAAAAAAATTGTTGAAATAGTTTTGCCGGCTTATTAGTTAGGTCATAAGGTAATATGCTAAGTTGAAGGAAGAATAAGTAAAACAAAAGTTGTATTCGGCTGTGCCGAAGGCTTCATGCCTTTCATGAATGGAAGAATGGTACTCGTATGAGAGCCATATGTTTGATTTATTACATATTGGTGATTTTGATTGCTATATAATAGTCTCAATCATAGTTAATATTTGTGGAAAATTTCAAGTCTTTAGCTGATTTAATGAGGGAGTTTTGGTCCAAAATGCAATATCTAAACTATCGGTTGTGTGTGAGCTATATAATATATTTATCCGATCTTAATTATTTTTGTTTAGTTTAATAGGCTTATTTGATCTACTATTAAATTAAGTGCAAGTAATACTTCACTTCAAAGTTGATCAGCAACAAGATTGAAAATTATTTTCAAGGAGTTATGTAGCAAAATATCATATCTGAACAATCGGCTCCTATATCCGGTATAGTAGTCCGATCTGGCCGGTTCCGACAAATATCTAATAAATTAAAAAAAGGCACCTGACTGCCAAGTTTCATTCAAATATCTCAAAAACTGAAGGACTAGTTTGCATTCCAACAGACGGACAGACAGACAGACAGACGGACATGGCTAAATCTACTCAGCTCGTCACCCTAATCATTTCGGTATACTTTTTGATGGGTCTAACTCTTATCATTCTGGTACTTACAAACATCCGACTAAACTTAATATACCATTTCCATGAAAGTTATAAAAATATGCGTAGATCAAGTAAATAGGCGAGAAATCTTCGATCGAATGAGCATAAATTAGCCTCATTCAACTACTCAATAATATTACTAAACTAGCGGAGTACCCAACGTTGTTCGGAATCGTCAAATAAAAGTACTGCAGTATTTTTTTTTTTTATTTAAATTAAGACCTCCTTATGAACAATGCTTTTAGTTGTATTGTGTGGTGCCTAAACATGACCAACTAAAGGCCAGCCACCTTCAACTTTTGACCTTGCTATTTATTTATCGACATGGCGAAGCTAAGCCTCAGAGAAAACTGAAGCATTTTGTTTTCAAGTGGTAGATCTGTATGAATTAATGTGATTCTTGACAGAAAAACGTCTTCTCCTTGCGCTTCAATTATGTAGCTCGTTATTTTTTTTACTACCAGCCTTGTTCCATTACGAAGTTTAGGTGGATCAAGGTTACGCAATAAAATAACAGGCGCTCTAATTTTTAACTACTACGAGTGAGTTCAAAAACTCCCCTGGGTAATATACACCTTCCTCCTGGCTTGAGGAGGATTTTTACGTGTTCGTAGTACCATGAAGATATTCCAGAAGCTGAAAATTGGTGATATTCGCTGTAACATTTTTCTGAGCTTAAATGGCTCTTTCACATAACTATTGATAGTTCGTCGTAATATTTAGTAAGATTGTCGAAGGCTTTTGTATAAGCTTCTCTACAGTTTTAACCGACAGTTGATCAGCACTATAGATAGGCTATTTATTTCATCCGCGCGGGTCCCTCTGGGAATAATAGGCAATGTTTGTTTAAAGTCGTTAGATAAAATCATTGTTTAACCGCACATTGTTTTCTTGTTGTCTAGACAAAATTCTAATTCGATATAGTTTATGAGTCTTAAGTTATAGTTAAATTTAAGTGGTAATGAGCAGAAGGGTTAATAGGATATCCACAAATAATTTCAACACAATATGACCGATGGGTCCTAAGTTATAGTTGATTTTAAATTCTATGGGATTTGAAAGGTACCGCCCCGTCCTTGTAAAACCTATTTGTTTACACCCTATTGTACAACTAGTATGCATCGCATAATAATGGCGAACTAGTCAGCCAACTGTCTTTTTTTCATACAAGCAACTGATATATTTAACATGGGAATGTTCTACGCGGTGGCAATTGTCAGGTTAGGATCAGAAATGCACCAGCCTTATGCTAGTACAAAATAAACAAAAAAAAATACTAGTTTAATTATGGACCAAACATACCAGTCTCTTCCCATGTTCAAAATAGTCAAAGAAATTTTAGTCACAGTCTACTGCACAAGGCTTCATGCATAAAAGTAGTTTATGTATACAAGTCAATATTGTCAAATACATAAAATAAGGTATGAATAAATCTATTTGTATTTATTAAAAGTGTGAACGTTTTCGGACTAGTTCGATTTCAATCAGTAAATTCTAATTGTTAACTAATATTTTTTCTGACTAGGGAGGTTATATTCATAAAAACCAAAATGCCAATAAATTAAATTGTCAACATTGTCTAAACTTAATATTTTGTAGTTACAAAATATCTAATTTGGGTCAACAGGACCAAAATAATTTCACAACATTTCACATCAGAGGTGTGTGCGAATTAACAATTAAAAAACATTACTACCCCAAAACTGAAATCATTTCTTGAAAAACATATTGTATTTACAATTATGCTCACAAAAAATCCAAGTGCATGACTTCATTGTTATGTTGCAATTATTACTCTGCCAGCAAGAATATAAGTAACCAATGGAAAGAATTTTCGTAAAACTTAAGAGACGCACGTGCCCACAGATTTTCACATGGAATTGTGCAATCAATTGGAAATGAACTGATAAAAGTTGATTAGATAATTCCAAATATGCTACAACTGAGCACGTACGCCGCACAATTGCACACACACATACTCGCATGTATATTTAGGTCTATTTTTCCTCCACTTACTCGTAAATTAATGTTTACAAATTTTCACAACCAATGTGCATTGAATACAAAATAGGTATAGAATAGTAAGTATTACATTAAACCAGCACACAATTTCGCATTTCATGCCGGTCTGACTTCGTAGCAAAGCAGTAGCAACAGCGCAAAAGAGCTTTGATGCTTTTGTACTAGAATTGATGCATCGAAATTGAAAAGGAAAATCAAAATTAAGTGTTGCCTTTCAAGCGAGCTTAGATCTTTCGGTGTGAATAGTGAATGCTCATGTGGATGCTTGAATCTTTACATACATATCTCACATTTGTATTTCTGTAAGGCAATTTTTTTCTGTGTAAAGGAGCGCAACAAATAAAAAGAGTCAAGAGGAGGTAGTTGGTGGTATTTTTGTTTTGGATATGAAAATAAAAAGGTTTCTTTGAGAAGTAGTTCTGCTTAAAATTTAATCTATAGAAGTTAGTTTTTTGTATTAAAAATTATTTAGGCCTTCAATTTAGGATACTGCTAGCTTTTAATGAGATGAAGGTCTGATATTTGGTATTTTCTTAACCTTTCAACATACTAATCACTCGCTCCAACCTCAGCTTTTTTATTATTCAACAGCCGTGGCGTATGAGTAACATGAAATATTGAAAACTCTTTCATTTTCTGCTAAATCTGCTGTTATCAGACACGTTCTGTATATCGCTTTTACTTGGAGTTGGATATGATTATATTCACTAAATTTGTTCCAGATTGGTCCCTTTAACAAAAGAAAGTTTAATTGAAATATTATTTTATATATTTAAATTTGAAAAAAATATCGCCAATAGATGCTCAGATATCTTAGTTTTTGCGTTTTTGTAAACCAACGTTTTTATTTGAGATATTTTTTTTTACTTTCGTCCATTTTAATATGGACATTTCTGAGACAGAAGAAACTTTTCATATCAAATTTAGTTCAGATTTCTTAATTTTTATAGAAATTCACGACTTTTTTTCTTCGTTCGATGTCATTGCCGCAGTGAAAGGCATCTTTTGTCTCCTGCTCCTTCGATTAACAGAACAAATAAAAATAAAGTTAGATGAAAAATAAGTTTTAAGTGATGGATAATAGTATTTTGTATTTGTGCATTTCTTGTACATAGATGGAAATTGTAATGCATATCAATTAGTTTTGTACAAATACTAGGTTACCTAAAACACACTCCTTTTTGTAGATGGCAGTCCAAATAAAGTTTTTAAGTCAGTGCCAAACCAGTTTTTCTCATTTCATTTTAAAGTGACGAAGAATGGTTAGTACGAAAGTCGTCCTTTCTGAGAATAGCTATGAATTTCACTACATAAGGCTGTAAGACAATGTATGTTTGTATCTAGAATATACATACACACAAATACTCGTATTTACATGGGTAGCCTTCGACATGCTCATCTGTTATCTACGCTTGGCTAACGCATAACAATAGTAACTGAAGCAATCATTTCGCTTCAATTGATTTACGTTCGAAAAAATTCGTTAGTACTCGTACAATTTGTATACTTTGCATGTTGCTCGAGTTTCAGCATTGTATTTTAGGTACTCACGTGCAAATATATATTCATTTCACTTGGTAAAATGTTTATAAGTATATGCACAGAGAAGAGGCAGAATTAGGCAGCAGGTTTGAGGGCGTATGTACATATATATGTACGAACGAGTATGTACATAATCAATATATTCGCGACTATCACTGAATTCGATTTAAGATGTATTCGGAAACGGTTTTTATGCAGATATCAGAATTATATTACTTTTATATTTAGACACTCCAACTTCAAAAAAAATATTAAAAAGACACTCTAACTTTCACTTCCTTGTTCTTAGATTTATTAGCTGCACAACTGCTCGAAAATGTACTAAACGTTTTCATTAGGAGTTTAAAATATTGGGGAAGTTTTTTTTAATTTCGGTAAAGTTTGAAACTTGGATTTATGTTTTTATTAATTCAAAAAGTTTTATTTAGTCAATTGATCACTAGTGCTAAAATTATTTGCGAAGTTCAATAAAAAAAACCCATTCATTTTAATTTTCAAAGTTTGTAGATAAATGAGAAAACCAAAGTAATTATCAATAATTGATCATTTTATTGACCTAGAGGCCAGTTTGTGAAAGATTTTATTTAATTATCAATAAATATTTTCAGAAACTGGCAAAATGATAGAAAAAGCAATAACTTTTTGAATCACTCACATTAAACTAAATTACTTAGAAAATGTGAAAATTGGCATTTTCCGTTTTTAATGGAGCTATTTATTCATAGTTAAGATTAATAATAGACATTTCTATTGATTCCCTAAAGATTAATACATTTTTTACAAAGGCACTCCACACTATTTCAATTGGTCAAAAACTATTTTTGCGCGAATGTTGGATATGTTGCAGAGGAGGTCCTAAAATATTTGTAAACGCAATATACAGCAAAAAAAAATTTTTTTCAAAAGTTATGCAACTTAAAAAATGTAAGGTGTCTCGACGTAAGCCACTGTTTATCATTTCATTGCTCGCAAAATATTAGTTCTACTAAAAAAATTATTACTTTTTTATAAACAAAGTCAGGGATTTAAAAAAAAAATATATATTTTAAATACAATTTTTCATACCTTTGTTAATAAAAAAATCATTTTGCTGAAAAAATACTTTTGCTGAAAAATCAAATTTGCACAATTTTAAAAATTAATATTTTACAATTTAATTAAGCTCAAGACCAGTTTATGGAAGATTTTTTTTTTAATTTTTAATTTAATTTTTCATAACCACTTCTCTCAGGCTTTGAACCCATTGAACCATTTTAAAAAAACTGTTGTTATTTTTCCAATAAAATCTTCTATAAACTGGCCTCGAGTCCAATTAATTTGTCAATTATTAAAAATCAATAAGGCCGAAAAACAACTAAAATTTTAAAAATTAATAAAAAATATATGTGAGTTTTTCTACAACATACTTCATTGACATCAAAATCTAAAAATCGATTTTTCATAGAAATAGTATGGAATGCTTCTAAAGCAAAAGACGGCCACAAAAATTTAGCTGATATACGTCAGAACCCTTTTTAATGAATTCTAAGCCTAATCTGCTTTTCTTCCGCTGTTTTTAATTCAAAAAAATTTGTTTAATGATAATTAAGCGCTACGATTTAAGTTCGATTTATAACAAGCATTCGTATAATCGCAGTTCATCGTTAATACAACTTTTCAAATACTAAATTTTGACAACACGAATGCTCATCGAAAATTCAACTGTAAGAGCTTTAATATTTTCAGCACTTTATTTTCAAATTTTTCATCTTTACTTTCATCCTGCAGTTTCTGCTTTCCATTCTTTTTCAGCAATACATTTTCTAAGTGCTACCAGCATTCGAAATCAAATTGCCAAATATACATAAATCACATAACAATTGACCTGAATGGGCAACAACTGTGACAAAAAGCAACATTTAAGCGACACAAATGAAATTAGTCTCCTTGGAATTCTACCAGGTTAGTTAAGTACATCATGAGCGCATACAATTTGTGGCTTTACGAGTTAAAACACTGACCACGTTGATGTCCTTTGGCTTACCACTCGCCCAAATACGAGAGTACATACAGATACACAAAACATACACAGACACAGCGATGGTTAATAGGATTTTACATGGCTGGTTAGCTGGCTGGCTGGCTGCCTGGCTTGCTGGCTGACAATCTCTCAGTTTCTATGTGCTCATTGCTAACTTTGTTGCTGTGCCGTTAATTGCGCTCGGGCTAATATTGTGTAATTCGAGTTACCGTTTGCTTTTGCTAATTGACACCACAGCACAAGAGTTGAGTTGAAGTATGGTAAGTGGGTAATGTTCAAATGTACATACCTACATAGGACGTACATTTGTGTGGATGTTGCTTGATTTTTTTATCTATTGTTGGTAGGTATTGGACAATAGCAGTTAACATAAGTGTATGCAGAAGTTATTGTATTTGGAGCATAAACGAGTAAAATGAAAATTTTTTTTTTTTTAATCATAGACAGATGAACAAAAATAGATTTTTTAATTAAGCGAAAAAAAAAACTTAGAGCAAAAACAACACCCAAAGCGGTAGAAGTTACTATAGCTGCTAATTTGGAAATCACCACAACTCCTCATCAGACTTCTTTCTTCAAGGTTTCCACGGGAGTCGAAACCACGCCAAAAATTGGACTTTAGCTTCTTTTAAAAAAATAATGAAATAAAAAATAGATGAAAAAATAACAATATTAAAAATTTTATTTATAAAGAAGTTATCAATATTCCCCATATCTTATCATACATTCCTTGTTTTTTTTTTTCTAGTACCAAACTCGAGGTCAGGCCTTGCAGGTCTTTTACAACATTAATGCCTTGTTATTTTTTCAATTAATTCGTGGAATTTCTTTATATTAACTACTCCTCGTTATATCCCTTTTGCTCCATCCCATATCAATATCATAATCTTCTTCTATCTTATATTCTTCACAAAGTAAGAATTTATTAATAATATTTTATAATAGTTTGGCGTTATAGATCAGTTGTACCACAAACGGAGCGACCTCCTACGATTTTGTATCGACTCCGAACGGCAAATGTATTTTATTAGAAGCGTTTTTATGGCAGAAATATCCTCGGTGGTTTGCCATTGCCTGCCGAGTGGCGACTGCTATTAGGAAAACCTTTTTTCTATCATTGAGATTTTTCTTTCCCTGCCTGGTAATGTTTGTATTTTTTTGGCCAATTAAATTATTATTTCATTTTATTATATTTTTGAAGAGCATAATTGCAGTTTTTTTGCGAAAATTTTTAAAGAAAAAAAAACAACACTCACAATGGTAAATTTTATAGCTGCAACTAATCTATTAATCTACGCAGCGTTGACGAAAAATGTAGCTGCGTTAGATTTTAAACTAAAGTCATCAAGAAAATTCATTTTCATTATTTTGCTGCAATTCTTCGCCGAAAGCCTCAACTAAACCATAAAATAAAAGTATAACAAAATGTTTGCTTTACTCAAAAAGTGTATGTCTCGTATAATTTCCGTTGCACAGACAAGGCCAACGGGTAACCACGGCGAATAAGTAAAAAAAAAACACACAAAGCTGCACTCAAGCGCAACAGCACGTAAATGAACCATCATAGCAAACTGGAGTATTCATACACATGTACATACGTACATACGTACACATATGTATGTATGTAGAAGCATACATGAACTCATTTCTCTTCCTTTCTTTTTTAATTCCGAGCTGAGACGTTGACAATGCTTTATGTCTTCGCCTTTTGTGCAGCTTCTAGTTCACCTTCTGCTCGACACACAAAAGCGGTTGATAACGACCGACCGACCAACCGCCCAACCAACCGACCGACAATGAACGTCATATGAGAGTACTTGAGCTTAGTACATATTAGGGTGTTTGACTCGGTTTTGTCAATCCGGTTTTTCCTCGGTTTTTTCATAAATTATTGTACGGTTTTTTTGAAATCTTGATTTTGCGAATATCGAATAAATCGGTTTTTATTTTTAACGTTTTTATTTTTTAAGTTTTGTCTTTATATTTGTGACCTGGTCATAATTGAGATACTTTAGTTTGAGTCAAATTAATGCCAATTAATCTAAAATTGTGATTAATGACTGATACTGCTTCAAATTTTCCAAATATTGCATTCACCAGGTCACTATTTAGAGACTTTAGATGAGTCTAGAGGCCTTATTTTGAAAGTAACTGAATGCCAACTGGTATAAAATTGTGACTTTTGTCTCTATTAGAGACTGACCCCCGAACTCAGTAAGCAGTCTCAGTCTCTAATAGAGACAAAAGTCACAATTTTAGACCAGTTGGCATCCAGTAGACTCAAAATAAAGCGTCTAATCTCAAAATAAAGTCTCAAAATTGTGACCTGGTGATGAGCAGTTCACAAAAAATTAAAATACAAGCAAAAGAAAAAAACGTGAAAGCGAGGAAAAGCAATAATCTCTAGCTCGTTTTAAGAATTGAGATGAGACTGAGTTACAGAATTCGGGGGTTTGTAACAGGTATCCTCATTGATGTTGCTTTTATTTTACTTGGAACAAGAACCGGTTTACTCGGGTTTTTATTGAATTAAAAATTAAGAACCGATTTTTTTTTTCAAATTGTCATTTATAATAATTCAAAAACCGGTTTTACAAAAAAGTCGAATAATCGATCACTCTAGTACATATGTACGTGTCTATCGGGATGTATGTATGTGTGAATGTATGTATGTATGTATGTAGAAAAGCGAATCCAAGTTCCTTAATAGAGGCGGCAATTTTGACACCAAGTGTGTTTACTTTCGTTAAGAAGCGTAGAACAAAAAGTTACCTTACCTACCTACAAACATATGCACTTCTATGAATGTTGTTGTTATTGCCATAAAACAGTTGTCGGCAACGTGGCAACAAAAGACAAACAATGCGTACATTTGTATGTACCTATGTATGTACATAAGTGTGAAAAATGTCTTTCAAGTAGAACGCGCGGTGGTAACTATTTATTACGAAAAGTTTACTTTTAAAACAAAGAATGCGTCTGTTAACTCTATTCATACACACATCTGTATCTACGACATTCATGCTGCATCGCTTTCTAATTAACTTGTTTGTATTTTTTATTTCTATGCAGTGAATTTCATTAAAACAAGAAAGTACATAAACATTTTTTTTGTTTTTGCCTTTTAGTCATCTACGTTTATTTTCTTTTAAAAATAAATATGGAAGCAGTTGATGCTTGAATAGAGATCAGTCCAGTGCCTTCTTCTTGGCCAGCAGTCTGCGCACAGCTTTTTAATTTATTCGTAGAATTCGTGAGCACATTTATGTAAGTTAAAACTGAAAAGTAAAGCCTTACAATTTACCCAAAAAAGTCTTACATTTCACGTAAGCTCTGCGACAAAGAACAATATTATCATCTAAAAAAATGTTAAACAGTAAATTTTATATTTAAAATTTTAAATGAAGTCATTAAGCGTTTTGATTTTGATGAAATTCATTCAGAGCGAGCATAACATGAAAGGGGCATGGTTAGGGGCCTTCGGCTTAAGCTGCTAACTGACGCCACACCCATCAAGCTTAAACGTAGAACACGTATTAACTATCATTGAGCATATTCACACCATGCCACTTTGTATGAATTCAAGGAATATGAAAAATTTTTTAGGAAAAATTTAAAAAAATATGCATTTGTAGTACATACATGCATACGAATTTCAAATTTTATTGAAAGAAACATGAAAATGTATCAAGCCGTTCTGGAGTATTTAAAAAATGAAAAAAGTTAAAAAACGTGGCAGCAATGTTTTGCAATAAAATATTCAATTTTATGTATAAAGACTTAAAGCATAAAGCAGATGTACAATAATGCTTATTTCTCCCCATTGAAATGTGCACACACATAAAAATACTAGAGCACTTTAAAGTCTTAAAGTTTACAAAAAAAATTTAGCCAACAAAACTGAATGCTCATACATAATTTGAGTTTACCGAGAGATATCTGTAATTAAGTACATACATACTTACATATAATGCTTATTGGAATTATGCGACAACCACATATTGACGAGTTTTATCTACATACTCGTATTTAATATTTACATATTTTTTCTTTCATTTAGTTTAGAATATTTTTCAAGTCCAATGCAATTCATTCACAAACAAACTTTATAAAAAAATAATATTAATTTAACAAATTTTTATCAAATTTTCAAGCTTTAAGGAAGGTTCTTGAATTTATGGTTTATAATGAAGTTGTAGCTTATTGAATTTTAGTATCAGTAAGTGCAAGTCTTAAACAGATAATAATTTGTAAAATTGCGTGGCTAATTAAAAAATCAAAAAAAAATTTAAATAGAAAAAAAAACCTATAAAAATTCTTAAAAGAGTTTAAAATGTTGAAGTAATATGTTTTAAACTGTTATACATTTTTTAAAGTTAAAATTTGAGTTAATGTGGTTTTGTTAGAAAATTGGGTTTTTTTTTTATTCGAAAAATAGTATATTTGAAATATAAAAAGTATTAATATAAATAAAAAAAAAATATAAAAATAAATATGAATCAAAAAATGTAAATATAAATATAAACAAAAATAAGTTTTATGTAAATAAAAATTATCCAAAAATGTCAATGCGCATATGTGTGTCGTGTAATTCTTATAAGCCTCCAATTTTTCTACACACATCCAATCGTCTTGCCAGCTAGCTGTTCCGTAAACAAAACGATTTTTGGCAACACAATTTTTTGGCAACAGTTCATTCGTTATTCGTTTTCTGATGATTATTGGCTTGTTGATGGAGTTGAAATAATTGAAAGAGAATGATTTTGTTATGAGCCCTCCATCATTCTTAAATTGAAACTATCATCTCTTTTAGTTGAGGTAAATAAAAATAATAATAATTTAGAGCTAACACTATATAGCTCAGAGTTTGACCGAGCTTCTCCTACCATTTGTGGTGTGCGTCTTTATAATATATGTCCACAAGTAGAGGGACGTACAATTTTGTGCTGACTCCGAACTGCAAATGTATTTTATGAGAAGCTTTTTCATGGCAGAAATACCCTCGGAGGTTTGCCATTGCCTGCCGAGGGGTGACCGCTACTAGTAGAAAATCACTTTTTCTCTGATTATGATTTTACTTGCCCTGGATGAGATTCGAAGCACGCACCGCAACCCACTCGACCACAGCGGTTGAGGTAAATAACGTCTACAAATTTACCAATTACCCTTTAAGTAGTTTAATTTTAATCCGCACATCAAGAATTAATGCAGTTTTTTATTTAAGTTGTGCACCTGAAATTATTTGTGAAAATCCTATATCCTCTCTATTACTCGAATATCTATATTTTTATCAAGTATGACACAATAGTATAGATAACTCAATCAACTGGTTTTCAACTTATGCGTATTTCCTAGAAAATAGCACTCACAAAAACGTATGTACCATACTTCAGTATATCTAATCACAATACACTCCCTCTCTTTTTCCAGAAAATGTTTATTTAGAGATGGCAAAAATAACACGACGCGCCGTTGCCTCGTCGTCATCATCATCATCGTCGTCGTCGTCGTCTGTAACATCAGCATCAGCTACTTCAAGGTCGTCACAAACAACAACGAGTTCTTCCAGTTCAAAGGCTTCCAAATCAATTGCTGCAAGCGCAACAATAAAAACAGCAACAAATGCTAATAACATCATCAATGACGGTAAGCCGGCACGTTTGGCCGCAGCGGATATGTCGGACAAACTGGCCATGCCACTCACTGCATTTAATGATCCTCCTCCACTGCGCAGCAATGGCAATGTCCTCAACAAGCAATTTGCAGCGAATGGGCATAGCTTTTTACACGCCACAAATACAACGACTGAGTAAGTACAATGCGATTGCTTTGAGGTTTAAGCGCTGATGTGCTTACTCATTCGTCTTTGCATGTGTTGCTATCTTTTAGTTTCGCATCCGAATTCTTCGACGCAAATGGCAACTTGTTATACTCGGGCAATGGCCCATACAATAAAAGTCTGATGGAGCGGAGGCTTGAGCAAAATGAATTCTATGCCAACTATGACGTGATGACTGGTGTACGTATCGCAGCGACGCTTAGCGGATTTTTTGGCTTAATGGTATTCCTTATAGTTTGGAAGAGTCGCAGCAGTTCGAGTGAGACCATGAAAGTACTGAAGGTGTGTTGAAAGTATCATATAGGGTGCTCTTTTCCTGCATACCTTTTTTTGTCCTTTTAAGTGTTCCTCGACACCAGTTGCTTTATTTAAGCTTCTAACGTCTGAAAAATGTCCTTGAATTAGTAAAGTCAAACCTTGTTCACCAATAGATTTCTACCCTAGCTACAAAGCGTAGATAAATGAACCCGTAAAACCAAGCGCAGATATTTATTTGGTTAAATAAAATCTCTGAACTTCTTTTATTATTCGAGTTTAGAAAAACTCAGCAAAAGAGGATATATATTGCCGTTTTATATAGAAAATCACGCGGCAGGGCCAAGCTTTTTCAAAGATCCTTCTATAGATAACTCAGTCATATAAAGAAAACTGTCATATAGAAAGCGGATTCAAATGAGTGTCCCAATCCCAGATCGAGAACATTTTTGTGGTAGTCTTTTTGTTTAAGATTTATGTATGTACGTTCCTGCAAAAACTCACTTTATCCATCGTTTTAGGATCCCAAAATGGCTGCTGTGGCCGCCGTTTGTATGCAAGAGGAGGAAGAGCGTGAAATTCAGGAGGCTATGGTCGCAACTGGCATGTCGATATACCCGGACGAATATGATGCGATCATCTATCGGCGACAACGAATGCTATCATTGGGCAATGTCAGCGCACCACCCATGTTAAATCGCGGCTATCGATTTTCTTCAGTGGGTAAGTGTACTGCTTTCGAATGGCAATAAAATTGAAGACTAATTCCTTCAAGATATTCCTGCTTATGACACTCCAGGTGGCGGTGGCTACAGCAGCTTGCTGCAGCCACCTAGGCGTTTTTCATATTCGGCTACTTCTGGTGTCGGCAGCTTTACGGCAGGGCGCCGGAAAAGTGGTTCTGAATCGTCACGCATACTGAGCAACTATCCGATGGGCAGCAGTTTTGGCAACGACGATTACTTTATTGAGACCGAAGACGAACTGGAGTGTACCGATTATCCACGTGGTGGTGGGACACATCTCGACGAACTGCCAGATATGCCGCAACGCACCGATTCAACGAAGAGTAAACGCGGGTTTCTGGAATTACCACCTGCGGTAGGTCATACGCTTGAGCCCATACTCAATAAATGCATATGCTTAATTTTTAACTACAGGGACAGGATTCGCGGCGTAGCAGCGCAATGACATGCTGCAGT
This sequence comes from Philophylla caesio, assembly GCA_963971545.1. NCBI lineage: Eukaryota > Metazoa > Arthropoda > Insecta > Diptera > Tephritidae > Philophylla > Philophylla caesio. The sequence goes on along the minus strand of OZ020609.1, from coordinate 97,792,495 downwards.
ACTGAGAGCTCATACTTGGAGCGGCGCTGCTCGGCGTTTACATTAGGTCTGGGGAATTTGCCGCCCACACTTCAACGAAAGCTATCCACAACCTCACGTACATCGAGTACAGACAACTGGGACTACTATTATCCAGATATACAGGTTATACAGCCAACACCCAAACCATCTCCTTGTCCATCGGAGCGCAGTCTTTATGAACAGCTACAAGCGCATGCGAATGACTCCCCGATCACGTGCGCAAATGTGCCCAACAAAGGTACCCAGCCATTGACAACGCATGTGGCTACCATCACAACTCACACCAAGACTGGCGCTACAAACATTGCGGTAACTGGTTTTGCGAAGCCAGCTAATGTCCAGACCGAAGCACAGAAATTTGTACGCAAGCACAGCATAGCCTACTACGATCCGGAAAGCGCACAGGCCGGACGCAAGCAAGAGATCCACTCGATTAGCGCCGATACAGTGGATATATATCCATACAATCAAACACTTTTCGAAAACAGAGGTTTGATTGGTTTTCGTGATGCTGGAACAGCACTCAAGTCTCCAATACAATCTGCTCCTTCGACAGCCACTACTTATGGCTATCATTATACTGACTCGCCTACTGAGGATTCCCGTGGCAGCCTGCGTGGCAAAGTTGCGGTGATCGAATTGCAGCGTCTCACTTACCCTACCGAACAAATGACACCGCCATCAATACAAGAGCACAATAACAATAGCTTTCCATATACCAGTTCAGCCGCTGCAATAGCTGCCGCTAATGCAGCAGCAGTTGCTACCGCCGCAACCGTCACATCCAGCAGCATAAGCATCGATAGTACGCCTCTTAGCATGGACAAGCTAAATGGCAGTGGCAGTCTAGGTACCATATCAGCGAAGGCGCTTTTCAATGTAGAAAAGCGCGCACCGCTTGCCTCACTTAGTTCCTTTAAAATCTCGTCACTAGAGTATCAAGACTCGGAAACGCGCTCAGTCGACGAGGACTCTGTGTTCCTGGATAGTGTGGCCGATACAGATGAAGACATGCAGCAGTTGAGCAGTGACAGCGAAGAGATAAGTTTCGGCGAACACGATCCACATAGTATACGCGAGAATATAGCGCTCGTAGCCCAACAAGGTGGCAGTACTATCGAGTCATCGGCAACTGTGCACACCGGATCACAGCCACACTTGTATCCCATCGAAAAACGCTACAGTTTGGGCGCAGCATCCAGTGTCACTGGTGGGAAGCTAGCACGTGCTCGTCGTCCGCTTCTTCAACGCCACCGTACTATTAGTGTTACTTCAAGTGATCGCGTTGCTTTGATCGGACACCAGCTGAAAGAGTTCCAACACACTGGCAGCGGTAGCCAAACTCCGACTACAATCGCCGAATCAGTGGCACTCGAGACGCATTTCGGTACGGTTATACGTACCGGTAGCTCACCAAACCATCCGCGACGCGCACAGCTACTGCAACAATACAGCGATCCACATAGTCTGCCAACTACAACGACAACTACAGCCACCACAACAGAGGATGACACTTGCTCAACCCTGAATACAGAACTTTGTGGTGGTGCTGGTGGTGGTAGTTCCGGGCAAGGACGAGGTGGTGGTAGTGGCGGTGGAGGTGGCTCAGCGACACTCACCCAGAACAGCAGCCTAAATACGGTAGTTAGTTTCGGTCGCTCAAGTCCGCTAACGGATGATAACCAACAGAGCTGTAGCCATAGTACTGGCGCAATCACTGGTGCTAAATCCGGAGGCGCTACTGCTACACAACGTTATTCCACAGAGACACAGGAGGCTTTGAAAAATCAAACGAACACAACACAACCACAACTGCCATGCTCCAGACTCTACGATGACCCTTGTGCCTCCTCGGTCTCAGACTCGATGATCATCACTTCGACAACGCGACAGCCAATTATTTGTATGCCAGCATCACTGAAAAACCTCATTTTACGTGGCTCCGGGAGCGGCTCTTCAACTACAGCAGACAAACTGCCTGACTCTCCCGGCGTTTTGGTGAGTAGAAGTGCTACAAATTTGAGTTTACTAGATACTCATGGACGCAGTGGCAATGAGCGAACTTGCCGATCTGTTATGCTGGAATTACCCCTAATAAAGTTACCTACCGATGAGAGTACAGACAGTTCGTCAGCATCAGATGATGCAGAACGCGCGCATAATAAAAGTGACGAGTCGCGTGAACCCAGCTTAACAGGCACTAATCGGAAATGGTCGAAGGAAACACTATTCTAGCTAGGAAGCAAAGCACGTCGTTTAATCTTCAAAATGGGATGAACGTGCTTAGCTTGAGAACAGGGCACTCTTCAAAATAATTAAAGTATTCAACTATGGTGTTCGAAATGTTATTATGGAGTGCCGGCTAAGGAATTGCATTTGCTGTAGTGACACAAAGTTGGCACAAAGACTTTTTACAGGAGCTTAGTATGTATTAGATTCTCGTCACGTTGAAGAAACGAAATGCGCAGAACTACTTATTTATGTATAATTAACATCTAAGAAATTACTTAGCATAAAGATAAAAAAAAAATATTTACATTTTTAAGGCAAACAATACAGAAACGGGTGAACTTAACAGCATTTCGTGAGTAATTAATGCGATTCAAATTGTTATATGTATTTGATAGTAAATTACTACATGTGTATATACTTACTCAGTAAAGTATGTTTGTTATGTGGAACAAAAGCAAAAATATAATTAGTACTTGATAAGCTTTAAAGTTTACTTTATAATTACGAAAAAGAAAAGGAATGTGACATGCAAAATTCAGAAATCGGGGAATTCACTACATTTAAATCGACTTTGAGATCAATTGGCGAAAAGTAAGTGAGTATTACTGTGAGCTTAGCTTTTGTTCGCTAGCTAAGGTCTCTAAATTTATTTATTTCAGTTAAATGATTTGTAAATTTTTAAATATAGACCTCGACTTAGGTATTCGCGTTGATCACTTTAGAGGTTTTTAATTATTGTAAGAAATTCTTAAGTTACTCCTATCTAAAAGAGATTATTATTGAATAGTATTTTTTCTTTAGCCTTTCGATTAATATCAATACTTTGTAGTAACCGAAAAAATGGTCCAAAATATTTGTTAAAATAGTACTTAGGTAACATTTTCTTTGGTTGCGTACTAAGGCAGGACATTGAAAAAGAAAATACTGGGATGATTTCAAGTCAATATTCTCCAAACAGATGTGGTATTTTGTCTCGCCGCGGGATTCCGGTAAGACGGTGGAAAGTCAAAACTAACCTTTCTTAGATTTAAGAAGTTTCCTAGACTGAACGCGATACACATTAAACCAGAAAAGCCCTGCATTGTCTGCTTTCAGGTAGTAAGCATGTGGTAATAATCAATTAGGCATACTCCGACAATCCTTAAGAACACGATAACTGATATACAGGTCTTAATAGGGCTTTAGTTTGGAGATTAATTAGTATATATTTAGATCCCTTATCGACAGTACGCAATCAAGCAACTGATCAACTCATTCTTTAACTGAAGTTAACTCTGCCTGGTACACATTGCAACGGTTTCGAAGCAACAATTTGAGATTAATGCAGAGTTCCCTACAAAAAACAGTCTCCTCCAAAGCTTCTCTACTCAAACCGCAGCCTTCCACCAACTTATACCTTGAGGTGATATTACTGATAAAAGCCGTAGATCGAAAGTGGTTTAGGAACACAGCTATCTGCGTTAGAAGGAATGAAGTCGTGACCCCTAAAATCACTAGAGTGTCCGGATCCTGCGTCCTTTAAAAAATCAGCAGACCATAAGCAACCTCCCACTCTCTGACTAATATCGTTGGCTCTAGCGCCTTCCACCAGACAAGAATTCTGTATTCTATGATATCTTAAAGGCAGAAAATTTCTATAGGGGAGATGGCATCGCTTACATACAAAAGTAATAATTCAATAATTTTTTGAAAATTAATTTGAATAATGTCCTACAAGATATTATAAACAATTATTTTTTCGCAATTTTCAGCTATTGACTCGATTAAAAGTTACTATTTCTTTATTTTATTGTCATTGATTTCATATTGAAAACTTGTTTCGCAGTTTGCTTTTATTTACTTCCGCAAAGGGTATTGTTTTGTGTTCAGAAGCTGGCAGTACTTGCCCAAGAAATCATCAAATCGCTTTCTCACAATTAGCCCCCACAAAACGAGGTACATTTTCCGTTAATTAGAGAATCAAAGCTGAAGTCGTTTGATAATTACCACTAAGTCAAACCTTCGCGCTAGGTGGCCAACGCGTCGACAGGTTTATGGACCCCCGTACTTATAAGAAAGACTACTAAAATAGTTAAGCAAAATTTTCTGTCTAGATAGAACACATCAAACTATTCAAAATGGAGAATGCAAATATTTAGTATCGAAAAATGTTAATTTTGTTAGATATGCAGATTTTTGTTATTAAGCATTAAATAGAGGTAATCGTTATAAACAAAAAAATAAAATTGAAAAAAAAAACAATAAAATAAAAATATGCAACAACTTTAGGGACTATCTTAGAATGTAGAATAATTTCACTAACTATAAACATCTATGAGTTGCGAATTTTCTTTTCTGAATTACTTGTTTAGCGGTATAGAAAAGTCAAATGAAAACATACATACATAAATATATACGAAAGTTTCAAAAAGTTTTCAAAATACATACATACATATATGAATTGTGTGCCTCAAAGTTGAAAAACGCACATTTTCGAATGGTTTCAGTTCATGTTTTTTTCCTTAATGAAGAATAAGTCAAGAAAAAATTTTGGTTTTCACTTTTCAAAGGATAAGCGCTTAGTGCAAAATAAATAAATAAAAATATACATACATACATATTTGATATTACGAATAGAAACCATTAGGACTTCTCTTCATGCCTTCCTTCAAACCCACCCAAAGTGCATATACCTGAGAACGAAACTTTTAAACCAATTAAAAAAGTTAAATACATACATACACACCATACAAACGCGTGTATGTATGAGTGACATTATTTTAGATGTATACATACATATGTACATATGTATGTAGGTAGCTTAAGTAGAAATTGAATGAGACCCAATAACAAATGAAATACACGACGAAATAAGAAATAATAACGAAAGTGTAGTTAAAAAAAATTTAATTAATAAAAAATATAATAATAATAAAAGGAATCTAAGAATAACACACTTATACATACAGAAATTTAATAAATAAATTAAACCTAATTGACAACTGCGTAGTTATTCGTATGTACTTCCACGCCATCCAACTAAAATACATACATACATACATACATACATACATATGTACATACAGACGTGTATGTGAATGCCAATGTGTTTATTATAGACTGTTCGTATGTATAATTCACACTTTGTATAAAGTTATTCCTATAGTTTATCCCACCTGCTATATAGTGGAATACATACATACATACATACATATTTACATTACATACAATTAAAAAAAATACATAATGAACCAACCAAGGAACTATGAAAAAAATTAGATTTTGTATAAAATCATTAAAAACAAATCTAACGTATTTTTCTATGAAATTTCATGAAATTCCCATTCTCACCACTGAAACTCCGCAAACATGATAGATTAAAATAATAAATAAATGTAGAAAATACTATTTTATATACATACATATGTACTCGTATGTATCTATGCAACGCATAAGATATATTCCTTAAAAACCAACACACAGGTACCTTCATGTTAGGATATAATCAATATGACTCTAAATAATTGTAATACAACTTTTATTAAATTGAAAATGTTGAAGCGAAAAAAAGAAAATATCCGTTTACTGTTACACATAATGCCCTTCAACCCTTTAACATCTACCTAATTTTTGTTTCGGTGTTTGTTGAGTTCTCCAGCATGGTAAAAATATTTTGTATTCAAGCAATTTTTTAGTCATTCCCAAGTGGTTCATAAACAAAAAACTGCCGAATATTTTATGTATTTTAGATATCGACCCAGAGACTAATTTCTGCGGAAAGAGAAAAACCTTGCTCATACAGGCGCATTGCCTTACTAAACAGTGCGAAACACAAGTACTTTACGTTAACTCTAGCAAATCGGTGGGATGTTGTTTCCTTGTTGATTTGTTTGAATTGCATGATTTTTGGCAAAATTTTTTCACAAGTTAATCAAAATAGGTACGTTCGCGTAGTTGATAATTAAAGTAGGGGAAATTGAGAGAACAAAGCGACATTTAATTTTGAGGGGAAGCTGTTGTTTTCTGCTGGAAAAATAGTATTAAAATATGAGTGTAAAACATGCAAGATACAGGATAAATGTTCGTTTAGTTAAGTTTCGTTAGTGAAATGTTTTAGGAAAAAACTAATACATATTTGGATGCGGACAAGAATTCAATCAGCTGTTCGTGTAACGTACAAGTTTCTGCAAATTTTGCGTTCGCATACTATTTTGGATATTTTTATCTTGTGAAAGAACAGATGACAATTTCCCCAAATTTTTATGTTGGATATTTTCTGCAGGAGATTTTTCAGTGAACGTTTCCTTGTTGATAATACTTTTTTTTGAATTGTATGACTAGAATTTCACAACAACATCTACGACGGATTGTCTAATAGCGCTGATTGTAGCAAGAACTTTAAAAAACTTGTAAAATATCCTTTTTACTTCTTTATTTTTGGCAAAATATATAAAATAAAAATATTTTATAATAGGCAATAGTGGCCAAAAATGGAAACCGTTAACTAATATCTAGAAACAGAAAGTATCTGACAAAATCTGTAAAATTGTGCGTTTATTTGTATTGAAAAATGAGTAAATGACAGCAATTTTTGTGCCGCAATATTCTGTTTGACAGGCTTTGTATGTCTCGGGGGTTAGCAATGCCAAGTACCGCACCGCTTAAAGACGCAACACTAATTTCCACCCTCCAAAAACTCCACAGCATTAACCACGAACTATTGGATATTTTTCAATGCCAAATAGAAGTTACAGAAATTAATAAAAGAGAAGTGATATGGTCCTCAGATGGAGTTTATATGACAATCGCGCCTAAATAATTTGTCTTTACTGCGTTAAACTCAATATGCGCCAGATTGGAATAATGTTGGTTTTTTTTTCTAAATTACCGCGTATACACATAAAAACTGTTTTTGCGGATCGTATAAAATGTATTATCATGATAATTCATTATGACAACTTTTATAGAAATCCATAATAAAGTATTAATAAAAAACAATTTAATGTATGTTTTTGGGTCTTTAGTAAAGAATGAAAAATAAAATTGCAATTACAAGAATTTATAATTTAAAAAAAATTGCTGAAGATCATTACTAGCAAGTTACATATATGTATGTATAAGAAACATATGTATAATGAAATATTAATACTAAAAAACCTTAAGCGTATTTAAGTTTGCAGCAAACGTCATATAAAAGATACCACAAAAACTTAGCTGAATTAATTATAGTAAGAATATAATGATATGAAGATCTTAAAACTCAAAACAACCAAATAATAATAATAATAAAATTAATAAAAACTAATTTATAAAAAATGTAGTAACGAAAATAAAAAAGTAGTGAAACGAAAAAATCGAAATAAATTAGATAAATGAATAATTCGTTTAAAACAAAAAAAAAGGAAAATCAATTGTCACATAAACACATATTTGGCGACAGAATAAACAAAAGTAGCTGTAACATTTAAAAAGAAAAGAACATTTTTTTCCTAAAATATAATAAAGTGTTTAGCTCTATTCGAAGCAAATATGAGTTTCAATTTTGTTTATATAAAGCTGCAGCTAAATGCTATTGATATAGCAAAACATTACATTACAGTTTATTTTTTATTATCTTACTTCTACTTTTTTGTTTTCTTTCGCCTACAACTTTAATTTTAATTGCAGACAAGTAATTTAAGAAGCAATCAAAATAATATTTGCTTGCAATTTTTTTTGCTTATCTTTTAAAGAAATAATTTTCATTGCAAATTCTTTTAAAGTAACAATCAATTATTTGTTATATATTATATGATATAAAATTGAATTTATATTGTTATTATTAGTAATTTATTTTAAATTTAAAAAATTGTTTAAATATAAAACGACTTATGAGAAAAAAAGAAACCACTATTTAGTATTGCAATACCATTAAACGTGAACTTAGTTTATGAAACGAAAAATTAAATTGTTATTAGCGAACAAAATATGTTATGCATAAATCTTAGTTAAATGTTATAAATAAAAGTAATAAGTGTAATAAAAAAAAACCATAAAAAACGTAAACAAGGAAACATAAAAATAAAACAAAAGTGAGTTTATGTGAATGTTAGCGCTGTAGATTTAAGAAAAAAAGGAGAAAATTATTGAATTAAAAAAACATGTAACAGAATGAAGATCGATTACATACAAGAACATATCAGTTTTCTTTCTTAGCACAAAAAGAAAAGGTTTGTACTCCTACTTAGACGCAGTCGAGCGCCAACTACAAATTATCTGCTCAGAATTAGAAAAGCACCCTTGTGATATTAATCTCTGCACGTACCTTTATATAAAAACACACCCTAGACCAATTTTTTCTGGTTCATCAACATTGAAATGTCACGTCTTCTGTTTAGTTTAACATTTTGCTGTTATTTTACCAGCATAAAACATTCCCCACACATTTGTAGTGAATGCTAGTGGAGCAACAACCTTTGACATATTAATCCTGATCGTTACTGTAGCGTAAGATTAGAGTCCGACTGCCTTGAGACTTTTTATTTAGTTTAATTATATTCCACAACTTTAGACCGTGGGCCCACAAAGATATTCGATATTGTGGGACTTAAGGGCCGTACACATACAACTTTCCTCGCTTTACTTGACAATTCCAACTTCAACAACAAAGCATGCGGTGTAGAAGGTTTGCTACATAGAACGCTTTGACAGTTTCTGCGATAATTGTTTGTTTTGAATTGCGATATGTGCTTATTCCGAGTATTTTGTTTAATAAAAGAATAATAAATGTGTTTTACAGCTTCTTATGTATGTTTGAAATTCGCGAGTGTAATAAACTTTATTAAGACTGAGCTAAATGGCTGACTGCTAAAGAAATTATTAAAATTCTAAAGACGGATGATCAGTTCAAACCCTCTATGGAAAATCTTCCTATAATAAATTCGAGCTACAGCAGAACTTACAATGAGTTTAAGGATATCTTGGATGCCATTGGTTCTGGCAATTTTCTCCCCCCTCCACCTAATTTAAGTGTGATCACAAATCTTTTACCTAAAAGCAAACAGAATACATCAACTGAGGCCGCGCGAGCGATTTACGCAAACACACTTCAAGACTACAGAAGGTCACAATTTAAAATTTTTTATACTGATGCCTCTATTCAACTTAACTCAGCAGGATGTGGTGTTCTTGATATGTCCAACAAAAAGGAATACAAATATAAAATAAACTTTAATACATCCTCTAGTTTTAGTGAAACGATTGCGATCTTCCTGGCGATCCAAAATGCCATTAGCAGCGACTACTCAAACATAGTAATTTTCACGGACAGCCTAGTAGCATGTAAACTTTTAACTAAAGAGGAGACGGACAATTATTACATAAATCTCATACACCAAAATGTTAAACACCACCTCAGTAATGTCCATATAATTTGGACACCAGCGCATATAGGGATTAGTGGTAATGAACGAGCCGACCAGCTTGCCAAAGAAGCCGCTGACCTAGGAGAAAGTATTGATGTCAAGCTTACGACTCAGGAGGCTTCTAGGAAAATATTTAATAACATCAGGGACTCATGGTACAATGACTTCCGAAATTTCTCTGCTCAGAAACCCAACTTACTTTCTCATATTTTCAGCAATCGCAAACCCTACCCTTGGTTTAAGAAGTGTACCTTGAGACCTAAACAGATAAAGACTATAAACAGAATCCTGACGGGGTATACCTATGACAAGGTGTACCTACATAAGATAAACGCAATAGACTCCGACAGATGTGTCTGCGGTCAAACCTGCAGTTACATCCACCTAATTCTAAACTGCCCGAGACTCAAACACATCAGAGACAAATATGATTTGCTCCGTAATGCCAACAATTTAGAAGAAATTTTACAAGGTATGATTCCTCACAAAATATCACAACTTGCCTTTTTCATTGAAGAAGCACACATCTATATTTAATATTATATACATCATAATTACTGCTTTGTAGTTGTACCTCTTTTGGTCGCGTTTTTATCACTCTCCAACTCACTCGCCAACATTGCTCTCTGGGCACCAGTGGCCCTGGTGTACGTCAAGCACAAAAGCGTTCACTGTCGGCTGGTTATAGCCGCGAATGATACACCCATGGAGGATATCTCACTGAGACCGCCTGCTTTACGAATGTTATAAACGCATTTGATACTGCGAAAAGAGCATACGCTGATTAAGGAAGTCCTTTTCGAAGCCCGCCTTGCGACTTTCGTGTTTCGCATTCGATAGTATAAACTGAGCAGCTGTGCCTGCGCAAGGAACATAACGATCAATGAGTTTACCCTGAACATTGTTCTTACGATTAACTTGTCGCGTTCGACTCTATAATTGTGTGGGACAACACACCTGCACGAATTTCTAAAAATAACTACTGTACTGGCGAAAGTTCGTTTCGCTACCTGGAGGAATAACTTGGCTTTTGAGAGCGTTCTGCTCCGCCATTCAAACCGAGAATACAAAAAAAAAAAAAAAAAAAAGACTGAGAAGTAACAAGTCTTCTTGCAGCATCTTTCGACAAAATAAATAAAACGATGAGGATGGTTAACAAAGAGGTGTTTCATTTGCTATTTGTTCATATTTTACTTATTTTCTCTTTTTAAAAGTAATTATACATGCAAAAATTATGATATACTAGTGAATTTTCTATATCGTGTGTATATGCACGCAGAAATAAAATGGAAATGTAAACAGTTGGTTGTCAAAGTGTACAAAAGTTGAGAGTTCGCCATGATTTTGCTTCGTTTTGCTTTGCTTTACTTTTTTCGCCTTGTATTTAGCAGCACTCGTATAAAATCAGGTCTTCAACTTATCTGTCAAAGCGGAACTCTGAAGCAAAGCAAAGCGAAAGTCTTATGTGTACGGCCCTTTAGCGTATCATTGAAAGTTATTTTTTTTTATATACAAATTTTATTGCGTATCATTGCGGAAGGATATTTTTTTTAGTTGCGATCATATTTTGGTTTAGATACAAATTAGCTTCTTCGTTGCACATTCATTCCTTAATACCTTGTGTAATGACAAAAAATATTATTTGACAGATATGACAAAAATATTACATCCGATATCTGGACCTTATTTGAAGTATTTTATGATATAAATATGACTTATTTAATATTGAATGTACTTGTACATACACACAAAAACATTATGTTGTTTTAATAAAACGTTTATTTAGTATCTATATTTTGTGGAATAATCTTTTGGCGATACGACTAAACCACGACCTTTGCGCGCTCCTCTGTAAACTGTCTCAACAATATCAATCATTTCCTGTTTATCCTCTAGGGGCCAATTGATTTTATTGTTATTACCAGTGCCCAAATCAATCATGATATGTTTATTGCGGAAGAAAAACATTACTGTGCAGGGATCGTATAATTCGTACATTTTGTTGAAATCGGGCACCTCTGTGATATCCACCAAATATATAACCGCAAAATTTTTCACTTTCTCCGCGATACTGTACATGACTTCGTCCATTTTCATGCAAGCAGGATCCCAATCGTGGCCAAAACGTATCACCTTAAATAAAAAAACATATAACCACAGCCAAATTGCAAAAAACTAATAGAAATCAGGTAGATTCCAAAAAAATTTTAATTTACTTACCACTGCCCGATCCTCCTCTGAGAGTATGGCTTGGTCTACCTGCCAACCATTGTGTAAATGTGGTAACATATACGACATTTTGCTTGATTTTTAGAAAGTAAATTGTTTGTAAATAAATTATTAACTATTTTATGCCTTTACTCCGTAAATACAAATATGTACATTAGTTTTTGACCACAAAACGTTTACAAGCGGCTGACATTTAAACAGCTGTTCATCAAACGTTAACCCAGGGTGATGCCACATATCTAAAAAGGCAAACAAATTTACCCGATACAACTAATAAAAAGTGCAGTCTTCTGCTTTAATGCGATCCTTAAAACCCAACATAACAACTTCTTTGGTTATTATAAAATAGAAGAAAAAGTTTATAATTCCATCAATTTGGAAAAGCGAGATCATGCCAATATACAGAATACTGGGAGAATGTTGAATCATGTGTTGTTACTGATGTATGGAGATTGTGCATGAAAAAGTTGAAACCCTACAGGAAATTGTAATTATTTAAGGCAATGGCTCAAATACCATTTTATTCTTATGTATTATACTTATTATATTGCTATGGCGTGTAAAAAGAAATGTTTATAAAAATCCGTCTCTTGCGAAGAGACCCCTTTATGGGATCGCTTCTACGCTACTACTGTCGCGTTGCCAAATACTGCCAATGTTGTCAAATTGGATATTTCGTTCATCAGCTGCTGCCGGGAACACGTTGCAGTTTAGGTGCTTTGCTAGTGTTTGGTATTGTTTGCGATATAAACTTTATTTAATTACCAAAAAAACGGAGAAACTTTTAACAAAATGGTAAGTTATTTACATTCAAATATTAGAAGCACCATTCCCCTTATTGGTTAAAAGTGATATGATTCGAGGGTGACCGTGACACTCGATGCAAATCTGATGCAATATCACGGAGCTATGTACATATATGGAAAGTGATTCATGTTTTATTTAAAATGCTAATTTCTGTATGAATTTGTAGGCAAACGTCGAACGAAAGGGCACCTTTAAGGTGGAATATCTGCAACAAATTGAGCGTGACATGCAGCAACGCTGGGAAGCAGAGCATGTCCACGAAACTGATGCTCCAGTAGAGCCACGCCAAAATCTAGATGACAAATTCTTTGTCACCTTTCCATTTCCCTATATGAATGGTCGGCTCCATTTGGGTCATACGTTTTCACTCTCGAAGGCAGAATTCGCAATGCGTTACCATAGGTTAAAGGGACGGCAAGTGCTATGGCCCTTTGGCTTCCATTGCACTGGCATGCCAATTAAGGCATGCGCTGATAAGTTGAAACGCGAACTGCAAGATTTTGGTTATCCACCTAAATTTCCAACTGATCAAACACCAGCTGTTGCAGAAGAACCACAACAAGGCGAGGTACCCAAAGATAAATCGAAGGGAAAGAAGAGTAAAGCAGTAGCCAAAACAGCTGCCGCCAAATATCAGTGGCAGATAATGCAAAGTCTGGGATTGAAAGATGAAGAAATTAAAAACTTTGCAGAGGCGGAATATTGGTTGAATTATTTTCCACCATTGGCGATCAAGGATCTCAAAAGTTTGGGTTTACATGTAAGTGGCTAAAAGATCTTGATAACCATAAATTAGTGTAACGATTATTTTTTGTAGGTGGACTTTAGACGCACATTCATCACGACCGATGCTAACCCCTTTTTCGACTCGTTTGTACGATGGCAATTTCTGCACTTGAAGAATCGCGGCAAGGTGCTCTATGGTAAGCGCTACACCATATACTCACCAAAAGATGGACAACCATGCATGGACCATGATCGATCTGTTGGAGAGGGTGTTGGTCCTCAAGAGTACACCTTAATCAAAATGAAGGTGCTTGAGAAACCAGCCAAGCTAAAGTAACTTACTAATTGTAATGGTTAGAAATTTAAACTGATTATATTTTACCCCACCAGTGCTGTATCCGGTCCCGTTTATATGGTGGCTGCCACACTACGCCCAGAGACTATGTATGGACAGACTAATTGTTGGCTGCATCCTGATATTAAATACGTTGCCTGGAAAACTATGCGTTCGAATGAGGTGTGGATAAGTACACGTCGTGCGGCGCGCAATATGTCCTACCAGGGTTTTACTGCGGAAGAGGGTAAGGTGGTTGAGCTTGCGGAGTTAACTGGACAGGAATTGTTAGGCATACCGATAAATGCGCCAATGACATCACACAAAATCATCTACACATTGCCAATGTTATCGATTAAGGAAGACAAAGGTACTGGCGTCGTAACGTCTGTGCCTTCCGATTCACCGGACGATTATGCGGCGCTAGTCGATTTGCAGAAAAAGGAGGCGTTCCGTCAAAAATATGGCATCAAAGATGAGATGGTGCTGCCCTTCGCGCCAGTACCTATAATTGAAGTACCCACATTAGGTAAAACGTGTGCTGTTTACGCTTACGAAACATTGAAGATACAATCGCAAAATGACAAAGATAAACTTGCGGAGGCAAAGGAACTTTGTTACTTGAAAGGTAAGACGTACACGAAATATTTAATTCGAACACGATTTTAACGTAAGCGTTGCTCTGTAGGATTCTATGACGGTGTACTTTTGGTGGGTGAGTTTGCCGGACGCAAAGTACAAGATATTAAGAAGGACCTACAGAAAAAGCTATTGAATGCAAATGAAGCTGAAATTTACTATGAACCAGAGAAACTGATTATTTCACGTTCCGGCGATCAATGCGTTGTCGCACTCTGCAATCAATGGTATTTGAACTACGGCGAGCCTGTATGGCAGGCCCAAGCTAAGAAGATGCTGGATAGTATGGAGGTATACCACGAAGAGGCGCGCAATAACTTCGAAGCCTGTTTGAATTGGTTGCATGAATACGCCTGCTCACGCACTTATGGTTTGGGCACTAAGCTGCCGTGGGACCAACAGTGGCTCATTGAATCGCTCTCCGATTCGACCATTTACATGGCTTTCTATACGGTCGTGCATTTGTTACAAGACGGTTCGTTCAGAGGCGAGACCCCGAGTCCATTGGGTAAGAAAGAAACCAAATAACTGCCGTGAAATAAATGAAAAATGATTTAGTATTAGTTGATGTGATTTAGTTTTCAATTTAACCATTATGTTTTCCTCATTTTTAAGGCATTACCGCTAAGGACATGACACCAGAGGTGTGGGATTACATTTTCTTTAAGGAAACTCCCTATTCGGACAAACTGCCAGTAAAGAAAGCGTCACTCGACATTTTGCGCCGTGAATTCGAGTACTGGTACCCAATGGATTTGCGAGTCAGTGGCAAGGATCTCATTAATAACCATCTAACTTTCATGCTGTACAACCACGCCGCCATTTGGCCGAACGATGAAGCCAAGTGGCCAATGGGCGCACGTGTCAACGGGCATCTCCTGCTTAATTCAGCGAAAATGTCCAAATCTGATGGTAATTTCCTTACGCTTTACGAAGCTGTTGAAAAATTCTCAGCCGATGGTACGCGACTATGCCTCGCAGACTCTGGCGACAGCGTTGAGGATGCAAACTTCGTTGTCAGCACTGCAGATGCAGGCATTCTGCGGCTATACACCTTTATTGAGTGGGTCAAGGAGATGCTGGCGTCGCGCACTCTACTGCGCAAGGGTACACCGAACACATTCAACGATAAGGTCTTCATTAGCGAAATGAATCTGAAGACGCGCGAAACAGATGAGAATTACCGCAAAATGTTGTTTAAAGAAGCGCTGCGAAGCGGTTTCTACGAACTGCAGCTAGCGCGCGACAAATATCGTGAACTATGCGGGGAACAAGGTATGCATGACGACTTGGTGCTGGAGTTCATACGTCGGCAGGCATTGCTAGTGGCGCCCATTTGTCCACATGTTGCCGACTATGTGTGGGGCCTGCTGGGCAACAAGCAATCCATAGTGCATGCGCGCTGGCCGATTTTGGGCGAAATCAATGAGATTGATATTAAACGTTCGGAGTATTTGATGGAAGCCGCGCATGCGTTCCGTCTCAGTTTGAAGAATTTGCTGCAAGTTAAGGGCAAGGGTGGCAAGGAGAAGGCCGTCGATCCGACGAGCGTGAAACCAAATCATGCTTTAGTTTGGGTGGCCAAAACTTACCCGCCATGGCAATGTTGTGTGCTCGACACACTGCGTGAATTACACAGCAAGGATGGCAAGTTCCCGGAAAATAAAATTATTGCGGCGACACTGCAGCGAAAGGAAGAATTGAAGAAGTTCACAAAACGAGTTATGCCCTTCGCGCAAATGATACGCGAGAAGGTGGAGAGTAGCAAAGGAACGGGAGCGCTCGCTATTGAGTTAGAGTTTGATGAGCGACAAGTCCTGCTCAGCAATTTAGATTATCTCAAGCAGACGTTGGATGTATGTCATTTGTAATCGCAAATATACCTTAGTATATATCTAAGTTTTATTTTTATTTTTTACTTTTCAGGTAGATAACATAGAGGTTAAATACACAGACGATCCCAGTGCGCCTGAGAAAACACGTGAAGAGGTGCGCCCCGGATCACCGTTCATTGCGTTTACAATAACAGCTAATGTCGCAGTCGAGTTGGTCAATCCGGTGGAGCGTTCGGGACTGCTTCAAGTGAATACCGTCATCTGCGAGGGCGAAACCGTGGCACAACTGATTGAAAAGCTGGCCAAGCGGATAGACTTTAAAGGTGCGTGAGGTAGTCTTGTAAATTTGTATTTTTTTATGTTTTATTGAAACTTTCATGAGAAATTACTAATTGAAAAAATTTTTTTTTTAATATTTTTATTGAAAATATTTAATTTTTTAAAATAGAAAATGTTTCTAATTAATCTAAAAAATAGTTTATTCGATAAGTTCAATAAGTTTTAATTTTTATTTGAAATATTCATGATTATACGTCATAAAAAAAAATTTTTAATTTTGTTTTGTTTTGAAATTTAAAATTGAACGCGTATTTTATTAACATACATATAGTTTAATTTTTAAACAGATTTTTTATTTTCCAATATCAATTTCCTTTTTTTATTAAAATAAAACATTTTTTATATAATAAATAACGAATTTATAAAATTGGTTTTATATCTAAATATTCAAATTTTTGTTTATGAAAATGTTTCCCAAAAAACGAATTGGCCTTAAAATAAAATGACATTTTTTATTTATTTTTCATTTCATAATTTTTTCTGAATTTAGAAATAAGATTTGCATGTGTTTTGCATAATAAATACATTTTTTGTTTTCGAAATTCGATAAATTTTAATTTTTAATTGGAAAAATTTTATTTTCTATACATAAGAAATAAGATTTGCATGTATTTTGCAAAATTAATACATTTCAAAATTAATAGATTTCAAGAAATTCAAATTTTTAATTTAAAAAAATAATTTTTTTTACCATGTTCTATATAGTACATATACACAAGTATAAAAAAAAAATATTTTAAAATTGTCGTTTCTTATTCTATTTAATACTATTTTTTTATTTTCCAATTTTTATTCTATTTTATCTAAATTAATTTTTAATCCTCGCGAAAATTTAGCAGCAAAGAATTCCCAACAACTTTTTAATTGTCGCTTAATAATATTATTTCTTATTTTATATTTTTAGCTGACTTGTCAACGCTCAAACTATGGCGCTACGTTGACCCAGTGCTCGGACCTCGTCAAATTCCACTATTTCAAGATTACCAAACAGGCAAAACTCCACTCACCGAAGGCACTTTTGTATTGGATGTGGAAAAGAAGCAGGCTTTCGTAAAAGTTGCCGATGCAGTAATCGAAGTTGGACGTCACTTTATCTATGTGGTTGATTAGCTTGGCTCATTACCACAAAAAAAAGCAAAGCAAAATACATGAATTTATAAAAATTATTATTGTTTAAAGTATTGGAAATTTCGCAGGAGAATATTCATTTTTGAGGTTTACTGATTGTGCAAAAATTTTGGAAACTTCGCACAATGCGCTTTTGAATTACAAAAAAAAAAAAAAAAAAACGGCTATTATAGCAAAAAAGAAATACACACATTTTTTTGTAGTTTCCATAGTTTTTATTTAATTTTTACTTGCTTTGGTGTTATTCCCTATCAGATAAAACAAACTTGCTATAACTAGGCGCTCCAATTGTATCTTAATTACATAAAACTGCTCATACACACGCACACATGTTAATACGAGTAGTACATAATATTAGCAAGAAAGAAAATATTTATTTAATTTAAAACTATTGTTGATTTATTGACACAACGCTCATTGCGAAGTGCTTTCGTTTTCACTTGTAAAAACTAGTTAGATTATCTGCGTCGTATCAACTCCTTTGAAGCTATGCAAACACCACGCACACACACAGCCAAAATAAACGCTCCACTCCCCTTCCCCTTTATGAGTGGGCCATCCAAGTCGCTGTGTCGATGAGTGAGCTTCTTGTCTGCGCGTCTGCCTCATTGGCCTAATTTCGGTCTGCAGCGTACCGTGCACAATGGTTTAACAATGCCATTCGAGTCAAGTGCCGCTCATTGCAATCATATCAAGACGTTCTACATATATAATTTTTGTGCGCATGTGTGTGAGCGCGCGTTAGCTATTATAAAACCATGGGCGGTCAAGATTGTCGCGTCTAACAATTGGAAAAAAAAAATGCTTTTGGTATAAATGTGGTCTAGATTTGCTGAGTGGTGTTTTACGTCTATATGCTATATAAGGTGCAACGATTTTGAACATATTGCACAGTTTTAGTCCGATTTCCGTGTTGCGTTATTGTTGCGTGTGGAGTGAATTTGGATACTAGAATATTTAAAACAAAAAAAAACAAAAAAAAAAACCATGCAGAACATTTCGTTAAAAGTTTTAGCTTTTGCCGTTTTGGTGATATGTGGATTAGTGCAGACAGTGCGCGCTGGAGGTGTGTTGCGATATAAATATGTTTAATTCGACGGAAGGATATTTGTATAACACATTTGAAAGTTTCAGAAAGTGTTAGAAGTATTTTTTTCGCACAACTAAGTAATTCAAATGCAATTTGTTGCTGCGCTCATCGTTCGAAACAATGGAATGGAAGGTTTTCGGCAGGAATCTTTAAAATTAACCAATCTGCACTTCGCAAAGTTTTATTTTATTTGTATTCCGTTTTTGATTTGTGTATGTATAACACATCTTTACTTTTAAAAAGAAGCACTACAAAATTGAGGTTTTCAAAATTTGTTTCTGGTGTATATAATTTATATAAATTATTTTTTAAATAATTCATGTATAAAATTTCCATTTGATATTTTAAAACTCGAATTTTTTTTGCGCTTACACTTTATATGTAGCTCAGTGTTTGGCCGAGCTTCTTCTACCATTTGCGGTGTGCGTATTTTTATATTGTGCCTGAAATGGAGGGACCTACAGTTCTGTGCCGACTCCGAAAGGCAGATATATTTTATGAGAGGGTTTTTCAGGACAGAATTACCCTGGAAGGTTTTCCATTGCCTGTCGAGGGGTAACCGTTATTAGAAAACACACTTTTTCTATAATTAAGACTTTACTTGACCTGAGTAAGATTCGTTCCTCGAACTCGACAACTGCGGTGCGTGCTAAACATTTCTCCTATATCATATTTTTGTACTTTCCTATTTAATTCCTGGGTTTTGAATAAATTAAAATTTTGAAAGCCAACAAGTTATTTTAAATGCTGGAAAAATTTGAATATAAATTAACAAAACCTGTGCATATGTAAATAAAATTGTAAGTAAATTAAAAAAAAAAACGAGAGATGTCCTGCTTGTGTGCTGCTATTATAGCGCATAAATATTTAATTTATACGTTTCATAGAAAGGTGCGCTAGTATTAACCTTATATACAAGGTGGCGCAAAAGTAAACTTCCGATGTTTTTTGGCTGTAATTTAAAGAAAAAATGAAAAAATGAATTTAAAGAAAATATTCCGCGTTCTGGAGTAGTGTAGCGTAACATTGTTTATTAACTTGTATTTCGCATGTGTTTACTACACAAATGTCAAAACAGAACTGACATTGGGCCAATCGCAAAATTTATAGCATTTTCTGATAGGAGGATTACTTTTGCGCCAACTTGTACAACCATAAAGATAAAAGAAATATAACATATAGCATTTAGCACGAAAACCCCTCCATTTAAGCAGCTAAAGACTTGAAATTTTCCACAATTATTAATTACTTTTGTGAATATTATAGCAGTCAAAATCATTCATATCGAATAAATATAACATATGGCTCCCATACAGCCTTTTTTACTTGTTTTTATTTTGCCTCGGTGATTTGCAAATTCAATGCTGCAATTCCATTTGCTCAGGGTTGTTGTTGTTGTTGTAGCAGCATAAAACAGCTGAAGTGACCGTCCCTGGCCGGATATAACTCTGGGTCTTGGGAACGGGCTGTGAACCACTCCATTTTGTTTAATATTTCAATCCATAAAGATTTGTTTTCAGTTGTCAAAGCAGATATAAAATATGTATGTATGTAGATGATAATAATGTAATAACTTAATTACAGCGCCACCTGGCGACTCAATTGTTTTGCTATAGGAGAAATGCTAAAAAATGCTAACAAAATATTTATTGAATATTGACCGAATTTAACTCTTAATTGTTTTTGTCATAAATAGGCTCCAGTGCCACCTAAATTGTGAATCTAAATGCTACTTCGTTTTGCAAAATTTAGAGCATTTGTCTTTGAAAAATTAATTTATTTCAGACCTAAAATGTTTATCAAGGTTTTTAATTAGATCATTTTAAGGAGAGCATTCCTTCAGTTTTTAATATTACTGTTGAGAATGGGAAAAGGTTATTTGACTATAAAAAAATATTTTGTCAATACGGATGGCTAAGCTAATAATAAGCTATTTTTATAATAGAAATTTCCCTTGTTTTCTCTTTTTTATACCTTCTATAATCTAGCCTGCATTGTGCCACAACCATTGAGGGGACAAAAAGTGAATACGGTGCGTGGTGTTGACGCAGCTTTACCCTCCGATGTAGTATTATCACGACCACGTCTTGACGGACGTATTGTTGGTGGTTACACAGTGAATATTACAGATGCGCCACATCAGATTTCCCTGCAGACCATCGGCGGACACATTTGTGGAGGATCCATTATATCGGTGAGTAAACTGGATGTAAATTAAAGAACATTAAAAACTACAAACGATAGGTTTTTTAACGCAACAAATGCCGAATATTCGAGGAATGTTCGAGAACTAATGTTTTAACACGATCTAACGACCTCCCTCAGCAACTAAATTTGCAATAATTTAAAATTTTTCTATTATTTTAAGACGCGCTGGGTGCTAACAGCTGCTCATTGTACTTCGTAAGTATCATACAAATGTATACATACATATATTTACATGTACCCTCAGTTCATCATTTCATTGCTTCTCCTCTTTTCTTTCCTCTATCACTTTCAGCGGAAAAACTGCCGACCAATTGAAAGTGCGCATTGGCTCCTCGGAAGCCGCAAGCGGTGGACAATTGCTACGTGTGAAAGAGATTGTGCAACACGAAAAGTTCAATTATTCCAATGTCGACTATGACTTCTCGTTGTTGCGTCTCGATAAAGAGATACAATTTTCAAAGAGTAAAAAATCCGTTAAATTGCCCGATGTGAGTCACGAGTTCATGGATGGCGATATTTGTTATGTCACCGGTTGGGGTAACACACAAAATGAGAGTGAATCACGCCAATGGCTGCGGCAAGCTGAAGTGCCGCTCTTCAATCAGGATCTCTGCTCAGAGCAATACAAACAATTTGGTGGTGTGACAGAGCGTATGCTTTGCGCCGGTTATATGGAAGGTGGCAAAGATGCCTGCCAAGGCGACTCAGGTGGTCCGTTGATCACCCGTGATGGTGTGCTGGTGGGTGTGGTGTCGTGGGGTTACGGCTGTGCCAAACCCGAATATCCGGGCGTGTATGCTCGTGTGCAATATGCACGCGAATGGGTGCGACAACATAGTGGAGTGTAGTTTATTTAAGAAATTAAATCGTTTATTCGTTTATTGTTATGAAAATGGATTAAAATATATTTAAGCAATTATTGAACAAAATTCTATATTCCCTTTTCCGTTCTTTTTCGTAAGCAGTGGCACAAACTGAAGGGCATCTGCTTTTGCTACCCGATAAAAGCTTCCAGAAGTGCATAACATGGACGTCCTTTAAAAGGGTGTTTGTATGGAACTCTTCTGAAACTGCTTCTTCATTTATAAATTTGGGCAAGCTTTCTACGATGCTTATCCCTAAATTATTTTCAATTCAATATTGAATACGCCTTGGTAATGTCCGTTTGCATATCGCAAAAAAAATTGTTGATCCCTGAAGAAATGTCATTAATTGTTCAATTTACGAAGAGTCTTCAAAATGTTTTATAGGCGATCGCCAAAACGCATCTTCCCCGATTCTCTTAAGTTAAAAAAATAATCAAACCGTGTTTAAATTTCTTACAAATATATGTACACATTTAAGCTTATGCTCATATAACGATTTAAATGGCCTAAAGTTGTCTCCAACTCACGTTTATTGCAATATTTATTTGTTGTACGTAATACGATTTAACAACTGTATTGATTTCAAAAATGTGCAACATGTTTGCGGCTTCTATTTACAACGTTCGCCCTAGAAAATGCTGGAAATTGGTCAAGGTGTTGGCGGTGGGTTAATAAAACAGCGAGTGGTTTCAATGTCAATGTCAATAGTTGAAGGGAATTTCAAAGGAGGAAATGGAAAACGAGAAACAACGTCATTAAATATGACGTGCAAGAATACATTTACAATAGTGCAAATGCATATATACATATGTATGTACAAATGTACCTGTTTGTGTGTATGTTCTAGCGCTACTGGCTGTGTGAAAAATATAATTTTATATATTGCATTTTAGGATTTACACACAACGGAGCATGATTCAATTCTGTACGGCTAGGATAATAATGACATTCGAATTTTGACACTCCCTTATAAAGGATTGTTTTACGAAGTATGAAAAAAGGGTTACATTTTGTTACTCTTTCGTAAAAAGTAAATAATTAGTGATTTTTTAAATTAAAAATATCGAAGTGATTTCATTCAAAATTAAGAAATATAATAGCTACGCTTACAAAATATAAATAATTATGTACTTCTTGGTATATATTTTTTTTTAATGGTATAAGGTATATATAAATTATTTATTCCGTTTATTCCATTTATTTATATACCATTAGTATCAGGGTTATTCTTAATACTGTGATGAACCCCTGGATGGTGAAAGGACCAAAACATTTATTCCGATAAATAGTGACTTTATGGAGGTAATGGAGTTTTAAGAATGCCACAATAATTCGAAATTTTAGAACGCTAATCTTTATATATTAAAATAAAAATAAATTAAACCTCATAACTCAAGAATTTAGTTCTAACATATTATTGTTTTTGGCATTGAGATGATTATTATGTCACATTATTTTAAATTTCTTTAAACCTTTTCCTTCTTACAAATTACAAAACTTTCCACTCTGCCACATCGAATTTATATGCGCGTGAAAAGCATTCAATGAAAAATCGCGTCATTTTTACTCACTTACAAGAAATATTTACTATCTTCTTGTAATCAGAAAAAATGCTGTCATTAAAATCCGGATTTAAACTTACTGTTTACGCGCACATAAGAAACAAAAAGTGTTGCCTTTTATTTTTGTGATATTAAAAAGTTTTAAGGTTAATACTATTATGTATTATTTTTAACAAGCAACACGGTTTTGATGCTAAGGGAGCCGTTTGACAAAAAGTGAGGGAGCTAGCTGCTAAGTTACCAAACCTTAAACAATTAAATCAACGGAGTAGACGAATTTAAAGGGAATTACATATGTACATATGAACATACACACATACATACATATTCGCAAATGCAATTCACTAAACTGTTAAGCAATTACTTGAACTACGTAAGTGTTATAAGCAAGTTTTTATATACTCGTACATACAGACATATACAAACAGACAAATAAAGCTTCATTAAATGGAATATTTGTAATATTTCGCCAATGTGATTACTTGCCAATATTGAATAATGCAAAACTGTGTTTTAGAAGCCTCAAGTATATAGAAAAAAGACACTTATTTATTTGTACATACCTACATATGTATATATGTACATTTGAACAGACTAACAGAACTACATATAAAAGTACATATGTAAATGAATGTGTGCATTTATCATTATATTACTGGCAAAAATATTTAAAATGACAAATAACTTTTCTACCAACAAGTTAAAATAATTATTACTGCACATACATAAGTACATATTCAGCTTAGTCATTCTCGAGTTATAGTTTTACATACGAAATTTGCACCCTTTAGAAATTTATTAAATATCATTAAGTCTTACAAATTATGTTATCTAATTTTTTTTTCTATGTAATCCAATCAAGGTAGCAGCAGTTGGAAAAATAATTTAATTTGTTTTTATTTGAAATTTTTTATTTCGTTAAGGTAGTATAATGAAGTTTTCTAACCTATTTGATTTCATTAAAAAAGATTCATGTGTAAAACCGCTAGAAATTATCGTGGATTTTTTACAGTTTTTTTGCCGAAGGTGTTGCGTTTTTTTCACATATAAAAGAGGGAGCATCGCCGAATCATAAAAGGCAGAAGTTTGTTAAGTGTCGAGATCTAAAACTGTTCAGCTACAGAACAAATACTCATCAGCTGATCGAATAGTAATATGTATCAATTATTGAGAGCATTGATTATAGTTTTCTTTACGTAAAAAAGTGAGTCTGAAATATCAACAGAGTGAGTGTTAAAATGCTGACACAAACTACAGAGGGGCTCATTTAACTCAAAATTACCTTTTCATGGCTTCCGAAAAAGAGGCCGGAAATGTCTTGAAATTCGAGAAAGAACGTTTAGTTTTATTTCACCAATAAGAGGTGGGCTATAGATCAAGCCTGTTATTAACTTGAACTAAAATACTACGCCTAGCATTTCTCTGCGACTAGCAGGTGTAGGAAGATTAATGAGTTTTAAACGATTTACATATGGCGGCAGGTTGTACTGAGAATCTCAACGAAAATTTCTTAAAGCAAAAAGCAGAAATTGTTTTTGGATTGACTCTATTCGGTCGGAATGAACTTGATAGCGCTGGTTAATTCGCTTTTTTGTTAATTCTCCACACTTAAATTTAAAAATAAAACTATACAGCTATGCAAATTGGAATCCCTTACTTATTTGATGTTCTCACTTTCACATTGACTTACATACATAATTAATGTCAGTGAAATCAAAAGGATTTAATTTTTATTTGATTATATTGCGAACCTCGGAGCAAAGCTAGAATTGTACCATTCCGTCAATAGTTGGGCGTGATATATTGTTGCTTTGGATCATATCTCAAGATAACAGAACTTTATGATATTTCAATAATTTTTTAAAATTATTTTTAAATAAATGTCATGGTCGTTGGTAATGGTGTATTCTCGAAAAATTGTATTATGAACTGAAACTATTCGAAAAACTTCATCAGCTGCCCTGATTTTCTTTAAATCTGCTTTGACTCTTAAAATAGCCTTGAAATTGTTCAACACAAGTTTTTAAGAAGGTTCTCCCGCTATCTATCGAAAATATTTAAGACGTTACAAAATTTACAGCAAATAATAATTATCTAGTACATATGATTTCATTTGTTTATCTAAATCTAAACAGGCAAAAAGGTATTTATTTTGAAAAAAGCTAAAAGTGAATATTTCGAATCAGGTAAAGCTAAACCGTGGTGATTTGTAGACGCAAGCACCGTATTTGTTGTAAGAAAAATTAACGGTAATAATCAGCCAATTAAGAAATCTAGCACAATAATAAATTTTTCACTCTAAAGTTTCCCACAATTATGACAAAAAAGTACATTTATATAAATTATGAAACTTGATTACGGTGGTTTAATTTGGGTTCTTAGTTCTAAGAGCTAAATTGTTAATGAACGATAAAAACCTACAACACAACTGAGTCCTTAATTATTTCTTTTTGTAGATTTTATAGATCTGGCAATGTTTGCACATCAAGAAATGTTTTAATTATCAAGAAGGAAAAGTTTTAAAATTACTACTAAATTCGCCACTGAAAGCCGTAGAGCAATTTTTTTTTTACTAAACAAACATCAAACATATGGAATTCTTGGTCCTTTTAAGATCTCGACAGAAGCATATCCTCATAAGAGTCAATGACAGTTTCAGGCTACTCACGTGCTTCACCTTTATCTACATATGTACAGATGTGCATCATGATGATACGAAATGAAAGTTACCACACATCTATTACCGATT
The DNA here is from genome assembly GCA_963971545.1 of Philophylla caesio. Classification (NCBI taxonomy): domain Eukaryota; kingdom Metazoa; phylum Arthropoda; class Insecta; order Diptera; family Tephritidae; genus Philophylla; species Philophylla caesio. Next base: position 97,766,348 of record OZ020609.1, on the reverse strand, counting down.
CGGCACGTCCTGCAAACATTTAAATTGCACAAAAATTCGGCTTACTTTGTATGTATTCACTTTATGCTTCACTTAACTTGTGTACAAACCAATCATATTGGGATAATGTCATCATAACTTACAAACTGCATAGCATCGAGTGGAAAATACCATGCAATATTCAAATCAATAAAGTTCAAATACAATCGATAGTTTAACACTAGAAAGACCGGAAAATCAGAATACGGTTTAGACGAAAACTTTTAATTATAAATAGGTTATTTCAGGTGAAATTACTGTAGGGTATACATTTTAAGTGGCTAAAGTTTACTGTTGATTTTGAAAAGCTTTCCTTCCATACAAAGTACGCAAAACTAATTTTTATGTTATATGGATGAAAGCAACATAATCGGTAAAACAAAGTTTAAAAAATCAACGGGAACTATTGGCCACTTGACACTCGCACTTTAATTGACTATATAAAACTGCATACTCGAAATATTCCAAAAATTATCTGAAAAAGGTTTTTTCCGCCAATTAGGTCAAATAACCTCATTCGTCAATTTATTTTAACATGAAACACTTAAATTAAAAATTAATGCTTTAAATAAAATTGTATGTATTATTAATACACATAATTCCAAAGAATAAATGAAATATATATTAACAGTCAAAATGGATCAAACGACACCTTTTATCTTTTCAGTGTTAAGAACACAAAAAATTACAATATGCGCAACAAAAGAAATTGTGGAGAAAGCATGCGAACAAACGCGTAGGAAGCTTATGCCCATATGTACATATTAAGGCCAGCATTAGACCGAATCGAAATAAGTTTAATTATTAAACAATCGTGTAAACGTTATGTGAGAGACCTTTTTGTAGCACAAAATGTAGGTTCTATTACGACGATGCCTTTGTATATTAAGTACATATACACTCTGTTCACAAATTATAGCACAAACATGAATTGACACATTTTAACAATTTATTTATTCTCCAATTATTTAAAATTATTTTTCCATTAAAATATAGTAAATTCTCTTACAAACATCATTAAAACCATTAATCATAAATTCATCTAAATTTGGAACTTTTGAAAAAAAATTTGTATAATTTTTTGGGTGATGCAGATAGAAGCTCATTTATTTCTAGTACAACGAAGTGCAAGTTTCTAGTGGCTAAGATTTTTGAACATATTTCTTTTCGCCTTTCGCAGTGGTTTTCATATAAAAAATATTCGTGGTTTTGCGCCGTATGGAAGAAACTGCCATTAAAAAAATCATCAAAAATCAGTGATAACTTGTTGACACTTGAAAAAGGTTTAATGAGCCACAAAACTGCATACTCAAAAAAATTCTACATTGTTTTTTTTTTAATTTTTAAAGTTTTAATGAAATTTTTTTAAATCATTGTACATTTTGTAAATTGTTTAAAACATGGGGTTTTCTGAGAGAATGGACCGTATTTTATTTGAATAATAATTTTAATTAACTAGAATAAAAATAAAGCGCCCAAATATGTGGTTGTGCTATATGTAATTTATGAACTGAGTATATTTTTCAAACTTTGGCCTGAAGGGAAAGCTGTAATGTTTATTTCAACCTAAGTTTAGGTGTCGTAAAATGTCCTAAAGTTTTAATTCATACAAATTTTCGGTAATTCAGAATTTATTTATTTTTTGCATTTATTTATATTTAATGTAGTGTATGAATCCTTTAAATTTTTAACGTCGTGCTTCCAAAACGACCAATATTAATGTAAATTTGAAGAACTCATATGCTCGTGTGTAGGTGGATCTGTAACTATGCGCGTCTTTTTCGTAGCAATTTTTAGCGACTACCGAGTTGCACTTCGTGAAGAACAATTTGAGTTGTGCACATTTTGTGTTAAGTTTGGGATAAACTGCTTTCCATACTCAAAACAATTTAAATACGAATACATACATACAAAATAGCGAATAGCATGCCAAAACAAATAACAACAATAAATATAAACAAAATACGAATTCCGTACCTACATAAAACAAAAAATAAGGTACAAAAAGTTGAAAGAACTGGAAATCACATGTGTTAACAGGTACTTCGGGTGAGAATGTATGTACATACGCACATATGTATATACAAACCAACATAAAACACAACAATGTCGTTAAAACGTTTCAATCGCACACATGTTCCATCAATTTAAATACACAGGTGCTTAGATAAGTCTTAAAAATTATAGAACAGTGTGATTTTATGTACTGAAAGGCAATTTATTTTCATGTACGTATGTACATATGTACGCTTTATAATTCTGGAACTTGAACCACTTATACTCGTACTATTCAATAACAACTTTTTGTGCCATCGTGGATCGTCAAAAAAGTAGTTTGAGTCAATCTATTTTTATCAGATTAATAACATCCAAAGTATGAAAAATTTAAATATATAATATCATTTCACACTTGCCACCAAACATATAAAATTCCGCCGCTTTGGTAATGCAAATATTAATTTCGGATCAATTTAAGAAATCAAGTATACGATGAAACTTATCAAAAAATCTACATTTGATTCTAAATAGCGATAGGTAGGTATATGATTTAGTTTTTCATCCAAATAAGCATATAAAGAAAACACGGTCATTATTCAAAATCTAATCCTTAAGAAAACAGTTCCTCTAAAACAACTTAAAATTATAGAAACGAACGCAGAGGCATGCGTAAGTGGTGTTCCTGAAAATCAGGTACCCGCACTTTAATAGTAAAAGTTGGATTTTTTGGACTTTTATTTTATTTGAAATAAAATAATCGGACTATTATTTTTTTTAAATCCAGCAATAACACTTAAATTTGGCCAGATATTTTTTAAAGCCGAAATTAAATTCCTTTCTCAATAATAAACAAACCACTTAATATAATTATTATTAGGTATGTACTTTTATGTCGTTCGTAATAAATATCTGGCCAAGTTAAACTTTTAACTAACTATTAACTAAAAAAAGAAACGTATAGCTTTTCAGATATTATTGATCTTTTCCACCAAAAAGTTGGAAAAGTATGAAGATTCTTGCTGAAGTGGTCCTGAGACCAAAGCAACAATGATAACATTTTCTACAACAATATTTTGCCAAAGAACTTTATAACAGCGAAAAAAAACTTATTTTCGGTCCCTGCTAAAAACAATGCTTCATTTCCCTCCGCTTGACCAAACCATCAGTCTTAAAAATTTCTAATAAGATGTCAGAATGATGAAGTATTTTTTTTGTTCTTTAAAAAAATTTTTACAAGCAACTGTGGAAATCGCAAGTAAGTAAATAAATAAATAATCAAATAAATAATTTAAAAAATAAATAAATAGATAAATATACATATATGTAAATATATTCATAAATAAATAAATAAAGCCAAAGAAGTCAAAGTTATCTAAGAGGTTTGATCTCAATTGAGTAATGCAGTAACGCATGTGATTAGTGCTTGCATTCATTTCAAGATAACCTAACTTGATTCAAAAAGGCTGCTACTAAAAAAATATTTATTTTATAAGTCAAACAATAAACACTAAAAACTGTAGATGGAGATTTAAAAAAAATTGTTTCGGTTAGGGCCTTTATGATTTAGGGCCGTTTGCACCATCTCTGGTTAAAATTACGGCGGTTAGCTACAATTCAGCTTACTAAGTATTCAGCATTTACTTACATATTTGACGGATGGCCTTAACCGGCGCTTTTAGTTCCGATTAAGCGCTTAACCGGAGATGATGCAAACGGCCCTTAGAGTAATGATATAAATCTATATTATGAAGAAAAACGGCCAACGCATAAATTAATAAATAGATAAGCTCGAAACGACATTCAGATTCATCGCATTCCTTACATATCGAGCCAAACGTGTATGGTAGCAACCCTTCAAGTCGTTTGCTTTTCTGCTTCACACGCAAATATGTATGTGTGTATGTACATATGTTTTTGCTTATATATTTGTATGTACGGTAAATATGACTTACGGTTAACTGACCACCCTCACCCCATGTCGAGTCCATAACAACTTCGTCTCTTGCTTCTCCGCAAACGACGATAAATTTATTTTCCCTCTTTCGTTGGCCCAACAACCGGGTACAATCATCTACTACACACACACACACACACACACACAAACGCACACGGACAAGAGTATGCCAAACAATCAAGTAAGTAATTACTTTGTTAGCGAATCGCTGTTGTTACAACAGCAACCGCCGCCGCAGCAGCCAGCTTACTTAGCCACCCAAACGTGCGCACGTTTCAATTACACGTGAGCCGAGCAAGCGCAGCGCCAGCGTCGCAGAACGTTTTCCATAACGTGCCGCAAGTCGAAGTGGGATAGAGAATCAGAGCTAAGAAAACCAATACGATTGATTGTGTAGCAGGCGAAAAAACAGCTCTGGCAATCGCTTACTGCACCTATTTGTGTTGACAATAAAGCATTGGTATGTGTGCGGGTATCTGTGTGTTAGATAGTTAACGTTTGTGCTTGCAAAAATTGGAGCTTTACTGTGCACGACGCAGAACGTTGGCCGCACGATGGTTCCGACTTTTCCACTTTAGCTCATGCAATTGCATGTGAGCTCGCGAAGTAATGCAAATTTTCAGCGCCATCGTTGCTTCGAGCGCTACATCGTTAAATCACTACAACGCGAACTATCGCCGATAACGGATCTACGTGCGCTTGCAAAAGTCGAAAAAATCAGAAAATTAATTTCACAAATCTCAATAAAGTGAATTATTTGAGGGAAAATAAATTTCTTCTTACAACTCTTACTTGTACCTACAAAGTCAAAAGTAAATTTACGGTGCAAGTGATAAAGACCTTCTTCTTCCATGTTTAAAACTGTCAATTCGAGAACATTTGGAATACCAAACGCAATTTTAGTGCAAGTTGAAAACGTGGATTGAGTGAGAACATTTGCTAATTCAATACCGCGTACAATAGCGAGTTTGTAATTGGATCGTTAGCTCGCTGATTGTTGTGTAAGTGCTGACAGGGAAGTGGTGACGGTGGCGGTGACAAAGACTAAGACAGAGGCAGAGGCAGTGAGCATGAATTAGCGCTTGAGAAAAAAAAATAATACGAGTATGCATGTGAAAAAGTGAAAAAAAAAACATAAATCGTACATGCTTTCATAAAATCATGTTTATTTGCATGTGAAGAATAAGCGCACTTCAGAAACACAATAAATAAGACGAAGAAGAAGAAAAATGCATTTAATAATAAAAATAATAAGGCTACGAACGACTTTAACCCATATATTTTTTGTTGCAAAGCTGGATTGTAATGTCTCCTACAGCTACAACGCTTTTCATATGACAAGCTTGAAATTGTAGATGCAACAGTTAGACGAATAAACAGAATTATGTGGCGAAATAAAAATTCATTTACAAAGCTTTTAATAGAAGCTTAACAGAAAAGTTGAATACAGTATTTTTTTAAACAGAATATTTAACATTAATGATGTACTCAGTAAATTGAAAACAAAGCGAGATTATTTCGTAAGTCCATAATATATATGGATGGGTAATCAGAATAGGGATCTCGACATCTAACCAGCAAAGTCAATATGAAAATATGAATTCTAACAGCAGCTCTGTGTGCTATTGTTTCCCTCAGAACCTAGATAGACTAGCAAGGTCAGGGTGGATTTTTATCTACTTCCAAAGCTTGTGGATATTTTTTTAAAAACAATTGTATGTGCTGTAATTCAAAATCAAAAGGGTTCAATTAGATAGAATTTAATAAAAATTAAATTTTAACATGCAACACTGGGCGTAACTCAGCTGATTTTGTAATTCTTGAGGAAAATGTGTTCCTTTGTCGCTGCACCTTGGAGATTTCCCTATCTTTTTCTTATCGTCCTAGGTTTCGGATCCAATTCGGATTGATATCAGATTTGATATTTAATTCACGAGAATGTTGGACCATAATAATAGTTTGATCTAAATTTTTACAATGAATATATTGAAACGTGGGGATACCTAGCATTATGAAAATATCTCAATATTGCAAAGCTTTTACATTGAAACATATTTTATTTTGTTCATTTGAGCACTGTCTATAACAAATTGTTTTACAATGTACGTAGTACATATATGTATAACAACAAAAACGATAAATATGTACTTTTGTATGTTTGCATGTCTTTGCCAATTTGAAATTTGCGCAGACCATTCAAAGAAGATGAAGCAAAGAGAAAGGGTGAATATATTTTGAAGGAAAGCTTTTGTTCGTTTACAAGTACATACAGTCAAGTTAATTTCAATGGAAAAACTTTTTAAATTTAATGACTATTATTTGCTATAAACTAATTCATTCAAACGAAAGCATGAAAATAAACATTTCAATCGTCTTAAAGCTTTAAGAAAGAAACTGCCAGCCGTTGCCTCTTAAATGTTAAATAGCTTTTAACGTATGTATGTATGTGTGTACATACATATATCTACATACATATGTAGTTTTTATATGCATGCTAATCAAATTTTTAGTTTACAAATTTCTGAATAGAATCGGAAACTGTATGCAAGCTTACCGTTGCCTTTAAGCCGCAAAATATTATAATCAAAAACGCACCAGATTTCAAAAGGATTAAAAAATCAATTTGGATTGCCGTATCAACATTTAGAGAACAGCAGAAAAATAAAAAACTCAAAGAAGGGAGATCAAATTTTCAAAAACGGTAAGTACTTCTAAATATTTATTACTAATAAGACTATTAAATTCACATTAAATATTCGTATATGATGCTCATACACACACTCACTTCAATTGAACTTACAACTTTTTGTAGAAAAATGTTTAGGGAAATTGAGGGTAATTAAGCTGGAACATATGTATTTATGTATGTATGTAAGACAATTTGTCAAAATGGAAATTGTTTAAGCAATTTTGAGATTTTACAGTTTAAACACCAACAGTGATTATGCAAATATGATAAATGCAATTGTAATAAACATAAGAATAAATAGTATTTACAAGCTATTATTTACCTTATTTTCATAAAATATTAAATATGAAGAGAATATAATATAAAACAAATTCAAATTTAGCAAAAATATGTAGTAACAGCTTTCATATACCTATGCGTAATACACATATTTAAAAAGAAAGCACGTTTTCATATACCTAGTTCTTTCTGAAAAATAATAATTCAATGAATTTTTTTTTTTAAATAAAACGCAATATTTTTGTCACTAATATATAAAATCTTACTTTTAATTTAGAGATTTCTAAATAAAAATACCCTGATTCTTATTGCATTTCTCAAGCATTTGTCTGCGGTTGTCCTTCTTTTTGCATACGAGTCAAAGTCGCATCGTTGCCAACTCAAAAAGCGAGTTCATGATATGAAAGCCCAGTCGAAAGAGATAAGCTACAAGCTCTAAATAGACATTTCTTTCAAGATTGAAGTGATCTAAGGTAACATATGTGGACCTTATGAAAAACTGGCTTTAGGGGATTTTCCCATTCTTAAATTTCTTTGAATTGCAAATTTTGTTATTTTCTCTGTGCATTTTTTGCTTCTCTTACATCCTTTCACTTTTATTAAATTCAAACAAAGTTTTACTGGGAATTATGAGGAGAATAGAAAAGTTTAATAGCAATCAAAGAAACAATGTGAACAGACCTAAGTTCTTTGTTGCGCCACGCTCCACTTCTTCGATTCCTCGTTATGGAATTCGCGATAAAAACCAACATTAAGTGCCCACGTCACAGCTGATGCTCTGAACAATTTTTACTGAGCTTAAATATTGTACGTTTTTTGGAAAAACTTGGAAAAAAAAGCATTTTTGGAGAATTTGGGCATTTGAGGCTTTATTTTGAGACTAGAGTATTGTTATTTTGAGACTAATGAGTGACAAACGGAAACTGAGGCTCCTACTGATTTCGGGAGTTAGTGCTATATTCTATGGTTTGTGAGAGAAATTCAAAATATGTCCATCATTTTGTGACAAATTCGCCATACAAGTGAGCAGCGTTCTTTTTATTTTACACGGACTTCGCTGGTTTGTTATTCTACATGTAAATAACTTGTTGTCATTGTATTGGAGAATGCATTCTTCCTGGCTGTATATCTTCACATTGGGCCATCTGAAGTGTTTACATTTTTTACCTTTTGGAAAATAAAAAAGCCAAATTTAAGAGGGGGATTTTCAAAATTAAAATTTGAGATAAACAAAGTTTGAATTGTGGTATAAACCTTTTACAAATAAACAATGAAAGAGTCGTCAGTTGTAAATACTTGTCTAACTTACGAAGATCCTTTTAAAAGTTGTATATCTGGTTGCCAAAGCGAATCTTTCGCGACCTTCCCGAGAAATAAAATTAATCAAACAGTAGGGAGTTGTGATCGCGTTGATGGTAAAAGAATGTTGGTTGGGTAACTTTGCACAAGTATTACAAAGATACATATATGCATGTACATACATACATACATACATATATAAAAACGTTCATTCTTTCTCGAATGCAAAGTTATCAGAATTTCAAATTATTGAAAAATAAGCTAAAGCGGCATACAACGAAAAGATTCGAGAAATCGTTGAGGCAAAACAGTATTTTTAATGGAAATACTTTGAGAATGATTGTACTTAACTATGTATATGTGTACATACATATATAGTATACTATTAGTGAATGAACAATGCAGTTCATGTAAATACATACTAAAATATTTATGACCATTTGAGAGATATAACCGGATGGACAGCACAAAACGATTTGTGTATGAAACGAATAGCAGTTTAAAATGATAAAAAAAAATACTTGCCGGCTCTCAAGGTATTTCGATGTCGTTGCGATTTGTTATTCAAATCTTAAAAGTAAACTGCATATAGAATTCAATATATATTTTACGTACTCGTATGCAGTTAGGTAGGCATATATGTATGTTTAAGAAATGTGCATAAGGCAAGAAATCCGCCAGTATAGTTGCATATATAATCAGAAGATCGCAAGAAGCTGGTAATAGTGATAGTGGTGTTTCATTGAAGAGTTAGTTTAGTTTTGGGTATTTGCTTACACTAACTAATACAAACAATGTAATATTTAGGAAATCTCTAACAAAAATCTTATAAAAAGTCACTAATAAAAAAAAAAATGGACAATCAGATCAGCATATTTGTGTTGAATAAAAAAATATAAGTAAGGACAATAATATTAAATTCATCAAAATTTAATAAATCTCAATCGACCTCATAACATGGCCTTACATTCAAGCATACAAACATACAGATGTCTGCGACCAGCTTGAAGTAAGATTTCCGCATATTTTGCATAATTTTATGACAACTGCAGATTTTCAAAGCGCAATGGGATACATTTCCAAAAAACTGATTGACAGTATTCACATGTTGTCTGTAGACAGGTTAGGCAAGAAAACAAACTTTGATTGACAGCTAGAAACATGCCGATTTCTTGTTTTTTTTTTTTTTTGGTGTTGTATAAGGCGTCTAGGACATGTGATACTACCGTGAGTAAAATGTAAAGGACGTTTTCAAAATTTGTCTACTGCAAGGGTCTATCACAAACAGATGCCAAACACGTTTGTGGATTCGTGAAAAAAAGGGGTGTGTTTTGTTTACTATCATTTGGAGGCGCGCGAATAATGTAGTTACATTAAATTTGCGTATTTTTTTGAGTAGATACACATTTGAATGCTTGAAGTTTTGCGAAAGTAAAAGCTTAGAGATTGGTTTGAGGTTATTTGTATATTAATTCATCTATTTTAACAATAAAAACCTAATTTTATTTATTTTTTATTTATTTTATGAGGATAATACTCGAAAAACTTTGTGCTTAAATAGCATTCAGTATTTGTTTAATATTCTTAAATGTAAGAAAAGTTGCTGAAGAAAAATTTCAATTAGCGCTCGAAGAAATACAATTTTTTTTTGAAAATTGCTACCTTAAAAAATAATAGTATAAAATAGCATTTAGTATTTGTTTAATATTCTTAAATGTAAGAAAAGCTTGCGAAATTTTTTTTTTTTAATTAATAATTTTAATTTTTGCGAGCGTTAATTAAGAAATTAAGATGGGTGGAGTTTTGATATTTTGCGACTGATAACAAAGTTTAGATCTTCGTAGGGCCAGCAACTGATATTTAAACTAGAAATTTTAGTTTTGGTCGGGCACAGTCTACTTCTTTTTTGACAATATCAATTTTATTTTAGCAAGCAGCAATTGGAATTTTGAAAGTAAAATATGGACCTTATAACTCTTCTTTAGAAAGCGTTAAAAATCAATCATTTCGATTTCAGAAAGTGTCAAATGTACTTAAAATTAACAAAATTTGAAGTTGTCTATAGTAAATTTGAAGCTTTCCTAATTAAATTTTACTTATCGAAAATTTATTTTTGTGCTATCTAAAATCGAATGTACGCTTTCTAATTTGAGTATTAAATATTAACAAAAAAAAAAGCCGTCGATTTAGGAACAAATTGAATAACTTTCGAAAATGCACAAAAGTCCTTTTCTACTACTTTTTTGTTTTTGTTAATTTGCATGTTTTGTGGACGATATTTTATATAACCATACGTACGTATGTCCAAAAATATATTCAAACACCTTGAATTACATATGTACATACATACATATGCATCTAAGAAAATTTCCGATCCGAATGTATCGCTGCCATGTTCATTCAGTTGTTGCACGCAACTAGTATAGCAACAACTATTTATTTCTAACACAATGAAGACACAGACACACACGCACACACACACATCTCTTCACGCAAACACACTTGCGACTGCGTGCCAATTTATCACCCGTATAAGTCAGGCTCCTTGGCTTCACCTTCCAAATTATCGGAGGCGAAGAACACATAAATACACACAGACCCACACACCCGCGTACACACAACAATACATAATCGATCTACTACTATTTCTTTTTTTTTTTTGATTGCTTCTGCGCATAAAATCTAAAAATACCTAACGTAACAATTGATATAGTTTCTTAGGTCTTTTGTTGGTGGTCGTTGAATGCCCAGCGGTGCCCCAAACCTCCCACTGCCACACAAACACATACATACACTAACGCATTCACAGCTTAATGCAACTACTGCCAATCATATCCGCTGTATTCTTTGCCACGCCTGTACGCTAGACTGCGCGAGAAGCTTGCAAAATTGCACATTTTCACGAATGTGAAAGCCAATAACGTTCCGGCTTGGCGTTCCTGTTTATAGAGCGCGTGTGTGTGGTTGTAGTGTTTACACAATCAAAAGCGAGCGATGTGGTGGCAATGGTTACAATGGTGGCAGCGATGCAATGGTCACATGCGATTGACACATGCAGCGCTCATAGTCGGTCGAGCTGGATGAGTTGCATGTTGCTTGAGCGAAAAAGTGCTTTAAAAACACTTAAACATACATACATACGTACATATGTAGGTTTACACTGATTTCTGTTGAATTAGTACAAGGAAAAATACTGAAAAGATCAACAACAAGCAAATGTAGAAATATAAAAATATCAATGACTTACCAGTAATATTTTAATGTACGTATACATACATACTATATATAAAAATACAAATTTATTGCTGAAAACCGTTTTATGTAATAAAAAAATATATTTAATACATCGACGAAAGCTCTGCGCTGCCTTCTAAAGCGCGCACACCCATTAACCAAAAAAAAAAAATATACAAAAACAAACAACAAGCATACACGTACATATACGTGTTTTTTGTAACCTCTCTCTATCTTTTTTACACATTTTTTTTATTTTCGTAAAGAATTTTACTTCAAATCAATCACTGCTGAGTCGTTTGCTGTTGCCGCGTGCAGCATACTTTTAGGGGCGAGCTGGGTTTTTTCCTTCATAACCCATCTATTGTTGGCGTTGTTTGTGTTGTTGATTACATATCGGGCCAAAACCAACGTCGGAGTAAAATGCGTGCCCAAACAGCTCCGCTTACAATTGCAGCGAGGGCGTTTGGGTTTTGGGTACACATACACGCGCGCACACTCACAAACACACCCATGCATGTGGGCTTGTCTCTCCTATCACGTTTTACTACATCCGCATTTTTGTCTATTTACTTGTTGCTTGCCGCTGCTTCATCGCTTTGTTTGTGCGGTTTTCATTTCGCTTTGGGTAAGTTTTTTTTTTCTCGTTTGATTGTGTAAGTCTGCTGTTGGTTACAGATATCAAAATTGTTCTGCAGATGTTAACCCTACATAAAGTTAATATGTATGTACATACTCGGATGAACATACATACATATGTACGAGTATATCAGTGAATTATAGATGCCGGCAATCCGGCATAAAATTTTGTTCAGAAAAGAGGATATTCAATGATTGATATGAGTTGTTGGCGCATTACCTGGGCCACAGACTAGGACCCAATTCGCGTCTGAACATCCGGTATTTTCTACAATTCTTAACACTTAAATTTAGAGCTGTGTATAAATCCATTGATGACATTTACTTTGCGGCTCGGGTTCTATGTACTTTAGGTCGTTCGTTAGGAACACAAGTGTCCGCCAAGTATAGAACGTCAAAGCCAGCCAGAACAATGGTTAAACAATTTTTTTTCTTGATCTTTTTTAATTTGTCCCAGAAAGAATTATCTCGCTTTCGTAATTTTGCATGTGACTTATCTACTTCATTATTTTTCTGGCTCCTCTCTTCATTACTTTCAGTGGAAAGCCTCGGGAATTCCACGGTACTTCTGTTGGAACAATTGACGAGTAAACTTAAGAGAAAAATTCTGCTGACTCCTGTCGCATATACTACTGTGAATAGAAAGAAGCAGCACATTTAAAAATGTAAAAAAATTTTGTTTGACTTTAACGAGACTTTAAAAAAAGGTCACCAAAACCGGTGATTATATAAAATCAAACTCCCCATCATGCATGCAACTAGTTATATTATAATATTTTAAATTTATAATTTATTTTATATCACCTGACGAGTTGATTTAAAATTTTTACAATCAACGTTATTAGTTTCGTTTATGTTTGTTTCGAGATAAAATTGTTTAACCGCTTAACTTCTTGAATATGTTTTCACATAAGGCAGCCCTCCCTCTGTTAAGTGATTGACCTATGTATAATTTGTGTTCTGGAAATACGCGACTACTTTAGTTTTTAATTTCTTAAATATAGTTCCGAGCAAATGCTCTTGGTCCTTATACATACATATTCCTAATCGGAGTGCCTAAAGTAATGCTAGATTATCTGCGAAAACTCTTAGGAAATCGATACGAGGCAAAAAAACATTCAGCTTCACTGAGAATAATTTTACTCAACCTCTATTATTTTATTTATCTATAATTTTTTATAATTTTATTTCGTTAGCCTGTTTCACTGTAGTTAGAAACTGATTTCCCATTTTTGTGAAATTTAACATTACTGCACCGTTTCGAAATTAGCTTTGAAGATTTAATAAAATTTTATTTTTAGCTCGTCCCTGTCTTGCTATGTTATTTTTAAAACCTATTGCGTAAAAGTTCAGTGCTATTACGAGTATTTTGCACTACCTCAACAAAATATTTTTTTATGTGTTCGTAAGCAGATATTGAGTTTTAATATACACAAGAATTTAAGTTAATCAAAAAAGATATGTTATGTAAACAAATTTATAAAGAAAAACGTCCAAAACCAATGCTAATGTACTTATGTATGTATGTACTCGTACTTATATAAATGTACTTGAATATATGTAAGTGTAAACTATCTCTTGTATATACATATTGTATGTAGATATTTTTATTTATAAGCATTAAATGTTGATATTATAAATGGCTTGGAAATATGCCACTTGATAGACGGCCATTCCTACTTTGCGTCTTCGCTTAGAACACGATTCGTTTCCACGTGCATTAGAACAAAGAGAAAGTACGATTTTAGTTTAGTAAGTAGTAAAGTGTCTGCTATGACACTTGTTGCCTTGTGAAGCTGAAGTTTGGCGCACGTTTGTGCATTTCGTAGCTCGTTGCACCGTCTACTGCGAATGGAGAGCTTGAAGGATTTGTTGGTTGATTTAAAACGATAACAATTAGGTGTTTCGTTGTATACACAAACTTGCTTATATAGCTTCACCTCGATTTTATTTTCGATATGGTTTAGATATGAAAGAGTCCCACAGTCATCTTTAAATTTAATTGGTATGCATAAGACTATGGGAAAAGGGAGAGAGTATCGAAGACTGCATTACTTGAAAGTCCCGGTAGCTTTGTAACAACCAAATAAGTTTGAAAACGATTTGATATTTTTTTAGATCAATGGCTCTATTATGGGTTGCGAAGCGAATGTATTTAGCGAAACGAATAAAAAATAAGGTAGCTAGATTTTGAAAGACTCAATAAGATAATGGCGAAAATGCTCCAGTGATGATGCTAAAGCCTTGGTATACTGCTCGCGCCGTTTCGCCGTTCACATTTCATAGGTCTCCCTCATTTAAAGCGAATTGGAGTCGTCATTTTCATGTCATATAACACACACATCTATTTTCCTGTCATTAATATTTTATATCCTATGCAACTAAACATGTCATTTTTAAATGTATCTTTACAGATTCTTAACAATAGAGGGTCTTCGGTGGGACCCTGGTTAATTGACTTCTATAGTAAATTTATTTTACCTCTTTATAACTGATACATCGGCCAGATGAGTGTCGAAGAGGACGATACCGTTCTACAAACTTAAACTTCCATTTCATAATTACAATAATAACAATCTTGTAATGGACTGGCTATTGGCAACACCACAGTTACATAGCGCCTTCTCTTCATTAGGTTCCCTTGAGGGGGATACTTATGTTGTTGGTCCCGATGCGTTATGTAAGTATAACGAAAGCGTTTTCTTTTTTGCATCTTGCTAGCATCTTTGTTTTATGTACTAATCCAATGTATTTTCTACTTTTTTTTCTTACTAACATGCACTTTACAGCTATTCTGGAGGAAATAAACTATAAACTAACCTATGAAGATCAAACGTTACGCACTTTTCGTCGCGCCATCGGTTTCGGCCAAAATGTACGTTCCGATCTGATACCACTGTTGGAGAATACAAAAGACGATGCTGTACTTGACTCAGTCATACGCATCTTGGTAAATTTGACTGTGCCGGTAGAGTGCCTCTTCTCGGTTGACGTTATGTATCGCACCGAAGTCGGTCGACATACCATCTTCGAGTTGAATAAGTTGCTCTATACAAGTAAAGAGGCCTTTACCGATCCGAAAAGCACAAAATCTGTTGTTGAATACATGAAGTACTTGTTGGAGTCCGATCCGAAGTTAACAATACAAAAATGTGACAAGATCAATAATTGTTTGCTATTGCTGCGCAATGTTCTACACATTCCAGAGACGAATGTGAACTTTGTAATGCCTTCAGCGCATACCCAGCCGGGTGGGTCACATGCGGTGTCGATGCAAAATTCGATACTTTGGAATCTCTTCATACAAAGCATTGACAAGCTGCTGCTCTACCTTATGACTTGTCCGCAGCGGGCCTTCTGGGGTGTCACTATGGTACAGTTGATAGCGTTGATGTACAAAGATCAGCATGTCAGTACACTACAAAAGCTATTGAACTTGTGGTTTGAGGCTTCGCTATCGGAGAGTTCGGAGGATAATGAGAGCAATACCTCGCCTCCGAAACAGGGTAGTGGTGACTCTAGTCCCATGCTAACATCGGATCCTACTTCAGACTCATCGGAAAATGGTAATTGCAACTATACAGCTACAATTCAGAAAGTAATGGCAGAATTCGAATTGCTGATGCCAGCAGCAAGATTAAATGCTGATTTACGAAGACGAATATGTAGGTGCACTAAAAAGTCCTATTTGTATCTCAACAGGTAGCAACGGTTGCAAGAACCAGAGTGCAGAAGATCGTCGGCAGGCCTTGCGGGAGGAAGCGACTGAAGCTACGTTACAGGAGGTGAGCCGCAAGGGACACGAATATCAAAACTCGATGATGTGTGATCCACATGTGAAGAAGGAAGTCGTCGATACAGAATTGGGTAGCGTTGGAAATAATGTCAACTCCCAACAGTTATCCACATCCATACATGAACCACGTATAACCATCAAAATCGAGTCAATGGACGAAATGGCAGATGGTGAAGGAAAAGGTGGCTGCAAAAGTGGTTCAGGCGGCTCAACACAACAACCAGCTGAACGCAGTCAAGACACTCCCAATGAGTCGAACCAAAACGACGCCGATGCAACTAAATTCAAAGCGCCAGCTGTTATATCCAAATCTAAACAGTCCACGCCAATGCCAACTGACATAAATGCAGACCATGCAGCTGTGCCGCCAAAGCTTTGTCAAAAGGTGCCGCATTCAGGACAGCTAAATCTCACCAAGGGGAAAAGTTGTCCGCAAAAGCGCGAATGCCCATCTTCACAATCGGAGCTATCGGATTGTGGTTATGTCACGCAGGTGGAAAACCAGGAATCCATATCCACCTCCAGCAATGATGATGACGGTCCACAAGGCAAGCCACAGCATCAGAAGCCACCATGCAGTAGTAAGCAGCGCAGCAAGCAGCGCATTGTGATGGCGATGGTGGATAAGAAGGAGTTGCGACGCAAGAAGCTGGTCAAGCGCAGCAAGAGTAGCCTGTAAGTTTAGTGCAATATATATTTAATGATATAGTGCATTCTAATTGCTTACACACACGGAGTTAATAAACTGTTTTTCACTCTTCCAGTATCAACATGAAGGGTCTGGTGCAACATACACCAACCGATGAGGACATTTCCAATCTGTTGAAGGAGTTCACAGTTGATTTTCTACTCAAAGGTTATGGCTGCCTGGTCGGCGAATTACACACACAGCTGCTGACAAATATTGTAAGTATTAACTTTTTCAACAAGCTAAAAAAATTCTTACTACTGTATGTACGACTTTTCATTTATAGAAAATTCCCATCGATACATCGCACTTTTTCTGGCTGGTAACATATTTCCTCAAATTCGCTGCCCAGCTGGAGCTAGACATGGAGCATATCAGCTCAGTGCTCACATTCGATGTCATCAGTTATTTGACTTATGAAGGTGTTACGCTTTGCGAACAATTGGAATTGAACTCTCGCCAGGAGGGCAGTGATCTGAAGCCATATTTAAGGCGCATGCATTTGGTCGTAACAGCTATACGCGAGTTTGTCCAGGCAATCGATACCTACAAAAAAGTAACCCATCTGAGTGAAGTGAGTTTAAGTGTGTGATAGAGAAAGAGAGAGGAAGGGGTTTACAAAATATCCTCGTGTTTATGTGTTTAAATATATTTATTTATATTCTACACAGTTTAATCTTTTTTTTGTACCTATTATTTCTTTCAGACTGATCGCTTACATTTGCGACGTCTGCAGAGTCAAATCAGCTCTACCGAAGATTTGCGTTGTCTATTCGTTTTGCTTTTACGGCGCTTCAATCCCAATCTACACACCAAACAGTACCTACAGGATTTAGTTGTAACTAACCATTTATTACTTTTGATTTTGGATTTTGTTACACAAACAGAAGGCGATACCAGTATCAAAATGACCGAGCATATAGCGCAGTGAGTATGACTGGGACAAAAAGTAATCCAAAAAAAAATCTAAACTCAACTACTTATAAATCCACACAGATTCGCTACCCTCGAGGTAATGAACTACTATGGCATGCTCTTGGAGGATTTTAACAACAATGGCGAGTTCGTTAACGATTGCATCTTTACAATGATGCATCATGTAGGCGGTGATCTGGGACAGATCGTTACACTATTTCAACCGATCATATTAAAGACCTTCTCACGCATTTGGGAGGCCGATTATCAACTCTGCGATGTAAGTTGAAACGTCGAACTTAATCAAGTCTTTTAATAATTATTATTATTATTTTTTTATTTAATTTGACATCCGCAGGACTGGTCCGATCTGATTGAGTACGTCATACATAAATTCATAAATACACCACAAAAGAGTCCTTTGTCCTTGCCAAAGGCTTCACTGACAGAACTCACAAAGGAACATAATTTAGAGAACACAGTGTGGTAAGTTGAATATTCATGAATATACCGCTGACATTTTTTTTTAAACTTTTAAATATTTTTGACATCCTGTAGCGCTTGGACCCAGGAAGAAATGGACACTTTATACTGGTATTATGTGCAAAGCAAGAAGAGTAACGATGTTGTTGGCAAGATAGTGAAACTATTCAGCAACAATGGCAATAAGCAGAAGTCACGCATTTCAATTATTCAACAATTGTTGCAACAAGTAAGTATTCTGAATGCCAGTAGTCAAGTAATTACTTTCTTATTACCAACATATGTATATCTCTTCCAAGGATATTATAACTCTTGTGGAGTACGATGACCTCATGAAATTCGAAGATGCCGAGTATCAACGCGCTTTACTTACCACACCAACTTCGACGTCTACTGAATCGGGCATTGATCTAAAAAATTCTTCAAGTTCTGCTAAGCCTGCTGATGACATACAGGTATGTATTTTAAGCGCTCGCTCTACAGCTTCCTTATATCTAACTATATTTTACTCTGTGCCCAGATTCTGCGTGATCTTATTGTTAAAGAGAATAAGGAGAAACTTTTAGTTTGGCTACAAAAAATATTGCTAGAGTGCTGTTACATAAAGTTGATTTTAAAGAATTGTTTACAACGTGAAGACCGACAGAATTTGCAGTATGTTATGGAACCAGTGGCTTATCACTATATATGTAAGTAAACTATGTATTGATAATATTTTCGGAACGTGCTCTTATATTTTGAAAGATATCAGTTAAGCTTAGGACAACAACCCCTGAATTTTGTCTTATGAAAACTTGAAACACTTTCGGGTTTAATTCAAAGTGAAGAGTGCGCTCATTACCTAAACAAAAAAAAGACTTAAGCAACCGCCGCGGTTCGCTATGGGCTGTGTCAAATTCATTAGGTTCGATCCCAAATTCTTAGAATGTAGTAGCATTCAATTAATTTAGTAGATTAAACCAAACTTTGAGCCTTCCCTCTTAAAAACAAATACTTATGACTCATTCTTTGCTATAGAATTTTAAATATTTATTTTTTAATTAAAGCGAAAAACAAATCCATTCCTGTCGTGCAATGGAACGCTGAGCAGGCCTCAACAATGCTCTATCAACCATTTGTGTTATTGTTACACAAATTGGGATTCCAATTACCAGCTGATGCCGGTTCGATTTTCGCACGTATACCCGACTTCTGGACTGCAGAAATGATGTTTAGTTTGGCAAGCAAGCTGGGACCATTAGACAAATGTGAGTAATTTTTAGAGGTGTGCTTGGCGTTTAGTTGTCAATGTTATGTTCTTTTTCTTCCTTTTTCTAAACACAAAAAATATGAAACCGATTGGGCAACGCAACAACAATCAATCCTTCTATATATTTTTCTACATACAAACAAATGCCACAATTTGGAAATGCAAATAAAATGGATCGATAACAAAAAATAACAAAAACTTCTCAAATCAACTCAAACGAGCCAAATAAAAAAAAACAACTTAATAACGAAAATACTAAATTGGAAATCAAACAAAAAAAAAAAAAAACGAATACATTGCTCAACATTCGTTTGTTTGTATTTCGTTGCTGCCCCCTCTCTCTCAATTATCCTTTTACCTTTCCACTCTCTCTCTCTCTCTGTGTGTATTTCTCTCGCCCTGTCTCTTTTGTACTTTTGATCTTGTAGTGTTGATCAAGTTCGATATGAGTCAGTTTGAGGAAGCAAATGCCATAGAGTCGCAGCGTTGCTATCACGTAACGACGGCACGTGGCTCGCTCTCCTCCATGTCCAGCCTAGAAATGGATATTAGCGGTGTGGATGAGTACACGTCTTTGGGCGGTGGCACGGAAAATGGAAGTGGCAATGGCAATGGTAGCGAGAGATCAAGCATAAATGGACGTTCGAATAGTGGTAGTGGCAGTATGTTGGCGCCAGTGCCCGAGGTTGATCCCAAGTTGGAGAAGGCAAGCGCGTCGAACGATATTTTTGCTGTGCCGAAAGCGAAGCATTGCAATTCAATAATAAGGTGAGTAAAAATGCTATTTTGTATAAATTAAAAATCTCTTCTTTAATGTTTACAGCAAAGCGATTCACATTTATTCAGGTTACAAAATACTAAATTATTAGGTACTTTTAATATTTTACAGCGAAGCGACTCGCGTTTAAATTACAAAATATGATACTATATCGAGCGAAGCGACTAGCTTATCCAAAGTCCGTTTTTCTAATGCCCGTTCTAAATGCTCTAATTTGCCAAATGACTCCAGCTTTGGTTTTTGCTTACGAACGTTTTGTTTTTGGATATTGAATTATGCGTATGACCTTGGCTCCACAATACTTAATCTCTTGCTAGCATTAGCATTCGTCTTGAATCTTGTGTGCAGCAACAATTCAATTGGAGTTGTTGATATTGCTTGTTGCTAAGCGTTAATCGCATACTTTATTGTGTGCATCAGATGACAATACCGTTGCAGTTTTTTATATTGCTTGTTGCTTAGCATTAGTATTCGCATGTATTGCTGGGCCCAGCATACGGTTAGAGTTCTTAATGCATTTGCACACGGCACCATAAATATGTGCGTCTTTATAACCCAGCATCATTTTGGCACAACATGCAACCCAGCATAAGCATACAGGAGGGTAACATAACATTATGAATTCTTCCTCTTTGTTAACTATCCCCCTTGTTAGGCTCGAGACGTCCTCGGTTCGAAATTCCATAAAGTTTGGCGGAGCATCATCTTTGAGGTATTATTGGTAGAGCTTCATTGGTAAGATGGATAAACACGATTCGCGTAGCCGGTCGACTTTACAATTTAGACTTATTCATATAAATATTTAGATAGTTTTAACCATTGCTTATAACAAAATATACGTGAAACAAATTACATACAATTAGTAACAATCGGAATTTATTTTCTTAAGAAATTATGTGATAATTCAAAATTGGTTTGTGGAATTGATATCATAATAATAATAATAACAATAAGCATCTTGTGTCCCTTTTTTAATCATTACTTTAACGACAGGAAAATTACTTTACCGAAGGTTGGTTTTGTGGATTTTCTTTCCTTCGATCAGAACTGTGGTGCCGAGGTCTTTTTCAATAACCTTCTCAACATAAATCCTATCAAGCTTACCTCCAAGTCTTTTATTTCGTTTCAAGAAAACTTTTTCCCCGGGGTGATAAGTTTTTAAGTTTTTTCCTAGGTTATTTCTATGCATATTTTTTTCCTGAACTTCCAGCAACTTTTCTCTTACAATGGCCAGTTTTTCTGTCGAGTAATTGTGAAATACATCGGTTGGTTTAGCATTGGTGACAGAATGGATACTGCAATTATATTTATGTGTCGCCAATAAAACCAAGTCAACCGTTTCGTCTATTTTCTGTTGCTCTTTTATGCAACGCGCTATTTCCAGTAAGGTGGAGTGAAACCGTTCCACCTGACCATTGCTTTCACTGTGGAGGGTAGGTATAAAAAATTGTTCGATAGAAAAATTGTCTCTTAGTAAGCTTTTAATTAAATCTGAATGAAAAGCTTTTTCATTGTCAGAAACGATAGTTTTAGTGTTATTGAATTTCAGTAAAATTTCCAATAGAGCATCTTTGATGTCAACTGAGGATCTCGATGTAATGGGTTTAACAATTGCAAACTTAGAAAATTTATCGACGCATGTTAGAAAATGGTATTTACCGGTCATAAAAATATCCATATGTAGGATTTCTCCTGGAAGATGAGGGATAGGAGTTTTACCTATTCCAGGATCGGGAGGTTTTCTCTGATACTTATTTTCCAAACATATTTTGCAATTTACAATCATCATTTGCAACAATTTTTTCATCCTTGGAAAGTAGTATTCCCGGGATATTTGTTGAAAATTTTCGTGTAAGCCGCGATGGGCGCGGTTATGCTCCGTTGCTATTGTTTCCAGCTGATCGTCTTTGTTGACCAAGTCTATGACGAGAATTTCGGTATGGATAAACTTTACGCCAGGAAATGCTAGTTTTAAGGTATTTTGTATAAGTGCCAAAGTCGGAAGGTCACAATGAATACCGTTGGTAACATTGGGGTTAATAGCAGATTTTAGACATTGAATTAGATTTGCGGTGTTGTCGAAAAAGATTGTATGCCGAACGAATTTTTGAAAAAGGATCTTTGTGTTTTTACTAAATGTATTTGATTCGGATAACAATAGCTGATTTCTGAATTGATTAATGGGGCACTTAACCGATTTAATGACGTAAGTTGAAGACTCTTCACTGTGTACACTTTCGCTTTGTTCAGTAGAATTCAGGTTGTGACTGTATTGTCTGGAGAGGGCGTCTGCTACCTTGTTATCTTTTCCCGGCTTGTAGTGAAATGTAG
Source organism: Philophylla caesio (assembly GCA_963971545.1). Classification (NCBI taxonomy): domain Eukaryota; kingdom Metazoa; phylum Arthropoda; class Insecta; order Diptera; family Tephritidae; genus Philophylla; species Philophylla caesio. The sequence goes on along the minus strand of OZ020609.1, from coordinate 97,743,998 downwards.
GTGAAAATTCTTCTACGAAGGCTTTCCACCTTTTCATTTTAGCGTTCGGATTTTTTTCCGAAATGGAAAATATGAGTGGCTGGTGGTCTGTGAAAATATTTATGTTTTTTATTCCATATAAGTAATGCCGAAGTCTTTTCAACGCCCACACAATCGCCAGTAGCTCACGTTCATTGGTTGCATAGCTTTGTTCACAAGGTGATAGTGTTCGTGAAATCATGGTGATTGGGCGACCATTTTGGGATAAAACCGCACCCAATGCACTAGAGGAAGCATCGGTTGTAAGCTCAAATGGTCGGTTGTAATCGGGATATTGAAGCAGCACATCGTCGGAAGCCAACACCCTTTTTATTTTTTCAAACGCTTGGAGTGCTTCTGAGTTAAGAACGATTTTTACGTTTTTTGAACTCTGTGCACCGACATTCCCATTTTCACCTCGGAGATATACCGTCAAAGGTTTGACTATAGCGGCATAGTCTTTTACAAAACGTCGGTAGTATCCGGATAGGCCGAGAAAAGATCGCAATGCTCGAAGGGATTTTGGGGTTTCGTAATTAATAATATCATGTACCTTGTCCGGACAGGTTTTGATGCCTTTTTCGGATACCAAGAAACCCAAAAATTCTACCTCGTTTTTGAAAAACTTCGATTTTTCTGGCGAAACCCTCATTCCCGCTTTCTCAAGTTTTTTAAGAACAGCATCTATGTCTTGTAAATGAGACTCTTCATCGGGAGAATAAATAATTATGTCGTCGACATAAACATGACAAATTTTCCCTATGTCCTCACGTAAGACGTCGTCTATTGCCCTTTGAAATATGCTGGGCGCGTTTCTTAGGCCAAAAGGTAACCGACAAAATTCATACTTCCCATTATTTATGCTAAACGCCGTTTTTTGCATATCCTCATCACACATGATAATTTGGTGGAACCCTGACTTGAGATCCAAAGTGGTGAAGTATTTAGATTTTCCTAAATTGGCCAAAATGTTCGATGTATCCGGTATAGGGTATCGATCGGGGATAGTTTTCTCATTGAGCTTCCTAAAGTCTATGACCATGCGCATCTTCGGTTTTCCATTCTCATCTAGACCTTTTTTGGATACCACGTGAACTGGTGAATTATATGGCGAACAAGATTTCCTAATAATACCATCTTTGAGAAGTGTTTCAATTTCTTTGTTAATAAACGGAGCCACTGAAATAGGGTACGGATAACTTTTACTGTATATTGGTTCGTTAGTAGTTGTGCGGATCCTGCCCTTCACGGAGGTATTGTATGGCAATGCCCTATCTGCGTCAGCAAAAGCGTTAACATTGTTATTAATTATATGGCGAAATTGAATTTGAAAATTAGATGGGACTGAGTCTGATTCTATTGTTATTAAATTGACCTGATCACTTGAGAGATATTGTAATTTCACTTTGCCATTCCGATAAAGTAAATACCCTCTGTCAGTGACGATTTTTGCATTGATTTCCCTAAGGAAGTCATACCCTATGATACCGTCAAACGTATTTAAATTTGGAAGCAAATAAAACGTTGAGGTATGATTCAAGATATTAACCAAACATTTTTTATTAATGCTATTCGTACCATTAATCGAATTTAAACGAAACGGCCTTTCTAAAAGTTTAACACCTTGAAGAAATGAAAAATTCTTAATATAATTTTTCGATGTACCTGTGTCAATTAAAATACGAAGCTCCCGACCGTTTCTAGTTGTTTTAGTAATATACGGCAGGAGCGAATTCAGTTTAAAAAATTAATTACATCATCGTGATCTGCAATGACATCTCCCTCTTCACGAATAAGACAACCATTGGCCGAATCATAATCACTATAGTAGCAATCCCTACTTTCGATACCTTCACGGGCTTCACTCTCACACCCTATGTTAGTGTTATTTGAAAAATGTTCTAATTTATCTGGCATAAAGTTAATCTTCTGCGCCTTGTGAATAGGTACTCGGTCGGAATTCGATTGTTCACGAGCTCGTTTATACGCCAATTGCTGATTAGAATTTGAATTCTGCGGTTTAGCAGTATAAGTGAATATATTAGGCTTAGAAGAACTGTTGTTATACTGCTGCTGTGGCATACATGGATTGGTGGACTGACTACGCTGTCTGTAAAAGGATGAACTGTTATCGACTTCCATAGGGGTAGGCACATTCGTAACATTCGGGTAGTAGCGTGGTTGATATTGTGGCGCTTGTGCTCTTAGTTTGTTAGGCTTTGACGTGTTACCCATTGCAAATGCTTGCGCAAAGTCATAACGCATATGACTCGTTTGGAGTTCTTGTGCGACTGCAAGAGCAGATGGCAGATCTTTTGGCCTTGCTGAAAAGAGTATGTCGCACATGGGGCGACGAAGCCCAGATATGAAGACGCGTAATGCGTTCTCCCTAGCACGATCATTTAGAGCTGCTATAACATCACTATTTCCACTATGACTCATTATTTGTTTATTGATTATTAATGATAATTGCTTATCCACCTTGTTATAGTACTCTGCAATAGACAAGTTGTCTTGTCTCAAAATGCTTAACTCATTTTCCATTACGTATAATGGCCTCTTGTCCGCATAGGTTTGGTCGAGCCTGGAAATGATCGCCTTATAATTCAAAACGGTATTAAATGATGCAAGAGTAGTGTTGGCAGAATCTACTATCTTGTTTCTAAGAATGCCCATGGCTACATAATATTTCTCTGACCCTTCCTTGTAATAACTCATAGCGAACTCTGCGGCACTTCGCCAAGCCGGATACGTAGAAGATTCGCCTCTGAACTCGGGCAGAGATTTTATTAAGTCTAAACATGCATTGGGTTGTTCAATTAGTGGGTTTATGGAAACTGGTAAAAACGGTTCAACACTGGGTGGTTCCAACCGGTTGACGGCTAAAGTTAGGCGTTGTATTTGATCTGCTAGCTCCTGCCTGGTACGTTCATTAGACGTGTTGACAATGTCTAGCACCTGTTCTCTACTAACACTCATTTTCAATTATAAATAAAGTTTTCAATCAAAGACTTGGTTCATAAACCGATAAAACGTGTTGTATTTAAAAGGTTATTATATGTATGAAATATATCTGAATCTTCACGATTCCAAGCCTCGACAGCACAACAATATTCAATCTGTACAACTTTATATTTGGTCGTCAATTTTGAAGCGAACAGCTTCCACAAACTCACCTTGATATAAAGATTTAAACTAATATTAATGCAAATTATTAAATTTATTATGAGACTTATCTAAGCTTAGATAATCTGACAAACCGAAAATTTTGGCCTTTAGTAGTATTACAACGAAATGTCTCACCAAACAATTTAATATATTGTCAGTATTATAAATTCACAATTTATTATTTCGATTACACACATGTATGTATGTGTTTGCGTTGTAGTTTTATTACTTTTAAAAAGATTCGAGAAAACTTTACAACACTCCACTACTTCCTACAGCATTTTATCGCAATCAAACGAATTTTTTTAAATAAAATTTAGTGCTTCTTTTAACTTTCTATAAAGTTTTTTTTTCAAGTCACTAATTAGTAATGTAAATTATATTTTTAGAACAAAAGCAAAATAATGTTTTTTTATTAAAGAAATTCTGGAACACATTTTTTTAACTTTTATGAAGTACTTTTAATGCACCGGTTTGAAAACACTGAATTTATTGTTTAAATTCCACTTAACCAAAATTTGAAATATCACTTACAAAATTTAAATCAATTTCTCGAATATCCTATGGTCCTTTATCCTCCACGAAGCGATATTTTGATAATAGTTTAAAGCAGCTTCTCCGGGGTCCTATGGTCCTCTTCTTTTCAGAAAGCCTGCTAGTTGGGCGCCAATTAAAAATCTCTTCTTTAATGTTTACAGCAAAGCGATTCACATTTATTCAGGTTACAAAATACTAAATTATTAGGTACTTTTAATATTTTACAGCGAAGCGACTCGCGTTTAAATTACAAAATATGATACTATATCGAGCGAAGCGACTAGCTTATCCAAAGTCCGTTTTTCTAATGCCCGTTCTAAATGCTCTAATTTGCCAAATGACTCCAGCTTTGGTTTTTGCTTACGAACGTTTTGTTTTTGGATATTGAATTATGCGTATGACCTTGGCTCCACAATACTTAATCTCTTGCTAGCATTAGCATTCGTCTTGAATCTTGTGTGCAGCAACAATTCAATTGGAGTTGTTGATATTGCTTGTTGCTAAGCGTTAATCGCATACTTTATTGTGTGCATCAGATGACAATACCGTTGCAGTTTTTTATATTGCTTGTTGCTTAGCATTAGTATTCGCATGTATTGCTGGGCCCAGCATACGGTTAGAGTTCTTAATGCATTTGCACACGGCACCATAAATATGTGCGTCTTTATAACCCAGCATCATTTTGGCACAACATGCAACCCAGCATAAGCATACAGGAGGGTAACATAACATTATGAATTCTTCCTCTTTGTTAACTTATACAAATGATACAAAAAATTGATATTCTATGTAAAGGGCGGATTTTGTATTTCTGGTAGTGTATAGATTAATTGGTGAATATGTCATTTGAAATATCGCTCGAAATAAGAAAGTTAAATTTTTAACTTTAACTGAAATTAAAACAACTAAAAAAACGTTTTGGAAATTTTACTACGAGTATTACTATTTTTCTTCAATATAATAGTCTTAGCTGATATTTGTAGCCAAGTTAGAACATTTAGCTTTATCAGTTATAGAAAAAACAGAAATCGGTAATTTAGTAAGTGGAGCAGTCTTAAAGCAATTTTTTGATATTGCTCCATCCTATTCATATTTTTAATAATAATTCTAGAAGAAATGTTTTCTAAGAAACCACACATATTTGCCGCAAATATTTTTCCAAACTTTGAGTAGGTTTATAGTTTGTATTTTATTTTACGTAGATTAGCGTATAGAGTTTTATATATTTGTATTTGTCAATAACACATTAAATTTCTCGTTTTCTATAGATTCATACCGGAGGCTGTACCATTGCCACCTGTACCAAATTGGTTGCAATTGGTGATGCGCAGCAAAATGAATACAAATTCCGCAGCGGCGCTGGACACCGCTCTCGATTTGAGTACCACAGTTACAGCAAAAACAACAAATGAAAGGTAAGCGAATAATTTAATTAAAAGCAAACAAAAACAAAAACATAACAATTATAAAGCTATTCGGCATCATTCTGTGTATTTCTTGTGTGAATGGTCTTCGGAATGCGAACGTTATTTCTATTACAACAACTCTTTTTCGAACACTTTCGAAAGTTTCCATGGAATGCAAGCTTTTTTTTTTAACATAAAACGCAACTACTTAAAATTAAATAAAAAATTTAAGATTTTTAAATTAAAAATCAAGGACTAATTGCTATGCCCACCAGATAAATTAAAAAAAAGTAACATATGACTTGGTAAATTTGCGCCGATTTGCTAATTTTTGAAAATTGTTTACTCAATTTTGCTATAGTAACATATAAGAGATTCTCCCTACTAAAACTTATGTGTGTATGAATTTTATGCGAAAATAGTAATTTTATAAAAATCAATTTATTTGTTCAAGGATCCACGATTACTTTAATGCTTTTAAAAAAGTACGCACATTGACAGAGCATTGATAAGATGATAAAATATTGGGGTGGAAATTAAAGCGCGATTGATGAGTGAAACGTTGTATTAATTAACATACATTCGAGTAGATGTCTTAAAAATTATTGAAATATACATACATATGTACATACATACGAGTACATATGACATATTATGACAATAATCAGCCCTGTGATGAAAAATGAAGAAAATATATGTACATACATACATACATACTTACTTACTTACTTAGTATACGGTGTATAGGTGAATCATTTATTTGAATTGAAGCGAAAATGGAGGAAAACATTTGTACGACAATTAAAAACAAAAACCAAATGAAAACAAGTTAAATATATTTCGGTCCACAAAGTGGACAATAAACTACGCTACTCAACAATCAACTATAGTTATATCAATTGGCGTAAGCATACAAAATTTATTATAAAAAAAAAAATTACAAACTACCTACATATGTGTATATTTTTCAATTTCATAACTCCCTCTATCGCTAATTTGTCGCTAATTTATTTTATTATTTGTGTATTTGCGTATACTCGTACATATGTACACATAATTTGTATACTAATTGCTTTTGGAATCAATGTATGTACATATGTCCAATAAAAAGTCATAACGTTTACTCCTAACTAACACAAAAATATATCGCTTCCCTTACGCTGCAGTTCGAATCGTTCGATTTAGGCTATAAAAGCATTAGCTTTTTGTACTATATACATATACACATACGCGAACATTAACGATTTGCGAATCGAATTTAAGAGTAAGGACTCTGATCGTCTTCATATTTGTCGAGTTTGACTGTCTTGAAAAATGTCAAATGCATTCATTGACATAGGAATAAGAACTAAGCGAGTTTTGAAGACTTAATTTACTCATTAAAAGGGCCACTTAAGTTGACTGCTAAAACGATGTTGCACAATATAACTTAGCGCAAACCGTTTGATTAGTTTGAGTGGTTGGATATTTAATATGCTTCCGCAACAGTTTTAGATTTCAGATGAATTATATACGGTGCTGTTCGAATCATAAGCAACCAAGTTTCAATTGACTTAGATTGCTCCTTATATTAATTAATTTATTTAATTATTAAATTAAAATTCAGTTCATTCTCTAACAGAATATAAATTATATTTTAAAACTAGTTAAGAGTTTTTTTGAGTATGCAGTTTTATAGCCCACTAAATTTAAGTTGAACAATGTGAAAATTTCAAATAGCTAAGTGTTACTATTTATTTATTAGAATTTTTTTTGTCAAGGGTGTTGCGACTTTCTTTCGTTAAATGGAAGCAAATGCGTAAAAAATTTTTTTTAAAAATAAACGGTAATTACTAGCTACTTAAAATTTTAACATTGTTGTACTAAAACTGAATGGGCTATAAAACTGCATACTCAAAAAGAATCTAACACTTCTGACAAAAAAGTTTAAAATTTATGTCAAAATTTGTTGAATTTTTTTTTAAATTTCTACAAAGTTTAAAATTTAGATTTATATAGTTTGTGTTAGAGAATAAACTGAATTTTAATTGAAAATTCTTAAATATTTATAAATGAATATAAAGAGCAAACTATGTAATTTTGAGCTTGCTTGCTAATAATTCGAACAGCACTGCATGTACTCATTATTTTATTTTACTAGTTAAACATAAGAACTCTTCATATATTAATGGTTTGTTGCAGACATTGCATTTTCTGTTAAAACCCCTTTTGTCTTTATATTAAAACAAAATATCAATATTTCATTTATTCTTCTAACGTAAGAGATTTTAATTTTTTATTTTATATCAATATTGAAATATTTTAATTTTAATCGTATTGAGGTGTTCTTTAAAAGCTACATATAAAGTTTACATACATGTTAACAAAATCCTTGACAAAACACAAAAGAAAAATTTGTATTAAATTGTATGAAGTTCACGTATTTTGCCGTATTTTAAGAAATTTAAAATTGCTATAGAGGAAACTACTCCTACGCTCAATTTGATACACAAAAGCTCTTTGGTTCGCTAAATGCAAACCTTTTTAAGTTTTAAAATTACAAAATGGTGAATATAATATTTTGAATAGTGGTAGAACGCAACTTTTTCATTTAATTGAATCGCTATATCTCATAAATGGTGATTGTTAAAAAAAAAATGAAGTGGCAACAACTTTTTTAACGATAACTGTTTGTTCTATATATTTTCTATAATATTTTCTTATGTACTATTTTATAACACAACTCACCGTTAAAATAGAAAAACTCAAAAAAGCATATGACCTTGAATTAGCTTTTTATACAAGTGGAATTCGAATTCCCAGTATTGGTCTCAGTTTCTCAAACGAAGAGTTACAAATTTATAATGGACTAAATGAAAAATGTATAAATTAGCCAGGTCTGATTACATCACAAGCTTAGGACCAATAAAGCAAAAATTGGGATCAAGAAATCAGGACATTTTGCTTAAAACTTGAGCAGCAGAGGAACAAAGTGAACTTAACATTAAACAATTTGTTGCTCAATCTTCATTCTTAAACATTGTATGCTCTAGTATGATACTTCAAAACTACATACATATGTACGTATGTATATATGTATACTGATGATAACCTTTACTTGCGTTCCTAAAATTACATGCGAAAAATAATTGAAAAGCGAATACTTGCATTGAAAACAAAAACCCAAATAAAAATTATGTCAACATATTGATGTTTACATACATACATACATACAAAACTTTAAACTGTATTTTAATTGAAAAATATTAGAAATTTGAAATATCAGAAACATGTAACCACCTGCGTGTCGTATAATAATGTTTAGCTAAATATAAATTTTTTGTATATGTACATAGAACTGTATTCTATACTGCAGCATTCATTTTACGGCTGATTGGATATCGTCTAAAAAACATCTGTTTGCCACAAAATACTTACCATAAAAAATAAGAAACCCTTACAAACAAGTGGCACACCATAAAAGTTGCCAACAAACAACAGCAACCAACAATCAGCAAAACGCAATCAATAGAGCACTAACATTTGCAATATTACGAGTTTAAAGATAACAACGCGAAAGGCGAAAATTAATTAATTACAACAAAATTTAATAAAACACACACACTTACACACACACATCTGCTATTACCTAACTGTAAATGTATTCGAAACTACAGTAGCAAGCTGAAATTAATTAATGCGAAACGATTGCTGCAATACGAAGGAGAATATAAATTGAGTTTCACCAAAAAAAATGCGCTTAGATTGTGCTGGCAGAAAAATTAAATTTATAAAAAAAATTAAAATCTTTGCAAATTTGCTATGTTGCAAAGCGAACAGCCAATCGATGTTAGGAAACGGGTGTTGTTGTTGATCAGCTCATTTAATGCTTCGCTGCGTATCCGCATTGTCAGCAAATTGACACTTAGGGAATAGTTGCTGTTGTTGTTCTTCGTTTAAAAGCGAATTCCACAGACCTACATAAATGAATTTTATTTATCTGATGAACGCAAATGGGTACAAATCGCATACGATTAGCGAGCAGTTATCGCCGCTTAGACGTGAGACAGCCCACACTGAGATACACACTCACACACACATAAGTACATTAATTTGCAAAAAATCTGTTTTTATTTTATATGTACATATGTTTGAATATTTGCAAAAAAAAAACTAAGCGCGAAAAATTTTAAACTTTTGCTATAAAGTTGCGCAATAGGTCATTGATAGCGAAGAGTGAATAACTTTAATATACGAGTATGTACGTAAGTTATACGTAATGCAGATATGATGAATAAATACCGACAATCTTAAGATGTACATATGTACATATGTGCAAAAGTGTTTGCACGTGGTGGAACAGCGAATTTGACGCCATGCCTGGTTCGTGTTTTTTGTTTGTTAAAAAGTCGGATATTTTTTTGAGATGCGATATCTCAGCAACTGACAATTGTTTACTTCGATTTTCAGCTTTCCTTAAAGTTCCAACTCATATGGAAGTAACACAATTTTTGCATTTCCGATACCTAATACATTTTTGATTTGAAATCCCTTAGTTTGTAATTTGTGCAGTTTAAGCATCAGCAATTTCCAGCAGTCGAATAACAGCAAAATAGGTTAGATTTAAATTTTCTACCTATTATATTCTTTTTTACTTTTATATTATGATAATAATATTTACAAAAATGATGTTCCACAAGTTTATAATGCAAATATAATACAAGAAGGAATGTTTCTACTTTATTAAAAAACAAATAAACTTGGAACTGCATACCACAGTGGGTTCATGTAAGGTTAAAAAGGTACTTGTCAGAATGACTAGAGGCAAATGGAATGTTCCATGTTTTCAAATCCAAAGCTAATGAGTTGTGAGAAGTGGAAAGATTGGCAGGAGCATATGAAAAGCTATTTGGTGTCCTGTGCGGTGATATCACAAGTCGATCTATCATATCGAAGTTGGTCGCGAATAAGTAGAAGTTACATAAACCTCCTACAATATCCATTGAACCGGTTCTCAATTATTAGGTGGGGGTTTTCCACTGCAACAGCTAGTTTGTCCTCAAGAATATAATTCTTAACACGTGTGTCTGAATATCTGCCTTTAGTTCATAAACTTTTGTCGTATTCTTCGATCTCTGCTTCAGTATCTTCTGCTATAAAAACTGAGATTAATTTATGTCGCCCTCTTACCGTTTTTTTTATATTTGTTGTATAAAATACACTAACAGTGGAAATATATATTATCTAAAAACTGAAAGATCTAAATGCCTTAAAAGGCAAATAGAAAAATCACTAAAATCAAAGGCGATCTAGAACTGTTGAAAGCTTGCACTATAGCTAGAATAGAAGCGCTATTCCAAATGTGGCGAATGGGTCAACTTGAAGATTCAAATGAGAAATACATATATAATTTCACACAATGACTTAGACAAATGTGATCCTCAAAAATTTTGAAGAACACACCATCTAACCCGGTAAGATATAAACCGTCATCATCTTGCTCTCTTCGTTGGCAGTAAGTAGATTTATCCCAAATGCTTTCCCCTGCTGGGTTTAAATATAACTGTATAAGTAGTTAGAAAAATCGGATGCTGGCTTGCATAAATTTATTCATTCAAAGAAACCAACAAATAAAGGCATCTCCTTTAAAGCACTTAAATATTGTTATACAACTTTGAATTGCGCGCCGTCGAAAATATTTTGCGCACCTCTAAAATGAGTTTGACATACAAGCATATATTGTTGTTGTTGTTTTTTTTTGCAGCGATTAGCATACATTTTGCAAATATGTTAATTCAATGAGATATGTAAAACGAACTGAACTGGTTATGGTGTGCGGGTGTGTTTGTCTGTTACACATTTTTTGGACTTAAAGCGTATTTTTATGACGCTTTACTTAAACATTTTCATACACATCTTCGTTAGATTGAAAGAGAAATTACAAGAAAATTATTAGAAAACAAAAAGTTCACATACAATTGTATGGAAAGAAACTCAAATTTCTAATATCGTTTCATAATGAGCCAAATTGTTTCTGCATTTTGTTTTTTTTTATGGTATAATACGCTGTTTAATTTTGCCTGTAATAAAAATGATTTTTTATTGGATTGCAAAAATCCAAACTAACCTAAATTAATATATTAAAAAGTGAAATAAGACTCTGCTAAAATATTATGAGGCAGGTGTGAGCTTGTCTCCACCATAAAGTTAAATTAACAATCCATTCACACCAAATCTGCATTTATTCAAAGCTTAAGAGTGATTAGTATGCGGGTGGTTTGAAAATCTCTATATCTGAGTAGTTTATAAGGAAGTTTTTGAATAATCGGAGATTAGCCAATTCAAAATTAAACTTAAAGGCTTCTGCATTATGGGCAGCAATTTTGTTCAGGTTTTGTTGAATAATTTATTTTATACTTAACATAAATGGACTTAGAGATTTATTTTTTTTTTAAATTGTTTACAAAAATTAAGGGTTGCCGCGGCCCCGAATGAAAAAAGTTGTTTACATCATAAGTTAAATGAAAAAATATTGAGAAAAAACTCTTTTTAAATAAAAAAAAAGTAGGTATCATTGAAAAAAAATAAAGTTAGAATATGCGACTAAATTTTTTGTTAAATAATCATTGTCAGATTTGAACTAATTACTCTTTACTCTAAAATTAATAGAAAACTTAGTAATTTATTTATTTATTCATTAATTGATTAATCGGATAATTCTTAAACAAATTTGTGAGCCAATACAAGTTTTGTTTTTGATTTCTAAGAAAACTAGTATCTAAAATTCATTAAACATTTATTTTAAAAAATATACTTCAAACTTAACACTTTTTTTTTATAAACGTTTAGGAAAATAATTTATCTAATCGCAATTTGGGGAAGCCTTTTTGATCATCGAAATCGCTTCCATACAATTTATTACTCCCATAAAAATGTTTTTTTATTTGTATAAGGCACTATAAATTTTCCAATTAATTGGTTAATTACTAAAATGGCTACCGATATTTTTACTCGATTGTAGTTACGCCGGAAAGAATCGTTAATCGAGCAATTATCGGATGAAACGCATCGATACTAACACGGCGTCCAAGTTATATGGGCGGGCAGTTAGAGTCAAGAAAAAGCTAGTAACTGGAGTCCCGTAGAAAAATTATGGCTGCTAATTATATCAACGACGAAAAATTTTAAATATTTACATTTGTCCACGAATTAAATGAACACTTCAACTTTTTGAACCACCCTTGTAGGGGCTTGTTAGCCAACATTACTTAGCCTCTAACTCAGTCCTTTACTGCAATAAAGTTCAAAGTGTTGCCAGCTCATTTAAGAAGACCTACATACGTACAAACATACATAAATGCTAACAAACAAATGCTCCAAATGTGAAGTCGCAAACAAGAAGAGTTTTAATGCAATACTCGTTTGCCTGAAGCGTGAGCAATTCATCAAATTTATTGCTTTCAAAAATTGCCAATTGTTGGTTAAACAACAATAAAATTTAAATGTAACAATACGTGAAATATTAAAGTTTTTTTTTAACTAACTTGTTTATTGCTTGTAATCAACACTTTGCACGCTCAACGGGATGCATGTACGAGTATGTATGTATGTAGGTGCAAGTGTATGAGTGTTGTAGAAAAATATAAACCTTTAAGTCAGTAACTCTGGCAACTACCGCTTAACGATGTAAGGCAGTCATAAATGCCGACACCTCCATCCATTTGTAAACACACATTCAAATATACAGTGACTAAAATAATTGAGCACTTGCTGAGCCTTTTTTTCGTTAATCTTTTATACAAATAAAGTTTAAATAAAATTACACAAATTTTCAAATTTTTTATTTATTTATTTATAATAATAAATATGTTCGTAAATGATTGTTCACTTTTTTAGTGGATTTCGTCTTTAACTTGGAGTTTTAAATTAAAAGTTCAGAATATTTTTTAATTTTTTTTTTAATTTTTATGAATTTTGCTTTTAATCTGAAACTTTGATTTTTTTAAATCTATAAACATAGTTTTCATAAAAAAATAAGAAAAAAAAATTACGCTTTTGCAAAAAAAAACACCGTATGATAAATTGTTTGAGTCTCTGTATTGACAAGTTGGATTTTGTTAGCAAATTTATCGCCAATTGTCTTGCTGTGCTATTTTCAGTTGTAGGTACATAATTTTCGTGCATTAAAAAGGCATAAATGCACAAGTAAATTTGCGGAGGAGCAAAGGGGACCAACTAGAAATTATGCAAACATTTGGAACCTTATATAATTTTGGGTTAAAAGTGCATAAGCCAATCTACTACTTCTGCGCATGTGTATATAAATATGTATGTAACATATATTTGTGTGTGTGCGTGTGGCGGCCATTGTCACTGCCACTGTTGCTACTATTTTTTCACTTGTAGCTATAATTTTTTCTTTTCCTTACAGTTGTCTCGATTTTTCGCTGTCGAGAACACTTTGACTCCAAGTGTTGTTTACTTAATAATTAAATTGATTTATGTGACTGATTGATGTTTGGTGCAGCAACCACTGTCATAACCACAACAACAGCAACAACAAAAACAAAGGGTAGCCACCGCGCTATTGAACTGTGGCATGAATGGCACTTAAAAATATCGTGTGTGCCTCGTCGCCAGAATTGTTAATGCCAATCAAGCGCTGAAATGACGCCCAACCCACCTCTTTGTAGCGAACAGTTTATTGGTGGTTTTGCGTGAAAAAGACAAAAAAAAACCGAATATTTGAAAACAATAAAATCATTAAAATGGCACTTTTTTGCGCTTAGTTACTTTGCAATTTATATGGCAACAATTCTCAAGATATATGGGATTTTTTTTTGTTCAGCAGCTCCCTAGTTTTGAAATTTTGCGAAACCTTTGTTATTTACCTAATAGTTAATTGCAAAGGTTAAGGTGAATCCGTTGATTGAAGGGGACTGCGCACGGTGAATATAGGAGTTGGCTAGATATGTAGACATTGTAGCAAATATTTTGCTGTCAATGGCATTAACTATAATAGATTGTGGTATTACTAATGTAATGCATATGCTAACGAAAATATTTTAGTAGATAAATTCCCGTAAGTGTTAGGCTTTCGTCGGCTTTACTTCGAGTGCAGTTAACACAGTCATTTCGATTTCCAAGATTATTGCTCAACGCTTGTTATCCATCTATTCTAGAGCAGACAAAGGTTGCTAAAGGAGCACGGACATCCTATTTACTACAAGAAACCCCTTAAAAGTACCTTGTCTAGTTAATTCATATATTTCCTACAATGTCACCACGTACTCGAAATCACATAAGATTGATAGGGAAAGGAAACTCAGGTTTTAGCCAATATTAAGCGCATCATGTATTGGAAAGTTCCACATTGGTTAGAAGATTAAATTTTAAACTTTGGTTTATAGAGTATTTAATGGTTTCGAGGACGACCCGAAGTATCATTTTTGAGGACTTCTTTAATGAAGTGATAGCCATTCCACTATTTATTGTTATTTATAAAAAAACATGTAATGATTTTTCATTAAATCAATTATAACAATGTATCTGAAAGTTACAGGTTGGCATAGGTAAAGTTAGGTTTAGTTGGTCGTTTAGAAACTTAATCACTTGAACATAAAGAGACGGTTCTTTGGGATGTCACATATAATTTTTGAAACTGATACGCCACCGCGTGCCCATTGTGAGATTTCGTATACGACTAATTTAAATCCCGAGAGTTCTTAAGAGTTATTTCACATAGAGATCCACAATAGCTAGGCAACGCAACAGAAGGTGCTGAGATAAATTCACCTCAGCTAGAATAGAAGGGTCCGGACAATATGTTTAACATTCCCGTATAAATATCAACTGACCAGTGATCTGTCTTAACTCGTAACAAAAGCGACTTTCCCTTCACTTCTCCGATCCACTCCTGGCCCGAATGTCCTCAAAATTACGCGTGCTCAAGTTTGCGTCCAAGGAAAATTGAGAAGGACGTCAAGGTCCGAAAGTCCTGGGAAATACGACAACAATGCACAAGTGTGAACTCCTTACTAATGGCGAAAGATACAAAAAAATTTTAGCAGAATTTAAAGTTTGAATAATTTCGTTCGGATAGGCAAGGTGCTAAATCAAAAATAGGTCCCTGCTCTGTATATGCAGCACTTTCAAATCTAATAAAACGTACAACATCCAACAAGAAAACTATAAACTATATCTTCATATGTACATGTGTATGTATATATCCAAAATTATTTCGTCCGAACACATTATGATTTTTATTACTACATTGGTTTTTTTATAACTTTAAAAACGATTTGTTTGTTCTTGCAAGTATGCTCAGTTCAAATCAATTCAGACAACTTTTATCAATTTCAACTTCTGCTATATACGAACACAAACTTTAATAAGTACATCATGGCTGATGTAAGTTGACAAAACAATTTCAATTAGCAATTCAAAATCAACTTCTATTGTATATGGGATTGTCAACGGAGTTAAACTCTCACTTTCTAATATTTTGCTATAATAATATATAACTAGGTGCAATTGGATATTCGTAATTGCTGGCATGTATTTGCCATACCCAGCAAACATACAAATATAATCGGCAATTTGCCCAATAAATAGCAGAAAAAACTAAGCAGATAATTCTAACGTGAGAGGGATTAAATTGGAAAAAATTATAAGGTCACTACATTCACACAATTTTTAAAATTTTCCTCAAAAACTTACCCTAATTCTCAGCCACTTGAAACGTGCACTTAAACTTAATGAGTTACAAAACTTCATTCTTCGAATTTTTCTGAAAGATCAACGGGGTAAATGGCAAAAGGCGCTGTCATCTACAGTGTCCATAGATTCTTATATGAGAAAAAAAATTAATTTAAATTTGAGACTAGCATGTATACTCTGTTCACAAATTATAGCAAAATCACATTCTTCCAATTAATAAAAATTATTTTTCAAGTAAAATCCGCTTCTGTACGCATGAAAAGTAAATTGGATTTAATTAAATTTTTTAAAAGAACAAAATGAAAAAAATCTCTTTTTCTAATATAGTCAAAATATAAACAATTTGCTATAAGTATTATTAATTTTTCAACCCGATTGGTTGTTCGATAGATTGTCGCATATGGAGAAAAACTGAGCAACATTGTCATAAGAAATAAAAGTTTCGAAAAACCAACAGTAATTAAGGGAACTCAATACTAAGAAAACGAGCTGGCCTTTCGGAATTTTTAATATCTTTTTTTTAATAAATATAAATAGTCAAAATTTATCAATATTATCATTTAGCCGCACATAATATTTACAATATATCGCATGTTTAATACTCAAGGGCGAAAAGTTGTAAAAACTTATATTAGAGTTGGACTCGAGAACATTTAATTAAATTGTATTTTTGAATTCACCCTTTGTTCCATTTTTGTTGAGGCTCTTTTGATTCTCAAATTTTTTCACTAAAAATTACACAAGTAGTTTCAGTAGTTCTCTATTTAGCTGTCCTCTTCCTATAATTGTAATCGATAACTAACATCATTGCTTGCTGGGTATGACTTTAATGAAAAAGTTTAAATCTAATACTCCATATGTAGATGTAGTCTCGCAACATTTATTGTTGTTATTATTGCAATAACTATAAATGATTATTTTTTTTTCCACTTTTAGCACAACAACTACAACAACGCACTCAATGATGGTGACAACTGCCACAGCAACCACTTCAACAACTTCAACAGCTTCAACATCAACTACAGCAACAATAAAGCAGCAGAATGTTTCAGTCTCGCCTGCCTTAGCGCCAGCTCCAACAATCCTGATCTCCACAGACCAGTGTTCGCCAATCGTCGACAATTTAATTGGCTTGAATAATGAGACGAATACTAATACGAATGGCAACAGCAGCAGCAACAACAACAGCAGCAGTAACCACAACAATACCAGCAGCGGCGGTGCAGACGAACTGAACGAATTTAACAGCAATGCCAGCAACAACATCGACATCATCGATATCAAAATTAATGGCGACAACAATAACATAAATGGAGATGTCGATGACGGCGTTAGTGGCGTTGGAGGCGTCGGTGACAGTTACACTGGCAGTGGCAGTTGCAGCAACGGCAGTTGCAGCAGCAGCAACACAATCATCCTTTGTGACACCAGCAGCACCAGCGGCAGCAATATTGGCAACAACAAACAACATAACAACATCGTAGCAACAATACAATGTGGCATACGTATACCAGCAATATTGCCAGCAACATCAACCGGCACAGCAGTGTCGACTGTGACAGCAACAGCAATGGCTGTGGCAGCAGCCGCTGCAGTAGCGGCTACCGATAATTTTATCATCTATCAAAAGCAGCAGCAACAAATGCAGAAGCAACAACAACAGCCGTATAATCAACAACAGTTGCTACAACAGCAGCAACAACAACATTTCGACACTACAACAAAGACGTTCGAACGCGTCGAGCAGCCAAATATCGATATGAATTTTGGCAGCATTGTTAGCGGTGGCGTTGCTGCCGCTGTCGGCGCGGGTGCTGGTGGTGTGCTAGCCGTTTGTGCCGGCAACACGGCTGGCAGTATACACAGCAATTTGGAAAGCGAATATAGCGCAATGGTCGCGGCAGTGTACGAGCATGAAATAGCCTTGTAAGTGATAATTTATATTTTCACAACATTTACAAGTATTTTAATGGAATTTTATTTTGTGGTTGGCAAACTGATTTTTCGCATAATAATAATGTATGTACATAGCTACCTTACTAAAAATATGCTCATCTAATAGCTATGTTTGTACGACTTAGCTGACAGCCAATTTTTAAGCTTGCTTTGAAGTCATTGAACAAGAATGAAAAATGTCAAGTAAATATCAATGAGATGTGGTATTCATTATGCGCTTCCATTATGGCGAGAGTACGTAATATCCGGAAGCAAAAAACATAAAATTAGAAATAAATATTTTTTCAGAAGCCGTGGCTGCGCCCTCATGAAAAAAGCTTCTCTTAAATTCTGCATTATAATTTTTTTTTTTTGTTTTAAGACAAATTCTTTGTGCTTTGCCACACTTCTAACTTTCAATTTTATTAAAAGTTTTCACAAATACTTCAGAGGTTATGCTTGCAAATAAAGTTCAAATGTAATAAATTAACAAAAAATTTGGGCTTCATAAACAATATTCCTTTATAAATTAGACTTTAGGTACAGTAAAAACGACGACACAGTTAAACTTTATTTTTAGATAACAGATAATGCAAGTGTTTTTCGTTTTTCTACATCACGTAATTTCCTCAACATTTTTCCACTTTCAATTTGCGTTGTCTCTCAACCATGTCAACGACTATTTTTAATTTTTTTTTTAAGTTTAATATAAACTGTGCATTAGAAACCATCTTTTTCAATTTCGGTCGCTAGTTAGCAATTTCTTCTGAGAAAAAAAGCAATGAAAGATTTACAAAATATTGTACTAATTTGGGAAAATATTTTAAAAAAGCTAAAAATTATTAAAAGTTGTTCAAAATTAAAAAAAAATAGTTAAAAGTGCCCAATGCGATTACCTACAATTTGAACCAAAATTGAGATTGAAGGGATAATAAAACCTAGAAAAATGGAATACATATCCGTAATCTAGAACCAAAAATTAAGTTTATCTGTCTCGTATTTTTTTTTTTTTGTAATTTCACAATTTTGGTTTTGCTCCTTTTTTCGTATAAATTAGAGATCTCGTATTATTAAAAATATATGTTTATTGAATCTATTTGAAAACTGCAACAAAAAGAAGTTAGGCTTGTTGGCGATAAATTTTACGAGTTATTTTGCGAAACTTTTTTAATTATTTATATATTTTTAACACTATTTTTGCTATACTTTTCAAAAACTAAGTAATAAACATTAAGATATACGTTTTAAATTTTGATTATTTATAATTATTATTGTCTTAAACAGTCAGCGAAACCGCTTTGAATATCCCTCCTCTTCTTAACTCCCAAAGAGCTAATAAGCGCACACCTGCTTGAGCATGCAAATAAAAACTGGGAACTGGCGGTTGTGAACGGGGATGCGTGAATCTCTATATAGTTCAACAATAAATCCAAATTATCCTCCCTCTCTTTACTGCTTATATTTACTTCATACTTCTGTACTATCCGGCTTAACTTCCATGATTAATTTTATTGCATTATACATACATATGTATTTATAATTCGTAAGTCCATAATTGATTCATAATACCAATCATTTTGGTATTACAAATATTTCTATGTTTTCTGCATTAATTTTCGATCATCGTGAAACAAAAAGTGGTGTTAAAATCAAGCAATTTTTTAATTAAAAGAAAACACTACATAGCAGAAAACACAATGCGTGCCAATTGTTAATTTCAAGCTTTTGAAGCGTTACGATTTAGGTTTCGTATGTGTTTAAAATGCAGACAAATTCATACGTTCATAATTCCACAAATAATTCAGATTTGCACAAATCCAGACAAACACGCAGACGCTTTGTTCGAATTGTGATTAAAATGAATGCAATACTTTGCGAGCATACCTTAAATGTAAATCCAAAAATTCGCTTTAGAGCGTTTGAGACGATTCGCCTTACTTCCAGTGAAGTGAACAAATCAGACGATAAATGAAGGTACGCGCGGCAAACTCACAAACGAGCAGCATTTATTCCACACAAATCAAATGTGTAGCTTGCATGGTAGCTATGTAAAGGGTGCTCCAATAAGAATGTATAATGTGATTGAAAACTCAAATGAAAATGAGAAATTATTGACGAAATAGTGTCATTTGGAATGCATTGTAAAGCAGAAATGATGGTTTTGAGTATGCAATAATTCTAAGATCTCGAGCTTGATTTCATTCATTTCACTTAACTCCGGCAATTGTGAAACAAATTGTTATGCTGATCTGCCGGTTTAATAATCTTAACAACATTAGTCAACTACAACTTTAAAAAATTTTCTCACAATTTAAATTGTATTTTATACAGGGACACCCTTTATGTGGCCTAATCTGTGCATTTTCTGCGTGCATTGTGTTTTAGCTTCTTTTATGGCTTGAATTGCTTGTAGCAACAAATAGTAGTAGGCAGGCTTCTACGTAACTTTTTGTGGCGTTCTTTGTTTTTTTTCTTTTCTTCTTGCGATTCCTTTGCCATATTTGTATAATTGCCGACAAGCTCGCACTTGTAAGTATATCGGTTTTTATATAGCTGCCTGTTAGACAACTACTTTTTGAGTACTTTAGTGCTTATAAGTGCATTAACGCATTTGTTTGCATTTTCGAGTGGCTTGCTGAGTGAGTTTTCGTGCGAACAATTTTTATTTGAATTTTGTTAGTATGAATTTTCGATAGTAATAAAAATTCCCTTGACGGTTGAGTGAATGGCGCCTAGACTGGGGTATGCGAAGGCTGAATTACAAGAGTTTGGAAGTATTCGTTGGAGCGAATGGCCTTTCAGGACTGTTACTGTGAGTTCTGATGCATCTTTCCCTCCAAATCACAAAAGGCATATAACGTCAGTCCCATAAATTGGGAAAGTATAAAATAAAAGTAATAAGGTGTGATAATAGAAGAAGCATTGAGAGGCATAAATGGAAGAGCAATATAAAAGAAACATTTGGTTTGTTGAGGTTCTATTCCGTTGTTATCAAAAGTCTTTGCTGGTTCTTATCTGTCTCTTTGCGCGATATAAATGAATCTCTATTCATTCTTCATCTCTTCATTCATTTATTTTATTAATTGACTGGCGGAATAGAAATATAAATAAAAAAGTTAGATTTTGATTATATTTGCAAAGAAATTATGTTCCCAACTATAGTGTATTCCCTAATGGTTTTAAGATTGACAATTCGGTCCAGTGAAAAAGCGTTTTTTTTGGAATAGTTACAACATACTACGGACCGTATTTGTATTTGTTAATGCTGGAATCCAGTTATTAAAAAAAATCTTTGTGATAACAATTTGACTCATATTGGAAAAGGAAAAACTTATCCGCCAGATAGCGCTGTAGTCAAGTGGAAACTGGACATCTCTTTTAATTTCGATGATACAATTTGAAATAGGCATTGTTTAGGATAGTAGAAAACACGTCAAATCAGAAATTCTGAATATTTTCAATCTCTCGGTGGGGAAACAAATAAATTGAAATGTCAAAGACATGGCCGATTATGAATATCTCCCAATATTGCTTATCAAAAATTCAAGACGAAGTTTACTTGCCAGTGATCCAATTGCACACTTTTTATTATGAAAAATATTAACATATGAAACATTTAACATCATTACGCGTATTTTAGTTTTCAGTGCATAAAATAATTCCGCATTTATGCTAATATGTAAATGTAGGGTTATAGTACAAGTTGTAAATACTCGTAGAACTTATAACAAAGGCGCATTTTAGTGATTGTTAAATTTAAAAAAAAAATTATTTTGTTTTAATTCCAACAATTTGAAACTTAACCTCAACATTTCTTCTTATTTTCATTGTAGCAGCGACTGTGCTTCGGTTGCCTCCGATTTGACCCGCATGTACGTTAGTGACGAGGAGGACAAAAACGAATTTCCAGTCACAGATTTCAACTAAAAATGACGATGAAACACTTCCACTTAAACAGACACACAAAATAATTATGAATATTTACATATAAAGAATGAAAAAAAAAAAAACTTGCTACGGAAAATACTTACATATATTTGTATGTAAATTATATAAGAATGTAAGAATTAGGCAAGCCTTTTCTACAAATGGCCTTTACACAGTAAAGTATGTGATTTTAGAAAAAAAAAAGCGAGACATTTTATATTGCACTTTCAAATATGTGTTATGAAATGAAGAAAGGGTATAATTGAAAAGTTAAAATCAGTATCCAAAGTGTTGGCTTAGTTATACAAAATGTACACACCTTGAAACAGTTTGGCAAACTAAATAATATAAGATGTTTTTTTTTTAAAGTAATCATAAGCACAAAACTAACCTAAACGTTTAACTTTAACTTTTAATGTTAATTCTGCATGTTACATATTTTACCAGTAGCAAATGCGTAAAATAACTAAAATTATATTAACAGATGTACATATAAAAATATACATATATATGTATATATATACATAGGTTAACAAGGCATTGATTGACATACATAAATGACCGTCAATAGACACCTTTGCAAAAGCTTTGACGCTTGCGAATTGACAGGAATTTCAATGTATGTAGTGTCCCTTACATTTTTTTTTGTTGCTTTCAAAGCTGTAAGAGTACAATTAAAGGAAAAAACAATTTTAATAAGTTAAACATTTTGCGCGCTTACATAAAAATTTCAAAATTGTTTTTATTAAAAAAATCTGCTTATATTTTGAGCATCGGAGGCTACGTATTTTAAATTGTCTTTAATTTTTAAATAGCAATTTCATTTAAATTATATGAACGTATTAAATGCTAATCAAACTAATATTTTACAAAATTGTTTGAGGTGAAGGTTTAAGTAAATATTTCCAAAATTCTACAAAAATTTGTTTTTTTTTGGAACCTTGGGGAAATGCAATGAGATTGCTTAAGTTTCTCTTAAAATTAGAAAAAAAATCAAAGTACTAATTAATAATGACAACTATTTTAAAAATTTCCAATTACTCTGCATGTTTTTATTTGGTTTGGGGTAAACTTATCTTTAAGAAAATTATGTAAACTATATTTAAATATGTATTAGAAACCGAATATTTTGCACATTCCGCTATGTTTTCATTTACACTTGAGTGGATAACTAAGTTTAGTTTTGCCATTAATATTAATCTAACTAAACAAATTGATATACATATTTTATGTTAATCTAAAATATATATTTTGCATATTTTATCTTCATAAAATTGTCCATTCAATTTGTGCGGTTTTCAAAGCTTTGTCTATGATATTTAATACCATTTAATATTATATGATCAATGAATCAAGCTACCAACTAATTAACTATAATTAAATTTTGTAAACAATATTGCTATATACACGCGATCCCCCAGAAATTTGTAAACTTCTTTTGAAATACATTTTAGCGCCGCATTAAGGTCAAAGTTCAAATATCGTACGAGAATATATTCGGTACGATTCTTTAGAGTATGTTTGCACTTCTGTCGTTTTTGACAAATTTGCTTTTTTTTTTTAAACAAAACTCGTGAGAAATTTTCACTTTCGGCTAATACCTGATTCACTTTTGCTTTAACTATGCCGCGAATTTAAACAAACAAATTTGTATATTAGAGAAAAAAAAATTCTACACGTTTTTCTTTATTATATAGATACATTTTCGCAAGTTAATTTTTCAATTTTTATAAATTTAGAATTATGCATATATGCAAAGATTTTAGAAAACTATAAAGTAATTTTTATTATTCTTCTCATTTACTCACATACATATTTACGTATTGCTTTTATAGCAATTGAGTCATTATACACACAATGCTACACATACATCGTACATTTACTACAATTATACAAATCATATGTTAATTTTAGCACTAAAATAGATTTAAAAATACAAATATATGCATGTACATACATATACATGTTATTCATTCATGTATTCGAATAAATATACATATTTATACATAAAAAAATTAAATAAAGATAAAAAAAAACGAAAAATGTTTGCGTTTTATTTCACGATTTTGAGAAGGTTTCCAAAATTTTAAGTTAAGGTTAAAACACAAAATCGTCGTGGAATTTGTTATGTGTGTGCAACGGTTAGCGAGTGACTATGAATCAATCACATATAAAACCTAGTTTCAAATTTGTTAAAATCTGAAAAAAAATCAATGAATTTTTATCCAAATTTCAAACTTTTCTTTCAGAAATGATAGAACTATTTCAAGTATGCAGTTTTGTATGTCTTTATAATTTAGTTGAATTAAGTACAAGCCTCAAGTAGCTTAACAAGATAGTCTATTACTAGAGTTTTTTTTTAAATATTATTTTTTAAATATATAAAAAACAAAACATATTTTTAATTGGAAAAAAGTCGCAACAAATGCGAAAAAAAAATTCTGTGAAATATTAATTTTAATCCTTTAAAAACTCGACTTTATTATACAAGATGTATTTTATAATTTTATTCTGAAAAAATACTATCACTTTGGAGAGTTTGATATTTGTATGAAAAGTCATTTACTTTTTTTTTTTTGTTTTTTACTAGTTTTGAAACTTGGGATTAAATGGGTTTTGTAAGAGAACTACCTAGTGAATTATATTTGAAGATTCTCAAACAATATTAATATATTAATATTCACATTTTCAAGCGTGAAAGTTCATAAAATTTTAATATAACGAAATTTAAGTTTTTTGTTGTTTGCCCACGTATAAAAAAATCTAAAGGATATTTTTAATTCAATTAGTGGTGGTGTGCACTTTCTTATAAATTATTTTCTAGCTTATAGGGGTTTCCCTCCTTCAAACTTTTAGCTAATATTAGTGTTGAGAGTGAGAAGGTTACTGAACGGTGACACTAAAAGGATCGATTTAGTTCCAAACTTCTTGAGCATTTTTACTATCACAACTCTTTGTGACTAAATTATTACGATTTTCACGAATGAATTAGTACACGTCCATAAGCACATACATTTTTGTTACTTAGTTTTTTGTTTTTTGAAACAAATTTTTATCAAGAAAAAATTAAGATCTTCGTAAAACAAAAAAAGCTCAATAATGTCTTATTGACCTGTTAAAAAATCATTAAATTCGGACCGTCTATTAATAGACCATTGTGAAATATTGATCAAGCTGAGTAATTTAGTTTATGCTTGACAGCCATTGAAAGCAGATAACCTCTTGATGTTTAACAAAAATGGAAAAGATTGCTTTCGTGTACTGATTAAGCATTATTTTTGCGTAAAAAAGACATCACCGAATCTAAGGACAGACTTGATACTATGGAGAAATTGAACCAATAGTTCGAATGGTTAAGAAGTGGCTTACTGAGTTACGTTGTGGTCGTATCAACATAAGTGACGTCTAACGTTTAGGTCGCCCAAAATAGGTAGTTACACCAGATGGGTGTCGCGATTGTTCACACACGACGATGAGCGTGGGTGTACACGTCTATTGCCACCATGCAAAAATCCATGAATTGGGCTACGAACTGCTTCCCCGTCCAGCATTTTGTTCAGATTTAAACCCAAACCTGAAGAAATGGCTGGGTGTTAAGAGGTTTGAGTCAAATGAAGAATATATATAAAAGATTTGCAAAATTAAATTTTGCCGCAAAATAATATTAACTTATGTAAACTCAGGGAAAACTTAGAGCCCATCCTCGAGTGGTGAGGTACATAAAAGTAATAAGCCACCATTTAATTGTTTGCATTCATTTATTTTTTTAAAATTATTATCGAATTCACTAAAACTAGTCGCACTAATTAATCTCTAAATATTTTATTTTTTTAGACACAAATTATATATATGAAATATTTATTAATTTATGTATGTATGACCATTTTCGGTTAGAAACACTCGTAACCAAATAAAAGAAAAAACTCAAACCACGTAGGGAAATAAGGGAAATAAGGGATATTAGGAAAAACCGGTAAAACTTTGAATGTGGTTTGGAGCTTAAATGCAAAACATATTTTTTTTCTAAGACACTTTCTTGTGGTGTGCTGGTGTTTATGTGACGTATAAATAAAGGGAGCGCTTCTCTCAACTTCTCCTAATTTACTCTCTCGCATTCATCCATACTTTGCGCGTTCATTTATCAATCATGTCTAAGATCATAAATTCCATCTGAAAAAACTGTAAATGAATTGGTCCCAGCACATTTAATTCTTACATTTTTCTTTTTTGAATATCTGAATTTCAACACCTTTTCTTAACGTATATACCCTAAAAAATAAAACGGTTGGATAAAGCAACAAGTGCTTCTTCTTTTCAACTGCTTTGCCACCACCATACTTTACCTCACCACACTAAAACTCGCCTCGCCTCATACGAATAAGCAAAGCAAATAATAAATAGAATTTTAAATTTTAAATTTATGAAATTTGAAATTACGTATCCCAGCGTTGTGTTATTTTATTTTATCTTATGCTAAGATCACTTCAGCTTAACCTAGAGTTATTCCTCAGAAATTATTTATAACTAATGTGTCTTCGCTTGTAAATAAAAAATAAAAAATGAATGAGTTTGGCACAATGTATTTCAATTATTTATGAAAACTTGTATGCCAAGATTTACATTCTATTGCCAGAGCACCCACAACAACATAATTTTGTATTTACAATTCCCAGTAGAATACATACATATATGTATGTACATATGTATATAAACACATATGTATGTACGAGTATAACAATTCATAGATCGCCAAAACTATATTTGCATGTTGCTCAAATTAAACGTACAATAATTTGCTGCAAACACGCAAAAGTGTTGTATGGATATGTTGAACAGAAGTGCACGGAAGCCAAAAATCCAAAATTGCCAAAGTCACGTTCCCAACTTGGCGCATTTGGCTCATTCATATAAAGACACATAACACAGCCAAAGGTATGTACATTCAAGTAAAAAAACACATGAGCCTGAACGCGAACGCGAATGCGAATGCGAACATACACATAATGTGCCAACAACAGGTGTCAACAGTACACATGTTGGCAGCAAACAGGCGAGCCACCACTAAATTAAAAAAAAAACGTATAAGTTTATTCACTAAATTAAATTGGCGGACAGTGGCAAATGAAAATAAAGGCATCACCCACAATTTTGGAGAGAGGGGGCAAGCAGCCAATTAACCGAGACGTTTAAATTACAAAAAAAAAAACTAAAGAACAAGACTACTAAACGGCCACAACAACAAGACTAATAGCGCCAAACATAAGCGCAAGAAATAACAACAATGAATCGCCTTAAAGTGTAGCAGCTAGAAATGCCCAAAAATACGAACGCGAACGTTCAGAGCAAGCGTGTAATTAGCCGCAGTAGCCAACCGCATGCTCGCCCATTATGAGCGGAGACAAACAACAGATCGCAGCAGGCTGTCAATAAAGTAAAAAAAAAACGCGCCTGTTGCCAAAAATTCTGCTACGGTTGCTTCTTGTCGTCGAGCGCTTGCTGGAACTCCACTCGCAGCCACTTCAATTCCCGCTGAACCTTTCGGCTGCTGTTAACCATTTATTTTGTCTTACTCAACTCCCAGCGCCGTCCGCTCATTCGCTCCACCATCGTTCGGCAGCCGTTTGCTAGCCTTGCTGTGAACTTTTACGCCCGTCTCGCCGGGGTCACACATGCTGGCCGTGTGGGTCGCGAATTTTCTATTCTGCTTGCCGCTCACAAACCTTCTATGTTTTGTGGGATACTTCTCGGCCATCCGCTTGCCGCGCGCGCAAGCACGCCAATCATGTGCACGATATTACTGCTTTGGTCATGTCGCAATTACGAAGCCACCGCGTTGAACGCTCACGTTCAGCAACCAACGAGCGCAAGGAAAAGTACAACTCAAACATAAAACTTCTAAATACAAAGTGAACAGCAAAGAGTTAAACAATCGCTTACAATTCTTCATCGCTTTTGTTGTCATTGTTGTTGCTGTTGTTCGCAAATTGTAATTGAAATTATATTGCCATTTTTATTGTTCTTGTATATTATGTGCATTATTGCTGTAATGCCGTGAGTAGAAATGACCAACTTGGTTGCCCTGTCGTTTAATCCAGCTTAGTTCAGCTCAGTTCAATTGGTTTTAGTGTGGTTGGAAGAGACGAAGAGTTCGCGGCTGCCGCCAAGCTTTAGACTTTACTAATTGGCGATGGGGTGGCTAATATTTTTCTAATTTTTGTATTCATATTTTTCAACTCAATGCATTAGTCGGTGGTAGCCACTTTACTTTTGTGTTTGCCTTCACTTCCATCGAGACTTTTGGTTTTAAGTTAACCGATTAGTTTTACGTTTCTGTATTTGTCAGTCGATTTCTAAGCGTTGAGCTTACCAGGAACAGATCGAGGGTATCTACGTAAAAACACTGGAAATAATTTTAATATGAATTTATGAAAATGTGAGCCACTCCAAACTTGCGTGAAAATATACAGTAATTTCCGCTTGAGCTAATAATGACTTGGTAGAAGAATTCCTGATATCGAGGGGCTCGACTATGGTTTCATTGAAACATTTAAATTATAATCTGGGCAATACAGACAATCAGATAAATGTGATGTGACATATCTTCATCTTCAACACATAGATGAAATTGCAATTCGGTGACGAAGGGGTGAGTTGGTGGTGAGTTCATTGGCCTTTGTTGTTACATTTTTTTTTCTTTATTTGCCTTCTGATGTGACCAATATTTTTGTGGGAGGAGGTTGCGATAAACCCTCGAACTGGCCGATGCGTGGAAAAAATCAAAGTTCGATGTCCACATAACTTAACTTGTATTAAGCCATAGGAAGTATTTCGCCTTAATTTGGTAAATAGTACTCTTCGGTTCAATATTTATATTAGGAAATACCAAGGACCCACTCCTATATGCAATTAAAATACCTTTGATAACTATTAAAAGCTTTAATAAACCGAATAAATAAACTGTACTTGGTATTCGATATCTTTTCTGCAAGTTTTAAATTTCTAGCTGTTTTGAAAGTGCGTTATAAATGGATTGCTAAAATTGTACTGGAATTTGTACAAATAAAAATAGAAGCTTAAAAAGTAGTGAAAAAATTAGGTAAAAAATTAAATCGAACTTTAATTTAGCTTTAAAGTTATAAAAAATAGTATTTAAGAAAATTCTGAATACAATTTAATCACACATTTGATTTGAATTTTTTTTTTAATGTTCATATTTATCTAGTTTTAATTTTTCATACTTGGCAACTTTGCCAAATTGAAGTATTTATAAACTCTCCACTGTTGTGCATTTTTTTAGATAGCTGACAACTTTTTAAAAATACATCCTTTTCATAATCCATAAAATAAAATAGACATAAGCCAAAATTGGACTGATCTTTTCCGTGAAGTCAGGGCAGAGGTAAGAAAATTAAGTTCGTTTTCGAGCTTTCAGCCTGAAACTTCTAATTCGGTTGAGTGAACAGACATTTCTGAGATAATTACTGAGGAATGGAAAATGAAACGGAAAGGTACTCGTAGCTTTGACAAACATGGAGAAATCAAAAGATTGCGTAACTACGAAGTAGAAATCTGAGCATATCCTTTTGTCAGTCTTATAAAGGCAGTTATTTAAGCTCTTCATACCGATCTACATATATGAAAATCTCTGCTGGCAAGCTGCTGAGTCCGATTCTTCCAGGGTCTAATCTTTGCATTAATTACCATTTCCGAAAGCACATCCAATCATAATTAACTAATTCATAGTTATAAAGTTTTTTTGGTTGGACTTTTGAAAAAATAATTGATGTAATATTTTATATTAATTCTTCTACGAATTCAGAAATTTGAAAAGTTCTACGTGATAAGGATTTGTAATAGCAAATAAACGATTGAAAAATACCCATACAAAAATGAAAAAAGGTTAATTATAAAAAATGATTTTGATTTAAAGCTTAGATATACCAACACACAAATGTATGTTGCCTTGTCATTCTTTTTCGAAAAAATAAGTACAATAAATTTTCTTGCGATTTCCTTTTTTTCTTAATTACAGGTACATAGCCACAATAGAAACATTACCTTTATGCATTGACTTCTTGTTGACCCAATGATTTATTGAAACTTGTAAGCTACAATCGTATTTAACCTTTGTTGCTTTGAAAGACTCCCCTCTGCCTGCGCAAGTAGAAAATCCACGGCCAAAGGCTAATAAGAATCTTCATGCAGACAATTTAATATATTTCTTATAGCTAAAGAAAAAGGTTTGTACATTTACATACATTTATACCACAAACAATAGCAATAATCAAAAAAGTCCACTTGCGATTATGTGTGTTAGCAAGCTTGTAAGGCTACTACATACCAGCAAAC
Organism: Philophylla caesio; assembly: GCA_963971545.1. Lineage (NCBI taxonomy): Eukaryota > Metazoa > Arthropoda > Insecta > Diptera > Tephritidae > Philophylla > Philophylla caesio. Next base: position 97,713,960 of record OZ020609.1, on the reverse strand, counting down.
GCTTGTAGTGCGCTGCAGCCCGCTCGTCTCGTCTATCAGCGCTTGTCATCAGCTGTGTTTTCGCACAGCTGCTATAAACAAGCTGGAAAAATTATCTACTACTCGTACTTAGTACATACGAGGGTGGGTCAATAAGTCCGTGACTTTTTGAATGAAACACAAGTTTATGGATAAACAAATATTTTATTTTTCAACATAGTCTCCTTTGAGTTCTATACATTTTGTTCAAAGTTTCTCCACTTCTTTTACGCCTTCAAACAAATAAGATTTGTCGAGGGCATCAAAACATGCATTCATTTGTAAGATGATTTCATCGTTGGAGTCAAATATCTTTCCGCCGAGCCATTACTTCAGATTTGGAAATAAGAAATAGTCACTGGGGGCTAAATCCGAGAGAGTAATTCGAATCCCAATTCATGGATATTTGCCATGGAAACTACACATGTGTGCACCCTTACATTGTTCTGGTGAAAAATAACTTTTTTCTTGAACAAATGCGGTCGTTTTTTTTTTGTTCAAGTCTTCATTAAATCGACTCAATAAGTTGGCATAATAATTGATTGTTTTACCCTTTGGCAAATAGTCAATGTGGATTATACCGCTTGCAGCACAAAAAACGGTCGCCATGACTTTATTGACTGACAAACCCACCTTGGCCTTCTTTGGAGCCGAATCAAAACCGAGAAACCCAGATAGATTCTGGCAATACCTACGTATGTCTGTAAAAACTTTTGACATGTTGCTTGAAAAAGTGCAAAAGATCTACATTTATTTTTGACATGTTATCTGTTTGCCGCTCAGAAATCAAATAAAAATTAAAACAAGTTTGGTTGCTGAGCGGCGTCGCTCAGACGCTCAGAAATTGATTGCGCCGCTCGCTCATTGCGTGGCCACTTCCATGTAATTTCATATGTTTTATTTTTTTTTTGCCGCTCAGACGCTCAGCCGCTTACTGCGTGGCCGAGGCCTAAGGCTTCCACAATCTCTCGCACTTTCAATCTCCGATCGGCCAACACCAAATCGTGTTTTTTTCCAACTGTTTGGGGTGTTGATACCTCAATTGGGCGTCCAGAACGTTCGGCATCCTCCGTGCTTGTACGGCCACAACGAAATTCATTAAACCACTTTTTTACCATAGAAATTGGTGCTTAATGAGCACACGAAAAAATTTTTTTTTTTCATTTTCTCCTAAAATCATGCGGTAGTCCGCTATGAATGGCTGTCAAACACAAAATTAATCCAGCAGCTTGTTCAAGTTTTGACAGGAGTCAACTGGCAGATGCCTGTGTTGCCATTTCAGTAAAGAGGCAAGAAATTCAATAAGTCGGACTTATGGGCCCGCCCTCGGACATACATTCATTCAATGAGTGTAGCGATTGAGATTTGCAGCAAATGGAAATCAAATGAATATATTTACAATTCAACACGGCAGTGATGGTTCTATTAATCACACACACACACAGATACTTACCCGTGCCGTTACTCTTGTTTAATTTTTTTATATTTCTTTGATTGCCACAAAATATTTAGTTGCTGTTTTTAATGGACAATGGCAAATAGACGGCGAATGCAAATAAATACAAATATTTAGATATGTTGATAAAATTGAGGGCAAGCCTGGACATTGCTTAAAAAAATCGAATATATGTATATGTATCTAAATACATATGTACATCTAAATTGATGTGAACATGTAATAGTTTAAGTAAAGCTTAAAAAATTAAAAACAACAATACATAAGTTGAAAATGGCGAAGAGCTCACGGCAAGCCTTAGGCGCGCCTTGAAATGCGTCGAAAATTGAATTAAAACTTGCGAATACTTGGCCGCAAAATATGTTTATGAATGTTTTATTGCTATAGGTAGATAAAAGCCTGAAATGGGCATAATTAAATGGTTAAATATTCGCAGGAAAGAACATTTTATGCATAGCTATGTATTTATTTAAAAGACATACAAATCAATACAAAAAATGGTAATTTATAGCCACTTTAAACTTGCACTTTATTCAACCAAAATTAAAGGGGATATAAACTGCCTACTCAAATAAGTTCTAAACTTTTAGTTTAACTTTGAAATTACTAGACACAGCGACGCTGTGACAGCGTGGTTGTAAGTAATTATGTTACTTTTAAACAGACCTAATAAATCACTCAAAGGCCGGTGCTACAATTACACAGCAACGTAATCTTAACTTAGGAAAGATTCTTTCGAAACTGTTTTTTTTTTTAATTCGTTACAGTTTGTAACCAATAATCATAAAGTTGTAAGCTTAAATAAGCAACTTAAGTTCTTAAACCAATGCAATTGATTTTTGCAATGCAATGGATGTAGTTTTTTGGTTATATCGATATCAGAAATATTGATGATTTTATGAGTGATATTGCATCCCTATCGATACCTGACTAAGCAATAACCAATTGTTATGGTAATTGGTAATGAGATTAGAAATTGTAATGCTATCGTTAATTATGATGATAATGGATTTGATAATAACTGGCAATAAATAGTGATATCGTAATGGAGAGTTAGAGATTAATGGTAATTGTATTGTTATTTATAATAATGTATTGGTATTGATAATAGTGATTGTCACCTTTTAGGTGGGTATTAACCTCTTAAGTTTTATGTCGTTTTCATAGCGATTGCAATTCGTGATAAAAATCTCAAATATATTTACGTCATTAACAAAAAATTCCAAGAAAATTCATTTTATCTGGCTTTCTTACTTGGCCAAAATGTGTTAAGTTTAATAAACGCTTTGCAATTGAGTTTCAAAAATTTTAAGAAAATTTATAAAATTTATGAAATAAAAAGCTTAATATTACTTCCTTACTTATGAACCAAAATAATTTATAACTTTAAATTAAAGCGTGCACCAGCTTTAGCAAATCTTAACTCATGTTTACTCGTTTCCATTAAGAAGAAGGGGTTAGCGGTAATTTTTTCATACTTAACTAACATTTTTTAAGAGTTTTCCAGCAAACACGCGATATGATTTCGACACATTCATCAATTATACAATTCTGCAATATTTCCATTGCTAATTCGATCATGTAAACAAATATCTATTCAAACACTGAAGTCGAATATTGCCCAGCAAGAAATATTTGTGGCTGAAAATATTTTACAATGTACGCTAAGTATTTGTGCCTGTCTCTCTTCAGTTCTTCAGGGATCGTTCTCATCGTTAAGTATGTCTGCCATGTTTTTTTACTTTTTGAAAATTAGAAGCATATTCAGTTCCTAAGGCTTCCATGGCGTCATACCCAGAATTTTTATGCAAAAGCCAGAGTATTAAAATTGGAAGAAATGCAAGTAGTCCACATCATTCTTAATGAGAGCCTAGGAAGTTTCGATAGAATAACCAAATTTCATCAACTTCAAAACTCAACTTCCAGCAGGGTTGTATACACTCAACTAAATGCATCGAAAAGTGTATTTTTGTAGAGGCATTTTCTTTTTTTTTTTCTCCCTTTCCATTTTATTCCAGTTTGTTTAGAGCAATTTGAACGACAAACGTGACTATTCGCTCCTGCTGCGCTTTGACCTGCGACAAACTTTAAATGCTGCTTTGTTTTTGTTGTGTGTCTGTCTTGAAGCGCAATATTTCACACTTTGTCCATTATATCTGACATTTTATTAAACAGCTTGTGTGGTGCAGTCAATTTTTCCGAACAATATTTTGTTGCGAAAGGAAAAACAATTTTTTGTTTTATTCTTTCTAAATTATTATTATTCAATGCATTTTCCATTTGAATTCGATTTGGAAATGCTGCACACCCTGATAAGTGTTTACAAGTATAAATAAGCATATGGTAAGGAAATAAAGAAAATGAAATTGGGCCTAAAAAATAACAAAAAAAAACAATATTTTTTCAATCTATGGAAAATGAGTTTATTGAATCCTCAATCGCTTTTAAGTTTTTTTTTTTCAGTTTTGATGCTAATTGCTCTATATAGAGATTCAATCAAGTGGCAGAAGCTTGTTTAAAATTTTGAAAGCATACATATTTTTTATTTAAGTGTTTATACCAATTTGTTAGAATATTTATCACAGTAGCATGCTAAACAAAAACGAGCTATTACTGCTTTATGTTTTTATAACTACTTCTACATTAAGAGTTTTCACTCATTCATGCAAAGCAATCGCAACAGGGAAAGCTGAAACTAGTTATTTTTATTGAACATATGAGTGTAGAGACTCGTACGCGTTGAAACATAAATTATTGCACTGAGGCATGAAATACTTAATTAAAAAACCAAAATCACCAATAAAACTTATTGGTTGCTATTTCTTTGACGATTCTAGGAATTTATATATTTTTAAATAAAACTTATTAAAAAAAAACGATACATCACGTATATTTGTAACAAATAGAAACTACACACGCAAAGTATTAATTTTATGTCTGAAATGTTTTGCTGAGAGCCCCATTAAAATAAAGTCATTTCTAACCAGAAATGTTTCTTGAGAACGTGAATGAAATGAGAATAAAGTTATTTGAACCTTAAAAAGAAAATTTTTAGACAATTTCACTTTATTATTCTTTTAACAGTTGCGACCAAAGGTTTAGAAATCTGACCGCATGTCTTCCTTTTTAAAAATGACCGGTAAACACTACTACCAGTAGCGCTCGTTGTCCCATCATAGCAATAGCAAACTCCATCTCTCTGCTCGAAAAACCCTTCTAAGGGTAGCCCTATCAAGTTGGTTAATCGGCGTGCAGTTTCGCATCCTGTCTCTGCTAACTTGCATTAATACTTAGCCTGGTCTAAAAAGTAATCAAAAGGGGCACCAGGCACGCTAACAACTCTTCACCGTTCTTTAATAGACGCCAAGAATCACATCGCTTGCATACAAAATCATGCGATAGCTCTACGTTTCCAGTTACCCCAGTATGTTGTTGATGTAGATTGACCATAGAAAGAAGAAAAAAAGAGATTATTTGACTTAAACTCCAAAATTAAATTAAAAATAAATTAATATTGTTTTATATGATTACCAACAAAAAATATTAGCTCTTCCTTCCACCTCTTTTCCATCACGTAAAGCAAATCCTTGAGGGTGATTAATACCTCAGACTAGAAGACCCATTGTAACTTTCAACGCCACAGATTCGACAATGTTTAAGTCCGGGCTCAGTGTTGGTATTAAACCAGCCTCTGGGAACTCAACATTCGAGTCTCATCAACAAAGGTAATCGTGTTTCTTATCTTTCCCGCCAGCAAATTCCATTCGTCCCACTCAGCATTATACCAACATATGCTCCTTTTAAGTCTGCAGGTAATCTTCAATGCCCTGCACCCACGTAAGTCAAGCTAATTTATTTGTTAAAATACCAAGTATATAAAGCTTGATAGCACCAAGATTTTATTATAAGACGGTCCAAGTAATGAAATATATAATATTCAGTAAAGCTCTTTCTGAAAGTTTTTAAAATAAACTAAATTTTTAAATTTATTATACGCACGTGCGTTAGAAATTTTGTATTTAACCACCTGCAAAAAATTTCAGAGCATAATACTGACCAACCAAATTAAATAAATTTTTTTTTTATTTATTATTTTTTTTGCATATTCAACTCTGGTCTGTCATTATAAAAGTCATAAAACTATAAAAAATAGTTATTAGTGTGGAAGTTTAAAAGATTAAGGCAAAAAATTTTAAAAAACAAACTCAAGGAAACTTTTAGGCTGCTGCGAGTGTTGACAAAGATAAATATTTTTATAGGTCATTCAATATAAAGGCCACGTTTTCAGCAATTAAGAATTCACTATTTTTCGCCTGATGCCAAAGTTGAAATTTTAAGTATGTGTAATTATTATGTTAGCATATACATACACAATCGTATACATATATTTGATTAAATACAAAATTCAATTATTAAAGTCGTTAATTTCAATTAAACATAAATCATATTTTTATGTAGTGAGCATAAAAAGCAAACAGTTCATATCTACGATTATAAGCCAAATATAATTTAACAAAAATGAGTACAATAAATTGTGGATATCATAAAATTGTGCAACAACTTAATTTACTTTACCACCAACACAACTGTGCTCTTTCATTTTTAAACAAACTACGTTCCAACATACGCTCCGACTTGGTTAGTATGAAAATTTATGCGTTGGAAAGATTGTGTCGTAAAATATTTGTACCCCGATCTGGTAAGACATAAACTCGCAAAAAAAGAGAAAAATTACAATAAAAAATATGGCACTAAATCAAATTCAGCTGATCAATAAATTTACTTGCAAAGCAACGCTGATTTGTGCTGCCGGTACTTAGCGCATTTTATTTACGGCGATATAATTTTTCATTGCAATAATTTCGTTTTTTGTTTATTTTTAAAATGTCAAGTATGAAATTGTTTCAAACACCTTGGGGCTTTCGTTTGATTTGCAACCGTTTGAACTTGTGACCGATCATTGTTGATGCCTCAAAGCTGCATTGCTAGTTTACATGTCGTTAATCGTGAGTTAAACGTGTTCCCCTTTGTATTGGTTAAGCTAGACATGTTGGGCGATAGTGAAATCAGTCATTGGGATTATCAAAAACCAACCGATTAGGCATTCGAGATTGCTGTAGAAGGGCATGAAAATTTATTGGACTTGGGGAGAGGTTTAAGTGTTGAAAGGAATTTATATTTTTAAAATCTCTAAATGTCTAGACTGCACTGAAGTAAAATACTTGAAACCTAGTACGACTGTTGAACTTTAACTATCTTCTCGCTCTCTATATTTATCCCTGAGTTATAATAAATGGGGCAAGGTGTAGAAGATATGTGCCAAACCTCTGAGTTTTTATTTATTAGCCCATTCATATTTGATATTAATAAGTACAAATAAACAAAATTAGCAAGCATAGAAATGTGTACATATGTAACAAAACTTATATATTATAAAATATCATTCACTTCACAATAATGGTAATTGATGAAATAAAAAGTCGAGAATGACAGATAGAGCTGGCAAACAATTTTTACTCGATCTATCGAGAGTTTTCGATGCTTTCAAAACACCTCAGATACCATCAATAGTGCTTTCGAAAGGTTTCAATAAATTTGATTTTAGTTTTAAACCATATTTCTACTAACAGAGGTTTAAAAGAAGCTAACAGACTTTTGCACTTTATAATACAAATTATTTTGGAGTTAAGCTACAATTCATATGTAGGTAAAAGTAAAATTATTATTAAACAACCGTTAAAGTTACAAAACGATATAATCACGGTGATAAAATATTTAATACAGTGAACGAGTTTTTGCTATTGATTCCTAATTTATTTAATATCTAGCCAATTCTGAATTTTAAGCAATGGGAGAAGGGAACAAATTCTCCGGGAGTTTTTATACGAAGTAGGGCTGTATGAGTATTTATTTTTTCAGATTAAATTTAGTTATTATATTTTTGTAAAAGTACTGCTCTAAGTAAAATCGTTTATATCCAAAACTTTGTACAAAATTAAAAAAGCAGCAAATTTAATAACAATTTCTCTTTGCTTTCAGAAATTTTAGACATTTGTTTAGCCTATTTACTTTAAGGCCCAAAGTACTTTGTCGTTGATGTAAATTTTCTTGAAGAAATAAGTAGGTATAAAAGTAAATTTTTTTGTGAGCTTTAGACTGATTTAAGAAATTTTTATAGAAGAAAATTTCGTTTTCATTTTTTTAATGTCATTTTATATGAATTTTTAAATTTTCTTGATTTTCCTGCAACACTACCAATAGTCACCGAAAGGCATCGACAGTTTTTAAAAATAAAAGCAATGGATAAGAAACACCAGCTCTGTTTCTTCATGTTCTTCAGTTGTGGATATGTGACGTCAGCGAAAGTCAAAACCACGAGTTGGGTACTCTTAATGTTTCCAATTGGCGCCCTTAAGCGAAAGATAAAGAAAGCATATATGTCACGTTGAACTCGGCTAAAGACGCTTAGGCAGTTATAGTGGCAATTAAGTTAGTTAATTAATGTTATCGATTTGGTATATGTCTCTATTCTCGTGCCATGCGAATTCAAGCCGTGAGCTAATCTTTTTGTCCTAAAGATGGTTAAAGAATAGTTACGGGGAATCATTTTGATTGTTCGTTCTAATACAAAATGTTCTCTTTCCTTTCCATTCAGGGAAACGGAATTTTATAACTTCTATAATAAAAGTCATTAGAAAAAAGTAATTTTGAGACTTTTATTTTATTTCAAATAAACCCAGACAAATTTTATATCATTTTCGGCCTTAAAATATCTGGCAAAGTTTATCTGTTTATTACTGGGCTAAAAAAAATAAAATTTAGAATTTTGAAGTTAGTATGAACTCTTTCCAAAAAGAAGAATCCACGATTCATGTCAAGGTGGTATTGGGATCAAAGGAACACTTTTATCTTTCTTTTACAATACAATTTTGCCACGGACTTTTATAACATCGAAAAAAAAACCTGTTTTTCCGGTGCCTGCTTTCATACGTTTCTTTCTCCTTTTCCCTAAACTTCACTTCACAGAGCTCTCCTTATTTTATTTTATTTTTCATCTTCTATACTCCTATTTTTGCCCTTTTTTACCCAAATTCAATATAGACAACTTCCTTTTTCCATCAGGAATAGCAATTAAAAAAATTACCAATCGACTGATACCAACGAAGATATTTTTAATCAATCAAATTAATTCACCCCATAATGAGTGCAATGAATTTTGTCACGCTCGTAAATTCCGAACCTACCACATATGGTAGATCAGCAACGAAAATAACTAAGCATCATATGAAATATAGCAATTCATATGCAATGCACAATTGGCACTCGCTGTGCTGAGAACAAATCGCAGAAATTCTCTGCAGACCACCTCAAATGCACTCACACTTCATTGCCTAAATTGCACAATCCACCTTCATTGCAAATTTATAAATGCAATGAGTTGCTCGCATTCCCGCCTCAGTTCAAGTTTGCCATTCAAACGCGTCTGCAATCGCAGCTCAGTTCGTCGTACGCCGTTCGTTGTTCACTGTTCGCTGTTCGCTACTGCGAAGGTCCGTGTCATTCATTCATTTGTACGAAAAAAATAAAAAAAAAAGTTCGTGCGGCTCGTGTGCATTTCCCATTCCTTGATTTCAACCCAACGAACTTCTCCTCCCGAAAAATTCAATTCGTTTATTGAAATAGTTTGTGAATCGGCTGCGCATTACTTCAGTTACATATACACACACAAATATACGAAATCGTTTGTTGGCCGATAGCGTCCGTTAAATAGTTGGGCGCAGTAATGCTACTTTGACTCGCTTGTGATTTGTTTTTGTTATTGGCTTATGGTACGAGCGCGTGTACGCTTGGTTGTTTGGATTAATCGCTGACGCTTCGTCGATCTCGTCTAAGCCGCGTAGTTGCTCTTTTTCCTCCCCGTTATTGTTGTTGTTGCTATTGTTTATTTAGAGCTCAGCTTTGGTCTATCGGCTGCCGGACTATCGGTGCTTCAGTGGCGCATTTGACTGCGGGAACTACTACTTTTGCACAGCATTGCATAAAAAGTAGTTCAGTGGAGTGAATGGCTTCAGCAAGTGAGTGTCGCGCGTGAATGCTTCCCAGTGATTCAATTCGTTTATGAAGCTCTAAGTTGCAAAAATTTCGCAGAAATATTGGTGTTCTTATATAGCACGCTAATCAAATCGTAGCAATTCGCATGTTGGTGCAAAATAATATTTCTCCAATTATTTTTTTTTTATTTCGAGCGTGAGTAAGCTGAAGTGTGTGAAAAAATTGACTTAATTATTACCAGATGAATAACATTAAATCAAGAAATTAAACAAAAAAGAAAGTAAAACTTTTAATATCGATAATCATTTATTAAGCTAATAGCGAATACAAGAAACTGCTGATCATGTTTAATACAAATTAAATAGTAATTCGAATCAGTGTAATATCTGTTAACCGGAAAAACTTCAACTAAAAACTATTGCACACAAATGTAAATGAGAAAAAAACATAACTTTAATTCTTATCAAAAAACATTGAAATTGTGTTTAAAATTTGCAATACTAAGTTCATTATATGTAATTTAATGAAAACTCTTATGTTAGTTTTAGTTGGAAAGTTGTAACAAAGCAATAAAGGATACAAGGAAAAAACAAAAACTTTTGGATTAACTTAATTTTCACGGTAAGGAAACGCACCTTTAAGGAAAAATGTAAATTATGTATGTATGCACTATTAAAAAAAAAATCCAAAAAATAGCAGAAAAAATATGCTTCTTTTGGTGCGAAATTTGTAGATCTGATAAGACATATTGTGCGCGTTAATTCAACGAGTTTAAGTTTAAATAATGAAAATGGCAATTGAGGCAGCTTATGAAATTTGTTTAAAATTTTCCAAAAAAGTTTTTTACTCCAAAAAATAACTAAAATTTTATTAATACAATTTACAGAAATTTAAGTAAACTGTTTGTTGAATTTGACAAGTATGTTTGATATATTTTAAGCATTTTTTTGTTTGTTTTAATTTCAATGTGCACTGCAAAAAAGCGACCATTAAACAGCGTATTTCTGAATGTTTTGAAATAAAATAAATTTTGTATAAAATATATATTTTACTCATCCATTTTTCCTTTGCTTTTCTATAATGTGTATGTTTTTGAACCTGGTTTTAAGTAATTCATAGAAGTTGCTTAACGAAAACAAATTCTTGTGCTTTTGGTTCGGACTTCGGAATCTTAATATTTGTACAAATCATGAGGAAGAAGGACGATTGTTTCTACTGTAACAATTAAAATATTCCAAAGAATGTACATTAAATATCTGTCGATGTGGAATTACCTTTTTAATGAGAGCAATTTATTTGTATTTATTATAGTCGTTGTCCTTTCAACAATAGCGGAATTTTATATTTATATAATCACACGAAACTTAAAGCGAGTTTTAAACAAAAACATTTTCAATTACAAAAATTAACTCCAGTGAGCTAGATTTGAAATTATTGTGAACAATTTATTTCTTGAAATATAAATTTTTAAATCTACATTTTTCTATCTAACTAAAAGGGTATTTTATTATTTTTCTTAGATTTCCGAGTATTTACTTTTAAAGAACATGACTTTAGGAAGGCGCCAGGCCACATCTCATTTACATAAATATAAAAACGTGATAATAAATATTTTACTCAAACTAAAACAAGTTATTTCTCCTTCCTTATTTCGCATGATAATTCTTTTTGCAAACGCATCCATATTTAATAAACACACAATATCAATCAGCTCAATTAAGCGGTATTTCAATTTGAATGAAACGCATAAAGAGATTATGGTAAATAGTTTTGAATATACATATGTATGTACATATTAGTATAGAAAAATTAGGTAAAAATATTCAAGATAGTTTGTATAAGAACAAATTGTCTATGAACAGAGCGGCACCTTGAAATCAACTTAACAAATACAATGTTATAGACAAGCCTGCGCCTCCTCAGCGCAAATCGCTTTAAAATCCGGTGCGCTCAGAAAAAGCAAGGAATATTTGCTTTGTGAATTTGATGATATGATTTTCCGAAATTCCATGAAAATGTAAATATAGCTATTAGGGACATCTTATTTTTTTCAAAATATTTATGTATATTGAAAATTTTTTATAATTACAAAACGCGTATTTTCCCCCCTGCTGCACTCAACTTTCAACCTGATTATTTGGGTTTTTTATTAAAATAACTTCTGTGTAGAAACAATTGGGATGCGAAATTAAAATTTTAATTTTAAAAAGTTATATTCAATTAAATTATTAAGTAAAACCAAATTACATGGATGTGAAATAAAAGAAAATTACAAAAACTTGCTTAGAACGTCCAATGCCGTAAGATTACTAAATCCAATCAAATATTACAACAAAGGTGGCTGACAATTGGATTTAGGCAAGTTGCGATACGATCACATGTTCAAAGACTTTTCAACTTTAGAAATATTTTAAATTTGTAAGCCCATTGGATTCAGTGCATCTTTTCATTGGAGGTATTATACGAATATGATTTAAAAAAATTTCATTACTAATGTAGATTTATAAAGAATTCCCATTTGTTTAAAAATTTTATTTAAATAATTATGGTAAAGAAATTTAAACGGAATATATTTTCGAAAGCATTATTCATTATTATGTTTTAAGTCGTTCAAGTAATTAAATCAATAAGTTAAATTAAATATGGCAGTGTGGGCATACAAATTAGGCGATATAAGTTTTAACTTTGTTTTAAGCAAAGAACGAACAAAATATGGAAAAAAAACAATTAAAAATATAAAAAAAATTGTAAAATATTAAAAATGCGTAAGAGAAATTAAAACTTGCTACCATCTCCAATTCAGTAGTAATCGCATTGGATATTTGTCTGAATTTTAATCAACTCAGAAGTTAAAACTACGTGCATTGTGAGGACATTTACATACATATATAAAAGAAAAATATGTTAAATTAAATTTCAAATTGAACTGGAATTGCAAATGCCTAAAACCCAGTAGCCAATGGTGGATTCAAATTTGTTCACCATAATTTTGGGGATACATGACAAAATATGCAATTATCAAAAATAAAAAATGAAAAATTTGTTTTAACCAGCCTCTTATACACATGTATGTATGTACTCGTATGTATGTATACACAGAATGTTTGTTTCCGTCTATTTTACCGAATTCGCCAACCTGATAATGCTGCCTTCAAGTTTCTAGGCTCACCGTACAATGCATTCCTATTGTACTCGTATTGCTAAAATTCATATACCATTTATGCAAAAAAAAGCCCAAAAAATTATAATAATAATAAACGCGTAAAGCCGATGGTGATCAAGCGATCACAACGAACACAAGCCTGTGTAATTACATTGAAGCTTTTTTATTAATATATTTTTATTTTTAAATTGTGTTCCATTAAAATTCTGCAAATATCGCATTGCAACAAAGCAGTCGCAATCTTTCAACTAGCTAAGGTCGAAGTATTTTTAGCACTTCTCTCAAAATTTATTTGCGTTAAAACAAAACCAAATATTTTCGACAACAAAGTTTTTGCAAATAATCTCATTGCCTTCAGAGTTTAATTTTTATGGCTTGCATTTATTTGCTTTGCATACTTTTTTTGCTATTTTGGCGGCGGCATTGAACGACCTTTACTTTGAATTGCATCTGCGGAGCGTCATTGTTTGTCAAGTAATAAATTTAACTTTCATCTTGCGCTGTTCGCTCACTGACTCACTTGGCTGGCATTGTTACGCACACAAACTGAAATGCCTGCACAAGCACAAAGCGCCGAATGGCAGAGTTAAGTAAAGAAACAATTAAGAAAGAAAACATTTTGAACTCATGCTAATTTGAATGCTAATTAAAACCAAAAATGCAAAAATGCAAAAATGAGCCAAATATTAGGTGTGTACCAAAATTATAAGCCACCATACACACTTTGTCTCTTTATTTCTGCTTTCATGTGTAAACACTTTAACTGTCGGCATTTGAAATTGCACACAGCCAAAGGGGCAGAGATTGTTCGTCGGCGAGATGGCGGCAGCATGAAATGTTTAAAATTAAAAAAAAATTATTGTTCGTTTTTTTGAAGAAAAAATATTAATTTATTCAATTTGATTTAAATAGAAACTATCTATAAAAATTTCTCTTCTTTTTACAATCTTTAATTGCAAAGATTTGGCCATCATAAATATGTTTCATTTTTATGGTCATTCTTGTTCAATCTTTTTGTGATTCGGCGAATTGGCACACAGCCGCTCTAATTGTTTTTTAACGCATTAAATTTTCCTTTTAACGTTAATAAACTTTTATTCATAAAAATATAGTTTGTTCTATAATACGAGTACTTTTAATTAATCACTTAAGAGTGGCATTAGTCTCGATACTTTTAATGCAACATTCATATTCCACCACGTTTTGGCTACTCCACTTCCATTAAATTAAAAATGTAAGATTATCGGAGGCGCTTCACCTGGTTCAAAGAAATCCAACATACTTTTTAAGAAAAAAAATTATTCCGCGAAATTTTTTACCGAGAGTATGTATTAATTCAAGTTTAGATTTAAAAAGCATTCTTGCTTCCTCAAAATTTAAAAAAAAAAAATTGTCAGAAATGAGCGGAAAATATTATCATTAGAACTTGCACTTAGTTATAACAAAATTTATTGAGTTAATAAGCCAAACGATTGAAAACTTGAAGATTAAAAAAAGAATTGTAATTTAAAATTTTAATTTTCGAAGTAAGTTTGTTAATTTATTTTAATTTAATTTCAAAAATTTGTCTTAATTATAGATATAAAATGTTTTTAAAACAAAAAACAAATGAAATTAAAAATATGACAGTGGCTCGGTTAGACACCAATAATTTATAAAAAAAAACTTTTTAGCTATCAATACCAAAAAGAAATTTAAATTTCTTAAAGGAAAAAAATTACTTAATAAAAAGTATTCAAAAATTGGTAATAGCAACTATTAAAACAAATGATAACACATCCACAAAAAAAAATTTTTTTTTTTTTTTTTGGACGCTCAAACCGAATCTGATGTCCATTATTTCCATCACGTCACGTCTTCGATTAACAACTTAACCTAAAGTGAGCTTTCAATATTTCAAAAATGTATGTTCAAATATATTGATGAATGAATAAACGAATGGATTAGATACAGATTTCAAAAATTTCATTATTTTTCTTTCTTTGAGCTATAGCGTGTCCTTTTTTCTTCAAATGATCTGTGCAGTGGATTCCGTTTTCGCTTTCCATCACATTTAATGCTTTCCCTTTTAAGCATCCAAGAGAAAACTGCCATCATATTTGCATCCAATGAAATGACATCCAGACCAGCATTGTTTTGTTTATTTGGGCAACCATGAACAAATTTCGAGGTTGCTTCGTAAAAATGACATGATAGCGTGAAACGGACTTCGGATTCGAATGCAGCGACCCCAAAAAATATGTTAACAATTGCCTCACCCTCAGCTTGAGCTACGTTTATTTATTTCAGTTGTTATCAACGTGTAGTCTCATCCCTGGGCCGCAAAAAAAAATTTTTGTTTTTGTGGCTGGGTAATCGACAGTTCATCCGAAATTGTTTCGTAAACAAAAAAAATACTTGGGCGCTAAGCAAACTTATTTGTGCACGAAAAATTATTAAAAAAAAAATAGCAAAAGCTTAGTGATCACATTAACACAGCGGCATGGCCATGGCATCTGTCATAAATTATTAAGAAAATGAACTTATTTACATACCCTTACAATCGTTTCTTTTTTTTGCCTAACATTGCCTGACATCAAAATCAACTTTTTTCTCTTTTTGACCTTTTTAAAAGTTTTAATGCCACTTCCATTTTAGTTGGACTATGTGCGACACAATGACTTATATGACATTAAAAAAAATCATGAAAAACATTAACAGCATAAGCAAATATTTTAGTGGCGAGAAAGTTAAGTGTGCGAAATGCATGTCAATGTCAGCGCTGTAAACTGAAATTGCACAACAAATGTTTTGCATTTGCGAAAAGACAAGATATGAATCTTGTGCGCGCGCGCGCAAAAGTCAGAAACAAGTGTAAAACAAAAAACAAAAAAATATAAAAATAAGTGCACATTTCAAAATCAACTGAAATGAAAAGTAAGCAAGACTCTATTTAAATATGATAGGTAAGGAAAAAAATTCTAGTCGATAATGTGGAGCGTTTTCCGTGAGTTATTGATAAGTGGCCTTACTCGAGTGTTTAATTAGGCAATTTAGGGGCAATAAGTGCCACTTAAAAGCAATTAAAAGTGATGTTAATATAAATTAATGTTTATGCGAACATTTAATTTGCATTTAGTAAGATTTAGCAACTCAGAACATAATTTAAGTAGCCAAAAAGGCTACCTAACTTAAAGCGGCAGTGTATATTTCAGTTAAAAATAGCAATGGAGAACTTATTTCGTGTTTCTCATTATTTCAGCTGACATTTGTTCGCTTTTTTTTTTTCATTTTAGATATCTATTGCTTTTATTTCCATGCGTCAATAAACTTAAAAAACAAGGCTTTCTATTTAAGTTAGTCAGTACGCGTTGCTTTAACAATCGAAAGACTTTAGTAACGAACCTGCTTTTGCGAGTGCTACGTTAAATATGTATGAGTGTGTATTAGGTACGCTGAATACACATGAGCGAAAACAATGAACATCTACATTTTCGAAATACAATTAAAAATAGTTCTTAAATTATGACTTTCAACATAAAAAAGAAAATATTGAATACCAGCCGATATTTAATTATATATTCAGTTTTTGGGCGCTCAAGGATTTAATAAATTGTACTTTGTTAGGTGTATAAGGGTAGGAATTTTTCAGCATGGTTTGTTAACTGGAGCTCACCAACCTCAGTCAGAAATTAATGGTTAATTAAAAAATAAAAAAGCACTTTTCTGTATACTTATCCGGTGATTTTTTAATAAAATATGCGCACTGTTGGCATAATTATTGTTATAATCGAATTCATATGAATGATGGAGATGTCATGAGTTACATTTCTTTAAGCCTCGTTTCACCTCAAAATTAGCCTCGTTGAAATAAGAATACGGCTTTTCGCATCATAAAATTTTGTGGGTAATTTTGTTTTCGTGTTATTATTGTTATCTTGAAACTCAGCAAATGTTTGGTTATTAGTATAGAATTAGAAGTTTTACTAACAATATGTTTTATCATATTAACATATTTTAAATTTGTGTTAACTATAGTCAATTTAAATAAATGAAGATACAAGCCTAACTATGAACTTATGTATGTGTCAGTTTTTATCAATTTTTTCGTATATTTTTCCCATTTCACACCTTAATTTTTTTAGTGGGTGACTGGTAGCTATTTGCTATCTGCAATTTAAAAGCAAGCAATTTCCATGAATTTCTCACACCTTTCAAAAATGCATACTCGTATTTGTACAGCATGTCCAGCTCACAAACTTTACGAGCGCGTATGCAGTTTCACAAATCAAATTTACTATTCGTACGAATCATAAGATATGCACACGAAAACACAAATCAGTGCCACAAACAACAATGTGATCAGTGCACGATCATGCATTATTTATTTAAAAAACACATCTACACATGTTGGCTACCAAGAAAATGTACGATTTTATTGCGATTCATTTTCAACAAAATTTTTTTTATTTTTTCGCTTTTGTGTTTTCCCGATTTAGTTTAAATTTTAAGGCTTATTTGAAATCATTCAATTTCATTCTACTTAATTTCACTTTGCTTATTTACATAGTTTTCAATTTGAAAAGTCCAAAATTAGCGAAGCGGTAGAAAATTCCAAACTCAAATTCGCGTTAGCGCCACACGAAAGAAGAAATCAAAAAAATCGAATAAAGTTGCCATAAAGTTCATAAAAAAAATGTCACCTCGTTTGCTGCAAGTGTTGGTGGAAGTGTTTTTTTGCCACCAGCGCAACTTGCAGCGTGTATGGTTGGCGTGCCACAAATTTCTGGGTGCGTTCAAATGAGTAATGGCCGCCGCTGCTCGCACGCATGCGTAACATGCGTTGAACGCTACAAATAGTGCTGTTGTTACATGTTGGCATTTCCATGCATTTGGCTTACATTGAAGTGCACTCAAGTAACTAAATAGTTTTGTAACAGAGTATTTGATTGTTACTGAAATGGATGGATGTAGATTAAGGTGGACGTGTATTTCGTAATATTTTGTTCTTGATAAATTCAGAATATTGTAAACAGAAGTGCAATTTAGATGCTTAAGAGTGTTTTATTAGTAAATTGTTTTAAGTAGTACCATTTTAAAAATATAATATTCCTAATTTATGTAAATACTTTTCATTCTTGAGTATCATTTTAATTACTTATACGAAATATCTATCAGTTCAGCGTTATAAGTATTCTATTGTTTTATTTTTTTTATGATCCGAATTTAGTTGTGTTATATATTTTTTTTTTTACATTTTTCATAGTCCTTATTTGGTGCGCAATCAACATGCATTTACGCTTGCGACATTATCCAATTGATCTTTGTTATGTTCGCATTCTAATTGAGTCCCGCTGATTTGTTAGCATGGCTTGAAAAATTGTGCAAAAATGAGAACACTCCAATGCCTGAAGCATTGTATGAGCAAGCCTATAGAACATGCAACATAGGCTGACAATTAAAAAGGGTGCAGCCGCTAAAGGAATTTAAAAACAAAATAGTCACAGGCACTCATACACACACAGCTTCTGCGCAAGTCTCAATTTTGTATACTATAAGAGTACAAACTTTGTTTCGGCATCAATACTAAAAGCAGCTTCAGCTACAGTCATTTAGTCAGCTTTAACTGTAGCCAACAACTCAGCACTTACTCACTTTTTAATCAATCTAAGTCGCAGCCTCAACAACAATTGTCACTGTTATCGCCTTAGAAGTTTTAATTTCATGTCGTTTGATTCAGTAAGTGCATAAATTAGCCACCTCAAAATAAAGTCAAACAAACACAACAAGATTTTGGCCAGCAACAAAGTAGAAATCATCAACCAAAAAAGCCTACACATTCGTACTATTGTGCCGCCCGCCCCTCATTGCCAGGTGTTGAAATCGCTGTTCAAGTTCAACACAACGAATAATCGTGCCGGGCCGCCTATTTGGCAGTCTGATTTTTTTCGGGGTGCGTCTCAATGACTGTTGGCAAGCGTTATAAGATTTTAATGGAATATTTAAAATTTGCATCTCAGATACAATTAATAGCTACATCGATTACGTGTACTCACAAGCACTCCACTGCGCACCGTCGTACAAACGCCAACGAGCGCGCTCCACCGCAGGCAGGAAGGTGTCATTGGCACTACACGATATTTGCATTTAATTAGCTTAAAAAAAATTGAAACAGCTGCTTTCTAATTAAGCGCAACTCAGTGTTCTCTGCTAAACGCTGCAATTCCCAGTAGCGAGTATGCAAATTTTGACGATAAATTTGACACAAAATGTTACTGTGTATAACAAAAATTGAAGGCAAGCGAACGTCTATGACATCGCACTTGTTTTATTATTTGTATTAAAAGGTCAACATAAATCATCATCAATATGTTTCATGTAATTAATTTAGCGTGACGAGCACTTATTTGTATCACCTTTTCAAAAGTAAAAAGTTATTGCGACCAAAATTTATTATATAAAACTGAGAAAAATAAATAAAAAATTATAAACAATAATCGTTTCATATTCTTGGAAATAATTCAAGGTTCCGATCTTCTGAACTAAATTAATAAAAAATAACTTAAAAAAAATAATAATAATTTTACATGGGTATTTTTTCTCTTCGATTGTACTAATAGAAATCTGTCTTTTCATGGTTATATTTATGTAGTATTTATATAAGCAATCATTGCTAATTTAGAAGAAAACTTAAAATTTACGCTGCAAATGTGTACAGATCTTTTTAATTTTTATATGCGAGTTTAACTTTTTCTTATAATAATTTGGCGCTTACACTAAATAGCTCAGTGTTTGGCCGAGCTTCTCTTACAGATGTTTTTTATGAGAAGCTTTTTCATGGCAATACCCTCGGAGGGTTTTCATTGCCTGCCTGTCTATGATTAACATTTTACTTGCCCTGGCTGAGATTCGAACCTCAAGTTATAACACGCACCGCTATCCACTCGGCCACAGCGGCCGCACAACTTTTTCTAATGTTAACCATTTACGTAAATACGATGATTGAGAATACTTCGCCTCGAGCGCCACCTACCGAATACTTTCAATCAGTGCTCGAGCTTTACGACAAACATATCATTTGAATTCAAGCGCAATACTCAGTGATCTTCTACTAAATCGCTAGATTAAAATTAATGAAATATTTTCTATATGCTTAAACAGGTAAAAATGGAGTCGAGTTACTTCTACATAGATATCATAATTGAGGTCCTATTCGGCTCATAGGTATTCGAACAACATTTTGGTAATTGAAAAATGTAGCCGCTAGGTGGCGCTTTATATTTGTTAAAATTATCTACTAATAAAATTTAAATGTGAAATTTAGCGGTTAATGTCATTTATTATAAAGTTAAGCAATAATTGGAGTATTAAAAAAAAGGTTAATGTATACCTTAACAGCAGGAAAGCTTAAATATGGCAGACTCGCTCCTCAAAATAATTATGTATGGGCATATTAAAATTAGATTTTAATTTATATAGTATATTACTGAGAAAATAATCTGGTCATACCATACTCGATTTGGCGCTATAATAATTTTTGTTTACTTCAAAAATTATTTCAAGCAAATATTCCATATTAACAAAGGAATTTATTTGAAGTATTTGATATTTAAATTTAAAATTATTTAGACTAAACAAAATCATCGATATGGTTTGAATAGTATTTTACTATACAAATGAGCAACGCAATTTCGAGCTAGACAAGAGAAAAGCGCTAAGTCTAGATAATTATTGTGCTCAGAGTTAAGCAAATATGTATGTTTATGTAAAAATAAATTTAAATACCTGAAGCCATGATCGCTAAACTGACCAACGAACCAAGGAATTTTGCGGAAAAAAATTTTATTCTACATTTTGTTTAAAAAAATAAAAATTTGATTGAAAGTTGTACCGCAATTAAATACACTACATAAGTTGACATATGAAGTTTCCTGAATATTGGCTCAATATAAACAAGTACGTACATACATATAAAAACGAATAAATATGCTTGCTACTTTTCACTTGTGTATCACATTTATATACTTCACTTCATTTCCAGAAAAATTATATATGGTTAAACAAAAAAGGTGTGTCTGTATGTACATTTACATTGCTGAATATTTAAATCCACAAAGTTCATTTCCCACGTTAAAGTGAAGAAGACACAGCAACTGACTACACTGAGTAGTAGCATTTTCACATTTGACGTGTTAGAAGGTTAGCCTCAAACGTCAATTACATTGGCCTATCACGATTGTTTGTAGCATGACTGTTGTAGTTGGCTACCAAGGAAAGGAGACGCATATATATTTACATACATTCGTTTATAAATCAACTAAAAAACAAAAAAAATTTTATACAAGTCTATTTAAAACTTAGAACTGACTTGCATTAATTAATGAAGTAAAAATTTTTTTTTCTAATTGTCGATGACAAATTTTAAATATTCATCAATGGTGTTAAATAATCTCAAAGGTCTTTTTTCATAGAGTTTATTATCAGTTGTTATAAAGATCCGAAAATAAATATTTTAATATTATAAGTTTTTGTTATGATTTTAATGATTTATAATTGACAATTTTCAAATAAAAATTTAACTAATTATTAATGGGAAGTAACAGTTTCTAAATCAAATAAATTCTTAAAGTTCTGAAAATATTAAGCACAATTCTCAAGGATAAAGAATTAATTTCGAAGAAATTGTACCTGATAAATTGAAAAAGCAAGACTTCGGAAAACATGGCAAGACTTTTCCATCTCCAGTGCCTTAAATACTGTTTTTTGCTTTGGTATTTTATTTTGTGGCACTACTAGATATTGGAAGAAAGCTATGCCGTTGCTTTATTTTTTTCCAGTACATAGTCATCTTTTTTTTATTTCTTTATTTAAATTAACTTAGTCTACAGATGTAATTGTTCTTACGGACTATGGCTTATTATAATAGTTTATTACATGTATGTATGTACAATATACGAGTATGTAAATTATTTAGAAATTTCGAATTTCCGACTGTTAAAGCTTGCAGACAAGTAATTACCGCCTTGAATAGTAAGATGCATACCATTAAGGGTAGCAATGTTGACGCCTGTAGGGACGTCAGTTAAGCACCAGGAAGGGTACGTATATTGTCGCCAGTGGGTGCGGCTTAAGAGGTATCGATAGGAATACCGCTGATGGTGGTGCCTGTGCGGACACTATAAGTCTAATTATTTTATTTATTCAAATTCTTCTACATTCAGTCTACAAATTTAGTTTCTTACAGACTACTAACGGCTCTAGTTGAATATTGTGAACAAATTACTTTCAAATTTATCCATACTTAAGTTAAAATCAATAACACAACAATATGAATTGCATAATTCAATGCATCTAGCAATTGGTTCATTTCGTAATTCGTAGAATGCAACTCACCAACCAACAGCCTATTGTTTTTTAAGTTACGTGATGGATCATATAAGATGAGCAAATTTGTTAAGTCAGCGCAATTTATAAACCCATTTCATTCAAAAATATCAAAGCTTAACTTTTGACAATATCTTAAGTGATTATTTGAGATTTTTTTTAAATTTTGCTTTTTACACATTTTTACGAAAAAAGGCATTTTTTTTGTAAATTTAACTTTCATTAGTGTTTTGGACAGCTTAATTTCATTGCTGCAACAAAATGTTTTTCATTTTACATTTTCTATCATTAAAAGTTTTAAGTTGTGACTGACTTGCTTTACCGATTTACTAATTGCTTTAATTTTAACTCAAACTAAAATACAGCATGTGTGGGCTTAATTCTCACTAATCTTTTTTTTTTTTTGCTTTTTTACGTAAGCCATTTGTTCATTCGTTTCTTTTAAAAGTTGCAAACAACTTCTTTCGTACACTTGAGTTGGTGGTTAATTGATTAATTTGCTTTTCCTAATGTTATTCATATGTTTATGTAATTATGCTTGTGTCTGTCAAATTAAAAAGGCATAGTACAATAGCTGAAAGACCTTTGTCACTCCCTGTTGGCTCTCTTTAACATTCACAACATTTTACCATTTCCCCTTTCGGCAGTTAAAAAAATATCGACAAAGATAATTAGTTTTCACTGTGAAACATTCATTTACAACTCTTGACCTCTTAATGTCATTTCTTTCAAATATTTTTTAAATAGTAAAGAAAATGTGTTCCTTTATTTAAAGTTTTTGCTATAATGAATTGAAATATTTCAACATTGTTCATCTTAAGTTCATTAAGCCACCAGCCTCGCAGGGTTCAATTTTTGCTTCACATGCCGTGAAAAAATGTAATGATGTAATGTTGGGTAATTGAGTCGTAATTTGTCTACATAAATGTACAATAATATGTTAATTTTAGTTGTTGTCTACACCTAATTTTCGCAAAAGTTATATCATTTCCAAATAAGAAATTCACATGATTGTCCATTTCGCTGCTTTGTATTTTGTTGAGCTACATTAACATATTGAGTTCAGTTTTATTTTGAATATTGCAACAACAACAAATGGTTGTGAATATTTGGCTAATCATTTCGGTTTTTTATTTTCTATTTTAGTTTTTTTTTTCTGCTTTTATAAACGATACTTATTGCAGAAACAGAGGAAGTACACATACATAACTTCATAACAAAGCTTGTGTAAGCAAATAGGAATTTTTAATGATACACATTTTTGATTATTCAACTTAATAAGTTAATTTTTAACAAAGCACACAATCGAAATACCAAATCATTTCAATCACGTGCTATGCTCTAAAAAAATAAGTAGTATAAGTACAGTTTTTGCCTTTTTTGCTTTTTGTCATTTTGATTTTCTTTTGTTACGAAGTTCAGTTGATAGTGCAACTGAGATTACGAGTTAGGAAGAAGTTTTGCAAAATCAGAAGTAAATACTTATCGAATCCATACGGCTGAGAAAAGGTCTGAGTAATCACAATTATTGAATTATGGACATTTTGTACGACTTACCCAAGGAACGGAACTTTGTTAGGAATCATCGTGATTTTCAACATAAGAAGCTTACAAGTTATCAAATTATATGCAAGTGAATGGCCGAGCCTTGCGGGAGAGTTGAAAAAGGAAACAAGACGCATTTCTCGAGAGAAGAAGAGAAATGCCGAAATGCGTGAGTGGGAAGAAATGCTGGCAGGCAGAAAAGCGCTCGAAAATTCTTACAGAAAGTACGACGGCTAACAGAAGGTTTTAAGACCGGGGCGAAATCCTGTAAGAACGACAAGGGCGACCTGGTGACTGACTTTCAGAATATACTTAGTGTATGGAGGAACTACTTCTCCACACTACTTAGTGGTAGTGGCAGAGACCACCTTGGAGAAGGAGATCCCGAATTGATTGGGGTCAATGACGACAGAATTAATGTTCTGTTATCCGACTGCGAAGAAATTCGTATAGCAATAACACGGCTAAGGACAACAAAGCGCCCGGAGCTGCCTTCTCCAAACTGGATTGAGAAGCAAAGCGAATGAGTCTGGAGGTGAACGAGTGCAAGACGAAGTATCTCTTGTCATAAAATATACAGTCGGCAGTCACGTAAGGGATCAAACATCACTGTTGGCAGTTATAACTTTGAAAAATACAGGACCTCGAAATCCAAAGGAGGAGCACTCTGTCCTATTGTATGGCGCAGATGCATGGACGATTGAAATATATGATGAGAAGGCTCTAGGAGTGTTCGAGAGAAAGATTCGCCGAAAGATTTATGGGCCTCTACGCCTTTGCGATGACGAATACCGTAGAAGATGGAATGAGGAGCTGTACGAGCTTTATAACGACATAGATATAGTGGAGCGAATTAAGATCCAGCGGCTTCGCTGGCTAGGTCAAGCCGTTTGAATGGATGAAAACGCTCCAGCTCTAAAAGTATTCGACGCGTTACCCGCCGGTGGTAGCAGAGGAAAATAGAGGCCTCGTTTGCGTTGAAAAGACCAGGCGGTAAGGGATTTGGGTACGCTTGGTATATCCAACTGGCTCCAGTTAGCGAAAGGGAGAAATAACTGGCGGTTATCGAGCCAATGAAAGAAGAAGGGTGTGCGTTTGTATTATAGTTTTTCAACTTTTTAATGTATGCAAATTAGCTCAGATTTTTTCAATATCACTAATAATATCGATAACAATAATTTTATTCTTCTATTACTCATTATACATAATTTTTTATATGTGTACATACATATGACCTCTAAGTTTAAAAAAAATTTAAATAAAATTATTCGGTAAATACAAAAAGTTTAAATGTCCAACAAAAGAAAGAAGCGCACATATTTTCATTGAACTATCAATTTTGGTTTTTTGTAATTAGTTCAAGAGAAATATAAGACAAATTTTAGTGTTTAACTTTCAACTTAAAGTTTCTATTATGGTGAAATGCTAATGCTTGTTATTGATCGAAAGAGAATTCGAAAGTAAAACACAATAAAGTTTTAACTGCCATTTTCGATTGTCAAAATATCGGTAGCTAAATAAAAACATATTGCTATAATCAAATCAAAATAGATCAAGATATTTCCTTTTGATTTCTTGAATTTACAATTCGAAAATTGCAATTTCACTTCCATACCTGCTCTGGCAAAGCTCTTTTTTTAATAATTGGCAAATATATTTTTAAGGAAACAGATTTTCAAAAATAAATTATTAAATTAAGAATTAATAGTTCATTTCTAAGCGTGATAGCAAGCAAAATTGAGGCAATATTGAATTCAGGCTTGTTTGTATACAAATGAATTTACAAAGCTCAATATCACGACACACATATTGACATATGTACATGTATATATACATACATACATATATACAAGCAACAAAGTACATTTAAATGGCCAAATAAATCAATGAAATTGAAAATGCCATTAAATGTCACTCGAGTTTCGAACAAAACTAAGAACAACATAAATGTGGCACAAAAAAGTGGTTTATAGGAAACAAATAAAAAATCAAACAGCAAATACGAAATGCTTTAGTACATGCATATTTATAAAAATCTTTGTGGCCATTGGCACAGTAACCCAAACGAAAAAAAAAAAATTAACTGTACAATAGAGCGCCAAATATAGTAGTAAACGTTTGACAACAAAACACATAAAATAAATAGAGCACAAATAGAAGAAAAGCACAACTTAATGTTTGCTATTATATTCGTGCATACATACATATTTATTTATTGCCATCTATAGTAAGCGACAAGCGAGCTGTCTTTTAATTAAACGCTTGTTCGCAGATTGCTGATCGCTGCCAAAAAGCGATTACTTTCATTTTTTTCTTAAGTTAGCCTTAATACGCTCGCGTTCCAGTGTGCATATAATTATATGCTTAGCAAAGACTGCAAATTGTCATAAAATATATACACACACACACACATACAAACGCAATCACACAATTTATGACAAACTGCACGCGCTTAACACAATTTTCGAGCGGGCACATTTGAAGTTGCACGGAATGCAAATATACGCTTTAGACAAGATCGATAAAAGAGATTTTTGTCCGATAAGTCGCGACCAAAACGTAAATGCTTTAACTCTAATATTACGCACTGTTTGTAGTTAAACGATTAATGTGACGGAAGTTTTTTGCAATATTCATAAGTTTGTATAAAACTAGAAATATAGTAATAAAAACAGCGGATTTTCCTATACAACAGATTTTCCTGTACGACTTGTACTTATGTATGTATGTATGTTAATGCATTTGTGCGATAATTGTGTTATTTATGAGCTGATCGCATGAAAATGCGTAATTCGAGTTGTTTCGGCCTAAAGGGGTATAAATATGTGACGGTATGGATTTTGATATATCGTACTTTCGCATTTCAGTACCAAATGGAGTTAAATAACTTGCAAAAATTTTTTGATGAAAAATTGTAGCAGATTCTCATCAGTTTTTTATTTTTAAAACATATTTGAAAACCTTTAATACTATTAAGAATAATACTAAGCCTGGAGCTATGGCTGAAATAAATTATTAGAATAAAAAAAAATTATTTTAATACATTCTCAATCAAGTTTAAGATACAGCAATTTTCCGTTGAAGATATGGCGATTTTGTGTTAGTATAATACTTAGTGTTGAGTTCGATTATGCAAAAGCCA
Source organism: Philophylla caesio (assembly GCA_963971545.1). NCBI lineage: Eukaryota > Metazoa > Arthropoda > Insecta > Diptera > Tephritidae > Philophylla > Philophylla caesio. Next base: position 97,687,221 of record OZ020609.1, on the reverse strand, counting down.
AATATTTAGTACATGTTTGTAAACTATGTATAGTTAATGATTACGTGCATACTAGGAATAATGATTGGTTTCCACACAAGAGTTAATAACAAACGTCATTTGCTTTCGCTCGTTGTTTTTCGGCTCGCTGACTCATTCGCCCTGTCATTTGGTTAATTCGCACTTTTTCTGTACAAAAAGCCCTTTTCAAGTAAAAGTAATGTAAAAACCTTTCAATAAAAAGAAAGTCTCGCCTTTTTTATTTGGTAACCCCGCATTCGCTCACGTTTGGATTACCCGCATCATCTTGCTAAGAAAACCCGCAACACTTAGTTTTCATTAGATCAAAAGTGAAGCTAAAGTCAATCATGCAGTGAGTCATAGGATGTTGCAGTGCAATCTTCTTTGTTTTAATAACTTATCAAAACTGATGTTAGTGTGCCTCTACAAATGAATGTTAAGGAATAGTTTCAAAGCTGTTTCAAGACCATTTACTGACCACACCTTTTCCAACAGTATTTCAGAAAAACCCGATTGTATTTTAGAACAACACAAACGTATTTCAGGAAAACACAAATGTATTGCAGAAAAGGAGAAATGGAGAAATATGCTGAAATACATTTGGTCTATTCTGAAAAACATTTCTGTTTTTTCTGGAATAGGTTTTTGGAAATACATTTAAGTTTTTCTAAATTTCATTTTGCCATTTCACCTTCGGGATTAGTTCGGGATCATTTCGGGACTGTTTCGGGATTTGTTAAAGGCTTTTCAATGACCATTTCGACACTTTCGGAATAATTTCAGCACTATTAATAGACTGTATCGGAACTAGTTAACGACTATTTCAAGAGCATCATGGCACTAGTTCTGAACTATTTCATGAAAATTTTAAAACTAGTTTGAGCTCTTTTTCGGATCGTTTCAGCAACTTATCATGACAGCTTTTTTTTATTATTTTGGAACGAACTGTTCTGAATAAATTTAAAAAAAAATTGTATTTAAAAGTTTACTAAAATTTTTAAAATATAAAAAAATTTAGGTTAGCAATAGAAAAGTAAAGTGCCGAAATTTGTCAAAAAAAAACAAAAATAATGAACGCGTTTTTCCGAACAAATTGTCTTTAAACTTGTGATATTTTGGAAAATTTATGTAAATCTTCTACATAGAATTTAATTATAAAATATTAAGATTTAAAATTCGGAATGGCAGTCATACATTCATATGTATGTATGTACCTGCATACGAGAAAAAATCTCATATAATTAAAGAGCATTTTAAATAAACAGCATTGGAAAAAAATTACCAGTAGTTCGTGGCATTTTTGTGAAAAAAAAATAAATGATCATCTAAATGTGTATATTTAAAATGCTACATTTTGAAAAAATTTCGTTCTTATTTCATGTTCAATAAGCAGTTTAGGACGTAATAAATGAAACGGCAATAAATTGAATCCAATAATTTGTACTCAAATTGTTACTACCAGTAAAATGTGATTAATGTCTCACAAGTGTTTTCTACTTTTCGTCTTATTGCTACACTTATACAATCATTATATTTTCCACAAAAGTGCTCAATACGCATACGAGTAAATTCCCTGCTGAGCTTATTACAAAATAAGACAAGTTTTTCAGGCCAAATTTCGCCATTTTTTATCAAATGACGGTGATCATGTCATGCATTTAATGAATGTATGTATATATTTTATTGATTAATTAATATTTTTTTGAGATCTGAACGTGAACTGAGCATTAGCACATTTTATAAATTTCAAATTGATTACAACAAAAGAAAGTTGAGAAAATGGAACTTGTATGAATTTCATGAAAAGAAATAAGAAAGCAATTAGTGTTAGAATGTCGCACAAGCAGTACCGTTTCAAGTCGGTCCTCAGCTATGCCAACTGCACTGCGACAAACTGGTCGAATGAAAGACTTAAGCAACGAACCTGTTCCGAATTTCACTTTCTGATGCAGAATTTAGCTGACAGAACTAGTTTTCTGCATTTTTCATGTGAACCACATTTGCTTTGAGCTTTTATTTTTTCTGAATGTGTAAATTTATTTATTACTTTCATTCGCAATAAACTGTAACATGCATAATTAGGTACTGTAATGTAAATGAATAAACAAAATTGAGACAAGTAGACAGTCGTGCAAATTTTTTTTGTGTGTGCTACTTTTGCTGTGATTTTTGTTTTCTTTTTAATTTTGCTACGCAAATTTCAGCGTATGACGCAATAGAGGCTGCAACCACTATTGCTGTGATTAGTAGCAACACCACGCTCCTCGCTGAGGTGAACGCATGTGAGCGCACTAGAAGTGTTTTGCAATCTCCCAACTCCGACGTCCAGGCACCCAAGCTATTGGCGATTGGTCGAGTAACGGCCGCTTTCAGGTCGCTAACGATATGCGCACTTTTCGCCATAAACTTGATCAATTTTCGGCCACAAATTAAAATGCGAGCAATTACAAGCGTGCAGGCGACTTAGGACATGCTGCAACAACAGCACAACAGCAGCGCGTTCGCAACGGCCAGCAAATGTGGTCTAAGCTACCAAATATCCATTTGTGCGGCATGTAATCGCATTGGCTGCAGGCAATACGCACTAGAAATTCGCAAAGTAAAAAATGGAAAAATCACATCAAACGCTTTCAAGCTGCTGCGTTGTAACGGCGCGCACAAATTACTCCCATCAATTTTGCGTGTAAATTCAACGCTTTGGCAAATTAAAAAAGCTAAACAAGAATTTGAACACTATTAAGGAGGAGCACTTAGTAGTTTGCGGTTCGCCTGGGAGCAGCCGTTGCCGGTTCATACGTCATTTGTTTGTTTGTATGTGGCCACATATGTACATACGTATGTCTGTATGTATCTAATTTTTAGTTTCTTTGTGGAATTATTGTTGACTTGAATGGAGTAGATAACCACCGATTTTGGCTAAAGGCAGACACAATGTCGCTCAACGTTAGGCGATTCAATAACTATGACAATGATGCGCGCAATATACTGCCATTCAGGTGTACAGGGTGTTGTTTTTTTTTTGTGCTAGAAATAATTAATAAATATAAATTTTCAGACTCTTAGCTATTGTAAGAAACTTATAAATTTTGAATATAAAATGTAATATTACACATACATTATTACTAAAAAATAGTACTAAAAGATAGTACTAAAACAAAATTTTAGTTACATATTGTACTAATATACATCTAAAACTTAATTATTAAATTTAAAATAGAAAATGTAATGCTTTTTTGTAATAACTTCCTTAACATAAGTTTAGTTAAATTTTTTTCAAAACCTGGATATGTTGTTACAAATATGTACTAAACTTAAGTACTAAAAATGTATAAAATATTCAGACTATTAGCTATTGTAAGAAATTATATATGTATATGTGATGTTTTCTTTGTAATAACTTCTTTCTCATATATTTGTATTAAAGAAATAATACTAAAAACTAGTACTTATCTACTGATATACATATCTATGTACTAAAATTTAAGTACTTAAAATAAATATTAAAATTTAATTTTATTATTTCTGAAATTTTCTTTTAATGAATTTTAAATTACCACTTATAAAATTTGGCAATAAAAAATTTATTGTAACCTAACGTTAAGGAAATGTGTAAATAATAGCAATTAACCGTTTCTGAGATTTTAGAGTAACAAATTTATAATTTGGAAGCTTGTTATAATGAACAAGAAAGTTCACGAATGAAAAATCAATAATTAATTTCATTACAACAAAAAAACTTTAATTTTTATTTTATAGATTTTTCATCGTAATAAAATCAAAATTATATCAAATTACGACAAGTCCTTGGTAATAGCTACTGATATAAAAAGAAAATTATTTTAAAAAAAGTATTTTCAAACTGAAAATAAAATCTTTATTAAATATGTGCATGCCAATTATCGTATTCGTTAAATATTATTTTTGATGCTAAGAAAATGTTCTAAATATTCTATATAAAAACTTTAGTACTCATTGGCTTATCTTATTAGAAGTTATTTATATATCTTCTATTCTTAAAAGAAATGTGGCGAAAAAAATATAATAATCGAATTTAGTACTAATTTTTCAATCTACATATTTACTTTGATCTAAAATTTTACAAACAATGAAATGGAAATAAATGTTTGTCTTAAAAATATAATATATCAAAGTAATATAAAAATTAGTACTAAGAATTTTTTAGAAACAGTTGGAAAATTTGCTGTTGAGAAACATGTATTATAAATGTTTAATATTTTTGATTTAAATTCAGAGCGGCAAATACTTTATTACAAGTGAATATAAAACAACTAATATTTATATATTACATTTCGTTCCTGCACAGCACCCTTTATTTACACACTGTATTTAAATGCACACAAACTTATTATTTTTCTAATCTTCAAACTTGAAGCAGGAGTATTTGCACACACGATCGGACACACCTTCGTGCGATAAAAATATATTGGAGAGTAAATAAATATAAAAAAGACAAAAAAAAAGCTAAGCAACTATTTCTCGAGAGACAAACACGCGCAGACGCACAAGTAAACCATGCATGCGGGTACATACATATGTATATATATGTGTGTTTAAAAGATAAATATAACTGTATGATATATGGCTGCAGTTAGAGTCACGCCAGCGCCGTTATTGTGACCGTAATGCATTCATAAGTTACGGCTAACAAAACACTTTTTTGTTTTTTTTTATTTGTTTTTTTCTTATCTCGCCGACACCGCCAGCATTACGCAATTGGAAATGGCTTTTCATTTACAATTAGCAATTAACTATTTAAGTGCATTGCTACTATTTTAGATTTTTATTTGATTGGTTTTGCGAATTGAAAGTATTTCCGTTAGACACCACGCACATTATTGCAACTTTCTCTAAATTAAATTTGCACAATTAAAAGTTTTAGTTTTCTATGAATTTTTAATTCCTTTTTTCCTTTAACTGCATTGTACAATGTAACTTTTACATTTGGGATGTTGGTCACCCAAATCAAAGTAAATTAGTGAAATAAAAATTACTTAGCGTTAATTGTAAAATACATAAACTTCATGCATTAATTTAAACTAAGAAATATAAATGAACGTTAAAATCGCTAAAACTGTTTTAGAAAGGTTGCAAATTAAGTTGCAATTAAAAAAAGTTAATGGGAAAAGACATTTTCACAGTGGCCAAGAACTAAACCGTTGTGTGTATTTAAAATAAAGTTCCACATAACGTTAAAAACCATCACCGGTAGCATCTCAAGACCTTTCAATTCAAACCTCGCAAACTCGGAGCAGTTTAGAACTGCATGGTGAGAAAATGCTGCCTATTATTCTCCAAGCAGGAGTCGTAGAAAATACTTGACTTATCTATATCCAGAAGGTCTTAACGCCCAGATAAACCTATTTTATTAATTTTCAACCACACCAATCTCGTCCTACTCCGCTGGAATACAACAATATATTGAACACTTCCTCTCCAATAATTTAACTTTGACCTGACCCTTAACAGATTTCACTGGGCTTCACTATGCTCTGTCCCAAGCATTTTTACCGACTTAGTTCTCCTTTAGACAATTTGGTCAAAAAACTATCCAGTTGACTTTAAAGTTGATTTACATAAGTCCATTGGGAAACCGAAAGTAAGTCGCAAATATATCTCGAGGACTTGTATTTTGAATCAAACCTACATATCGATAACTACTTCTGATCGCTACGGACTAAATACACATGAAGCATAGAGTAAAGAAAGTTATATTGTAATGTAATTAATTAAATAATATTTATTATAAAAACTTAATGTCCTTCTCTTAGTTTAGTTCCAAAAATGCGTCAAAAGTTTAAACCGAAATGAAAACCCAACTTTGGGTAACGTTCCGGAAGGGAAAAATTATGCGTAGAACATTTTCGGCAGCATTTAAAAAAAAACATAAGTAAGGTACAAAATTATCAGAAACTTCCTGATGAGTTCGAAACAAGAATAGAAGCGAGAACGAAATCCCTTCGTGACAGAAAACATTTGGTTGTTGCCTTTTACCTAATGCTTCATAAGGGACATGAGCTGACACGGCATTTAAGCTGATAAAATATTTACTATGTCTTCTAACTAACCTCAATTAACCTATTTAAAAAGGCTGTCAATAAAAGCTTCATACGAGTGTTCGAAATGGCAGAAACCGTAAGCAGCGAATCGGCTCAAACCCATTGGCGTTCTATGCGTCACATTTTAAGTAATATTCGGTTTTATGCTAATTACTGCATTGTGAGAAGTTGAAGATTTTCGTTATTACTAAAATGTTAATCCTCTTAGTAAAATACTGGATACTAAATCAAAAGAGTTGATTAAAAATTGTTAAAAATATATATATTTTGTTCAATTTACAAGTCAATTTCGAACTAACAGTTCTCAGGCCACTCATTGATCTCGCATAAATCAGCTTATAAATATGTAAATAAGTCAATCTATCAATCAAGGAATTGCAACTAATGACAACCACATCATTGTCAAATAAATAAACATAAATTTTGTAATAAACTGAGCACTGCAACAAGAAATACCGCAAGCAGAAATGCAGTCAATTTGGAGGTGGTTAAACTGAAGAAACTATAAATTCGCCAAAGTGAATTGAGAGAGCGCATATCTATCGAAAACCAGCCACAAAATAAAAATGTTAAGCCATTTCAAGTAAAAAAAACCAACAAAAAAAAAATGCAGAACAAATAGCAAATACCGGTTCACTACGACCCACTGCATGCATACACGAAATGTGCGTTGAGCGGCGAAATAAATAAATCAAGGCATTTTTTTTTTTTACGCACTTTGACAGCGCGCGCATGCGCAAACTGCGCACACATTTGCATGCACTGGCACACACATATTTTACAAAATCTACTAAAGTAGTGCGTATTTATGTCGTTGCGTGTGTGCGTGTATGTTTGTCAAATGTTTTATAGCTGACAGGAAGTCGATTGACCTAATTTCGCACAAATCAATTTCATTCCTCCGCTTTAGATTACTAACTACAACTCGTTTTGCTTGACTAACTTTCAATTTTGCAAGCGCATGCGGCACTTTCAACTTTTTTGGAACGTCTTTTTTATTTAAATTTCGCTAATGAAGCACATGCATATGTTTTTTGCATTAAGACATTTAAAGCTTTTGACAAACCAAATTTCCAACTGACTATTTTGCCCATTTTTCGCCAATCACGAAGACATTTAGCCGACATTCACACTTCCTACGCATTCGTGGCTGGCCAAGCAGCAGCCGAAAGGCAAATATTTCGCACCATACTCCGAATTTCGCAACAATCATCAGCGGCTACCATCTGTCATTATTATCAAATTTTTCGCATTGCCACTTCGCACAAAATTTCAAAAAAAAATACTCTCATTCAAATACTTGATCGCATTAGCATTAGTGCAAGCATATATATACTCGTACAAATATATGTATATGCAAGTCTATGTTGATATGTAGCTCATTTTATTATGTGCAGAGAAGTACTCGTGCAATTGTTGCAGTACAACTTTTCGAAATGCCAAATCAACTTGACGTAATCGCGGCGCAGACAGGCAACATGCCACCAATTTTTTTTTTTTGTTTATTTATTTTTATTTTTTTATTATTATTTGAGTGCTGACTAGCAGCGTCGGTGGCGAATCGGCGACAAAACTCGATAGCGCATTATGCAAGTTATTATGTGTTCATGATTCTATGGAGATCGGTTTGGTGACAGAGTGGCACAGTTTTGCAATAAATGCATTTGTGCATTTGTGAATTCGTGTCATAAACACAATGAAGCTGCTGCAGGGAGACAATTAAATCATTTACACATGTACAGGTTGGTTGTTGGATAGATATTGTTGTTGTTGGTATGCACCCGTTAAATATTTATTCAATTAATTGGGAAAAATCAAATGGTTGATATGCACAATTTTTAAACTCGGCTTACGGTTCATTTCTAAAAGGGGGGTACGATTCAACAGCCATTGATAAATGAAAAAATTATGAAAAATTAAGCAATGCAGTAAAAATGGTTGGCTTTGTGAAATTTAAAGATTTAAATTATAAATTTCGTCAAATTGTTATACATCTGTTCTGAACAATTTATCGTGCAGCTTTAAAAACACATATTTGGGTTGTTAAAAAGTTTATGGTAAACTTTTTTAAGTGAACAACCTTCTAAACATTTTCAAACAATACGAGACTATATATCGAAATTTTTGTTCATATACTTATGTATGTATGTATGTATGTATACATACGTATCTACAATGCTCGAATATCGGAAACGTTTTTTATATAGAAATATACTTTTTCAATTTAACACGTGTCATTTACGAATTTCTTTTATTATTATAAAATGGAGAAAATACTCACTTTATTTAGAAACATTTTTGTAAGTGAATTAATTTAAAAACAGTTAATTAATTTCAAAATTCAAAGATGTTTTTTTTTTTAATTTTAGGAGATTCAATAAAATAATAGAATGAATTTACATGTAATTATGTTCTGAATTAAATATGTTTATTTTACATGTGGGGAAAAATTATTAGTCAGAAAAAATTAAAATATCTAAGATACTAAATATTTCGTGGTAACTGGTATAATCCGGAAATCAAAATTTTGAAAAAATACGGAATATCAAACAATCATCAGTCATACACAATATTAGTGCAAAAGTGCAAGCTTTTAGCTTAAAACCTTTAAAAGAGATTAAACATATTTAAATATACCATCCTGGGAGCTACGAACTATATAACTTGATTTAGAAAAAATATTTGCCAAATTCGTACTTTTTATATGTGGGAACACATATAATAGCTTTTTGAATCGAGTTACCAGATATAAAGAAGTGCCCTAATAACTTAAAGAATTTCTAAATTTAGAAATTTCAAAATTATTATTTTTTCATTTTCGTAAGGTAAAAACATTTATGTATCTTTTCGTTATGACAACTTTTTAAACTTTTACCAAAAAATAACAATTTTTAATTTTTTTAAATTATATAATTCTCTTACATGTTAAATTTAATATTTATATACATAAATATATAAGTTTTCCCTTCAAATGCAGAGCACATTTCGATGACAAAAAAGGGTTTGAGTTTATAAGAATGAAATGTAGAGAAAATTTCATGACAAAAAGGCTTTTATATAATTTTAAAATTTTTTTAAGAAATTACCATTTAAAAAAATTATTAAAATTTAAAATAAATTTCTTTTTAAAAAATTATTGAAAAGATGGTGACGAATTACCAAGGATAATTTTTTAATACTTATATATGTATGTATGCCTGTACATACATATGTATGTATAAACTCCATCTCAAAAATATTTTTTATATAAATATATATGTACATATATATTCTTATATTTATTATATTTTAAATATATAATAAAATTTGTATGAAGGATTTTAAAGATTTCTGAGACTTTCAAGCCATTTTCCCTCTTAGACATTTTTTTTTCAGATATTTTGTAAATGCGAAAGAATTTTAGTAAGTCAAGAGTAAATTACTTTAAGAGGTAGCATATTATAAAATATACATATTTTGCAAAAATTTTTAATTTCATGTTCAAATCGACTAAGATCTACTATGGGCTCTCAATTAATAAATTAAGATTTCAATTTGTTACTTTGTTACATATAAAATTACCACGTAATTTGATACAGAAATTACGTCCACCATCATCAACACCCACAAAAGTGCCACTCAACACCTAATCAAGCACGCTTCAAAAGCTTGACTGCAAACACTTTTCAGTCATGCGCACATGCACACACCCTTCCATAAACGTAATTGCCATAGTTGTGAATAGCGTAGCAATTACTTAGTTTATGTGGCATTCGAATTGAATTTTCCAAAGCAAAATGGCAATGTGATAAATCTCAAAGTGTGGGTGGTGCGTGTTGAACAGCAACAAACACACACAAAAAAATATAAATAAATAAAATAAAAATCACACAAAAATTTATTAACAAAAGGTGTGTTGTAAATTTCGTGTATTCAAATTGTTTACGAGCTGTTACACCGGCACCGGCACCGGCAGCGGTATCGACTGTTTGGCTCTGTGCCTCTGTGGCTCTGCGGCTGACCGGCGTCCGACGACCGACGACTGTCTTATGGCGGCTCTTGTGTTATCAATGAATCAGCTGAGAGCTGTCAATTTATTTACATACCACATTACGAGTGTACATCTATGTAGATGTGTATGTGTTTTGCAGTGGCAGCGCGGTAGCTAAATGTGGCTGTGGTCACGGTAAATGATATTAATCACAACAATAAAATACTATGCGGCACAGGCAGCGCTCACGCGGATCCACATTCGCAGCCAGCAAGCCAAGCGGCCAGTAGCTAGCGTTTGTGACGCAGGTGCCGTTGCTGCTGGAGTTTTCAATTGGCTGTTGACTGCCTGTGTGAGTGCGGCGTGTGATTTCATATTGTGTGCTTTATTTTGTGAATTATGCTTTGAAATTTATGTTTGTACACAAATCTGTGCGCTTTTTCGCTCTCTTTTATCTTGGCACAAGCCGCCTTGGTGCAGTGGAAATACGAACACAAACGCCTACGAAAAGGCATTTGCACCCACGCCCACACCTGTTATTTATTTATTTTTTGTTATTTTTTTATACCTTTTTTTTCTCTACGTTCACCCACTCCTCTGTGTTGGAGATTTGTATTTACATTGTTTGTTTATTGTATGTATGGTGAGTTAATTAAGCCATTAACCATGCGATAAGCGTCAGTCCTGAGCTATGCGTTTACGGCATGAAAATTTATCGAAAAACGTTAGCTAAAACAACAAAATGACTGTGCAAATAAGAAACCGGGTGTCTATAAGTGTTACTAATTAGATAAATCACCAACGGAAAGTTTGCTGCTCAAATCTTTTGTTCGCTAATAATGGGTTGTATAATATTTATATAAAATCGCTAAGAAATTATATTAATTTTATGATGAGCTTTAAGCGTTAAAAATATTGCTTCAAAATGTTCGAAGACTATAAAACTACTTTGTCGATACTTCACAATACGGTTTATATCTAAACATTTCATTGAAGTACGTGCGGGTTTCAATTTCCGCAAAACAAACAATTACATTAAATATAGTATAAAAGCGAAAATGGAAACTGACGAGGAAATACTATACTATACTAATAACTTTTGTAAAGCACTTTTTATCTTTGCTTTTATCATTTTTCACATAAATTTGTTTGCCGGTATTAAGATCCATATCATTATGATATCAATACGATAATTGCTTTCACCGTGATTATCCCTTTGAATTGATTATAACTAAAAATAATGTAAACGATGTGGTCAAGTGTGCAGCGGTTCGTGCTATTCCATTTTATGCCGCTGAGTTTCGAGATCGAATCGCACTCAGAGCAATTAAAATGTAAGTAAAAAAAGAAGTTATTTTTAACACCGCCTTTCGCCTTTCGGCAGGCGACGGAGAACCTCTGAGGCTATTTATTATTTCACATTGTTTTAATATAAAAAAAAATAATCAAATATTTAAAAATAACACTTAGAGAAATAATTTGTGCAAAAAGAGTTTTCTTAATTAACATTCATAAAACTATATTATCTGTTTGAGATTTTCCGAAGTTTTAATTTAAAATATTCAAAAATAATTTAAGATACATGTTTCTTTAAGAAATTACTAAATAATTTCTCATTCTTCTTTCATTTGAAAAATAAAATATCCATACCCTGCAGGAATTGAAGATAATGTTGTAATAACCTTAAATTGCATTCAAAAACACTGGGGATGATTAAATTATGTATATTTTCATATAGCAATTATCTAATTTCTTTTGGCCATAATTTGGTTGAAGCTATTTTTTCACTAACTACAAGTAAACCAGTTATTAGATTACCCATAAAAAACCGGATCCATACCTACGTCCATATTTACCTATTTTATAGATTTTAACCTGCATACATTTATAAAGAAATATCTGCAAAATCCGAAAATTTCGCTTTCGCGTTCACTTTTTCCTTTTAATTTTATATTTGCAATCGATTGACAGTTGATTTACATATCATAAGTCATTGCCAACTATGTTGCCACATCTTTATTTTATGAAGTTTTTGGATTGTTATGCATGATTTTTCAGCTTACTAGTATTTAATTAATTTTTATGCGTTTGATGAAAATGGGCTATATTATTCGAAACTATCGCAAAGTGGTTATTTAAAAGTTAGTTAGATTTAGCAATTTATATTTTTTTGACTGCAGGGTATATACACGGTGAAAATATTTCTTAAGGTTTATTTTTTCGTTAATTTTTTTTAAATATGGGTCATAGTTCAACAAAAATTGCGTGAATAAATGTTTGACACTTAAAACTTAATTTATACAAATTGAATACAATAAATATAACGATTAATTTTGAACCTCAAAAAATATTGAAAATCCAGATTTATAGCCCAATCAACTTCAGTACATTAAAAGGAATTTTTGAAAAAGTTCAAATTAAGCACTGATTTTAACAATTATCATTAAATTTGGTTGAGTAAAAATGCAAAGAAGAGACTTTCGGTTGATTTCCCGCCTGAACGACGCGACAAGTTTTAGGATACCTTCTAAGCCAAGATGCAAACTTACTTGAAATTTGCGATCAAATCATCTGCAAATATCAGATTATCTGTAAATTGCAGTAATTCAGAGCTTTTTTTACAACTTTATTTATTCTTTAAGTGACGCTTTCCTCATTGGTGTCGTTCATAATGCATTTGTATATAAATTTAAGTATTTGGGTTTTGTTCTGAATGGGTAGCAGTCGAGGATGATTGACACTTGGGAGAGAGCAGAATGGCATAATTTTCTTTATATGGTTGTAGTTCACTGGAGCATAATTTTCTTTGTATGGTTGTAGTTCATTGAAGCAATGAACCTTAACATGGATAGGTCGAAGCGGGATGGGAGCTTCTGCTTCACGCAGAGCAAGTTAAACTCTGAGCCCGGAACCGCGTATGCTTAGCTCGAGACTTATCCGAGAGTGCTTGATTTCCATTTTGGTTGCACTGGCTTATTTTCCTGCAAGATTCTGGTTGCCGAGGCGGTAACAGGGTTGGGCGAAGAAGTATCTTAAGTTTGCCTACTTTGCCAGCGCTCTCGGTTTTTATGCGAATCATCTAATTTTACTTTTAAAGCTGTTTTGAGGATACTAAGGTGGAATCATATTATCACTTTCTCCTAAGCAAACCGCTTTTGAAAGACTAAGTTCCAAACATCTTTGCGCTCATTTCCTTAAAAACCTCTCCTTTAATAGAGTATAGATGCAATGGTTACCTAAATTAATTTGTTTTTTTGTGAAATTACCTGAAACTTTATTGGATTTTGCAACGAAATCAGTAAATTTTTCGCGAGAGTATTTCCAAGGCAATCATTTCAGTAATATTGTTACAACCAGTACTGAGAATGCCGTAAAAAAAATTTTGTTTTTCTAATTTAGAGAAGCGTCGAAGATGAAGTATTCAATCTCCATCTGTAAATTTTTTAAATCTAAAAATGAAAATGTCAAACGTTTAGTTCTTCGAAAACAAAGATGCTGTGTTAGTGCGCAGTACAAAATACTATGAAAAAACAAGCCTTTATGGCAAAGTCCATTTTACTTAATTGTAACTACTTTTTCTTCATACATTTAAAATGATTTCCTTGCTTCTAATTATATAGCATTTTCTAAACAATTCTATTAATCGCATTCACATCTTTAAGAAATGTGAATAAATAAGTTTTATTTTAAGCCAAGCCATTGTTTGCCGCCAACGATATCACGTTTTGCATTTATTTCTACATTAATTTTTTTTTTGTATTTACCAATGTTAGCAGTTAACCTTTTAACTCGAGCAAACTACTTTCCATAGAACGCGCCAGTGGGCAATTAGAGCAAAATCATAGCTGCAGCTTCACAATGAAATGTCGATATTATTAAATTCATTTATGTAAATAAATATTAAACGCACCACAAAAAGTTTGCTATTCATTGCCAACCAGCTGTCAATAATCACGCTGAAAAAAAAATAAACATACATACATATATATAAGTATTAATAACAACAATGAAATGGAAAATTGCACTTGCAAACTGTATGGCGCACGACAAAGTTGTCCACCTACCATTTAACAGTCGAATAACTATTTATGAAGGTGTTCTCTCACAGTCCAATGCAAGTTTATAATGCTGGCAATCCAGCCGGCCGGCACTTTACTTGGACATTTACCACATAATTTGCGCCAACACTCTCGGCATTATCCGCTAATGCGTTGTAATAGCCAGCATGAATGCGCAAATAATAGACAAACAGTTGCAATTTTGTATGCAAAATGTAAACAAATTGCAACACACACACACACACACACACACAATCGCAATTGCATACTTTGTATGGCCAATCTTGAGAATTGCGGGTTATAAGACGAACGCTTGCCTGCCTGTTTATATACTCAAAGTTTTAATTGAGTTTAATTTGTGGCAATTGTAATGGACATTTGTTAGGTAAAATAAAATATATATATGTACGTACATACAAACATACATTTATATTTATGCACTTTAATGGATAACAAACAAAATAACGCAGCTCAGTAGCTATACCAACTCACCGCTGTAAAGGCGTCACTTAATGGCATTTTCATTTATCACAAACTCCACGCCTGCGCCGTCTTTGGCCATTCAGCCAGCTAGCTAGTGCATTCATTATCTCTGGGATTAGTAAGCGGCGGCGTGCGATGTCTGAAACGCAGTTGCAAGAGTAATGCACCAACATCACCGACAACAATACATAATTATGGCAAATTAACGACAAAGACAAATCGTAAGCGTTGTAAGCAGTAACAATCAACGAATTCTCGAGCTGGCTGTCAAGGCGGACAAGCGGATCGTTTGGTCAAATGGTTGAATTGTTTTTTTTCGGTGTTTTTTTCCTCTTTCATTTGTTAGCTGGAATTGCAGACAAAAGCGGTGGAACGCTGCTGAAAGGTGACAAATCAGCTACCAAATATAGCGGAAAGCAAAGCGTGAAAAACCAAATCGTTAAGAATTGTCGTTTGTGTTGAGTGTGTAAGTTTGTATGACTGCACTAATTGGCTATCATTTTCTACAGATGTGTAAATATATCAAAGTACATACATATGTATGTGTGTACATATTTCGGAGATATTGCAATTTTATTTGCTTGGAGAGCTTACAAATTAAACATCCGAATACATTTTGTCTGCGCTATTTACCTGATTCGAGCAATTTTTGTTACACTTATTTTCCTTTGGACCTTGGGAAAAATGGGTTAAAACGATTTTTTTTTATCCATTATAAATAAAAACTAATTCTATGAGCAAATTTTTTTTTCAAAATTCAATATCTTCGATCAGAAAAAATGAAAATTTTTAAAACTTAAATCTTTTATTTTTGATCAAAAAATTAAAAGTAAATTTAAAACTGTTTTCTTTAATTGAAAAAAATATATGTATGTTAAGAACTAACAATTAGTTTTTGTTTTTGCTGTCAAATTATTTAACAATTTATTATCATCGCCAGCTTAACAATGGGAAATTTTAACAAAATTTGGTTAAAGAAAATAGTTTTAAAATATTTAAACAAGCATTGACGCCAAATCTTGTATCAGGTTTTAGTAAAGAAACTTTTATTTTAGGCATGGCTGGATGGCTTCATTGAAAAATATTTCTAAAAACTTTTCTGGCTTTGCATTGCTGTCGAAATTTATATTGAGAAGAGCCAACCCGTGCAAACTTTTTTGGAGCTCTGTTGCTTTGAACCTATTTTTGATTCGATGCAAAGAAGAAAAAATACTTTTCATTTCTATTGATCATTTTAGGATCGAATTGTATCTATATACCAATTGTAAGTGTTTTTTTTTTTAAGAATTGAGATAAAACTGTTACGATTTGCTTTTGAAACTTAAAACAATTTGTATCAGCGAAATAAAGCATCTTTTGTGGCTTATTTTTATAGTTCTTCATTCCTCAGTACCTATTGAACTTAGACTATAAATATTTCTTTAACTATATATTTATTATTATAAATTTGTATTCTAATGCTTACAATCTCATTTAAGAGTATTACTTTTATTGAAGTATCTCAATTTTCAATAAATAGCAAGACAATATGCGACGACCAATAGCGGTGTATTGACGACAAATTAATGTTCAATAAATTTTTATATTTTTTAATAAAAAAAAAATTTTTTTTAAAATAATAAACCATTTTTAGTTTCAAATTATAATAGTTTTTTGCATAATCTCCTATTTTGATTTTTCAGTTTTTCTTATGTTAAACAAAAAACTTTTATTTATTTATATATTTATTTGAGATATGTTGCTGCACATATACTCGTAACATATATGAGTGTTTTGATCTATAATAATACCTCAAAACATGCGAGTTACAAAATCTAAATATAAAACCTTATTCTAGTTCAGCGAAACGTAAAGTCTAAACTAACAAGTAAGGGGATTACTTTTAATCTAAAAACTTATAAAAAGAAAATAGTTTAATTGCAATCTAATTCACAGAATTAAGTTAATAGCTTTCTGTAGTTAACCTTAGATAAAGAGGAAGAGTTTATTCCAAAGACATCAACAAAAATACTCTTCTGGCATTGAAGTTATTGTTTTGCTCCGGGATAATGGACAAATTATAATATGAGTGACCATTATTTATGGTAACTTTTCTCCTAAATATTTTAGCTTAGCCTATTAATAGTATGTTCGCTGGCCTATAACTTTATTGAATATGACCAAAGCCAAGAATAAGTTAGAGTTGCAGCTAATCAAATCCGAATCACTTAAAGAATTTTACAGCCAACAAAATAATCGCTGCCATTGCCGACAGTTCGAAATGGTAAATCGTGTAATTAAATCAAGTCATTGAAGAAACTCAATGACAATGACAAAACTCAACTTCATAATTGCGCACGAGAAAATGCAGCACGCAACACGTGATTAGAACAACTACCTCAGTGCCGCAACGATGGCGTCGATTATTTATGGCGCAGTCTTTTTTATATACTCGTACATAATATACATACATACATATGTTTTGACTAGTCGATCGCATTGCAAGAAGTACTTCAGCATTTAAAGCGTTCATTAGGTGCATGCAATTATGTTTTATATTTTGTTAATTTAATTGACAGAAAAACTAGCTTTGCCTTAAATAATCCCAGCTCCATAAAGTAAAGAAAATTTTACGCGGCAAGTTGAATTTGTGTTTTAGTTTCGACTACAGAGTGGGCTGTTTTATCGAGTTATGGTGCTCACCAACTGCGTTTGAGCTGCACCTGTGAAGTATTTGTTTTGCTGTGGAATTTAATTAACGCAAAATTAATAGAAAAATTGCAGTGGGACAGACGAAAGACTTCAACAGCGACCTCGTTATTGGAAGATTTATATAACTCCGCAATTATTTTTAAAGCACTCAATTTTGTGGCATTTTAGAAACAAATAATCTTATTTTGACTTGCGTATATTATATTAGAAAATTTTAATTGGTTTTACCTTGTTAATTTTTACTCTTTCTCGCTTCTCTCCCATCCACGCAGATGACGACCGCAACATCGCCAATTCGCCACCTGATCGCAGCATCCCTGCTGTTAGCGCTTTTCACCGCGTACGCCAACGCCGATGGCTATCATTACGATCCACCCGCACGCCCTGTACCCGGCAGTAATACTGGCCACTACTTTGCGCCCATTCCAACAACGGCGCCATTACCACCAATACCAGTGCTGCCACCACTACCCACCGGTCGTCCTCTTCCACCAACCACACGCGCACAGGTTCAGACAATCGTACAAGTGCATCCATTTGCGCCACGACCCACCAAAACACCTCCGCCACAACAACGGCCTCCCACCTTCCGTCCGGGGCCATTCAACACTTTTGCCGGTAATTATCGCGAGCCCAGCTTTGAACTACGTCCTGGCTTCACAAGCGGCAATGTTGCAACGGCGCACCAACCGCAGAACCCACAACTAATCGGCTTAAATTATCCTTCAGCACCAGGCCATTTTGGGCTGCAACCACAACCGCTCCGTGTGCCATTTGGCAAGCAGCCTGTATTCAATTATGCCACCGCACCTGATAGCGATTTCTATGTAGTAAATGGTCGTCAGTTGAAGCAGTACGCAGTGGTGGAGTTCGTCGACAACGATATTTCACAGGACACCAAGCCATTCCTCTCGCAAGCCTTTGTTAATAATTATCGCGCGCAAGTGGGCGCCTCGGGCACTGGCGCTATTGCGCCACTACCCTCCGCCATGCAAGCACAGTCGACGGCCAACGCGATTTTGCGCGAGCAGCAGCTACTGGCACAGCAGGGTATCGGCAGACGCGGTGACTCGATTGCTTTGGGTTCGGGTGGTATCGGTTTCGTACGCCTACCCGATGGTACTGTTACTTTGGGCTCGGGTTCGCTGAATTTTGTTACCGGCCAACAACACATGGCCGATCTTAGAGCGGCGCGTACACGCTTCGAGTCTCAACGCGATCCTCTGCATTTCGGTCATGGGCCATTAGAGCCGCCAAACAACGAATTCCTTTTCAAGTGAATAAGCACCGGAGAGCGCAAATGATGGCGTGGATACATTTTTGGATTAAGAATGCATTGGTTTATTTAATTTGTCACACATCTGCCGTTAAGAAATTCTAATTTTTATATAATAATTTTGTAAAATATTGTTGCCAACATAGATTTAAGTTATAAAGAAATAAAAGCATACACACATACATACACATACATACATACATATGTATTAATTATTCTATAGCTGACACACTCTTACGAAGTTAAAGTGCATACAAATGTATATACATACATACATACACATATTACTATGAATAAAGAAATAAATACAAAAAATATATTTAAAAGATGTTGAATAATTGGTTTGGAAATGTTCAGTTTTTAAATAAAATTGCAAGTCTCCGAACTTTTGCGATCTTGCCGACTATGAAAGTTCGAAATACTTACGTACATTTCATGGTAAAGTATATTTAAAATTTTCAGCAAATATTTTTATAGTCTAATTCATATTTTATTGAGCTT
This sequence comes from Philophylla caesio, assembly GCA_963971545.1. Taxonomy (NCBI): domain Eukaryota; kingdom Metazoa; phylum Arthropoda; class Insecta; order Diptera; family Tephritidae; genus Philophylla; species Philophylla caesio. Next base: position 97,668,165 of record OZ020609.1, on the reverse strand, counting down.
GTAACTATTAATAGTTTGCAGATAACATAGATGCATTTTAAATCATATCCCAACAATTCTATAAGAATTAAGACCTTAAAAGGACAGCCGTGAAAGTTGTTCTTCGAAAGTACTAAAATATCTTTTTTAAGCATTCTTTTTCCATTCAAGTGAAAGTTGCTCTTCGAAAGTACTAAAATATCTTTTTTAAGCATTCTTTTTCCATTCAATTATTTATATTTATTAAAAAAGAAATTTCAAGCTAGAAAGAAAGAAAAAAACATACTCGTAGACTGAAAACAAGAGTAGAATTAAATTGTTGATGTCTTCTCTAACCTTTTGTGGGATAAATCCAAATTTTCAACTAAGTTTCCGAGAGAGCTATTGAGATTACTTGCAGAAGTATACAGAGTTGCTTCGAAAATTACACCAGAGACCTGAGAACAACCAATTCCTAAACAGTTAAGATCCTTTAAAAATATGATGCAGCGAAGAGCTATTGAAAAATTTAGCTTGATCAAGGCAAGACCTTAGTATATACCAAAAAAAACTTTTAAATGTTGATTTACCTTAAAATTTTTGCCTTTTATGCTGTGACAATTTTATCAATATTTTCCTTTTTTATTTGTTTATTTATTTACTAATGTACATGCACAACAACCAGAGGTTTTAAATTTCAGTGCATGTTAATATTTAATCGTAACAAAAAGTTGTGTCTTAAATTTAAACAAAATTTAAAATTATAAGAATTCAAACTAAATATTGAAGTAGAAGATATAATAAGATAAGTAAGAAGGTTTTGGAGAAGAAGAGAGGGACAGAATGCATCAGTTATTTGGCAAAGTAAAACATGAGTTCGCTCTTGAATCGCAACGTGGTTTTATTATTTCTAATCGATAGTGGTAAATAATTTATAAATTATTTCTTTGACATTTCTTAGTTGTTTTAAACTTTTTATTTTATAAATTATATATAGATTTTTAATGAGCTCAAGGCCGAAAAAATAAAACAATTGAATAATATGTAAATTATTTTATTTATTCGTCAATATTTTGACTTCAGTCTGAAGTCATCACCAGGAACTGTCGGCTGCGCCTGGTAGACTTTTTATTTTATGCATATTCCATTATTCTGGGGAAATGCTCAACTGATTTAAATTTATTTAACTATTTCATATTTTTAAAAACCTAATAATAAATTTATTATTGCTTAAATTACATCTTTCAAAACATTATTAAATGCTAACCAAGGCATTGTTAATATTTTATAAACCATCTTGAATTGTACCGAAAGCAATCTTGTCTAAACAAAATACAATATTTGACAACTCAACGTATATAATTGGTTATTTAAAATAACTTTACCAACAATAAACTCTTTACAATTATCTATTATCGAAAGTAAGTGATTGTTCATTTTTGCTAAATTGTATTTATTTTTTATATATTTGTTATTGAGCTCTCAATAAATCGAAAAAAATATATATAAAATGTTGCTCAAGAAATGTAAAAGGAATTTTCTTCTATAAAAATTTCTTAAATAAATCTGAAGCTGTCAATAAAAAAATGCTCCTTTATTAATTTCTTCTAGAAAATTTACAATATTGGCAAAATATTTATTCAAGCAACAGAAATAATGAAAAATATTGCTTGTGATTATTCTTGAGAGCTTTGTTCTAATCTATATAAGGTAATTTTTTTTAGAAAATGATCGGCCGATAACAATGAAATGTAAAGAGGGTGAACCCATATAAGACGGATTCCAAAATTAATTTATTAACAAAACTTACCTTTCCTCAAAAAACATTTTTTTTCTTAATTTGTGCTGTCCGTTTCAATGAAGGAACAAGAAGTCAATATATTTTCTAATTAAGCAAAATATATTAAACAATTTAGCCTAATTGAGCCATTTTGACTAAACTTTTAAATGTCAAATATGAATGTATGTAGGTGTACTGGCGTAAGTAAAACTATTATTAAAAATTTTGATTTGATTAGTTTTATAATATACTAATTTTAGGAAAAACTGTAATATACTTACAAAGTTCGAAACTTTAACTTAATATTTATTAAAGCAAAAAAAAAGTATATATTACGGTATCGTATAAATATGATAAAAACTTCATTATACATTTTATTAATTTATTCGGTTTTACTTACTGCAATAGCACAAATAGAATTTCTCAAAATACATTAATCAATCCCCATACATATTTAAAGTTTTGTGATGCTCTTTTATTAAAAAAATTTTATCAACGAAAGTAGTTGATTGAAAGCTTTGAATATGCATAATTGTTTTATTTTGCTGTGGACGCTTCTCCAACATGATAGCTTTTTTATTGCTCCAACATGATAGCTTTTATATTCTTTCTTAAGAAGTGTTCAAATTCGAGCTTAATTATTTTTTTATTCTTATATTCACAACTATATTAGCAACACTTTAGTTTTGTGGAAACATTTAAAAAATTGTTCAACTCCTAGCAGGTAAAAACAATGTCCCCGGATATAGTGATGCCAGCTCGAGCTTTCAACAAAGCGTTAATAATTTGTCACTTAATACAAAAATAAATTTGGAGTTGAGGGATTTTTAGCGGAGACAAATTTGTGTGACGCATTAGCAAAGACACACATATTCGAAAATTAAAATTTCACTTCGAAGATATGACCAGCGACATCTGCCTGCGAAGTGGTAAGTGAACTTATTTCAAATATTGGTTTGTGTAAATAATCTCTTTCCGCTTTGTTGCACATCTGTGAATCAACTTTAAAATTTATTAAAAAACAATCTCACCATCTTTGTGTTAATTGTTAATTGGAATTGGGAAGTTATAACAAAAAAATCATTTTTGCGGTTTTCAAGGTGACATAAACATTCATAAACTTTAAAATAATGACCGATTGTTTGAAACGAACAAAGCTTTCCAGTACTTACAAGTTTTTGAAGAGCAAAACAAAAAGGTTGTACATACAAAAATAGGTATTAATCATTTTTTCTGAAATTTCTTAGGGCCAGTTTTTCAGTGCAAGTTGAACTCTGTTTGTCGTTTAAACTAAGTTTAAACTCAGTATCCACTTTTTCAGTCAATTTTTAAACGGAGTTTAAAATAAGTTAAAGCGGCCGTTCGCGCACGGTTAACTTAGTTTAACTTATCAGCTCTTTGCTGACTACTTCGTTTTGGTTGCAACAAATTTAATTGAGCGCAAATAAGCTAATTTTAAATTTAAACTGAGTTTAGCTAAACTTAATATTAAAATTTCTTGAATTTTGCATAAGAATATGGCATTCATTTCTTCCTGAGAAATCAAAAAACAAAAAAAAAACAGAAAAAAGTCTTCCTAAGAAATGATCAAAATTATCAAATTATTAAAACAATTTTTCAGATTTCTTCCTCTTTGTTTTTGCGATTGTGTTTTGTAATATCTCCATAAATAATAAACGTAATGTTCTTTGCGATAGCTTATTTTGTTCGTCAATGCTGTGGCTAAGAATATAATTAATAATCACAAAAAAAATGTTTATAAAATAATCAGCTTTCAAAGCGCAAGACAAAATTTTTTTAGATATTTTCTATTCTCTCGAAAAAAAAAATTTTTTTTTACAAATAATAAATATTTACATACAATTTTCGATTTTTTTTTTCTATTTTTAAGATTTCTTCATATCATCGTTAGAAGTAATAAACGAAATTTCAGTAATGACGTTAAATATGTATACAAAATCTGGTATAAAACGAATTCAAATTTTAAATTGAAATTTAGAATTATTCTAGTAGCTCAAAAAGTTTAGCTTTATCAATGGATTTTGTGTGCGACCGGGTTAAAGGAGGTTCTAATTAAAAGCTCTCACGTATTTCGGACCCACCTCACCCTGGGAAATTACAACTTCAAGTGGCATCCACCAATAATGCCAGCCTTGAAATCAAACAAAGTATTAGTCTTTTCAATAGGTGTTTCTTAGCGCTGGATAGGCGATTGAAAAGCTGAGTCTTCTCTCAACGGACAAATCTCTCGCTCATCATCCCCGACTGAAACGCAAGAGTTTGGACACACGAATCGGGCCGACGATTAACGAAGAAGATGTAATGATGGCATTGTCAAGCGTCTAAAAATTCCAAGCTTCCAATGGCTTGGGCATGTCGATCGTAAGGATGACGTTACATAATTAGGTAAAAAGGTATGAGAAACAAACGCAATTGCTTTAAGGTGGTAGAGCGGAATTGGCAATCCTAGATTAGCGTGTTGTTAATGGTTGCTAACTAAAAGCTTAAGAAATCCCTATTTCGACACAAGTAACAGTGAAGTAACTGTGAAGTTACTTTATTACCTTGGGCAGTTTGTTGATACGAGCATAGCCATTTTCAAAGAGGATGCTCAGCAACCAATACCCGCGTTCAATGCTCTATATCTTTTTGTTGTCAGTTGTCATTTTTAGCTTCCAAGTGTAGTATGTGCCTTTCGTATTTTTAAGCTTTGTCTCTTTGTATGTGTCCATGTTCTTATATTCACGCAAAAAGCTATGTATGTACATATGTATGTATGTATGTATATAGTCATAAGCAAATATTTGCTGTCTCCGCAAATGTTTATCAAAATTTGCATAATATCGATTTTCTTCAATAACTTCCAAGCAAAATGGAAGCCTTCAAAGGTTCCTTAATAGAAACAACACAAATGTACATACATACTTATACAAATATGTGTATATACATACATATATGTAGGTATGTCCTTATATAATAGCATATATTTTTGAAAACATAAGTTCATAACAAACATAAATATGTAGAAATTTATATATGATAAATGATACTATTTATATCGCAGAGTATTTAAATTTAAAAATTCCTATTTGAAGATATCAATATACTTTATAAATTCATTAAAATTATTTCGTATTAAACCTAGTACATCTTTGGGATATTTTGCAAAAGGCTTGACCCAAATTAGCCTATTTTGAGAATTTAAAATTTTTGTAAAATTAAGGTGGCCAGTTTTTCGTCTCTGGAACATTGCATTTCAACACCAAGGTTGATATCTTCTACGCCAGTGAATGGTATTAATATGTACATATGCTTTTGTTTACTTTTTTTCTGTTACATTTATTTGCTTCCTTAATCTTACGTTTGTTCTAAGTTTTAGATTTTTGTTTTAAAATTGTTCTTAGCTATGTACATATGAATTATATGTATAATCACGTATTGGTTGCTGTGTTGGATATTTTCTAAATAAATACAAAGAAAAAATAACACATTCCAATCTGATTTACCAACCATGAAAATGCTTTCTTTTTTCATGGCTGCAAACAATTTAGTTTTGTCAGAAAATTATTATACGTAACCGGAACGTAACAACAGTAGAATACCCCAAAAAATATTGCGAAATATTTCATGCCATTGTATGAACATTCTAATCATAGCGGGTTTTATTTTTTAAATAAATTTTTGAAGCCGTTTAATAATTGGAAAGTTGCAAAGGACTGCACGTCTCGGGTGCTGCCCGCAAAAAACTTCAAAATAACTTAAACGTGACATTACGGCTACAACGTTCTTCTTGACTTCATGAAAGGTGTGGATGTAAAAAGATTCCACAGGCTGAGAGAATCCATTTGCATCCGAAACTAGATTCCTATCAATTATCCTTACATCAGTGATTCAAATATATAAGGAAGAGCTGGAGCCTATACTCAAATCTAGAGAATCAAAAGTGATGAAATCAAGATGATGGAGCTAAGCCGTACATGTCTGCGTTTCTCTCTATTCCGAACATTTCAATATTAAAGAAAAGGAAAAAGTTTACAAAGGAGGGCAAGGTACGGCTTAGATAAGCCCATCAGCGAAGCAGGCGCCTCTCTACAACGACTGTCGCAAACTCTAAAAGTTGACGCAAATGGACTAATGAAATAAATGAAAACATTGACCGACTTAAGACAGAAAAATTCTTATAAACTTTTACGACCAAACATATCCACAACAAGAGGTCTCATTGGAGTTATCTGGACAGTGTGCTATTGTAAACATGCTCCAGCGATGGTGCCTACCAAAGATTCATCGATTCACGTTCTTTTTATATTGGTGCCTACAATTCACGATCAACCTGGTAGATATAGCGAAGGACTGTCGGAAATCTGTGGAATGACTTGGTAAAGTGAAAGACGAATCGTGGTATATTCGATTACTTCGTTGGTAGAATTCGCGTATTTCAATTTTAAATTGATTTGAATGGATTCACGACACTCGTAAAAATATCGACTTGTGATTTGTAATCGATCTAAGAGGAAATTTATGTTTTCCTTTTGTATTCGCACGCAGGATTCTTAGAAAAAAAGTGTGAGAATGGACTGATTTGATTTAAATCTTACAAGTATTTCTATAGGTATTTAAAAGTGCAATTCTTTTGGCATTAATGTTGGTTTTAACTAAGGAACTGACAAAGTGTTGCAAAGTGGTAAATTATAAAACTACGATGCGTTTGGACACCTTGTGAGAGCCCCAAATAAGTTTTGTGGCAATCCATATATTTTTGGTACATTTTCATAAAGCTTTATAATTTTTTTTTTATTGATGTTATACAAAACACGGTAATACAACGATGTTTCTCATCCAACCAATCGATAGCACAACATATCAAATTTAAGCACAACTTCCCTAAATTCTCCTTGGTTTTACTTTAACTGGTCAACCAATCTGAGAAGTATTAAACTTTTAATTAAATTAAAAGATTTTATTTGTTTCATATGTAATAACAAAATGGATTGGGCCTTAAGGACCAGATATACCAACATACATACTTACATATTTACATATTTGCACTTTTGCACAAATACTTTTATGCACTGATGTTACGAGTACGATAATGAATAACTATGTATGTATGTATGTGTGTACACTCGTATATGAATATAAATAAACAGAGATGTACTCCAGTTACATAAGAGAAAATGCAAGTTGTATATATTCGGTTTTATATGTATGTATGTGTTCTTATTTATGTATATATATGTACATATACATATGTGTATGTATGTACTCGTTTATGTTCATAGGTGTGTCTGTGTGCACATGAAAACAACTTAATCTGCAAAACCAAATAAAAAGCGCACACACAAACCGTAAAACAAAAGCGGAGACCAAAAAGGAAATATAAAGTAAGTAAAAAAAAAGGAATATTTTAATGTGCAAATATATATTTACATGGTTTCCGATTGGTTGGCGTATTTCCTAGGACGGAGAAACGAAAAACTTTGATGGGTTGGGTGTTGGTGGTGAATCGACAAAGAGCTTACTGCGAAATATGAAATGAATTAAAATGAAAAGGTAGATAGAAAAATACATTTAAAAACACTTAAATATATATATGTGCGATGCGAAAATAAAGGAACTTATACATTTATATAGAAATGTGATCGAATATACTTTTCATACACATGTACATTTGTTTTGTATTAGGGTGGCCCATAATTTACTATATATTAAATGCCAAGTTTTGAGGTGAACACCAGTCGCATCTCAGCTTTTTAAATAATATCGCCATTTTAATCACTTACCACAAAAAATTAAAATTGAATCTTCATCCTTTTTTGGTATACCTACATATATTTATCTCCAAAGAAGTTCTGACCTTCTGCAAAAATCTTTATAGATTCTTCCACTACAATTTCTCTGAAATAAACTGCCTGCTTTGATCAAATACGGGAGTAATATAAACAGTGACGATTTTTTTTTTTTTAATTAATCACCTAGCACTTATTTGAAAAGCGGTGTGTCGGTTTGAGTTTTTTAAACTGCCAAAAAATATAAAACTCAAAAAAGAACTTAGTTTTCTGAGCTATAAAATGACACTAACAAAAAACTGAAAAAATAATCATTATTTTTGATGAAAAAAATAATTATCAAAAAATAATGGTTGTTTCTGATCAAAAAATTAGAACTCACAAAATAAGCATTATTTTAGAGCGAAAAATTAACACACGATCAAACTAATTTTGATCGATATTAAATATTTATTTCTGAACAAAAAAATAAAACTCAAAACATTAATAGATATTATTTTTGATTGAAATTTTAAAAATCTGAAAATATTGATTAAATATTAATTTTTTAAACTCATAATCATTACGATCTCTGGCTGTACCCAAAGCCTTTTATAGATAACGCTCATCGTCGCCTTTCCGCTGAAATCTCAAGTTGTTTTTACTTCCATGCTGCTTACTTTGATTTGCTGCTAAATCGTTTAAATAGGCCCCATATCACGAGTGACGACTAATAAAAAGCGCACGAAGCACCCATTAAAAATTTCGTAAGGTTTTCTCGATAATTTAACTACTAAAATGAACAACCCTACCAGGTGTACTTACATATTTACTTAGCAATATATATACATATGTATGAACAAAACCGTATATATGTATGTATATACAATTACTATTTATGTATGTACGTATATACTGCTACACAAAATGGTGGCAAAGGTTGGCACATTTCCTCGAGTACATTCTTAAGTATGAAAAACACTGTACATACACAAATAAGTATAAATATATGTATGTGCAGTTTTAAACTTATGTTTTTGTCTTTTTTTTTGGAAATGGGCAAAGCGAAAGCAGAGACAATTTCGGAATTGAAATAAAATAAAAGACTGACAGCGTTTCTTTACACACACACACACACACACGCCGTCTTAAATCAATGAGTGGAGCACTGCACTCATTTTACAGGGGCACCGGTGCGATCTGCTACGTAGTATTTATGCACTCATTTTACAGGGGCACCGGTGCGATCTGCTACGTAGTATTTATGTAAGTAGGTGCTATTTGAGCCCCCTTCTTTTTTATGTTTATTTTCGGAATAGTATATATGTATGTATGTACATTTTTCTATATTTTTTTTATATACATACTATGAAAAATTTCATGAATTTTGCAGTTTAATCAGAACAAATCAAGAATTTTTGCACAAACACCTAGGTTTTTAAATGGAACTTAAAGTTTTTATTTATACCTCTTTTTTCTGGTACCAAGAGGATTTTCTTGCGATTACTAGAGCTTTGTTATGAAAAGCATCAAGTCATTGCAATAGCTTTTATATCTATTCTATCGATAATAAAAATGTTTAATATGTACAACTGCGTTACACGCCACCAACCCATCAAGGATGCACAAACAAGATAACATCATCTACCAAAAAAAAAAAAATAGCAGTAACTGATCCTTTGGCTTGATGCATGCCCGAAGAAGTTCAATTAGTTTAGTTTTTCAATCGCCTGCTTTTGTCTTATTTAATTCAGGGAACTACTTAGAAGAACCGTTTCAATGGGCAACTGTTCAAGGTATTGTTTAAAGTAGCTTATTAGATAAGAAAGAAGTAGATGTTTATCTAAGTGATTTTAGTTATAAACATACACATTTGTATTCCCGTGAAAGGAAGATATTTTCTTATATAAACTCTTTCTTCATCACCTTTTCATTGATTTTTGAAGTAAACTTAAAAATGAATCCACAGGAAACAATTTTCCATGAACTGTGTTCACAAGAGGAATGAAGTTAGTGGAGAGCATGTGATGGTGCTCCTGATTTGTTTCCACTTTTACAATGTAATACATTTTTTTGAGATTAAATTATGTTTTAAACTGCTGTTGATTTATTAGAAAACTACATACACCAAAAAATGTTTGCACTTCTAAGAAAACAGTTCAAAATTTATTTTAAAACTTGTTGAGTTTTTCTTTCAATAAAACTATATACATACATATGTACGTATGTACATATATGTAAAAGTTCTTTTAAAGTAAAATGAGCTGAACAAATCGTTGATTTTGGATAAATGCCTGCATTTTTAAATTCAAATTTTAAATAGTGTTGATTAAGGATTTTTGATGGATGGATTTTGGAAGAAAATCAAGATTTTGGATGGCTTGAGCACGACTTCCGAGGTTTCCTTAGTTCTATATATGTACATATCTCCCTAGCGGCTAATACAAATGAAATTATTTTTATGAAGATGCATACAAAAAATATATTCGATTATGTATAATAACGGAACTCTCCTTTAAAAAAATTAACCTCATATATGGAGCATAAAGCTCTATTTCCGAATCGAGATACTTACAAATGTATGTATGTATGTACATATGTAAGTAGGTGCATAAATATGTTTTTCACATTTCGAAAAAAGGTAAAATTATGAATGTGAAAGACGACTGCAGCGCCCCTAACAAAAAAGAAAAGCAAGCAACCGCTGCAGTTGATATAGTGCTGCCGTTATAGGCAACGAGCGAGTGAATACGCTCAACACCACCAAGTGACATCGCCATCTCATTCAGAATACAATCAAAATTGGCAAGAAAAGAAATTAAAATAAATAAAAGCAAAAGAAAACCAAGCAGTGAGAACAATTGTACACCACTTACACATGCATACATGCATACACACACACACTCACAAAATAGTCCAATACACTGCCATACAAACGAATAAAGGTTTCGCCAAAGTGGGACTGTGTCTAACAGTAGGCGGTTGGGTGGCGACAGGCGTAAACGATTGACAGGAGCGCACACTTAATACACACACACACATATATATATGAACACTAGTGGATACAAACCTACATACACATTTTTGTTGGGGTTGTGAATATAGTAAATGTGAAATAGTGAATATGAGCTCCGATTTAAATGTAGAAATGTTTGAGCGTTGTTGTTATTGCTATTAGTGCAACGAAAGCTTCCCCAAAATTATCCGCACAAAAATAGGTACAAGGTAGGTATATCAACAAAGCACCGACGGCGAAGATGTTGTTGGTTGAGCCGAACAGCGAGCGAGTGACTGCCTACCGAAGGTTGCGCTTGCTGAGCGCATTCAAGTAACAGTAGCGCACAGCCACCGCCATCGCCATTGCCATTGTCATCACTTTCGCCATTGCCATCTCGTTCGCACAAGTATTTTTGAAAAGGAAAAACTCAATTTGTCATTTGCTTTTTTAATTTAAATATTAAAATGTTTTCCCAATAAATGTGAGCGACGATGGCGGGGCCGACTGTCTCTACTGCGCTAGCATCTGTTTGTGTGTGTTTGTGTTTGTGCTAGTGATGGAGTGAATGTAGGGTTGCTATCCGCAAGGATATGGAAGGCTGTGGACATTAAAATAGGTGCGTTATTTTCTTTTTTTTAATTGTGTCGCCGACTTTAAATTTAGAGCTTTTATTTGACCGAGGCGATGCGATATAAGGATTTTTATCAGTTAGAATTATAGGTTGAAAATCGGAATACGGAAAACTGTCTAAATTTTTCACATCCATAATTGTATCTCCATCCATATTTAACGAAGAATTGAGGATAGCAACATTGTGTATAGGGTAGATTTTAAACTATGTTGTGCCTATTTGGTCGCTTGAAAGAAGTTGGTCCCAGTGGACGAAACGTCAGACCATTCAGACCGCCACATTGATGACTCCTTCCTAATAAGAAGTATTACTTAATGCAGACCAAACAAATCCATAAAGGGTTCAACAGCCCAGGGGTAACGTACAGGGATATGCTAGTGTTGTTGAATGCCATAATTGGTCTCAATCGTCCATTAATTGCAGAAGCGGAGATCTATGTAACTCCATTGTACGTTTCAACCTATTCCACCCCAATTACCCTCTGTAATAGTATCCAAGTATCAAGTTAAACACCTGTTTTTCAATAACCTCGTCCGCATTAGATGTCCGCCAAGCCTATTGAAATTTATCCCATTTAACCGCAGTTTGAACACCGTCCAAGCACTCATCAAAATGGTATAGAGAAATTTCATTTACGGCTTATGGATGTATGCTGGACTGATCAGAAATAAACACATACATACATATGTATATGAAAGTGCTTATTTTTCTTAGCTATTCAACATTTTCACTAGGCCTGAAAACCTGCTATGGAAATTTGTAGCCAAAATAGTTGATTATTTTTAGCAAAAAAATTTTAAATATTTTTCTTTAGCGTTTTTTACAACCAATTCCTTGACAAACCAAATGTTACATTGTAGAACCCAAGGCTTATACCTCCTCAAGATATCGGTAAACAGCAGAACTATACATATATAAATACATATTATCTATTTAAAAGAAAAATTGTCAGAAATATATATTACTCACATGAAAATGATAATAGTTTTGATTTCAAATAATTATATTTTGTACTATTTTAGTCGGACTTGGTCGATTCCCAAGGCATTGAACAATTAGTCCCAGCGTGAAGTCGATAGTACAGTATTTTATAAGATCGCAGCTAATCTAACTAAACCTACGGAATGCACTATTTTCAAAAAAAGTTTGTTTCAAGGCACTAAGAAGCATTAGCTCGTGTGTACATAAATGTATATGTACATATGTATGTATGTACATATAAAAAAATTTAGATAGGAAAATTTAAGAAAATACTAATTAATTTAGTATGCCATTGTATACTTTATGTAATTTTTAGCTAATTAGTACTCAATATTTTTCTGTTAACCCCCCACCCAGTTTAGGTGCCCTATGTATGTATGTGGTGTTATTTTATTGACCATCACTGTATATAGGGAGTAGGAGGAGGAGCTTTTGCTGTTTGTCAAAGGTTCGTCTTTATTTAATTTACACAAGTTTTTTAATTTTAACGTTGGGGTTTTCTGCTTTGATTTTATTTATAATTTCCTTTTTTTTGGTTTACTATCTACAGATACATATGTATATAACATATATGTACATATGTACATATGAAAGTACATAACGCCGCACACTTACCTACACATGTATGTACATACATATGTATATTCAAGTTGAAGTCAACTCAAAAGTTACCGGCAGTTATTTTGACAGAAATTTCGTAGAAAATTACGTCATTGTTCCCTATTTCTTTCTTCGGCTACACCACTTTCCATCCCCAAAAGCTAACATTCTGCAAAATACCATTAGTTGCTTATGTACATATGTATGTACACACATAAATATATGTAAAATAAAAAAATATCTGATAGGTACCAACTCTGCGAATTTCCACACAATTGTCATTTCTTCCATAAATGTTTTCCACCACTACCTTTGTGCGCTCGTGCCCCTATCTTCGCTCACCCTCCATCCAAAAAAAAATCAAAAAAGAATGCAAACAAAAATAAAAAGTAATATGAATAAAAACATTCGTAAGGCAGAGAAGTAAATAAAAGCGAATGATTATTGGTGCAGCCCACCTGCTCGCTGCTTCACTACAAAAATAAAAAATAAATAAAAATACCGCAAGGCATTTCAACTACTGAGTATTAAGCCAGAGAGAGGACAATGAGTGTTGCTGTACGTGTGCCTAATCCATTCACTGAGTGCAAGGGAGAGCGCAATTGAGAAGTCGTAATCAGTGCCAGGTGCGAATGCGACGCCTATAATCACCAAATACAGCTACAGTGAGCGACACCAGCGAGTGAGCGAGTGTGTTTGTGAGCTGTGGAAACGAAATGATATGCGAAATGATTGTCTGAAAAAATAACGCAAAATAAATGCAAACCAATAGGAAGAGTAAGAGCAGATGAGAGTAAAAATAAAGAAATAAAACAAATAGCAATCATATTCGAAACGGCAAATTGGAGAACAAATAGTAAATGGATGTTGCGAGCGAGCGTGTGTAGTGGTGACGTCGTGTAGACGCTCCGCACGTGCACTTGTAGTGGTGTGCAGCGGTGGCGCTTTTATTTAAATACAACATTTGCGCGTATTATCCGCATATGTTTCATATTCTGTTCGTTTCAAATTCGTTTTATTATTCGGATGTTTCTTTTATTTTCACTTCAATTTTGTCTGGAGGCGATTTGTGCTCGGTCGTATTTTTTTTCTTATTATTTTATTTATTTATTTTGCGTTTTGTGTGCGTCGCCTTCGACATCTTCGACGTTTGAGCGTTGTTCGCATTTTTTGTCTTCCTTCCACACTTGGCTCAAGACGACTGTCAGAAGAGCAGACGAGGATTCTGCTGCAAATATTAAATGATAGATATGTATGTATGTACTGTACATACGTACATACATATGTACATATGTATGTATGTATGGTTGTATGTGAAAATTATTCGTCTTCGCAGTGAATTGTTGGGAAGGGGAGCAAGTTGCGCCAGAGGACATCAGCTGCTGTCACTGCCTCGGCCAGCATTGCTGTGGCTGCGGCTGCTGTTGCTGCCCATGTCACTGTGTTGTCGGCTTGCCTGCAGCCAGTGGCAGTTGCAGATATCATTGTCGTTCAATCGTTTTTCGTTGGTTCATTCGTTGATTTGTTATGTCCTTTGTGTCATTTTTCCACTGGAAAATGTTTATTTGGTACTTAGTGACTCTCCTCTAAACATTGTTGTTGGTTCTCATTCGCATATTCAAATGTGTTTCGGTGTGTGTGAAGTTGATTACATACGGCCATGAACATATTAATAGCGTAGGCACTTACATATACATACATATGTATGTATATAACTTTATAAAAATGTAAAATATGTATGAATGTTTTTAGAAAAAATTTTTCAAAAGTTCAAGCTTTTTATCACCGAAGTTTTAGAAAATTTATTTCTAGTTTAATAGCACGCCAATTTTAAAGCTCTTAAATTATCGCTTTTTTATTTAAATTTTTTGTCGAGGGTAAAGCGTTTTTATATGGTATATGTACACATGTACCTATGTTTGTGTAATAATAAATTTAGTTCATCCGTGGGTTTATATATTACAAAATTTGCCACAATAAGGGCACTGTTTGTAGGTTCATTAAGACAGAATAAACTGTATAATAGTCTTAATCTGCCTATATGTATACAGTATCCTTCCATGATAAAAAAAAACCTTTTTCTTTAGAACCATTTAAATACAAGTTATCGGATTGCGAAATATTGCAAAAACACGAAGTTGAAAATATGCTTTAACCAGCTATGTACCTAGATTGAAATATTCTTATTCCCCAACAATAATAAAAAATGGCTTTATGCTTAGTATAAATGCAGCATACGCACGATAATGCGAATTTATTAAAGCTTAGCGAGTTAATGTTAACGAATTTATTCACATTTATGAAAGTCAAACTCAAGGCAAAAATATAACCAAATTATCCTTATTTTAGTCTCATTTTAAAAACAAATTAATATTGGGAACTTTCAAGGATATAAAGGGATAAAGTTTTATAAGGACAATGCTAATTCAAGCTTATTGCTCAAGTATTTTAGATTCCTTCAATTCTATACATCCAATATTAGTTTTTATTCGATACCTTTGTACTTATGTATGTATGTTGTTATTCTAAATTGCTCTAAATTTTTTAAAATAATTTCTAATTTATGCATATCCTCGTAATACTTACAATTTTAATGATAAGAGTTTGCTCATTTGCATATTATTCAAAATGGAATGAATGAAATTTACCAAAAGTAATAAATGAGACTTACCAATTTTGTTACTTGAATGTAATTTGTGATGAGATTTTAAAGGTATTGATTAATGTTTTCATATCACAAAAGCCCTACCAAACTTTCCATAATGAAATAGGTCCTAGAGGATTTCTTAGTAAAATATAGTGCAGGATTAAAGTATTTATGGGGTTATAATTATCATTAAAAAATAGAAAGAAGGAAAAGATACCGACGATGACCGCAAACGGTACGCATAGGTAGATACTAAAAAATTACGCTTTCATTATGTCTTCAATTGCAGACTAAAATCAATTATATTATTTGATAGCTGATCTAAAAAAAAATCAGTAAGCCGTAACACGATTAAAAGTTCTAAGGCTCATAATAAAATAAAAAGGTTAACCAACAATATATGGCAAATAAAACCGTTTTTATTAAAGATTACGAAGATTTTGAAAGTTGCATGCAAGTTGGTCAGATGTTTAGAAGAGCAAGATACGTGCCTACTATTATTCCATTACATCTTTAGAAACGAATCTTATGTTCGAGTAACATTTTCGAAATAACAGAAATAAATTTAAAAAAATCTGGAACGGTTTCTAAGTTTCTGTCAAGGGGTGTATAATAACTGTTTCACCGTTAGATATCTATACATAGGAAATTGATAGACAGTTAAGATATTGGCATCAGTACAAACAACAATCGCAAATGTACATGCATGCATGCATATGTAGGTAGAGACCTACATACAATACATACATATATGACCATTTAAAAATAAATAGACAATCTTTACCTATGATATTTTCTCAGTTTCAGTTGCTGTCTCATTTTTCATTGCAAATATTTATTTGCTTTTCCAGTAGTTACATATGTATGTGCATATGTATGTATATATGTATGTATGTATGTACATATATATGTTTATATGTATTTATATGGCTTTAAGCATATTTTGGGGTTGCAAACTCGCATGAACACACGCGTTTACCCACATACATATGTACATGAAGCCACTCACCAATTTCGCCCGAAGTATTGTCATTACAATTGCATTGCTGTATTGTATAAATACAATTCGTTGCTCGTGTAATTTTTTGTTGTCGTTCCGATTCCATTTCGATTGCCTTTCAACTGTTTATTTGTTGTTTCATTCGCTATCTCACACGCGCACACACGATACGCCATGTTTTGTCACCATTCATACACACACACACACACACACGCACGCACACACATTCGTCACTTTCAATCGAAACGCATACGCCCATCTGCCGTGCCAACGTCCATTTCCATTCCCATTCCATGGCAATCTCGCATTCCCATTCGTACACTCGCATTCGTATCAACAATTCACACATTCGTATTGCACACATTCACAATCAATCGTAAGGAGGATAGAGCGATCCGAATCGGTCGCAGAGCAATCGCAGTGTCACAACAACATCAATGGTGCAAAGCAAACACAGCAAGTAAACAAGCAGCAAGCAGCCCAACATACATACTTACTTGTACCTGCCCGAGTGGCTTCTGCCACCGTGGCGGCGACTGTGTTCACAGCTCCACAGCTACTCCACCTTACCTTACCATAACCAACAGCAGCAAAAAGCGCTCTTTTGCCTGCCATGCGCTCACCTCCACGGCTACTCAACATTTCACTTCTCCCCGCAAACGAAAAACTCATCAGTACTGCACTTCTCTTATCCCATTTCAATCCCCTCAAACCATTTTAATTCCATGTTGCTGTTGTGCCACTGTGGATCTTTGTTGAATTGCATATCCGTGCGTACGTACTCTCGTTTGTATGTATGTATGGATGTGTGTGAAACAGCCACAACTACATAGAAATACAAACGAATGCAAACACACAATTACAGCTACAGAGCTATAGCGACGACTACACTCCAACCATATCAGAAAATATACAGTTGCAGATACAATTGGGGAAATGTGTGTTGTGTGTCGTGTTGTTGTTGTTGTTTGGTTGCGCCGCTCATGCTCGCACAACGGCAGCCAGCACACATTTCAAATCGGTTTCATTACGAATTTGTCATTCGTAAGCGAAGGTAATGCAATAAAAATTTTGCTCTGCGCGCTACTCTACAACTCGTTTTGTTCGTCGTCGCCGCGTCGCGTTGCCATTGCCGCTTCACGTTCGTTATTTGTTCGTTCGCTGACAAATTGGTTATTCGGTTCACGTTAAGAGTAATCACTCAAAGAGACACAGTTACATACATACTTATATATGTATATATATATATAAATCGTGAGCTTATATGTATTAGTGAGTGTTCATGTGTATGTGCGTTGTTTTGCTTTTGCCGTCGCCAATAGACGGCATTCGTCAAGTGAGCGGTGTCAGCAACAGCAACTGACAAATAGTAATCGGTTGGTGTTAGTGCGGAATTGTTTTTATTTTTTTTTATTTCGATTCGCGTAAAATGAATTAAAAGTGTAAATGTGTCTTCAAAATATTATATACGAACTTCGAATCGTGAGAAACTGATTTGAAAATAGCAGCAAGTTTTAAAACTAAGAAATTTTTTTATAAAAACATAAACACAATTCAAATGGTAAATAAACAACTAAGTGGTAACTGAGATACCAAAAATGAGACGCAAAATAAAAATATTAAAAATGGCGTAATACTCCATAATTAAAAAAAAAATAATATTTCACACTATTCCCAAATCATTAAAACAAATTTGAGAACTTTTTAGTAAACAATAATATTTTAAAGGATACATACGGTTATTTGTAAATTTGTAAGGCGTTAGACATTTGTCGATCTTACTACCTCCCATATCCACGTATCGAAATAAGTTTCTTAAAAAGGCATCCAGTGTTACACACAAAAATACATACATAGGTACATATCTTTATAATAAACGTCATCGACGATTTCAGTAAATACTCAGGTTTTAAACAGTGCTTTTCTTTTAGAAAGATAAAAAACAATAAAATAAAACAAATTTTTCAAATAATGTGATTAGGAAATTTTGATATATTCTTTTTTAAATGTTGATTACGGCATAAAAAAGAAAGATCTCATTTTGTTGTTTTCATTAATCTTGCTGCTTGGCTATAGTTTTAAATCAATAAACAGAAAACTAAAAAATAAACAAAAATGAACAGTAGCCACATAAGGAAATATTCCTACATTTCAAGAATTTTTGTTGCATATTTTCAAACGGTTTACTTTCACAGCTTGACGATATTTTCGATCAAACCCAATACATACGGATTATAGTATGTAATATAAAATTTGAAAAATTCAGAGTATAATATACATATGTATATTAAAACTAGCGCAGAACAAAATAAAATGACATCGAGTTTTCGTAATCACTTGTCAAGTTTGGTATGGAGTCACATCGGTCACGGCGCAGTTTCATCCAACGTCAGTGTCAGTGTTTTCATTCGTTTCGATAAGTGTTAAAATGACGAAGATGTTCCATTATTCGAATTTATGAAAACATTTGTTTTAAAACTTTTTTGTGTAATGTATAAACTGATCGGTTCATTTCACCTTTTACAAAAGAGACATTTTGACCTTTGAGAAAAAATTTAAAACTATGAAAAACGATTGTTTGTGAGCTTATACTTCGACATCCAGAAAACTTATTAAATTCAAATTCACTTTTGTTGAGATTCTCCAACTTTTTATACATTTTTTATTAATATAAAAGTCTTTCCAGTCATTGCGAATTTTTTTGTTTTACGTTTTCAATATATCTAATTTTAAGTTCTTTCTAGAATTAGTGGTTTCATTTTGTCAAATCATATTGCCCTCAGCGTGGTGTTTTCTTTCTCTTCGGTTCCTCCAGTGGTCGAATTTTTGGGATGATGTCCAAAAAGTACGCTTAATAAAATGTTTCAACGCATTTAATATTCAGATTTTCAATAAAATGTATCAAACGTTTAAACATCAGGGTTCAGCGTTCGATTTTCGTAAAATGAAGGTTTCAAAGAAATCGGCTGAACAACTAGAAAAATTCGATGGAAAACACCATATCTTATCACTCGGAAAAGTGTTCCACTGTTTGATATTCCTTATCGGCCTACCATAATATAAATATTGCTGGCACTCGAAGAAAAAATAGATAGAACGGACTAACAAATCCAGTAAAATAAATGAACCAAAATTATTTCGCAATCACCGGAAATTAAAAAAACATCATAGATACATATGTTATTTCCTTTTTTGCCAAGTCAAACAATAAATATATTTTAGTCAGTAAAAAATTAACACTGCCATACGGTTTTGCCGTAAATTTGCCCAGGACTAATGTTAAAACCACGCACTTTTATTTGTTAAGTCTAATATTTCGTTAAAATGTTTTTGTTAAACAAAGTGAATTGAAAAGAGAAAGTAACACTAACTTGGACCTATTACATCGTAGATAGATATTATTTGCAATCAAAACATTATAAGTTCAAAAAATTACAAAACGCTTTTTAGTTATTAAATAATCCATCGCTCTGTCTAACGCATCAAAAAGTGACAACTGAAATGAAAGTCAAGCGACAAAAGTGAAAAAATAAACAAACAAAAATAGTGACAAGAGTAATACGAACTTCGCAGCCAATGTCAATCGCTTCGAGGCTCCCTTAAATCCCGCTGCCAAATACCCAGTATAAGCTCCACAAAAATACCCCCAAGCTTACAACACACACACACACACCTCAAACCGACTACAATTCCGATTGTCATTTCAACCCTGATAGCAGCCCCAATGTCACAGCAACAACATTTTCATTTCTTACAACTCAACCCCAACTCACAAAGCAAAAAAAAACCTTCATACATATGTACATACATATGTACATACATATAAAATAATCAAAACTCCAACCGCAACTGTTTCTCCTCTTCAAACAAACAATTCGATTCAACTTCCAATACGTTTCGATCCTGCAGTAAAATCGAATCTGCACGAATTGAATCGATTCGGCATTCGCGCAGCAATCACATTTCTCCCATATCCGACGCAAACGCAACAACACTCCTCCATAGCTGAGTGTCTGAATGTCATTTGCCGTAGTTGCTGCCGTTTCTGCTGCTGCCAGCACCACTGCCACAGTTGCGCCAGCGTCGTCACCGTCACCGTCACCGTCGGTGTTGGCGTCAGCGTTGACGTCGCTGTTTGCAGTTGTCGTATTTTCGCTCTGTGAATTTCTTGTGTTTTTTTTGCATTTCTGTTCCTTCTGCAATTGCGATTGTATATGTAATGTAATTGTTGTTTGTCCCTGCTCTCTGTCTCGGTATGTACATATGTACATATGTATATACATATGTGTGTATGTGGGTATTCATTTGTTTGTGTGAGTGTGGGCATATGCGCGCATTTCCTCCCCAACCCCATTTCATTACTGTTGTTGCTGTTGCGCCGCTGTGGCTGTTGGACTGCTTGCCGATTGTGTATTTGGACGGCGCGGCGTGCGTCTATTTACTATGTGATTTGAGTTTTGCATTCGTAGTCGGAATGGCAATCGTATTCGTATTCGCCGTGTGTTTCTGTGACTGTCTGCAATCATTTGTCCGCTCATACGCGCAGTGACACGCCGTCGGTGCGGTAGTTAAATGCGCTAGTTGGTTGAATATTTTTTTTCTTGTTGATTACCTTCGCGCGGATATTCCGGAAATTAAAATCAAAAAATATTAATTGGATTAATTGCAAGTTTGTTTTTTAATTATACATAGTTGTGCTTTTATAGCGAAATCATAATTCGTAAAAGGTGAAACATCTTAAAGTTAATGTCAAGTGTGGAAACCAAACTTTTAAAACTTAATAAACGTAATCCCTGATAGAGGACATATTAAAAAAAAAAATATATTTTTAATTGCTTCCAGCTGTAAACTAAAAAGTAAAAATATATGTATATGAATAATTCAATTGCTAATTAATTAAAACAAAAATGATTTAAACATTAAGATTTTGATGGTTTCATAAGCAATTGGAATTTTTTTTTTAATAAAATCATGAAATCAAAAAATGAACTACATATTCCAGTGCAAGGAATGGGTTATCTTAAGTGAAATAAAACTAAGCAAACAATTGACGCCAGGGACATAGTTTTTTAAATAAACAAATATTAATTAAAAAGTGATGCTTTGTGGAAAAAATAGAATATATGAAAATTTTAAAGAGAATATTTAATCCTCAGTTGTTAATAATTATAAAAACAAGACACATTGTATAGATATGTGTAAGGGGATCCCAAAAATATCATCCGATTTTCTTTCAATTATTCTGCACTTGTAGTAACGACTTTTATTCTTTCCGAGGCATCAGAGGCAAACATTTAAATACTTTGGGTTGGAAATTAATCAGATCGTTAATGCAAAACCGGACTGTTTGTGTGTTTTATTCTAAATCGTCAACCTTTGTTTATATTTTATGAAATTAATGGCTTTTTTTATTTTCTAAAGCGGAAAAAGTCTAAAAGCCCATAAAATACAGCAAAAGAAATGTTATGGGCTTTAAGACCTTTTGTGCTTTGGAATACCTAAATTTAAAATTTAAAAGAAATTTCAAATTTCCTTCCATAGCAATGCTGATTTCTATTTCAAATAATTCTCTTAAAACTAGAAAACTCACTATTTGAGTGTTTGAAATAGTCTCTAAAACACTTTCAAATCAAATTAAAAGCCAAATATTTTTCGTTATTTTATTTTATGTTATTTTCTATAATTCGTGCCTTTTCGGTATAACAAATAAAAGAAAACGAAAAACTAACAAAAAAATCCGCTTTCTTTAACTTCTTAGAATATTTTAATTCACTAAAATCTTGTTTGTCATGCACATTTACATTTTCGTGAGGTTCAAACAAATCTTATCTCGACATTAAGAAATATTCAGCTTCAATTAGAATATATTTTTATCACAAAACATATAATGAATGAGCTAACTGCCAGCGAAAAAACGGAAAAATATTGTTTTAGAATTAAATTAAATGTTTTATACTAAAATGTTATTTATAAATATTAGCTGATATAATTTCACATCAATCAATTAAATTATAACTTAGTGACCAATTATTATTTGTAACACTTGCCTGTATGAGCTTTCTGGGCAACAAAGTGGTTTATAAGAACACCAAATCGCACAAAAGTAGCTAGCCATGAAATGAAGAAACATTCAGCTTTAGTTTATACCATATAACAGGAATCGGTTAGAAACTAACTTAATCTGTTTCTGTTTCGCTGTAACTTTAGCTTAATTTTCCACTTAAAGATGCTTTATAAATGGTTTCGCTGCCTCTTACTGAGAGTCATGGATTAGAAATAAATGTGAAGTTTAGAAATGTAGAGTAATTTTAAAATATCCGGACTCTAGGATATTGTCCATTTTCCAAACCACAAAAAAATGTCTGTAAACTTTAAATTCTAACAGATATCAACAGAGAGGTAAAGGATTTCAGACTCTTTGACTAAACAAGAAACAATTTCAGATATATTTAACTCAATATAACGAGACTTAGACTGTTGGTAGTTAACGCAAGACACGAATAAAGCTTCACATACAATGATACGACACTAAATGAAAGCTTGCGTCGAATGAAACCTTTAAAAACAAACATTTGTTTATTAACTAGATCGTTATTATTATTAAAACAACAAAATTGTTTGAGATTCAAAGAAATTATCTGACAAATGGTTATTCATAAAAGTTAAAACTTGTTTTAAAAATCGTCTAAATTGAATTCATAATTTTAATAAAATCATATTTTACAGCATCGATCGTGTTTAAGCATTGGAAACATTTAAAGTATACAAATACCTAACTCCATTCATTTCGAGTAAACTCAATAAAAACTATAAACAAAACAGTGAGTGAAGTGAAAATTGTATCGACAAATCAAACTCCAAGTCTTCTAAGCAAAAAAGTGTTCTACGCGTGAACGCGCTATAAAATAAACAAAAATAGCAAATAAAAATTAAAAATAACGGTCACAAAAAATCGATCAGTGTTGCATGTGACAAAGCATGGATACTACCGCCACTGATGCACATTCGATCACAAGTGAACACAGTGTTGCCTCCTCCTCGTCGTCGGCGCTGCATGGCGCCGTGTTAGCGGCTGTTAAGCGCGAACGTTCACCCACACCGGTCTCGATCGGCAAGGCAATGAACACCATTTCGGTGGCAACTAATCTTACAAACAATAACAATCACAATAACATTAACAACAACAACCATAGTCCGCGTCACAACAAACTGAGTCCCAGTTATCATCACAATAATAACAACAACAACAGCATACTGTTGGCGCACAGCATGAATCCGACGGCGCTGCTGATGCATCATCAGCAACAGCAGCAGCAACAACAGCAACAGCAACAACAACAGCACCAACACCAGCACCAACACCAGCATCAACACCAACAGCAACAGAATGGTTCACGTGACGGCAACAGCAGTCGCGGCGGCAGCGGTCCCGGTGGCGGTGGCTCACTAAGCGGCAGCATCGGTGATGATCGCCCCTCCAACGGACGTCTGTCGCACACCGGTCGCGGCTCTAGCTGCTCGCCAGCTAGTTCACCTACGCGCCATCCCAACGCCGTCAGTCCGGTCACTTCGCTCAATCACACGATGATGCAACAAATGCAACAACAACATCACCAACTAAGTCCGCCACCACATGTGACGGGTGTGCCTACACCCAATGGACTGCCGCCCGGTTTGCCGCCACGTATGCCACACGGTCTGCCGCCACATTCGCTCGGCTTGCTCAACTCGCTGCAGATGATGCATCACGCCTCGCCACTAGAACTGATGGCCGCTGCGCATCATCATGTACCGCCACGCTCCTACAATAGTCCACCACCCATTTCCACCTCGGATCCCAGCGCCAACGAATGCAAGCTGGTGGAGTATCGCGGTCAGAAGGTGGCCGCTTTCATCATTAGCGGCGATACGATGCTTTGTCTGCCACAAGCTTTTGAACTCTTCCTCAAGCATTTGGTGGGCGGTCTGCATACAGTCTATACGAAGTTGAAGCGGCTCGATATTGTACCGCTGGTGTGCAATGTGGAGCAGGTGCGCATATTGCGCGGTCTGGGCGCCATACAGCCAGGCGTCAATCGGTGTAAGCTGCTCGCCTGCAAGGACTTCGATGTGCTGTACAGAGACTGCACGACTGCCAGGTAGGTGGAAGTCAAAAAAAATGTGAATGCGTTGTGTTGAAAGATGTCATGATCGAAGGGTTTGGTAAATAATATTAAATAGATTTCACAAACTCATAAAATTAATCCTTAGTTGATATCTATTTTGGTCGAAGTGGGCCAGCATGAAAGTCGGCAGTTCAGACAATTTTGATGTTGTGTATGCTGTACCAATGGTATTTATTTTGCGGTACAACGATCCGTTTTCTGGAATAGAGTGATTCGTATCGCGAGATGCGCAATCCATTTGTATACAATCTATTTGTATACGGACCTTTAATAATAATAATAAGTGGCTACTGAGCCACTAATTGTGAAAAGGCTTCTGTGAGGTACCACATACAAATAGTGATTTCATAGAATAATGTTCAAGTTTCATCGGTTTCACATACTTGTTTTCATTTGTCCTTTTTTAGGTTGTATGAGAGCTTGCATTCCATTTTCAAATTATTACTTTGAATTGAGTGGAGTTTTGTCGGAAGCTCTGGGGAAGCATTTACCTTTTCTGTTTCTCTTTCACTCACTAACACAGTACAACACATGATTTGCCAACTCAATTCTGAGAACTGTATGTGAAATTAGACCCAAAAAGAATAATTTCTGCATTATTCGTTTTGTCTTCTTACCTGCAAAAATATTTTTAATATCGATTTGAAGTTAGTACTATCGTATAGGGGAATTTATCACCGTTTAGGCCCTGTTGTTTGACATAGCTCGACAGCCACTAGCCCGATTTAGTTGAAATAAATTTTAAAAAATTTAGAATTACAATTCCCTAATCTGTTCATATATTGTTTTCCTATACAAGCAACAGTTTCCAAGTTAAAAATAATCGCATGAAGAAATTTTTTTTTTTTTTTTTTTTAATTCATAAAAAATACAAAACGGAAATAAGTTTCAAGTTTAGTTACTTTTTCGCCAAGTCACATAACCTATGAGCAAAATGAGACAAAGATCATGAAAATCGATGACGCGTTTCGCTTTTATTCGCAATTGAGTAAAGGTATGAATTTCAAAAATTTGCTCGACATATGCACAACATTCTTCGGAAAAACCCTCGATCATATTTTTTATGATTCTCAGAAATAACAAAACGGAATAAACAAAGGGTTATTTAATTTTTATGATTGCGTAAGCATAGTAATTTTTAATTATTTGGGTTTTTCAGTTGGCTACCTGCATGATTTGTTTACAGAAATTCAACCCAAATTTAAGGGTGGTCATTATTCGTAAAATTTAAAACTCACACATGGTGAAACAGGTATACATATATGAGTTGGCAATCAATGAACTGAAAAATGTTGTACTGTGTAAGGAAACAACAGCGGTTACAAGTTTTTGGTTGATTGTTTACGTTTCTTTCTAGTTGTTTCTTCCTTAAAGCAAACATAATAATGCATTTGAGTTACAAATTTCCGCTATGCCTTGCTAAAATTGTTTATAAGACAGAACGGGTTTGCTATTGTGATGCCTTCAGTTTCTTGTTTAGTCCTCTTTTGGTTATCGTTTTGTTGCTTTGCATCTGGAAGTAGCCAGAAGTATTTATCGATTATCTTAAACTGTCAACTTCGGTTAAGTATTCTCTAATCAAATAAACATTTGGAAGCTTACTAAATAAAGATCGCAAGAATAATAAATAAATCCAATAACCTGAGTTGGCTGTACCAAAGTTGACGGGTCTGAATGTCACGTAATGTAACTGAAAAGAAGATGTGAGCTTCATTTGAGAATGAGGAATCATACATTTTTTTTAAGTGTAGTTTGTTTGTTTAGAAGTCAGTGAGTTTTTGTGGCCAAATTGTAAGGAAGTCTTTGAGAGCAAGGTCCATAAAAATCTGCAACTGATTTACGAGTTTCACAACGTGTCTGATTGAGTGATCCGTTGGTATAAATGTTTTCATAAAGAATTTTGTGGCAGATCGCGCACGCACTTTTCAAGATAGTTTTGTTCAAGCACTTTTCTTACCAGGATTTGACAAACTTTTTTAAA
The DNA here is from genome assembly GCA_963971545.1 of Philophylla caesio. NCBI lineage: Eukaryota > Metazoa > Arthropoda > Insecta > Diptera > Tephritidae > Philophylla > Philophylla caesio. The sequence goes on along the minus strand of OZ020609.1, from coordinate 97,641,656 downwards.
AGTGTATACATAGATGGGATTGAAATTAAAATGATTTTAGATTTTGCATTCGAACACTTTTCGTGGCCAATCTTTTGGACTTTACGTGGGACAAAGAAAAGTAGTAAAAGAAAAATGTTTATAAGAAATATTTACAGTACAGAAATATCGTAGAATATTAAGAAATCTTGAAAAAAATCCTTCAAATTTATTTTAAAAATAAACTTCAATTCATCCAATACAAAATCGGAACCAATCAATTATTTAGTCGCTCAAAATAGTTGTTTTCCAAAAGTACAACATCAACAAGCTAAATGTAGGTAACTGCTATTTATTAGTATTTAAAGTTCAGGTTCTCTATACTTAAAAAAATAAGAAACCAAAACACTCCGCTCTGCGCTAAGAAAGTAGACGAGCACTAACTACCGCGAAAGGTGGGTATTGGAAAGTTTTCAACCGGAAAAACAGTTGACAGCACACGCATGCCAGTTACATGTGCATGCAACTTAAGCCAAAATAACAAAAAAAAAAGAAGAAAACAGTAATAATAATAGTAGCAAAATAGTAGTAGAAAAATATCGATAAACAAGGTAACAATATACATTTTTGGCGAGGTCTAAGCGTAGCTAGAACAAATATGCGCACATACGAATATACAAAATGATGCATAAATAGCGCCTAAGTATGCCTGTAAATAGTTGCTTACAACATTTTATTGCACTGATTGCGCACACAAAAAGGCCAAATAGCGAGCAATAAATAGCAACTACAACGATTCGCATGCATAGCAAATTCGTTTGCATTGCGTATTTCCGTTGAATGTCATCGCGAACGAGTGTCCAACCAAGCGATCGAAAAACTTTTGTGATTAACTGGCAAATAAAAGGCACACATACATACATACACAGATATGTACGTAGTGATTATAAGCTGACAAGCCCCGCTTACTTTAAATCATTGAGATTGTATGCATGTGTGTTTGTGTGTGTGAACAAATCTAGCCTGTATTAGGGCGTGTTTGCAAGGCACGCACGGCAATGGTGCCAACAGCGCACAGTGGGTGAAATGATCAATCTAAATAGCTGCTTTCAAATCAAATTTCGATTGCACTTTTTTCGTATAATCGACCATTGAGTTTATCGTTAATTTTTTTCATTTATTTTAAATTATATATTTTCAAATATTTTCAACAACATTCCAAGATAAATACATACATTTTTCTGCATTTTCAAATATTGCAATACCAGCCTTTTGTAAACAGTAAAATTATTTTCTTATCTTGCAAGTAAAGGGAATTTTTTTAAAGTTAAAGTTTTTATGTTGTTGTCACAATTATCAATAGAAATTTGTCTTCGCGATGTACTCGATTGAATGTCATGTAAATAAATTTCGTAGCACAGATCTGGTTGTATCGAAAAGTGTACTATTTATCTAAATCTTAGTTTAGAATGTTAACAATCTGTTGCGATTATTTGTGAACTTATTTTGTTTTTGTAGGTTTTATGTCAGTGTCCAAACCGTAACTTTTTTTTAATAGATTACCGAAGCCTTCTTAAAAAGTTTTGAGGATTAGAGAGCCATTTATGTATGTATTAACATATTTGACAACAAAAATAAGTATAATGAAAAGCAATGCCATGGCATGGGTAAATAATTAGGAATATTTCTTGTGGAGTAATTGTAAAAGTAGAAAGTTTGCAACAGGGTTCTAGCACACTGGGCCATGAGTGGAAGAAACATTTTTGCAGTTATAATCAATATTAAATAATTTGACAATAATCAAGACTCAACGATTTTTCATTAATCGTTTTTTTTATTAATCGAAATTGTAAGAATATTTTGAATGAATTCGAAAACTGCTTGAGTATGGTGCCACTTAGCGTAGCAAATTTTCCTTGTATGTAGGGAATAAATGTTCCAAATTTACATCCAATTGGAGAATAAATACGTTTCATAGAGACATCTGAAATACAGCGCCACCTGGCGGTAAAAGCAACATACTCGCGCACGCTCCTCAAGAACAAAGGCTTTACAATTCGTTTTCGAAATATGTGTGAAAATACCAAGAACATTTTCAAGATAACATACGAGTACTAGTATTTATATGTGGTCCGGTTTATCTAAAACTAGGTGCATAATTCAATAACACTAACAACACAACAACGACATTAATTTAATTCCGCAAGACTGACCATTTCGACCACTGTGCGGCGGCGCACGGATGTTTGCTTGTAAGCAATTGCACACACTTTGACATTTCTAGTCTTGCAATTGGTTTGCGTTTGCCATTTGATTTGCATTTGTTTGTGTGTGAGTGAAGGTATAAAATGCAAATGAAAAAACAAAAGCTTGAATTATAATTGAAGTTGTTCGACGGCATAGCTCATTGCTGCAACTCTGCTCTATTTACTTTGATTTGCCAGTCAGTCGCACGCAATTGTGTAAGCGCCACGCCCCATAATTTTTGCCAGGGCCTTTTAAGTGATTGCTGATGTTTTTTCTATGCGTGCAAGTGTATAAGTGTGTGTGTGTGCATGCGTTTATAGTTTTTTCTATTCTCATTTTAATTTCAAACATAGCGGAAACAGGAAATGAGAAAATTTCTTATTCCGTACGTAGTGGCGATGTCGACGTTGACGTTCGACAAATGTTTATAACTTTTTATGAGTGCATTGATTTTGCATCGCTTTTAGCATTGGGGCAATAGAATAAATTGTATTGATTGAACTTTTAGTGTTCGATAGTTGTCAATCGACAGTTAATTCTATAACTTAATTTCTTTTGATATTTTAACGAACTCACGCATGTTGCCGAGTTGCAGAAAACACAACAATTGTAAGGATAAAGTAATGATAGATAAATCATCAAACGACTGTGGCTGGAAAGCTACCTTAGGTTTGATTTCATTTGTGAGTTTTAAATGTCCTCAGAAGTAAAATAAAAATACTTTGCCGCGGTCATCATAAAGTTTCATTTAGTGAAGGTTTATAACGAATTCCTATAAAAATGATAGTGATTGGACTGTATACTGTATACTAGTATAATGTTAGTGTATAAGAAAAAATTATTTCAAATTTTTTCCTTTTTCCTTCTAATATTTCTATGCAAATCAAAAAATATAGATTATACCAATTTTTTTCAATCTAAGAGTTTGGGATTTTTTATTAAGCCTATCGAGGCAATAAATTTAATTAATTAATATACAAACATCAGCAAAATATATGCTATAGATACGAGGAATATATACAAAAAAATGATATTACCAGTTTTTATATAAATATTTGAACGGCTTGCTTAAATCTTAATATTTAGAATATCGAATAAATGTGAAATTATCAAAATACATCTTCATAAATTAATTATACATATATTATATTTTCAATGAAGGAGCAACCACAAAAGGATTATCAAACGCTGAAAAAGAGGACGGCTATTTTAAATTAATAAAATAAGACGGTCAGTTGTAATTGAAATCTGAAACAAAAATGGATAGAAAAATTCCAGTATGGAGCATTTTTAATATCAATTTTTATATTAATAATTAAAAAATAGATGTGCTACAAAGCATTTAAACTGCTTATTTTTAAGATTTCTATAGAAATAATTGTACTTGGTTTTAGATACGACTTAGCTTTTTTAAACTTGGTACAAAAACTGAATTTTTTGATGATATTTTTCTACTCTTTTTCATTTTTATTCAAAAATAACTTAAATTTGTTTCTTTTGACTTTTACTTGTTCGCTTACTAATTTTAGGAGGGTACGGAGAATATGAGAAATATAATGCGAGCACGCGAGCACTTGCGCAAACATTTTGACCAAATGAAAAATTAAACAAAAAACGAATTTACAACTTTTTGTCATATAATCACGAGAGATATGATACAATAAACTAGAATTCATTCGCCAATGTTTGAAAATCTATGATTGAAGAGATCACAATTGGTTTCGTTCAGTACAGAAGACATTTTTATTTAATCGTTTTGTTGATGAATTCAATCGTCATTAGAGAACGTAAACGCATTTTTATTTTAACATTCATTCGCAGACAGCAAATACAAATCAATTTAATACGTTTCAATTATTTTTGAAGCAATTTTTTCGGGGGCGGCCCCAAGTTTTAGCTGGCCGTGAATATTCAATGTGTACTGACAAGTACTCAAATAACTTGGTTTTCCCGGGCTTCTGCTGGCTTAAATATTAGAAACGGTATGTTTTTTTTATTAGCGTTTTTCAATTCGACGGGTCTAAAATAAGTGGGAGTGATCGAACGCTTTATTTGAGCATTACAAAACAAAAATAATGTAAAACTTTGAATTTCTCAAAACTGTTCAATGTATACATATGTATTTTTAATATTTTAAAAATACAAACTGTGCATCTAGGAAATCCAAAATCTTTGCATGGGTGCCTATTCTACGACAATAAAGCTGTGTTCTGAAGTGGCGACGTCAGAGCTTTTTCCATCAAAATTTGGTAGACACTCATTGCTGACGAGTGATCTGGCAAGTGAGCTCTACTTGGCGATTGCATACTGCTCTATCGAACGTAATCCTACCTATTAAAACTAGCCTTAACTTGGATATACTTTAAACAATTTACGCTGAAGTTGCTTCCTGTTGAATGAAACTAAAATATTTACATTGAAGAGGGTTGCGGCTCGAATTCCATTTTCGATACATTTCTCATAAACACTCTCAAACTACATATGTATGGGTGTATGTATATCAGTTTACCATTCAAATGCTAGCTCTGGTAAATATCACATTAGACTCACTTTTTTGCCAAACCACTTTATTTTAGAAAAATGTTTGATAGCAGCCACTTAACTATGGTGAGCCGCAACATTAACTCCAACGCTTTGCCGCAAATAGACACCCTTGTCTAAAAATGCATGGCATAATTTCATTACAACAACTAAGGCAACTAAATTGGCTTTTAGTAAAAATAGAAACGAGACAACAAAAATGGGTTCAAAACGCAAAGCAGAAGAGTTGCAATCGAAAGAGAAGTGTGGTAACAAAATTTAGTGTGTGCTCAAACACCCCGACACCTCCCCCCACCCCGTCCTGAAGGCCAAACATTCAGCTTTTGACGAACAACACACACGTTCAACTGGACGTTTGTTTGGTGGTAAACATAAAAGGCTGTCTTCAAGGCACAAGTCGGGGGAAAAGTAGTGCTAGCAAAGTGTAATGCAAAATTTAAAAAGGAAATTTCAAAAATACACAAGGCACACATTTCGATCTGCATACAGAACGTGCGTGTGTTTGTATGAATTTACGAGGATAAATGCATACATGCGAGTATGTATTGTAATATTACAGCAGCGTGCAAACGGTGGAAGGGAAATATTCGCAAAAAACGGCCAAGTTGTAAGGTTATAATTACCCTTTCGTTTGGACAGTCGAGCTTTTGGCTGTTGCACGGCCGCTACGCCGTTCCTGCAGTCCGTTCACAGCACGCAGCACTCGTGTGCTATTCTCAGTGGGGCGCATCGGCGCAACCGCCACAATAAACAACAATAACTACAAAAACAAAGACTTACATATGTGCCGGCTCACATGTAAATATTGTGTTTTTAATGTTGTGCAAGGGAAATAAATACACTGTTTGTATACAGTGCGTTGAACAACTATAGCACAAGCATTATTAGCATATTTTAACAGTTTTTGTAAGAGAATGAACTTGTGCATACCCTTCAGTTATCGCACAGAAAGTGCGACCGACTTGACGATGAAGCAGTGTTCAAATAAGTTTTCAAATAATGTATTTATGTTGTGATTACTATCGAACTGCATTTTAATTTAAAACTAATAGAAAAAAAAAAAAATAGAATACAATTAACTTGTCGAAATTCGTCAATATCCGTAATTGCTATAGTTGTAAAACGCAGCGTACAAGTTCATATTTATAAACACAGACAAGAAAACTAAAAATAAAATGAAAACACAGTTACACATGTACTTATTACATTCGATACTAAGTGCATACTACATACAAATGCATCATTCGTAGATACTCACATTTCGACCCTGCTGCCCTTTTTAGCCAATGTTTAACTCTCCCTGTCAACAGTTTACCACCTCGGTTCGGAGCGATCGAATTCTGTTGCCACTTGGGGGTTTCAAGTGTGGATGCAGTTTTTGTGGCGTTTTTTTTTTTGTTTACTACATACATATGAACATAAATGAATGTTGTTAATAATATGTTAACAATATTTTCGCTTGCAAGCATTTGTACTACTCATACATTTGAATATACATTCTCATATTTATGTATCTATGCTTGTATTTACATATGTTTGTTTATATGTGGTCGGCGAGTTTAAAGGAAGGATGTTGTCCACTCAAATGTTTCTCATTACTCGCATAATTGGGGCTTAGACCTTTTAAAACCTGTAACTTAAGCGCATAAACTTGAATCTTCATATTTAAGTGTTAAAAAGAATTTAACATTTTTTATTTCGAGACTTTGTTAATGTGAACCAACTCACGGGGGATCAAACTTTGATATGTTAAATATACCAATAGCTAACCAAAACACAATCACTGCTAGTTTATGCTTGCCTTATAAATAAAACAATTATAAATTCAATTGGGCTCTCTTTGCATGTCTTTGGAAAAATATTTCTTCAAAACTCAAAGTAGAATCAGCGGTTTTGTATTAGTTCTCTTACTCGCAAATCCCTGCAAAAGTCCTAACATAATCAATTCCAACTATGAATCTGTGTACCGAATTCAAGATAGAACCATAGATCAAAGATATTTTGATTACGTTTATCGTGAGTTTCGCCCGAAAAAAAATGCTCCCAAAATGTATACTAAGCGCACAGTAAAAAGTAAACTATGTATTTTGGGGGAAAACGAAATCCACGATGTGGGTGAATTTTTTTGAGTTTTTATGGATATAAATACAATTAAGATTTTGTTGACGTTTTAAAAACAAATTATTTATTTAAAATTTCGATCAGAAAAAAAATAAAACTTTCTAATTATATGAAATTTTAGTTATCTATACTTTTGGATTCAAGTGGGTTTTCTTTAAAATGGAACAGTAATTTAATTTATAAACAATGAAATTTAGATAAAAGAAAAATTAATATTTTAAATTTTAGTATTATCTACTTAAAATCATAATATTTCTAAAATTCAGAGTTGCGTCATTTCAATACATTTTTTTGCAACATCCAACAAAAAATTCAATATAACAACATAAAACACACAAATAGTTTTACAACTTTACGCCAAGCTACAATAGCTAAATAAATCGAAATAAATCTGTTCTAAGACGCAGATTTTGGACTGTAAAGCTCAATACTTATTACTATTTATTTTAATGGAATTTTTCAAAGTTCTTCAGTATTCTATGTTTTGTGTTTTAACCAACACGAAATTTGAATACTTCTTAGAAGTATTTTTTATGTGTGTTTGGAAACTTTTTACATTGTAAGAATTTTTTACAGAGAAACCTGGTTGATAAGAGTTGGTTGGTTGTGTATGCGGTTTGCTTGCGTTAGATTATAATTTTTATATATTTTTAATATTTTATATTAATTATATAAGTTCTCAGCATTTAAAACTCCTACTGCAAAGCAATTATACGCAGTTTTTGACGGATTTTGAAAATTGTTTTGCTCATTTCGAAAATAAGATATAGTCTGATTACTTTAATTTTTTTATTCTATTATATCAGCATTGAATTTCAACTAAAGAAATTTAAAAAAAACATGTTCTTTCACAGCGATTTAAAAAAAAATAATTTCATTGAAATTGAACGGGAAGTCGGTGCAAAAATGTTTTATTTTGTTCTATAATATCTTTATACCTGACCTAATCTCCGCGTTTTAAGCTGATATTTAAATATTTGTAAACCTATAATTATTAATAAGTAATATACGAGAATCATGTATTCCTACTAATTTATTTGTTAACTCACTTCAGTATCCTTGCACACAGCAATAACTGCACGCAAAAGCGTGCAAACATAAAACACTTACAATAATACTCATATAAATGCATTTTCATTCGTACATACATACATATACATATGTATACATCCGTATCCTATATCCGTAGTTATACTACAAACTACTATACTAAACTGAAGTATATTTTTTCTTGTGAAAACTCGGTCAATACATTACTTTTTTCTCTTTTCTCTTTTTTAATTGCAGATGCTTATCGATCAAGCCACCTGAGAGGTAAAAAACATAAACATATCCCTTCCTTAACTACAATGAAAAAAAAAAAGAGAAAACGAAAGTAAAAAAATTCCAATACCAAATTATTAGCCAATGCGAAAAAATAATTGCAATAAGTGCAACAACAAAGAGTAACGAAGACAATAAACAAAAAAAATTGTGACTGTACTTGAGCGTTTTTAGAGCGAGAAATTGAAAAATATTAAATTACAAAAAGCAACTAATCAGAGAATAACTGTAGTAGAATATGAATGTAAAAAGAATTACTTGGTAAAAGGGTGAGAATGGCGGGTAAAGGTGCATAACTGTCATAACTGCTTTTGTAGTACTTAATCGCGATTATCGTGTTACGTGTTTAAAATTCCATAAAAAAATATTGAAATTCCCAATTTTAGATTCGAGTAAGTTCTTGAAGGATTTTTTGCTCTTTCCAGCTGCAGCGGAAGTGCAAGAAAGGCTGTAAGCAAATAGAGCGGAAAATGTGCGTGTGCGTGTGCCTGAGAGTGTAACAATGTGTGAGTGATTGTTGTGTGAATTTTTGTAGGATTCGTAAAAGAAACTCACTCGTATTATCATGTAATTGCCTTAGTTACATAATCAAATTTTGGTATCAAAGAGTTAAAAATCAAATCATATTTTCCAAATACAGTTTTTACAATATTAATTAAGCAAAGTTTGATTTTAACTGCTATTTTATCTAAACCTGAGGGAGGATCACTTATACCTTATGGAGCTGTTGTAATATCAATGTTGAGACTTCTTGGATATATTTGTTTTCTTTTAAAAAAATGAAAAAAATAATACAAAAAATTCGTGAATTTAATTGAAATCTGCTGAACTCAAGTAAGGAGCGCCACTAAATACAATCAACCACTGCAGAGAAGGACATACGGTTTTTGGAAAGCGAATGAAAAAGCTAGATCATTTATAAACTGGTTTAAAAAAATTTGCCGAGTCATCTCACTTACTTTTGCATTCCATTTTTTACTTGTTTGTTCGTCGAAGCCTGGTTTGAAGCAAAATTTTCAATAAGATCAGTTCGCTCACATTGTGGTAATTATTAACATCTGTTAGGGAGCTGTCTCTCTTCACCAGTTTATTTGCTATATCAGTCGTATACTTAGAGATCGCTCTTAAAATTTTGGAATGCCATTGTATATATCGAATTCGTTTTTGCAAAATTAAAGTAATTCATTAGCGCTGATTAACTGAAAGGCTGAAAGAAGAGTTAATTTGCAAGCTCGATAAAAGGTGTTGTGATACGACTACCGATAACTATTGTTTAAGTGAGAGTTCCCGAGAGTGAGTCGCACTACCTTAGGACCTAACGACCACATATGTTTGTACATATATGCACAAGTCTATGGCTACCTTCATGTTTCAAGAACTTTATGGGATTTTTAAGTGATTTGTCTCAAATTGCTCTTATCATTATACATCTGAATTGTTCACCACGTATTGAAAAGTAGTATATTGATGAGACTTTTCGCCCTATAAATCGAACTTTTTAAAGGAGGATATTGCTAAAAAAAATTTGTTTAAACTCTACAATAGTTTTGAGCTACTTCAAACTTGCACCTTGCGGTTTTGAAATTGAAAAACTGTTTAACCTCAAAAAAAATTTTTTAATTTCTTAGAAATTTGTAGAAGCATTGGTTTAAATAATTTAAGTCTTCAAAGGGGGGCACAGTTTTTTTTCTTACCAGCTTCTTGATTCTTCTGATTCTAAGTTCATTTTAACTTATAAACAAATAAATTATCTTTGCATTTGGAGCTCAATGCCGTGTGATAAATAAATCGTAAATTACAAATTCGGTTCATTGATAATAGTTGATATTTCGACCTTAAACTGAGAGCATCTTTAGAAACTTTTGACTTGGTCCGGTTGGCTTTTTTATCACACAGTCTCGAGTCCAAACTACAACAAATTTTTTTATAAATTATCAGTCGAAAGCAAACCTTGTCATCTATAAATTAAGTTTAAAAACCCTTGCAAATCATTTTTAGACATACATACCTACATACTTATCTACATTCAAACATTTATACTCGTACATGCAAACTTTCATAATCACTCTAAAACACTCTTGCGCAAGTCATTTTTTACACAATGTTTATAATTTGTTACTGTTTTTCCAAACCTATCCTAGAATCCAAAAAAAAAAAACAGAAAAAATCATTTCCACATCCAAATTCCCTTTCCGTTGTTTTACCTTTCAGCAACCTCAAGTGGCTGTTGATTAGCATGTTTTTTTTTTAAACTATTCTTATTATACTATGTTCTATTCTTAATTGAATATATTTGCTTGCACTCACTTATGCCCTTTCTTTAGCCGCAAAAGCGCTGCCGATTTTCCACGTGACTGTTCCAAATTGAGGTTGACACCGAATGGTAACTGTCAAATTGCTGTCAACTTTACATAGCGTTACAAACGTTTGCTGTCCGCCTACGCCAACGCTCTACATAGACGCGCACTAAGTTGTGTAATAGGTTGGCTCGAAAGTGTTATATGAAGCAAATGAGTTTTGGTTTAATATAATGACAAGTTTTTGAACAGAAATATATGTAAACTTATTGAACAAAGTTCGCATTAAAAATTCGCGCCACCCTAATAAGCACACTAAATAATAACCAAGGAAACTGATTTGGCGTAAGTGTGTGTCCGTGATTTTCGCCAATCTTCTGTGCGGCCATTTATGTGAAGCCATGACAGTTAAACCACAAAACGCGCCGCTCTTGCCACAAATCCCCCGACGCACCCTCTGCTGTCATTGCACCTTATTCACCCTAGATCGCTTCATAAAGACTTACAAGTTCTGATTATAATTTTCGCCTTCTTTTTACCCGAAGCTTACATTTTGCAAATGAAATCTGAAATCTTAATCCATTACACGATCTCTTTACAAACATACATACAAAAATACATACAAGTTCGTAGTCTATTGTCACTCAGCCATCAGTTGTTGCTACTTTTTTTTTTTTTATCCATATTCACTGTGCGCGCCGATCGTCAGTGACAGTTGTGGCAGTCGGCTTTCATTCCTCTCAGTTGGCTTGCTCCCACAAATAATCGGAGCAGGTTGTGTGGGTTGCTTTGTATGAATGCACTTGGTGCTGATTGTGGAGCGAGATGGAAGGAGTGAGTAGTCGTAGAAGCTTGACCGCGGCGTTTAAATGACGTTTAAATTCTTGTGGTCTCAGATCGCGCGACAATGACTTACCGCAGCTCCTTGCGCTTGTATTTGCAAATCCCAGACAAAGCGGCATTTACTTCGCAATCGAGACTGCGTGGACTTCGTTGATGTTGTGTGTTTGAGGCTTAGATGAGGGGGGTTGGATAAGCAACCGCAGTAAAATGTTTTTGTATATCTAAATTGCATGCGACAAATTGTGTTAAGTGAGATAACTCAACGAGTATTGTTGATATCATCTCAAGCGACATAAAAGCAAATGGAATTGGTTTGTGGAAAGTTCAAATCAAATTTGTTGCATTTAGAAGGTGTAAGATCGCAACAGATGTATTAAAGAATGTATATCATACAAAAATTTTTTGATGCTTAAATCAATTCTTAAAATATTCAAGAAAACTTACTCAAAGTTGTAAAAACAAATTTTGATTCTATTCAAGGAAACAACAGCTCGGAGTGAATTACTTTATCCTTCATAGCTACTTACAAATTGGCACATTTCGACCATTTATTTTGTTTCCTTTTATTTTGCAAACAAAAACAAATTTCAAACCAAAATTTCGATCTCATTTAAAAACAAATTTGTAGAATGCTTTTGGACAAACAGTTTCTTTGATCATTCAATATTAGTACAAAAAGGTGCAGGCCGAAAACAGCTACAAGTTACCGTCGATTATTTTCCTGGCGGTCTTCCGCAGTTTTTTGATTTTTTTATGGAAGAGTAAGGTAAAAGTTTTCAAAAATTAACTGTTTCGCAGCAACCATTTGTGCCGGTTTTGCATTACTTAGTATTTAGCAATTTGCTTGATCATGTATATACATTGTTAATTGAGCAATTAGCACAACTTTCTCAATTAAGGCGAATTGCACAATTATTGCTCAATTGCATATAAATTTAGGCGAAATATCAATGCAACTCTGCGCTCTTTTGTTTTGCAACTTATTTTACTAGCTAATGTCAGTGTGTAATTTTGTGTAGAAATTATTTGGTGTGTTCGCCAATAAACAATTAGGATAAACGGTCGCTAGTGTCATGCTGGCAGACAAACTTAGAAGAAAAAAATCAGAAAAGAGAAAAAATTTTCTATTTACTATTTATTTTTTCCATCAAAAACTGTTCACGAACGCAACTAGATTTTGGTTGAAACGTTTTGCAAAGTGTGTTTTCTGCTACATATTCATTTCTTCTCTTTCGACACAAATTCTGCTACCATACCCAACAGTATTTCAGTAAAGTCTCGTACACAAAAGTCACCGAACGGAAAGCGAAAATATTTTTAGAATTTAATTTTAAAAAACTTCTAGTATGGAGCTGAGGGCTTCAATGTTTCTGCTGTAATTTTCCTAATGATATTGTACACAACTTTCATTGCATTTTATTGTAGCTTTCTTTATCAGTCTGCACTCGGAATGATTTCCTAAGCATATTTTTTTTTAATTGAAAATTATTCAAAGTTACCTCAAATACTGCTGGGTAGGCAACCATCATTGCGTTGACGCCTTCAATTAATTCTGCAGCATTACCGTGGCAACTTAATTTAATTTAGCGTGCTAATAACTCATTTAGTTTAAATTCACAACAAAAAAAAAAAAAAAAGAGATAACACAGTTGAATGCGAAATGTGTAGCAGTTGGTTGAAACGAAAAAGTGTCGATGATGAGTGGCAGCAACAAAAAGGTGAATGTGCAACAATTAGACGCAGCAAGTGAGCTGTCAAAAGACATATGCACATACATACATATTAACTGAGCTGCATACATATGTATTTTAAAATTTATAGAAACTGATTTTGTACTTATACGAGTGAGTATCTCTTGTAAACTACATTAGGCCGATTGCATTTGAGATTAAGAACGGAAAGTTTAAGAAAAGTAAAAGAAATTGCTATTGATGTACTATTTTGCAGGAATAAAAAAAAATAATTGGTCCGGAACTAAAGAGAGCCTTTATTTCCTTTTCTATTTGTCTCAAAGGAAAGTCACATGAAGCATGGTGTTCTAGATTTTGCCTTTTGTAAATCCAATGAATTCTTTTTTCAGCTCATTGCAATTTTTTTTTTCCCCCTATGAACATTTTATTACATAAATGGAGGCAGATACGAATTTACCCGATTCCAAAAGTCGAAGGATTATTAAAAAAAAAGTTTTCCTCACAGTATTGTTTTGCAAAAGAACTCCCACTAATCGAGAATTTTTTTAGTTTGATCACTTTGAAACACTGAGCATTTGACTTCTACACAAACTTAATTCCTAATACTAATTATTTTTTTTTTAATTTTTTGTTTCAATCCACTCTAATGTTGCTACACACATGCTCCATTGTATAGCACGTATGTATCTACAGTTAGGAGTAGACAAACTTAACAAAATTGTCTGGGAATCAGTTACCTAGCAACTCGAGCACATTTTTGCTGCCAAACCGAATATGTACCTCTTCACTGGCTCGGTGATTGCTTGAAGCACAGCAGAGCAACACTTCACTTCACTGACACTGACGAATATACCATACAAATTATAATAACTGCAGACAAATTTTTTTTTTATTTATTGCATTTTTTCTATGTGTAATGAACGGCCTTTTCCAACTCTTGCTATTCATTCCAGTTTTTTTTTATTTGCAAATATTTTTTTTTTTTGCCTCGACTTAGTTTTAGTTGTTTTTAATGCACTCTACACTCAATTAAACCTCATTTAAACAAGCCAACTCACACCTCAGCCCCTTTTGAGTGAGCTCACTATAAAGTTTTGGGGTTTTTTTTTGTTTATATAAAATTACAAACATTTTATGCGATTTTCAAAACAGTAGCAAATAAATCGTGTGTAAAACAAACGGCTCTGGAATTAATTAGACTATTCTGCGTGGTAGCGGCACATTACTGCTAATGAACTACATTGCAATGGAGCAACAATAACAATGCGCTCAGGGGCTTGAAAATGAATGTAGGCGGCCACGCAGGCGCCTAATCGCATTGCAGCTCTGCTTGATTGCCCGGCACTGGCGCCTAGTTTTTTTGATTGAATGATTTGTTAGAGTGTATGTAAAAATAGTTAGTCGTGTTTTTTTTAATATATTCAATATTGAAATTTATACACAAAAATAAGAAATTCCTAACTTTTAATCAGACTAGGCATTTGTTTAAAAAAATTCTTGACGCGAAATCGTTGAACTTGTTAAAAAATATTTAGTAGGTATTTATAAACTATTTAAAGTTCGATAATGAGGTTTCGTTGCGTCACTGATTTCGAAGCAACTACAATCAGATATTTAGCTAATCTGCACTTGTGGGAATTGGCCTGCAAATTTTCCTCGTTGCCATTGCCAACATTCGTTTTGCGCTTGACTTGCGGTCTTTACTGATTTCGCTAGCATAAGGAAACAGCAAGTATAATAGACTGTTATAATTTACCTTGAATTTTCATCAAGTTTAAGCTTAAATGTGTCAACTTTAGTCACTTTGTCCGCCGGGTGAAAATTTCCCATGAATTCCGCCCGGCAAATTCATAAAAAAATAAATGCAACACAACGAATTACAATTAGAATTACATTAAGCACGTATGTAAATGCAATGTTTAAGCTGTCAATTCGTTGAAAAGCTAAAGGCCGCACACACGGCAAAGAGAGGCCAATGAAGTTAAAAGAGACAATTTTTTTCCGCGAACTTGACGCCAGGATGGCACACGATGCAAAAGGAAATTCGAGCTGGGCTTTTTAAAAGTAACACACTTTTACGGTTGTATTGCCAACTTGTTGGTGTGGAAAATCAGGTTGTCATGGCAGGCACTTTTTGTCTGCCACGCTGCCGCCCGGTTAGCTGCCGTGCTGGTGGTCAGCAAGGTGCGGTAGCGAGAATTCTTGAAGGCCGAGTAGCAGAGGTTACAGTAGTTGCAAGACGAACCGGCATCAAAGTAATTGTAGGTTGCTAACCATGTCTTTGTTAAAAGGCAACAGTTTTAAAGAGTTTAAGGGGAATGTGTTTAAAAAAGAAATTCTTATGTTGTACATGAATAAACAAATTAATATAAGTATGTAAATACAACTGAAGTCCACTTACTAGTTTCACATATCTAAGTCCACAGCAATTAAATGTTTATTAAATGCTTGCACATATGTATCTGTATATGTGCAGTGCAAAGTTGTAATGGAAGTTTAATTAAAGTGTAGTTTTGTGTAAAGCAAAGCGAGTCTGACAGCTTCGATGTTTAAAAAATAGACTCATAACCCTAACATGACAGGCCCCAAACAAATTTGACGAAATAGTTAAAAAAAAATGTCTTATCTGTTAATGGATAAATTAGATTAGATTAGTGCTGGATAATACTTAAATACTTAAACAGTATGAACCAAAAATATCTCCGATATCTAGAGGGGGTTCAGATGTATTTCGATTATTCACATATTAGGGATAGGCAAATAAAAAACTATATCGATATTTTTAAATAATATCGAATAATATTGATGAAATATCGATATTTCGCTATATAAATTTATGCAATTACTTTAAGTCTTGTCAAAATATTTGATAGTGAAAAAGTTTGGCAGTTTTATTTATTATTAAAATACATATAGTATATGTAAGTAATTATAAGGGAGTAAAGCTAAGTTAAATTTATATTAGAATCACAATTATTTATACAATGGTTTCATTTAATAATTTTCATGGAACCAGTATTCGTCGGATATAAACACCAGAAGTAAACTTCCTTTGATGTGCTCCCCTGTTTACCTGCTTCTATTATCTGGCACAGCTAAATAAACAGCAGAAGCAGGCCTTTCGGACGATAATGAGAGAGCTTGAATAATTTAATTAATTTTAGTTAAATATTTTAAAGTAATTTCAAAGAAAACCGGTGTAATAGGACGAAAATTCACAAACTATAATACGCACAGTTACGTTCAAATCAAAACCAATTGAGCTTTTAGAGAACTTACAAAATATAGAATTCAATACAAATGTGATATTGGGAAATAAATATCGATTATCGATACATCGAGATTAAAAATATCGACGTAAATATCCATTTTTTGTTTAATATTGAATTTTTTTCCCAACCCACATCTGTTCACGTGATTCTCAACCTTAAAGCTAATTTCATGGTCAGATTCTCTTTTTATCTCACCCGTCAATTTCTAAGAAGGGCCAATAATTTCAATCTTAGCCCCTGTTATAATTAATATGAGTTGGATATATTTTTAAGAGCTTTAGTTTTGGTATACCTTTGAGACTAATTAATAATCGCCGGTAACCCGAACAGCGTATAACAATATAATTGTGAAAAGTTTTAATATTGTCAAAATTGTTGTATTGAATATTTTGATCATTTCTGCCAGCGGTTTTTTAGGGATTCATCTTGTTGAACTTTGATCGTCCAGGCTATGGTTGGTTTGTTTGCAGATACGATGCTTGGTTGTCTGTCCCGACTAGGCCGGCGCAGTGGCAGGGATAATGTTCAATACTCTCCACTTCATTAGTTTCGTTATCTTATAGTTTCTTTTCATGCGTGCTCATAAGACAGTGCCCGGTTATCACCCCAATCACTAAACTTAGAGAGGCGCGGTCAGTTCTAGTAAGAGCTTTAGAGCGCTTCACATCAACTTCTGGCTAGATTTGTCGGGTCGTATGACATGTGGGATCCGCGTCTCACCTGCAATTTTCCTTCGGCATAAAATCAGATCATAATCTGCGTTTGTACATGCCCACATCTTGGACCGAATAACCAATGGTTCCATTGAAGCTGCCCTCGGTACTCGCTCCAACTTGGCTCTGGATAATGTATTGCTCAGCGCCGGCTATCAGAATGGGTTTTATTACAGCTGTATACATCCAATGCACAAGGTGCGGCTTTATTGACCGTTTCTTCCCTATAGCCGTTTTAGATGCATAACTAGCAATAATAACTTTAATGGCGCGGTCTGCAATATTCCGTTTTCAGTCGATTTATTTTTGATATCTGGGCATACAACTGTACGGATTTTAAGACATTTAAATTTGCAAATAATTAATATTCATATCTTATAAAAAAAATTACATTTTTTCGAGATTTGAAGTGAAAAATGCGGAAAAATAAACTCCGATATTTGCCTGCCACACATTGTATTGAGTAAATTGATGCTCTGGAATTTCAAAACTATCCTCTTGAAATAATGTTATTTCTCATTCCGTTTTTAGCTGAAATCTATCGTAGTTCGTGAATTATACATACGAGTACTTTGAATGAGTATACGATCGTAGCAACTCGGTTTCAGAGATCTCGTTTTGGTAGATTGCATGAAAACTACAATGAATTTATATTATCCCGGATAGGAATTTATCTAATATAACATGTATGTAAATTTTTTTTATTTGATATCTTTGCTTTTTGCTTATTAAAGAGGCAGTTATCTTTTCAACGATCAAACATTTAAACTTTGCCTTTGTATCGGATTTTTATTTATGAATGAATTAAAACTTTTTTCCATTCTCAAGTTACACACAATTATTTTTTTTTACTAATGTCTATTAGTTTCACAATTGAGTTCTAGACACCAGGAAGCTTGGCTTGTTAATACAAAGCCTTGCTATAGTGAAAGCTTTTCAAGCATTCCATTAGAATTTAAATTCTGTTATGACAAGTATGCACCAACAACTGAAATCAGTTAAATGCCTATTGATTATTAAAGCAATTTTAATTTGTTTGCCGCCGAAAGGCTCTTAACACCAACATTGCAATTCAATTAGATCAAATTTAATGCAATGGAATAGCATTAATCCGTTTAAGCAAAATAAAATAAATAAAAGTTTATTGATTAAATGCACATTTGTACATACCATGTAGATAGATATGTATGTGAAAACATTAATCTTTGTTTGGTTATTTTTACACAAATTTGCGGTAAGTTTGTATTTGTTTATTAATGATTTGCAATTAATTTTTATGCAATAACAGGCGTGTACTTAGTGACTAGTCTTAATAAATGAACACACAGATGTACTTATATACTTCCATGTATGGAACACACATACATTTATAAATATATGTAGCTTAACTTAAACTACTGACAGACGGGCGTACTTATGCAGATAAAAGGAGACATATCTGCATTTCGATTACATTTGATTTGACGAACGAAATCGTGCTCAAAATGACCAGTTGGGAAAATAAACAGTTGTTTAATAAAATCAAAATAACCAATGCATTGGCACCGATGTACTTCTCGTGTGGTTACACTTCTAGACATTAGAGAAAGGAAGTTGTGCAAATGTGTGAGTATATTTTATTTGGTGTAACGATATAAATAATTTATGTACATGTTTACTATTCCATGAAAGCTACTTTTCGGAACGAGACGAGCCTTCAAAGGACGAAAATCGTTTTCAAAGAAAATTTTAATTTCAAGACAAATGCATTTCGCAGAATTTTTGGAAAAGTTGTGGGCATTGAAAAGGTGAACAGCAATATAAGGCGATGTATTATACTTCATAGAAGAGTGGCTATATCATTGTTCGGTTTTGAATATAGAAATTTTGTAAGTCTATAGGATGCAGTACTGTTGGTGAAATTGTTGTGGATTTTTTCGAAAATCTTTCGAACTGCATACATTTGTATTCTCCAAAGCCAAAAGAAATCTAAAAATCGCATTTTAATTTATAATTTTATTTAATTTTCTAATTTTTGCCGCTAATTCTTAATAATAAACACTTTTGACAACAGCTGTAGATATTTTGTTCGTTCACAATAGTAATTTTCTGTCAAAAGTGGCATCATTGCCATATTGAATTCACAACATTCAGTACTTATGCACATAATTTTCGTGCATGCCTACGAGTGCTTATGCGCATTTGGAAGAGGATCATGCATGAGTTAATGCAGATCAAGTCTACTTATCTAGGTAACCTTGCCCGTCTGTCAGCAGTATAAGATAGGATTTGGTTTTTATGCATTTTAGCTGCATACATTTTAAAATAGCTAAAAACCTACAAATTATTGCGTAGTGCATATAGTTGGAAAAAAAAACTTCTCTAAATGCATATGTACATTTGTATTTGCCTTTATATGCACGTTTGTATGTACATGCGAATGTGTGTACCTACACAAATATATGACAGTGCGCCGAAAACTTGTTTGCTTGAAAATTAAACGTTAATAAATAGGTAAACAGTAAAACAAACGGAATACAAATAGAAACAAATTAAATCTTAATGTAAATATGTACTTACTTGCATGTGTACGACTATGTCTATTTGTATATACGAGTATGTATGTTGACAATAAACCTCCTCATGCGGCATGTTTACAAAAGAGTCAAGAAAATTATTGCACAGTAGCAGACAAATACTGCAGATAATGGCTTGAAAGAATTATTAAAATTATAACAATCAAGGAAAGCTAAATTGGGGCGAAACCGAATTTTATATACCCTCGCGATGTGGTTTTGTGTGGGCGGTGCTACGTTCATTTTTCAAAATATTATAAAAACCCAGTTTTTTTGTTTCAAACCGCAGGAAATATCAAAACTTCCGGTAGATGGGAGGAGGGCGTGGTTATGGTCCGATTTCAAAAATTTTTGATGGAACCCGCGCTATCAAGTTCATTCCGACAGAATTCAAAAACAATTTCTACTTTTTGCTTTAAGGAATTTTCGTTGGGATTCTCAGTACAACCTGCCGCCATATATAAGTCGTTTAAAACTCATTAATCTTCCTACACTTGCTAGTCGCAGGGAAATGCTAGGCATTGTATTTTTGGTCAAGTTACTAGCCCATCTCTTCTTAGCGAAATAAAACTGAACGTTCCCTCCAGAATTTCAAGAAATTTCCGGCCTCTCTTTCTGAAGCCATGTAAAAGCAATTTTGAGTTAAATGAGCCACTCCGTAGTTTGTGTCAGGATTTTAACACTCACTCCGGTTCTTTTGATATTTCAGACTCACTTTTTTACATAAAGAAAACTATACTCAATCCTCTCAATAATTAATACATACATACTTATACATATATTACTATTCGATCAGCTGATGAGCATTTGTTCTGTAGCAGAACAGTTTTAGATCTCGACACTTAACAAACCTCTGCCTTTCATGACTCGGCGCAACATATATGAAAAAAAAACAAAATTTTTTTTTTTATATATCCGTGCGTCATGCGGATGCGCCCCTCGCGTCGGTCGGGCGGGTATGGAGGGATAAAACCGTTGGGATTATTGTTATTATTATAACATCGATATCTAAGACAATATGTTGACCAGATTTTGTGACGATATGTAACATTGTTATTGAGATATGGAAATATTATCATAAGCTGTTGGCACTAACCTATTTTTCAAAATTTCGTAAATACACAATTTCTTAGTTTAAAATCACTCCAAATACCAAATTTCATTCAATTTGTTCTAATAGATACCGAAAAAACAGATTTTTTACATTTATCAAAACTTCCGTTACAAGGGAGGTGGGCGTGGTTATTGACCGATCTCGACCATTTTCAATACCAACCTATCCTGTCCGAAGTTCAATCTATGTACCTAGTTTTATTAAGAAATCTCAAAACTCAAGTTATCGTAACCACGGGCATACGGAAGGACGGACGGACAGATTCTTCTCTTCATTCTGATAATTTGGATATATGCATCTATCTCGATTATTTTTTGGCTATTACAAACAACCGTTATGGGAACAAAGTTAATATAACCTTGTGTACAAGTACGCTCGGGTATTATAATAAATAAATAACTAACAACAATATGTTTATACATGCGTGTGCTTGTATATAGATACATACATACAAACATACATACATAAATATGTATATGTCATATTTATGTATGGAGAAGTAAACATATTTGTGTCTCGAGCCATGGCAGCGCTTATCTACTCGAAGAACGTTTTTATTGCCAAAAGTACAAATATAATTTAATAAGTATATATGTTTATATATACTTATGCACATATGTAGATGTGACACGCGTAAACAAATTTGTAGAATTTATTAATTTATGTGAGCGAATTTATAGTTATTTGCATAAATAATGCTCGTGTACACACTGTTGTGCATAAATACACTAAGTACATACAGATGTACATAAATGGTACATAAATCGCTTCCGAAAAAATAAAGAAAAAAAAAACAAATATGCTGGAGTGAAAAATGGAATTATATTTAATTAGAAATGCTCGAAAATATTAGTTATAATTTACGTATTAACAACGCATGAAAAAAATAATTTTGGCGCTTACACTAAATAGCTCAGTGCTTGGACGAGCTTCTCCTACTATTTGTGGTGTGCGTTTTATATTCTACCGCAAATGGAAGAGTTTTGCATAGTTATCGCAACAACACATAGTGACGAATTTAACATTTATTTTAATTTTATCTAACTTCCATAATTTTTTTAATAAAATAATCTCTTTCGCGTACTCGTACGCACAAATCCAATTTGCAAAATTTTGTAGAAAGTTAAAAAAAATTTAGTAAATTTTATGAAAATTAAAAATTTTTTCAATTATATTTTAGAATTTGCAGTTCGCGTATTCAGCTTTGTACCAAATTAAAAAAAAAATTTCAAAAGTCAGCTTTAACTATTTAAGACTTGGACTATACAAATTATAAGCCGGGGTTTGCATGGTTGATATTTAATTTTCATCTGCGAATTTCTTCACTCAAATGACCTTTCATCGCTCTTTTCATTCAACAAGAATGGCTGAGAGCGAAAGCCTTTTTCTGTGACGAAACTTTACGTTTGTTTGCATCGGACAAGAGTTGTATTGTAAATTTCTTGCATTGTCTGTCATGACTCATGAGTGGGACAATCTTAAAGAATTTATGATATCTTCCACATTTAAGGTCACAATCATGTGATTTACTACAACAACTCTTTGAATGTTTATTATGTACTCGTATTTAAAAAAAAAATTTAATTTGTTTATAAAATTGTATTTTTTTTTTAAATATTTAATATGCATTCACAGTCATATTTCTGATTATGGAGCACAAGTACAAGTAAATATTTATAAAAGATTGCGATTTTCAAAGGACAGATTAAAATTAAATTAAATTTCATTTAAAAGTGTGCGCAAGTGGTGGGCATCGAGTGCTTTGATTTGCCAAATTTTGTTACTAATCACGCTAAAAACATAAGTTTACTTATAGAAGAAGATACGGTCATAAGTAAATATATACACATGTTTGTATGTTTGTATGTGTATGTGCAATACAGCATGTTTGTCTCATCCTTTGTTTTGCACAAATATTGGTTCGGTAGATTTTGAAATATTTATAATATTTACAGATAAGATTAATTGAGATTTAGGCAAAAAACTTCTGCAAATGAACAATTTGTCGTTAAGAAATTCCCTCCCAAGTAAAATAAAATAAAACAAAATATTTCTTAAACGATATAATACTCTTGGATATTCTACGCTTAGACATATCCCTCAACTATGGGTGTTCTAAGGCTTGCGGTGTCTAATAGACAGCAAATATTTATCACGTCCATGCCTGTATTGCTCAAAGTCGGATCGAAGGAAGCTGACACCATTGAAGTTCTCTTCTGCGACAATAGCAAATTCGAAACTGACACCGTTATTAGCAGTAACGAAATTCCTATCTTTCGAAATGGCTTTTTTTAAATAACTTTCATTTAGTTAAATTAAAAAAATTCCGTGGTAAGAAAGATCGAACGCGTTTGTGAGGAGGGGGTTTGGGAAATCGTGTCGCGAGCAAAAAATACGTTTCTAGAGTATATTTTCGAGAGAATATAAAGCTGCAGCACTGTCTTACTGGAGAAGGGCCCGCTTATGGGTCGGTAGGATTGATAGCCAAGGCAGATCCCCAAAATTCGTTTGTAAGGTATCACATTGTGCTTTGAGGCCAACGCGAGAACTCTCTGCATAAGCTAACCATACATTGAAATACGTAACAAAATTTTCACTAATTAAAAATAAATATTTTGCGCTGAGAAAATAATATCTTAAATAAAATGTAAAAAACAAATAAAAATTTCAGAAAGAAAAAATAAATTTTTTTTTTTCAAAATTAAATTGTTTCTTTAGTATAAAGTAATTTATTAAATGAAATCAGAAAAATTTAATTAACTTCAAAATCTTACAAAAATGTATGAAAAGCTTACGTTACGTGTTGATATGTTATGTCTATAAATGAGACAATGTAAGTGATTGGGGTTTCTTTCCTTATCGAGCTGTTAATTTTGTAATCTTCTGCATGAGTTAATCAAAATTCAAAATTTAAATCCTCAAATTTATACTATATACTGGCTTTTGTCCACTTTTGGAAAACTATTAAAATGTTTTTGGAAATTTTTTTTAAGTTTTAATGAAAAATTAATAAAAATATAATAATTGGTCGGCGAATGCTTGACCTCCTTATCGGCCGCCTTAAAGGATTTCCACATCCGGCTGATTTGAGTCCCAGGACATAGTGACATCGCAGGAAACTGCTAGACTGATGAGCTGGCCCGACAGAGCACAACAAAGGATATCACTCCCGGGAGGAAAGGTATTGGGATTCCACTTTCCACAAGAGGTCTGCTCCTGGAAAAATGGGCTTTCAGTCGGCTTTCAGTCAAACGCTTGGGGGAATGTACGACTTGCAAGTTTCCATGGTCCTTTTCGTCGTTGGTGGACCGCAGGCGGTCTGCGGAATTACTTAGTACTACCAGACCACTACTGTCGGCTTTGATCGGCGTCCTGACCCGATGGGGATCCACGCTTTGAGGCTGGGCATTGTTCGGCCCCTAGGTGCGGGTGCTGCAGGGAAGATGATGAGGTGG
The DNA here is from genome assembly GCA_963971545.1 of Philophylla caesio. Lineage (NCBI taxonomy): Eukaryota > Metazoa > Arthropoda > Insecta > Diptera > Tephritidae > Philophylla > Philophylla caesio. The sequence continues at coordinate 97,617,526 of OZ020609.1, read as the reverse complement.
AATCTTCTCAATACTACCTTCTCAGCTGCCCTGCTTTCGTAAGGCTCAGATTAAAACACTTTGGCTCGCACTTCTTTAATACTCCAGAGAGCCTCTCTGTGGTAGACATAGGTCGGTTGTGGACCTTCATTACGAGCTCCCGGGGCTTCTTCGAATACGTATACATGCACCTACCAGTGGGTATCGTCTCTGTTCAGGAAAGGGGAAAAAATGTATCAGTGGTACCACAATGGACTTTAAATTCAAGTCTAAGTGATCCCCATTTTTGGGCTGCCACCAAACCTAAGCTAACCTTGTTAAAAGATATGAAATTTAGTTTTAAAAAGATAAATAAATAAACTTGTTTAATTTTCAAGCAATTTAAAAGGTATTAAAATTACTTAAATTACTAAAAGTTTTATATTTTTTTGATTTTATTTTTACTTGAAAATAAAATATTAAGTTCTATTAAACTATATTACTAAAAATACATTTTAGTGCGTTCAAATGATTATGTTTTGCCAAAGTTTAATACTTTTATTTTCAAAACTAAAATTTCAATTTTTTGGAGTTATGACTACGTAGTAGTATTTTTACGTAGAAGTGCTGGCCTTGTTAACTACCACAAATGTACCAAAATTGCCTTACTCTTAGCGTAGCTACTACTTTTACGTTAACTTACTTACATACATTTATATTTACATGTATACGAGTATATGAACGTATTTACATTTCTTATCTTTTACGTGAACAGTAGCAAGTTTAATTTGTATTACCAAAAAAGGAATAAATGAATCAACAAGAAAAATTCAGTGAGAACATTGCATGAAGAAGAATTGCTGGAAATTAAATTCACTTTCCCTTCGTTTATTTGTAGTGAGATAACTAAATATTTGACTTAGTAAACAGCGCAAATGCGGTCTAATAAAATCAAATAAATAACGGAAGACATATTCTGGGAATTTACAACACAAAACAAAAATTTGTTTTATTTATTATGGAGTACGCAACTTAATGCAGTAAAAACAGTTGTTGACAGTTATGCGCCTTGAAATAGTCAAAAAGCTCTACACATAATTTTCAAAGAAATTTTTGCACATTTATGTATGAAAAAAAAGCTGTCTTGATATCTTTATCAACCGCTTACTTAGGTATTTTTTAGGGGTAGGGGACATGGAGATTTTTTAAAAATTTGATTCCAAAAATAATGGTTCTTCGATATACTCTTATATAAACAATTTTACCAAAAATTTGCTCAAAACTTTATTTCAGGTAACCTATTTTTATATTTCTATTTGTGTGTATGTTAGGGTGTTTCTTTTTTTTTAAACTTGGAAAAAAGTAGTCTCACGCCAAATTTAAGAAAATAATAATATATTTGCTAACAAATATTAGTTTTCGAAACATACATTTTAAGAAATGTGAGCGAGCAGCTTTGATGCGCGTTCAATTCTCTATAATAAAATATAAGGTTAAAGTTGCAAAAAATTACTTTTGAATTTTGAAATTTTTTCTACTGACTGTCTTTTGCAGTTTTATCCTTCTAAGGCATACTCGAGATTTTTTATATGTTAAGAAATTAGCAAAAAATCAACGGTGATTTGTGTACACTATAATCTTGAAATTAAGTATACTATAACACTGCGATCGCACAGAATTAAAATTTTTTTTTTTAAGCAATAAAAGCCCTTAAAATAATATTTTCTTTCATTCGACGATACATCAAAATTTACGAAAAATGCGTTTTTCATGGCATAAAATAAAATAAAAATACGACGTGTGCTAAAACCTAAAAAAAATTGAAAACAGTTTTTGAACAAATGCGAAACACCCTAATGTACGCATATTGTCGTTATGTTTATGAGTAAGAATGAAATAATTATGTTTTTTTTTTTTTAATGGAGACACAACCACGCTGCTGTTATCCGCATTAAAAGAAAAATATATTACTGTGGTTTGTGCTACTGACACTTGGCATTATTTTAACCCAACAGTAACTCTCTGCAATTCCGCAGTTCCAGACCGGGTCGACCGCCGAAACGTGGCCCCGTCGGTTTGTCGCTGCCGCCCACACATTTGTCGCAACATCCGCAATTGAAGAAGCATCGGTTGGACAATGGTGACTACGCTTACGAGAATGGCCATATTGCTGGTGAGTAGAAGAATTTCATTTCTTAAATATATTTAAAAAATAAAATGAGTAGAAAATATTCTAACATTTTATAAATATAATAAGTTTTGTATTTATTGCTTTGCAGTATTCTTTTATTAAAGTTACTAACTATGAATTGAGTTAATAGCATTTACTTATAAACTTTTCTGCCAAATACCTATCTTGTTATGCAAATAACTCACAATATGAGACTCAGAGTCTCACATAACCCGAGGCGAAAATATAAAAACGATTTCCACATTTTCACGCATTTCGCACATATTTCTCTGAGCAAACTTTCCATTCGAAAACCGAAAAGACCAAGCGAAAACTTCACAAATCAATCAAAACTCATCGCCAGCAGTCGTTGAAATTACACAAACAACAAATGACTGAGTTGCAATGCCATACTTTGTTAGTGTGCATCTTTGGCTAGTCATCATCAATGCCAAAAGGATAATAACAACAAAAACAACAATAACGATAGCAATAACAACAAAACTGTTGGCAACAAAGCCAACAAACCACAATCGCAAACAATAAACAACTATAAGTAATTGCAGCGACGAATGCAACAAAACTGTTAATAATCTGCGCGCGCAGCACAAACTATCAAAAAAGAAAAAAATATTAAGCTGAAATAAATAAAAACCAATTGTGATTTGAAAAGGAAATCACAAAAGAATTGAAAAAGAAAAGCCATAAACCCCAAAACAGTTGAAAAGTAGCTGGGAATACTAAGAAAAGTATCAGTTCCAGGTTTTAGCTGAAAAATGACTGTAATTCCACAAACAGCATAATTCATGGCTGGCTGACTGAATGCTGTGGCGCTGTTTGGTTGGTTGCCTGGTGAATTGGTTGTGTTTTGGTTTCAATGCTCCCGATTGCCTGTCGGCTTGGATTCGATTGTCCGTTTTTGCGGCTTGCCATTATTTTTGCGCCAAACCACGACGCATATTTGCGGTATTTATTATTCCTGCTACACATTTACTCATCTATCTACTCACTTACGAGTATGCACATATCTGCTCTGATAGTAAAGTTGCACAATTGCATCCGAAATGAAATGGAAAGAAATGTAAAGCCTTGGAAAGAAATCATTTTAAGCCTCGTAGAAATGTTCGTGCAGTGGGAATTGTATGGCTTACGAGTGTTTATTTACAAATTGTGTGCCGTTGTATTAGTTGTTTGCAAGTTGTGCCACAGTGGGTCCAACTTCGCCCAAAATATATGAACAAATATTAGCCAACAACCTAAACTTGAGAGTCGTTTAAAGGTCTGCTGTTTTAAGCTATGAATCTGGGAGACATGTGTATGGTCTCGTCTCGGATTTGATTCTTTACTCTTAGAACTCCACTAAATATGCGTCAGTATGGAATATGCAATATTTAAATGTATTTTTTTGTTCTTTAAAATTTTTCCATCTTTCCACCGAAAAATTGAGCTCAGGACACTCTCTTACTTTAGCACTATGATAAAGTTGTCGATAAACTTATAAATGAGTGTTTCTTCGCTGTGGCTTAAAACGCTTTGAATTATGTAGGCAGCTTCTCTTAATGTGCCTCAGTAAGCCTTTCTCATATCGAGACGTTAACTTAGTTTATACTCACCACGACATTCCAGAATCCTAAGGGAAGTCTTCCGAGGGAGAGTTGGAAATTCTTTTGGGTTTATCATTCATTTGTTTTCAAAGTTTATGTTTCTGTAAGAGCACGGCAACAGTTTCGACTCTCCAACTATTTCTGGTCACATTCACTAACTGTGCGCAAACTGTAATCTGAGCTTAAGTACAAATAAAATCAGAAATGGTTTATCTCTCTGAATTTGGAATATATCTGTCTTATTCTACCAATTACAAGATCCATAAAAGGCGATCTAAGGAGATGTTTTCATAAGTGCATAGGAGATCCAATGACTGTAATTGACAGCTACACCACCCGCAAAAGTTACCTACTTCAATAGCCTAAGTTCTAAATTGTTATTGAGATTTTGGCTCTATTGAGCTGTCAAATCAGCCTGTAGATATCAGAGCGCTTCAGGTTAAGGTTTAGTGAGAGTTCTTCTTATTTCCTTGCTTTGAAACATCAGTAAGATTTTCAGTAGCCTGGATTTTTTTTTGGTGTTTTTCCACTCACTTCTCTCTCCAGAGTATCAAAATAGAAATAAAGTAGCACAGTTTATTGATAGATCTCGTATAGTAATGGGTTAAACCCAAACCTCAGGTCTGAATTACGCTCAATATGGTCACTTTCGTGCCAGACGAGGAGTAGTTTGCCAAAGTTATCTATTCATAGCAGGCTTGGTGAAGCTCTAATGGATTAGTGATCGTAAAAGGAGAAAGTAGTTTGATTAAGAAAACAGTACCATAGTGTAGCTTTTTGTTACTGGAACGCATATTTGTATACAAAGTTCAGATTCGTGGGCAACCAACTTTCGAAACTAATAATATAATACTGATACATAATACGAGTATACCTTCTGATTGGCATGGAAACTTCTCCAGCACGATTCAGAATTTTAGCTACACATAATTTTTATCAAATATATTTGTTTTGTTATATTTTTAAAATAATCTAATAATGCGTTGCCAACTCACTGTGCAAAAACCAAAGCAGCCATTCACTTCACATGACGTTTCCAATTGTGTTGCTTACACTCATTCGATTTGCGATTTTGCTGCCATTGCCAAAGCAAATCATCATAAAATTTACTCATTCCTAAGTGCATGAAATAAATGCATGGCTGACGACTGGCCGATTAAACTGACCGACTGACCGCAGCAGAGGAAATCTTAAAAGATAAACGCTGCAGTATTTTTGTGAATCGAGCAGAGAAATCGGCTTAAATATATTGTTGTGGACGCAGCGGCCGGAAAGCAAGATGGGTGCGTGTATGTAAGCAATTCAAAACGGAATGGTAAAAATAAAAAGAACCTCCCCATGCAGTACCAGAGTTTGGCGTATTCAGCTCGGTGCAGATTTTGTATGAAAGTTCGTAACTCGGCAAACGATTTTGAATGCAGTCTAATGGTAATCTATGGGCAAAAATCGGGCTTGGTTGCTTGGTGTTAATACGAAAGAAGACATTAATTCATTATCGTAGGTGATTGTTGTGACGAAAGTATTCACCGCTGCAGATGTAGCTGAGTGACGTGAAATTGTGTACGCTTTCGAAGCTCTGAACGAAGATACTTTGTATACTCGGCTTCTCTTTTCATTTCATATCATAATTCCCAGGTAAAAAGCGACAAACCTCACGATATTGAATTTGATGGAATACGATTAACGAAATTGGCGTAAACATGTTTAGTTTAAGTCAACTTGGTGTGGCAAGCATTTTTTTTTTGGAATTTCTCAAATGAATTCGCAACAAATCTTGCAATCTGTATAAATAAATAAAAATAATATAATGGAAGTGTAAAAAGGGTGGCTCTGCAAGATGCTTAATAGAAAAGCTGCCCTAGCAATTAAATACCCGAAGTGTTGACGCTAATTGATCTAGAAGAAAAAATAATTAATTAAATACAATTACTCAATTGACCTTTTGTGCCTTTGCAAATTAACACTTCGAACTCGTTATGGCAAAACATTTATTCGAATGTAGTGAAGAGAATAGGGAAGGTTGAGTATTTTTTATTTAAAGAGTATGTTTTTTAGGATTCTACAGTTAACTCTAAGAAGAAGTGTATTTTAATTACAGAGTTACATTCTTTTAGTTTTTTTTTATACTTTTGCACTTAAAAAAGGTATTTCTTTTAACTTATGGTATATTACCATAAATATGCACATATTAAAAATGTACTGTTTCTCGATAAAATAATAACAATACGGGATTTGCCTACAAAAAAAAAAAAAAATTTTGATGATAAACTATATATTATATTTATAGATTATAAATTATTAATTACATATGTTTTTTAGAATTTTATTTGTAAAAATAATGTAAAAAATAGTAGCACATTCGATAGTCTTAGTTACATGTTGACCCCTTATATGAATGGGGGATACAGGTGGAACCCTTTATTCTAAAGTTTCCAAAAAATATCTACTGTATCATTTCAGTTTTTAAGATTTTTGTTGTTGAAAAATATCTGCTGTAGCGAAATCATGCAATCCATATCCAAATTTGAACATAAATCCTCGGAAATATTTCATGCGTTATACAAATTTAAACATTAATACGAGAGTAACCCTTAAAAATATTTTATTAAAAAATCCGTTATTATTTTTTAAAATTATCGCCTTTAAGATCTGCAATTTTTCTTTTTTTTTAAATACAAATAAGGTTCTCGCGTATATTTTTATTCAAATTTTTTACTTGCTCTTCTTATATGTAGCTAAACATAAAAAGACTCCTGGAAAATATTTTATAATTTTTATTTTACAAATAAACTCAACTATCACTAATCACGTCTCCCAATGACGACACCGCATTAAAATATTGCTGACGGCAGAATAATGCAGTAATTATAATATTACTCTCTCGCGCCGTCACTTATGATAAATCCATTAAATTTTTTTTTTTTATAAACTAGAGTGAATGTATTTTAAATGCAAAAGTTCTAACAAAAAGTTAATATACTGTAAATTTGTTGTATAATTTAAAAGAAAAATTCATAAAAAAATTTTGCGCGGTCTAGAAACCCAATTCCGACATATGGTTTCTTCTACACTCTCTCTAAAAATTACCAAATGAAATCCGGAAACGCCATACAATTTGTCGAAAAAAATTCGTCTAAACAGTTTTAACCACCCTAGTAGAAAAATGTATTTATATATAATGCAATACTCCTTAATTAAATTACTTTTGAAATATATTTTTTTAATGCAAGTTCAAAATCTGAACAAATAAATTTTGTTTTGTGGAATAGTATGAGTAAAAAACTGGTTATTTGTTATCACTTCAAACAAATGCATTTAAATTTAAAGGATCACAAATCTGCTTACTAAGAAAGATTAAAAATTCTTTGCAAAAGTTCAAGTATGTTCTTTCGAGAATAAATTGAAAATAATGGAGATAAAATATGTGTTAACTTTTTCACTTTCTCGCACACTGTATATAAATATATGATTCTATACCTACATATACGAGTATTCAGATATAGAAATTATATCTTACGTTCAACCTTTTTCACACACAAATTTGCATGAAATTCTATAAATTTCACCTCTGTTTATTTAATTTTTTCAATTTTTTTTTGACGATGTGCCAAAAAGCCGCTATCTCTCTCTTCAAACTTAAGCCGACATATAGAAATGTCTCTACATACACATATTTTCAGCATTACTCTGAATTTTAATTGATTTTCTTCACAATGCGTACGAATTCATTTGTATGTTTGTATTTATGTACATATGTATGCAATTACGCGCAGTTACTTTGTGATAGGTCATTCTTCTTTATTTTTAATTTCAATTTTTGACATTGAAAACGCCTCCAACTTCGATTACAACCACAAATAAAGCAACAACAACAATTAACAATACAATACCAACCACAACAAATAATACTCGTACATCATTAAATTTCTCAACAACGCAAATGCGTTCATGATTTGTCGAAAATTCTGCTTTCAATCGACGATTTCAATATTCAATTCACACAAATCGGCAAATCTTTTTAAGTTTTCTTTAGAAGTCCATAGACTGACTGCCAGCTTCACTATGTTACTTAATGCGTTGAGTGCATCTCTCATTGCTACCTTTGGTTTTATTAAAAAAAAAAAAAAATGTTTTCAATTCTACAATATTTTTTTCTCTGCCTTCAACAAATTTGCTTTGTCATCGACAGCGGCGTTTCTTTTACATCGTTGAATTTTACGTTTACTGTTGTTATTGATTTGTATTAAATGCTATTATCTTCGGTTTGATGTTCGTAATGGACGCCGCACTTCGCAAATGTTCACTTCAGCAAAAGAGTGAGTTATGGGCGTTGATTTTTGGGTGATATGCCAGTTTTTTTTTTCGAAGCGCCAGACATTCGATAGCTGGCACCTAGGCGCACTTGCACGGTAAAAGATGTGATAAACAAAACTGAAAAAATAATCTCACTCTGAATTGCTTATATTTGAGTGGTGGTCCTAAACTAAAGGAATGCATAAAATACATAACGATATACTAATATATAAACCTAAATTTAATTGTTGTTATTTGCAATTGAAGAAAGCAATTTATATCTAAATAAAGTTGCATTTCAAAATTTAATCATTCACGTTAATCTCGATCATCTCGGAAGGAACATTGTACTAGCAACAAATTAAAATAGTAAACTTTTATTAGAAAGTCGGCCATGTTCGAGAACTTCTAAAGTAAATTAATAATCCATCTACATAAAAAATTATTAGATTTTGGTTAGCTTAAATTTCCATTAGGAGTTTAAGAAGTTTCTACCTAAACAGATTTTATCCTCACATTCCACTGATATTAAAAAATCGTCGTGGAGCAACCGTTTCAACGATTATTAACAAACAAAAATTTATAGCGGAAAGGAATAAACGGCGGAAGAGAAATGTTGAAATTACCCTTCGAAAGAAATTTGTTTCCTGATGCATACAGATAGACTATGCCATGATTGTAGAACAAATTAAGGGTACACCAGATATCAAAGAAATATGCCATCTTTAACTTAAAATTTGAAGATAAAAACATGATTTTATTATGAGAGGATTGCACATACATATTTTGACTGCCTTAACTCACAGTTATATGTTATATTAAAGAGCCATTCCGCTCTCGATTAAATCGTGTTTTCGTGTTTTCCTGAAGAGATGCGATCTAAAAATCTATTCAAATAAAGTAAAATCGACACATAATTTTTTAATTAAACAATGTTACAATATATACATAACATTTTTAGGCAGTGATATTAATTTCCGAAATTAATTGAATAAAATATCAAATAAGAAAATTATGCCACTTTCACATTTTTCTAATGACGTTTTTTGTTGTAGCACAATGAGCCTGTTAGACTAAATTTTTAAGATACCCTTAAGTCTCCAAACTGATAATTTAGTTTTGAGGGTTCTTCAGGAGAATACATACTTATTTTATTTAAGGTAACATCATAGACCGTGAACATTGTTCTTAAAAAATCCCATTATGAATTATTAGTCAGACGACCTTTGCAGCAGTAACGTCTCTTTAGTTCACTTCATTATTTACAGACTGTAATATCCACTTATGTTTTTTTTTGGAGCAAAAAGCTTATTTTTTATCCAATCTCTAAATATATCATTATTTTCTAAACTCGACTACGAGTTAAATTCAAGCTGATATAGACAAATTGTTAACCTACATATATTTTTCATTTATTTGATTTCCTTTATTTTTCCATAAAAAAGAACTCAACGAAATTTCATTAACATTTAAAACAGAAGTTTCAGTAAACAACAACAAATTTTCAAAAAAGTTTCAACGAATTTTTAAAATTGTTTTAAATATGATATTTTATATCCCTTACATTTTTATACAATGGCCTCCATAAACCGAATGGATAAAATTTATTTTTAAATAAAATCTCATCAACCTCTTATAAAAGCTTCTAAAATGCTTACCCAAAGAAATTAACAAATTTTGAAAAAAAAAGTTTCTAATATTGACAGAAATTGTTGAAGATAATTTTAGTTTTGTTCAAGGGTTTAAGTTTTGGTTATTTGACTTTTGTTTAGAGAAAAACACGACAATTCGTTTTAAAAATAAATAAGGAAATAACGTGGCGCAATTTGAATTAAATAATTCATAAACGTATTGTAGGATAAGTTATGATATTGAGGTCAGCTATTTAAACTATTTAATGAACATTTCAAAATCTTTTAATAATTTGTAAAGTAAATAAAAATGATGAAGTGAGAAAAGCAATAACGAATTGCTAGCCTAGCCTGAAGCTAAACGCCGCTTATTATAATTAAGTGCAATTTATTTCTTTACGGCAGCTTTGAAATACAATATCAATACAATACATAATTGCCAATCGGAGTTTGCAATACGAGTAATCGGTTAAATAAGTTTGGTTATACTTTTATTTTCAAACGTTTAAATCAAATTTTAGTTGAATAATTTAATTGACTTAAATCGTTAATGCCCACACGCTTCTATGGACATAAATGCCAAATGCATTTTTACTTGTAAGCGGACATGCGCGCACGTACATACATTAACATATATACATACATACATACATACATATGTATGTATATGTCTCTGCAATGTGCATAAAAGCATAGCAAAAATATTTGAATTTGCCGCCATTGAAATGTATGTATGTACATAATTTGGTGTCCTGAATTATTTACATGTCAAATACAAACATACATACATACGCAACATACAAATGAATTAGTAAACCAATTTTACAGTATGTCCAGAAAGTTAAGGTACATTGTTATAAAAATCGTTTGTCTTTTTTTCTACACTTGAGCCGCAAACTCTCAATACAAATTTTATGTTTCGAAAGAGTGTTGAAATTTCAAACTCTCTTTGAAGAAATCGCTTCTAAAACCTCCAATTGTGATCATTGATTTCTGGGCTGTATGAGTAATAAAAACCTGAGGTAGCTTGGCAAGTCGTAAAATATATTTTTTCAAATAAGAAAAATTTTTCAAGTTAAAGCTTAGTACACAACTCTCAAGAAAATCGAAAAATTCATATAAAATGACATTCAAAAAATAAAAAAGACATTTTCTTCTATAAAAATTTCTTAAGTCAATCTTCAGCTCTCAAGAAAAAAATGCTCGTATATTTATTTTTCCAACAATATTTATAGCAACGGCAAAGTACTTTTTCAAGCAACAGAAATAATTAAAAATTTTTCGTATGATTTTTCTTAATAAGCTTTTATATGATAATTTCATTAGATCTGATGTTCAAAGCGAAATTTCGAATCATTAAATATCATACAAAATGTTTATTAGAATGCACCTTCTTTATTAAATTTTTTTGCAATTTGTCCCATAAATTATCTTACATGGTATATTGTTTTAAAAATACAAACCTAAATGTGAGTGTTTGAACGTTGTCGTTGATATTACAAAAATGTGACAATTTAACAAAATTGCAATTTACGCTTATTCAATTTTTTTCCCTGCGGAGTTAAGCAAACGCTGGCAAAACGTCATCATACATATTTACAAACTCACATGAGTAAATATAGTACGCGACGAAATTATAAGGCAACTTAGACAATGCATTTTTTTTATTTCTGTTGTTTTTCAAATAAATGCATTTCATTCACTTATAAATTTGAGTTTCTAATATCAAAAAAAAAAAAAAATATGTAATAAAAATGTCATACATTTTTCAAAGATATTTTAGAAATTTTTTGCGTATACAATTTTAAATACCATTCAATTTGAGTGTAACAAATTTGAAGTGGCTACCGATTTTTTACAATTTTTTTTGCTGAAACTCCTCCGCGATTTCTTCAATAAAAAACATTTTTAGTAAAATAAATGCTAAAAATCAAACTTGTGCTTTAGTTAATATATAAAAATTGTTTTTGATTATAAAATTAGATACTGAAAAATTTACTTAAAATTCTCATTAAAAAGCTTGAAACTTTGAAAAAAATAAATTTATAGAGAATTTTAAACTTGGGTTTATATAGTTTTTGCTAGAGAATTACTACATGTGTCTGAATAATGTAATAATGGAAGTGAAATAAAATAATGTTATCACAATTTTTCGATATGACGTGATCTTATTAGTTTTTTGCGCACAAAATATTATTACATACATACATACATACATAAATATATTCATATATTTTAATACATATATTTGTTTGTACATGCAAATATGGTATGTATATCTGCCTAGAACATACATATTTATCGAGCGCTTGCCGGCCTTTCAGCCATTTGACCAAATGCCAACCAACCAACCAACGAACGAACTAACCAGCCAAGCGATTAGGCAGCCGGCGAACGTTCGACCTAACAAACGGGCCAATGTGTTTACATACACGCTCCGGCCAAAGTTTAGACTGCGTATACTTAAAAATTATAATATATACATACATACATACAACATGTTCATATGTACATATATATTTAATGTATGACCAGCGCTTGGACAGACAATAGCAGGCACGGCCAGACATTATTATTTGCGTATACACAGGTGGGCTTTTATTATCACCAACGCACACACAAAAAATATATAAATACATATGTATGAATGTGTATGTATTTGTGCATACAACATACAAAAATACTATAGGCACACATACATACATAAACATTTTAATACACATATACTTATACTAAGCACACAAATACATACATATATAATTCACATGTGCTGGTGCAGCAGTTTAATTTTTTAATAGAGTCTCAATGATTGTCTGTCCGCCTATTTGTCTCACGCAACTCCGAACTGTCTGTGTGCATATATAGAAATAATATTTATATACATATGTATGTACATAGATATGTAAATACCAGTACATACTAACGCTCGGAATGATTGTCTGCATTAGACTATAATGCAATATTGAATTAAAATATTTATTATGGGCTAAGCTCCCTTATGAGTACGAGTATACGTTTGTATGCACATAAATCCATACATACGAGTAGATATATGTATGCATGTGCATGTATTGCTATTACTTTCCTTTTTATGCAAACTAACACACTCGTATAGCGTGTAGTTAAATTTTTTTTTTTTTATTATATTCTATACTTCATTATCTGTTTCAGTCTGATATGTTAATGGCGCGAATATTATGGCCGGTCGCCGGTAGTTGGCTATTATTTCAAAACCAATGGGAATAAATTAAGCAGCAATTTTAACAGTGTTGCCAAGTGAATTCGAATGAATTTTGTTATCGACAAATGTTGAACAATCAAAGGAGAAATTTGCAAATTACAGAGTTTTAAGATATAAAATGATAACACAGAAATATTAGTTGAGCTCTGGGGTTTTTTTCTATTTTATGTGAATGGTGGTACTGTAACAACTTTATTTTTCACACAAAAGGTTCTCCTTAATATTTTTGATTGGGTCAATTACCGAAAAAAATCGAATATAAAAGTATAATTATAGAATTAAGTTCATTTCTGGAGAAGATGTACTCGGCCATTTTCATTTCAAAACGTCTGTTCGTTTCGGCCATGATTTTAGATTTTAACGAAACTTTAATATGTTGTTTTTGGGTTAATTTAAGGAATTTAAGGAAGAATTTTTTCTTTTTGCCCAAAAATTGTTTTTTTGTGTATTTTTCGCAAATCGATTTTAAATTTTTTTTCAAACACGCATAATTTCGACAAATATAAACCGATTTAAGCAATTTAGTTTTAAATGTTTGTAATTATCTATCGAAATACCGACAATTAAAATTCATCAAAATTGATATTGAAGTTTTATTAAATACTGAGCCAAAGATTTTCAAAATATCATCCGAAACATTTCTTTGGTTGTTCGCTTTTGCTGTGAAAAACATACCCTTAGTAGTCATTGGTTTTTTAAGTCTATAGAACGAGTTGTTGTCCGTACTCCCTCTACTATCCCAAGACCCTCCTTGTTGTCGTATCAATTACTCGAAGCTATAAACTGAAGCATTCTATCGGGCAGACAATATTCGAATAAAATGATGAGGTCCAAGCTATGACTGTTTCGCTCTATAAAATACAATGTTGGATTTCGCACCGCGACGCAATCGTTATTATAACAACATGGACCATGTTTGGGGCTGTAGAAAGTTTTTCGGCCCATGCCCTGCCAAACTTGAACTCAAAGAAACTTTTAACTATAGAAGGCAAGGCCCTTAGCCCCAAGCAGTTTCTCCTAAAGTCGACTCCTCTATTTTATTAAAAAAGGCAATAGTAACCTCAAGATGACTACAGTTATGAATATATGGAGATGGGTTATAAGATCTGGATACCTCAATTATGTCCTGGGTTTTGAAAACTGGCTTTATGGCTACCTCTTTAATCGGATTTACAAAAAACGGATTTATTTAATTGGGCTCAATCGTTATCACAATAAAGCAAATCACTTTTTCAATACCATTTCGTTTTAATTTTCATCACTCTAATTCTTAAACATTTATAAAATTTTTTATTAATATTTTATATTTAGACATAATCTTATTGTGATTTCTTATATTTTAGTCAAACACTACAAAAACATTTTTTTTTTGTATTTCTCTATTTTAGATCTCAATCGTCTGGAAAAGTCTCCGCTCCTCGCCAATGGCTACAATCCCCCGCCCATCAATCACATGGCTTTCATGCAAATGAACCATCATCCTGGCACGGCGTTGATGTCACCCGGCATGCCGCCGCATGGCCTACACGCTCGACCCGACAGTCAAATGTTAAAAGCTGCCGCTCAGGGTGGCATGTCGGCGGCGAATATGGACGCGTTGGCGCGTTCCGGTATTTGGGAGAATTGTCGCGCGGCCTATGAGGACATTGTGAAACATTTGGAACGGTAAGAGTTTTTTCTCTTTTAACTTAATTTTATAAATTCAGTTAGTTTGGAAATTTATTTAAAAAAAAAAAGAATGATTTTAGAATGAGGTTAGAACTAAAAAACGTATATGAAGTCAGAGTTATAAGGGTATTTATATTTATAGGAGTTCTCAACCTCCGATCTGCATTATATATATATCCTTTAATCGGAAGGTCACATCGACCCTAACCGTAAATTTCCTTGGAAGTGAGCCAAAAGCATCACTTTTACTTGTTCAATATTTTGAATCAACTTATCATTAGTCAAAAATTTACGAGGATTTTTCTAATCCTTCATTATTTTTGTTCATTTTACCCCAGTCTTCGTGAGGAACGCACCGATGAGCGCCACCAAATGAATAACTGCGGCGGCACTGAGCCAAAGATACGCGATTTAAGTTCACGAAATTGTAAGTTTCTCCGACGAAATTCCCCATTACCCCAATAATTTATACTGAATTGCAAACATCTTTTGTCCTTCTCCCTTCTCTAACGCCATTTTCAGCTGGTTCACCGAACCGCCAAAGCCCCGTACTAAATCTCTCCAAGTCCGGCGGTAATACAGATCAAGGCAGCAATTGTGATGACCGCAGCGAACGCAGCGAAATGCATTCGCCTGTACATTCGGTGCGGGAGGGCAGCGTCGGAGGTGGCAGTCAGGGTGTGATTGGCGTGGAGGACGACGATGACGAAAATCTGAGTGATGATAATGCGTCAGAAGTCGATGAACGCTGCGCTAAAGATGACGAAGGTGAGTGCACTTTATTGGTGGTAAATAAAACGTTGAAAGACAGGCGGGGTGTGGGCGGAGTGCGCGGTGTGCAAGCTGAACAAGGTATACAATCATAAATACAAGAATAACTGAGACAGCAATAACACAAAAGTTGTTTGCAACACTGACTAATGTTTTTTTAACGCATTCCTTTCTGTTTCTGCTTCTGCTTCTTCTTTTTCACTTTTTTCAATTTGCCTGCCTTTGTTTGCCCAGACTTGAGTGATACTGAGCGTGATAATTTAACGTCGACGGCGGCGTCGTCTCAACGTCATCCACTGCATCACCACCAGCACCAGCACCACCACCACCAGCAGCTGCACCATGCCGCTAGCAACGCTGTGGGTGTGGGCGAACGCGGTGTACCGGGTGGACCAGTTGCCGGCCTTGGTGTTGCTGCCGTCGCCGCCGCTGCTGCTGTTGGTCTTAACGAACGCGACGTCGTCAACTCGCATGCGGCACTTCAACAATCTCCCGTCTCGACACACAGTGCCGCTGCGGTCGCCGCGCTGCAACATCATCATCAGCGCGCGCTCAACTATTCACAATTGGCCGCGGCGGCTGCCGTTGCTGGCGGCGCTGCTGGGAGTGCAGGTGCCAGCGCTGCGCTCACCAATGGCCCCGGCTCGGGTGGCGCGCTAGCGGGCACTGAAGCTCTGCTGGCAGCCAACGATGCCACCACAGCAGCTGCGTTGGCTGGCGGTTTGGCGCTCGGCCCACTCGCCATGGACCCGCATGCCGCGCCATCGTCCACCGAGACGCTGCTGCGCAACATACAAAGTTTATTGAAGGTAGCTGCGGACAATGCGCGCCAACAGGAGCGACAAATCAGCTACGAAAAAGGTGAGAAACATTTGAATAGCTACAAGATATGAAAAAAGAAGGCTGCTTTGTTGTTTATTACTGTCGCTGGCAGCAGACAGACAGCCACTTAACGATTGGGCGAATAACACAAAGCGCTCTTCAGAATATACTTATATATTTTTGTTTTTTGGCGGCTCTGAAGTGACTTTTTTTGCTGCCACTTTGATCTTTGCGCTTTGTCAATAAATCTCTAATCAACTTTCTCTGTTTTTGTGTTTTCTTCCGTTTTATTTTCTCTTTCTATGGTTTGCTCTGCAGCGGAGCTTAAAATGGACGTTTTGCGCGAACGCGAAGTCAAAGATTCATTAGATCGACAATTGGCTGATGAACGGAAACTCAGAGGTGAGTAACAGCTTTGCAACTTACTTTCTTACAAATGCTTTTCTTAGCTGAAAAAAAGTTTTTTTTTTTTCAATTGCAACTGCAGTTAATGGAACAATGTGTAGACCTATTTATGTAGACATTTTTTTGTGTCCTATATACTCGTATGTATTTATACATAAATGTAAATGGATTTGTGCGCTTGCAAGTAATGTCAGATCGGTTACACAGACAACATTTTGTGTGGCAGCTAATTTGAATTTTATGCTAATTTGAGGTTAAACGAAGTCACTGCAAGATTGCGCGCACCATTTTAACACAACCCAAGAAAAAATCTCCACAAGAAAAGAGCGGAAATAGTCGCAATGACATGTTAAATAAAAATAAATCTCTTTCAGCAGAAAAAATATAATTAAAATTAAATTTAATTTATTCATACATCTTCTTTGGTGATCTCTCGAGGTTTCGAATGAACTTCTGTTAAATGGCTATACCAATTTCAATAAAAGTTTTTGTGAGTCCCTAGATGGTTTAGGCCCACAATTTGATTTGCCAGGTGGCGCTGAAGACGAATTATTGGTAAACATACAATTAATGATGCGATTTGGCTCCTATTCGAGATATGTTATGTATATTTTCGGCGCGAAAAGAAATACTTAAGCAGAAAAATTTGCATCAGGTGGCGCTGAAGTCGATTCATTGTGAAAATTCGTACTCGATTTGCCTCATATTCATATTTATAGTCCTAGTTACGGCAGCACAAAGACAAACACTATTTCAAAAACAAAAATAAGTCGCCAGAAGGCGCTGGAGTCGAGTTAATACTTAAAGTCGTAAATATAGTCGTTACCTAAATACAGTCGATAACTTTGAGCTGACCGCGTGGTTTAGATTCATGACCGTATTCAAATCGCCCCAAGGTAATTTTCGAACGATTTGATGTATGATATTATTTTTTTTATTATGTCAAATTGACTTTTAATTGTGGAAAACAGAACAGATTGAAATAAAAGTCAACATTGCAAAACTTAACCTTAAAAATTCAGTTTTTTTGGAAGCATTTTAACGGTTTTAGTGCTCCAATTGACAGCCAACGAAAAAAATGATAATTGCTATGCAACCATTAAGTTGAGTTCTATATATTTTTATTTCCTGTGTAATAATTTAATGTTACATTCGTATTTGAATTTCATGCTTTTTCACACCCTTAAATGAATGAAGTGCTTGAAACTAAATTACAGACGGTCATTTTAAATATTTTAAAAATGTATAGTAGATTCGCAATCATCAACCTAAAAACCCCAGTAAAAACACCTTGGAAGAAAAATAAAAAATTGTTTATTACATTTTAAAAATTTCAAAAACCGAGACCTTCAATAACATTTCGCAATGTTTGTTTTTATTTCAGCCACCTGGTAATATTTTCCTTAATTCCGAATTAAATAAAAATATATATTTCATACATGGATTTGTGTTAAAGAAATAAATTTTAAATTTTATATTTAAAATCTAGAAGTCTACTTTGGAAGTTTTTGTTTTAATAACATTTTTTTATATTTTCGCTTATTATAGTATATCAAAAAATGTATGATACGATTTTTCTTTTAGTCAAATAACACAAATCCCTAAAAAATAATTTAAAAAATAGTGTTTGAAAACAGACAAGTTTTACTATATGCTTTTTGAATTTAAAACCAAGCCAGTTTCTCTTTAGCATGCCAAAATTTTTCGTAACCTCAAAATTAAGTATAAAACGCTGTAGCTCGGAAAATATTTAAATGGAAAAGTTTTAATTTCATAACTGCACTGCTTACCTCTCTTAATAGTCTTAATCGAACCAAACCGTCTTTAAACCTCATTTAACTTAAAGAGATAATTCCAACATAGTTGTGTAGCTTGTACACAAATACATAAGTTCATTTTAACATAACGAATAGATTGCCTGAAAGAATATGGCCAAACCTATGATTAATATAATAACTGTAACTAACTGTTTACTATTGATTCGAGATTAATATTAAAATTAACGTATTTCCTTCATGAATATCATCATATTGATTGTTTGCTTGTGACAATTTATTTGCGTGTCAGAGTGATCAGCAATAAGTTTAATTGCGATGATTGATCAGACACTATTACTCTCGCAATAAAATTATATTCCTTTTTGATAAACATTGCCATTGGTAAGCATTAATTTAAGTTAATTATAGCCTTGATCGCTATTTTTTTAAGCAGTCAGTTCTGAATATCGCAAAACATATTTGGTAATGAATATTTTAAACCACGTAATCAGTTGGGAGATAATCGGCGTTTTGTTGCATTGGAGAAACCAGCTGGTTGTGATAGAGGAAGATATCCTCTAAGGACTTATTGAAAGAAGAAACAACTGAAATAACAGATATGCATGTTGAGATCAGCCAAAATATTCAAAGGGTTTATGTCTGTAGTGGAGTGAGGTAAGAGTTTGTATAATCTTATCATCTTCTCGCTGTCATATCTGAAAAGTTCAATTGACAAACTATCAAAACGCGTGACTTTATATTTTTTAACCACGAAATTGTGATTTGGATATCATTTTATTTGAGTAAATGGACTATGCACAACAATTGTGATCGATCGATTTGCGTGTTCATTTCTATCAAATTGTTTTTGTTGTTCTTAAAAGAGCCACTGCCATTTTTTCGGTCAAACTTTAAAGTTAATATATACATACATATGTATATGCATTTCAAATTCCCCGTTTATTCATTGTTTTACGTACAATAGCAACTGGACGATGCGTATTAGCATGCCATTTGATCGAGAGAGGATTCTGTCAGCTGACTGCTTTAATCTTAATCTTTGTAGCAACAAATTACAAACACCTAGTCCATATTAGTTCATCGTGCCGTACATACAATGTTGTGCATATCAAAAGCAACAGCAAGACATAACTTACCAAACATATTTATTTATTAATTTTTAAGAATTTTCAAATAAAGTTAATTCTCTTACATAAACTACAAAAAACCAAGATTGAAACTTTGTTGAAAACTTAAAACAATTCCACAAATTTTCAATTAAATCTCGGTGAATAAAGGTTTATTCAAGAATTTTTTTGAGTAGACAGTTTTATAGCCCATTAAATTTGAATATAACAATGTGAAAGTTTCGCATGGCTAGGAGTTACCGTTGATTTATTAGGATTTTTTTGATCGCGTATGCATCCATAATTCAATTATTAAAAGTTTGGTAACTAAGCAGCTAGCTCCCTCACATTTTGTTAAACGGCTCCCTTAGCATCCAAACCGAGTTGCTTCTTAAAAATAAAAATAGTAGTAACCTGAAAACTTTTTAATACCAAAAACTAACAGGCAACACTTTTTGTTTCTTTTGTCCGCGTAAACGGTAAGTTCAACTCCGGCTTTTATAGACATACTTTTTTCTAAATACAAAACTGACCCCGTATCGTAAATATTTCAAGTAAACGTGTATAAATGACGCGCTTTTCCATTGAATGCTTTTCACACGCATATACATAAATTTGATGTGACAGAGCGGAAAGTTTTGTTTCTAGATGGACTAAGTTTTATTAAATTTAAAATAATGTGTCATAATGTGATAATCATCCAAAAACTTGAATTTGTAAGAACTAAATTTTTGAGTTATGAATTTAAATCATTTTTCTTGTAATACTTATATAAAGATTATCTTTCTTAAATTTCGAATTATTATTGTTTTCGCCGTCCAGGGGTTCGTCATAATATTAAGAATAATCCAGATCAATGGTATATAAGTATGTAAATAAAAGGAATATTCGCTGGTCAAAAATTAAAAAAGAAAATTTACCAATAAGTGCATAATTATGTTTTGTAAGCGTAGCTATTGTATGTTTAAATTTAAATGAAATACTTTCGAAGTTTCTAGTTAAAAAAATCAATAACAATTTACTACTAATTATTTACAAAATTCGAATGTCATTATTTACCTACTCTTTTATAATTCAATCATGATTTGCATACATATATCGAATAATCAACATTTATTTTTATATGGAAAAAGTTGCAACACTCTTGACAAAAAAAATATCTAAAAAATCAAGCGTAGTTTCTAGCCAGTTGAAAATTTCACATTTCTAAACTAAAATTAAATGCATAATCAAAAAAAGTTTAACACTTCTGAGAAAAAATTTAAAAATCTATACACAAACTTTGATAGTTAATTTTTTTGTTTAGTTTTCTACAATGTTAAAAAGTTTGAATTTTATGGCTTATGTTTAAAAATGAACTGAATTTTAAATGAAAATTCTTAAAAATATATAAATAAATATACTTCGCAAGCTATATATTTCTGAGTTATCTTGCTTAGTGCATACATAGGTCTAACATTATCATTATCGAAAGTTGAAGATGAGACCTTCTGAAGCGGACTAAAAATTGCCGAATCACCGGATTGATAAGGCAATAATCTGCTCCTAAACAAGCGCCGCTTGTAACAGTTTCCACATGACGCCACAAAACCTGAGAAGCTCTTAAGTGAAATAGTATAACCTAGAGGACAAACAAAATTTGACTGCTCACTTAATTTCGCTTTCAAGCGCTTTGCTTCGCAGAGGTGTTACATCTCTGCACTGCCGAAACGGCAAGCTCCTTGAACGGTAATTATTTAAAAGCCAAAAAGTTTGTTTTTTTCTTTTTACATTTACTTTAAAAATAAAAGATAGCCAACTTATTGGTATAATATAACATGCTCTCTAAATTAATCAAAGCATGCGAAATAAATTCTGGTATTTTTGGACTAAGAACTCGAATTTTTACAAAAAATATGGGCGCTTAATATTTATTTTGTAAAATTAAAACAAAAATTAACAAAAAAAATGACCACATTTTATCTTCAAACTCCTTTTAAGTAATGCTTATTAGTCCAGTAGTACAAGTTTATTATTTTTAGAACCGTTTTTTTTTAATTCCTCTGTACAGCTTCTTCGCTGTGTCCCTGTAAGTAGTTGTCACAATTAGTTAATTCAATTTGTAGCATTCAATTGCAAACAATTACCCAGCCGTCAATGCAACCCTACATACGTAAGCACCGACATACAGAAATACTTATAAAAGTATACACTTACCGATTCCAATATGTATGCAAATATTGATGACGCATCAACTGATTAATATTGAATTCCTTCCATGGCCACAACAAGGAGACAAATCAGCGCCAATCAAGCGAATACTAATATGAATTGACTTAAATAGCGATGACACCTGATATGATTAAGTAGAGGAACAAACAGAAAATAAGTACATACATACATATACATACATATGTGTATTGAAAATAAAATTAAAATCAGCTTGTTGGACAGAGCGTCAGTGCAACTCAGCCGCACGCGCAGACAGACAAAGGCACAAATCCAGACAGAACGCAGCGAAAAACAGTAAAGTTGAAATGTCTGAATTATGCTTTTGTGGAATATTTGTTTTCATGAATGCGGCTCCCTTTTTTTTTTTGCTCTTCAAAAGAAATCACAATTCGAATGAATTTAATATCATTTCATTAGTCAATTACAGTTGAATGAATTTTGTACGATTCGCGCAGTCTCGATTTCTATGCCGTGGAGCGCTTGAAGGGGGCACCAGTTTCTGCACAACTTTGTTTGGAAAATTTTTTAATATTTATGGGCTTCACTTGCAAATGCTTTGTTGTACGCAGCAAATTCTACCTTTTGTTTCTAGCTTTGTACAATTATTGATTTAGAGCGCAACATTTATACAGGTCTTGGCAGTATTTTCGCATGCCTTGCGGCCTCCTTAGCGTCGTTCTTATCATTAAATCGACCACAAACGGCAAAAGGCCGACAACAAATGTTACACAACTGGAAAGTGTACGTATGTACATATGTATGTAGGTATGCCTTCATGTAGATATGCAACATATGTTGTGTTTTTTTTTTGTATGATTATTCTTTTGCTGAGGCGCGAGGTGCCGCGGTCGCCGACAGCCAAGTTCAAATTGGGTCCAAACAATTCGCTGCTGACAAGTAAACATACAAATTGCATGCAACCAAACATCTAATTGCAACTAATAATAACAACTTCAACAATGCAACTGGGCAAGCAAGCAAGCAACCAACCAGTTAGACAAGCAAGATTTTTTCATCTCTTGCTTTTGCTTTTGCCCTTGCATGCAATGAGTCCATTCATTCTTTTAATCGCACATTCATTCGCTCATTCCGCTAGAACTGCAATGGCAATTGCAATGCACAAGATGCAGAACAAAAACAAAAAAAAAACGAAAGTAAGGAAATAAGGAAGTTAAAAGATGAGGGGAGCAAATGCACAAATGTAGTGTAAGTTTTGTTGCAGTAGCATAATACCCAGTGCAGAAAGGCCAAAATATATTTGAAGTTGGTGACTGGAATAGAAAAAATGAGGGGATGAAAAAACTTTCAGTTGAAGTTTCTTTCCCAGAAGCGCTGAGGAGTCCAAAATGAACAGTGGGAATGGTGAGGGAAATCTTTCGCAATTATTCTGGCTATTTAATTTTAGTGTACTCTTTAAAGCGAAGTACACAAATTAGAGCAAGATCAGAGTTTCTTAAAAATCATAAATTTCCAAAAAGGCCACTCTAACTCGCCTGAGTTTACAACTTGCAAAAGGGCTAACGAATTGGCTATTGAAAAATGCATAGCAGAAGTTTTGGACAGCTGGAATTGATTATGAGGAATCTACTTACATTTATGATTTCATCGTACTACTAAAATGATCTACGAATTAAAAGATCAAGCTTCCTAAACCGGGATTGTGAGCTACGCGGTTACAATTAAGATAAAGAAAGACAAAATATATATTTTTTCTGTATTCCGCCGACGCATAAGATTAATTCTCAATAAGAACTCTAAAGAAGATCTGAAAATTCTACAATAACTTTCGTAATCAGATGCGTTAACAAGTGACAGATTTTTGACAACAGGAAGATTATTGTTAAAACCAGTTGTAAATTTTTGCGGTCATAAGAAATCAAATAAAATATTTTATTCCCAGTCTCCTTGGCTGTCAGTGCCATACCAGATAATTAATATCCGAATAAAAATGCTTTATAGAAAAACCATCTGCCAATAACAGAATATTAAAATTTAGGCGGGACGTCAATATAATGGCTTAAGTGGGTATTCCGATTTTTAGGGTTCAAAATTTCTTTTTATTGTAGTTCTGGAGATATACCCATTTTTACCCAACCGTGCACATGGCATATTGAGTCATGCGAAAACCTTTAATCGCTTTTATCTCAAAACCATATTTTTATGAATTCTTAGGAAATTTTCTCAAAAACTGTACTATGGAATTCAATAATTAATTAATTAATTTAGATATTACTCGAATAATCCTCAGGAAAAATATGAACGAGAATTATTTGAACCCAAGAAAATGGAGTATTATTAAACAACAAAATGTTCCGAAAACATAGCCAGAAAAATTACTTTTTTGATAATTCATCACTATTATTGAGTAAATCATCGGATTCGTGTGGTTGTAGTTCATCTTATAGCAGATGCGATCCCGATTACAAAAATGTTTCATTTGTGCATTTCAGATACGCGAAACTCACACAATCTTGCCCAGAAACAGGAGGTGTCGTTTGTACAACGTCCACTTTGAACCCATTATGGGGGCATATTTTTTCATATTTGTTGATGAATAAACCATTTTTGCAAAAGTTAAATATTGCAGAAAAGATACTTTGGAACTAACCAGATGTAATTTAAATTTTTATATAAAAAAAATGTTGAACAAACTAACGGTTTGAGCCACAAAAATCGGAATACCCCGTTAAACTTAGCATTTCACCATTTCCTTACAGAATAGTATAAAGCTATTTTAGAGAACTCCGTATAAGAAATAAATATCTAGTGGAGAAACTCACATATAAAATATCTTACCATATCGCTTCCATTACATGATCAATTTATGCATAGCATCTTCAATCGAAGGGTAAAATTGTACAAGCCTCGGAACAATTTCTATATGCCAAGTATCATCAAAACGGTTGCATTAAGCTTAATAAGGCAACATCGGTTACTCATAGCATTTAATAACGAAGTAATGAAGGTACTTGCCCATCGTACATTAAAATATCTTCAAATATCGTAATCATTAGTTCGAAGAACATATTTAGGTGTTGTTCCTATTATACCCAGGGATTACCTTGTCAATTTGTGCTCCCAGCGCAAAACTCGTAGGCGTTGATGAAACTTAAAATTGATGAAAAATAAGGTGGAACTCATACTCGGCAGCTACTCAGCAATTTGTCGAGTTTAATGCCGTAACTAATTCTCAGTGCCGAGTTTTAAAACCTCTTCCCACTTGTATTTTTTCGATTCAATTTTGAGTATTCTATCACAACCAACCAACCAGCCAATGAGATCTCGTAGTAGTAACCGGAAGCTTGGTATTTTAAAAACAAAAGTAAAAGTAACAGTAAGAAGCAAATACTTCTGAAGACATCTATGCATTGGGTATAACAAACCGTGGTCTTTGCCTAGCTTGTATGTTAATTTTTCGTTTTTCTTTAGAAATACATTTCCCTTGTAAACTATTTTCTTACCAGTTTTTTGCTGTTTTAATTATAATAATTAGCTATAAAATATTATTTTTTTGCACAAACTATGCGCGTCATATTTCTGCAGCCTAACAAATTGCCCCTATGCTTGTGTGCCCTTGGTGGTTCTCGCTAACTACACCTAAGTACAAGCGTACACAAATTGTCCACATACTCGTACATATTTTTATTTACTTACTTACTTACATACGAGTATTAATATTTTCTTGAGTGGGTTGTCATCACTCGTCGTCTGCCCGCCACCAGCATTCACATTCAGTTAGGTGTGTCAGTGCGAATTAATTTGTTGTCTGCTTGGTGGAACGGAAATGGAGACATCGAAGGGCTTTGTTTGATTTCTGTTTTTTTTTTTTTTTATTAACCAGCGCGCTGCCTACGTCTTTAATCTGTCGTGGGAGATGATCCAAAGCTTTGCAAAGTTGACAATATTATTGAAAATGAAGAGGTAGTGCATTAAAGATAAAAAATAAAAATTTATTATGGAAAATAAATATGACTCGCTACTCTTTGGTACTAAATAGTTATTGGAGATACCTTCATTAACCAGGGTTTGAACTGAATTTGAATAAGTATGTGGCCTTACTTAGACGTGATAAACTCACTCTATAAAAACTCTTTTTTTTTGACATAATTGAAGCGCTAAAATAGAAAGCATAAGTTTTTTAAATGTTCCATATCAGTGGGATATTGTTTCGGGTGTTCGATTATTCGACTGTTTTGTAAAAACGGTTTCCGAATTATTCGAAAAATGGCAATGTGAAAAAAAACAGTTCTTGATTTTTAAATCAAGAAAAAACCAAGTTTAGACCAGTTGACAATAATTGGTCTCAATATAAAGTCTCTCAATTATGACCAGGTGATAAGCAAGTCACACAAATTAAGACAAAACATAAAAATAAAAACGTAAAAGCGAGGAGAGGCAATAATCTGCAACTCATACATAGTCTCAAATTTTAACATTTCAAATTGCTTAATTTGACATTGAGCAAATTGAGCGAGCTGGAAGGACTTGTTATTAGAAAGGCGTTGTAGAATTTTCAAGAGTTTCCCTTTTATGACATTTGTCTAAATATAAAAAATCTTCTAAGATACATTTGCTGCGTTCTTTTTACAAATTATTTGAATTTCGAATAAGTCTTAGCTAATTGATAAGCTCTTTGTGGTTGCTGTTTTAATACAAATATATCTAATATAAAATTTGTCGATGTGTTGCTATATTTTTATCAAAGGCTATTAGCCGTGCTCCCACATTCACAAATTTCCCAGTGGATCGGTTTGAAATCACATGTTTGGTGCTCCCAATTTCACATTCACATAAATTTTTGTGAATTGAATCCGAATGCTTGGTTGTATGTGAAATGAAAAGTAAATGACAAAAAGTGTGTAAATGTTTAATTATTTTCGAGTGGAATTATTTTTTAAAATATTCTTTGATTTGTGTAGAAGCCATTTATGACATTTCTGTATTAATTATTCAATGAAATAGGCGTATTTTTAAGCGTTTTGGTGATGACTCCTCAAAAAAGCATACATATGTAGCTGAATCCGAAAGGAAAATTTTAAACATAGCTGTTTGTGATATGCGAAGAAATTTGTGAAATTGGGAGCACACTAATTTATTTTCAAAGGAAATTTTTGAAATTCCTTTGTGGAATTGAAATGTCAAACTGGGAACACGGCTGTATACCTTCGTAACTACAAAAAAACCCGTTCTGAAGATTAAAAAACCGATTTATTCGATATTCGAAAAATCAAGATTTCAATAAAACCGTACAATAATTTATGAAAAAACGGGAGAAAACTGGTTTGAAAAAACCGAGTCAAATACCCTAATATATACCGACTTTTAAGGAACTCATTATAATACTTACGCACTTTCAGTAATTCGTGTAGAGGAGCCTAAATATAAAAATGTCATACGCGTTTTACATTTCCTACAGTTGGTAAAATTATTCAACTTTTTTTTCCGACTATTTAGTTTTCAAAACTGACTATGAAGTAAAAAAAAATCTCATATAAAATTACTGCAAATAAAATTGTCTTTTATAAAAGTATCTGAAACCAGTCTGAAGTTCTCAAGAAAAAAAATGCTCGTAAATTGATTTCTTTATTTATGTCTACGATTTTCAGGAGCGTTTTTAGGTTAGAATTGAACCTTTTTGGCCAATTGTAATACTGGAATCTGATTCTGCTCTGATCATGACACTTTTATTGTGTTGTTGGTTAACAAGCGGCAATTATTTTCCGCCTTACGCGATTAAGTCCTTTTATATAAATGTTGTGACTTTCATAAGAACTTTAAATGATAATTTAATTTAAATCTTAATTTATCATTGTTCCATTCGAATTGAATTGTTCCACACTGGAAGAAATTTTTCTATATCTTACAAATTCTATCGGCAATTTTTAGATGTACGACGAGTTTGCAATGAAATGCCAATGATATCGTTAGAAATAATCCCATAAAATTAAATATTCACAGCATTCAAACATATATTCTTTTAAATATGAATAATGTTTATATACAGGGTGTCTTTTCGAGACAATTTCCTTATCTTAGATTTTTATAAGCTTCCCTGTGTAGTCAGTTCAAATCCATAGTAGAAATATCAGACCATAGACCTCCATAGATCTCCATATCTGACCATAGACTCATAATCTAAAAAAAAAAAGAAAAAGAAAAAAGTAGGAACACATAAACTTACGGCAACTGCCTCTTGTGAAACCGTTCTTATTCATCAACGCACAACGGATTTTCCATTGTCAATCACACTAATTCTCTATGACTTGAATAACTGGCAGGGTTCATCTGTGAATTGCCTTAGAATGAATTGCCGACAACATGGTATTAAACATACATAATTGAATTACATAAGTGAGGCCCACACGCAAAACGGATTCGCAGTTGATTGCGTCGCAAAACGTCGAATGTCGAACGTCAAAGAGCCGGCGAACATGCGAATGATCGTTCGATCGAATGAATGATCAAATGAACAAACTGACGGAGGGACAAACGTACGGCGCGGGCAATCAGCAGCAAATACAAATATTAATTCGATTCATATTCTCTATAAATAGCAAAAGTTGTTGTGCCCAATGGGCGTCTCGGTATGCCGCCCGCGCCTGCATCATACGCAGCATATATACGCTTTAGATGCTGATCGAGTGGACGGAGGATCAGTCGGTCAGTTGATTGAATGGATGGATCGACGGTCGAATGGTTGACTGGTTGACTGCAGGCGTGCTGCAGTTGCATATTGAATTACAATTTCATGTTGTTTTTTTCTTCAACTTTGATGGTTTCGTTTTAATTTTTGTTTGTTTCGTTTTTTTTTTGCTATGGCAAACTACTTAACTTTTTCATTGCACTTATTTCTTTGTTTCGGCTATTCGTTGCAGTTTTGTACCAGAAGCGCTACCGTCGCGAGCGCAAAATGCGCATACGCTACCAACAGCAGCTGGACGGTGGCAAACGAAAATTGACACACCCATCAAATGCGGGCGGTAGCGGTGGCGGCGGTTGCAGCGCTGCTGGACCAAATGCCAGCGAGGAGGGCCGCAGCAGCAGCGTTGGTGGCGGTGAATGTAAAAACAATGGCGGCGATGCAGCAGCACGTAAAACTGAACCAGGTTGGTGTATGACTATTCGCTACATACATTCATACGTACATTATAAAAATTGGCACTTACATATTTATCCTTTAAAATCATTTACCTACTATACAAAAAATTATTTGTAAACCGTAAAATTTCCGTTAGAAACTACGATTAACGCCCCTCCTTTAACAAACAGCCTCTCCCTGTGCTCTCAATCTCGCCCCTTAGATAATGATTGCAAATCGAGCGAAAAGTCTGAGAAATCGTTGAATTCCAATGATGGCTGCTCGCTACCACAACAATCCACAAATGCCCAGCAGCATCAACAGCAGCAACAACATCAAACACAATCTCAATCACTCTCGCATCATCATCAGCAGCAACAACATCATCCCCATCACTTGCGACAACGTTCGGAAAGTCCCAGTTTTAAGCGTGAACCCCATTCGGATCGTGATAGTCCGATCGGTCGTCGTAGCGCTGATCGTTTGGAGCGTTGCGATCGTGAACACTCAGAGCGTGAATCGCGTGAACATTGCGAGCGCTCGGAACGTGAATGCGTTGAGACGACTGGGATCGAGCGTTCGTTGAGCTTGCCACCTACTTCGCAGGCGGAAGGCAGCTTGGCGGCGGCGGCAGCAGCAGCAGCTGCAGCGGCTGCGGCGAGCGGTGGTAAGGCACCATGGAATTATCCAGGCATCGAATTGATGGCCACAGGCGCATTTTGGCAAAACTATTCTGGTAAGTTGAATGGAAGTAATATTTGTGAAAGCTAAAAAAAAGGTTTAGTGCTAAGATTTTATTAATTAAGATTATTAAAATTATTGCCTTGTGTTAATTATCCTTGCTATCACCACTGAACATGCTGATATCAAATGAAAAATGGTGGCAGTATGAGCCTTAGCATAAACTCAAGGCGAGCTTATCTCAATTTTCGTCTTACTTTGGAACGCCGGTTTTTCGCAATTCATTTTTAAAATATATAATATCCTTCTAGAATATATGTAATTTTGCATCAGTAAGCAAAACCGTTTTAATATTTTTCTGTTTCTTTCTTCGCTTTTCTTCGCTTTTTTTGCATTCCTTGCAGAGTCCTTGGCGCAAGAGATCGAATTAGAGCGTAAATCACGCGCTGCCAATGCCGATCGTGATGTGAAGAGTCCACTTACAGATCGTCCACCAGCTTACTACAAGAATTCGGTGCTATTCGGCAGCGCCAATTAAGAACAAAAGAACGTGAGTATTCCAAGAGATGCAAAATAAATTGAGTGATCTACCGACGGTAAAATTATTAAATAAAAATATATTAAAACAAGTGAAAATCAAATGCAGCAAAACTTTCCAGTAGTATGAGTTGATGAAATGGAAAACGATAAAAAGTAAGAAAAGTATGTAATTTCTTAGTAATGATCTCAAAGTGCAATCACGAAAAAAAAGTGAAAAATAGAAAAGGTGAAAAGTGGAGCGTAATAACATAAAGCGAGAGGAAAACGCAATTAAAATATGTTAAACATAAAAAAAAGTAGCAGTTACTTTGAAAATCGCGTAGGAACACTCAGTACTCAGTAAACGAAAGAAAAGTGACGAACAAGTGGCAGAAGTGTAGAGGAGAGTAAAATTATTAGGAATTTGACACAGCATTTAAGTGTAGAGAAAAGTGCTTACAAAACTAGTTACCAGCGGAGCGTTTATGTCAGTAGTGTTTGTAAATAGTCACAGCCGATGTGCGGCAGCGTTTTTTTTTTTAATGCGTAGTTATTAAAATTTAATTTTGCGAAAATACCATAAAAGCTTAGCGAATTTTTTTTCGGTTTACAAAAAAAAAATGGAGTTACATAGAATTGATGTAGAGATATAAGCACATATACATACATACATACTCGTATGTATGCGTTTAAATAAGTATGTAAGTATGTAGCGCGTAAAAAGTATTTGTTCAGTCGTTTTTGAAAAGCGCACCAAAAATTAAAAAAAAAAATAATTTAAAAAAATGTAAAGTGGTCATATATTGTAATTAG
This sequence comes from Philophylla caesio, assembly GCA_963971545.1. Classification (NCBI taxonomy): domain Eukaryota; kingdom Metazoa; phylum Arthropoda; class Insecta; order Diptera; family Tephritidae; genus Philophylla; species Philophylla caesio. The sequence goes on along the minus strand of OZ020609.1, from coordinate 97,586,777 downwards.
TTTCTTAAGCGAGTGAAAACAGCTTTTTCGCATTAAGTTAGTGGATAAATTTTAAGAGTATTTAAATGCTAGTATTAGAAGCTAGAAGCGCTAAAATAAAAAATAAAATATTATTAAAAAAAAAAACCAGCGATATTTTGCTTCCTTGAAAATTAACGGCTTGTTTATAAATAAGTGTGTACGTATGTGTGTGTGTGTGTTGCAAGTATGACACGATTACTCACATATAGGTACACATACAACGAGTACTACATGCGCTTAGTATTAGTAGTAGTTGATTAAAATATACATAAATGCTGCTTCACAACCAAAACAATGTAAATAGTACAAGTAAAAAATTTAGCACTTATCCTAAGTGAGACTTATGTAAGTAAGAGTTAAGTTAGAGTTTTCACGAGAAATCTATTACTAGCAACCATAATTTTTTGTAAAGACGAGCGCGTTAATGTACAGTTAAATTGATTAAATAACTAAATAAATAAATTATAACGACCAGTTGGGTTAACTAAAAAGTACTATATTTAAATTAATAATTAGAAATACATAACTAAAAATTGTTTCAAAAGTATTTCAGTAACAACTTCTAAGCTTCCAAAATTTATTTGGGACATTTCCTCAAAGCTGAAAGACTTAGTCCATTTGTCTACAAACTAAATCCGCTTTATATACGATTTTGATTTGCAATATTTTTTAAATATACAGTTTCAAATTCAGAAAATTAATCAATATCATACCTTTGGTGTGCAAGAGGATCAAACAACCAACCAAATTTGATAAGAAGAATTTAAAAGATATTTGCGAGAAATACATAAATGTTGTGAGTGAACTTAACTGCTGCGGGAAAGTCATTTATTCTCCATTAATCTCATGAATTAACCTTGGATGCACTGCAATTAAGAAAATAAACTTTTCATTTCCATAGTCTTTGAAGGATATGAATATCGGGTGGCCAGGCTCCTAATTAACACTATCAGTGCTTGCAATTACTTCCTGCTTTGTACAGATTTTCCAGGAAACATTGGAATGCTTTGAGGGAGGCACTAATATATCAACATCTCCAAATGGTTTTCTTTTTATTAGAATTCTCACAGCGTTTTCTTTCTCGAAATAATATTGCCCCGCTTCTTTTTTCCAGCCCATTCAAGGCGTTGTGTGTCCATTAACCAATTTATGGATAATGTTGCAACAATTTCTTCAAATATAGCCATTTTTCCGAAAAAAGAGGTATTATACTCCCTTCCCACAGCCCCGTTGGGCTAGACCCTTTAATTAGCTGCGATACAATAAGAAGCTCTTCAATTTAGTCGCCAATCGTTACCTAGAATACCGTAGCATCTTAATACCTACTTGAGTTCAAGCTAATTGCATTAAAAAAAAACTGGGGCTCAGCTTACATTTTTTTTTTAAATTTCGCTAAAGCAACTGCCACCTTCCAAGCTCTTCACAGTTGTTTAGTTGCCTCTGCAGATTCTGATTTGATGTTCGCGACACTTTTGTTCGATTATAAACGGAAAAATTATCTCGTTTGGCACCTTAAACAATGACTGTCGATTGGGAAAGTAAAAGTTATATTTCAACGTTTAGGACAAAGTTCGGACCAAAAGATAGTCTGGGTATAATATTATCACAAGAAGCTAGCAATTGAAATTTGTATTTGAAAATATTCCTAACAGATCTCTGTTCCGAGTGGTATCTCTCAAAACAAATGATTGAAGTCGACAAAATTGTTTTCATTGCTATTTCCTAAATTATTAAAAAAGGAATTACCAATCGAGTCTGAAAATTATTAAAAACTAATTGTGATGCAGCCCGTTCCTTTCTTTATAGAGTTAGAACCAGATATTCAACTTCATGGGAAAGACTTCGACTTAAGTCTCTGTGTACTACTTATGATTTTCACTTTTTTTTTTTTAAATAGAGGTTTTCAAGACCCTGTAAAATGTGTCATTAACCCTGACATCCCTGATTCACCATGTCCTTGCCTAGTAAAGCTATTTTAATGATGGTGAATGAGGACTTGCATTTACCTAAAGGTAAGGTAAGACCTTTCTTAAGCTTGATATTGTTACTATATAAAATTGCCTTCTAACTGCTAGAAAATAATAAGCAATAACTCAAATATGGAAAATCTATGTTCGAAACAGTTTTTGGTTTGTTTTATGTAGAAATTTGGAAACACGAAAACTGTTTGAGTGAATATTCTACATTGAGAAAATATTTTTTTAACAAATATTTAAACCACTAACTTTGTCTATTCAAATTCAGCAGAGTGATGTCCCAATAAGAAAAACTAACTTGAAACTGTATTATAAAGTTGTAAAAACGCATGAAGCTACTTACATACATACATACATACATACATATATACATATATACATATAAAGAAGAACTTGTGACAGTATTTAACGAAAGAACGCATACATAATATTAGTGAAATATATGTATGCACAACGTCTAAAAAAAAAAGTTTTAATTCATTTAAAAATATATATTTCCAACAAAAAAGAAAAAAAATTTAATTAAACACGATAAGCGCATTAAATATTTGAATAAAATAAAATAAGTTATTAACTAAATTATAGAAACATATAGGTACTTAGTAAGCTTTTGCGAAAATAAAGAGACAATGTTTTCATTAACAACAATTAAATGCAATTAGACATCGTAAAATAATGCATAAATAGTAACATAAAAACTTATAAGTCACACAAACACACACAATAAACTTTCAACTATATATAAATAAATACCAACAAGCATTCAGCAAATTACATACATAGCATACTTACATACAAACATACATACATACATACATAGTTATCCATTTGATTGCTTCGCATTGAAATGCAAAATGAAAACGCAAAAAGAAAACGAACATAAAAAATCAACTATTATTAAACAATGCTACAGTAAAAAATAAATTATTATTACTATTATTAAAATAAAACCAACTGCATTTTTATTTTTTTACTACGTTTGTAAAATGGTTGTAGAACTCTGAACAGGTAAGCACACTTAAACACAATGTAAAAAACAAAGAAAATCCTTGTTCACAGTATAAAATACTTATTCCACGTTTTTTACTAGAGCAAAATTTTACTTTTAAAATTTAAACATTTCTTGAAAGTTTTCAGAACGAAAAAATATAAAACAAACTCCAGTACGATAAATGATTAGAACAAAGATTTTCTCTGCGTTTATCAACAATATACTCCTACAAATGCAAATATGCTTTAGGGTACTTTTTTCTTTTCAACTTTCTTTCATGGAAATCTACCCTATTATTTTAAAAACAAATAAGTATTTTTTTTGTATAGAAATATATTCTCCTACAAATATTAAGTGGTAAGATATTATCCATTCCAAGCCTCATTAAGTCTAACTTAAATTGAGCCAACTAGTAAATTTTGTATATTCAAAGGGCACCAAGACAATTTACCATTTGCCGCAATTAAGCCTCAGCCTGAAAGTGGCTTTAATATGATTTAATATTTTCTATTTAAATTTTTTATTAGCTGAAAGCGAAAATTTTTTTAAACTAATTTTAGAATAAAATAATTGTACGGAAGCTGAAAAAATGTTTTACGTCAAATTCGAAGCACCTGAATATATCAATGTAAGTATGTTCATTCATTCATGAAGATTCATAACGATACGTCCTCTAAATGTTTGACAGCTTAATAATCCGAATAGGTTTAGTCTCAATTTGTAATGTACGTACTTTTCTAGCCATAACACTCTTGTTGGTCAGAGGTGTCTCGAATCATATATGTATAACACAGTACGACAGTGGTTGGTACACATGAGAAATGTTAACAGAATATGAAAATATGCTTAAAATAAAGAAATACGTGTCTCGGCGTTTTGCTGTAGCACGTCAGAAATTTTATAATTTTTTTTTGTATTTCTAATAAAGTTCGTACATTTTTGGTTATTTTTTAACTTTACATGAAAATTAAAGCGCCATCTTCGGGAGAAAAAATTGTTTTCCTTTTAAAATTCAAATTTAATTACCTTTTCAAAACTGGCTCAAGCATTTTTTTTGTCGTACTGTGAAATAATAATAATTTGGCGCAGTTTTGTGCCGATTCCAAACGGCAAATATACTTTATGAGAAGCTTTTTAATGGCAGAAATACCTACGGAGGTTTGCTGCCATTGCCTGCCGAGGGGTGGTCGCTATTAGAAAAAAAAACCTTTCTACGATTTACATTTTACGTGCCCTGGCTGATCGTACCTGGCATATCAAGTTAAAGCACGCTCCGCTATCTACTCGATTACAGCGGCTACATACTATACGAGTAGTTGCTCAAAAAGGTGGGAAAGTGAGAGTACAAATTTACACTTGATTTGCTATAATTTCAACACCCGCTTTAAGTAGTTTAAAGTTAGCAAAACTTGACAAAAGTTTTTAGGAAATTTCATTAGCAAAATCATCTTACATCAAGGCGACAAACACTTCCTCAACCACCAGCTCAAATAAGAGCGTGTCACTCAAACATGACATTCGTGGAACGTCTGCTGAACGTGAGATGGATTAAATAGTACATTTTTATATTTATAGTGTAAGGTTTTGATTGAAATTCTTTTGATGAAACTTTTATTGAAATGCACACCAACATATTATTTATTTAGAATAACCTTGAAAGGAATCAATATTTTATCGAATATTCTTTATTAACTAACATGACGATCGACCAACCTTTTCAAATATTGTAATGTGGCCAATGGTGAGTACAAGTGTTCTGGTTTCGATCATTTCAATTGACATTTTACAAATGACGGGAAAAAAAGTTTACTTCTAATTCCTCAATCACTGGCTGCTTATCGTAGCCTCAAGTAACATTTCTTGAGTTCTGATATCATAAGATTTGCTTTGTAGATCGCGAGCTCAAGGAGTTACCTGCTGACTGAATTATTCTAAAAAAAAACCGTAATCTCACTTGTTTTCTTGGAACTTAATGCCGTTCAGATTTTAGGCTTCAATTCATTATCAAAACGCGATAACGCACAGCATTGTAGTTACATTCCGGCCGGCACTATGTTTGAAGAAATATGGAACGATAACACGGGTCAACATGAAATTTTACCTAACCTCAAAAGTATTAAATTTCGATTCTTTAGTTCGTAATTAGACGAAAAAAAAATATATAGCATGAAAAAGTTTGCTTTTGTATTTTTCATGTTTTCATTGTATTGGCCTTGATAACGTTGTTCGAAGCTCATTATGAAAACGTTCTCCTTGCCATCTAGAAGCAAACTTTATACGGAAAAAAGGTAATTTCTTTTCGGTTTTGTTCATAATTAACGAGAAAATCATAAAATAAACTTTAGGACGAAGAACGAAAATTTTTTTGTAGAGCCGAGTAATTCCATAGGTCATAAACCCCCACTCCTGAACATAGTTTACAGCGGAATAAATGGCGGATATATAGCAAATTTGCCAAGGCCTTAAGAAAGAAATGAAGTTTAAAAAAAACCATTATTGCGGGATTAGATAAAATATAATATTTTTATATAAGGGAATGATTTCCGTTATCCCTTGTCACGAGAGCGAAGCCGGTTTGTCACAAAACCGAATTTGATCTGGGATGACGAAAAATCGCTCCAATAGACACCAAATTTTCACCCTGTCGGAAATTCACAAGAAAATCAAGACATAGTTTTATAAATTTTGCAACTACGTTTGAGAGGCCCAAACATTAGAGAAGTAAAATTAATTTACAAAGTACATCTTTCAAGGACAACTACCTCGTATTTTCACATAAGCGACTGATTAATTAAACAATTGTAATATTCAAAATTTATTTGATTTTTTCATATATTGCAAAATTACCTTGAGCTATGTATGTCTTCATTACAAGCTTTAATCACTGGGTTTTAATAAATATTTTCTTTAAATCTACGCCGTGTACACTTCTTTATTGATTTTTTGTTTTGCATTTATTGATGTTTAATAATTCATTTTTTTGAGTGTGCATTTTTATAGCACATTAAATTTTAGACTAACAATGTGAAAGTTTCAAGTACCTAGGAATTACCGCTGATTTTTAAGATTTTTTTTTTCACATTTGCTTCCACATAACGAATAAGCAATATTTATTTTTATATGGAAGCAAGTCACAATACCCTTGACAAAAAATTTTTAAGAAATCACCGCTAACACTTAGCTACTTGAAACTTTTTCATTGGATACTCAAAAAATTCTAACACTTCTGAAAAAAAAGTAGAAAATCTATAACAAAATTTGTGGTATTTGTTTTTAGTTTTCTACAAAGTTTTAAAATTAGATTGCTATATATTGTTTTAGAGAATGAACTGAATTTTAAATGATAATTCATAAAAATAAATAAATGAAGATAAGGGGGAAACTATGTCATTACGAACTTGGTTGCTAAGGATTCGAACAGCACTGTATATTGATCAATATTATTGAAGCTTTAATGAAGATTTATATTAAATATACAGCCTTTCGAGTTTTAAATCGCGTCAAAGGCTTAAGTCTTCAATCAATTTCACAATGCAGGCTTTATACTCGTATAAAATTCAATTCTGCTTAAATTTTTTTACGAAACTAGTAAGAAGTTTCCGACAGGGTACATACACATTTCTATATGTGCGTATGAGCATATTTAAATGCAAGTAATTACATACAAATATGTATGTATGTACACTCCTCTAACCTTCTAACGCCGCTAATCGCTGTCTGGTTCCCATCGACGCATCGTCAATTCACCAAACGTAGTAATCAAAAATTAGACAAAATAAATTTGCTGATGCAAATCCATCAAAACAACAAAGCTTTGTAGCAAAGCAAATCGGACGAACATCTTCACTTTGATTGGGTTGAGTGATTTATGTGTCGCCCGTCTGTTGAATTTGTAGTATATATAAAGCGGTACGATACACATCGCGATAAAAGAGCGTATCTTTTAACATGTGTATGTACGAGTATGTACGTTAGGAAGCATAAATATGCAAGTCGGCCAAACAAAAGTTTCGCACAAGCCAAATTTAAGTGCAGACAGTGTTTTTTGGCAATGAAACGTTTTTCGAAAATATTGTGATTATGATTATTGGAAAATTACATTTAATTCACAGTTAAACGAACACGTACGAAGCGAGGATCAATCGATATAAAACTGACTACAAACACACACATGCATATACATACATATACATACATATCAGCACAGGCAGATAGTCGGCAGCGTCCTTCAAACACTTCTTCTCACTTATTCAGTTATTCGTATGTGAGTATTGCAAAAAATACATAAAATGTAGAATAAAAAAGCGGCACAAAACGGCACTTAGACAACATATAAACTTGAAGAATTGAAATATCAAAAAAAAAAAAAAAACACATTAAAAGTGAAAAGTCGCAATCTTGAAGGTTCGAAAACAGCCGCTTTTGTAGCGAACAGAACCCTTTCTCTCAGCCCTTTTGCGCGGCACAGACGACGCAAGCACTCGCGCAGCGGCATCACACGAAAATGACCTCAATTATCGATTTAACTTTATTATTGGTTTTGAAATGTGGCGTTCGTTAGTTCATAAAAAAAAATCAAAATTCAACTGTCTCTTAAGTTTGAATGCCAAAGAGTTAGTACCTTATGCACATACATATGTAGATATGTATGGTATCATGCTTGTATGAACGTAAAATTAAAATATTTTTATTGCATTCATACAAAAAGCGTGTTTTCTCTCACACACTTAAATTTTTTTTAAACACATATACTTAGTCGCAGACATACAAACATAATGCTTTTAAAGTGTTCCCCGCAGTAAATCCAACGATTCGCCTATTAATATGAAACTAGACGCGAACTGGTTTTCGAAAATTAAAAAATGTGTTAAAGTTTCCAAAATTGGTCAAATAAGTTTTATTTTTAGATTAAAAAATATCCTTCGCTGTCGTAAAATAAATCGTCGGTTAGTTTAAAATGTAAAAAAAAAAATATAATAAAGTTGTAAAGCGGGCAACAACTTTTTACTACGCTTGCTACTAGCTAATAATATGATTGTGATACCAATCAATAGCCCTTTTTAAGTTCGTGGAGCATAAGTGAAAAAAAATACTTCTCTGTCTGCAGACCTTCTATAATGAAAAAAAATGATTGTGATCTAGAGTGACGAAGTCCACCTTATGCAGAGCAGCTAACGCAAAGGACGACTCCTATGATCGGGGCCTATTTTCGTGCCAGAGGAACATTCTCCTCATATTAGCCGTGCGAAAATAATATTCTTATTTATTTTTACTTTCAACTTTAGAATATCTTTTGAAGTGCTCAAGACGATTCTGTCGTTCTGACCGTCTTCAGTTTTCAACAGAAGGAAACTGCACCTGGTAGGAGTTCACAATAACAGATTTCATCTCTGCAAGTCTGGTTTGAAAAAAGTTTCCCTACTCGGTAAGGAACCTGGTAAGTAGCAGCCCAAAACTCCATGTTTCACATTTTCTTCTCAATTGAGTTGCTTGGTCGGCGATAGTTCAGAGAATAATAGCCCGTTTTGCGACAACTCTTCGTATATTTTTCCTGGGCATGCCGCTTTCTGCAAACAATTAAGTGCGTTTCTACCAGTTTTTTCCTTATTAAAGGCATACCCCGTGTGCCTTTCCAGAATATTGTCAATGTTTCCTGAGGATCCGTTGTAGTATTATGAGTCTTGCACTGATTGTGTTGAAAACAAATGTATTTTTCAAGCAAAATATAGAAACGCGTACATTTTGTTTATATTTAGATTTATGAAACTCGTCAAACTTGATATATCTTTTTTGACAGGAAATGGACCACAACTGACCACAAAATATACGTCAGGGTTGGGTTTTCTTTAATGCTGCTACCTGTTTAATGTGCCTTGGATGGTATTTAGCGTTTAGCAATCATTTGGTTTTTTTTTTTCAAAATTAAAATATTTAAAATTTAACGTAATTGTGCAACTCTTCGATGCGAACAGAGAAACGTGATAATCTTCATAGGGACCGATGATATATTAGGATATACCTACATACGAGTATATGCAGTAAAAATTGGCTGCTAAAGAAAAACAATGTTGATTTTCACATTAGATATCTGGTACTAATTGAATGAGGAATTACGTTAAAGTGCTGTATAAAAGTTTGTTAATAATACTAGTTTTTTCTGGTGTCCTAAACGTTTTAAAATGCTACGACCCTCAACTATTAGTCAAGTCGTACCTTCGACGTTAAAATCAATTAGAGCTCAGCGCTAGTTCCTTAATTACTACCTATAATCTTTATTCTAACCAATCTCAATTTTTGTTCAATATAAAATCTAACTAAACTTTATACAAATCATTAACGATCATATCCCAACTAATAGCACTATGCCTCATTTTGAACCAGTTTCGCTATAACTCATCAACAGTTTTAACTACACAGTTCGTTCTCACAATCATCAAATTACCCACTTTTACTTATCGAGTATTTTTGCATTGAAATTAAAAGGAATGCTTATGATTACAGGTTGGTTGGTGGTGGTTGATTTGCAGTTTTGGTTGGTTATTGGTGTGGGGGTCAATGCGTTTTGGAAATTCTTGTAGCAAACGGCATTAGATTATAGGTTGTATGCAGTCAAACGTATTTAATTCTAGTTAATTTTTGTGCGAATTGTTTCGAAACGTTTAACTGATTGAAGGTTACTTTAATAACTTAAATTGGAAAAATATACACACGAATATGTTTGTACATCCAATGTATGTATGTATGTATTTATGTATATTTATGAGAAACAAATTGAACATGTGTTTGCAAGATAACTGTTGTTAAAACATAAATCAAACAATTATACAAAATAGCACAGCAATTTGGTTGAATACCAGAATTTCGAAGAATATGGGTCACACTGTTTTGGATTTCAGCCAAAACTTTGGCGCACCATCTTGGACAGTTGGAGTAGTTTTTGGTTTTTTTTTTTGGAACGTTTTAAACGCGTATTTGTATGTATTATATTTGTACAAATGAACTATATGAAAATAATTGGCAGTGTGTCAGTTGAAAAAATTCACGAGTTAAACTTTTTTTTTGTAGAACCTTCTTTACATTAACCAGAATAATATCAAAGCATTGACTTTTTGAATCTTTTTTTAGTTCGTTTTGTAAGGTCCATTTCTAAAATTAGATGAACAGCTTTTTCACATTTGCCCCATCTTTACGAAAGTCTTTGTCTTATTTAGACATAAATTAATACTCGTCAGGCTTCTTCATCTTCATTTTAAAATGATTAAAATCAATAAAGTTCTGTTGGTACGAAATTCACTAGGATCGATGAGCTTGAACTCGAACGCTCAATGCGACATTCGCGAATATGTAGCTAAAAGACCAATTCTAAAATGATTATAGATTTGTAATTTTCTGCTGTGGTTCAAGGAACGAGACACAATTTTTCAATTTAAGTAATAGAAAAGAGATCCGAAAGATATACTTCATTTATTCCCAATTGGGTACCAGGACACAGCGACAATGCAGGAAACTGCTACACCGATGAGTTAGCTCGGCAGGGTACAACATAGGATATCACTACCGGGAGAGAGGGTATTGGGATTTCCCTTTCCAAATGTGATCTGCTAATGGAAAAATGGGCTAACAGATGACTCAGCAAACGCTGGGCGGAACCCCCGACTTGCAAAGTTCCAAAGTCCTTTTGGCCGGTTGTAGACCGTAGACGGTCTGGGGAACTACTAAATACTATCAGACCACTGCTGTCAGCCATAATCGACGTCCTGACCGGACACTACCCGATGGAAATCCACGCTAAAAGGCTGGGCATCAGCTCTGACCCAAGTTGTGGTTGCTGTATGGAGGATGATGAGATGGAATCTTCTCAACACTACCTTCTTAGCTGATCAGATTCCAACATCTTGGCTCGCACTTCTTTGATAGTCCCGAGAGGTTCTGTGGTGTAGACATTGATCGGCTACGGACTTTCATTACGAGCACTCGGTGCTTTTCCTAATATATATATCTACCGGTGGTTATCGTTTTTCTGTTCGGGAACGGAAACTTTTATTATTGGTATCACAATGATTTATTAACTTAAGACTAAGTGTGAACCTATGGGCTGCCACCTGACCTAACCTAACCTAACCTATTCCCAGGCTAAAATCGTTTTGAATGGCGTACTCTATATTGAAATAAAAGGCGATAAATCGATTTACCAAATTCTTCATATTGAAACTCATGCCAGGAGAGCTTATACCGAATAATAAAAATACTAAGAAGAATTCCAACTTTTTAAAAAGCAATTTTGTCTTTTCTTCTGTGTAAAGAACTTGAGACCTCGCAATAATCTTGGCAATTTCCGCCGTCTATACCTCAGCACATCTCTGCCGAGTGTGAGATTCTCATTGCATTATTCTCCTATTGGAGTCGTAGTTCAAAAATCAAGAGCCAACGTAATGTGGTTCGATAAAATTCTTGTTATCTTACGAAAGATTACTGCCCTACTTGCCAGTTTTAGAATCGACTCACTAAGTCAACAAAGTTCTTTGAGATAGTGTCTTTTGTACAGAACCTTTGGTGCTGGAAATGACATGTATTTCTTAAATCAACTTGTTCTCAAATGCGCTGTGTATAGTTTCCAGTGAGCCATTGGATTTCTACAACTCTCGTCTCATGACTTCAGATTGGAATTTTGGATCAGTTTAGGGATTCATAGTTCTTGGTCGACTTGATGAGTTGAAGACAATGTCTTCTCAGGCTCTGCTTTTTCCATTTCCATTTTTATTTGAACTCAAATAAGAAGTGACTTAAGTATTTCTCCCTGAAGGAAGGATTAACTTCCAGCACATTCCACCTAGCCTTCAAATACATGTTAAAATATATTATGGTACTGAGAATAAATTAAAAGAACCTCGAAATCACCGATAGGCCCCTCATGACGACTTTCTCAAACTTGCACACATTTTTGGGCTTTGGGCTTTTGGTTAGATCGGTCGCAGGCAATAAGACATTAATTACTCATTGCTGTCTGCGTGCAATGGCGACATTTCGTACCAGTGCCGACGTCCCATTCGCCACCCAAACGCGATAAATCATCAAAAGCTGTTGACATGGTGCTGTCACCAACACCGCCACAATGCACTCGTACTCCACATCTGGCTACAACTGCTCACCCTAACAACAACAAAAGCAAAAGCAAAAGTAGTGAGAACAAGAAACAACATTGAAACTAAAACTTAGAAAGCCACCAACTAAATCAAAAAAACAAGAAGAACCACAGTTGACTAACAAGAAGTTTAACAAATAAGCCGACAACAATTCGTTGCAATCGAAGCATGCGCTTTAGAGAGGAGCAGAACGGACTGTGTCGAAGTCGAATAATGTTGGCGCATCCAATGTAAGCTTAGAGTGTGTAAGCAACAACAAAGCGCGCACAAAAACGCAAAGCAAGCATTTGGCGTTGCTGGGCGATAAATCAGCAGCGGCTTTTAAATAATAAATGTAATTGAGTGGCGCGCGCATGCGCACAACGCTCTAAGCCGCATACATATGTATGTATGTACATACATACTTATGCGCGCCCAGTTAAGCTGTGCGCATATCTCACAGATAGTTTGCTCCGCACATTTGTTACTTTGGCTAGTTAACTATGTAGTAACTGGCTTAGTGCGAGTATTGTGCATTGCTTGATCGCGTGTGGGAATGCAGCGTTGCGGAGAGAGTATGCTAAGCTGCAAATGTTTGCATCGTTTTTTTATTTATTTTATTAGTTTTTGTTTTTGATATTTATGTGCATAAAGAGTTCTACTACTTCTACTAAATATATATACTTAACATATGTACTATGTGTTTGTGTGTATGCAGCTATTTGGCAGCTTGCTGTAAGTGCTCAAGTACTTTGAGCGGCTGGAATAGGGCGCGCATGCGCCTCGCACCGGGATGCCGTCAGCGGCAGCAGCAGCTTAATGGACGATCGGCTGGACAAGGCGGCGGGGCATAGCACTTAGCCGGCTGTCGCCACTTCAGTTGCTGAGAGTTTTTCTGTCGTTTTACTTAGCTTTTATTTAGTGTAATTTTTTTTGTGTGTGTTTGCTGTTACGAACACGAATTACATTTGTCGGTTTTGTAGTGAGAAGGTATTGTCTTGTACATAGGTACCTACTTATTAAGGTAAGTCATGTTTGCAATCGTGTTCTCCTTTTTGTAAGCGCCTTTGCGTTAAATGCTCTATTTTGATAGCTGTCAGAAGATATTTGTTAATTTGGTTTTAAGCGCTGTTCGAACTTTTCCAAGTAAAAAGTGTAGATATTGGCACTTAAATCGCTTAAGCGAGTTTTGCCTTAGTTCAAGTTTAGTCTGCATTTAATTTTTGCTTTGTCAACTTCGTTCTTTTCGAACTGCCAAAATTTTGTAGTCATAAATAAGAATGCTAAACAAACTTCAGCGGTTATATCTCCTAGGATTCATCAGAGCGATGATAATAAAAAATCGAGTAAATCAGTAGCAGGGGTTTTAATGCTATTGAGGTGCATTGTCTTTTTATTTATATCCCCACATGGAACCCCGTGGTCGCGGTGGTACGTTGGGATACTTTTCACAGAGCTTTACCTAAGGCAAAAACTCATACAACTCTGCTGGTATGACGTCAACTCAAAGCTCCTCGCCAAGAAATAAAATTTACGAAGACTATTGAACCAATCGTCTACGCTAAAGATGCCTTTGCGTTTTTCTTGACAAGGTGTATATTATTTATTTGGTGTGTGTGCGGAATCTACATTCCGCGATTTACTAAAATATGTGGAAAGCTTTAAAACTTATGAACAAGTAAAATAGATGCAAGGCGGTAAAAAGAAAAATTGGGCCTTGATATCATCAGTGGATGTCGCAGCATATATTTTTATAGTTGGTTCACTTGTTTCCATTGTACAAGATGATCTACATAGTCGGTTAACTCACTGCACCATGTTTAAATGCCCTAAAATATCATACACCTCATCCCTCCATCGGTTCAGTTTAGGTTACATAAGATTAGGTGGCGGCCTACAGGTGGCTCACTAACACTAATGTTGGTAGTTCCTTGCGATATTTCTAAGTACACGCAGTCGTTTACTTTTTGGAAATTTTGTCTATTAATATTGTTAAGTGTCCACTGAAGATAGTTTTATAGAACAATGTTTTTACTTGAACGATCCTAAACCCAATGCAATCCTTTCCTGGGAATGCAAAATGTATGAATGTATTTTTATATAGCAAGCTACTTGATCCAAGGCAGACACTTGTAGGCCGCGGACTAAAAAAATGTCATAGTGGTTTCACCAATTCTCCCCCTATATTAGCCACGACATAAGCCACGAATTGCTTACGTACGGCCAAGGGTATACGAAGGGTGAACGTTAGAGGCGTGAATTAGTAAAGCCGTGTTACTGTTCCTGCGTACCCAGAAGACCCACTGTACCCATTACGCCCATGAAGAGTGAAAGGGTTTTGGGGCTACTAAAGGAGCGACTACGAATAAAAAAGATATATCAAATGCAGAAGAACCTGCCTTCATATGGCGGAACCTAAGAATGGAGAATACAACTTGTGAAAGAAGAAGACCTGTAACCCGTTTGATATATATTTAGGTGTGATAATAGTTTTTATATTTCGTGTTATGCAGGCCAGAAGACGGAGAATGATACCATTCAAACTTACTTTTTACCTTCCCTACTTATCATAAATCCTAGCTAACTTCTTGATGATCAATATTTTGTAATTTATTTCTTTATGATGTATGATGATCACCACCTTCAAATCACGCTTCCACTGTGCGTAGTTACCCGGCGACTTAGGTTTTTAAGTCGACAAAAAATAGGCGACAATGCTTTAAACATTCTGAAAGCAAAGCGGCAAAATATTGAGGTCTCGATGCTTTAGATAAGAAGAAGCTATTCAGCGAAATGTTCCAACACAGGAAGTGTTTAAGGTCTCTCCGTGTATATAGTTTTTGCTATTTCGAAGCCTTGGACAATATAAGAAGTTCAGTTAACCATGCCGGCCGAACATTTTCATAACCTTAAGAGCATATCTGGTTATTTTCTTTACAAATCTTTGATTATTTGCAGCCAATATTTTGGATATCTTACAGGGCTTCTATCTCAAACAATAAAATAAATAAAATAATATATTTCTATATACATCTTTATATAGGTTTTTATATATAAATATATGGTAAATCTCGTTGTGTTTTTCATATCATTCAAATCTATGAATGTTTCCCTTTCAATTTCTTCACGCAATCAAAAAAACTTACCAGCACCACAGAGCTCACCATTCAATCACCACATTTGTTCTCATTTGCCCAAAAACCGAAACATTATTGTTCGGCGAATTCCCTTTCAGTTGCAATTTTTTTTATTGTCCGCTTTTTTACTTTTTTATGATTTCCTGCTCGCCGCTAATCCTTACTTCATATTTATCATTATAACTCCACAATGTCTACATAGTTACAATGATGAATTTATGCAACCGCTTATGTATGTTTGTATATATATAATATATATATATATATACATACATATATATAGGCATGTCTGTATGTGCTTATGATTTGCTGCAACATATGAGCACTTGATCGTTTTTTAATATTATCCTTCATGATCCCCTCGCGTGCGATTGTTGAGTTCTTCGTGCGCCAACCGTTCCCTTGCAAGAGTGTTTTGTACATACTCGTAGTTTTTCTAACATATTCACTCACCCAGAAGACATTGAATTTTTTGTGGCAACCGCGCCCGTTTAGACCTTTTGTTTCACTTACAATAGCATTCAAAAATTGTTCGCTTAAGTGCTTCAGTTAGTGTTGCAATATGTTGCCGGCTCGTTGTTTGTTGTTATGTTGGATTCTTTTTGCAACAATGCTGCAACAACATGTGCGGATTATTACCACAAATTGTTAATACTATTGTTTGTTTGTGGTGGTGGTGGTGGCGATAGTGCTGCTACTGCTGCTACCGCTTGTGTGCCGCCTCAAAGACTTCTTCGCAGTTGCGGTGTGAGGATGTGGCAAACGAAAGGATTTCTACTTTTTTGCACTCAACGAGTTTTTGCTTATTTAATGCGGTCTTTTATTGGTGGCTTAGAGTGCTCGTTTGGAATTGACAATTTGTAGATTAAATATAATTTTCAACTACTTGAGTTGGGTATTGAGCCGTGCGACAGCTGCAGGCTTTGATTGTTCTTTGATTGCAGTTTGTTATCAATTTAAGTATTTTCTTATTTAAGTTAGTGAAAGTGAATGCTAAAAAATGCTACTGTACTAAATTTTCAGCGCGCCGTGTTTCAAAAGCTTACTTCTTCGTTACACAAATGAAATAATGATTTAAATGTATTCCAACAGCAACCGAGTTAGCATTACTAGAAATATCTGGAGATATATGTAATAGGCAAAGAGCAGTGCCATTAATTTTCAAAAAAGAAAGAAAGAAATAAATCATAAGTAAAGTATAAATTGATAGGCACTGTATTTCTGGCAGCAAGAACAAAAGGAACAAGCAAAATTCGGGCGAAAAGTTGGACGTGGTTATGGCCCGATTTCAAAAGGGTGTTTTTTTAGACATATAGTTTTTAAGAATAAATAAAACGCATTTAATTTAAAGCTATGGCCAAGAATTTAGCTTTATTATAAAGTTAAGGGTTTGCCATTATGTTTTAAAAATGGTTTCGGGCAAGTGACAGCCGCGGCTGACTCCAATAAATTCCAGCCGAGAGGCCCAATTTTCGTCCACTTTTTGCAGCAATTGCGACCGTATGTCAGCAATAACGCCCCGAATATTCTCTTCCTCAAAAAATAGTACAGCGGTGTTAAATCGCACGATCTTGAAGGCCACGCCACAGGCCCACGACGCGAGATAATGCGCTCACGAAAAGTTTCCTTCAATAAATTGATTGTTTCGTTGGCTGTATGGCATGTAGCGTTGTCTTGTTAGAGCCAAAGGTCGTCCACATCAACATCCTTCAATTCAGACACGAAAGAGTCATTAGTTATGGCTCTATTGCCTTCCCCATTGACTGCAACATTATGGCCGACTTCATTTTCGAAGAAATATGGACCAATGATTTTTTCTTACAATTAAGTTCTACGTAATGAAATATTAAAAATAAAAATATATATTTTTATAACGTACAAATGTATGAAATTATTATTTATATAATACATGAAATCCGAGAGAGATGCTCGTTTTCTGAACGCTAAGAATTTACTGCGTATCGATTTATAAAAAAAACTTTAAAGAAAAATACAAATATATAAAATAAATGTATCCATAAGTTTTTTTATTTGAAAAGCGGCTATTCTATAAGAAATAGAATAACCGATAGGGTTAGTTTATTGCGATGTTTTCATGCAGTTACTTTTAAACACTTTTACTCCTCAAGTCTGAAACTTATGCTCTTTGGAATGATAGTCACTGTACACTCAAAATTATAAAAACAATAAAGGGTGCACCCGTTGTCCATGCAGCGAGGTCCATTAATCTTGTGTAAATTAGATCTCTCTCTCTTCTCACCGTTGAATGACATCTTCTATGCTGCTAGGCTATATCAAGGTGCAGGAATGATTATATATTTGTAGAGCGATATTTTTGTACGCCGAGAAAGGTCTTTGCTTTTCTAATGCCTATCGAGCTCGAAGTAGGTCCTGTTGGCAAGAGCTGTTCAGAAATCCAGCACTTCTGATTAAAAATGTGCAAAGTACGTAAGTGCTGCAATCAACTCTCGTTAAAAAACGAATCACATGTCAAGGATCTCTTAACTTCTGACCACAGTTACACCCACAACCGAATCAGCTTTCTCTTCTACGCAACCTCAACGATGACTATCAATGGACTCTCTTGCAATCAATTGCGTTTGCCTAGCGAAATTATGCTCAAACAATAGCGTTTCCGCCTGCTGCCACAACTATTACATCATGAAAAATAATCAGTCATAAATATCCTAAGCATGCGCCGCTAAAAGCAGCAACGAAAGTGCAGAGTAAAAAAACTCAATTAAAACCTAGCTTAACAGTACCTGCATACATACATACATACATAGAATTGCGCAATAATCGAACAATCGCATCTGCCCGTTGTGTAACAATTAAAAATGCGATATTTTTTTTCCACAACTCATTCCTTCTCTGATTGCATAGAACGCCCAATAGGAGGCGGAGGCGGACTTGGCCTCTGTGTCGATGGCAGCAGCAACAGCGGCAGCGGCACCAATTTCTATTCGGAGTGTAATCGGTTGCCGCATTGATTTGGTATCTGCGCCCAACGATCGCTTGGCATTTGAATTGCAATCGATGTTTGTTCTTTTGTTGTGCGATTTTCTAACTAATCGAATTGCAAACAAAAAAAGGCTTAACGTAATCAGTCAGTTAGCAGTAAGCAAACATGCCATGCGGCACACATGCAACATTCCACCTAGCCGAGCGTGCGTTGTTGTTGTGGTAGTGGTAGGTGGCGATCAGATGGTCAACATAGTGAATGGTAAAATTTGTGGGAACTGTTCGCTATTTGCGATTTTGTATGCATTCTTGTCAAATGTGGTTTGGAGACAAGCCGTTTTGTATTATTTTGAGCGTCGAATTTTTTTTTTATATTACTCTAATAGTCTGATATTCTAAATTATAATCAGTTATGATAATTGTTTCATAATATAAGCTGTAATTTAATCGCTGGTTTTTATACAAACGATTTGAAAGCAATTAATATTTTTTTATAAGTTTTTCTATTGTAACTGGTGATATTTTTGTGATGATGATTAGTTTGATTTATTGCTAATGGGCTATAATTTGTTCGATAACGTAGCTTTACAAAAAAAATAATCGATAAATAGCCAAATAGCCAGAACCCTAACCTGCTTTACAACTCATTTTTGAGATCGGTTAATCCAAATACAAAATATAATGCCACTATCCCATCATATAAAAACTCGATCAGCAATAGCGATGTGTATCTCCGATATTTCAAAAATCGCATTAAAAAATCCTGGCGTGATGCAAAAAAAATTACAGACGTACGGCTTTTCGGGGACTTGTCACTATTATTAATATTTGTTATGGAATTTTTTATTGTTTTATAATATTTTTAAATTTAATTTTATTTATTTTTCTTATATACATATATATAATATAATTTTGGCGCGTACACTATATAGCTCAATGTTTGGCCGAGCTTCTCCTACCATTTGTGGTGTGCGTCTTTTTATTCTACCACAAATGGAGGGGCCTACAGTTTTGAGCCGACTCCGAACGGCAGATGTATTTAATGAGAAGCTTTTTTATGGCAGAAATACCCTCGGAGGTTTGCCATTGTCAGCCGAGGGGTGACCGCTATTAGAAAAAACTTTTTCTATTATTAAGATTTTGCTTGCCCTAACTGAGATTCGAATCTCGAACTCACCGGCATATCGAGTTATAGCACGCACCGCTACCAACTCGACCACAGCGGCCATTATTTTTCTTATACAAGACAAAAAATTGCCCTGACATGACACCACAAAAGAGTTTTATTGGAGCTTTTATTGGTGTATGCGTACGATATTTAGGGTTCAGGTCTTTACATTTGGCGCACATAACTTCACCTTTCCCGTCCGACGAAGTCCGGTTTAACTTTATTTCATAAAAAAAGTACCATTTTTTACGCGGATGATGTCCAGCGGCCTACAAATAATTTCCTTTGTTGCAATCAGAGAGCAGCGGCTTCTTCCAGGAAATTTTTCCAAAATACTTCTCCAATTGTCTTTTATTGGTACCTACAACTGGTGCATTACGCTTTTCCTTAAAAACCCGAGACTAATCGCATTTAAAGCTTTCTTGGGTCTAGCCAATCAGTTCGTATCCCATTAGGGTCGACTTACGCTCGATTTTGTTTGTTTTTAATTAGCCTCCTCGAAGTCTACACCTAACCCCTTAGAGTATCTTTGGTCTCACTTTAACACAGTTCGGCCTCACAAAATTTAAATTTTTGACAAATTTTGCAAAAAGGACGAAACCGAGAAAAAGGCGTATTAAGCCAAATATGACATCTTCAACAATTGTGTGGTATCAATATGAAGTAGATATTGAAGCAGGGGGTTTTTTTCAAAAAATTTACCTTATAAAAAATTAAGAGGGTTTAATAAACTGTAAGACCTTGTTTAAGATTCGTAGTGGTAACTCATTTATATTTTAGTATTAGCGAAAAATATTAACAACGTCAGCTTAGAAAGAAGAACTGCATAGTCCATTTGCTTAATGCTAGATTTTAAAGCGAAAAATAATATTTAAATACATACAAAAATATAATATGTACTTCAATATATTTTTCAATAAAAAACTATTTTTTTTGGTATAGTTTTAGGCGCTGTAATATTGACAAAAGTCATGTCAAGAGTTTTGTCAATGGTGAAGGAATGGCGGTAGTAGTGCAGATTTTATTACCGAAACCAAATATGACTTTTCCAGTCTATCATATTGATATTGTGCTATTATCATTTGCCGAAAGTACTTTAATTCCCAACATTTCCGCTTGCTTCCAATCGAAGCCTCGGACACACCTAGGCTACTCGAAAATCTAATATTATTTAAAAAAAAAAGTTTCAATTAAACTGCACTGCGTCGCCGCAGCTACTTGCAATGAACTCTGGAAATGCCATACAACCTTCAGCAATGCAACTTGTACTCGGAATCAACTGTAACTTAAAATCTGCCGCTGCAAATGCAACTGCCACTGCTGGCACTGGCAATGCTGCTGCGTCTGCGCGCCGACTACTGACTGCTGGTTGCTGGTTGCTACACGCTGCCGGTGGGCGTAACTCTAATCATCGTTATGAAATTAATTTAAAATTGAAGTTTTTATGTTGCTACTAAGTCAGTTGTTGCATAGTTTCTTGTCTAACATTTAATATTTTTCCTACTCTATTTATGCTGTCTAGCCGTAATATTTTCTTTGTTTCCTATGTAGTTGAATTCCATTGCGTGCTCTCGGTTCGATTTGTGGCAATTACATACATATTTACTTACATAAGTCCTAACGTATTTATGTTTGTATTCAAGTGTGTGAAATGTTTGCACTTCTAATTGCAATTGCATTTATGCGATGCAGTAAGCAATAATTTACTTAAGTGTAATCAAATTAAAAATGATAATTGGCATTTGGCAATCTGCGTCTCTTTATTTATCCATACGTAAATGCATTCGAGTATGTAAGTATGTACTGGAATGTGGATATCTGTGATTTGTTACTTTTTGCGCTTACCGATCGCTATAAAAAAATCTATTTGATAAGTTGCGAATTTTTGTGTTAAACCTTATATTTTCTTTCCTAATGCGTTTAAGAAATTTCATCTCTGGACTGTAGTCATACTTCAACGTCAAAAAATATGCCGCAAAACTTGATTATAATTACAAAACCTTCAAACAAATTTGTGCAGCATAGTTTAAGGCACTGTTCGGTTACCATTCTTACATTCTTACTTCAGAAAATGGAAAACAAAATTTTCTCTCGGAGTTTTTTCATTTCACCCCTAGGCGGTTATATATTCAATTAAATATGAAGGTATTTGATAACGTGTACTTTGTTCAAATATATTTTAATTGTATTTATGTATATAAAATAAAATTGTTTATAAGTAAAAGAAAAGTCTACCCCAAAAGTAACTGGTTGTTATTTCTTTATAAAAATTTAATTCCATCGCCCTTAAAGCTCAAAAATAATTTAAAAAAAAGTAAAAATATTGATAGTTGTTGTCGCTGTTTCTGTCTGGCTGATCCCTTTGCGCCTTCAGTGTGGGAGTTCGGGTGGTAATTGCAGTGGTGACCATTCGATTTTCACCCAAAATTCATATGGATTTTTTGCTATAAATTTCCCTACATTTGTTTTTACAAATTTTCAATAAAAATTAACTTTATTCTCGTACTAAAACCATACATATACCCAAGCCAACCATACGTATACCCAAGTGGAAAACTTTTTAGAAAGTTAAAATAAAATTCAACACATTTTCAACTAAATTTTAAACTTTGTTTTCGAAGTGTTGGAAGTTTGAGAGTATACAGTTTTGTAGTCCATTAATTTTAATTCTTCAAAATTAAAAAAACATCAAATTTAATAAAAATATCCATGTGCTTTCAGAATTTTTAGACAATTGTTTAGCCCTTTTTATTTTAGACCAAAAGCGCAGTTTTCACGTGCCGACAAAATACCGAAAGTTTTTGGCATTTTTTTTTCAGTTTGGTTACAGTGTTACGCATTTTCATCCATAAAATTAAAGCGATTCAATTAAAGCTAAAATTACAGCTCTCACGAAAAATCACAATATATATTTTCCATTATTTCTGTTGTTTGAAAAAGTACTTTGCCGTTGCTGAAAATTTCCTTGAAGAAATGAGCATTTTTTCTGGAGAGCCAAAGTCACAAATTTTGACCAGCTGGCATTCATTAGTTTCAAAATAAAGCCTCTAGTCTCAAAATAAGGTCTCTAAAAAATTTAAATTAAAATAAAAGAAAACAACAACGTGAAAGCGAGGAAAAGCAATAATCTCTAGCTCATTTTAAGACTTGAGAAGAGACAGAGTTACAGAATTCGGGTATTAGACTGATTTAAGAAATTTTAATTGAAGCAAATTTCTTTTTCATTTCATGAGTGTAATTTCATATTCTTTAATAGTTTAGTGACAAAGGATATCATTTTAGCAAATTAAAGGGTCACCACCGAACATTTTGTTCATTTGAATTTTATGATGCCTTTGTAAAGTTACAACTTAGTATACTCTTATTATTCATGGGTGGGCTCTCAAGCGCAAAAAAAAACTTCAGTAGAAATTCCTATATTATTTTATTCTTTACAAATTTTAATATAATACTGGCATTACAATGAGTAAAAAGAATATCAACTAAATTTTTCTTTTATAAGACGTTCAGTTCAGTAGTGATTTTATTTAACCAGAAATTTATATCACATATGTATGTATGTATGTATGTACATACCTAAAAAACTTTATGATAATGTATAAAGGGTGTATTCACATTACAGTACGGAGAATTTTTCAAACAAAATATGTATGTCTGTATATGCAGTACCCATTTCATCTTTAATTATTTTCCACAAAATTTACTATCAATCGAACAGCAGTCACTAATTCAACGCGATGATGCTAATTAAACAAAATTAATGCGTAGCAATATAAAAGAAAATCATAATCTAAAGAATTCGACATGAACTCAGACTCGAGTGGCTTTGAATTTATTGAATTCTGCACGTCTTCAATAGCAACAAGAAAGAGCGTAGAAGCGGGTGCGAGAGTAGGGGTGGCGAGTTTCGGAGATATTGCATATGCTCGTATGCAGACTTTTATTGCTTACTGTACCAAAATATGCCAGCAACGTCATTTGATATTATTACGCTAATTCGATACTTTTTTACTACAATATACATATTCAATATTTTTTTTTAACTAAATATTATTTTGTTCCCTCTTTCTTGTTATGGATTCTGTTTTATTTTTATTTTTATATTTGTATGAGTACTAGCTGAGTAGCTGATGTTGCTGGCTGCTGTCCATTTTTATTTTTACATAATTTTCCATAATTTCATTGAATGTTTTCTTATTTCTAAAAACAGCGAATGACGACAACAAAAACGCATAAGAAGCTATGTGTGTGAGTGTGTGTGTGTGAGCAAGAATTTAGACAAAGAAATTTACTTGAATGCAATTCGATATTTGGTGATTTGCTTACGGAACCCACTCGTGCATCGTCCCTTTTTTCAGTATTTTTTTTTTGTTTTTATACTCAACTGCGTCGAAGAATGCTGGCCAAGATTTACATATCTACAAACATATGCATACGAGTCAGTAGTACACACGCATGAGTAGGTTGAAGTGTATCTATGAGATACAATTTTTTTGCATCCGTTTAATTAGTTCATAAATAAGTAAGTACGTATTATGTATGTAGCACATGTATGCACATATTAATAAATGCTTGTTATTTACTTGCACATATGGTGATGCGATATACTCATATGCGAGCCAATACGTGCCCCGAGCTGCTGAATGAGCTCAATTGAAACTTTGTAAAGAAGATATGGTTTAAAAGAAGATGAATGTACCCCATGCACAAATTATCTAGTTTTTTAAGCACTACGACAGGCGGTTTTTTTTTTCTAAAGACAAAACTAAGAACCCCAGAATAGTTAGACTCATTGAAAATTTCTTCAATTTTTGCAGACAAACCTAGAGCATCTGCAAATCAACTGGGATCCGAAAATTAGAGATTAATCGGTGCTAGTAAATAAAGTACATACAAAGTACGATACCTATCACAATTTACCAAGTATTTTTGTACTCGCTTCTTTTTACTGCATTTCGAGGATGTATCGAAAAAAAAAAACTACTTGCATCGAAATCTGAAGTAGAATTCAGTTCTGAATTAATTTTTTTGCAACACAATCCAGTGTTGGTTATGGGACAAAAAAAGTTTAAACCCCTGTCTGTCTTTGGGAGGCGAAGTGAATCTTTATCTGTCCTCGCCCATATCTTCATTCAAAAACTGCCCATTAAAGGAATGAGAAGTTATGCGCACTACATTTCCGCAGCTAGATAAGCAAGACCGTTTATACTTATCGGTTGTTCGGTCATCTTTCTCAAAACAGGTAAAGTTATGTCAAAATCCCCAAGCCGGCTTTAGCGAAAATACTTTGAAAGGTTGATGTATATGAAAAACTTTATTTATTTGTGAAATCAAATATTATACAAAAATGATTCTTGTCTTAAAACTTTGTATAAAAAAATGTTAAAAATTGTAGTACTCGTATCATGTACTCGATGACTTTTCGATACTGATTAGGTATAGATACATTGATTGATTCAAGTATAACTACTGATTTAAGTGATACCTTGATGGTATCGATTTATCGCTACCCGAAACAAAGCAACATTGCACATGAAGAACTTTAACTCAACTAAAGCTGAAAATATTTTAAATGGTCCCGAGTTTCTATTTAGAATACCTTACGAGTAGAGTTACACAGCAGATATTTTTAGGAGATGCGAAAACGACAATCAACAACGTCGGTTGGGGCGAAGTAGTTTCTCGGACGACGAAGCAGTGCACTGAAAGTTAAGATACAATCCGGTTTAAAATAAAAACTATCCACCATTTGAAGGCAGCATTACATTTTAAATTTAGAACCGACTCTTGACTTCGGAATCGTCTTTCAGTCCTGCCATTATTTAAGTTGTTTAGTCGCCTCTGATATTCGATTTTTTGAAAATTTAATTAGCAAATTTAATGCCAAAAAAAAAAAACAGTTCAAAAATAACACTAGAGTTCGATAGTAAAAGTTTGTTCTACACCTTTTCCAACAGTATTTTAGAAAAACGCAAATGTATTTCAGAAAAACACAAATGTATTTCAGAAAACCTCAAATGTATTTCAGTATAACGCAAATGTATTTCAGAATAACACAAAAGTATTTCAGAATAAACCAAATGTATTTCAGAAAAAACGCAAATGTATTTTGAAATACATTTGACCTTTTCTGAATATCATTTGTGTTTTTCTGAAATACTGTTGGAAAAGGTGTAGTGAAAAGTTTACATCGAGAGGTAAAAACATTTCGGCTCAGCTCAAAATGGTTTTTCATATAACAATAACAAAAATGTAAAAAAAACTGTGTAGCATAAACGTAGTAAAATGTATGCGTTGGGTATAAAATTGAAAAGTAATGCCATGAATGTATTTGCATACACACATACAAAAGTACATATGTATGTATGTATATGTATATATGTATATATGCATATTTGGTTGCATATCTTCTTGTGCTGGTAGCTGCAACTGTCACAAGTAATTACAATATTTCACCGTTACTATAAAGAATTTTTACAACACCCTTTTTTTGTGGGCTTTCTTCTACGGTATGAAATTACGATTACTGCTTTGTTAAGTAGTTCTTATAGTATACGGCACAATAACAACAACAGCTGCACTGCGCCAGAATGCGTTGTGACCACACATTAAGTATGTTCGTGATTTATGTTATGATATTGTTGAGTTTTTTTTTCATAGCATTTTTGAATATCAATACATTATGGCTCATATATTGGAATACATACATATGTATATACATATATATTTACTTTTCAATATAATAAGGACGCAAAGTTCTTTGTGTTGCAAGAGCGCAGGATTGAAAATATTTTACGTTAAACAGGTGACGACAGCTGCTGTGTGGAAAAGTGAAAAAAAAAGAAATTGAAAACAAACCAAAGGACATCCAAAGGCATCTTTCATATTTGCAATATGTTGATAATCAATTGTGCGAGTTTATTGACAGTTGCTACTGACATTAATATGCTTGGGAAGATATGCAATAAAATGTAATTTATTTAATGTGGGAAAAGAAAAGGTTTGGCAAAAAAAACTCTTAGTTAAACCTTTATGAATACCTTATTTTATTTTACTTCTAAGACCACACCATCAATAACCAAATATAAGTATGCAAATCGTTCTAGATTCAATGTATTCTGTAGGAATTTGAAAGGAGTTATGCTTTTGGAGGAGATTCAATGGTATATTTCGGGCAGTTTTGGAGAAATGGGAAAGCGTTGCCTCCATCATAAAATAAGTATTTATGTAAATATGTTATATAAATAATATCGCGTGAAACGAAAAGCTGAAACAGCACATCTTTCTGATAGCTTAAAACTCACTGAGGAAAGAGCTGGGCCAAAAAGATTTTGAAAATGGTTTAATAAATACCTACGTACATATCCATATGTATATGTATCTATGTACAAAACATATATACAGTGATCTGTTTATCAATAGTAATCGCATTCGAAATGACATAATATCCATTTATTCATTTTTAAGAATTTTCAATTTAAATTCAGTTCATTCTCTAATTTAACCATATAAATCCAAGTATATAACTTTGTAGAAAACTAGAAAAAATATTAATAAATTTTTATATAGATTTTAAACTTTTTATTGTTCGGTAAATTATTTATGTATTTATTTATTCCAATTCAGTCTACAGAAAAAACATCTCACAGACTAGTTACGATAAAAAAAAAGAAAAAGGTATCTTACAGACTAATTGAATACAGTAAAGAGATTAAGTTTAAATCTTTCTAAATTAACATTGCAATCTACGATATCACTATAGAGTCAAAAATAACACCTAGATCTTTCATTTCGTGACAGCGATTAAGGAAACAGTGGTTTAATTTGTAATTAAACATTGAAATAGATGTTTTTCCCAGAAGTGTAAGAATTATTTAGAGTATACAGTTTTATAGCCTATTCAATTTTAGTATGACCTTGTAAACGTTGGGTAGAAATTGTCATTGATTTTTTTCTTGAAGTTTTTTCGTCAGGGTGCTGCACTTTTCTTCCATATAACGAATGAGCAAAATTTATTTTTTTTATTATTATTACCTTCTCAAAGCCGCAAAATAATGGGCTTCATATTTGAAGGTTAGGATGTGAAAAATATTCTGAAGATATGAACAGTAAAAATTCTGCACCAAAATATCAATTGCAATGGCCAGATGTAATATGTCAGGTTAAACCTTGAAATGCGATTGAAAAGCCCAGTTTTGGTTATATTTTCAAACTGTCATGTATAAATCAAGGGCCTATGAAATAGGATAATCAATTATAAGCTCGTCAGAGAATGCTAAAACACTTTTCAATTCTTGGCAGCGAGAAACAAAGTAACACTATACTAGGCGCTAGAACACTGCGGCATTGAAGGTAACGAGGTCACTGATGAAATGGTTAGAAAAGGCTCGGTGATTGGTGGGTAAACTCAAAACGCCGTATTTGGAATTATTTGGAACGATAAAAGTATCCTAAGTTACCTGACCTGGCATACAAAATTGCACTTCCAAGTGCACCCGATTATCCTGTCCACCGAGATTGTGTTGACCAGGAGAAAACTTTGAGCACATTAAGTGCGATTGTCCGGAGTAAGGATAAACCGCAAATAGTCCGCGAATTCCACATGATTATTAATAAGATGCAAATGAATGTATTAGAAAACTATCGAATGTGTCGTAAAAGCCTGACAGCTTATAAGAAAGCGCAAAAATGATTCCACCTCGTCATCGTCCAAGCAAGCACCACAGATTTGCGAAGCACCCCTAAACAATATTCAAATTCTCCATGTCGTCCATGTCCAAGCTTACACCAAGAATGAGAATGAAAAAAAAAACGTTTAAAACAATTTCATTACAATACCGAGTAAACAATAATCAAACCAGAGAATGGAGGCAAAACCAAGATTTACATCCGCATTGGGATAACGAAAAGATGCGATGGCGATATGAATGCAATTGAGCTGGTGAAGGGGCCCATTGAAGCATCGGCATCGAGAAAGGAAACAAATCAGCTACTTTAACGCTACAGAAACCGCAACTTGTGCACGTTTTCTTACAAGGATTGTAATGAATACTACACACACACACACACACAGACACATGCACAAACAATACATACCTAAGTATTATGTATGCACATATCAATAACAATGGCAAGTAAAAAAAAAAACAAAAAAGTAAAGTAAAGATTTCAATTAAAACCAAAGGAAATTATATTTTTGTTGCTTGGAAACGGTGGAAGTCTAAGAAAGCGCCATGATAAGTTGAAAGTAAAGCAACAGTTTTTTGGAGCCATACACACGTACATATGTATATACGAGTGCATATGTATGGATGTTGGCGTAAATATGAAAAGTTTGCAGCAAAAATTGTGGTAAGCGTAATGAAAAGGCGTTCTCACATACATATGCACACTTTATACACTCACATCGAAATTGAGATTCATGCAAGGAAACTGAATTTAATTTGAATAAATCTGGGTTATACACATTTTTATATGAAAGTATTATGCGGCCTTTTTCAACACCCTGTATGCTTTGTATAGTATTATTCATGCCTTACTACACAAACGAGCGTGTGTAAGATTTATATTATGAAACTGTCAGAATTTTTTTTTTGAATCTAGAAGAAGCGCGAGCACATAATTAAATGTTTGTGTGTGTGTTTTTATTAAAGAGCTTCGCAAGTTACATATATACAATGCTTTCAAGACATCAGTTCTTATCGCAAATACTTTCCTACTTATTCAGTTGCATTGCAAAGCAAAGATAGCACGAAATTTCCTCAATTAAAAAATAGTGAAAAAAAGATTTTCGAACAATTAACAAATATTTGCAAAATTATACAAAAAATAGTATAGTTGATATAGTTCGATTCAATAAATAAACTAATTGTCCCTGATTGCAAACAACGAAAAGTGAATTTAATCGCAATCCAATCTGGAGTATTCTGTGGCAAAATATATATTGAATGGAGAAAGAACTGGATCATAGCACGCTACATGGCAAATACCATGCAGTGTACAATAAAAAGTGATATGAGAATGAGTCGAAAAAACGAGAAAAATATCCCAAAATACTAATCAACATGTCGCTTCTTTACCAAGGCCAGCCAAAACTCGTATTCAAAATTCTTTTTGTGTTACTTTTT
This sequence comes from Philophylla caesio, assembly GCA_963971545.1. Lineage (NCBI taxonomy): Eukaryota > Metazoa > Arthropoda > Insecta > Diptera > Tephritidae > Philophylla > Philophylla caesio. The sequence continues at coordinate 97,557,274 of OZ020609.1, read as the reverse complement.
CTCACATTCACCCGTTTATAGACACGAGTAGGTATATGTTTGACCCTTTTTCACGTTCATATTAAAAATCAATTAATACAAATCATCTACAATGGTTGGCTTTGCTAACTTGTACGGAATGATACACAAAATCCATGTGGACACATACAGAAACAAACAATTTTTGAACAATCTAATGAATAAAATATGTGCATATATACATACTTATTTATGTGCGAATAAGTATGTACAGTACATTTACTCCAACATACGGGGAGTATAGTAAGATGTTTGGCGCGCTCCCACTTCAAGCGAACTCTAGCGTGAAGGAGAAGGTTTATGACGGCGCCATGACTTGGCGGAAATTTAGCTTAAGCGCCAAGAATTAAAAAGCAAAATATATTCACTTTGATTTAAGTGTATTTTAAACAGTTGTACGTTGTAAATAAACGCTGATATCCATACAAACATATGAATGTACAAGAAGTAATGAAATAATATGTATTGTCCTACTGGACTTCTTTAGAAACGTAGCAAACGTTTGCAACTATCAATTCTTATATGTATGTATGTATGGAACTATGTACTCTTTTTATCAATTAAAGTTTCATCAATATCAAATGCATTTGACGCGGCTCAAACACAAAGGCTCAGCCAAAGAAAAAGAACACGGACTGTTAAGCGAGTGCGCGTTGTGGCTGACTGGCAGAAACATTTTATTGGTAGCGCGATGTTGAAAGCCGGCGGAATGATGAACGAATGTTGCTAGCGATATGGCTCGTCGGCCCGTCGGTCGATAGTCAAATCGCCGCATCATGCCGCTGTCAGGCGTAATGACGCTATACAACTCCAGTCGATCTCTTTGTGCCACAGCTAGGAACATATCCTTGCCGCCGCGCTCAACCAAGCAGCCACGCAGTTCCTTAAACCCAGCGGCATCACTTGCTGTACGCCTCCCTATGTTCTCTTCCTTGCTGACAGTTTACATATTTTATATATTTTTATTCATTTTGCGCACAATGCAGGGCAATAATATAATGTTACTTGCCGCTTCGTGTGCCTCCTGCTCGTTTTTTTTATTCCACTGCTGCCTTTTTCGTAAGCGTCCATCCCCTTTTCGTTAGCTTCATTTTTTCGGAAGTCATGTTCCTAGTGATCCATCTTCATCTTTTCGACAATCGTTTGTTTCATTTTCGCTTCGGAATCGACGTTTCTATTGAAGACGAAGATTTTTGCATTTTAATTTGTCGAATCTTGGATTATTGAACAAAAGGATATGAAAGAAGGAAAGAATAAAATTAAATAAAACACATTTGGCGAATTGGTTGCGTGAATTGTATGCATAAAATGTGAGACGCACCGCTGATCGATGACATTTTTATTGAGTTCAGTGAAAAAAAAGTGGAAGTTGAAAGTAAAACAGGGGCGTTGCAAGGAAGCGTGTGGTGATATGGAACACAGGGGCCCAAAAAAAGCGAACATTATCGTTTTATGAACTCGATTTATTGTCGAACGTGCCGTGTTCTAAAATGAGTTAACAAGGTGATCATTTCTGCATCAGACGAAACGGGCCAATGCTGTAGTGGATGCAAATTTAAACACTTTTACTAAGTGAATTAGAATGTCTTACCTCTCAGGCAAAAAAGTAGTTCGATAAACTCCCCTAAAACTGAAGTAATTGCACCAAGCAATTAGACATACAAATAAGTTGCCACTTTCAAATTTTCGTCGAATCTTAGGCATTTATAATGGGACTTTAAAGTGTGAAGCACTGAGTTCATCATAAGGCCGTCGAACGTACGTAGTTGGTAAGTGTGATTCGCAGAACAAAATCTTAATAAATATGGAAAAATTTATTACATTTAATATATGAAACTCCAGTTATTGAAGAACTTTCTGTCGGGTAACTTAAAAAAAATAGACTGCTTTATGATCAATACAATGTTCATATAATGTGAAGAAGTTCGAATTTTTGTTCCATTTACGTCGATTTTAGTTAGGAGAGGCACGCTGGGCAATTTCAGACTGTGAGAACAATCCGTAACTTGCAAACATTCTCATTATGGAGGGCAACGAAAAGAGATCTCCTTTTCTGTAAGTCACTTCAATAGAATCGCATTCGCATATACAGTCACAGACTTAAGTCTTCATACACCACCAAAAATCCAAGTACCGGCTGCTTTAAAAGCATGACAAAAAATCTTTTATCGAGAATTGATTTCATTTGTTATTTATTGGAGTACAAAAACAAAGATAATTTTACCTTCATGCTGACTATTTTTAAATTGAAGGAAGGTATTAGCGAAAAAAATCGCAAAGGAAGAGCATAATCTGAGATAGTTGTCCGCTACACGAGACTCAAATAAATTAAAGCTAATGCTTAATTCGTTGCCGCTGTTGTCGAGTTGGTAACGGTGCGTGCTATAACTCGATATGCCTCTGAGTTCGTGGTTCGAATCTCAGTCAGGGCAAGCTAAATCATAATCATAGAAAAAGTTTTATCTAATAGCGTTCACCCCTCGACAGACAATGGCAAACCCTCGAGGGTATTTCTGCCATGAAAGGCTTCTCATAAAATACATCTGCCGTCCAGATTCGGCACAAAATTGTAGGTCCTTCCATTAGTGACTGAATATAAAGACGTACTCTTCAAATGGTAGGAGAAGCTCGGCCAAACACTGAGCTATATATCGTAAGCGCCATATTATTATTATTATTATTATTAATGCTGAATTCGAAGACGATTAAAAATAAAAATATGTATAATATTTTAATTTTCTTCTGACAGGGGATGACGGAAAATCGTTCCCATATACATACAAAATAAAATACTTTTGCGTTAACTAAAATTTGGGCCTACTGCACTATAACGCTCATGTATTAACCGTTAAAAGCACAGTAGCTAATCAAGTTCTCAACATTTTTCTCTCTCGCATCACTTCCATTTGCCAATTGTGTTGCTGACATATCCAAACAAATGTGCCCAGTAAAGGAATCAATCAGTGTGACCAGCGTACATACTAAGTTACATGCATTCTAATATGTGTTACATTGTATATATTTTAAAAGTAACCAGAAACCAAATCACAACCCTTTTCTGCCAAAAAAAAGTCACTGCATCATCATACGATACATTTCAGAAGGGGTTTTAAAGATTTAGAAATGTATATAATAAAAAAAAGGAAAACCAAATAGGTGATACGTCATCATGATTTGGCAATTTGCCACTAATTCATGTTCATACACACATGCGTTTGTGTGTGTGTGTCTGTGTGATTGTGTATGCATTGTACAATTGCTCTGATGTTCATGTGTTTATCCATTTTTTTTTTGGGCAGCGCATTGATATCCTGCATACATTTTTTAACTTTCCATACAATTCAACAACATCAACGAATCTGCATTGCCAACAGCTGAGATTACAGCGTGACTTGCTAAAATTTGTTAGAAAAAAAAAAAAAATTTAAAGAATGTGAGCGTCATCTGACATAATGTTGTCACAATCGATGTGGCACGCATGTTTCTCTGTTTCGTAACAAATGTGTAGAAGAAAATACAATTAAATGAACAGCATGTTTGTATATACTTACATATGTACATATGTACATATATAGTATTTGTACAGAATATATCTGTTCTTCCATAACACTTCCACATAAAGCACCATCCACGAATGCTTAACCCCCTTGGCCGCCTCGCATGGCCTATTCACGGCGACAATTGCGTGCGTAGCGCAGATACTTCATCTGTAAATGGCAAAAAACACGCTGCTCTTGTTCTTCATATGTTACTCGTATTTGTTGTTGTTGTTGTTGTTGTGTGCCAGTGCATGCCGCGCTTGCTCGCTGTTGTAATTTGTATTCATATGCCAAAGTGTTGCTGTGCAAATCTGTTTGTATGCGTTGTTGTTGTTGTTGTAACTGATAAAATGCCAAATTGTTATTGATGTGCACGCGCATTTGAGAATGCTGCGCCAATACACAAAAACAAACAAACAAACAGACATTTGTACGAACATCTATACATCGAACAACTAAATGCTTACATGTGTCTGATTTAATTGAAATCTGTAGGCAATCCTTTTATTTGACTAAATACTAGTGTGGAAAAAAAAGAATTTAAAATACAAAAAAAAAAACAACAATAATATATGCGAGTAAATAAAATTAAATTATCAGTCAAATACATTTGGGTATTAATTTGTTTTGAAGTTGTACGCGTGCGCGCACGCACCTCACTCACGCACCTCAACTCGAGCGGGTGCATCGAGCGAGCGTGAAGACACTATGAGAATACCCAGCAATTGTACATACTCATAGTACATATGCCGTCACAGTTGTTGCCGCCGCGCCGCTGCAATGTTGTTGCTAGAAATTGATGTCCAGCTGTGAAACACTGTGCTGACATATCGTTGAAATATTGGCACGCAATGCAATTCGATTCGACGCTGCTGCAGGGAGTCATACAAATCACGTTTGCCAATCGGACAACATGCAATGGTAGAATAGCACAGTTGCACAATGAAATACTTAAATACGTAATGAATAATTTAATAATTTAAGGAGGCATTTCTAAGGAAGGAAATAAATATTTTCTTCTCATTTATTTATGGAATTATAATTGGTGCCATCCAAGCATGTTAAGCTGATTGTTGTGCTTATGTCACCAACACTGCAAATATTCGTCCAATATTGTCACAGTGACTAAAAGTATCTTTCTATTGAGCAAATAGTTCAAGATGCTTAAAATTAAATTTATTTAAACTCTTCTGATCTACATATACATATATGTACATACTCGTACTCTGTACATATGCTCAAATAATTTTTGTATAACATCCTTGTCCTATATATATTTCTATAAAACAAAAATGCTAAAAAAACACACAACTGATAAGACCCCTAATTGTTGTCAGCTATGGTAAATTTTTGGGATAACGCACCTAAAATATCTGAACTCTAAATTGGGAATCTACCTCTGCCTGACCGTCTTTCGAAAGATGCGACGAATGCCACAAAGACAGAGGATTAGCGGTAACTACGACGCTTACAATAAACCACATGTCCGAGTCGATTGTAAAGTATCTATTTTAAGTCGGTCTTGATAAACACGTAGTGAATTCCATTAAATTTTTTCTTAGTATGAAAACGGTATTGGAGATATGGGAGGAGCATTCGTCTTAAGATATACAGCTAAGGGAACCTCACAGGGCGGAGTCCTTTACTTACTCCTCTGAACTTTTTATTTAAAAGTCTGCTCTTGCGCTTACAGGACACGCTCGTCCTTGTTAGAAGTGGACAAACACGCACGGGTATTGAGTGACCTACTACTAAACGTTTAGGGTACTATGATTCGAACTCAAAAAACAATCCAATAAAAGCAGTTATCATTTTCTAGACAAAATGATACCAACCTTCGCTGTTTTAGGTCTCGGCGCTAGCTAATGCCCTTTTGGACGAGCATATTCATATAAGTGTATTACTTTGCTCTCTTGGACTGGAAGCTTAACTGATAATGTAATAGGAAGATTTTCTTAGTATTGCGAATCCGTTGCACGGTACGAAAGCGGTTCTTACCGTGGTTTCGGTGCAGGGATTTTGTAACACTTAGAAAATCTTCTACTACTATACTATGAAAAGCAAGAGATCTGAATATTATAACTCAGTTCTCTCTCACGAAAGCAGTTTCGCCACTCGAATACTTCTAAGGCGACTCTGCGTGGAAGACAAGAAAAGAGGTTGGTGATGATTTACTCCAATGACTCCAAACTGCATTACAAATGGACGGTAGACTCTCACATGATCTTTAATCTAATATTGCTTTTCGGCTACTTAATTACTGCAGCGTGTTTCGGGTTGAGTTTTCGGATATAAAAAAAAAACTGCAAATTGGCTACTAAATTCGAAACTTAATCTGCGAGCGATAATTACTCACTTGAAACGGCTGCGAAATTGGAGCTGTCGTTGATTCTGTAAGAGAACTCTAAACGAGCTACTAGATGCGACACATGTATGATTGCTCAATAGAAGATCGGCGGTTGTGAGCAGGAGTAGGTGAAAAGCATCGAACGTTACATTTCTTAGCGAGGGAAATATGAAGATGCCTGTGACCGACAAATGTTAATGATCTCTTTCGGTACTGGTATAACAACGACCATGGTCTTGGATTTGAGTCGGCCCTGTTTCTGAATGTTAACATACTAACAGATGTACCTATTTATAAAAAATACTTTCCTAATAGATGTACATCGGACTTCCTTTCACTTGTGCACCAGCAGAAAGCTTTAGTATTTCGCATGACATAAAAGTTAACTAAACAAAACGACCTACCTCATAGATTTTGTTCAATATGCACACTCAGTAACCTGCAGGCTGACCAGTAGTGTAGGCCATCGAAGATTTCGATGATCAATTTTCGTGTCCTTATTGATTTTTCTTAACTGGCACGAGCAGCTAAGCAGCTGCACTTAGTCTTTGCAGAGTCTGTGGCATACTTTGCGGGGGACTAATTGGCAAAATTGTTAACTTTTCGTCAAAAGGTCATGCAGAGTAACATGAAAAGCAGCAGCAGGATCAACAACAAAAACAACAACAACAAATGCAACAGCAGCCAATAATAAGATTAAGTTAAGTAAACAATCACATAAAAGACAACAGCGCACCAACGAACAATGTACAGTTAAAAGTCAAAAGTGGAAGAACGCAACGGATTTAACCTCACGTTGTAGACTCATAAATCGGCCATAAAACGCGACGCTGCTGCCACAGATTTTAGAATCATATTAACGTTTCTGTTAATCGCACCATTTGACGTTGCAGTGATGACGTCGCAAGCGGCGGGAATTTATGCGCCGCCAAGTCATAAAAAAAAAAAACAAACAACAATCAATCGCGCTACAAAATGAATGCTGAGGAGATCGATGCCGTCGCACTTGCACTGGATATTTTTACGAAACTACTCATAGCAATGCATGCATGATCGTAAATAGTTGGGGAGGAGAGGAGTGAAGCATGCAACATGCTAAATATGTACATATATGAATGGTTGTGAACATGCAACCTGCGTCGTTTACGTGTGGCAAGCAAGCGTTCCATGTTTGTTTTACTTAAATTACTTTTTTTTTCCTGTCCCACTTTTATTAATACCCAAAGTTCACATGCTGTGTCGTCAACGCGCTTTGATCGCACCAACGATACTCTTCGCTGATGTATCGACAATAATTGCTACAAATGGAAAAAACAAGTAAAACAAAAGCAACAAACGCAAATGCAACACAACACTCATTAACGCTCATGTCTTTAGTTCTGTTGACTACCGATGCTTTCAATTAACTTCGATTCCGATTTTTGTCAGTTGCGAATTTCATTTTGATTGCTTCAGTTACAGTATGCGCTTATCCTACCTTGACCACTTGGAAGCAGCTCTTAAGTCAATCATTGAATTCGTTTGTTCAACAGCTCTTTGCTCGTTGAATTCAGAAATTCAAACATACACATTACAACAAAGGTTATTTCTAGATGATATAACCTAAGTTGCTCTTCCTACAGTTCGACTTTGAAGTATATCAATCAATGAGCTGCTGAGAAGTCGTGTTGCTTTTTTTTTAGCACTTGGCGCCAGCTGAGTACTTCGTTCGTTTTCGGAGTGTACGAGTATTCTGCGCGAACAGCTGGTGTTTTCGACTTTTACCATAAATGCGGCTCGTAAAATATTAGTGAGTATTGAAATGGGCATTCAAATGAACTTTTTGTATGAGGAATCCAATGCCAGAGTAAGAACAAGGGAAATGCTCTGTAATGCAATGCGAAAGAAAAACAATGCGATAGGCAATCACGACTGTGTTTTAGTTACATCGCACTTTTGCGAATGCAAATAGTTTACATATTTTTGCATCGCAATAAAGAGAAACCCCCCAGATCTCCAAATAAGCCAGTGCATACCTAAGTCGTCTAAAAACATAAAAGGCCGAGTTTGAGAATCGATTTCATTTCAGCGAACTAAATATTATATATTTATTTATTGATTTCTTAGAGACTAATTTGTGTAAAACATTTACACTGAAAATGAAGATGTAAAATACATTAATTAGTAAGCACTAAACACATTTATTTTTCTCAGTGAGACTCCTTTTGGTACATTTTTGCTTGTGGGAAGCATCAGGAAGGTCTCTTTGAAGCGTCCAACAGTAGGCTGCCATCATTGAAACGCTCCATTTTCCCTGGTATCTTTTTTCCATCTCCTTAATATCTTGGTGAAATCGTTCACCCTGCTCTTAACTCACGTCTCCTAAATTTTCTGGAAAGTAGCCGAGGTGGGAATGAAGAAAATGTACTTTTAAACTCATCAAGCAACCTAAAGCTTGAAATGCTTTTAACATTCTTTTGACGATTTGTTTGTAGTTAGGATCTTTGTTATTGCCTAACAATTTTTTTATGACCTCTTTAAAGGCAATTCACCCTTCTCTTTGAGGATTCGTAATGGTTGTAATGAATATTGGATCAGCCATAAGCCGTCTAATATCTGGTCCAACGAAAACACCTTCCTTCAACTTTGCCTCCGAGAGACCTGGAAACTTTGATATAAAGTATTTGAAGCAATTTCCATCTCTTGGAAGTGACTTTACAAATTGCTTCATCAATCCCAGCTTTATGTGAAGCGGTGGTAGAAGAACTTTACGAGGAGGCACCAAAGTTTCATGCAGGACATTCTTTTCGCCAACTTTAAGCTCTCTCGGAGGACAACACTTTTTGGTCCAGTGATTTGTTCGGTCTCTACTATCCCATAGACACAAAAAGCAAGGGAATTAGGTGAATCCAGATTGTTGTCCGAGCGCGATGCCAAGTTCTGGTAGGTTTCCTTGAGATGCACGGAATGACCGACAGGAATGGAAGTATAGAAACCGGCGTTGTGAAGTAGAACCGCTTTAAGGCTTCGTTTTGAAGAATCTATGAAAATACGCCACTCTGCTGGGTCGTATGAGATCTTAAATGGATCCATCAAACCTTCATTATTGGTACTTGTCCTCTTGAGCAAAGTAGGAAGTAAACTGCTTCTCACGATATCTAAGCCAGAAGGAAGGCACTCCCGGAAAAAATAAGTTCCTGCTTTTGAGGCTTGATCCAAGCAACTCATTGCACTATACTGAACCAAGATCTACAAAACAATGACGAGTTAACACGTAATTGTACCGCGCCACATTCTACACCATTGGAGCGCGAACGTTCAAGTTAAATGTTAATGTTTTTTAATGCAGCTCACACAAGGTGTTCCTTATTTAAAATTTATGATAATTATGGTAAACATTTAAAAACAGTAATCAAAATAAAATTATACCTATTATTAATGCCTACAAGTTAGCCCAAAAAAAAACCCTTTTTTATAATAAAATTTTGGGTTTTGTAAAATAACCTTACGTTCTGGAATTTTTTGAGTATTTTTTTAGTTCTCAAAACACCTAAAGACCCTAAGAGTAAATAACAATAGCAACTTTTGGTTGAGGTCTTCACCGCAGACGTACCAATATCGGTTAAAAAGCTATAAAGGAAATACTGATTTGGAAAGAGAATGTCGCTTTCTTAAAAATAGTCCTCGAAATCGGCTTAACTACTTTATATCTTTGGTATTGTAAAAAATATTCACCTCAAGAAAATTGAGGAATTCGACTGAGTTTTTCAGCAATAATTTTACATTTCAACCTTGGCTCATAATACATTTATTTGCTCCACGAGTACCAGATGTACACTAAGTCCACCTGCCAGAAGGGATAGAGTATGTACTCCTTCATAGAGGCCTCTCTTGTCTCAAAATTAGTATTTTAGTGACTTGCCCAAAAACTCGTCTTATCCACTGAAAAAAAAAAATTGCAATAAAAATATGCTGAAATTTTTCTGAAAACAAACTGAAGTGACCACAAAAATTCTCCATTCATTAAGATAACAAACATTTTAGGAATTTTTCAAATATAATAAGACTCATAAATCAACGAATATTGCTTAGCTGTTGAAATAAACAAGTGATTAAATGGACGTGCGCCAGCATCTTCAAATCTAATTTAATATTTAATAGGAGCAAAGATGTGAAGTCCACATTAAATTATCACAAGCAAATTAGCAGCATTAGTTCGTAGTACGAGTTTGTTGCTTGTGGTGACGCGGATGGCGTTAGGCACAAAGCAAATCTGTTGAGCGGCAATGGTTATAAAATTTTGGGCCATAGCGCCACGTTTAGTAAGTCGTAAAACGGTTAAAATGCAACAATAAACAAAACAGGAACACACACATATCCACAAACCCATGCGCACAGCTAGCAACAAAATAAGTGTGTGAAGCGAGCGAGCGAACGTAGAAAATTTTGGGAACTGAAAGGGCCAAAGCACAGGACCTCACAGCGTGCTTTCGGATTTTTAGTTATGCCGCCGGCTGTCGTTGGCGGCAACACATTTTCCAACTTGCGGTCAAACCGACGAGGAAATACATTTGCACATTCATGCGAGTGTAGAACGTGCGGCAGTTTTCAAAATGCAAACACTTTCACTGTTAACGCGTTGTAGCAACAACAATCAACAATAACATAAATATTAAGCATTTGCTGCTGGCATTTAAATAGCGACGCGACAAAAGCAAACAAATGCGGCGGCGGAGGCTCGATAAAGCGCGTGGGCATCCATCCATCTTCCGCGCTCGCCCGATCGCCCGCTCGCTCACATTACTCCCCTCTACTCCACTGATTGCATTGATTTGCTAGTTTTATGTTTTTGTGACCTAACGCGCCTTTTAATTAAATCACCAACAAATAAAAACTCACTTTTATTGCAATGTGCATTGCAACAAAACAAAAAAAAACAAAAAAGAACAGCAACATGCAACTGAGACACAGCAGGAATATTCAGTTAATAGCTGCGCGAAGTCATAACTCACTGAAATGAAAGCGTTGCAGTTCATTCATTGCTATTCATCATCAACAAAAAAATGAAATTGACTTCGCTGACAAACAGACGTTCGTATAGAAATGCCACTAGGGTGGTCGGTTAGAGAAAAATTTAAACTTCAAAATATGTACTTATTTAAAATATTAAAATGAATTTTGATTATTTATACTTAAAATGAGAGAAATTCAAAATTTTATTTACATTTTTTATATAACAAAGATGTTATAAATTCTCATAACAGACACTTTCACCATTGATAAAAAGTTGTGTGAAAATCTTAAATAATTCTCTTCAATTTGGTACTCAAGATTTTAACAATGTTAAAATCTCGATCCTTTATAGCTTGATATACCTCAACAGATCAAGAATACAAATATTCAGAGCACAAGCCTCAATTATGGAGCACTGCCGCATGGTGAACATGTAGCCAAGATAGTAATAATCGTTAAAGGAGTTGCTGGCATGAGCCGAGTAAAGAAATCTTTCTTCACTATCTCTGTGAGTGCCCAGCTCTGGCACGTCTTAGACAGAGTTACTAGCATTTCTACCAAAAGATCTATGACGATCTCTCACAATTCCGAGTAGTTTGAAGGTTAAGAGCTGTAAGATATACTAGACGTTCCATGAAAATGGCGTAGCAAAATGGCAGTTCTAGCGCTAATTGGGTCTTAGAATATTTGTAGTCTAGTAACGCTAATATTAAGCTACCAACTAACTGCTCAATGCCAAGTAGCACATGTTGGCGAGAGAGATTCTCCTTTGGTTTTCGAGCCTAACGTTATTGTTTGTGTTACATCCGGTATTTTAGAACATGCAGGACGCTATTTTTCACGGTTGTACCTGTCAAGACAAACACTGCTACTGAGTTTAAAATTAACATCGCTATAAAAACATTGTTTTAACCACACCAATTATTTTGGTGGCCACTGTGGTCGAGTGGGTAGCGATGCGTGCTATTAATCGACATGCAGCAAATTTTTGAATCTTAGCCAGGACAAATAAAATCTAAGTCATAGACAAATTTTTTTCTAATAGCGGTGACGCCTCGGCAACCAATGGCAAATATCCGAGGGTATTTCTGCAATGAGAAATTTCTCAAAAAATACATCTGCCTTTCGGCACAAAATTGTAGGTCCCTGCATTTGTGGTGGAATGTAAAGACGCACACTACAAATGGTGGAAGAAGCTCGACCAAAAACTGAGCTAAGCGCTAAATTATTATTATTATTATAATTTTTTTTTACGAGCTCCCTTGTAACGGGTGTTTTTTTTAGGGGTATAGAACTTCGAATTGAAATAAAACACAAGAAAATCATTTTAAGGTCCATCAATTTGGCTTTATGGGAAGGATAATTTTATGCCATTAATGTTTAAATATGATTTCGGGCATGTGGCCGCCGCGGCTGGCTCGAATAAAGCCAATTCTACAGGTCCAATTTTCAAACAATTTTTCGAGCATATGGGGCCGTATGTCGGCAATAACGCCACGAATGTTGGCTTCCAATTCCCCTAACGTTTCTGGTTTGTTGGTGTAGACGAGCGACTTCACATATCCCCAAAGAAAATAATCCAATGGTGTCAAATCACACGATCTTGGTGGCCAATTGACAGGTCCATTCCGCGAAATTATGCGCTCAGCGAATGTTTCCTTCAATAAATCGATTGTGACGTGCGCTGTGTGGCATGTAGCGCCGTCTTGTTGGAACCACAACTCATCCACATTCATGCCATCCAATTCGGGAACAAAATAGTCGGTTATCATGGCTCTATACCGGTCTCCATTAACGGTAACTGCCTCTCCAGCATTATTGCGGAAGAAGTATGGCCCAATGACTCCACCAGCCCATAGAGCACACCAAACAGTCAGTTTTTGTGGATGTAATGGCGTTTCAAGGGTCTCATGTGGATTCTCTTCACTCCAAATGCGGCAATTTTGCTTGTTGACGTAGCCATTCAACCAAAAATGAGCCTCATCACTGAACAAAATTTTGCGATGAAAATCAGCATCGAGATCAATCTCATTTTCGGCCCATACACCAAAATCACGACGCATTGCATGGTCTCGCGGCTTTAATTCTTGCACAAGCTGGATCTTGTAAGGTCGCAAGCCAAGATCTTTGCGCAAAATCTTCCATAAAGTTGATGGACAAAGTTCCAATTGCTGTGCACGGTGGCGAATCGATTCATTCGGGTCCTCTTCAACACTTTGCTCTACAGCGGCAATTGTTTCTTCGGTGCGCACTGTTCGACATCTCTGCGGATGCGTATTATCACATAGAGTAAACGTAGTGCGAAAACGATCCATGGTTAACCGAATTAATTGCTCTGATGGACGATTATGTCGACCATAAAATGGACGGAGCTCACGGTAAACTTCGCGAACTGAACCATTATTTTCGAAATAAATTTGCACGATTTGCAAGCGTTGTTCTTTTGTCAACCTGTTCTTGATGAAATGGCAAACCAAACTGAACATAAATGACATTAGAGTTGCCAGATTTGACCACAAAATGCCAGTTTTATATCTATTCGAAAAACAAACCTGTAAAAAAAACACCCTTTACTATGGAGTACACTGCTTTGTCGATCACCCTAAGAGCCTCAATGTACGCCTTTGTACTTGCGCTTGACTGCATTGCACCAGTCTTGATGTTTGTGCCACCCAGCGAGGGCGTAGGTACTCGAACACGTGTACTCGTACATAAATGTGTATATATGTAAGTGTTGTAAATGTTATTGTTGCTACTTTAGTTTAGTTACAAACAAATCAATCGAATGATTTCAGTAAATTATTTGAAATATGTATACCTAAATAAATACTTACGTTTTCATGTGTCGGGCTTCTTTGATTTTGTCATCCTCGCCAGATGGGAGTGAATACTTGGGAGCGAAGCATTTCCTCAATTGGGAAAATACATTTTTTACCTTAAGTTTATTGAATAGTCGGAATTGTAACTTACTTTTTTTTTATTATGTAAGCCTTTTTCGAAGTTAAGTTTAACTGTATATGCCCAGAGGATTTGAGCTAAATATAAAAAAAATACTAATCAATGCTGATCATTGAATTTTTTCATTGTATACCTAAAAGTGCGAAATCGCTATAAAGTCCCAATTTTGTATCCGAATTTGCATGCTTCTGGCTTGCTTTTTGTAAATAATTGCTTAAATTAATTTAATTTTATTTTGCATCCAAAATATAACGGCTCCTTAGAGCTTGATAAATCAATCGATGCCCTTAATAGTAATGACTTCAAACTAGCTTTGAAGTGGTAAGAACATAGTAATATAATATGAAAATCTTCAAAAAAAAAGTAACATATACAAAACATTAAACTAAAGATTAGCCACTCTAGAGGGTTTATCCAATAAGATCTCAAAAAAGTGCCACTCGACACAAAGGCCAAAAAAAGGGTCAACAAAAAGGTATTATTTTTGTGTACGAGTATATGGTGGTAGCAAATTCAACAAAAACCGAGTTCGGGCAAATTTTTTTTTAGAATCGAGTTACTTTGACTTAAACCTCCTGAGTATGAAACTGTGCGATATATTTCGAGTGCTACGGAACGACACTCTGGCTTGTTACACAACACTTCCGGCTTAATAAAATCTATGTTCTGGCCAAAATACCTACATAATTAATACAAAATTTATATCTGAATAAAATAATAATATATTCCCAAACAAAGATGAAATGCTTGAAAAAAAATCGCCACATCTTACTCCTAATAAGCCCTGCATTCTTAACGTTCGTATCTCAAATACACGAATGCATTTTCCCTTTTTTATCTGCACTTTACGTTACATTTGCAAATACTCGTATCTATAGCCAGTAATGATCAACGAAATTGTCTAAAGAGGCGCTTATCCGACATTGTAATCTCGATTGTGAGGTGAGGGAAATGAGCTCACAAGGGTAGATAAAAGAAAAAAAAACTACGCCTAATGAAAAAAAATATAAAGTAAAAAATAAGGTAAGTAATACAGTATTAGCAGTAGTAGGCCGAACTTTGGAACTTATTTATGGCAAGCATTTTCATGTTGTGCCACAAATCAGCTGAGGTGGCTTATTTAAGTTGTTTTCCAATAATTTTTTGTCTATTCTGAAATAAGTTATGCACGAGAGAAATACTTCCGAAATACTTTGCTTGTACGGTTGTTGTGTGCGCGGGTTATTATACGTACAGAATTTTTCGCTGAACTTGGCATCGAACCCACAACACGCGGAATATTCAGTCTTATCGTTCACAAACTCACAATTAACTCAAAGCCGCAGCAGATAACAATACTCGATCGCCCAATGGACCAATGGAGGTATGTTAGTTGTTTGGTCTGCTGTTTGTCTGCTTTTTGGAATGCAAAGTATGTCATTAACAATCGCACTAGCTACGAGAGTATGAGTACGACTATGTACCACACATAAGTATATATTTGAAGTGGCGTCACCACAACGTCGCTGCAAGATTCAATTAAATTTTGTACTCCATTCGTGCCAAGCATAGCGAACACGGAACATGTTGTAAACAAGCTACAGCAGACACAGTTCAAAGGCAGATGAGCCCAATACCAGCGCCACGCTGCGGATATAAGGAGAGAACAGTGTAGAAATTGGAAAACAAACACAAAAATACTGAAGCAAGTAAAAACCTCTGCAGGATCAACAAAAGACGATCGATAGATCGAAACGGCATTGTCGCATTGCTTTCTGTGGAATTCACAGATTGGGGCTGGCAAGCGAAGAAGGCGGCGCGTGGCTGGCGGCGGAGATTGTTCAACTCTTTGGGGCACTTAAAGTTCGTAGGGCATAGAGTGAGCTGTTGGAGATCATCAGCTTGTAAACAAGGGTTTTGTGCGCCCTTTATTTTATTTGCAGTTGACGCCAGCGAGTAAAGTTTTAACTACATACGTACTCACCTTTTGTAGTAATATACATATGTATGTAAGTATGTTTATCCTTCTTTTTATTGTTTTCGATTTTTCATTTATGTGCCAATGTACCGCGCGCATCTAATTAAGCGCTTGCGCACTCACCATCGCCGCCACTGTCGCCAACCGATCGCTTACTATGTAAGTAGATCGAGCTGTACGCGCTCACAAGGATTCCCTCTGCGCCATTTCGTGTGCTTCTGCATGCGTCGCCTTGGTATTTTGCTTATGGGCCCTGATCGGCGCGATCTCATCGCCATGACTCACTTGCAATGCGGTAGTACGTATTTGCTGGCAGTTTGCTGCGGTGGCTATTGTGGCTGATGCTGTTTTGCGCTTTTGCAATGAAATGACAAATATGTGCGTTGCTGGTCGCTTCACTTAAATAAGATGCAACATTTTCTACATCTCATTACGGCGCGAGGGGGCGATTGCGCCGATGTGGCGATGAAGTGTGGCTGATTACGCGCCAAAGTTGCATTGTTTGCAACTCAAATCGTGTCCGACGACAATTTTGCTTCTTTGGAAGACCAAATAGCAGATAAGTTAAGCTAATGGGATTGTATTTTGAATTGATTGCATTAATGGGAATTTGTTGGTGCGATGGCTCAGAGAGAATTGCAAAGATGAAAAACAGAAATTATTTGCAATACAGATGGTGATATACGTCCAAGGATTTAATGGGAACCTTAAAATGACTGTTTGAGGAAGTTCGGTCGGAGTCTTCGAAATGTAGAAATCTAATTAACAGGGATATTAAATTGTGGATGCCAATTTGCCTAATTTAGCAAATAAAAAAAGTGGTTTTAATTTAAAAATTTAAAAATTCAGATTCGTACTTTGAGCGCATTCGGTACTTTTTTGGTTTTATTATCTACTCTGCTACTTTCTTGAGTGAAAGGTGTTGTTATCACTTGATATTTACTTCGAAGTGTTTAAGGAGTAATATGTCAAAGAGGCACCGAAACTGAAAGAGAGATGGTTCCATGATTACAACCCATGAACCTTCAAGCTTTTACGACAGTGCGGACTCGATGCAATGCTGCAACAATTTTTACCAGGTAGTGCCTGGTCAATACTATTTTCAATATCGCTTTAAGCTTCTTAAGCCTTTTTAGCTCTTGTCCTCTCTCACCAAAAGTGCAAGAAGCTCACCGAATTGTGTTCCATAGACTTTATGTTCAATAGACGTTGTTACAATATTAAGCAGCCAGACGGAAATCAATTTCGACCTATTAAACACTGAAATGCAGATGCGGAGCTCCCTGTAGTACAAAGTATTTCAATGAAAACCTATCCATAAACTATATATCATCTCAACGGTCCAAATGTATAAAACCTCCATTTCGTTCGCAGCCAAAACTGTTTTACATTAATCTGTAAACATACTCGAAGGTTTTAATTATCTTTAGCGCCGGAAAGCTCAGTGAAATTTGATTTCATTGTCTCTTCAACTGAAAGCAAACTACAAGTCTAAGATGAAAAGTTCCATTATGAGAATAATAAATACTATAAACAAGAGCATAAAGGCTTTAATTTACAGCGAGAATGTTCGTTAAACCAATCTGCACAGCTCGCTTTTGACCTCAGTTTACACATTTTTGGGCAAGAACGCCTTTAGAGACTATGAAATTTCTTCAATGAACCCCAACTTCCAACTAAATGGGTCTTTCTGATCCATTTTAAAAACAAATTCCATGTAAGTTATTAAAAATATCAAGGCTTTCTAAAGCCATTTCTGTTAATGGTCATTGAAGGTAAAAAACTGCTATCAGCTTAGACCAGTGCGCAATTTAAAAATTTGGACTTAACACTTAATGAGAATATTTTGATATGGGATCATTCTGGCAGGTGTTGTGCAAGAAGGTTTCTATTGTGAAAGTACGCTTTCCCGATTACTTTGAAATAATTTCGAGGTGGACTTGTGAGAAACTTATGTGTGGCTTTTTGCAGACATTCTGTCCAAATATACCTTTGTTGGTTTCGCCACGTAAAACGCATTCCATCATTCCATTTTAAAATGCCGAGCCCGTGTTTCCGGATATTTTTCTAATATCATTTGCAAATTACTAAGGTTGATCCCGACATCCCTCATCATCTCCATTACATACCATGCAATACTTATATTATGATAAAATTTTCTGACTACAAATCTAAATACGAAAGTACTCCCTAATAATTCGTAAGTAGGGCCGTGCAACGCTATCGGCTCACAAAATCTCATTGCACGGGCGCAGTCGTGAGCCTTGCAGCTCGACGCGGCCAGCTAAGACATCGTACTGATTCTGCGCTGAGATTGCCGTTAAGAACACAACAAACACAAATCGCTTCGGAGGCGGACAAAGATGCAAAATCAAAGCTTAACGCTCAGCGAAAACAATAACTTAATTTAGTTGTATTGAAAAGAAGCAGCGAAAGAAGCCATATGTAAATATGTACACACATACCTACATATATCGTAAAAAAGCGCCAGCGCAGTGAGATCGAAACTTATTTAGCGCGTTCGAGTGTATTACCTGGTGGCATGTCAACGCGCTTTCGATTGGCATACAAACTAGTACGAGCTCACTACGAGTGCACCCACTAGAAAAGAAAAGAAATGAAAAAATTGGCAAACTTACACAAGACACCAAAGTAGTTGGCGGGAGGTAGGACGTGCTGCCGCCGAGATTTTGGTAAGTAGCCAAATTGGCTGCGCATTGCTGTAAGCGCCAATTACACACACGCGCTGGCCGTACGATATGTGTTCGCTTGCTTGTAAATACTCGTAAGTAGTCGGCCAGGCTGCGCATGCGCAAATGCATAGGCTACTTACAACTCTGCCACTCATTCAGCCAATAATTGCAACAATGTGCTGCGGCGAACAATTGCAGCGTTAAGTGTGCAGCCCAAAAACGGCGCTACTATTTGACAAAGATCGTTAAGTGGCGATAAAGCCATTTAAGCTTTGTTGCATTTTTTTCCCCACTGCAAAATTGCTGAATTGAGACTTGGAGGCTTTAGCTGTTGATGCGCTTTCTTTGTTTTGCTAATTCGTACATTGGTCCACAGCGCAGACGGCAAGCAATTAAAGTTTTAGCTGACTACTCGCTTGAATTTTTGATATTTTTTTAGGCGGCTGGTAGCGCCTTTAATTACATCCCAACAAACATTAAAAAAATATTTCTCAAACCTTGGAGAAATTCATAGTTCTCAAGTTGATATCCAACGTATTTCTCCAAATTTCTCAAACCTTGGAGAAATTCATAGTTCTCAAGTTGATATCCAACGTATTTCTCCAATTTTCTCAAACCTTTGAGAAATTCATAGTTCTCAAGTTGATATCCAACGTATTTCTACAACTCTTATCCTTTTTCTGGTATTTTCATATGACTATCAAAAGCAATAAAGTACGAGTATAATGAATTTACATACATTTTTTCACGGTGTTTTAAATTCAAAAGGAAGCAAATATATTTTCGATTTTTATTTCAGTACTGCTACTAAACGTTTGAGACCAATTGGAGAATCACATTTGAGATCAAGTTGAGAACTAACTTTTTCTCAACTTGAGAATCATAATTATTGCCATACAAAAAAAATGCCCTTTTTGTTGAGAACGCTATGATTCTCAACTTGAGATGCACTTGAGAAACAACGTTGGAGGTTTGAGAAGCACCTTAGTTCTCAACTTAACCTCAAGTTGAGCTCAAGCCTAAATGTTTATTGGGATTATTGATGATTTTAATTTGCCTGTAGCTTTGTTTCGTTTCACCTTCGCAATTGTACATAATTGAGCATAGTTGATTGAAATTGCTTATTTTTTTATATTATTTTAAATAATTAATTTACAACTAGATACTAATTGAATGGTAAACAATTTGGTGACTGTACAGAATGTTATTTTATATATAATTAAAGACACGAATTAAAAACCCAAGTAAGGCTCGCCAAAGTATTATTGATTAAATTATATTAAATTTGATTTTTTTTAGCAGTTCATTACTTTTTCGGAACTAACTCGTGAATAGTTCCGGACTGGTTTCCGACATGATTCGCGAATAATTTTAAAGTACCTTAAAGTGCTGTATATTTAGTTCTAAAATGATACTTTAGTAGTTCTAAAAAAGTAGTGAACTTGTTCCGAATAAATCTTAAACAAGTCTTTAACAGTTCCGAAATGATCCTTTGTTATTGCTAAACTACGTCCGATTTTTTTTCGAATAAACTTAAGTTCCAAAATCCTGAACTAAATATTCGCATGTATGTACAAAAGATCCATTCTGCTGGGTTTAACTATATCCATACCAGCTAACTTTTGGCCATATTTTAGTGAATCTGAAACACTCTGAGCTAAGCCATCGCAAAGGAGGAGCTCTTGAGTATAAAAAGTATTATTATTTTTTCTACCAAGACTAATTTTAACTTTATATCCTTTACCCAACGTTGTTTATTTGTATTCACGGTGATAAGAACTTTATGTGATATCTTAAACTGTAGTAGTGTTAACCTATGGATTAGGGGTTTACGAAATCGAATCTAAAATATTTCTATCCATGGTGCAATCGTAACTGAAAAGTCTTTCATAACTACGAATCGTTCATTCTTTGAATTTTATAGAACCCTTTTATAGATTAGACGCGATTTTTCAAAAATCTATAGTAATTTCAGACACACAGTAAATTTTTATACCAGAAGATTACTTACGTATTAAGGACTCATTATTTCTTCGTACCATACTTCTAAACTCGAAATCGACCTTCCAATTAAGGCAAGCCACCACTTGCCGAAATGGACAGATGTTAGGTTCTATGCAAAAGTTCTTTAAAACAAAATTTTGTGCTGAAATTTTTTTTTTATTTTTATATGATAACAACATTTATTTTGTAACTAAAACTTTTGATATTTATGTTTACTTACGATCACAAAATTAAAATTTGTAATCAAGCAGCATTCGAGTTGAATACGCAATTTGACAATTTTAACACATTTTAAAAGTCTAGATCACAATCTAGTGACGAAAATTTGGTAACAACTTGCAAGATAAAAGCATAAACAAAGGCTTTCGTTAAATAGAAACACGGATTTTTAACTCTAAGTTCGTCAATTAGCGTTTAGACCACAAAGCCAATATTTTTTTTAAATATTTCAATATCACAAAAAATTCAAACCATTCTCATTTACTTCTCTATATTGCTATTATTTTACTTTTATTGTTCTTCTTTATAGCAATCTATATTTAATTGCCCTTAACATGGGGAACTTATCCCCAGTGCACTGTCCACGGAAGTCATCCAAGGTGAGATCGAACAACGCCACTCCACCCAAATTCTTTGCCTTCACATAACCCGCCTTACTTGCAGCCGAATCGGGATCTTCATAGCTCACCCAAATGCCATTAGCACCATCTTCGTCGGCGGCATGGAAAGCATAACTGCCGAAACGCTTGGCGGGATCATTGATGCGACGTAGAGGGGCATCGGCGCCCTTTGCATTGACGTTGGAAGGAGCCGGCAGACGTTTACACACTTCCAACCAGCTGAGAAGACCTGGTGTCTTTGTGACCGGACCAGCGGGGGCTGCTCCCTCCGTTTTGGCTACCACAGGCAAGCCAGTAGTGCCGGAATCTTTTGTCAATTTCCAAGCGCGTCCATAGGGAGCAATACCGACGTTGATCTTTTTGGCTGGCACACGTTGCAATAGCCAATATTCGACTTGGAAGTTTATATTGTAGTGTGACAGACGATTTTGATCATACGATTCGTAGAGTGGTGCAGTAAAATCAGCTTCCTCGGGATTGCGTTCGGGTGTGAGAAAATCGAAAGTAGCTAGATTTATTAAGTCCAAGCTGTCTGCGATGGCCGGCGCATCGTAATACCCTAAAGAGTAACAATAGGTTAGTGAATGAAACCGTGAAATTTATTATTTTATTAAATACTTTAAAGTTAGTTGTACAGTCATCAACAGTTGATCAATAACTGGAACTAATTTTTAATATATAACTACTAACCCTCCCAGTAATTCGAACTTCATAATCTTCGTTCTAAAGCTGTAGTTAAGTTTTTCTATTCCCTATTTTACAAATATTATGTACTTACAACTTGAGTTTACATTCGGTAAAACCGTCAGCGACAGCAACATATTGTCATGACGCAGCGTATTTTTAATATCCTTAATCAAATCGGTGAGCTCCTCCCTATGCTCACTAGCCTTCTCATCGACGATGAAATCGCCAGTGAAAATCTTTTTGAAACTCTTCCAAGTCGATCCGATTCCCGTGTGCACTTTTTTTGCCTTATTACGTGGCAGTTGGAAAGCCAAATCTAGCCCGTCAAAGTTGTAGCTTCGCAAGAAATCACGTGCTGAATCTATGAAAACTGTCTGCTTCTGGCGACCAGCTTCCAGTAGATTTATATACTTCTCATGATAGCCCTCATCTCGATCACCACCAACACTAAGCAGAAATTTTACGTAAGGAAACTTTTCTTTGAGTGCTGTGACTGTGGCAAAGTGCCGCCTCTGTATGTCCAAGTTTTCATTGAGGCTGGTAAGCTGGAAGGTATCCGGTTTTATGCCCACATAGCCGTAGATGAGGTGTGTGCAAAACTGCAGAGCAATTTCCATGTCAGCAGTGTCAAATTGCGCAGAACCTGAAGGAGAAATGTTAGCAGCTAAATGATAAGTGAAATACTGCGTGTAACCTGAACGCGTGGCGCCATTTGAATCGTAAAAGCACACTAAATCCTTTTCCAACACGGACGCAGAAGCCCATTCTGAACACGTAAGGAGAGCTAGCAAGACGAGCAGAAATTTCATCGCGAACGTCTAATCAATTTAAAGAACTAAGTAGAATTAATACGCCGATAATAGAAATGAGAAATGAGACAAAAGCTAGAGCCTCTTGGAAACTTATCAGCGTTCGTTTAAAGTTCAGTGGGATCACTGGAAATACGCTTATTAACGGTGCGATAATAATAAAACTCAATCGGAACTTTTATGGTAGAAAAATGGTCAGTATTTATTAAGCAAAATAATATACATATGTACATAGAATAAAATTAATTTCGACAACGTCAAATGCCATTATAACGTAGCCAAATGTTTATAAACGATATTTGGCAGCACGCAAAATGGGATACTTATCACCAGTACATAGTCCCCGAAAATCATCGTAGCTTAAGTCGAACAACGCTAGTCCGCCCAAATTCTTCGTACGCACATAGGCTGCCTTATTTGCAGCCGAATCAGGGTCTTCGTAGCTCACCCACAAGCCGTGTTCGCCATTGGCGTCCGCTGGTCGGAAAGCAAAAGGCCCGTAATGCTTGGTGGGATCGCTAATGCGACGAAGTGGTGCATCGGCGCCCTTCAAAAAACTATTCACTGGATTTGGCAATTTGCCACAAACCTCAGGCCAGGAGAGTAAACCGGGCTTTTGGCTCTGCATGCCGGCTGGTGCTGGCCCATCTGTGCTCTTAACAACTGGCGCGCCAGTCAAACCCGAATCGGCAGTCAGCTTCCAAGCGCGTCCATAGGTGGCGATTCCGACGTTGAGCTTATTAGCCGGACACTGCTGTGCAAGCCAATAATCGACTTGGAAGTTTACACTGTAGTGTGGCAAGCGATCCTGGTCACTGCGCGCATAGATAGGCGCTGTGTAATCAGCTTCTTGCGGATTACGTTCGGGTGTTAAGAAATCAAAGGCCGCTAGTGTGATAAAGTCCACATTTTCGACTAGAGCTGGCACATCGAAATACCCTGTCCAGAGAGTTGGTAAGTATGAAAGTAAGTGTAAAGGGTTTATGTGTTTTGAGAACTAAATTTATGAGCACTTACAGGATGAATTGACATTCGGCAGAACCGTTAGCGTGAGCATCATATTATCGGGACGTAAAGCATTGCGCACATCGCGCACAAATGCAGTGAACTGTTCCTTGTGCATCTCGGCCTGTTCGTCTACTATGAAATCGCCAGTGAAGAGCTTCTTGAATTTTTTCCATACCATGCCGACGTCTGAGTGTACCTTGCGTGGCTTGTTACGCGGAAACTGGAAGGACAAATCCAAACCATCGAAGCCATGTGTACGCACAAGCGCATAAGCTGTATTGATGAATGGAGTTTGCTTGACCTTTTCGCCCTCCAGCAGCTCAAGATACTTGTTTGGATGATCGGGATCCACATCATGATCACCACCGACGCTCAGTAATACCTTTAAATTCGGATATTTACGCTTTAGCGCCGTGACCTCGGTATACTGATGCTTATTGATGTCCAAGTCTTCGTTTATGCTCTGCACCTGGAAGTTGTTGGGGTTGATACGGGTGTAGCCGTAAATCAAATGCGTGCAAAATTGTAATGCGATATCAAGGTCGGGTGTGAGTAATTTGCCAAGGCCTGTGCATTGAATTGTTTTGCGCGCGATGTAAAAATAGAATAATATTTTTTATTGTTTATTTGAATGCGATGCAATCATATGGACAAATAGGAAAATTATGTGTGCGGTGCATGCGTGACAAAAATACAAAACAACAATAAATTTACATATGTATGTGTGTATGTATGCGACTGCTTTGGCTAGGTGGGAGACGGACAAGACGTAAACAAAGCGAACAGCGTGAAATACAAATAAACGGATAACGACAATCACAAAAAAAAAACATATTTATTCGAATGTAGTTATCATTTCGTGGAAATAAGTAATTTACATTACAATAACTGAGACAAATAGAAGTAACAACCTGAAGTCTATTCGAGAGCAAAGGCGTGTGTGTGTTGTTTATTTTGAATTAATTCATTTTATTTCATTTATTTGCAAACTTGATCTAAGTTGCAAAGCTCCGGTTATTGTCACTACTCGCAGCTGTCTGTATGACGCTTACGTCATTAACTGGTTACAGAATCAGAGCTTTTTTAGCGATGTGACTCACTCTGTGAGTTGTCGTATTTGTGCTAATAAATTCAGAAGGGGAATACTAAATTAAATATACACAATTTTTCAAAGTTTTTGGAGAGGTGTTGACGGTCAATTGAGTAGCTGGCGATTATGCGACGATGTGTGAACTTATCATATGTACGAGGGTATATAGTTACATATGTACATTCATACTAGGGATATACATTTTTGACATTTTATTGATAACGGGATTTTCGAGATCTCAAAAAAAAATCCCGGGATCTGGTATTGTTCCCGAAATTCCGAAAGTTTGGATTGGAATTTATTTCTAAAGGAAATGAAAGCTTCAGAATGTCTTTTTTCAGATAATATACTCGTACATTATTTGGATTAATTAAAAAGTGATCCACATCTGATCACGTTTGATCGTTGCAACGAGTTTATAGAAAAAGTTATCACTCAAAGTAGTTTTTTTTGTTTTTCATTTCCTTTAACATAAAATTCAAAGCAATGTCACATTTGAATAAGTTTTGTAAACCAGTGTTATGAATAAAATTTTATTTTGAAAAGGAGATAGTTCTGATAAAAAAATTTAAATGTCTATTGAATTAAAGGCTTTCAACAATCCCAGGTTATGAATAGACTAATCCCAGGATATTTAGGATTTAAAAACTGCCAAGATTTCGGAATCCCGGGATTGACATTCCTAATTCATACAAATACATTTGCTTATAATTTGCTTATTACTTTGTATTTGACTACGCATGCAATTGATATTGAGTTGTATGTTGTGTGTCTTGTCAACTGAGTTTGTTGAGCGCATAAATGCTTGCATGAACGATTATACCCTCCATCTCAAAACTATAGCCACACTACTTGCCGACAGTTTTTTTCAATTTGTTTTTTCTTTCCAACTGTATAGCAAATTAAAAAATCCTTAATCACACTATTATTCATATAGCAAAATTTTTTTAGGATCATCACTACTTATATTTACTAATCAGTTTTGTAGCCCATTTTTGTATAGCCGAGCACGAGTTTGAAGTAGCTACAAATCAATGCTGATTTTTGATATATTTTTTATTGACGGTTGTTTAAACATTAATAAAAGCGTTATATTTTAACCATTTTAAATTAGCAATTTGTATTCGAAAATTATGGAAATGCGCTTGAAAAGAATTAAAAAAATAATTTGAATTGTTTTTGAATGCTTTTAAATTGTCTTATAAGATTGATGATTATTTTACTATAGTTTTAGTAATAATGAAAAAACAAAAATAATAATTTGGTGAGGTTATAATTATGAGATGGGCCATTACATAGGAAAAACATACACATCTACACATCCACAAAAACGAGTTGAGTTCACTAGGGCAGCCACTTTTGTTGATTATTCGCTAAACCGCAATCAACGTCTTACACCGCGGCCCTCTGATAAGCTATTGACCCATCTCCCTTTGAGCGATACAAAGCTGCCGGAGCAAGTGATAATTTTATAAGCTTTACTCGAGCTAAACTTGTTTACTAACTTTGTATGTGTATACTCGTAAGTAATGCTAAGTGATAGGCAGTGGCCGCTATTGTTTGTTAGTTGCTAACTTTTAAGTTGCTTAATGGAAAAAATACTGGATTATTTACTACAAGTAAAATTATTGACTATTTACTTAAGTACTTGTATGCGGTACCAATTACGAAAATGAAATCAATTGCCTTGGATTAATTGCTTCCTTGGAATTGTACAAAAATATATTTCAATTAAGTGAATTTGAGTATACATATGTATACAAATATCTATGAGGAAGAAAGCTATTTGTGGATGCACTATTTTAAGTGCTTCTATAATGAAACTGTTTATTAAACATTTGTAAACAGGAAAGAATGAATCATATAGAAGGAGTTTTCCAGAGCCAATTTATATTTAAACAGTTTATCTAAAATAAAGCATTAAATTAAAACTAAGATACATTTCGGAACGTTTAGTCAGGGCAAGCAGAACGGTGCTCAACATTTCGTTCTTCTTACTAACTGAACTAACTGAAGAGCAAGGAAAACCTCTGTTTGAAAAAAAAAAGTTTACAGTAACCGAAAACAAACTAAAAATACTTACATTGATCAAATTTTTGTGTGTATCAAATTCCAAAATTTAAAACACAAAGACGAATATGACAACTGACTTAGCACTCATAATTTTTCAAAAACAAAGGGTTACTTCTAGGAAAAAAGGGCAATAAATCGATGAAGGATGAGTGATTTCTGCTCTGTAAAAATCTTAGTTGAAGCTTATGTAAGTATATATCTAAGTATGTAAATGAATACATACACACATACAAGTCTTTTTCTTTAAATAATATGATCAACTGACTAAGAATATCATCCACAAAAGCATAATTTATAACAATATTTATTAAACGAAAAAAAACACAAAAATCGCGAAAAGAGATCAAAGATTTTTGTATGAGGCGCTTTAAAACTCTTCTTACTTAACTTTAGTAAAGAAATCGAGTTCAAATAAAAGCATTGAAAAACGAGTGAAATATCAAAGACTTATTCTAGAGAACAATCAAACATAAATCGTTGTTTTAAAAAGAAGAATAAAACGAAACTACTTTCAAATGCATAAAGCTTTATAAAAATTTTGTATGACATTCAGTGTCTAAGGAATTTTGATTTTTTTAATTTGCTGCTATGGCGGAATTATACAGGTGACATTTTTAGAACAGCTGATTTCTTCTCTTTTTTGCCGCTGTACATAAATGCCAATTTGATCTGTTTTCTGATTGGCTTAATTTGTTTAGTAAACTGTTGTCGAAAACAATGTGTTGATGACATTTTTATATTTGTTTACAGCGCACTCGAATATATATGTATATTTTTTTATCACTTTTTGCCAGCGCGGAATTCAACACTTTTTGTTTTTTGTTTTCATCAATGGTGAATAACTGTCAATTATAATTCGCCTGAGATTATTTTAACAAAAGCGAATTCATTAAATTCGCCTTGATTTTGACAAATATGTACCAAAATCAAAAACAAAATACTTGTTGTTTTTGGTGTTGTCGTGGCGACACCACCTTATAGATTCGCCTTGATTTGCTGCCAATAAAAAAAAAAAAATTAATTCGAATTTTTTAAAGAAAATTCACGTAATAACCAAACAATGTATATGCGCATGTGTGAATTATAGGCATATTGAAAACAAAGGAAATGTTTATATATTACTAAGTAATTACATATATCTCTTGAAAGATCGTATTGATCAAAGTACATACTCAACAATAAAAATCATAATAACCATAATGTCAAATCTCTTACCACGAGTGAATATATTCAAAGACAACTTTTAAACAAATATTAGATTTTGATACAAGTTAAAGGAAAACCTGAAAATCCAACATTATTTTCATATCTCCTGTAAAATGTCCATTAAGTTGTATGTATGACCATAAATGCATGCAGGAATGATTATACGAAAATTCTCACATAATAAGAAAAAAATATATTGTACCAATATTAACAAATTTTTTTTTTTTAATTTATTTAAATAGAATTATTAGACAAGCCCCAACGGATGTATATAATTTTCTTTGCCCACTTAAAAATCGCCAAATATATTAAATTAACGCTTTTACTTTCAATGGCACACACGCAAGCATATATGTACATATGTACATAAACAAACCAACAAAAAAAAATATCATAAAAGAGACTGCTCTAGAAAAATAATTAAGTATTTACTTTCTTACCTTCGCGTATGTAGCTGGTCGAGTCATAGTAGCAGATGAGATTAGCGGCGCTCGATTGGGCAACCAGCAGACCTAGAGCCAGTGAAAGTAAGGAGAATACCTTCATCTTAAAATAAATACTGGCTTAACAAGCTGATAAGTAAAGGAAGCGCGTTTACTTGAACAACGAACTGCACAAAACAAAAGTAAAATTGAAACTAAAATCGTAGATCTCTAAATGTCACTGAGCTCGTACAACTGAAATGAGTGCTTGACCAGCCGGGCATTTGGAGCTAAGTAGTGTAGAGCAGAGCTTAGCGCTTCTAAAGCTCGCCGCAAGCTTGTCGTCGGAGGCATTGGAGGTATGTAGATGGTGATCGAATTCAAACAGCTGATTGCGCGAGCTTTGAATGTGATTTGGGGTGTTAAATAGAGCGGTTAAGCGGGTAGGGAATGTGATTATCAGACGGTGCTTTTTTTGTGATGGTCGACGGAAGTGGGAGGCTGAAGCAATTCTGGGTGAGTAAGCGCTCGGAATTCTGAGCACGCCAAGAATATTTACATACGAATACGTGTTTAAATCGTTTATGGAGGTTCTCGTAATTATTGCGAATGTTAAGTCAGCGCAAGACGGTCCATAATTTTGTTGAAAATTAACGAATATTAAAACAATTTTAATTATTTACGAGCTTTAAGGCCGATTTGTTTATGGGAAAAATTTTAATGAAAAAACAGCAATGTTCAAAGCGATGGAAGCTATAGTACTATTTATTTTAACGCTTTGGGCATTGTGGTTTTTTCCTTAAATTTTTTACCATAACCTAATCGGCTTTAAAGCTCGTAAATAATTAAAATAAAAAGTTATATGACAAATAAAAAAAATTGTTTTAACTTTTATTGATGCTCGTAGTGCTTTTGTGAGGCATGAATATCAATTAATAATTATATGCATCTTCTTTGGGATAACTAACTACAAACATCTTGAAAACATGTGAAAAGCAAAACCTTGCAATATATTTTTGCGAGTGTTCCGGCTAAACAGTCAAAGTTATAAAATTTCTTGAATGATTTTCGTATTATAACACTGTGATTAATGAATAGGCACAGCGTAATAAATGAACGATAATGAAGAATTTGTTTGTTTCCTTTTATACTTCAATGTTTTTATTTTATTTTACAATTTATGGCGGCACTTATTAATATACAGGCATATCAATCGATTTAATAAACAAGCAAATAAAATAAACAAGCATTGAAATTAGCGTAGAGTGTGTAGAGAATAATCGGTCAAACATCACACGTTTCCAAGGTTAAGTGGAGAAGGTTACTTAGCTAAGTGATTACAGCGGAATTAAATAATTAAAAATCAAGCAATATGTCAACAAAATCTATTTTCTTAAATTTTCTGAAGCAACTTAAATATAATTAAGTATACATACGTACATTAGAATATATAACTAAAAACTACATAATTCAAACTTATAAGAAGTGCTTGATGGCGCGCAAAATGGGGAATTTCACACCTGTGCACAATCCACGAAAATCATCGTAGCTTAAATCGTATAGCGCCACACCGCCCAAGTTTTTGGTGCGCACATAGCTCGCCTTGATTGCCGCAAAGTCTGGGTCGTCGTAGCTCACCCACAGGCCATGTTCGCCATTCTCATCTGCTGGCCGCAAGGCATAATTGCCATAACGCTGCTCCAAATCGGTGACCTTGCGCAAAGGCGCATTCTCACCACGATAATTAGCGTTCACAGTGTTCGGCATTTTGGCACAAATCTCGGGCCAACTAAGCAGGCCGGGTTTTTGCGATTGCGAACCAGCTGGCGCAGGACCATCGGTTTCATGAACGACCGGCACGCCTGAGAATTCGGAGTCCGGCGTCATTTTCCAAGAACGTCCATATGTGGCAATGCCGAGGTTAATCTTTTGTGCAGGACATTGATTTTGTAGCCAATAGTTTACTTGAAATTCGACGTTTAAATGTGGCAGGCGTTCCTGTTCGACGGGTGCATAAATGGGCGCTGTGTAGTCAGCCTCTTCGGGATTACGTTCCGGCGTGAGGAAGTCGAAAGCGAGTAAGTTGATAAATTCGAAATTATTTTGGATCTTTGGCACGTCGAAGTACCCTAAAGGAGGCAGAGAATCTTTCGTTAGCAGATTTTCATACATTTGTATACATTAAATTCAAAGGAATCCTTTGAACTGAGTTTAATTAATTGCTTTTCCCTTGAAAGAGAAAATTGAAACTGAACTTAGTTTATTATATGCCGCGTCTCTATTAAATGTAGGCGAATTCATTCAAGGTGGTATACACCACATATAAGTAAAAAATTGTGTTTACTTTGCCCACACAAGGAATTTTCCATCACGAACATAAGTACATAAATAGAAATATAAACAAAATAACCATTTTGACACTTTCACCACATAAGGCGAGATAAAACAAGCAATCAGCTGATTGGAATATACCACCTTCTATGAAGTCACCTTGACTTTTGCTCTGATTAAAAATATTTGCCCGTTTCCCATCCCAAAATATACTCACAAGTCGAATTCACATTTGGCAAAACAGTCATCGACAAATTGAGGCTGGAGCGCTGCAAAGCCGTACGCAAATTTTGTACGAACTCCGTATACTGATTCTTATGCTCATTAGCTTGCGTGTCCACGACAAAATCACCCGTAAATAGTTTTTTAAATTTCTTCCAAACGGAACCCACACTTCCATGCACCTTTCGTGGTTTATTGCGTGGCAATTGTAAGGCCAAATCGAGGCCATCAAAGCCATTGCGTTTAAGTATCGAAATTGCACTATCAATGAAAATCTGTTGTCCTTCACGACCACTCTCCAAGAGACCAATATACTTGAGCGGATTTGCTTCGTCCACATCACGATCGCCGCCAACACTTAGAAACACTTTCAATTTCGGATATTTCGCCTTCAATAAAGTTATCTCATGATAATGGAACATATCAAGGTCGACATTGAGGCTGAAGACCTCCAGAGTTTGTGGTTTGAGACCCGCATAGCCGTAAATCAGATGCGAGCAGAAGTGAAGGCCCAGCTCAAGGTCAGCGGGCAACAATTTGGCAAAACCTGCGTGTAAGAAAAAAAAAATGTGTGAATTGTATGCACAGCGAGATTGTAATTGCGGATTTTTAAATTACCTGGACGCAGATAACTCGCTGAATCGTAGAAACAAATCAGATTCTTGTCAGCCGCCAATGCGGCTGGCGGCAATACGAGAGCAAATAGCAGAAGTAACTTATTGAAGGCATGCATTTTGATACAGAACTTTTAACTTATGAAATATGTAAATATTTAAATGGAGCAGACACTTTAGTCAACTTTTCTTGAACAGTTAAAAATTGAAACTGATCGCATGGTGTAAGCTGTGCACTTTTCGAACTCAAACTAATATATATGGCAATCGTTTTATAGCAACTTGATTAACGACGAACTCTCGTCAAGTTGCTTATCTCATAACTCGTTGTCGTTATTGTTTTTCTCGATTTCAAATATTTACCTCAGCCTCTAGAAACTTAAGATTTTGCGTCATGGTACGAGTATATGCCACGGTCGCGTAGACGAACATATTTTCGCTCATTAACAGCATTTATAATATTCATGAGCTTTAAGTTGTTTATTTATACTTTATGATTACTATTTGTTTTTTAATACTTGCATAATCTACAGTTGTCATTCATTTGCATGCTGACAAACGTATTTATTTGATGAATGACTGAACATGAATGTTTAATGTGATTTTGCACTAGAAGTTGCAGTCGTTTCAGGTTTCGAGATGTTTCCGGTGCAACAATTTACAACAAATGTCGGAAAAAATTCTAAAGCTAACATTAATAAAATAAAAATATTAAGTAGTTGAATTCTAGTGATATATCTTTGTTTATGTTAGAACTGTTCAGTTTGAAAATTACAAAATTTGTACGTATCAGCTGTTAGAAGTACGAAATATAATACTTCATTTCAGTTTGGAGTGAGTTTATCAGAAAAAAGATTTGCGACACTTTCGATTTTCGCATTAAGGCATCAGCTTGATTGAGTTTCAGATCAGTCAATAAATTTTTAATCTGAACCATATAAAGCACCAATACTGAACCATAAGAAAAGCTTGTTTAGAGCGCCGAATTATATGTGCAAGGCAAGCATAATTTCAGCTCAATATTTCCTACTGGGTACCAATAAATTAAACGCGTACGAGTGTGAGTCAGCAAGCTTGCTTTTAAAGATAAGAAAATGTCTGTGTGGAAAAAATTTTTAAATAAAAATAAGTCGCAATTTTAAAAATGTTAATATAAAAATTAAACAAAATATTAATGAAAATACAAAGGAACATTGGAGTGGTTAATCAGCGATCCAAAATTGTGTGCATACCTATAAAAAAAATTGAATGTTTTTTATTTATTTTAAAAAATTTGTTTACGATGTTGGAAGTCTTGATAAAATTTTGCTTGGAGGAAAAAAAATACTGTTGTGCAGTTTTCCTAGATATTAAGCAAGCGTTTGACAGAGTGTGGCACCTAGGACTATTGTATAAATTGAAAAAGATACTGCCCACTCCACTCTATCTTTTCCTCAAATCATATTTAAGTTGCAGGCATTTCTATGTCAAAATTCAAGATGTAACTTCTAATATATACGAAGTAAAGGCAGGAGTTCCACAGGGTAGTGTTCTGGGTCCAACTCTTTACACAATTTTCACCGCTGACATGCCAATATTAGACAACAGTAATTTAACTGTTGCTACTTACGCGGACGACACTGCTATTCTTTCTTACTCCTACTCGGCTAATGAAGCTTCTGAAAATGTACAAAAACAGTTAAATGCGTTGCAATTATGGCTTTGCAAATGGAACATATCAGTAAATGCTTCAAAATCAGCACATGTTACCTTCACCTTGAGGAAAGAATAATGCCCCGATGTCACCCTCAACCGAACCTTAATTCCTAAATCCAATAGTGCTAAGTACCTCGGGTTGCACCTAGACAGAAGACTAACTTGGCGTCAACACATCAAAGCCAAGAGGATGCAACTTAAAATCAAAACAAGGAAAATGTAATGGTTACTTGGTCCTCAATCTAAACTAAGTCTTACAAATAAAATACTTATTTACAAAACGATCCTGAAACCAGTTTGGTCTTATGGTATTCAAATATGGGACACAGCAAGTAAGTCCAGATTAGATGTAATCCAAAGATACCAGTCAAAAACACTCAGACTTATAGCGAATGCCCCGTGGTTTGTAAAGAATACTCATCTGCACAAAGATCTTAAAACACCTATGGTTGCGGACGAAATAAAAAGATACAGCACAAGATACATCAAGAGACTAAGCTGCCATTCGAACACACACGCTATCAACTTTCTAGATAACAGCGAATATGTTCGACGACTATAAAGACTACACCCCTTAGACTTGCTGTTTATATCCTAAGCCATTTAAAAAAAACTATGTTAGCTTATACACGATGCTTCCATATTGGTCAAGGTTAACCTATAAAATACGTGAATTTTAATGTAACTTCAATTCCATAAAACCTTTAACATATTTAAAGGAGTAATTATACTTAAAGCATCAACGTTAATAATATATACATTTCCATTTACTTATTGTCAACCGACAGATTGTAAATAAAGATGTTGAGAGAAAAAAAAAATAAAAATTTTTGTAACAATATGAGTTTTGTTGAAGCATGAATTGCATTTAAACTGAACAATATTAGCAATAAAATAAACGAAAAATAACTAGTCAAAACTTTTTTATTTGTGGGTGTCGTAAAAACTGCATATGTATAAAAACGAACCTCTTAAAAAAAATATTGGAAGAAAACTGACAACCATCAAAATGTGAAGTACCTTCGCAAAGATAACAATAAAATTTAATAAACAAATTGACTAATTTGGTTAATTTAGTATTGCAGTCATTTTCATTCTTTAGAGTTTTTTTTTTATTTGTAGACGGAAAGTGTACTTTTTTTTTTTTAAATGGAATCTACCCAAATACATATAAACATACGTAATTACATTGACTGAGGACGGAAATTGAATAATCTTATCAGTTGTTATTTAAGTTCTCTGTGTCATTGTAATTATGTACAATTTTACTGGCGAAGGCAAAGTTCAACGAAACATTTGAAATTATAAATTGTTACGAAAAAAGGAAAATATCTTGTAAATACACAGCAAAAATATATTCTACACGAAATCTCACATTAAAAAGCTGTTTGAGATTAGAATTTAAACAAATCTATCTAAGCTTGGCAATA
This sequence comes from Philophylla caesio, assembly GCA_963971545.1. NCBI lineage: Eukaryota > Metazoa > Arthropoda > Insecta > Diptera > Tephritidae > Philophylla > Philophylla caesio. The sequence continues at coordinate 97,522,559 of OZ020609.1, read as the reverse complement.
AATTGATTATAGCTAACCTTTGAAAATTATACGAGTACTATGCGCATTAAATTTCATGGGCTTAACCTCATCCAAGGTGTCTTCAAAACTTGGCATATACTTTATATTTATGTACAATTATATGTTTGTCATTGAATTAAGGGCCTACGGTGACACAACGTCTCCGAATGATAGGTGGTCGCTTTTTTATTATAAAATTCCTCATGGAGACAAATGCATTAGTCAGTCCTATCGTTGCATCCATCTGAACTCGAAAAAAGTGCTGCCAAATTCAAATTTTGAAGTTTCGACGTCTGCTGGTACAAAGTAAGCAAAACACTTTAGCAAAATAATCTATTTTGGATTAATTAAAGAAATTGAACTTCTTTGGGAGTGCGGGAATAATATTTTTCAATAAAAAAATGTGACACAATTTGGCAACAGTTAAAATGCAGCGGAAAATCTAAAAAGGCATGTACCTTTAATCCTTTGGAATCTGATGAAACTTTGTATGAAAAAGTCTCGGTTGTTGAAACAAATATACAATTTTACCAGCTTTATTTTACAGATTTGTTAAAAGTTTTTAATTAAATAATCAGTATTTGCGGTGCAAAAAAATGACAGCTCAATTATTTCGTCAATAAATAATATCCACAAACTGACTTCGGTGCTAAGATTTTTGCGGAAGGTGGTTACCAGCACGGCGTTGGAAAGGACTTAAAATTTTAAACAACAAACTGTAAAAATTGCTTTAAACAAAAACATTTTTATCAAATTTAATACTTGTATTTCACTATGTTTCTGTATATTTATAAATTATTGAAAAAAAAAATTGGTATTCCCTCTGAATATTACTTTTAATCTTTTCTCCCACATTTTCAAAACACGTCGTAACAAATTCATATAAAAATCTACGAAATAAGCTAACTGATGCCATTTTCCGCATTTCGACGTAGCCTTTCGAACTTTCGTGATGCCTTTTTGAAAATATGAAACATATTTTTAATAATTTTATATTTTAGTTCAATTGTTTCACATGGACTCGGTTAGCTGTTGGCTACGGTCGTCGCCAGGAAAAAGTATTTACTGAAATCAACCGCTTTAGGCCCCGTTCAGACAGAGCCTTAAATGAGACAAATTGTCTGTAAAAGAACAACTAGCATGATCAGCCGGAGAAGAAAATGGGCCAAACACTTGGCAGTGGATATATGCAAGCAATTGCAAATTTTTAATTGCAACATTTTTAATAGAAAATTAAACAGTAGTTGGCGAAACCCATATATTTAAATTCTTCCGTTAAGCAAACTCTTAAAGCCGGATGATTAATGCTTATTATAATATTTCATAACATTTTTTTTAACACTTGCCTTTTCTGAATGAAGACTGAGCACAAGCCACATCAAATCAATAATGCCGAGTTTGTTTAAGCAACGCAACAATAAGCACTAATTAAAAAAAAATATCATTTTCACTTGAAAAAAAAAAACAACGCATTTGAGAGTATAGAAAAAAGCGCAATCTTAAAATCTACGAACTGCAAAACATAAAAATATTTAAACGTTGTCTGATTTTTTTTTTTGTTTTATATCTTCTTTGAGTCGCCACAATTCTAATTCAAATATGAAGAGCTTCATTAAGTCAACGAAGCAAAATTATAATTCTCTTATTGTTTTTGAAAATTTTAATTACTCTTACAGGCAATGGCACATTATTGTGCATCTTAAAAAGTATTTGAAAAGTCTTAGATGGAAATCAGATACACCTGAGCACACGCGACCTTTACAAAAAAGCACAACCTAAAACACTAACTCAAATTTCATTGAAAGAAAAGGGTACAAGCGGATGAGTGCCATCGACGGGGATAATAACTTCGGTGAGGAATTTACTTACTTGAGATATACATACTCGTATTATGAATGTTTTTGGTTATTAGGCACAAGCAAGAAGAGAAGCAAATACTGCGCGCCCTGCGGAGTGGAAGGACCGATATTGATTCAAGTTACAGTTGGCGTTGCGAAAAGTTAGAAAAACTCATTTAGCAAAGGTGGGAAGAGACAGCAAGGTGTAATGGCTCTAAAGCTTAGCAAAATATTGCAGCGCAGTTAATTTTAAGTTTTCAAATGGACCTTCTGCATTCGACAATCAATATTCTAATTTCTTTGTTCATGTACGAGTATGTATGTATATATGTACATATATACTTAATGAAGTAACAGCACAACTTGCCTAATGAGTTAAAGAAAGAGTTTAATTTTTTTGTAAAATGTATTGTTTGAAGTTGTTTTTGTTGTTTGGGTGTATTTGTTCGAAAACAAAATACTCGGCTAAAAGTTTCAAATACATTAAAAGTAGGGCGGAAGAGTTTTAAGTATTGTTTAAAGTGCTGAGCGCCAATATCAAAGGGGTTATATGTAGTTGCAAATGTCGTCTTTAATTATTATTTCATTAATTAAATTATGTTTGCGTTATCGCTTTTTTATCAGCTCTTTGCAACTGTTACAGGCCTTCAAGGAATTGTTTGGTGGTAAGCAGAGTAATAAGATACTGATTAACATTAATAAAATAGTTGGCGTGTATCGCAGATGAATATGATGGTACATACATATATACAAAAATGCAACATTTACATTAGCCTATTTTTGTATAAACAAAGTCATTAAACAAGAATTATCGAAACTTTTATTATGCGAAACTCGAACAGTATTGGTTAAGACAGAACCTAATTAAAACACGTTTTTTGTATATTTTTTAAAAGGCACACTTGGAAGTTCTAAGGAAGCCTAAACTCGTATCATTTATTTTTTATCAACCAAAAACACATATCGTAATTGCATTTACAACTAAAGTCTTCTTTGGTCGCAGGCTATTTCGTGAAAAAGTTGGACGACTAGTTTAGACGGGAGACTTCAAAAGAGAACAATTGGTTTGGTTTAACAATCGCTGGATGAAGCGCGAGTTATGTTCGATGAACTCTTCTTCGCTGCGAAATCCAACCATCGAGATACTGCAGCAACCGAGGTACTCGACCAAAACAGAGAGCGGAATCGCCCATCACTATGCGCCGTTATGGGATATAGTGAGGTTAAGATATGTATCTTGAAATGTTTTGGTTTGGAAGCGTTAATGACGATGCACATTTTTTTTTCTGTGACACGTTTATCAATAAAAATTACCACTCGCTTTGACCGACTCTTGCATACTTTCGTAAAATCACCGACTTTCAACGACAAATACTGGATCACCAAACATATTTATTGCATGTAATAAATTTGATTCTGATAAAATTTACATAAGTTTTGCCATCATACTTTATAAACCCTTAGCACAAGAGAAAATTAGAACAAACGAGTATCATATTGGGAATCCCCCAAGTGGCGCTTATCAAGGCACTCATCTTTTTGCATTTGTCTTCGGGTAAATTTAGAGTAGCAAACTATGATCACCAAAATATAGTACGGAAGAAAAGGCGGAAGAAGTAGCACAAAAAGTTGCGATTCTAATATTTATAGAACCACTGGAAAACTAATAAGTCTGACTAATTTACTTCTAACAGGGAATCGCCGAATACTCAATGGTATTGTAATTGCCCAATAAAGTATAGTGCGGCATTCAGACAACGCTTACTTGAGACAATATGTCTCTGGCTCTGTCTGTACGCCGTTTAAAAGGACTCATATGCTCCAATTATGAATATCGGCGCATCTAGTATGAGAATATCTGATTAATTCGAGACTTTAAGTAAAGTTATGTTAAAGGAGGATTTATTGAAATGCGGACTTCTCCCGAGTGTTATCTGTTCTGACAGGGTTCTATAAATAGTAATGCACTAACTATTTTCAATCTTTTTTGTTTACTTTATTTGTAGGACATAATAGAGCCGGGACCTCCTCATGCAGGCCACAAAACCTGCAGTCCGCAGCTGCCGAGAGTCCCATTTTATGACAAGGGTATCTCAGCCTACAGTGACCTGTCAAGTAGGCTCTGCGAGTTCCTAGATCCTCCCTGCTGAAATTGATTCATTCAAAGGCTTCACGGGAATCACTTGGCTATTGGGCTGAGATTCTTGAGTCCTCCCAGTTTCTTAGAAGATATGCCCTGTATCCTTTGCAATGGCCATAAAAACTCCGTTGGGCCCCTCTTTTAACCAGATAATCCGACCTTTCGTTGCCATTCAGATCTTTATACATAAGTCCAGTGCCGTTTTGCCACTGTTTATCAGCTTTGACTCCGTCTTGAAGGAGTCTAGAGGTCAACTCTTTAATTTTCATTATAGCTAGCCATAGAAGTTCAGCATTATGGAGCGGTAACTAAAAGCTAACAGCCTTGTGAGTTTTCAAAATGGTGGTTATACATACATAGATGTTTAATGGAAGCATATGCGGCAAACAACAATTTAAAAAAAATTAGCGGTCGTTTTTAGCGACTTGAAACTTGCTTCTTACCTTAATAAAATTTAATGAGTTACAAAAGTGCTTATGAAATTTTGTTGATTTATTTTTTTGGTTGGTCTCTAAGAGCCAGTATATACTTAGTATGTATGTTCATATAACTTCGAAATACAATTTCCCTATTGCAAATAAAAATACCTGAGCTATAACTTTGGCCAACTATTAAAACACGTATGTATAGCAACAACCACAACAATAGCAAATATATATGTACAAATACACAAACAAATAATGAAAGGCAATAAATATAATAGATTACAGGAAAAAATGAGGCAAAGAAAAAAAGCAATGAGTAGAAGAAAAACATATTTGAAAAATCTGTAAAACACTAATCTGCTGCCTTTCAACACAACAAAATACTAAACAAGGATTTGATATGAATCAGGACATGCGAATAGTTTCACATGTACGAGTATGTACATGTGAGTGTTATCCTGCAGATGTGTGTCTGTCTGTTGAGTTGAGTGTTGCGTGCAGATTGCAGATACAACAGCCGCCTCTGACACGGTGATTACACGCTCCGACGCCAGCGACAAAGCAAATCGAGTACCGAGAATGGATATCTGCGCACAGCATCGGTGTTTAATCCGTCTGATGCGACTGGGTGGGGTGGGCGCGAGAGCGAGTGAGAGGCAGAGCGATGAGGTTCATTGTTTGCTGAAGGACTCTAATGTTTATTTGGGTATGTGAGTGTGTGTGTTCGTCAAAGGTTTGTTGCTGTTGACTGTGATTATGGGCATTTTGCTGTATAATTGGTCGTGTCACATTCTTCCACTTTCTTATACGTACTTGGTTGCCTTCGCTCCACGCTCATTCGTCCCAATTTTCTGCTGCTTAAACGTATGTACTTCTAATTCTGATTTTGTATGCGGTTGTCTTATGTATTGTTATTTCCTTTGTTACATATTTGTAAGTAGTGGGAAAAATGATTGTCAACAAGACTTAGAAGAATTAGTAGCTCTGCAGTGAAATCCCGATAAGTAATGTGGGACACATTGTCCTGCAAAAAGGTACAATTGTTTGTTTTTTATGCATTTACTTTACTTCTAGAAGCAAACATATGAATTATTGCAAAATAATAGCCTGATTACAAGTATTGCGAAATACATTACAATATTTCATGTGGTGCTTTTCGTATACATACATACATACATACATACATTTTCTTTTATACGAAGTTAGGCCGATTTAATGCCTCACTTGATTTTTGAGTTACTGTCTTTTGGGCGAAGATATTTTTGTATTGTATTTTAGTAAAGTTGCGTAGGACTGGAGTGCACTAATATGTGAAGGAGTAAGAAAAATGAGTAAAATATGCGCTTTAAATGAAAGAGAAAACCATTTTCAAATATCTGCTTGGTTTGTTTTAAGAAGCGATCTACTAAATAAATTACAATTTATAAATTTGCTCAGTGCAGTTCAAGCTTAGCAACTTGTTAAAAGAACAATACATGTAAAGCTCCTTAGAATTGTTTTAAATTTTAGTGCTTAGTCTCCTTTCTGGCTTGTGAATGAGAGGCGATATGAAGAAAATAAATAAAACAAACGCGTTTTTGCTTTTTAAGACGTTCCAAGTTTATTCGTTTCTATATTGTTTTCTTCTTTTTCTTGTTCGACAGGGTGGAATGTTGATATTTGTGGAAACGATTTTCCGTCATCCCTTGTCAAGCAGGTATTGGTGCATAACCATTAATGTTAACAAATGTTAAGTGTCCTGAGTATAAGTACTTGAATTCTCGCGCGGTTAGAGTCCAAAAGGGTATATTTTATCTCGAATCGGACTTCGCAGTAAGAACAGGTAGATAGTCAGTAATTTTAGTCCGTATGAGTATTGAAAGTTTGTTTTGTATGTTGGTATCTGTAATTTTCCCTACGTCTTTGTTTTGTTTTTTGTAAACAAGGCTTAATGGTGCTAATATCGCATCAGAGTGGCTGTTTATTTGTTCGTTTATTATCCTCCCATCAAATCTTTTTTGTTTATATGATTTTTATTTGGTTTGCTAAATTAGATTCAGGTATTGCTGTGGGTTTTCGTATCCTTTTGTTGTAGTCCCTTATGTGTTCACGAAATCTTATTCTTAGTTTACGTCCTGTTTGTCCTATATATATATCTATATTGACACTGACTGGTCAGTTCATACACTCCTTGTTTGTTCAATGGGTCTCCTTCATTCGTGCAGCTTTTAAGTATCCTTCCCTGAAAATACAAATTACTTTCATGCATTTGACACTTCTGAAACCCCACTTATCTGATAAATTTGATTCATGAAAAGTTGCAAAGTTAAAATTTTTGGCAATACGGCAAAGTTCAAAACAAAATTGTATAGCAAGTTCTCTTTGCTTCGCATGCAGATCACATATGTACTTACAAGCATACCACAGCTAAGCCGACCACAGATGGACTCACCATACCTTAACTCACCACACGTATATTCACCATACCCAAACTTACCACACCCATTTCTTCTAAATTACACATACCCGAACTCACCAGCCCTAAATCCCAACACTTTAACTCACCTCACATTACCTCATCTCACCTTACAACACCTCTATTACTTCAGTTGTCTTCGCCGCAACTAATGTCGTTTTGTCTACCTTTCTTTTAACTCTACTTTCCTCAACGTATCTCGCCTTATCACGCTTCAATTCAGCTAACCTCACTTCATCTCACCCTCCCTCTGGTAAGATTTCTCATTGTATTTCACCTCACCGATAATCAATTGAATGAAATAACAGCTAAAATTATTTATAATCATATTTTTTCTAAAATTTAATTAAATTGCCTTTGTAAAACACAAAACAAGAGAAATGCAGTCTAAATCATAATGACGACACACCACACAAAGCCTATTCGGGTACCACAAAAATATGTATTTTACTACCGGCATTTATTCCCCCTTAAATTAGAGCGCAACAATTACAAATTCATAATGACATTTATTAACTTTAGCCGCAGAAAAAATATTTACCAACAAAAAAATATTACTGAAAAGTAGGAAAAATGCTAAGAACCAAAAAAAAAAAAATTGACAGAAGTGCGCGCTGCAACGCCGAACTAATATTTGAAAGGAATAAAAGCACATGCAAATAAAGGAGCAACAGGATAAGAGCAAGGAAATGGACGATTACAAAGCGCATTGAAATTACGCTGAGCAGCAGTCAAAATGAGCGCGAATATCAAATTATCAATTGGGGAGAATGTCAAACGAAACGACCAAACTTAAGGTGGGCGAGCAAAAGCTAGGATACAACAGCCCAGGCAGGAAACAAGCTGTGGGCGCTAATGTGTTTTACGCAGTAAGGAAGGTGGCGTAGCTAACGAACAGAAGGAAGAGAACAGGGATGAGAATACAGAAAAAGGACGAAAGCAGGTATCACAGCGTCAAAACAAAGCGCTTTAAAAAGTTTGAAAAAACTACAAAAAAAAAGAAGAATTAAATTAAAAACCATGAACGACTTTAGGATAACTAGTAAAAAGAAGAAGCTTTTCATTTGTGAGCTGTTTGCGTTGTGAGCTGAGAAAAAAATTAATTTCGCATCCACGATGATGGATGATTGAATAGACGCTTGGGTGCGCACACAGTTGACGAATAGAGTGGGCTGAGCGTTTGAAAGACTACTGGCCCCGGAGATGGCCAGATAGGCGTACGACTTTGTATGGATAAGTGGATTGATGGGCGAGTGAATGGTTGGCGGATGGGTGGTAAAGCACTCGTGGAAATAAAGTGTAAAAGGTGGCTAGCTGATTTTTTCTACTTCTGCTGCTCTGCTGCAGGTTGACAGGTGGCGGCTTTTCTTTACATTTGCCTTTTATTCATTAAGTGAATTAAGCAAGAAAAATATTTTTTGTTCATTAACATTTTTTATTTAATTTTGTTTTGTTTTTTATTTGGCCACAATAAAGCGAAGCATCAAAAGAAAAACTTTGCGTTTCTTCAAATGAATTTCTCACTCTCACCCTCTTGTAAGGTGTGCCGCTGCCACGGACAATTAAAGATAAATATTTTTTTTTTAGAGCGTACAGGAATGAAGGCAAGAACATCGCTGCGTTAATGAGATAAGATATTTGAGTTCTTCTTTACTTTGACGTTTAAATGTCGATGATAATTTAAGTTATATTTCATTTTAATTTCGGCTGAAAGTTTCCAATTACTAAGGTGGAATTCTTGTTAATAATTTAAAAGCGCATTTAGTTAGGATCAACCAATAAGGTGGTTTCGTCAGTCAAAAGGCGTTCAGATATTTACCAAACTTTCCAAGATAATACCTCTAAATAAAAACTATCAATAAGATTTGTCTACCAAAAGCTGAATTCGAGTAAACGAAGTGTTCCTCCATTATCAGACCTTCATAATTAACGAAAAAGTGTGCTATAAACTAAATGGCCATCTGCAGTCCTGCCGAAAGCCTAGAGTCTTTCTAAAGTGAAAGGCTGATAAATATGTTGTTGGATAATTTTTTAAAGGGCCACCCTTAAGAATGGATGCCCTGTTTTGAGAGTGAAATAGAAATTTTAGTAGATTATGATATAATCAGTTACGATTTTGAACATTTTTTAAGCGAAAGCTTAGCCAGAAAGTCGATGGAAACACCCTTTAATAATGAATTAGAAGTAAAATAGCCAGTTTTGATTTCAGTAGCCCTTGACTGCCGTACAAACACTCTTCCAGAATTTTATTTAATGTCTGCGGAAGACATTTTTCTTCGAAGTGAAAATTACTGGCGCATATGATTAATTATATTTACATTGTTAAAAGCACGTTTGGTGAATAGAAGGAAATATATTAAACGTGATATGTAGGAGGCATTCTTAAGTTTTTAAACAAGATGTATTTAGGAATAATTTTTCGTCATCCGATTTCGGTGCTATGACAACTTCAGTGTCAGAACGAACAACGGCACTTACATAAGTTGGTGCTGGATCCAACAATATTTTTCGAAAAAGAATCATAAAACAGGAGCTGAACGACTTCATAAACACTTTGGAACTACCTTAGGACCGACTTATAACTATTTCGGGAGCTCTTTAAGAGTATTTTAGAATAAGTTCAGGGATGGCTCGGGTACCTGTTTGAATTTAGTTACAGTTAACTTCGGGATCTACATATTTGAGGTTAATTTCAGATTTATTCGCGATTTTAGAAATCGGTTATTTTATTCGATATCAGTTAAATATTAAAATATTTAATTTACAATAAAACTAATCGCGCTGTTTCGTGCTAATATCTGAAGTTTACATAAGTACTATGTGCAGTGGGCCGCATTAAAACTGATACGTAAAATGTGTTGGAAGAAAGAAAGCAGCATCAAGTAATATCGACCAGTTTTGCTAAGTGCTGAAAGGGATAGGATCCCTCAAACTTGTGAATATCACAAATGGCTTGCTCGATATTCTCGTTAATGAATTATTCGCATTTCCTAAGAAATTTAACGGCCTGAAATCGTTGCCAATTGACAATGTCCACTGAACCCATTGTTCGTACAAGCCCATTTCTTCAATTCCCGGTACTTTGTACCACTCTGCGTTGAAAAGAAAAATGCATTAATAAAGCCAACGCTCCAAAATCCGCACTAACGATATTGTCTTTTCAACTTGATAACCAGCGCGTATGATATGTCAAAGTCAAAATATTATATGATTAAAATAAAAAAGGAAACCAAGTATTGACTTCCCATATTAGTAGGATGAAACAAAATAGTTCGTTTCTTGAAAAACCACTTACACTTGAGTATAGATTCTTAGAGTAGCACACAATTATTCTTCAACACATTTGGAAGTTTTTAACTACCTATTTTAGGAGCATTAGAATAACTTCTTATTTTCAAAGGCAATCAGTATGAGTTTCTTAAAAGAAAAAACGGATACGCATTTAGCCACTGCCAGACTTTTTTCAGTCATAAAAAGTAACGGTATTCGAAGATTATTCATTTGAAAATATTTTCCTCGCATGAGTGAAGCTTCATTTCTCAGCATATTAAATTGAAATTGATTTTTGTAGTATGCTAAATTGAAACATAATAACGATTTTGCGGTCTTGCATTAAAAACAAAAAGAAAGAAATAATGAGAAGCATAAAGTATTTCGCACCACAGCCCGGAAACGGCTTAATGTATTTCTGGCGCCAAAATCCACATGCTGATTTTATAACTGTTGTTAACTGCAGTTATTTTCAACTGTACGCGCATTTCTTTTTTCCCGCAAATCTCGTCGTTAATATCTTCCAGACAACTCCACAAAATCATTTTGTGTATGTTCGAATGTTGCCAATTTGACCTTCACTCAGCTACTCATATTCATTATGGTCAAAAAATAACTGTTGTTTATTCTAAGACAGCAAGTGTCAAAATACAAATGTAGAAGAAGAAAAGAAACACAACAAAAGAAAAAAGAAAAAATAAAAGACGACCGAGAAAGAAGAAGCAGGTAGTTAGCCATTGGAACAGGAGCGAGAGCAGGAGCGCTATCAGCAACAATTTTGCTAACTGTCGGTCAGTAAAGTCCGGTTGGTAAAAACCAAAAACCGCACAGTTCGCAACACTGGTTGCCTCAAATGACTTGGCTGGTCGGTTGGCTAGTTGGCGCACTGCTGGCGCCCAATGGTTTTCTGCTCAATTTACGTCCCTCTCGAGCAACCCAACCACCGTTGGTGGCGGCGACAGCGGAGTCATATTACCAACTGCACACACTCTGGCCGCTCGCAAGTGTATTCGTATCTCGAGAAATGAATGTTTGTTAGGGTGGCCAAAAGAAATGCGAAGTCGGAAATTTAAAAGCTCTCACCCTGGGATTGTTCTCTTCGAAAGAAATGCCCATACTTTATGTCTCCATGCAGTTTTTGGGGGTTTTGAGGACTCACAATAAATAGTTAACATTAGGTAGGTAGGTATGTGTGGCTATCACTGATAATTCAGCGACACACTCAGGTTATTAGTAGAGGCCCGTTGTGATACCACCAACTAAACGCTCACTCCCTCTTGCTGAACCATTTAGAAATCTTGACGAATCTCATCAAGCATCTCGGGTCTATATCACCTAATTCTACGACGTCGAGAGGTGCTCCTAGAAAGCGTAGGCTGCCTCTCGCTAGCGCTGGACAATTGTATAGAAAATGTAGAACAGTTTCCTACTCTTCGTATTTATTACAGCTTCTGCGGCATCTATGGAAGGGTACTGCGAGACGCTCTGCGTGTTTGGCTATGAGGCAGTGCCCTGTAAGAGCTCCACTTACCAGGGATATATCATACCGTTTTAAAGTATACACACTACGCGACCGTTTACAGTCCCATCTCGGCCAAGTCTGCCTCGAAAACCTACAGGTCGTAGAATTAGCACAGGCAAATTCTTTTGAGCTTCTCATTAAATACATCTGCCGTTCGGAGTCGGCACAAAACTGTAGGTCCCTCCATTTGTGATATAATATAAAGACGCACACCACAAATGGTAGGAGAAGCTCGGCCAAACACTGAGCTATATAGTGTACGCGCCAAAATTATATATTATATATATAAATTCTTTTAAAAGCTGCTTGCAAGCACCAAAGGGCATACCAATGCCTTCTTTACCAGGAAGAACCTGCTTGGTTGTTCCCTCCCTCGCAAGTTCATCCCCTAAGCAGTCAGCCTCCACCTCCCTGTGGCCTGGATCCCAAATAAGGTTAAGCCTATTCTGCTTAGCGATCTCCTGTATAGATAGGCGGCAATCCAATACAATCTTTGATTTTATTGTAGCTGAGCTCACAGTTTTAATCACCGCTTGGCTATCATTAAAGATAAAGCTAAATTTGTCTTTTAAGCAGGTTTGTAACATGTCCGTAGCCTCCTTAATAGTAGAAACCTCAGCTTGAAAAACACAACAATGATTAGGCAACCGAAAGGAGCAGCTCGGAGAAAGGATATAAAGTTAGTATTAAAAACAAAATAACAATAAATTCTGTAATATTATTTTAAGACTATATAAAAAAAATTTGAAGAATTGTCATTTGCAACATTACTAAGAAAAGTAGTTCTTTCCAATGTAAGAATGCCGAAGATTCTTATATTTTTTCCATTTAGAATAGAGTGAATCATAATTCTAACTTTCCTGTTTTTTTTTTTAATCACCCTAATGTACATACATACATACATATGTACATATGCATATTGCTGCGTTTTAACGCCCGCATTGAAACGCTCTAGATTTTTAAAATGTACCTACATACATATGTACATACATATATGTATGTATTTGTATGCAGCAGTGACTTTTTCGTCTTGGCCATGTCGTAAGCTGCTGAGCGCACTTGTTAGCTTTTGTCGCCACACATGTGCTGTCTTTTTGTTGTTGTTGTTGTGTCTGCTTAAGCGTTGCTTATGGCATTCAACTTACGTAAACACACATACACACATACATCATTCTCGCATGCAGTGTTTATGTATGTGTGCCTGGGCTGGTGTTTATTTTTTGCGCCAGTCTGCGGTTCCACATGTTGTCATCCTCCCAGGAAAAAGTAACCTTAGCCTGTTGGCAGTCACTTGTCTTCTTCCATCGATTTGAAAATCAATATCTGCTCTGTGGTTATTGGTATGCGTTGTTCTTTTTGTTTTCATCTTGTTTTTGTTGTTCATTCGTATTTACTTCGCGCAGTGTTGGTTGGCTCGATTGCTTGCCTCCTCTCCATGATTAGTTGGGGTGGTTTGGCTATTTAATTTTTTTTTGTCCCTTTTGTTAAATAATAGCAAAGCAATAGCAATGATACTCAATGTAATTGCTATAATTATGAAGGTAATTAGATATTCGAATACTCATCTTGGTGGGGTCATTCGGTATTATTTACTTAGATGAGCATTAATATGCCAATATAATACCGTTAATATGTGCATTTCAGAACTCTTATGTTAAATCCAATGAATTTTGAATGAAATTCGTATCGTGTTACAAGTTGAAATTTTCACTTCTGAATTCTCCTACCGGAATCGCAAATGTTCTAGGCGAGTTTCATGGAAAGCAGTGTTGCCAGAAACTTTTGGTGGAAAATCTGTTGGTTGAAGAGAAAATCCTAAAACAATAGAATTTAGGAAAATTTAAAACGATAAACCTATTTCCACTAAATATAAAAAATATATAAAATGATCAATGTAAGTAATTAAATGTTTATTATGTTTATTTATTTTAAATTTTAATAGATCTTGTTTTTCATTTGAGTCAATATTATAAAACAGAATTCCGTCTCTTTCTATGAAATTTTGTATGTAAAGAATTCCGTTAAAGTGGTTGTTTTCCAGACGGGAAAAGATCGGATCTTGGTTTTCATATCCAATTGGAACCAAACTTCGGCATACCGCTTTCTGCAAACGGTTGAATGCGTTCCGACCATTTTTTTTTTGCATATTTGAAGGTATACCACGAGAGTCTTCCAAATTTGGGACCAGGAGTAATGTTTCCTGAGGATCCGTTGTATTATGATGCGTCTTGCGTTGAAAACAAATGTATTTTTCAAGCAAAATGTAGAATCACGTACATTTTGTTTACATTGAGAATTATCGAACTCGTCAAATTTGATATATCTATTTTAAAGTGTGATGGACCACAACAAATTAAAAAATATACCCCAGGGTTGATTTTTCTTTAATGCTGCTACCTGTTTAATGTGCCTTGGTTTGTATAAATTAATTTCAGAAAATTATTTCCACATTTGCTGTAGAATTCGGTAAAGTCAATGTGTTCCAAGCAATTGTTTTTAAGTCAGGCAAATAAAAACTGCTTAAGGCCACTTTCATGAGCTGGCAGATTTCTTCGAAGTTTTTTTTTTATAAAATACTTTTAAATTATAAACAAGTTCCGTCACTACTGTGTGCTTAAAATGAATATGGAAAGTTGATTTCTGTGCTGACTCGACATTATAATAATAACATAATATTTTGGCGCTAACACTATATAGCTCAATACTTGGTCGAGCTTTTCCTACCATTTATGGTGTGCGTGTTTATATTCTACCATAAATATAGGGACCTACAGTTTTGTGCCTATTTCAAACGGCAGATGTATTTAATGAGACGGTTTTTCATGGCAGAAATACCCTCGGAGGTTTACCATTGCCTTCCGAGGGCTGACCGCTATTAGAAAAAAATTTTCTATGAAATAAATTTTGCTTGGTCTGGCTGGGATTCGAACCTCGAACCCAACGGCATATCCAGTAAATCCATTTGTACCAACCAACCAGAGACACCGAATGGCACAGCCGGCTAAAAGAGCTCATCACTGCAGAATTCATCGACCAAAGTCGTGAAATGCCATACAACGAAAGGAGAATGAATACTTCATTAGTAAGACCAATACTGGAGTATGGTTCCATAGTTTGGAATCCTCGTTATCAGGTCCACTCAGACCAACTAGAGTCAATACAAAAACAATTCTTACTTTTTGCTTTGAGAAATCTTCGATGGGATTCGCCATACAATCTTCCCCCTTACACTAGTCGTTTAAAACTTATTAATCTTCCTACTCTTTCGAGTCGCAGAGAAATGTTAGGTATAATATTTCTGGTAAAATTAGTCAATGGATGGATCTCAAGTCCATTTCTTCTAGAGCAAATTAATTTTAATGTACCCTCCCGTGCAACGAGAAACTTTAAACCACTTTTCTTGAAACTATGCAGAACTAACTTTGAGTTGAATGAACCGTTTCGGGGTTTATGCCAAGACTTTAACAATCATTCCAGCACCTTTGATGTATCGGACTCACTTTTTATAATTAAACGAACTATTCTATCCTCTCTTAATAACAGCTAACGATCCAATTTTCTTACTTTGCATTTCTCTAACTTTGTATTCGGCTGATGAATTCTTATTCTGTAGCTGAGCAGCTTGGGATCTCGACGCTTAACAAACTTTCTTCTGTCACGACTCGGCACCTAAGATTTGTATATTTAAAAACATCCGTACGTTATGCGGATTGAGCCCCTCGTGCCGGTTGGGCGGGAAAGTGGGTTTCCGTTGGGTTATAATAATAATAATAACGTAAATTAGCTGAAGCTGGAGGTATCTCAACTGAGAAGTTGTATATAAATATTTAGACATGAAAAAGGTCTCTGCACAACGAGTTTTGCGACACTTGACCATAGGGCATAGTGATGTGAAAAATTCAAAAGAGTTTAGCCATATCTTTGCGTCGTTTCCCAACAAAGCAGAGGCAAGGAATAAACAAAGCATTGGGTTTTTGCGGGTAAACGCTCACGAAAGTTTAGCAATAAAGACAGGGCTGCTGCTCGAATACACGTAAAGTCATTCATTAAGTATATCCTGAACGAAATATATTTAAAGCTTCTGAATAGTTCTGATATTGATTTAAAGCAATTACGATGATATTTAGCCAAATACTGTTGCGTTAAGACAATGCACGGGTGACAAAGTTAGTAGTCACAAATACATACACATTATCAACCCTTTCCTTTTTCAAAATCGAAATTATGTTGTAACCTACACAACACCTTAATAATATCCGAGTAAACACATCAACTGAACTAAGCACTCAAACTTGTAAACACCTAAATTTTATATTAACTTCTTGCCTCCATTCCATTGAAAGATACTCAACATTACCTTCCCCGAAACACCACACACAGAGCAAAACGTTAATCGCATTTCATGCGAAAATACTATTTACGAAAATCCAACCATAAGTGAGACACCGGCATCGAGACGACAAGGACCGAACGAGTCCCGGCGCATAGCAAATAAATTCAAATGAATTATTGGATCCATTAGCAAATCCACTTAAAAATTACTTACAGTTTTGAATTTGGCCAGCGAACTTTATAAAAACTTTATACACTTCGTTAAACTTTTCATGTGGCATAGAGTGGTTGTACTGGATGGCAGAATTACAGGAACAACAACAACAACAACAGCAACGGGGGGAAACAATGAAATAATAAATACAAAACAAAGAGCTAACATTAAATGGAAAAACGGAAACCACTGCCTACTACCGGCTGTTTAACTGTAATTGGAGAAGTGAGAGTGACAGCGAACTAGAGTGTTAGATGAGAGAGGGTGGCAAGGCATAGGAAAACTCACTCAGCAATTAAAACCATTTCGCATTTACGAATTACAATTGTTGTGCAACGGCGCCGGGGTACGCTAAAGGGTTACGGAAATACATTTGCATAGAAAAACATGCCGCAGCATCTTCAGGTCGGTTGATTTGCTTGCGATAACTAACAGAATGGTTAAATACGAGAAATCGTCCGAATGGCTGGTTGGTATATTGGTTGAGAGCGAAATATGAGAAACTCATTTGCGGGGAAGGGGGTAAGAGTGGAACATCAAAAGTTGTAGATGCTTGGTAGAGCAGTGATTGAAGTGAATTTCTTACAAATTTACGACTTCCATGCGAATGTGAATTCGATTGTGATTTTAATGAAAATATTTTTCTAACTTTGGCGCATTTGAACGTTTAACATGGGGCGGCTTGCGTCGGTTGCCTGGGAGCGAGCACAGACGTTATTGTTTTATGACTTTGTTATTATTATTTTAAGAATTTATTATTTTAACCCTTTCACAAAAGCTTCAACTAGCTAAGAGATGTAAAGTAACCCGCCCACTGATTTCAATCAACTCGCATTAAAACTCAGCGATTTACATTAAATGCTCAGTGCTTTGAAAATGACAATGAATTTGTTTTAATGCGCAGAGGTGCAGAGGTAGATCTAAAAAATAAGTTCCTACATATGTTCATATGAAGTGAAATCCTTATTGGTCGTTAACTGTTGTGAGTGGATTAACGTCCTAGCGCTATAAAATAGGGAGGAGCATATTTTAAAAGGTAAAAAATTATTATTTATTAAATTGATTAAATCGATTTTTACAAACGCTCTCTTTTAACTACTTTATGTTTGTGCAATAAAAATGCCGCAGCATCTGATTCCTAAAATTGATAAAAGACTCTTGCACCGTATGAAGTAGAAGATATCTACGAATATCTCAAAGTAGTAAGTTTATCGGTCAGCTTTTCATAACGACGACAGATTCTTTTTTTATAGAAGCTCTAAAATTTAATTAGGACCCAGCGCTAATGCAAATTTTAAAGGCAGATTTGCCATGAATTTCTAACATTGTGCACATACATTGTATCTATTTTGTCAAGTTTGAATTTGTCGCAACCGGTTTTTTTTTTATTGTAGAAAATATTGCGGCGATTTGAAGGTGTCCTTAATCGATTTATCTTTGTTGCTGGAAACTGATAATATTGTTAGTACAAGTTAAACCTATGTCTCTTAACATCATCCCGTCATTCTTCATTGGTTGCGTTTGATACTCAATGCAGATCATAAAATGTTTTAATAACTCTAAATCAAATTGCTTTTAAAAATTAAATTTTTGGCGTTGGAAAATTTGGCTTTTTTGTACTCAAGTGGAAAGTGCGTTTAGTATCAAGTTGACAATTTATTTGCTTCTCGGAAAAATTTTCTCATTCGTGGCTGTTCTGAAATGCGATTTCCATCGATGTCAATATTGAATCCGATCGTAATTACAAAATCGTGTTCTTTAACCCCACCGAATTTGATTGAAAATTTCGATTTGGATTCTGATATAATAAGTTACAGCGACAAAAGACTGTAAGGCATACATAAAATTGAAAAAAGATAAACTTTTGTTATTAAAATTACGAGCCAACCCTATCTCACTGGTCATTGGAGAGAATTGAAGTGCCAGATTTTGCGTCGTAAGATCGCTACAACTGGTTGCATAAGACCAAAAATCTTCTAGAGACCTTGCAAATTCCGTTGTCTTACTTCTGTAAGTGAAAACTTACAATTGAATACAAAACAAAATTGATAATTTTTGGCTTTGCTGCTTAGGTAACCAAATCCCTTCTCAAAATATTAATTTATTTATCGCTATTTTAGGTGATCTATGATCCAGTAGTTCTTTCAACTTTAAGATCAACAAAGAAGAAGACGTGTTTTCAGCTATTTAAAGCAAACTATTAAAACGAAGCTTGATATTAAGATGTCTGAGAAATTATTATCTCTGCTTAGTCTCCATATTTCGATAAGTTAGAAAAATATTGAGAATATGTACGCATTACAATCATCATTTGTTTATTAACCTTAAAACAATTGTAGCTTTAAATAGAATAATTCGTAAAAACGAAATTGCAGCAATTGAATTAAAGTTGTATTAAAAAAATATGAATTTCATTTTAAATATATACACGTTTTGGTTAAGTCTGAAAGTGAAGTGTTGCAAATATATTTAAGCATTTTTAATTTATTTACAAACCGCTTAATTTGTTTTTATTTAATCAGATTCAAGTTAATTATAAATTTTAAGCGTTCGAAATGTGAAATTAAGGCGCATGTACACATATACATATTTATCTATTTGCTGTCGGCGATAAAAGACCGGTTTTTTACAAACAACTTTTTTTTAATGCTTTTCAATTTTTATGGGCCTTTTTGCAGCAGCGTGACACTTGCGCGTTACATACGCTAGCTTTCTTTTGATCGCATTGCAATTTAATTTCGTTTTTTGCGCTTATTTCGCTCATTCCTGCTCTTCGCGTTATTTTTAATGTAATTAAAAAATAATTGGTTCTCATTTAAAATTCATAGAATGCAGTTTATTTTTGTTTGTTTGCCACAATTTTTAATTTTGTTGTTTTTTTGTTTGTTTGTTTGCTGCCTTGTTTGCAATTTTCTCTTACCGCAATAAACGGCCATGGATGGCGCTGGCAATTTTTCATTGGTCATTTCAGTATTTTTATTTTTTTTTTCATTTCATCCACTTCCTTGCTCCCTTCGGCCAATATAACGACTCGTACTACCCGCTTTTGCGCTTGTGCACTTTTTAATTCATCGCTGCGGTTTTCATCAACATTAATTATTATTTATAGTATATTTATTTTTGTTATTATTGTTATTATTTTTTGCCTTGGCTGTGGCTGTGTGTGGCTCTTTCTGTTGCTCTTATCGTTGTCAATTTTTATTTTCGCCATTAACTTTCGCACAATAAATGTTTACAGTAAAAATAAAAATTAATTAAAAATTTAAAAAGCATTTTATCATTATCATTCGCCAGTTTACACATTTACACAACGTAAGGCTAATGGCCATTTACAAAGATCCACATGTGTTGGCATTCAGGATAATTGCGCTTGCGTACTCACTTATGTTACATACATTTTTTGTTTGTTTCAACACATTTATTTTATTTTTTTTGAAATAGTTAATAACGGAGCTCTCTGGTGTTTCCTTTGCCCGAAAAGATAATTAACTGTAGTGTTTTGAAATTTTTAGAAATAATTCCGAAGAGGAATTCAACCATTCAGTATGCATTCAAATCTGGAAAATGTTAAAAAAAACTATGTTTTTTTTATTCCTTACTCGTGTAAAAGGAACGCTCAATTATTCATATCGTTTATGTTTGTCGAAGTTACAGAATCAACACATTAGCTAAAAGATTTTTTTCCGATGCGAAAATAATGAATTATTTACTGTCAGATGTGTCCAATGAAACAAGTTTTTCAACATATTTTGCTATCAAAATATTATTTTAATAAAAGTATAATTTTAATAATCCTTTAAAAGTTTCCTTCAATCAATTTCTCAATGCGATCAGCCAAAAACTAATTCCGTAATAAAACTGTTATTGAAAATGTGTAGCGCTTGACACAAATATTTTTGTATTAAAGGTTTCTGAAATACCTAATATTAAAATTAGTTTTATTTTTTCTAATATTATTCACTGGCAACTGCACAACACTGCAGATAGAGGGACCAACGGTTTTATGCAGACTCCGAAAAACCAATGTTGCCTGCCGAAGAGCTAGTGATGTTAGATAAAAATTTTGCTGTCTGTTAAATAATCTTCATATTAATAGTAAAGTACCAATGCGATTGTCATCCATAAAAAGTGTAAAAGTAGAAGAGACCGAGTGCCCAATATAGAAAATCTAAAGAGTGCGATTTTCTATATTGGCCTTTTGAGAGATGACTGGCGTACATCCAAAAGTTTATTCCAAGTAATTTGACGTCTCCTGTCCCCTTGTCTCTCTGTCTGAAGAATGATGTTAAGCACCTTTCTTCGTGGAAGATTTATGCATCTTTTAAAGTTTTATGGTTCTAAGCAATGGCGGCGGTACAATAAAGAAAGCAATAATAGCCTCTGCCACCAAATACCAAAACAAAATGATAGCCATTTTTCATGGGTCCTCAATTTGTTTTCTTGAGAACAGTATTGTAAATGAAACAGATCTTGCAATTGTCAAAAATAAACCTTTTCGACCTTTTTTTTGGTTATCATCACATGTGATCCTTCAAGTAAAAATTACACTATATAACTCTTGATGATCAGCCAAAATGAATCACGTAAAGTGAAATCATCTACATATACATTAATTTATTTATTTTTTACTTTTACTTTCATTGTTTCTTACGAATTTTAAGTGCTGAGAGTTTACACAATTTCTTGGTTCATTCGGAAGGAACGAATTATGAGCGAGGTATTGATCCAATTGCACGTAGGCAAACACATGTACTGGAAGCAACTGCATCCACAAGTAGACCAAGTCAAAAGTGTAAAGATTTTAAAAAGACAAAATCTGGGAGCTTCGTTGACGATGATAATGCAATTGGCACTAAAATGGTGCTGAGATGTCCAGGAATCATTTGAGAATGAAGTGGTTAATTTTGCTTTCTCGGTTCCTTAAAAAAAACAACACACTTTCATACGGCTGCAAACGAAATACATAGTGAGAGATAAAATAAAGTGACCAACAAATTTAATTATTCACATTTTATGACTCCACCTAGGTAAACACCCTAAGGGCTAAGTTTAAATGAGTCTTTAATGTCGGTTCTTTGAGTAATTAACACGAGGAAAATTATATTTATCCATCGCAAGACCACATATTTACACCCGAAAGGGCCACGGCTATTGTCATTTATTATGACCAATAATTGTCCTTTTTGCCTACACCCAACATACCTTAGGTGAAAGAGAATAAGTTTACATATGTAAACACATACACACAGAAAGGCATTTATAAAAAGCACGCACCCAAACGCGCTCTCATACAAATCATGTATTGTCTCATAAAACCGATTTTTTACGCTCAATGAATTTGTTAAAATAAATTACAATGAATCCTTTTTTTCACACGCACCACTCCACCCCATTAACAAACGCCCACACGTACGTACGAGTATATGGAGATGTGTGTGTGTCTACAAAAAAATTCATGCGAGCGCACTCATACGCACTGTCGTCCGCTGGCCATTCGCTCTGTGCCAGTTCAGTGGTCATGTGCACACTTTTCACAACTCGTTGGACAGTGAAATGTTTTTGTGTAAATGTTGTTGTTTTTGGCATCGCAGTTATTCCTGTAGCGGTCTTTAGGCGTCTGAACGCAAACACGCCGTTTTATTCTGCGCATTAAGTCTTTTTATTAGTAGCTTTTTAAAATTGTGTTCGTTTTTTGTCAAAATGTGTTTTTATTTATTTTAAGCTTTTAACTGCAACAATATACATATGTACATATGTATACAAAAAAAATTATAAAACAAAACTGTATTCATCTCTCTTATGCTTCTTAATTATTGGTTGTGAAATATTCATGGGTTCATTTCCAGCTGTGAAAAATGTATGAAAGGCGGCTTGGGGACTCAGCAAAAAAAAAAATAAAAGATTAAAAAAAAATATATCGCCATTTTATACTCTTTATATGTATATGTATGTGTACAAAAATAAGAGTTTAAGTGCATATGTGTATTTGTGGATATCGGGCACAATTTCATGGGTCAATAAACTTTGAGCAAAGGCTTAACCGAGTATATTAATACGTAAATACAAATAAAAAAAAGCTTAAAGTGGGCTTTTTGGGCTGATATTGAGGCTATTGAATAATTATCAGGCTTCAGAGGAATGAATTTATTGTTTTTTTTCCACATATGCATTTGCAGCCTTTGTTTATGCATTATATTAAATAAAATTTATTAATGAAATGAAAATTTTCAGAAATAAAATTAACTGACTGCACCATTTAGAAATGAAAACACATTCAGAAATTTTTCGAAAACTGTCAGGAAATTTTTGATACACGATTTTTTTTTACATTTAATGAGGCCAAATCAGGGCCGTAACAATGTAGGTGGGCGAGCACCTCCTGAGCAGAGAGGAGCGATTCTTGAGCTTAGCAGAGCGTCATTTGAGAACAAAGATGCACGGAACATTTTTGTTTTATATTTTTGTGAGATTTCTGTATAAAAAAATGCATTTATGGACACGTTCCGTCTGTTTCAAGCTTTTGAAACATTTGGTAGCAGTTCCGCTACCCGACTCTAAATTTTTTTTTTACTTATTTTGAATTTTTCCTTAACAATAGAATTCAAAAAATTGTTAGTATACATTATGAATAATGCCTACTTTTGTTCCTCCCGAAGCATAAACAGTACATTATTGAACGAATTTTTTACAGGTTTTGAGCGAAGTTCGTGTTTGCAGGACAAGTCAAATCCGAGACCTGCAATCGCACAGGGCTTGAGAACATGTGAAGAAATTGTGTATTAAGGTACTTTATTTAATAAGGCCGTTTAAGTGAGTTCAAAGTCGCCAAATTGGATAAAGTAACATAAGACGTCTCCCGCATGTCACAGAACTCGTAGCACCTTTTCACTTTCATGTTTTTCCTTTGTTACCCAAGTGAAACATTCTCTCAATGTGCTTAGCAGTTAAACTTGCAAACATCTTGCATTCATCTCAATTACAAAGTCTAAGCAGCTACAAGGAAAAGCTACATATATCAGCTACACTTGTCAAATATATATAAATTTTTATGGAGATACTGCACACCCAAATCAATTACAGTTGAACGAAATTTAAAAAATACGAAAATCTTCATATGATTATAGGATATACATAGGTAGCTGCCACAACAAACTTGATTTTTACATATATAGCAATTTTCATTACCCCCCTCTCAAGAAACGTTCTGGATCCGCCCCTGCCCTGTACAAAATTTGAGCACCCACAATGTGTCAATCCTGGCTACGGTTCTGGGCCAAATGTAGAACGAATTTTGCAAAATGGCTACCAATTGTCTTCGAGCGGCGAAGAGGGCTGCGATTTCAACACAAACTTCATGCAATACTTTCCACTCGCGACACCCACATTTCGAGTAATGCAATCCATAGTTCGGTTATGTAAAAGACATCAATATAAGAAGAAAAAAGGCAGAAGAGGTTGATCTAGTGGAGCGATGGCATAGCAAAATTAATACTTGCTGACAAAAAGGAAATAATATTCTTGTATATGGGCACATTTCACTGCTGGCGATTATAACTTTGATGGAGAGAAGAACATTGTATGATCCATCAATTTTTTCATCCTCGGCAGGCATTTGAAAAATAGAGTGCCTATTCGACGAACAGAGATTTCGATCTAAAAGTTCGTCCTTGAGTATGACAGCGTGACGGCGACGGCTCTCGAATAAAATGCGATTAAATTTAAGAGCAATATAATGAGAGTTTTAAAAAAATAAGCATTCAATGATAGCAATGACTTGAATACGATCTCCGCAGAAGAACACAATGGAAGGACCTTTCAATACTTAGTTTTTAAATGCAGCGTTACTTTTTAAATTATAGAGCAAAGCGGATATGTTTTATATCGTCGGCTTAGACCGATAAGTTGTTGTAGAGCTAAACAAAGAGAAGAAGAAAACTAATTTAACTTTAAAATGTTAATGACTTGTTAGTATAGAGATGACAAAATTTGACGACCTTAGAAGTATAAATTTCCGTAGTTTTAGTGCAAAAGCTTTTCTGCGAATCATCGTTGGTTCGATGTTCATTATTTTCAGGTTGTGTTGTCAGATTTTTTTTCTTCAAAAACTGTAAATTTTCAAAAAAGAAAAAACTGTATGTTCGACCAAACATCCAAAACGAAGAGTTTGTTTAATAAAACCATTTTTTTTTTAATTTTATTAAACGTAAATATCAACAACCAATTAATTTTTAATGAAATAACATTAACAGTTTAAATTGTACTTAACTAAACAACAGTCTTCATATACAATAATATTTAAATCACATTTTGTTTCAATGAAATTATGTTCTAATATTTCTCGTTAATTGCTTTCTTAATTTCATTTGATACCTCAAATTTAGTACAATCTTAAGAATTTTTTTTTAAAGAAATCATTTGTTATTCAAATTCCAGAGATTGCTGGAATTTTTAATTTATTTCTTATTTTTGTTTTATTTAAATTGATTTGGGAAAATATTCTTTCAACATTTTCTGTAATTTATTATTAATATGTGATTTATTCATTTAAAGTTTAACTTAAATTCAAAGCTGCGAATCTGACAACAATTGTGCCGAAGTAGCAGTATTTAGCTGCTTTGGTGGAAGAGTGATATTACATTGCCTTAATAATGAATTTAGTAGGTCGATTGTGGTGTTGATATAATAATTGTTAAAGTAGCAAGTTTACGTTAGTTTAATATTGGATAATCGTTCGTTCACATTTTAAAAGTCCATTGCATGAAATTTATCTCAGAGAAATAAATAAATTTTTTTGCGGCACCTTAATGCACTTACATACATACATACATACATACGAACAGACTTGCTGCGGGTATAAATATTGTTATTAGTGTTAATGCGGTCACCCAAATCAGAAAGCAATTTCATGCATGAAATTTTAAAGATGGCGCAAGATGTGCAAAAAAAAGGCGATGAGCCAAAATCAAACGATTGTAAGATGATTTCCACGCCTTTATCAAATGCACTATCTACAACAGCTACAACTGCATAACAAGAGAAAAAAGGGGAAAAAATCAACAACTACAGCGTGCGAGCAAAGCTAAATGCATGAGCACCAATACTCGCCCTCTCCCCCGCTTTGTTGCTGCAAAACTTCACTTCAAAGTATGAACAAATGTAAGAATTGATGTTTGTTGGTTTGTATGTATGTACATAGGTGTGTATGTATTATATGTGTGTGTGTGTGTCTATAAACCAACTTCAGCGGCATCGCGACAATGTCTTTCACAGCGAATCAAATCGCATTGTACGAGTACAACTTCCAATCAAAACTTAATTTGTGAACTGCGAAAGCTGCGCGTCGACAACAAAAGTTCCAACAGCAACAACAACAACAACGCCAATGCATTGCAACGTCGCGCTCGCTGCGAACGTGATACTGACAGCATCCATATTTCGTTGCTCGTGGAGCGACAACCACAGCAGGCAGCAATAACAGCAACAGCAACATTAACAACAACAATTACTTCAACTGCACCATCGACAACATCAAATCTGAAATTACAAATTCAGCAAACGTACGCGAAATTATGCGAAATGTCTGTCCGCCTGCCTTGCCCTGCCTTCCCTGCCCTACCTTCCTTCCTGCTGCTCCTTCACTCAGTCGCGCTTTCGAATATTTCTGTCTGTCCGCTGATGCTTAGCTGTCGTCATCTTGAACGGCATCGTAGTCGTAGTCGTCATCCTTCGATGAGTTGCTTTTGGTGTCTATGTTGCCGACAAAACTTCTCATTCAATGGCATGTTGCTACTTTGCTGCCATTATTGTGGTTGGTTGTTTTTGTTGTACATACATACTATGTAGCTGCTATCTCGCGCTGCCATCTGCCGCTGTTGTGGCTTCTACTCATGCTGGATAAACCGCGCCTCAAGCGATGATTTTATTTTAATTTTTATTTTTCACATTTTGCGCCGAAAAGAAATTATACTCTTTAGATATTGTATTTGAGGAACTTGGGTTCGTGGTTTTTTTTTTTATAACTACATATAAGGAACTTTTAGTATCATTTATGCAGTATTTCATATCAAAATGGTATGTACGAGTATATACACGGATTTATATAACATATGAATATATATATATATATACATTTGTGTTTCTTGCAACATTTTCTTGCGCCGCTTATTGCTGCACTCGAAGCAAGTTCGACTTTATTGAGCAGCAAATGAAGTTCACGCCATCGCCATTGATTGCAAGTTGCATAAACGCCGATTCGATTCGTTACAAGCACATGTGGATATATATATGTATATGTACATATATACATAAATCTTCATATATATATACATATATATTATTTGAGTACATACACTCCAATACAACCCAATTGGAATTGGTTTTTAAATGAGCTTTTTAATGCTTTCCGTCTGGTGCCCGAATCACGGCATTCGATATTGAATATATTTCAATTTGAAATGCATAACTGTAAAGTTTGTTCGATGTGAAGTTAGTAGCTCGTCCATCACGAATGCTTTATTTGATGACTTCTTTTTTTAATGACGAATAATGCCGAAGACTTCGTACCAAGGTACATAAAATGGGTTGGCGCAACAAAACTTGTTTTTCTTTTTTTATTTTAATTTTAATTGTCAAACTTAGAATTAAAGGGGGTTGATAAGATATTTTGGAAACTTTTGCTTTTAAGAGTAAAAACAAAATACACAGAGCTACCTTATAAATATGCCTTGCTTCGTACCCTTAATGAATGAAATAAATTGAAAAAAATCGTATGTTTTATTGCATTTGAATTTCAATTTACCTGATAACAATTTGCCTTTAGTAACTGAAAATAATGCTTATGCATGCCTTAGCTCCTTAAATCTCATATGTGAACAATCGGTTGTATGGCAGCCATATGTAATTATAGTCCCAGTTTCTGCGCTCTGACAAATTATTAAAATATTATACAAAGGCCTAATAAATTTCAAAAAAATAGCTAACTCTAAAATTGAAGGACTCGCTTGCGCTCAAACTGACAGACATGGTTAAGTGGACTCAGCTCATCTTACCGGGGTCTATATCATTAAAGTGACAGGGGCTTTAAATTCCGATATCGCCGCAGAATTTCTCAGCCGCAATTGTCAGCTAAATTTTTCTGATTCAGAAGTGTCTATCAACAACTGTTTGTATTTTTAGAAAATAAGAGTGAAAGTACTAAGATTGTCAACACTAGTTTTTTATATTTTGGCATCTTCGTTTATTCATTTAAATAGTTTGACTTTCATTATATTATACTTCTGAGTTCATTTCGATTCATTTTAATCATTCTCAATGTATGTGCATTGAAAGATTCATTTTATTTGTGTATATACGTAGATTCATTGGCAATAAAGGAGATCGAGTCAGTCGTTAAGTTGACTTCGTTAAAGCTGGTTGTGCTGAATTTGTCTGTAGTGACAAGATAATCTCGACAGGGACGGATACAGGGGAGGGGTCCTGGGTGGTGCATATAAATGAATTTAAAAAAATATAAATATCGCTATTCTAATGCCCTTAACTGGCGTCTATTATAGTCGTTATACAAAAATCAATGGAATGATATTTGATGACCGGAGAAAGAAAGTGCGTGAGGTGACTGAGGTGGTAGGCATCTCAACTGAGAAGCCACATAACATTTTACACGAATATTTGGATATGAAAAAGCTATGCGTGCCATGGGTGATTGCTTACACTTGAAAAAAGCGCGAATTTACACGTGTGTTGTCACCATGGCGAAAATTTATGCAACTATTTTCTATTTCCACACCTGAAGAAATGGCTGTGTGATAAAAGGTTTGGGTCAAAATAAAATACTTGGCAAAAAAGCTGCACTAAGTGTAAAGAATTAAAAGGAGATTATGTTGATAAAGATAATGCTTTTTGCCGAAAAATTTATTTTATTCAAAAAGGTAATGACGTATCAAACCGCCTTCGTAATTTGCTATTTTATAAAAACGCATTTACCGATATTTTCAAATCAGTGCCACGTTGCCAGTCACGGTGGCTTCGAGTGAACGGTCATTTTCTTCTTTACGGAGATTGAGGACGTATCTGCGCTGCTAAATATTCATCGAGACATTGAGGTTACTAGTGACCAAATACTAGATAATTTGGCAAAGAAAAAGAGGAGAATCGATGAAGCACTTTTATGATTCTACTGATTCAAATGATATAATCATAGTTTAACGATGGCTTTATAAAACTGCATTCAACATTTTAACCAATATTATTATATCCACGTTTATAATGGATTATAATCAAATATCTCAAAATATGTAAAATATCGTAAAAAGTTGAAAATAAATAGAAATCCCCCCCCAAAATATATTAACTGGATCCGTCCCTGATTCTCGACAATAGTCGACTAAATAGCTCCCCGAAAAGTTTTAAGAATTTTGTAAATTTTCTCATTTCCAAATGCTTCAAAACGAACGGAAACCGCCGATTATTTACTTACTTAATTGGCGCATCAAGCGCCTAAGCGGTTTTGGCCGAGGTTTTTGTGTTCCGTTTCATTGCAGGTATGGTTTTACGTGGCGCGTTCCATGCCCTGCGCAAAACCCATTGCTGGGGGTAAAAATTTTGAGTTCGTTTATATAGCGAGCCGCTTGCTCCAAGCCAGACGCCCGCTTGCAGCCGCACCTCCTGGTGAACAGACGTTGCGGCACTTTGGTGGACCTATTAAACCGAATATCTCGGAGTGGCTCCACTAAAGCTAACCTCTCTATTACCCGTGACCCAAGGCTCCACACGGGTTGGTTACCGTATCTCGCACATGGGTTGGTCACGTTGCCCAATGTGCACGTACGTGGACGTAAGAGTAAGGATTGAGTACAGTCGTGCAACTGTAACCGAATACCAAGAAGCACCACTGTACCCCATTGCACCGATTACCGCCGGTAATTTTGTCAACTGCAATTTCAAAATACGACAACATCATTTTGGTCACTTATTCAAGAGCATCTGTTATGAGATCCAAAGGGCGATGATAATTTTTATGAAAAACATAACTGGTGAATTATCGCTGAAAACATGAAAAATTATTGTCGTTACAAAATTGTGACTGTCGCTGTATGAAATAGAGCCCTGAGCGGTTAGAGTTTATTTTTTTTTTCGATGGGTTTGTCTCTTTTCCATCTTTATTATATTCCAAACCTTTTAAGGCGTCCATTGAAATCCGAACGCGCGCAGCCTTGCAACATTCCGCACACCGCTTGTCTGAGAAAATCCCACCGCTTACGCTCCAAAATATTGCACAACTTATCGGGTCGCCTTTTGATGAGCGATTTCCGATTAGGTGTTTTTGTCTCCAATCACGATATTTTATTTTATTTTATTTATTTTTGCAATGCATAGATACGAATGTACATAAGTATATATGCAGAGTTTTGCCACGTCTTACAAATCCCTCATTTACTCCCCAGTCAGCTAGTTAACTATCGAACTACGAACATATGTAACATACATACATATCCTTCCTATAATCAGAGCATACATTCGCGACTTCGCGTTCATTCATAACGTTGTTGCAAAGGAATGATGACGACCTCAAATCCAGTAACCAATAAATATAAAAGAAGATCTGTGTACAGATTACATCAATTTGCGAATATTAAAAAAAAACAGCAGTATTCAACAGCAACAAGCAGTCAATAAAATTTTAGCCATATATTATTACAAGTTAATTTTGTGGTAGAATGAAATTTATAAGTTATTCTTGTAAAGTTACAGTTTGCGTACATTCATATGAATGTGACTATGTATGTATTTACAGTAAGAGTACTCACAGCTTCTGCCAATTTCGACCTTAACTTTAAGCCCTGATTTAGATGTTTTGCTTATTTTCTTTTTTGTATTTATCAGCAATCCTTTTGCACGCGAAATATGTTCTTCTTCTTTGAAATCGGGTAACTTTGAACGCAAAAATTAATGCTCTAAATATGCAAATATTTAATGTAAGAGAATGTACAAATAAATAAAATAATGTTGAAATAAATATGATAATCACAAATAGAATTGAAGCACCTTCAAGTTTGGCAAACAAATTTCATATAATAACAGTTAAGTCAACAACCAAATTTAACCTTTTTTAATTAAATATATATTAAAAAACCTTACCAACCATAACCGTACTAATTGGCAATGTAAAAGCCAATAATTCATTACATTTATATTTATTTTCTTCATAAGTTATGATGACATTAAACTATAAAACCTTTACAGATTTTTAACATGAATTGCTTATAATTAATTGATTTATATTATAATGTCTAAATAAAATTGTATTGGCATATTTACATAGCAGATAGAAATGTCTATTGCGATATAGCAGAAACATTTTTTGTATGGAGTAATAGAAATGTGTATATTAACGTGATAATATAAAATAACAGCAACGCTTTAAAAGAACTCAAATAAAAACAAAAATTAAATAATTAAAATAAAAAAAAAATAATGAATAAATAATAAATATTTTTTTTTACAACAGTACCGAAACGAACGCGAGTCCCAACCCGAACTTAATTGCAAAACTATTCGGTAACCAAACTCAAATCCGAAAACTGAAAGGGTCTTATCTTAAATTGGAATAGAAGGAAGTTCTATATAACACGTTCCCTGGTAAACATGATATTTTAGTTTTTCTGGACTCGTACCTCGTTTGACAATCAAAAAAATGTAATTAATTTTAAATTATCTTCTAGGAGAGCCATTAATTAATCTCTTTGAAAAATACTATTTAACTAGTTTTGTTAAAAGCAGAGAATGCGCTACTCCTACTCTTCTCAAGTCTTCTCATTTGGTTTTTCATATCTAAAATAAATGTGTTGCAGCACCCATGAAGCCTAAAAGCAACTCGAGGTAATTAAAATTTGAAGCATGTATGTATGTACAAAGTTTTTTTATGTTGTTATCATTAAGTTTTCGGTTGCAACTTTAAAATGGTTATTTATTCGATTTTTGAGGCATAAAGGAAAAGTAAAAACATCCATTTGTATGTATGTACATATATCATGCACAATTATTTATAGTAGCCAAATATTATCAAAACACAAAATTAAATATACTCTCAAACAAATATCGAAGTTTATTTAATTTTGGGCCTAGAGCTTGGAAAAATAATTTACCAAGAAAAAAAAAACAAAAATATCAAAAACTTATAATTTATTCAATTAATGTATGTATGTACATATGTTTGCTCTAAAATCCGGAATACTTTACCTTGCATATTTTTGACGTGCGGACACTCGCAGTGGAAAAAATGTTTTACATACCTAAATATAGTTTAAAAGATTTACTACATATTTTCAATATATTGTTAATATGTTTATTTGCAGCAATTTACATGCAACATGTATGTATGTACATATGTGTGTAGGCATTTGCACATTGCAACTTTGCGACGACAAAAATTGCCTTGCGGGCAACAATGGCTGCCTGGCACAAATAATTCCTGCACAGAAGCTAAGACGGCGAAACTGCTGCTGCTGCTGCTGGTGTTGCTGCCGTTGTTGGTGCTGTTGTTGTAGCTACAGTTGTTGTTTAACTAGTAAGTTGTTAGCTCTTTTGCTGCTGTTGTATTCCTTTATAGCCATTATTGTTGCTACTGCAGTAGTTAGTTTCACTACTAACGAAAATTTACTAACTTCCAATTGTAAAAATTTGTTGTAGACTGGCATACGTACATACATACATACATACTTAAGTGTGTACCATATGTATAATTTACAAGTACATATTTATGTACAATAAAAAATGCATCAGCTGCGGCAACAATGTTAACTACAAGATGCTTCTCCTCTCCAGTATTGAGTGTATGGTCGGAGCTTCGAAGATCGCAGTTTCAAGATAAGCCTGAAACTTGTAAGCACGGGCTTTAAGGGGCCATCGAGATAAGTCGGCATAAAATGGCATAACATTATATTATCTTCTCCTTTTTCTTTTTTTATATTAAGAGTTTAGCGTTAATTTAATAATTTCATTCATTGTCTAACTGACTTCCGTAATTTTTAACCAGCTTATGAAATAGTTTACTAAAAGGTAATGCTGCTTCCGATTTATAAAAGCGAGCAGTTAGATAGCACTTTTATAAATACCACGTAATTTTTATTAAAATTTGCTTACTTCTTATAATCCCGGCCAACCGAAAGCATCCCAAAAGACTTTTTTATGAGCAGAAAAACATCTTATATCGAAGCTTTTCCTTCATAAATGGTTAGGGATGGGCAATCGAAAAAAGGTAGTTGCTAAAATATTTTTGAAATTTTAGCTTTTAAAAGCAAAAACAAAATATACAGAGCTCAATTTTTTTTTTTAATTTTTCTTCTGCTGCTACCTATTGAATGTGACTTGCGTTGCGCCAATTAAAATATTGTCAAAATATTCTATAGTGAAAAATTTCGTCGGATATATGTAAACATCAGAGGTACACTTTCTGTGATGTGCTCCCCTGTTAACCTGCTTCTATTATCCGGCACAGCTAAATTAACAGCAGAAGCAAGCCTTTGGGACGATCCTGGGAAGGCTTGAATAATTTAATTAAATTTAGTTAAATTTCATAGAGAACTTGTGTGATATGACGAAAATTCATCCGAAATTCTATTGGCTTCAGAAACTACAAAGGGATATTACGCACAGTTACGTTCAAATCAAATCAAATTGAGCTTTTAAGGAATTTGAAAAAAATATCGAATTTGATACAAATTTGATATTGGGAAATAAAAGGAATATCGATACATCGAGGTTAAAAATAACGATGTAAACATCCATTTTTTTTTAATATCGATTATTCGATATATCTAGATTTCTTTGCCCAACCATAAATAGAGCTACATATATTTGGAGCACTAAAAGAGCGATTTTTCGTTCTACGCGGGCCCGCTGAAAGGAGTTTAAATAATGACTCCAATAAAACTCTAAATACGATTAATTCGGTGCGTTTTATGACTCAGGTTTATTGCATTTTAGAGCTCTTTTGGGGCCCTTTTTTGAACGTTTCCAGGGAGTCTTTTTGGAGTCTTATTTCGTTTTATTTTTTTTAGGTTTTTTTAATATCCATTTTTAATGGAATAAAAATACTTTCTTTTAATTTTCAGTTAAAATTTATTTGATACCTTTTTTTATTGTGAGTAATAGTTAAAAAGGAATCAAATAAATATATGCTACATACATTTACCAAACACGCATACCTATTTTGAATAAATGCATAAAAACAAAAATATAATGCAACCTTCTAATCAAATCATGTACAAATTTTAATGGGATAGTGACTGGAATTATAAAAAAAAGTATGTGTTTCTGTAAATCATGATCCTTTTATTAAAGATTTGGTAAATAAGATCGCTCACTTTTTGTCTAAGGGCTTTCTTAGCTTGGTAACCTTGTCGCTTCTATATAATAATAACTACTAGTAAAGTGAAAACTTCTTGATATCAAAAATTTTACAGGCAACACTTTTGTTTTATGTACATAAAACATAAAAAATATTGAGGTCTGGAACTTGATATAACATAGAATGTCCAGAGATTAATCCTGTCCATAAAGCTCCCTAATGTTTATCGAAATAAAACTTTTCATCCTTTTACAGTCGACCGTGGTATTATACCTAATAGATGTATGAGTATTTATGTAAGCATATTTGTTTAATTTATGCATTTATCCATAAGAATTTTTAGTTCATTGCACAAATCGATTCTAAATTTATTGGCTTATGGTACATAATTTTAATTTGGAAACAAAGTTGAAGTTTTTTTAAATTAAACTGAAATATATCCAGAGTTTCTAATAAAAATATCAGTACATTTTTGCAAAAATATTATTCTTTTGCGAAAATATCATTTTACTACTAAATATAATTATTTACATTTTAAGAAAGGGAAATATATTCCACCTCATTTTTCATTGTTTTTAAAACAGCAATGCCCTTATTTATTATCGAATCATGCTTTAAATGACACAAACAAAAAGATATTCAATTAATAATATAATTCTTCATGTTAAGTTCACTTAAAAAGATGCTCGGCAAAATTTTTTTAAATTCCGTTAGATGAACGCTAACACTCCAAGAGCACTTAGAAAAAGGTGCATTTATTGAAGTTCACTTAAAACATTCCAAAAAGCTTAAAAATAAGACTCCTTCTGGATCATTATTTCGGTACTCTCACTTTTTAGTTAGCAATACCTTCAGCTTTTTCATAACCTCCTTGATCGAACAGTTGCAAATGAAGTGAAAATCGATATTTAATTTTTGAACGTTTCTAATATTTAAACCTTACTCATCCACAAAAACATATTTCGCTCTGTTAAATTACTTTTAACTAGAACAAATGCTGCAACTACTTTTACACAACTAAAGTGCAACATGTTGCACAAATGTGCACTACAAACAACAAATGCTCTTTACAACAGCGACAACAACAACAACAACAACGAGACACACCTGCAACGAGTGCCCATTAAAAAGCGTTGCGACAAAAATTACTAATAATAAAATTTTCTATTTACATTTACACTTTTTTAATATAAAAATTGCGCGAAAATGCATAAAATGGCCATTTGCTGCAATATGGCGTCGTTGATTTAATGCAACACGACGCCACGTTGTCAGTTCATTTCATTTTCGTTCATTTGTCCGGCAATGCAACATTGCAATAGCTTCGCTTTGCGACATTGTAAAAGCAAGTGTAATCGCATTCAACTTCCCACCCCGCTGCCAACACTGATGCAGGCGTCAACAGTACCGCCAGCGCAAAAGCGCAATTTACAATTTTATTATGTAAAATGTTTTTATGTTGCAGCGTGTTGCACTCATTTGTTGGCTGCAACAATGACACAAAGTCATTAAGTTGTCTAGTTTACTGATGCCCGACAAACTACCATTGCTGGCACAATACTACTCTGTTAATATACGAACAAAGGAGGGGCAAAGAAGGATATCTGTGCGTATTGCCAGGATCTGAACGTTCACCATGAACATGAGTTCGGTTCGGTAATAGCGAATTTAATTTGAAGATTGTTGAAAACACTCGAAAATGGAAAACAAAAATGGCTGCAAACACTGCAAAAAATATGTGTGTAAAAAATTATAAATAGTATTTGGTGATAGGAAATTGCAGTTTTGCTTAAAAACGATTGTGGGCTTTTTCACAAACACATCTTTAAATCTCTCATCTTTTTTTTAATTTATACAGTCAAATCATTCCATTTTGACAAATGTCGATTGAGTAAGATGGCGGTGAAACTTCTACGCTCAAGTAGCAACTAGTGTCATTTTGATACCAAAGTGCAAGGATGATTGTGTTAATATGACCCAAACAGTTGTTAAAATTTAAATTAATCTGGAACCTATGATGTGACAAATACTGCAGAAAATTACGCTCAAATAAGCCTTGGAAAATTTTTCGATTTTTCATTACATCTATACAGATGGATCAAGGATCATTTATTAATTTTAACCCTTTCAGCATTAGTTTTGTTATTTTTATTAGGTCATAATTTTGTCTTTTAAGTTAAGCTATTTTTCATCCTGGTGCTAACCGCCATTATTGACCGCGATGCCAGTGGTCTTCATAAATGTTTCCAACTATCGATAATTTATGGGTCGCGAAAAATTCTTCACTTGCGTCGTACCGAGGGTTGTTTAGGTATCGTTTTGGTTGCAAAGAACGCCAGAGCTAAAACGGCACAGCTCGACAAAAGCAAAACCCTAAAGACGCTATGGAATTATATTTCATGTTCCCAGTTGTTCAACTCATTCTAATACTGGCAAGACAATCATGTTTTTAGAAAGTCACTTAGAAGTTGTTGATGTTCCCCTTCCAAGGAGAACATACTCTGTTCTTTTAGGTTGCACTAATCTGCTACTTTTCCCTTAAATTGTTGGATCTTAAAATTTCTTACAGTGTCTTAATTTGCATACAAGTCCGCAGTTTATGATTCTATACACAGCGCAAACTTCCGGTGTCGATCTCGAACCCGCTTTCATAAGACCAATGGCAGTATCGCAGAATTAGTAGTTGGTGTGGCGGGCTCACTGAATGGAGAGCCGAGTCGAGTTGCAAAATGACGCGACAAGTGCAATTTGTACGTAGTCACATGGAGTGGCTGTTGTGGTGTGATGTGGCATGCCACTGCACTGCCATGCAAATGTCCCACTGCTGGCAAACATGGCAAATACTGAACTACATACATCTGTACATACAAATCTACGAGTATGTGAGTTGCAGGATGGACAAACCCACAGAGCGGCCGATGACGACGACGACGGCCATTGACAAGACTTGTAATACATAAATACAAACGAATATGTAAAGTAGCTACATATTTACATACGTGCAACCAACACAGACCAGGTGACGTGAGAGGATAGTGGCCAACGCTGCACAATTTCTGGATTGCTCACTCACGCGGCCATGCAACTAACCACTGGGACGTGGACAAATATGGCGTCCCGAATATGGAATGCAATAAAATAAATACAACAAATGCAGCAATTTTGTGCGCTTATCGCGGCCACCTTGACGCTGTGCTTGCACGCAGGGATCGCATTGGACGGTCATGCAGTCCCTCTGACTTTCCGACCAAACGAGCGACTGTGAATGTGAAGGCAACGATTGCGAGTGCGCGCACAAATAAACGTCAATTATGCTGTAGACCTCAGCGAAGTAATTACTGCGATCGTAAAATGATATTATTTAAATGGAACAGAGCGGGTGCGCTGGTCAAATGGTGAAGAGGTTGAGGATGGCCGAGTAAGCGGTTGTGGGTTGGTTAAGGGTAGTTGGCAAGTTGGCTCGCCGGTTGGCTATTGTTCGAAATAGACGATGCAGCAAATCGTCGCAGCAGTTTGGTAGCAATTATTTAAAGTGATACAAGTTAAAAAGTACTAAACTAGATACCATTTGCATGTGCGTCCGTATATATGTATGTTTGTAAAAAAAACACAAACGATGGCGGCAGTTCACTGCTAGAAACGGAGTAATCATCCATTTGCTGGTCGCTGACCACCTTGCCGATAGGAATATGGCGGCCATTCTTTTCTAGCGTATTTGTAAACGCTTATTTTTTATTGTTATTGTTACTTTTGCGCTGAAAAGAGTTTCATTTTCATGTCATAAGAATAAGTGAACAACTGGTTTTTCTTTATAAGAGAACAAAAAAATATTTATACATGTTTGATACTTAAATTGTCCTTGAGAAAGATTTCAGGCGGAAAGTTATCTCTAGGATTTATTAGTCTTTAATTGAGGTCCTGTGGGTTTCAACGAGATAAATGTTTTCGTCAAACGAACTTAGCCTATCATTCTGTAAAAACTGGTCCTACCGCAAGAGATGCTTAATAGAATTTTGCATTGATATAACAAGTTTTATCACTTCTGCGAAGTTTGAAAATTTGGCTTATATGGTTTTTGTAAGATAATCACGAAAATAATTATATTTAGGTGCACAGGGGTGTTCAACACATAAAGAAAGAAGTCTCATAAGGAGATGTGAGAATTTCCGAAATAGTACTATCACTTATATCGCCTTGAGTATTGTTGTTGTTTTCTATATAATTTTAATTAAAACAATTAATTTAAAAAAACGGTGTTGTAGCCTTTTCAATTTTATTGATATAAAAAACAAATTTCAAGTAGCTACAAATTATCGTAGATATTCGATTTTTTTTTTTGCTGATACTTGGGGTAATATTTTCTATGCTAGGTATGTTGGACACATTTTTATATGAACGAAATTGTGGTGGAGCGGCAGAAAACAAATTTCTTATATAAAGGTTAACTATAGTTACTTGAAACTTGCACAAAATGAAGTACGAAAAATTTTGGAAATTCAATAAAACAAAAATCACCCATTAAAAATCATGTAATAAATTCCAGGGTTGGAACGATGCAGAATTTATTGCTTCAATACCTAGATACCTGGCTGCCTCGATGAGTAATTGTAGGCTTATCAATCACGTGTTTCTGAGGGCTATGACACGACGAACGACGTACGGACCCCCACAATAGTGCCACAATAGTGGGAATCAAATGGACAATAACTTAAAAATAACAAAATCTCAACAAACTAGCGGGCTCTCATACCGCATCGCAACTGAAAAACCAAGCCGAGATTAATACAGGACATACTGGCTGCCATGAAAGGTCGGGAAGTCGAAGACCAAACCGACGGAGGTCAAAGGTACCAAGGGAAACAACTAAAGACTCAGGAGGATAAACTGAGGGCAAAAGAGCGCAAAATAATGCCAAAAGGTATAAAACGAATTGCGGCGGAGATTAGTCCTCCCGAAAGCTACCCGAATTTATGCATAAACGCAAAAAATGCCTGAGCGTAAATCTGATAACGGAAGGCGGGATAGCTTGCAGAGGTTAAGATTTTTCACAGAAGTTGGACAGAAAGAAATTCTTCAATATTAGTCTTAATCGCATTTATTCTTTAGCAGGAAACTTCAAGTCAAAATAAGTTATCAAGAAGTTTCCTCAAAAGCTTCCATTTGTTATCATCACGCGTATCACCTGTTACCTAAAAAGCGGTTTGGTCTTCTATTATGCTAGAATGTCGGCTGTACCTTGAGGACGATGAGCTAACTAAACAGCCGTTGGTACTATAATTTTAATATAGTCCATATAAGGCAAGAGAATTTTGTTCATCATTAGTGATACTGAACGTGTTTCACGAAATTAGGATTTTCAGTTCTTTCCTTTTCACTTTACTTAAAGACTTATTTATTTGAAAGTATATCTTGTGGATAAATACTGTTTCGATATAAATAAAATAAATCTTTTTATTCATGTCGGATCATTTCTCATAGTATTACAAACCTTATATGAACTCTGCAGTGTCCACTTGAAGCTGCTAACGCACACTTCATATAAATCTTTTTTAGTATGTTTATGGTCTTATTCGCTCGTAAGTTAATTACTTTTTTAAGTTAGAAATGGTGACCACTGCACTGTCGTTCTTTCTCCGGTCCGCTTAACTCTCTACGGAATTCGAGTTGGTAATTTCACTTTAGCGACGACGAAACCAATTGGCCATTTGCATTTGTGTTTCGATGGCGCCAACTTTGGCGAATATACTTTGTATATACATACTTACATACATATGTATGTATGTTTATTTCCCATTGGTTGTAGTATTTATTCATACACATTTGTGGCAGCAATACCTTCTTTTTCTACCTGTAATCCTATGTTTGTACATACATTCCCTCCTTTATATTAAATGAATATGCAACGTTGGCCCTCCATGCAGGTTGAATGCATTTTGCATTTATATGCAAATTTTTCGTTTGCATGTGAGTAACTATTGCTTGAATTGGTTTTTTTTTATTTAATTTTTTTTTTTCTTACATATTTACATAAATATGTATAATAAATACTCACATATGACCAAAATAAAAAAAATTCTTATTTGGAATTGGCTGGAGTCAGACGACCAATAAGAACTTCGCGTTTTTTCGCAATTAAAAGTGTATGAAGGCAAAGTCGGCTATGGCGAGCAGCAGCAAAAATTGTGTTCGAAATAAAAATATGTTTAATTTTTGAAAAAATTTATTATGCAATATATTACTGTTTGGTGAAAATAAAATTTGGTTCGAGTGAGTTTTGATTTAAATGCTTAAGTAGCTGTTATTAAGGATGCAGCAATCTGGCTGCGAAAAAGTGTAACATCGAATAAAGAAGTAAATAAATTCTGTGCTGGCAAGATGACCATCACTGAAATTGCTGTTTGTGGGAACGAAACTGTTTTCAAACCATCATATTACTTTAATTTAGGTGCCGGGACCCAGCGGCATTGAAGGCAATCGAAATGTCATTAATTTCGACAATCCGGCCGAAAGTATTACTTTGGGGTAGCGATTTTTTGAGTTTCTCCAGAAACACTAGTATATGTAGGTTTCGGAAAAAAATGTGTTTCCTCGCAACTGTATGTTCGACGAATTGACCAAAAAAATATACTCGTTACTCAAGTAAATACTTTTGAAAAGCAAACTTCATCGATAAAACTAATATGAATTAGTAAGTGGAATACATTTGTCAGATTTCTAGACACATCTCGCCAAGGTCAATGCAGAATCTTCAAAACTTATAGACGAGGAGGAAGGGCTGTCGCTACTTAGTCGCTTCACCTAATTTTCAACTGGAATTTTGTAGATTCTGACGTGGGTTCAGAGCATATCTTAACATTTGCGCGCTAAAAAGGTGAATACACGGATGAAATTTCTAACAAGAGGAAACAATAAAGATGTAGGAGTATGGGAACACACTGCACTTCTTAGACTTTTCAGCTTCTTCTGAGTGGAAGCAGCCAACTAGACTTAAACTATCATTAAATTGGACTTGTGCTAATCAAACATTAAATATTTATTTTTTTTGCTGAACGATTTTGAAAGTGTGAAGAAATTTCTAAACTAGTTTATCGTTAATATTTTTAATAAATTTTGTCATATTTCTTTTTTCTAAAAATTAATTGCGTTTGCAATATTTATTTATGTATATAAATTAATGCAAGTGACCAAGTAAATTTTGTTTTTTGTTTTTATATATTTTTCACATTTATTACTTAATATAATTCATCAAGTAGCGGCTCTTGTACGAAATTCGTGGAAAGCAGTTGGGGTATGGCAGGCTGAGACTGCTTGATTGGCCATTTTTCGCAAAGTGCACCCGAAAAATGTGAAATTGATGCAAATAAATTACGACCAGCTAGCAAGTTGGCAAGCGACAAAAAGGCGCAAATACTAAGGAATTACTTGGAGACATACAACAACAACAACAACAACAACAACACCAACATAAATATACAATGAAAAGAGCGCGATAAAAATATGCAACATATGGCAGTCTATGGCACGAAGTTGCTTAGTAAGTAAGTTGCAAGCGCCGATAGCAATTTTATAATGCATGAAATTGTCTCCGTTCGTTTGTTGGTGTGTGTGTGTGTGTGTGTGTGTGGCACAGGTTGTTGACATGGCGTGCTTAACACTTTGATTTATTGTGCGAAATTGCGTTGCACGCTCCAAAGACGGCACCCTTCTACTAAAAAACAAAAAAAGCACATTCAAATAAACATATTTAAATATATGCACACGCATACATACTTATGTACATACGTTCTACCTAGCTACATACATACGAGTATATTTCATAGAAAAATATTTGTTTTGCTTGCGCGCAATTGCTGAAAGCGCTGAAAAATGTTGGAGCGCCATTTTCGGCATTAGTTATGCGTATTTTTAGACTGCCACTGCCACTGCCACTGCTGGCATACAAACACACACACACATGCATGTAT
This sequence comes from Philophylla caesio, assembly GCA_963971545.1. Taxonomy (NCBI): domain Eukaryota; kingdom Metazoa; phylum Arthropoda; class Insecta; order Diptera; family Tephritidae; genus Philophylla; species Philophylla caesio. Next base: position 97,481,052 of record OZ020609.1, on the reverse strand, counting down.
ATACCAACATAAATGTCCACATATTATCCACCCATGCATGTGTCTTCTTGATAGAGTACCTTCTTGAGTCAACTCGCCAACGAACCATCTAATGTGAGGTCGAGGCCGCCGTTTGGCTTCCAATTTTACTTTTCGTTTCTGCCTCACCACACACCGCAAGCTTGTCTTCTACATTCTTTGTTCGTCCGTTGTTAACAAGTGTAATAAAATTGTATTTATGTTCACATTCTGCTGTCCTTGCTGTCTTCGCTCGAGCCATCTCTCATTGTGGCGATGCGGGTGTGTGGGTGGGTGCACGCTTTTCTATGTGTTAATTCATGTTTTTGGTTGTTAGAGGTGCAAAGCATAAAATTTATGTTCACATAATAAAGTAATTCTCTGGAAATTATTTGTATAATTAATTTGGAAACAGGCGTAAAAGAATTAGTGACATGGAATTTAAAAAGAAAATATTTGTATTTTCAACGAACGGTGTAATAAATTTAATACTAAGTAAAGTTTTTTCAATTCAGCTTAATAAAAACAGAACTTGGTAAGTGTTGACAAACAACTCACGAAGCACTTAAGTCCATACTTAGTGGATACTTCGTACACAATTTATTGACCAAACAAAAATTTTTTGTTTTTGACTAAAGTGTTAGGTTATGAAATTCATAATATGAATAAAAAAAATATGATAAGAAAAACTACGTTCAATAACTTTTAGTGCCAAAAGAGTATTTGCTTTCACTATTATTAAGAATTGTTTTCCCTCTTCACTTCAGCGTCAAAAAGTTATTTTGACCGAGAAGTGCTGTAAGCAGTTTTTACGGCAGTAACGACGACATAATGTTGCACTGCGACGAAATGACCTAGCCAGCGGAACTACTGGATCTTAATTCACTTCACTATCTCTATGGTATGTCCTTGTAAAGCTAATCGCAAAAACTTAAAAGTGTATAAATCTTTCGAAGAATCTTTCTTTTGAACACTCCAAAAACCCTCTCATCTGATGTTTTCATCTTCTATGCTTTTCGCTTTAAAATAGGACTATCATAAGGAGAGACGTTTAGAGTGTACTCAAATGCCTACTCAATCCAAACTATAAACACTTGTTGGGAAGAGAGATTTTTTTATTGGTTTTAAATTTTTGGTATCAAACGGCTCGAAGAGGCGTATTTTCCAATTCTGACGAAGCTGACGGCGATGTTGCTTAACGTCATTTTAGGTAAACTTATTAACATATTTTTACGGACGTACTAAATTAAGACATCGCAGCATATATGTAAATAGGCAGAAGGATGATACACTCTCTGTTCATAAATTATAGCACAACGACATATTGACCCATTTGGAAAATTTAGTTGTCATCCAATTATTTTAAAACTTTTTTCAATTAAAACATCGTTAGCTCTCTAACCAACACCATTAAAAGCAATTTTGTTTAATTTTATAAAATAGTAATAGCATCATATTTATTTCATTATAACAATTACAAACAATAATCAAATTAATAAGAAAATTATAACAATACAATAAAATAAACAAAAAAATTATTTATGACAATAACAATTAAATGTTGCGTGTCACACTAAATATAATAACAACGCAAGCTACGAGAATTCATTAACAATCGAATTCCTAAGCTGAGAGCTATCTGTGAGATATGTTACCAGATTTCTGAAATTATAACAACGTTTAACAGAGCTACCACTTTCGCAACGTCTAAAAATTATTCACCAAGTAGACGGGTTCGAATATTTTAAAAAATCGGGCAAATGCCAATGAAGTGAAGTAAGCTTTCTCTTACGTTCATATTACACACTTGGCAGAAGAAGGACCCATTTTTTTAAGCCCTTGCAGTCAGTTTAAGAATTCCCCCCTAGCGTGGAAAATTAAACTTGCACTCTATAATCGTGATGGTATAAATCGTGCGTTGTAGATTTTTGGGCTAACTTCATAAAAGTAGCTGTCTTTTATAAATTCGAAAAATATTTTTAAATAAGTTCGAAATTTTGATGAAATTTATATAAACAGTTTAAAAAAAAGTGTTTTTGATTTTCTTAGAGAAAGACAAAAATTTATTAGAAAAATATGTTTAATTAATTAGAAGAAAAATAAAATGCCGAAATCTGCCAAGATAGTGTTGTGCTATAATTTATGAACAGAGTATACTACACATTTATATGTATGTACAAAAGTTTATGAAAATTAAGTGTATAACATTACTATTTTTTCTTAATGTTAATGCTAGACTTTCCTTTGCAAATTCAGATTTTAGGCTAGAATGTATTTTCCTTAAAGAAAAGTATGAAATTGAAAATTTTGAGATAATCGGGTACGAATAAAATAGTGCTATTTTAGGTAATACACCTTTTACGAAATAAGTTTTAAGTCTACGTTGAATTCGAACGTTTAAATAACACACTTGACTTTATTTTATAAACCATTTTTAGACATTTTTAAAAATTTACCGACCAATATAATAAACACTATCATTGGCACTTCGTTATTTTTTGACAAATCTGCAGGCAAAGGAGAATTTTAAAAATTTTACGCCAGCCTTATGCTGTTCCAGCTATTCTCGAATTATACCGTGTCAAAACTTCTTTGCTTTTCGAAATAATTCCGCGTTGTATTCATCAATCAAATTAATCATAAGGCTTCCAGACGATACGACCGGTAGTGCGAATGGTTGATCGTTGGAATCACACTTTACAATTTTATATCCAACTCGTAAGTACAACAAATTTCGGTGCATAATTCTGGCTTAAGAAAGAGGATATAAATTTTTTGCCCATGTTATTAGAAAATAAATTATAGACGAGAGAAAAATGTGTAAAAAAAGAAAATGCAATAACAAAATATAGGCTTTTCTTTATACTTCGAGAAGTACGATTATATAAGTACCTTGGGCTGATAACTGAAGCGACATGGGACTGGACTCAGACCCAGATTTTGGGCTTAGTTTTTTTTTATCGTCATTTTGCATTTTTTACGCATTGAATGTTAGTTTTTTCATACAATTATTTTATGTTATATCGAAAGAGTTTAAGAAAATTTTTGTATTCTTCATTGAAAACATCCCAATTCTAGTGCTGGTTATTTAACACTTTAACGATTGAAAAGAAAATGTTGTATGAACTTTACAATTTGCCTTCGTTCCTTTCGACCGATCTTTTCATACCACACCAAAAACAAATTTTTTATTGATTTTCATATAAAAGTACTTTCCGACTTTATTACAATTTTCTGTAATTGATAAAAAAACAACAATCGCAGCTTTTGATTGCCACCAAACGTGATGACTGTCAGACTGTACTGAAGGGAGTTTATCATCTACATTTAATGATGTTTTACAATGAAAGTTTTATCGGGAAGAAACTAAGATGCCCGAAATATTTAAGAGGACGACAAAACTCTTCAGACTCTCTCTCAACTCAAACATTTTTAATTTTAAAGAATTTGAGTATTAAATTATTGTCAACTAAATCAATAAAATCCCTCTTTACTACAAAATTTTGTCAAAAGAACTTTGGCTTTTAATCAAAACAGAAGTGCATGATGCTTTCCGATGTCATCTAGTGATAGCTTTATCCTGCAATAATTTTTTCCCCAGATTTTATTTTCATATCGATATCGGTATCGTCAGTTCATAGCAAAAAATCATGCGATCCCATTAAAGAGCGCTTTTGCAAACAATTTGTGACACAGAAATACTTATATTGACGCTAGCTTTTTTTGTATTACCTTTCATATTTTTTGTAATACATACACGTTTTTGTTTTTGAAATCGAACCATGCGACAATTACACAATTTTATGATTGCATTCAATGTGTGTTGCATGAAGACAAACACGTTGCAGCATGCAGTAAAAACGCAACATAAATTCACAACTTTGATAAGATCAACTAATTACAAAATGCACAAAAGGATAACGAATGTTGAACAGCAGCAGCAGCAGCAGCATTGCATGAGATGTCGGACGGCTGATGCAAACAATGGACGATGTTGCATGAACACTCGCACACAAAATTCATTGTTCAATTGCAGTGAAATGGATTGCAGAGAAAAGCAGTGCAGAGCAACAAAAATAGGCACACGTGTATTCAAAGTGAGAAATGAAATAGTACGAGTTTGCATTTTGTAGTTGTAGTAGTGGCCGCCGTGCCGGGGTATGCAAACTGGTCAACCCACAAAAGTATGCAATGAATTTGGAAATTTAAAGCCTAGATTGGTTCGTTGAGCTTGCGAAGGCGGGTGCGGGGCCGGTTTACACGAAAATTGAGTTGTACTTGTACAAGGTGAATGCAGTGTGCAGTTGATAGCAAAAGTAACAAAAATAATACCAAAAACAAAAACGGCAGCAGCCGACACCGAGTTGTGCTCGCAATTGCAACGAACATTTGCATGATTCTGCTGTTGTTGTTGTTGTTGGCGTTGTTGGCGCAGAGTGAGATATGTAAACAATGCAGAAGGACAACCAAACATGCACACACGCAATTGCTTTGCATTTTAATGTGTGTGTGTGTGTGCGTTCACAATTCATAAATTGTCACGACGATAAGCGCATATTGGATGCTGTGTTGCTATTGTTGCTATTGTAGTTGTTGTTGTTGCTTCTGCCATTGAAATTGTCAACACCACTACTACTGCTGCATGGAGCAACAACAACAGCAAAATGCGCTTACAAGCAAGCAATCAACAGCCAACAGCCAACAGATACAAATGGCAGATACCGACAAACGCGCCACAATAGAAGTAAACCGTCAGCTGCGTCATAGCGCAACAAAAAGCCGGTCAGAACATGCGAAATGCATGTTGCACCTCCTGTGCTGCATTACTTCATTTCACTGGAGCTTTTGTTGCTGCTGATGGAATTATTTGTTCACACATTGTCCGCACACTCCTCCAAAGTGGCAACGAACAGCGAGCGGAGTCGTACAGCAGGGGGGCGGGGGGCAGAATTAACTGCCAGCCAAACACGGCAACAACACCCACCCAACGACAACAACAACCATTCGTGATGTGTTGCACCTGCAGCAAAATGTTGCACAAATGCCCAACGGAGCACCACAAACAAATAGCAGCGAGCAGCGAATGGCGAGCGGTGAGCGGTGAGCAGCGGAGTTGGCATTGTAAGTGGTGTCGGGGAGAGTTGAGCCAATGCATTGCCTTGGTGTGGGCCAAGCAAGATGTTATTATTGTGGCATACGGTGGCATGCGGCATGTGGCATAAGGCGCGCTTTGATTCCATGCGACTTCGAGTGCAGTCAAAACATTGTAGCAATGCAAAATGCAATTTGTTTATGAGGCTGCGTGCCTTTGTGTGTGTGTGTGTGTGTGTGTGTGGGCGCAAGTGTTTGTGGTTATTACCAACTCCATTGGTGCGCTGTCTTATCTGTCAAACAGTTGGCAACACTCACTCATTCGCTCACCTGTGCCAGCCTCGTGTAGTACATCTCGTGCACTTGCCACTTGCAACATTCCCGAGTTAAGTTGTTGTCACCTTTGTGGCAGCAGACAAAGTGAAAATGCATTATTTTTGCTTTTCTTTTGTTCTTGCACTCAGTTGCCGCCATCTCTGTTACATTGTTGTTGCACTTGACTTCTTTGTTGTGAATATGTATGTTGTATGAATGTGTGTGTGTGAGTGTGTGTGTGTATGTTGCTCTGCTTACGACTGCAAAATCGATTGCAATTGCAACACTCACAACTGCCGCACAATTGTTGCCTTTTGTATGGCAATGACAATATATCAATGGGAGATAACTGAAATTGAGGTGTCATAATCAGAAATTGCATTTGACACAAGTACAATGGAATGAGTGAAGTGCTCGTATTTCATGCTTTCTCTGTGCTTGTGCCAAAAGGGTGCATCAATGGGAGATTGGGTTGAGGGAACAGTGTTCCCCCGGTACCCATTAACTTGCCATTTTAAGTGGTTTCTGTTCAAAAGTCAAGGATTTTTATTTTAAAAACATGAAATTTTCTGGGGGGTCCGAATTGGTTTATAGAATAAAACTTCAATTACAACGTCGAGCCGACGAAATATTAATGTTTCAAGAAAATTGGCTAAAATTAAGAAAACACATTTGGACCCTTTGGCGTAAGCCACCATTACCTTGATCGGGTGAGACTACGTTTCAACTGTGTTTGTTGGTTGTCAAGGGCTACCATAAGGATGTTAAACAATAAGTCTTTCTTACCTGCAGTGCTTCTTTGGGTTGTCCTCAGATTCTACAGTTAGCTAATAATCACCTTAGAGAGTTCAGAAAAATTTACATTAAGAACGAATCGAAAAATTTAAACCTTAGCATTACAATTGGCGTAATTATTGGCGTAAAACTGTCAGCGATTTAAATTTAACTTTATCTTCGACGATCAAGGCAATGATTAAAAGAAACCAGGAGTTAAATTTCTTTACTTTAAACATCACTGCGTGACCAACTATGCAGTTAATAAGCGAGCTCAACCTCAGCGATTTGCTGCACTTAGTTCACAAATTATAGCCGAAACGCATATTAACAAATTTGGACAATTTATTTATCCTTAAACTTTAAAAAATTATTTTCCAAATTAAATTTCAGTTAGTTCTCTAACAAACACCTTTAAAACAATTTTTTAAGTTTTATAAAATATGTAGAATACGTTTATTAAAAATGTATCTACATTTCGAACCTTACAAAAAAAAATTTATAATTTTTGGGAATATGCAGATATGTATCTCATTCAACTTAAGTACAACAAAGTGCAAATTTTTAGTAGCTACGAATCACCACTGATTTTTGAAAATTTTTTACCGACGCTTTTTCGCAATTCCTTTCATATAAAAAATAATCACGGTTTTAAGTTGTACTTTCGCATACTAAAATTTAATGAGCCAAAAAACTGCATTCTAAAAAAATTCTTAAACTTTTTTTTTTAAGTTCGAAATTTTTTTTTAATTTCGTTAAATCATTGTATTGTAAGTCTGTCTGGGTGTGCTAAAATTTGTGAACAGAGTATATATTACTAAACGAAGTCGAAGTTGCCAACTTCCTTGCAATACTCGTAGACAAATTAAAAAAGAATACATAGCACGAACTGATCCACTGATAAAATTACGTTACACAATTTTTTAAATAGACTCCAGTTGCTTTACGATCCTTATACTTTCTTGTGAATTCCGCTAGATAGGTTAGGTAAACTTACGAAGACGTGTAAGCTATTCCACACATCAAGGTTATCCAACTAATTCTCTTTTTGTAAGTCTATCCGCCGCAAGTAAGTCTCTGGAATTTAGGTCCTCTTTGCAAGTGTAAGTGATTAATTTTAAGTTTCTGCGAGATTTTTGGATGAACGTCGTCTCCGAATTTTAAAATTCTTCTACTAACAATGCAGGACTTTTATTTTATATACCTAAAGTTTCGATATGGTCCGCCATTGTACGAAAAATCGGAATTAAAACACAGTTTTTGGCATTTTTTAAAAGTGGTTAAGAGCATAAAAGACCTAGACATAAAAGTGAAACTTCGTGATACGGATTTTTAATGAATTTGGTAAATAAAAAAAAGATAATCGATATTTTTGATTTCATTTATAAAAAATGTATTCATTAATTTCTATCTTTTTGTTCGAGAAAAAGATGCGGTCGGTATGTGGTATGAAAAATAGGATATAAAAAATGTTGTCTGAACAGGTTGTTGAATGCTTCAGATTATTATTCAGAATTACACTCATAAAAGTTTCACTCCATAAGTTCAGTTGAAAATATTGAAAATCCTTCAAGTTATAGTACATACATATCTACACGTTGATAAAAAAATTAAAAATTCAACCATTAAAATTTTTGTTTCATCAATCTGCAATACCAGTACCTTCCTCAACATTTTAATGACCAGGCCGTTGTCTTACTGCATCGGAGAAGTGTGTCGAAAAAAAAAGTTTTTTTTAGTAATTTTTATAATAATCCGGTCAATCTAGACATTCAAAGACACATAAATTTGCAACAAGCTGAAAATGAGTAAAATTGTTCAAAACATAACACTGTAAAACGCAGAACGAATATTGGCACAACGCCGAAACCGGTTTGTTTCCAAACCAAATTTGACAAGGGATGACGTAAAATCGTTCCAACAAATATCAACAATCTACCCTGTCGGACAAGAGAAAGTTGAAAAGAACACATAATTTAAAACTCCTCATCGTTCCGGCACATGAAAAAAAAATACTCGAGGTCAGAGGTTATCTCAATTTTCAGCAAAACGATAAGTTTTATCATAAAATTATGTCTGACAAAAATTGTAGATCATAAAATTATCTATAAAAAATATATTAATACTTTTTTCCTCAGAGCAGTTTTACTCACTTTTATCTTGTTGTAAATTTATGCACCTTCAACTTAATTTTTTGCACAATGTTTATCTGGTTATATGTATGTTTATAATAACTTTTAGCTTCTAACAACAAAATATACATACAAGAAAATAAAAAAAATTAAAAACACATAGCCAAGTAAACCTTAAAACTGGACGCCAATATTATTCTCCAGAACCACCATATTCGGAAAAATAAAATATTGTTTTCTCGTATTCGATAATGCAAGTTTATAGATTTTCAGCGATTTACGGTGATGGCATTAACCAAAGCTGGCCGCATTTATTTCGAGTGTAAACAAATTGTAATACTACGTTTTTTTTAAATTTTTTTAAGCTTTTTAAGGAAAGTAATTATAAATATGCACTCTAATGACTAAATCGGAATATCAACTCTCATATTAAAGTAAAAAGTTTTTCTCAAATAAAGTTATTACTGTTATCATTATGATCACACTTATATAAATTTACCAGCTCATTTTAATAGACCAATTAAACTTAATTCAATGCAATCTAGGCTTAATTTTCGAAAGATAAATGGCAAAAATATATATATTTAACTATTTTATACAAAAACCAATTTTTCATGGAAAATTAACGCGTGCAAAACGCAAACCATTTGGTACTTGTAGCTAAAAAATTGCGTGTTTGCATTTGCAATTATAAATCACATTAAACAAAACAGTAACAAATGCGATGTTACTCACACACCGCTGCGCCGACGCAAACGGAGCATACAGTGAGCTCACAAAAGAAGCGTGTGCACCAACTGGCGCGGTGTGAGGCACGACGGTTAGCTCAATGGTGGGTCTCGGTGATTGCCCCATCCACCCCTTCACTCGATTGGCAGTGGGAACTTCACACGAAACCGCCCTCCATGCGCTTCGCCAACGAACGTTGCTTATCACTTTGCGTCAATCGCCAACATTCAACGCAGTTCGACGCGTTGATTAATTTAAATTATAATTTCGCCTTGTAGCGAGCGATGTCTGTACTTTAGTTAGCTAGCTACCTAGCCCAGCCTAGGCTCTAAGTGCAATTTCCAGACTAATTTTCATAAGAAACGCATTTAAACGCCATCACTCAACCAATCAGCCAACAGTGGTAAGCGCTTGAGTGCGGCAAGAAATTGCCTTTGCCACTGTCGACTGCCGGGTATAGGAGAGTGGAGTGCTATTCGTGAAAATTCGTGATAAAAATGTTGCAACAATTCGAGTAGCTCGAGTAAAATTTTGATTAAAATTGGTGTAGAGTAGTCGTAAACATAAGAAAAATGGGCTAAATTGAAAGGAGACGTACGAGAAACGGAAGTGCTGCCCGCAGGCAACAGCGCGACGGTGGCGGCGCAATGTAGCACTAGTTGAGCGCATGCAAGGCATTGGAAAAGGGCAGCAGGGGTTGGGCGAACGTTGCCGCCATTCCTTGCATGTTTGTGGAAAATTAAGTTGTCCAGGCGATAATGTCGTCCACCGGCGGGGCAAGCCAAGCCAACCCAAGCCCAGCCAGTCGGAGTCAAAACAAACCAACAAACCAAGCCAACTATTCAATCGACCAACCAAAGAGCCGTCCAACCGCCTAACGACCACAATCACGCGTACGTCAACATTGCAGTGGCTATTCGAGGGTCTATAACTAATTTTTGTTGTTGTTTTTTTTGTTCTTAACATTATCGCTAGTGTTGTTGTTGGTGCTGCTTCTGTGGTTTTGGGTTTTGCTGTTGTGGTTTTCTTATGTCGGAAATGTGTTCTAGATATGAATGTAATTTCCTTCACAACTACATTCGGTTGCCCACAGATGGCAATAGCGCAAGCCACAGCAACGAAATTAGTTTGTATCCATTATCCTCAACGCCATTTTGAGGTGTTGTTGCTACATAAGCAATCGGTGTAAGTGGGGTGCAAATGACTGACCAACTGAGTGACTCTTGTATTAGACATGCCAGAGATATTGGGCGTGGAGTGAAAGAAAATAAGTTGATGCATTTGAAACATGAAAATTTAGTTTTTAGATAAAGTAGCAAGTTAAAATCAATAATTGTTAAAAAAACAATAAATAATTTAAACGCGCGATTCATTTACCATATCTACGAGTATATGCGATATACATAAATGTATGCTTCTGTAATAAAAAGTATCGATAGCCTTTTTAAATTTGGTATTGGATAAAACTAATTTCATAAAGTCTATAAAAACAATTTTGAAAAATATTTAGTTATGATAGTTTTTCTAACATTTACAGGAAAGATATTTAGTCATCATAGTTTTTTTTAACATTTACAGGAATTGTTTTTGTAAAAATGAGGTGAAAGTTCTGTGTTCAAAATTTAAAAATGCAGAAAACGTGTGAATCTGCTGACCGGACTAAATGCCAACGTAACATGGAATTTTTGCCATGTTAAAATCCTATTTATGTCATATACATACATATACTCGTACCTAAAAGAAATTGAATGAAAATGGCATTATTATCGATAGTTTGCGTTGTGATAGGAATGGACGGCCAGATTCTCTCACTTTCGAAAAATGCACCTGTTTAAATAAGTCCTTGAACGTAACGTTCCCTGTACTGGTAAAATGTCAAACACTCTATAACTAAATATGTTTGCTTTATTTGATGTTAGCTACTGCTTCTGGAAAGATTCTGCAGATATTCGATGAGCTTAAATTCTCTTGAATATTGGTAGCTTCAAAACAAATCGGCTCTGTATGAGAAATAGCCCTGTATAAGAAAAAGTGTGTGCTTTCTGCTCATTTAATTTTGAAAGCCATTTTTCTCTTGGTAAGTAATGCGTTTTTATATTATAATCAATTTTATTAATCATCTTTATTAATAATTTACAATTTTATTGAGCTCGAGGCCAGTTTTATTTGGAAAAGAACAACAATAGTTTTATTGGTAAACTGGTTTCGAGCTTAATAAAATTGTAAATTATTAAAAAATTTAAAGGCCGATAGAACAATAAAAAAATTTTCTTTATTTAAAATCAGTGGTATTATCCAATGATATCTCGCATTTGATTCCCATTTTGTAAAATTTACTTTATATACATAAGTATATTTATGTCATATATATATATATATATTTTTAGCGAGGTCGCAATCTAACGCAATTATAAATCTCATTTATTTGAAGTTACTTTATTAACTTACATATAAAGCCGGCAATCGTATTAAAGAATTTAAATTTTTTTACTGATGCAGGAAAGCCGACCTTTTGAATGTACAAGCAAGCAAGGAAAAATTTATATTTTATTTCAAAAAGTTATTAAAACAGTCGAAAATTCGAAAAAGCTGTCAAAAAGTGTAGAATATAAAAATTTTATAAAAATACCGGGTTAAAATAGTTCGTAGATATGTCTCAGAGGAGGCGTTGGTGAGTAAATTTCTGGAAATTATAATACACAATTGTTTTTTGCAACAGCTGTTTGAAGTTGACACTGCTAGGCTAGTCGTTGTCGTGCGTATTACTACTGCTACAAAAACCCGTTTATGATGTTAAATTATACATTTATTTTTGAGTTCTGCACTGAGATGGTTTTTGATGTCAACAAAATGCTTGGTTTTCATTAAGTCAAAATTACTGGCATCAAAACTCCAGCTCTGGCCTTCCCATTTTACTTTAGGAATAAATATTCTTATGCGTTGTTTTCATTGGATAAAATTGGACGATTAATGCCTATAATTGACTCCACTTGGCAACATTTTGCCAACTTAGTATTGAATGTCGACGCCGGTCACAGGAAGATCGACGTTAGTTAAGGCTGCTTTTGACGTCAGTGATTTTAACCTAATGAAAATAATATTCATAATAAGAATCTGGATGCCCTTAGACATTATTTTTTTTTATAACCGAGAGGTTGTGTTTTCAGTACTTCAAATTTTGCTGTCAGCTGAATGGTAACGCATTATCATAGGGTGTCAACGTTTGACATCATTTTTTTGAGCGATTTTGTAATTTTGACCTAACGAAAACCAAGCGTATGAGTTAATTTTCTCACTTTCCGATAGAAGTAAATCCCACTTTTATCTAAAAAAAATGCATGCATTTTTCAAATTGCAATTTATGCTAAATTATAAGGTCTCCACAAATTGATAAATTTAAAAACAAAATTATTTAACATACATTTTTTGTCAGTTTAAAAACAATTTATTTTCTAATGAAAACCCATATTTGGTTTCAAAATTTTTACAATATAACGAGCTGTACTTAAATAGAAAAATTATTAAAATAATTTTAAACAAATTTGTGAAAAATTGAACATTTTTTATGATTTTTCAGATTTAAAACATCGACCGTTCTCTTACTTGTGCGATAACAGCGAATAACGAGCAACGAAAAAAGATTCATACCCCAAATGGTAGGAGAAGATCGGCAAAACAATGATCTACATAATTAAACTCCAAATAATTATTAAAATTACTTATTTTAAAACTCAAAATAAAGTGCCGAGTGGTGGAGAGTATTGACGAAGCAAGTTTTAACAGTCGAAAGGTATGTATGTAAATCTAAAACACATTTTTTACAAAAACGGACGAAATATTTACCAGTCGCCTGATTTAACTGCAGTAGAAAACATTATGAATGAACATTAAAATGCAAAAAGCACTTGAATTTGCATAAACATTCCGAAAATAAAATACGTGGAAAGTTCGCTCGCTAAACGAAAAATGAATTAATATTTATATTTATTGGTGGAAAGACGCATCTACTTAAAATTCACTGCAGGCACAAAAAAAAGCGAAGCAGCATTTTGAGAAATAAAAAAATTACCACCAAAAATATGTTTTTAGAGACATTCAACGCAGACAAGAGAACTTTTACATATATTTTTTTTTACTTTTTCTTTGTCTCTAAATAACCTAAAAGCAATTACACGCCATGCAGTGCTCCTCTGTAACAGCGGCAATAAAAAAACGCTTAGCAACGCACAAAAATAATATGTCATCTAAAACGTTTTGACTTGTGGCAACAAACAATGTGGCTACACTTCTGCGCGCTCCCCCCCCCCCCCCCCCCCGCGCATTTATGTACATACACACTTTGGTTAATTTCGCGCGCAACAACAGCGACAACAATATGTTGACAACATGCGTTGAATAATTACCACGAAAACACCACAAAGTGTCATCACCGCTGCTTGTCTGCGTGCGGCCCCCAAAACCGGAGGTCAGCGTTTCCCCAAAGCCAGCGGCTAACAGTGAGACATTGGGTGGGAAATGGTAGCTTCATATTTGCGGTGAATATTTGTTGCTTTATTGTTATTGTTGTTGATGAGTTTGTGGGCTGGTGGGCCGATGGGCTGGTGGCATGGTTTGAAGGGCTGGTGAACGCATTTGCATAAACATCTCTCCCCACGCGAAAAGCTCTTCCCACTTGCTGGTAACCAACAGACAGAGTTCATAAACGCTTTGCACTCAACCTGCGTCTGCTTGGTTTGGCAGTCGCACTCGCTTCATGTATGCTTGTTTGTATGTATTTTGTTACACTTATGGCACATAATGGGGTATTCACACCAAACCAAAGCGCCTTCGCTCTGCTCCTCCTTCGCCGCACCTTCACACCGCACACTCAGTTAGACAGTCGCATAAACAGTCACTTTGTTACCATCTTCTGTTTTCCCCCTTCTTCTCTCTCGTTTTTTCTCGCTTGCTGCTGCATTTCTCCCACCAAACGCTCGTCACTCCGCTTGTTGGCGTCAGCACTCATTCGTGTTTTTCATGTGTCAAATTTTAAATGACAGCAAATTTAATCGATTTATGTTTCTGTTTGATGCGATTTAACACCAGATTGTTGTCTCTGCCTGCCAATGCCAGATTTAATGGTGCTTTCATCGCCAAATGCCGATTTCACGGGTATTCTTGCCGCTTATTGTATTGTGCGAGTGGTTGAAACGAAAACAAATTGTAAAGTGAGCAGAGGGTTGAAGACTCCTAAAGAGACAATTATGATTATTATAAAATACATAATAGACAACTGTTTAACTTCGTGTAGTACTAAAAAGTACTACTTAGGCTTTGACTTCCTTAAAGATATTTCATTGCCTTATTAAATCTAAAACTGTGTTCAGAACAAATCAAAGGTTCTAGCTTGTACTCGCCATATCTTCAGGAACTCGAATGATAATTGATCAGACTGATCTTTATATATCCTGCATGCCTTCAGTACAAAGTAACTTCGGAACTCTTTTAGGAAGTCTTTGGATAGAATCTTATATAGTTCTAAAAATGAGTGCATTCATTAATTACCTATTGACCCCTCCTCGGCAGGCAGTAACAAACCTCCAAGTACATTTATGTTATAAAAAAAACTCTTAAGCATCGCATGTGTTCTCAATTAGTTGCTATTTAAAGCACAGCAAAGCCATAACAAATTTTAGTGAACTCACCAAAATGAAGCCAAAACCCATATAAATTCAGCAATTTTCAGCGGTTCGGACACTTCGTTTAGAAGCGCTCTTAATGTTATCCATTGACAATCAAATTCTCTGAACCTTTTTTTAATAAAACTTGTATATGCTGACAATACGAGTGTTTCTTTTTTCAATGTTGTTCTAAATCTTTTAAAGAGAAATTATGTTGCACTTATGGTAACATCTAAAGTAGACGAGGAATGCCTGAGCTCTCTTGCTGCTTTTAAACACCTTCGAGATTACCTCGTCGTGTAAGGAGAACTCAAAGGTTCCTCTGGCTACGAAGAGCTTCATGTCAGCTTGATAGCACTTGATGTAACTCGGAACTTGAGCTACCGCGAGGTTCTCCTGCACCGGTGTGGACAGAGTGCGGTCAGGGCAGCTTCTTAGACTATCAAAGCTGTTTCGCTCGATCTTCGTTGGAGCCTTGCTAGGAAAATTTCAGCTCAGCACTTTCTGCTGCAGAGCGCGATGAAGAAGCACTTACGTTCTCAGATTCTTAATTTCGAGTTACTACGCAATGTTTATCGAAAAATTCCGCAGCTATAGGTTATTTTCTAATTTAAGTGGTATCCCAAAGAACTACCGAAATTTACCCTGCACTAACCGCTGATTTATAAGAAATACAACTGGAAAGCCTGATTCGATTCTTACGTGCTTCCATGTTACTATCAGACAGAAAGATTATAGGCCAAGCAAATGTATCCCTATTAAAAACTGAGTTGAAAAATTTACTTAAGTAAACATATTTTTGGACAGTGTATTTGGGATGTGTCTGACGTCATTTTGCTTGTCTAAACTTAAACTGTTCGTTTGGGAATATTTTAATTCTCGTCGTTAGTCTACAAAAAAAGCAAAAAGCTTATAGACCATTGGGAAAGGACTGCTTGATACACAGGTCACAATCTTCATAGAAAAGTGAAGGGTCGAAATATTCATAAAATAATGTAATTGGGGGCCAAAAGTAGTAACAGAGTTCCTAGCTTACTAATTTCGTTGATGCAAGGCAATGGGGTTCAATACTTAAATTAAACAAAATTTTAAAATTCCTTTATTTCAGTCCCTTTTGTTAGTTTATTTAGGTAAATATATTCATATTTAATCATACCTTTAGAAATACTTTCCAATAAAACAAATATGTTACCGATCGAATGACTGACAAGCCCTCTCACCGCCTTCTCGATCAGGTGAAGTGAAAAAATATTCATTGCGTTTTCAACGTTCAATTTACTCGTATGAGAGTCAAAATGCCTCCTACCCAAATCAAAGCTTCACAATCTGGGAGCAGCCAACACACCAACCACAAATACACACATACATATGTACATGCATACATTGTCAGCGAGCAGGATTGTCCCTTTGTGCGGCCGACAAATGTAAGTAACAATCGAAATCTGGAAAAAGTGGCGGTCATACCAAAACAAAAAATAAAGAAGTACAACAAAAAAAAAAAAAACAACAGAAAATAAATCAGTGCATTGAGGGTGCTTTCACAGTCTACCCCCACTTTAACACATCCACACATAAATTCCACAGCAGAGAAAACAATAATGCCAGCTTGATGGACGTGGAGGCTGGAGGACTCGTGTTCGCGCAATTCGCTTGTTGTCCTTTCTATCGATTTTGGTGAATGTCTGACATATGCATGTGAATGGGTGTGTGCGTGTTGGTGTCTGGTCATTTATCTCTGCTTATATATGTATGTATGTGTGAATGTATGTGTGTATGTATGCCAGTGTAAGCGTCTCTTGACTCTATAAACAAAAATTGCAACAACAGAACACGTCCTTTATCGCCGCCGGACCAGTCAGTCACACAACCAACCAGCGGCCTCACCAATTTTTGGGGTCCTTTATATTTTATCGCTAATAGACATGACGAAAAAATAACATTTAAGAGTCAATAAAACTTGTTAACGGAGTAATTGCCAGCAATTTATTTATTTCACCTCATATAGCTTGGTCTATGGCGAGAATGACCGTCGCGTTGTGGCTGCTACATTGACCCAACAACAAACAGGCAAGCAATTGTACGAATAAGTGATTCATGAAGGATGCGTGGAGTATAAATGGATGTGGTTAAAATAAGTATATGAATTTATTTATTTTAATATTTATTTTCGGTATGGCTGTGTTCACGATGCAGCGAACCAGAGTTGGCACATTCCGGGGTACCGTCAAGATTGATGAATAATCTTGGGGTGCCGCTACTTTCGTTTTGCCGCTTTTGACATTTCTGGCAGTTTGTGAACAAACTAAAACGGATTATTACGGCTAACACGGCACATTGCTTTACAAGTTTTTTTGTAATTTATTAATTAAACCACCGTCCACAAAATATATTTTAACATTTTTTCGAAATCAAAACTAGTTTATTACTAAAAATTAGCTTCTCTTCGTTTTTCTTCTCCTCATATTCTTTGTTTACTTCAATTCAGAAATGTCAAATTCTGCGGTAATTCGTAATCTTGTAAGCTATCGTTCTAGTGGCTGTGTTTGTGGTTTGTAATCAACGTTGTAGTATTTATAATAAAATTACTTCGATGTAAAGAGAAACAACTCGAATCGTTAAAATAAGTGAAAAATAAGTATAGAACGCGATCTTCAATGCAGACGCCAATGATATTTTTATAAAAAAAAAAACAAAGAAAACATAAATATGTCAAATCAAGTTAAAAATCTCATATAAAGACTTAATGTCAAGTTGTAAAAGTTTGGCGGTCAAGTAATTCGATTAAAAAGAGTACCCGCAAGAGAATGTGTGATTTTTATGAAAAGAGGCTACACAAAACTGACAGAAGTAATCTTAGATTGAGCTAAGTTTGTTTTAAGTAAGAAGAAGATTTTTTTATTTTGAATAGAGATCATAAAAAATGTAGGGCTCTACAAAACATGTAAATACTAAGTAGCTGATAGAATTTAGGGTAGTTTTAGATTGACACCTTAGGACTGTTTGCCGTCTAACAGATAATTATATTTGTAATTTATTTCGAAAAAAAATCCGATTTCTCATTTTTGAAATTCTTAAATAAGCGCTACTCGATCCAATATGGTATAAAATTAAATCGGCCACAAATCGTCTAAATAAAAAGTTTTATACAAGCGCCTTTGGCTTGCTTTTTGGACTATGCTGGAGTCACATTCAAGCTAAATACTAACATTTTTACACTAAATATAAAGCCAGTCAATTCGGTTTGACATAAACTCTGGTGATTTGAATGCATTAGTTATCGGTGAAATGAAAAGTAAATGACATAAAGAATTATTATGTGAACAGTTTTCGTGAGTTTACTTTTCGTCCGAAATCGTTTACTTTTTACGTTGCCCTTAGTATAAACTTTGGGTGAATTTTTTTTCGAGCGAAACCCAGGATTTTGGTTACAAGTATTTTTATTTACTTGCAAATGATACCTCAGAAGTAATATTACATCAACCAATCCGAAAGGAAATTTTCAACAACTACTGTGTTTGAACTGCCACAACGATAACCTACATAAGTATATGTGAAATTGGGGCGCACGAATTCACTTTCATAAGAATATCACATTGTCGAATTAAAATGTGAAATTAGGAGCATGGCTGATAATATCAATTTTCAATAAAGAAAATATAACTTGTGAAGTTTTCAATACTTTTGGTTGTGCTGCGATTCGCATGTGGCTTCTGAGATATGTAGTTGGTTCAAGTGGTTCTTGGAAAAGTAGCCACCTGCTGCGATATTCACCAACGAAAACTACATCACTCACTCTCTCTCTTTATCACTTTCCCTCCCTCTTTCTTTATTTCTCTCTCCCTCTCTCTTTTAGGGCACAATTCTCCACTTTTTAGCTTTTAGTTTTTCTATTCTTCATTTCTTACCTCTGCCATTTTCGTTGTTTATAATCTCAGTGACCTCACGGAATCGTATTCATCCTTCTGTGTTTATGTGAGCACCAGGAGTTGCGGAGGCGTATGACTAAGATAAGCGTGATCGGAAAACTGAATACATTTTTTGTTCATCACTAAAATAATTTGCAAATCGATTAGATTTAGATAAACTGCTGCAGGAGATCAGTTTATTTTGAATTTTTTATTTTTATATAACCAATAAGCATATTTAAACTGAACAAAATCGAAGCATAATGAGTGGTATTCAAGTTAATTGATTTTTGTGCCACCTATCGGATTATTTCATTGTCAACGAGCTACGAACGAAGTTTCAAGACTTCGGTGGATGATTGCTGATGCGAACTTGATGTCAAGCCAAGCTTTTACTTTTGTTACAAAAACAAGCAACTCAATCACTTTTGTTTTTAGTATTTACCTACACCAACTCTCATTTCCTCACTTAAAAAGTGAATTATATTGCAGAAATCACCAAATGATTTTCTGTTTGCTGCAACCAATCACGCTAAAGCTACGTAAATAATTGAAGGATTATTGCTAACAAATTCATTTGCGGACTGAATTACAAGGGTGTGTGTGTATGCATTTACAAGCTTCTTAAAATATTTAATGCCAATGCAACATGAAACTCGAAACATTTTTGCAATAATTTGTGCGGCCTCATTAAATAGCAAATCGCTCGCAGTTACTGACACCACCACCGCCTCCGTCTCCGCAACACCGACAAATAACTTTGTGCGAAGTACAGTTGAGTTAACACACCAGCAAACAAGCTTTGTAGGGAGGATGGGGTCGAAGAAGAAGCAGAAATAATAATAATTGTTGCAACACAGCATTAATTGCTGCAAGTAGCAAAAGTTGAAGGCAAAATGCAACTTAAAATTTATTTTATACAAATTTTTGCATTTCAAAAGCAACTAAGCACAATATTTAATTGCTTAGCAACATATTTGCATTTTTGGTGTAAAAATTGTTTTAATAATTTTATGTTATTCTTAATCAACGTCGAACATGCAAATTAACAATTTGGTTGAATGGAGTTGGTTGATCGCCGAAGCAGCAGCAACAAAACGAAGAGGTTTGCAATGCGTGGGGAGTAAGTGAGGACGGCACAAACACACACACACAAACAGATGAAGACAGAGAGTGAGAGAGAGTGTGTGTGTGTGTGTGTGTGTGTGTGAGGTGAGCAGTGTGGCAACGCCAAATTAGTTGAAATGATTAGCGAGCTGGTACAAAGTGAATTAAATATATGCTTAGGTGGGAATTGAATGTTTTTTGCATTATTATTATTTTTATTTTTTTAATTTTTGTAGCGCAATTTCCCGCAATAATTGCAATGGTAGCGCATTTGGCTACAAAGTTTTTGCATAAAAAGTATGCACTCGTTTTTTTTTTTATATTTTATAAAATCATACGCATTCGCTATTTCCAGCAATATCAACAACAACAACAACGAAGACGCTGGCGATTTGTACAAATATATGTTTGTACAGTGATTATCATAACTATATGACACGCAAAAGATTTCAAGCTTTTTTTCGATTTTTAATAATTGTTTGAAATCACTGTTTATCATTAAATTTTTGTATAGCAATGTACAAGTTTCAAATGACTAACTGAATAAGTAAGTGTGCAACATCCTGTATAAATTGAATTTAAATTTCAATTTTAGTAACTAGTTTTTATATGCAAAGATTAAAACTTGGACTTTTGTACAGACATACATACATTGTGGAAGTCGCATTTTAAAATGCAATATTTTCTTTGTCAAAGTTTGAAGATACACGAGAAAATATACATAAGTTTTAAAAAAGAAAATAGGGAAAATCAATAATTTTTATAGAATGATACACATTTTTCGAGTTATTTAAAACTATTTTTCAGAGATTTATATTATAAAAGTACTTTGGTAATAAGTATGAGTGGGAAATATATTTTAATAGTCCCGAATCGATCCCGATGCAGTCCCGAACCGCTCTCGAACCAATCCCAAACCATTACTCAAATGGTCCTGAATAAGTTCTGCCCTTCAAGACTTAAAAACATTTTTTCTTTCTTATAATTATTATAAGAAGACTTAGATATAATTAAGGTATTCAAATGTCATCATAAACTTTTACACTAGTTTAAAAATTTTGTTGTTGGCATAGAGAAATGAGTTTAAATTCTTACAACTCTGATTTCTATGTGTTCGGTACGTTTATAACTTGTTCAGTGCTAAAATGGAGAATGTGTGCCTAAAGCTTCAATTAGAGGTGCCCTAACCATAACCATAGAAAACAGCTGATCCAACCAACCTTATGGGTTACACTGTAATCGATTGCGACCAACTGAATTTTGGTTTTTGCCGTAACCATAAACAGCTGATTGCTGATTCGACTTGTTTATTGTGATATTTTTGTTCTAATTTCAGTTTGTTGAAAATATCAGCTGTTTATGGTTATGGCACCACTAATCGATTGCTTAAATAATGTATTTTACACTGTGTTGCTGTTGCGTTCTCATTGCTACGCTCTCTATACTCTGTAAGCACATGTTCACTCTCTGACGATGATTATCACAACTGAGGTGATTTTTTAAGCTTCTTCTTTATGACTTATAGTTTTAGAACATAAGTCTTATTATAGATAAAAATCATCGAATATTTCAAAAAAAATTTCACTCTTTAAAAATATTTATCTAGCTGATAATTATTATGAGAAGACTTTTATAATGTAGGTCTTAAAATAGTATTTATCGATGACTTTAAATATTTCTCTTATTTACTTAAATCTTTTGATAACTTTTTTAATTGTTATTATTATGGGTCTCTGGGAAAAAGTTGTATGGAAAAGATTAATCAGAACAATTATTTTCAGAAACAGGTAAATTGTGGGTTTTGGCATATATTTAGAACTTACCGAAGTGATTTTTGAAATCCACGCAAACTCAATCAACAAATAAAAAAAAATAATTAAAAATCGAATTATTACATTTTGATATGGATCGTGAACACACATAATTTATTGTTGTTGAAAAATGAAATGTATATAACTTGAAAAATAAAAAACTTTAAATTGGAAAAAATTAATACTAAATTATCATAAACTGTCAATATGTTATAGTTATGATAAGCACTTTATTCATATCCATACATATGTATGTAGGTACGTACATCTGAATATATGTTTGTGTGTGCCCACTTGGCATTTGCGTTATTTTGCGATATTAAATTAAAGAAGAAAAAGTTTCGCGCGTAATATGCAAAATAGTTTCACCACCAACTACAGCGGCTTTGAACCGAACTCTTTGCCTCTTTGTCGCTTTGCCCATTCAAGCTATGGCAATATTTCTATTACTAGAGGCACAGCTTTGGCGTTTGTTGTTGTCAGCAACAAGTGTGTTGTTGTTGTTGTTGTGGCTTTCAATATTATTTTAACTGCGCACTGCTTTTATGGTGTTCATTGTTTTTCCTATCATGTCAAAAAGACATTTCAATTCAATTAAAGTTTTGAAGGAGTGTTGCGCTTGTTTTGCTAACTCTGCTCTCTCATTACGGCTGATACAGACATATGTACGTTTTTGCTAATGAAATTTATTTATTTTTCTCCACTGCACTGTGAACACAAATTGTATACAAACATATGCAAGTACATAGTGTGTAGGTATGTTTACCAACTTACAAATATAAAAGTTGCAGCGGATATTGTTTTGCCTGTGTTTTTTTGTTGTATGTGGTACACCTATTAACTTTTATATAAACTTCATAATTAAAAGTTGGAAAAAATAGAACGGCTGGACATCACCAGAGCGTACATGTGAAGTTTGACAATTATTCTTATATTTTTTATTAACTTTCATATTTTTTGCTAAATACAAAAAAAAGAAACTTTAGCGAATGTGTATTTTTTTTTTAAATTTTGCTTGGCTTAGTTGGTAATATTGTTAAAGTATGCGAGATGTAAAAATATTAGTAAATTTAGTAAAAGCTTCAAATTTTGATTTACATGGTATTTGTGGTAGGTATAATTAACTAAAATTTTTAATAAAATCACAGGACAAAAATTTCCCATGAAAAACATTTCCGCTATTGCAGCAAAAATTAAAATGTGAACATTTCTTTAAGTGAACTGCTTTGGCTTAGGACTGACAGCAACACATAAACGCAAATCGTCTTTTAAGGTAAAAAAAAATCTTTCCTGATCAGCGATTTTACAACCAGAGCCTCAAGTGCCATATGGCTATATTTCACTTCACATTGAGAAGCAAGGCCATATTTTTGGATATTAGGTTAAACAAAGACTTTACAGCGTTCTTCACCTTTAGCAATGGTAATGTAACTTCGAAAAAAGAAGGAGGTATCACCATACGACTGTGCATGTTTGGCTCCGCATGCCTTTGAAGCGAAGAATAATAAAAAAGGACCTATTTAAACTTTTGTCATTAAAATATTTAAAAAAAAAAACATTTTGCGGTTGATTTATTTTTATTTTTCCACAAGAAAAAGGCAAGAGGAGCTTACTTCTCAGTGTGAAATTAAATAATGCCTAGTGGCAATATTCCCCATAGCCTTTAATTAATTTTAAATTTTTTTTTTTTTATTTAATTCATATCGTCAAAAACATTTTGGTTTTTACAAACTCTAAGAATTAATTACAAACTTTAATAACTAATAAAAATTAAATGATGGTTATTAGCAGAATTTAACAATACAGAAAATTCATTTTTTGGAAATTGCAATTCAAGCGAAACAGATCTCGAGATCTCGTTTAGCTCGCGGAGTGAACGGGGAATAACTCGTATTGGGCAGATTGTGATTAAAATGGGTAGAAATTACGTAGAATCCTTGCTGGGATAAGAAAGTTAATGCTTTGTAGCCAAATTGAACAATCAATTTATCTTTTAATGTATGCACAAAATACATAGAGAGTATCGATATCCTACTCACTAGAGACTTTAAATTAATTAGAAGCAAACGGGACCTATAAGAAGGGACCAGATTAGAAAACTTCAACGATCTAAGAGCAAATATTAGAGAGTGCAAAGATGGTGTATGGCCTCCAGTCAAATGCGGCATATTCCAATTTAAAGCGAACGAAAGGAATGAACAACAGTTTTAGAGTGTATGGGTCTAGGAAATTAGAGCTGCATCGCCACACAAAACCTTAAACACCGAAACCTAAAACTTACATTCGTTAATGTGTTGAAAAATAATTTTTTCTGGCATGACTCAAATGGAGAAATAAAGAGTAGGGTTTAGTATAGTGCCGCATAAATTTGGTTTACTGTGGCTAAACGCGTATATCAAATTGAAAAATTCAAATGCACATAGATGAACAACAAAATAAACTTTTCTTTAACTATCATTTTGCAAAAATCCGTCCACAAATTTTATCAGAATTTAACTTTGAAAATGCTCTTTTTTTTTGGCATTTTTCACATATAGAGTGTTTGATTTTCATTCCTGCACTTAATATAGAGCCACTAATGCATTCATTTTGGCACACACATATTATTAATACATTGTGCTATCAATTTTCAACGTTTTTAGAATCAACAAATGCTTAAATACTTCGCAATTATTAAATAAAAAGTTGCATATTTAAGCCCCGCACAAAAAACTTAATATAATGCCAAATGCATCATCGTGCGATTTTTTATTACAAATTTTCGCCTGCGGCGCTTTTCACAAATAAATAAATACATCATTTATAACATATGTCATGAACCCACATATTGTCCGGAGTTTAACAAAAAAATGTTTGCTGGGTAACTTTATGTCGATTTTGTATGCAAAGGCTTCCCTAGCGCCTCACATACGGTCTAGAGGAACCAGTGAGGGCTTATTAAAAAGTGTATTCTTTCCCCTTTCTAAAGGTGTACTTGGAGGGGTGCCACGCCCCCTCCTTCACCGCCCACCCCCCTTTTTTATGCGGCACTATACTAAACATTTCCCGAAATAAAAACTATCAGTTCCTTATTGCCTCTTTTAATTTTTTTTTGCAACTATGACTTAAATTTAGGATCTTATACTCGTATATAAACCTGTCGCTTGTATATATGTACATACAAACACAGTTGTGCTTCTTGCTTTTATTTATGTAAAATCGTGTAGCCACCCAACGAATTGTTGTTGTCCACTGTCCATTGCCTATTGTCTATTACCAATTTAGTACACTCACAAAAAACATAAATTCGCAGTCACATATTTACATGTTTCTCACACAACTATTCAGTATCTTTCAACTTCATTGACCAATTGACTTTGATGTACATCGACACAACATTCAACCTCCACCTAAATAGACAGTGCTTGCACAATCACTAACATACAAAAAAACATAAGTACATACTGAACAGTTTGAGTGCATTCTCGTATCCACCATTCATCCAGCAGCAACCAGTCATTTAGCTATTCATCTATGACGGTGGCGTATGAGCCTGCTTGTCTGTTGCATTGTACGCGCGCGCCCCATCCGACGCTTGGTTCTTGGCTGCGCCGAGCATTCGGATAATCCTGCTGCAGTGAGATTTGTTATGTCCCCTAATCGCTCGCTCTCCACACTACAAATCATCAGCTTATGTGTAGCGTTATTTACGCTTCCATGGACCAATACAAATGCAATTTGGTCAACATTGTTGGCTAAAGGTGGAAATATTAGTGTTGTGAAGGTATTGTCGCGCCGGTGAATGGACTGTGACAGCCCAACTGCACACACGAACATATTTAAGTGCGTGGTCAGCGTGAATGCCTTTAGTTATTGTTCTAACGCTTCCGCTTTTATGATGCGCGTTGTTGGCTGGTATGAAATTTTAACTTTGACAATGAGCCCGAAGGCTATGTATCTATACATATGTATGTATATGTATGTAAGCATGTAAAATCGGCAATTTAACTTAATATTAGCTGCATAGAAAAATTAAGCAAAACGAAATAAATAATATAAAAAAATTAAAGGAAATAAAAAATAAAAATGGAAAAAAAATTCTATTAAAAAGCGAATAAAATAATATTTTTAAATACGTTTCCACCTGATAATCATTCTTAAAATTAATAACATTAAAATGTATTTCGTCATGGGTCACGCCCACTTTAAGGTGGGTATACATTCGGTATGAGTCTCTCTGTTTTTTGGGGTTAGCCAACCTTAACTCAAACTGCCGGGCAACAAAATGGTTCAATTAAAATTTTGCGTACGTGACGAGAATTTTGGAGTGCAAAAGTTTCGTTCTAAAAAAGGAAAAAAAGAGGTAAAAATTTGAAGGCGTTGACTAACATGCACCATCAGGCGAACCGATCTGCCAATCTGATATCTACAAACATGCCAACAAACATATACCAGTATATGTATAAATGTGCATAAATAGTTTGTTGTAAGTTGAAATGTGGTTGGATTGTTATGTCTGAGTCGACACAGATGGAGCGATGATTGCCAGAGGCGGTGGTTAGATATTGGAAACATATTTTTTTTTTGCCAATTCACACAAAACTGCTAAATAAAAAAAACATTTGGAGAGGGATCAATCAAAAATATCCCATATTTAGAAATACATACAACATTGTGTGTACTAAAAATATTTGTGGTAAATTTAGTTTAATTTAAAAACTAAAGTTAAGGTTTATACTCCGTTGATTACCAATGACAGCATAAAACTGCAGCAGCTCTATCAGCTTCCAACACTTGTAGATCACCACTTTAACCTTTACGGAAGCGAAGATTAGACGGCCTTGAACTTATTCATATGGAAATAAAATATCAAGTAGTTATTTTACATGCGTAAGTACATAAATATATATGTATATATGCAACATAAAATTTGTTTGTTCGTATTATCAATAACTAAAAAAGTTTCATTGTAGAACATTTAAAATTATGTTTTCGAGGAATCGTCTTTAGTACTTTTATAGGTCTATACTAGCAAGGTAATAACATTTACCATTCAGTGAATTTTCTTAACCATTTCTTATTCTACGCTCATTGTAACCAGGTAAATTTTGTAACCTATGAAAGAGGAGATAATAAAAAACAACTGTTTAGTTTTGTTTTGTTAATTTAATAGAAACCCAAAAACGAAAATGTTTCTTCAATTTTAACTTATAGAAATTCTTTAAGATAACAAAAATGTTCAGGAAGACACGTGAAAAATATTTGCGAGAAACTAATTATTTAAATAGGAAGACAAAATATTTATTCACATTTACACATTTTCTGAAAAGTAATTTTGCTTTCATTGATTTTTGTATGTTTATTTATGTTTATTTATGTCAAATTTAATACCTTTCACTGTCGAAATGTGATAAGTAACCATTGCTCTAGAATACCAAATTCGATTTAGGGTGTTATAAATGCACACATAACAAAATTTATTGAATATGTGTATATCAGGCAAAATCCCGTAGAAGTCTTGAAGAAAGAAGTTTGATGAGTAGATGTGGCCCAGTGCGAGCTGACTCTATAAAGCAGAATATGTCTTGAAATCACACAATAGAGGAGCTACATATCAGGGAAGTATACTGATGTGCGGAAGGCTAAATTTTTCTTGATAAATGAGTCCATAATGATTGGGAGATCCACTGTAGAAATGTTGGAGAACAAAACCTTACGCTTACTAAGCGCAACAATTTTCTTTATAGTATTTTAAGCTGATTTTAATTTATTTGTTTGCTTATGAAGTCAATGAATATACTACACATATTTGTTAGAAAGTAGTTTATATTATTATAAAATATTACTGTCATTACTTAAATAAGTATTTAAGTCGATTACGGAAAATACGCTTTTCCACTGAGAGATCACGTTCTAGGGAACTGGAAATCGTATTAAATTCTTGCGAAGTTCTATTTAAGGTAGCACTTTTACTGTAAAAAGTTTTGCTGAATGCGACCATAAACAAATCAGCATGCCTCAAAATTCTGTTAGGAACATTGAAAAATCATCTGCTAAGCAATAAGGGGCAATCTACGTTACAGGAAATCACATTGAAAATTAAAGATATAATTTAAAAAAAATTAATTAATTGGCAAATGGAAAAATATAATGGGGAAGGGTCGGAGAAGTTTAGTGAACTTATGACTAGTCAAATAAATACCCGCTGGACTCACTTAAGCCTATTTATGTGCATCTGGTAAACAGTATAAGGATTCGTAAACGCAGAGCAATTGCGTCTCACAAAAACAAGCATCGAGAATTAATTAGCTGCAGTATAATTCACATGCGTAATAAAAGTAAATTTCAAATCGAAAAACAGGCTAGAACAGACTTTTTTTTGATTTTACATTTAAAGAGTTTCAAAATTTAAGTTAACTTAGAGATAGGACGGTCATTAATAACATCATTCTTATTCTCACTTTTCAAAATCGGCGTGATGGAGGTATGTTTCCATGTCTTCATACAAATTTCCAACGATAACGATTTATTGAAGAAAATTTTCAGGGGGTCTACTAAGAAAATGCAATTTATTAACAAAAGCATACCTGCCGTCATCATTTGTATGACAAGAATATTTTATATTCTCAGCGCCACCAAGAATGTCGTTATCTATTAAAATCAGAGAGCCTACGTCGAAGCAAGCATGGACCATGTCGTTGTCATCACTATCCTTGATTAACACATCTACCTCGTCGTCTAATATAAAATTATATATCTAGAATAATTCAGGCATTAGTCATATTAAAAAACCATCCTTAAGACTTTGATATTCAGGAGAACTGCAGACGCCAGAAATCATACAAAAGTTTATTATGCCTACACTCCTAGGCCTTTTGAAAGTTAAACTCATAAACACGGCTGGTAGAGTAATCGTTCTTGAAAGTGTTGAGTGTGAAGTGAAAAACACCATTTTGAACAGAGGAGAAGGGATTGAATAGCATTGAAACCAGTGCGAAAAACCACCGATGGCGCCATACTCTTTAGAACACAATTAGATGGAATTTATTGCAACTACGATCGTTTATACTTATGTTATGTCTTGACATCACCGACGTTTTCCAAGATATGGATTGAGGGCAGAGTTTCCATTTCTCGATCAATTCAAATGCGTGTGCCTTATGCACGTCTTTGTTTATCTTAAAAGTTTTTACCGGCGCAAAGTGTGCTAAGTCAATTTAAAAACGAATTTAAATTCACCAATCACCCTTTCACAATAATTAATTTGCCTCTGGGTCCTTTCTAAATGCGAGTATGTACATATGCGTATGTGATACATTTGCATTTACAGAAACATCGCAAAAAAACGCAATAAGACATTTTCAGGCCGAGAAAATGATGAATTATGATTGATCAGTCAAGTAATTACACAACAAACAACAAAGCGAAAACGTTTAACAAAGAGCGTGAAAGCTGGAACAATGAAAGTACACAAATGTACAAAGTAACTAAATGACTCAAAATGTGCGACTGTAAAAATAATATTCAAATGCAGCAAATACAAAAAACTATACAAATGTACAAATGTATTTGTGTATGTGTGTACGCATTTGTGGATGTAATAAAAGCGTGTCTGAAATTGGGGTTGAGGCGTGCTTGGTGGTGATGGTTGCGGATTTTATTTGAGCGCGTGCGTTATGACAATGTGACGAAAGGACACATCAGTCGAATAATGTTTGCTTGTAAAATCAATTAGATAAACATACAAATACTTTTGTATTTGCTTTTTTTTTTGTTTTTCCTTTGGTCTGGCAGCTGAGCGCTGCATTTGCATTTGCTTCTGCGCAGAAAAGCAAAAGAAGTGTGCTTCTCAATGCGTCCAGCCTTCAGCCTCCAGCCTCTACTAATCTGCGTAATCCGGCAACCGTTGCAATAACAAACAAATACCTATTCAGTCTGGATAATGATTGAGTTGTTGGTAAATGACTTCAACGCCAGTTTTGTGGCCTAATGATTTTGTTTGTATAAATGATCTTCCAAAAGCACAACAATGGCGTTCACTTTGATGGATGCAGTCATTCTTGCCTTCGATTATCTTTTCGAGTAGCATTTTGCAATTTGAATGGAGTTGAGGCAAGAAGTAGCATAAGATTAGACTACTTTACTCATCTACTGTGAAACTGAACGATCGAAATTACGGAAGAACCGTCATATGTGGAAAATCTATGATTCCGACGTCGATCATGACGCCGAAGTAGACGTGTAGATGATAGTTCTCCTAGCAGACGAAAGGAACCACTCTGTGTATCAAGCCGAGGTGTATGTACATACATATGTCCGTCATTGAACCTTTTCTGAAAGAAGGTACAAGAACATAACGGGGAACACTAGAAATATATAAGCAGTACGAATTTAGTTGCTCTCAGGACATATATGTAGTTTAGGGAAGGTCTTCAACTATTATTACTCGTTCTGTTAGAACACTCAATCGAGTGAAACTCTGGCATCTGGTTGAAAAATAATCCTCAACATTTTTGGGCAAACATAAATAAATAAAAGTGAAGGTACAGAATTACTAACAGGATTTAAGTTCAAGTAGTCACTAGATATGTATTTCGGCTATTCGCAAGGTCTCGTGAAGTGTCGTAATTTCATAAAATCTCAAGTTCTGTTATTTCAATAAAAAACAAAAACAAATTAATTTTAAGCTGCTGAACAATTTGGCAGGAGATCGCTTCTAAATTACTTCTTGTCCCTACTTATTCAGACCACAGACCTTCAACTCTCCCTTATTTTTTGTATGAGACGTTACACTTGGCAAGGCATTATTCTCTCGTTTGTCCAAGAAGGGCTTCCGTGTGGCCTTCTTAAGAAACCCTTTAGAATTTTTTCTTTAATTCATTCGTTTTTATTTTAATGAACAAAAAAAATTATATAATTAATTTTAGTTTAAGTATGTAATTTTGGAGAATTAGTA
Source organism: Philophylla caesio (assembly GCA_963971545.1). Classification (NCBI taxonomy): domain Eukaryota; kingdom Metazoa; phylum Arthropoda; class Insecta; order Diptera; family Tephritidae; genus Philophylla; species Philophylla caesio. The sequence goes on along the minus strand of OZ020609.1, from coordinate 97,450,596 downwards.
CGATAGCTTAAAGGGCAACATGCTATCAGACCTCCTTTGGTAAAGTATACAAGAAAGCTTTGTTTGTGAAGGCCTTTTCCAAATGCCAACTGGGGTGTAGCGAGGAACAATAAACACAGAGGATATAATACGTCAATAAATCCAAACTTTTCTTAGTCTAGTAATTAGATCACCTAAATAAAGAGGTAACTAATGGCTTATCGCCATGAAAAGAAACATATTTTAATTTCGCAATATTTTATTGTTGAATCAACTTATTAAAACTAAGAGATAAAATACTCTGTAAAATAAGTTATTTATATATAGATGCATGTACATATGTAAATATGTATGTATTTCATACAACCCGGCAAAAAATGCGATTAGTCGATGATGAGTTCGGGAATAGTCGCAAAGGAACATGCCACTAATACATCTTCTGATCACTTCATATGGAATTAACCGCTCCCTTTGGTTCGAGCATGTTCTATAAAGAGACTACCATAATTGTCCCCTTCAATACCCGAATGGGTATAAATGACGACCAGTCTATTTATAAAATCAAAAATAAAAATCTTTGCTTCGAGTGAGAATCACACCGACTTCCCGAGGGTTGCTAAGCGAATGCTCTGCTTACATGCCAACGACGCGCATCAAATTTCATTGCCTAAGCGCATGGATATATCAATTAATCCTTTATTATACCCGAAAGAGGTGAATATAGGACGATTTTACAATTATACCCGTTTGAGAATTCTTCGCGTCTAATTAATACCCAATTGTATCCGAATGAGACTAGTCCCGGAATAATCTCTTTAGAGATTAGTCGCACAATTTTTTGCAGGGAAATTAACATACACATATACACACATACATTCGCATACATACATACGTCCTTGTTGTTCAATATTTCCACCGTCAAAGGAATGTAATTAAAATAACACGCATCCCGAAAACTCGATTTCAATACACACTCTTAAATACAACCAGTAATTAAGTCCCTTGTGCCTAATTGTCAACTACAACTTTAAACTTTTTGTGTAAATTAAATGAAGAAAATTGTAATTTATAATGTCATGCATATTACGCCTTATATGCACATACATAGATACTCGTATTTACGTGTGTGTTCCTAAAAGTGCTTGTATGTATTTAAATGTAGTTGTTAAACGTGCGAGGATAATCGGGCATATGCGAGCGCTTCGCTTATGAAAGGATACGCTTGGTAAAGGATAAACAAATGTATGTAATTAAGACAAAAGTTTCCTATGTAAATCTATCATCTACTCGTAGAATGTGGCAACGTATAAAACTACTGTTAACACAACAGTATATGTTACAGCTTTTGCTTTAGTTCCTGCCGCAAAATTATACTGTATTATAATTAAGTGGAATTTCATAAGAGAGTTAAATTACGTGATGATTGCAAGAAGTGAAAACAAGGATGTGGATGGTAGTACATTTATTTGGTGTGCAATAAAAGAGCGAAACAAGTGTCGGAAGTAAGGAAAAAATTGTATTTAATATTTTATTGGAAAACATTTGCCTCATTCACTGTTTTGTGTATTCAGTGTATTTGAAAATTCTTACGATTGCATATCCAAACGAGAGAAGAATGCTTATAAGTAGAAAATAGAAAATGTTTTCTGTGATTATTTTATTTTGGGCATATTTTCATTTTATTTTTATATTATTTCGTAGTATTTAAATATCATAAGGATATTTATTGTGGCCGCTGTGGTCGAGTTGGTAGCGGTGCGTGCTATAACTCGATATGCCTCTGAGTTCGAGGTTCGAATCTCAGTCAGCGCAAGCAAAATCTTAATCATAGAAAAAGTTTTTTCTAATAGCGGTCACCCCTCGGCGGGCAATGGCAAACCTCCGAGGGCATTTTGCCATGAAAAAGCTTTTCATTAAATACATCCGCCGTTCGGAGTCGGCACAAAACTGTAGGTCCCTCCATTTGTGATATAATATAAAGACGCACACCACAAATGGTAGGAGAAGCTCGACCAAACACTGAGCTATATAGTGTGCCACATTATTATTATTATAAATGATATGTATTAACCATAAATTTAACTCAAAAAAAAACTCAAACAAAAATTGAAAAGGATGCTTTCTTTCTTTTTAACCACTTTTAAATGACTGGTTTTCCTTGCAGTTGTATAGAAATGTCTAAAGCACTAGGACTCGACCGACTTGTAGAGGTTACTTGTCAGCTTTTTATTTCATAATACTATCTGTACGGGGTTTCAAGCCTTTTCGAGCTATTGTTTCTTCTTTGAGAAGAAGTGGTTTGTCTCACGTTGCCCTTGTCGGGCTGGATCTACCCGATATATTTTATATATTTTCTTTTTCATTTTCTTAATACATACAGTTTAAGATACTATTTCAAATTTATGTTACGTTCAATAATTAGATACATAAATGCTGTATTATAAACGTTTATGGTATTTTTTATTTTACATGGTAAAATAGGTATAAATGCCAATCACAAGGAATATGTATTAGTAAACATGTTGTGGGGTGAACGTCGTAAACAAAAATATTGTAATAAAGTTATAAGGAACCAACACAAATCCAGGATACTCCAGAGCACAATACTGTATATACATTTAAAGTATTAAATGACATGCTAATATAACAATATTGACCTCAATAAGGCTTTAATTGCAAAAATTTAATTCATATAATAGTAATATATACAAATTTGGGTCTTACACTAGTGTTTGGCCAGCTTCTCCTACCATTTGTGGTGTGCGTCTTTATGTTATAGGTACGACAATTTTATGCCGACTCCGAACGGCAAATGTATTTCTTAGAAACTTTTTCATGGCAGAAATAACCTCGGAGGTATGCCATTGCCTGCCGAGTGGTGAAGGCTTTAGAAATAAACTTTTTCTGTGATTTAGATTTAACATAACTGTGATTCGAAACCCGAACTCACCGGCATTTCGAGTTATATCACGCACCGTTACACACTCGACCACAGCGACATACATATATGAAAAATAGTATTGGGCCAAGAACTGAACCTTTAGGTACTCCCTCATCACAAGCTCTATGCTACTATACTTATTTGCTTTGATTTTTTGTACTCTGTTCGATACAAAGATTTTAAACCACTTTAAGCTTATTTAAAAGCATTTCTCGATGTGCCTTATCAAAGCTTTAATAATATCGACCAAAATTGCAGCTCAGATGTTTTTGGTATCGAAGCACAGGTAGATTATTCGAGCAAAAATTCATTGAACCGCTTCTGCGGAAAGTCACGAACTAAAGCCAAACTGCATTGTGCAAAATACCTATAAATTTTAACTACAATTTTATTTTATATAACTTTGTGTAACAGTCAAGCCGCAATCAGAGCCCTGGGAACGCTGTGTGGTGCGGTCGAAATTTGTCGGGGAATGCCTGGCCTCCTTATCGGCTGCTTCCTACGTCGGCGACCTGACTCGGCAGTACACAATAGACAAAATCACGCTTGGGATAAAAAATTATTGGAATTCTCTTTTCCATATAAAGCTTGCTCTTGGAGAAATGGGGCTTTCATTCGACTCAGCAAACGCTAAGCTGAATTTCCGATATGCAATGTTGCAAAGTGCTTTTGGCCGGTTGTAGACCGTGGGTGGTCTGGAAAATTACTAAATACTACCAAGAAACTGCTCTCAGCCTTGATTGGTGTCCTGAGCGGGAACTGCGCGATGGAGATCCACGCTTTATGGCTGGGTATCGTCTTTGACCCTAGGTATGGGTGCTGTATGGAGAATAATGAGGTGGAACCATCACAACACTACCTTCTCAGCTGCCCTGCTTTCGCAAGGCTCAGGCTCAAACAACTTGGCTCGTACTACATAGACCCTACCGAGAGGTTCCCCGGCATGGACATTTGTCGGTTTCCGACCTAATACCCTAATATATCAATATATCAACCGATGGTTATTGTTTTTTCAAGAATTGGAAGTTTTATAGTGGTGCGTCTATGGGTTATGAAATAAAGTCTAAGTAAGCCTGCTGTAGGCTGCCTCCTAACCTAAAACAACCAATAAATTTGTTGATATTATTTATCACTGCGTACTCATTTATTGCAACCTAGACTTATTGAAAATATGGTTTCCTCTTTAGGGCTCATTAACTATTTCCGAGGGACCCGAATTAGGTAAGCTTTGTTCTACTTTCAGTCTTCTGTGGAGATCTACGTCGACTCAATGCAATCAGTGAATAGCACGTGAAAGAGCGGAGGGCTTTAATGGCAACCTGGCTAACATTAAAAATGTGTTATATAGCACTAAAATGCTCTAGATGCTCTCCTATATGTATGCATGTTTGAAAAATTCCTTGTACACAGCCTCAAATTATATTACATCTCGTAAAAATGATGCGCGAAAATTCACAGTGTTTATAAAATAAAAAGGATACTTTAAAAAACTCTGAATTACCCAAAAAAGTTATTAAATATGTGTGAGTGTACTTGCTCAACATCGCTTGGATTACTGAAGCTTTTCACATTTTTCATTCGCATTTTCTTTGAATTCGAGCAGCAAATTGAGGCATAAACTTTACGGGTGTGGCATTTAAGTGCGTTTTATATGCAGGATATGCGTAATTTAGATATGAAAATCCCAAAAATCCTAAACATATTTTCTATACGATGATATCCGTTAAGAATCTATGAGCGTTTCTAAAGCCCAAGCAAGAACATACGATTATTGCAATGACATTACTACATGCGCGCGCGTGTGTGTGTGTGTGTGTGTGTAGCAAGGTGAGTATGTGTGTGAGTCCTACATCCTTCCTCACATTTTTATTGACTTTCCAGATTGAAAGCGATAATTTTAGGGCTTCGGGCCCACTCAGGTGCTCGACTGGTGCATATGCGTGAGTGTCCGTGTTTGTATGTGTGTGTGTGTGTGGCGCTCTTTTGTTGCATGGCTAGCTCCAAAAAGTTTATGAGGCATTATGCTGCTAGTGTTGCTGCTGCTGCTGCTCCGAGAATTTGCAATAATTCACCTGCACAGACAAAAGCCACACAACAGCTCAGCTCAGTTTAGCGCGCACATCCTGCTAGGCACTTTTTCTATCACTTCCACCTCACCTCGGCGATCCACCCCGCCTCCACTGCATGGTTGGATTTTTTTGACCAGCTCATGCTTGTCAGTTATCTACGCAAATGCTTTGCTCTTTTATAGCGGAAGCGCATAAATTTCTGAAGAAATTCTTTTTAAAAAATATTTTATATAAAATACTATTCGATTTTTATGACCGTATGGTTGGAGCTCGTATACTCGTTCGCTCCTTTGTTGGTACACTCTGATGGACATCAGGATGCATTTGCGCACTCTTGGCTTACATACTCGTTCATATGTTTTTTTTTTTGCCATATTAGTTTGCTGCTTGCAGTCCTTCTGCTACACAGCTAAAAATTTATCTTTATGTGCCACCTTTTCGCTGTGCCATACAATAGAACAAATATCGAAATGGGAAACGCAGAAAAAGTACAAAAAAGTGCCGCACGTAAAATGTCAATTGCCACGCATTGTCCTTCGGCAGGCTCGAGCGCAAAGTATCCATTTCTTCCGCATACTAACAACAAATAATGGCCAAGTCGTTACAACGCATACAATTTAGTGCTTTTTATAGCTGCAGCAAACAGCACACAACACATTTGCCTTTTGATTACCATATTTATTTAATATATTAAATTTTTTTCCTCGACCTTCTCACTCCAAGCCAATGAGGGTAGAGCGGGTAGTTTAAGTTTATTTTTCGCTATTTTCCATTTTCTAATGTAGTTGCTTTGATATGTCTGTGTATTTTTTTTTTGCTTCTGCCTTTTATGAAAGTTGGCTCGCCCGCTTTGGCTTAACCGCAGCAGTTTTTGACATTTTCAATGATGGATTGCATTTTATGCTAATTGAGTTTAAACACTCCCGTCACAAGTTTTATTCGTTCATGAGAGAATCGTTGCCTCTTGCTGCTGGTTTGTGCCTTTCTTTGTTTCTCTATATAGTCGATTACTTTATTAGTTCAATAATGTATTTGCCAAATGCGTTAAAATTAAAACATTTGTTTAAATTGAAAATGGAAAATGTGTATGCAATTAATGCAACTGTAGGTACTCTCGTCTATGTAGGTTTGTACATATGTATGCGACTTAATAGAAGAGAGGAGGAATTTTATACAAAGTATTCAAAATTTGCTTTATATGCGCAGCTCAAACATCACAAACAGAGGCGCGATTTCAGGAAGAATGGTCGAACCGTTGAATTCGCCGCTTAGATCTCGTGTTATCGCACCTCTAAACATTTTCATTGCTTCTCCTTCTTCTTTTAGGACGCTGCAACCGTTTGTCGACTTGTGCCGAGACCAAAAAAAATTGCCAGTTCGTTCCCTCCATCGCTAGGTTACGTCAATTATTCACATTAAGTAAAGTGAAGACAGGTCCTTTTGCACTTCGTGTTCGTTGACGCCCTTGCCTTCGTTGGCTACCCATCGGTGCCACTTCGAAGGATTTTTTCACCAGAGCATCATCATCCATACGAACTACATGCCCGAGCCATCGCATTCATTGAATTTTAATGCGCTTGACTATGTCGATATCATAATACAGCTAATACAGCTAATACAGTTAATCATTCCATCTTCTGCGGTAGCCTTCGCTCACGCGAATAGGGCCATATTTCATGCAAAGAAGATGTCTCTAGAAAGCCCCCCAAAGCTTTCTCATCGCTGATCAACCTCTTCCAAGTTTCTGCGCCATATTAAAGGACTGGCATCATCAAGGGATTTGTAGAGCGAGATTTTCGTTCATCAAGAAAGGGCTCTGCTTTTCAATTGCGTGTAGAGCCCAAAGTACCACCTGCAGGTAAGTGTTAGACTCATTAGAGCTCAAACTTTTTACGGGAGGCTTTATATTTCCAAAAATAAAAATAAAAACGCTCGTAAGAAAAATGTTTTCTATCAAGTAATAAAATAAATATACATATATAAGCAATCTATAGCATTTTGAAACATATGTAGAACATTAAAAACAGTTGATTTCTTCGAATTTTAATCTTCGTTTCTTTAAAGACAAAAAAGATTAGTTTCGAAGGATTGGACATTGACGTGCGATTGACAATATCGATTCGCGCACATTCGTAAATTCATGAACTGTTACCAAATGTTTCACAAGCTTTAAACAGAAGAAACCTGTCTATAAATGCATTTTTATATCGGAAGAAAATCTTAAGAACGCTGTTTTCTGTCCTTTCTGGTTTGTCTCTTTCCCTTTCCAGCAACTTCAAGACCACATTGGACTCTGCCTTAGATGGACAAAGGAATAGTATTGATATCTTTCAAAGCTCAAGAGACGCTCTGCACTACTCAGGGAGTGCTCTGGCCAGTCCAGGGGTGCTGAGCCCCCCATTGCGCCCTACTAGCTACTGCCCTGGTCCTCATTCGCTGCAAGACCAACCTCTTTTGCTTTCTTCTCACGAACATTTTCGTTTACCGAAACAAAAAGTCCAACGCTGAATTGGAAAGAAAGATTACTCTGCGCCAATCAACAAATACCAAACAAAATGTGTTATCGAAAATTGAGAATTCAATATAGATTGAACTTGGACATAGTTTGAGAAAATCCTATACATTTTAATGAACATTTAATATCATTGCCACGTGCGAGTACAGGCTCGGGTGGAAAAATTGGTGGACAAGAGCGGTGTTCATAGATGGGTCGGAAATAGAGGGCTGAGTTGAAAGCGAGGACTTCCGGATAATTTCAGCATCTTTGAGGCATATTTGCTCGTGAGTGGCACGCCTAATAGAAAAGTGAACATTCAGTCAGATAGTCATGCGGTTATTAGGGTTCTGAGCAAAATTACTGTGCCCTCCAGACTGGTTGGAAAATTTCTGGCCCCTCCTAATTGCGTCAGAATACATTTGTATAATATTCGTATGGATCCTGAAATATAAGTACTTAAGTAGCATAAATAAGGGCACTGTTTTGTTGATGAGCTGACTGAAGTGAGACAATTGCATAAATGGGACTTCCATCGGCTGACGCAGGAAGGTAATTATTTCATGAGCAATTGTAAGGCCTCTCTATCCTAGATTGGATAAAGGGCAGTTTAAAGAACTCTCACTTTTACTTGAGACATCGAGAATATTTGTTAAGGTACTTTATTTTTATTTGAAAGACCTGAATAGAATAAAAGGATTCACAATCACATTGTGTTTCTAATTAACGTAAGGTAGCATAGCATGAAGAATCACAACTGGCGCAAACTTGTGAATATTTTGCGTATTTTCTTATCAAACTAGGACAACCTCCCACATGAAGAAGAACTCTCGAGCAATCAAACTAAATCAAAATCCTTTCACATCTTCTATGTGAAAACAAAAATAGCAAACTTAACGCCATATTCTAGAAATTGCATCGCAGTGTTCGCACGACGCGTACCTACTTTGTAATTTCGAATTTTTGCAACATTTGCAATTTACTCTTTTACTAGAGGCTGAAACGCAAGGCGAGTAATTTCCTTATTTGCAGCATTCAAGAGTTAGGTAAAATGAAAAAGTTTTCCCCAAACGAATTGCGAAGCTGAAAGCCAAGCTGGTGATTTGCACATTTTGCGCGCGTGTAACTCAACGCCAGTGTCAGCTGATAAAAGTCAGCGGCGAGCAAAGGCAATTCTTAGAAAAGTAGTTGCTGCCTGACAAATTTCCAACATTACGAGGGCGCTAGTTCCGGGAAGTTGGCATTCCCTGCGCCTGCGCCCAGGGATAGCTGAAAAACGGCTGAAAATATATCTATACTTGTATGTACGTATGTAGATATGTAAATTGTGGATTACACCCAAAAAAACGCATACAAATGCAGGGGAAGTCAACGCTATGAAGTTGAATATTTTCCTTGTCGCTAACTTAACTCCTTTTCATTTCGGCTCGCAATGCCAACAAGATATTTGTAGAGACATATGTAGGTACATATGTATAAAAATGCAAGACCCTGCAGGCACAGGGGCTCACACACATATTTGACATCACAGATCATGAGAGCAATATTGCTGCAGTAAGACGGTGATAAGCATGTAGTCGATGCAAAAACGCAATTCACATTAAAAAAAATCTAAAGAGCAATAGTGTCATAATTTGAGCATGTTCTATAGAACAAAATTATTTCACTGTGTTGATGCTTTTAAAATTTCGTTGCGATTAGAAATGCAAAATTATGTGCAAGGACTCCTTATGATTTATCCACGAAAAGTGCCTTTCAGTAACATTTACCATTCATCTCAACAAGCCTGTGCAGAGCATTCAGAGTACCCTAGTTGAAAGCACGGCCGGAGTATGTAACATTTATAAATTATATAGAATGTTTTTTTATAACAATCATCCTAAAAGACAATTCGAAGCCAGCGCATTTCAGCTCTTAAAAATATTCTTATAAAAATTATCAAAAATTCGTTTGGAAAAGAGTATGCAGGAAAACGTTTTAAGCTAAGTTGAAAAGTTCAACAAGAGAAAAAGAAAATATTTAAAAACGGTTATTTAATGCATGTATGCAAATGAGAGAATGCGCCTTAGCGCACTTTGAAATAAAAGTTCTCGCATCGTACAATTTAAAAATTAAATTTCATATACATATGTACATATGATTTTAATGGCTTTCTGCGATGAAGTGAGGTGAATTAAAAAGTGAGATGATAAGAAAAAGTTTGGTAAAGTGAGTTGGGGTGAGGTGAGGTCTAAGGATTTGGGGTGAGGTAAGCCGAAGTGAGGTGTAAAGAGATCAATTTTAGAGATTCAATGTATCTAATTTATGTAAATGTGGGAACTTTAAGTGAGGTGTCCAAACTCGTGGACACAATTTTGGCACTATTTCCGTCTCATTCACCATGGCAATTTTCCAATTTACTTCCGCCTCTAAAGAACATAACATCATATAATGTAACATATCAGAAGAAACATAACATAGCCTAAAAAGGGACAACATAACAAAACATAACACAACGTTACTTAACATAACGCAACGTAGCACAACATAACATAAAGTTACGACTCATAACAGAACATAACATAACATAGTTTGTATAATGGTGTGGTATTGTGAGATATGGTAAGCAGAACAAGTACTTGTTGCGGTTTTTATTATATTCATGCGCACCATTTCTGTCGGTGCTTTCAGCTAACTATGGCCGCCAAAGAAGATTCACTTCAAAAAAAATATCGTGCATGCGTTATATGGAGGAAATTACGATAGAACGCCGGTAAAAACTTTGTCGTAAATCAATGGTACCTAATTTTTTGAATTTTTTTAATTGTAATTTTTATTTTAAATTTAACAAAATTAGAAAATATATGTGCTTTTGTATGGAAATAGTCTTATTTGGTGCGTTTATATTTATGAGTTGGGGTAGACAATTATCGTAATAGGAATCATGTAAAATTAATGCATATATTTATTCTATTCTAATATAAATATATTGTTTTTACAATTATGTAATTTTAAAAGAGTGTTAATTCCTGCTGGACCACCTAACATATATACGCTTTTTATGCATCTGTTTGCCGCAGCAATTGGTACTTTTATTCATTTCAGTCGTCTATCTTTTTCGTTGCCTTTAAATGTTGCAAAACTTGCTGCTCTCTAACTCCTTGTTCTCCTAATGCCAGCCACAAAACTTATATAAGTCCTTTCCAATACCCTGGCTACCAACAACTTATACCTACATACATACATACATACATACATCCATACATACATATGTGTATATACTCAGCTCGCTCAGCGCGCACCGACTTGTGTCTATAGAAATAATTCAGCAGCCGCCTTCGTGGAGTTTTAGTCTGCTTTCGACAACAGCAGCTGCAAAATGCAATTTTCTTTTCTGCTCTGCACTTTTGTTGCGCTAAATCCTCGCCGCCATTTTTCGTTGTACGTTTGTACGAGTTTATGTTTGCTTTATTTTATTGCGCACTCTACGCGTCGTTTAATTTTCTTTGTCAGGATTTTTGTTGTTGCTGCTGTCACGATTATTGTTGTAGTCGCATTTCTCGTTTCCATCCTTGCTTACCGTGCGCTTTTACTATTATTTAACTCATTTTCTACACTTTGTTTTTTCAAATTTTCCCTGCTCCCTTTTATCGTTCCACTTTTAGTTTTTATCTTTCGTTGCGAAATTTCACTTGGCAGGATGTCTGTTGGCAGGATTTTCATTTTGCTAAGGAAAACAACAACAACAAAAAAACCGCTGCACCAACAGCAACAACTAGCGGCGAAAATGCTGCTGCATTACATTCGGGCACAACTCCAATGCGCGGCCACGCCCTTTTTGATAGTTTTTCTATTCCTTCACATTTCACTGCTTGCGAAATTACTATAATGGTCGTTTGAGTTGTCGTTTTTCTTTTTCCGAAATGATTTTTTATTTTTCTTTTCTTTTTTTGTTCCCTTTCAGATGTCATTAAATGGCAGCCGTTGCAATGATGGAACTTTTAGGGATTTTCAATTTTAGTGCGCAAAAAAATTGGACGAAAATCACAACGAATGGGATGGGAAGCCATTAAGTGACATTGTTTTTTTATGTTTCTTATGTTTTTTTTGTGTTTGCTATTTTATAATAATTGCAAAGGAGATCAATACTTTTGGCATTAAGGAGTTCAAGCATACAACTTTTACAGGGAGTACCTACTTTTTCTGGATAAAGGACAGCTACATTACGTAATCCAACTTAAGTCGGCTATGTTGGCAAGTCGGTGGAGTTCCAACACTTCGAACGATGTTAAGGGAGTAGTCTACCTAATGAATTTTTATTTCATTGTATTAAAAATTTAAAAGATCGGAGAAATAATACAATAATAATTATTTTTATTCACTTGAGATTTTTCCCGAAAAAAACGTTTACCATTTCATGTCTAGTTAAAAGTAATTAACTGAAGCCCTCCAATCGAAAGACTTCTGTAGTTGCATAATTTTGGAGTCCCCTAAATGTTTGTGTTCAAACTAAATAACTTTCGCTATGATTTCTTTCATTTTTTTGCAAATCCAGACGTGTTAAATTTTTTGAAATTTTAGCATTTATTTTCCTCGTGAGTTCATCTATATACATACATATATAAAAATCAATTGCTGTTCGTTTGTCTCGCTAAAACTCAAGAATGGCTGGGCCGATTTAGCATATTTTTGTTTTGAAATGTTTGTCGTGGTCCAGGGAAGGTTTAAACGGTGAGAAAATATGTAAAAATTGCGAGGAAGATAGCAAAAACATTTTCCCATATAAACAGTTTTACATTGATCATGATAGAAGATGTGTGTTTATTGATGGCAAAAAAAGTTATCTCGTGTTTGGGCATAACAGCACCAAATGGTCCCATGCGCGATGCATTTAACCACGAGTTACAAAGAAAACAACAACAGAGTAATACTGAAGTATTGACTGAAACAGTTCATTCAGATGTTCCGCAATTGAATGCACAACAAAGCATTACGTATGATATTTTGATAGAAGCTGTAAACCATGGATCTGCTAGAAGTTACTTCCTTGATGTTGACGGGGGGACTGGAAAAACGTATTAGTTTCATTTCTATTGGAAAAAAATTGATCGTAAAATGAAGTAGCTCTAGCGTTGGCTTCAATTGGAATAGCTGCAACATTATTAGAAGGTGGACGAACTGCACGTTCTACCACTAAACATATGTACAAATCAACGAAGCACCAGTTTGCAACATCGCCAAAAACAGCGCATGGCGAAGATTCTTGAAATATGCAAAATGGTCGTTTGAGATGAACGTACGATGGCTCACAAGAGGTCACTGGAGGCACTGGACAGAACGTTAAACGAGCCATTATTCTGTTATCAGGTGATTTTTGTCGGACTCTTGGAGTTATTCCCCGAACTAAACGCATGCCTAAAATAATCTTATTTTTGCCGGTTAACGTGTCGCTCCAATCAACAACTAACAGGCGAGTGTTTTTTTAACATGATCATATTGTAATTTTGTTCCCGAAGTAGTTATTAGATATTGGAAATGGTAAGGTCGCAGTTGATACCACCTCACTGACTTAAAACAGGAGCTTATTCAGCGAATTTTTCCGGACATAGAAAAACAATTCAACAACCATATTTAATTGGCGTAGGGAAAGAGCAATGTTGGCGATCAAAAATAAAGATGTCGATGATCTCAATGCGAATATTCAAAATTTTCTTCCAGAAGAGTTGTTTTCTTACAAATCAGTTGACACAGTTACAAACCAAGATCACTGGAATTGCCTGGATTACGATTTCACAATTTAAAATTAAAAGTAGGATCAATTGTGGTCATGCTGAGTAACATTGATCAACCTCGACTGTGCAATGGAACGACACTGGCTGTGAAAAAGCTAATGAATAACGTCATCGGGCGAAGATCATCAAGGGAAATTACAAAGGATAGGATGTCTTGATCCCACGTGTCCGATGATTCCAACGGATTTACCATTCGATTTTAAGCGGCTACAATTTCCCGTGCGTGTGGCCTTTGCGATAACCATAAATAAATCGCAAAACCAGTTCTTGCAAGTTTTCGGAATCAATTGTTAGCAAGTTTCGTTTAATAGCCGAACGAAATTAAAACGGTGTGAGATAAGTATGCTGAACGTGTGTGAGTGTGCGTGTGGGTTAATGTGAAATATACATATGTATATGTTGTTACTGAAACATATCCGTCCGAAATAAAGTGCAACAATTCAAATAATTTCATTGTAGGTCAACTTTATTTTGTAAGTTCCGAGAGTTCTGACAAAATTTTGAGCGTTTGGTGAAATATCGATCAATCTGACGGCGAAAGTAAACCAAAAATTAAGGACTCTGCTCGGCGGGATGCCATTTTACCGAAGGGAGAGTTGTAATGTTGTGAGGATAGGTGATACGAAGTTCACCGGGTCATCTAGTTCTCAAATAAAACTATAGAAACCAAAAATTCAAGCTGTGTACAAAATTTATATTAATTTGACCAATTTGCGTCAAAATTTCATGCCACACTCTTTTTGCAGAAGTTTTAGAAAATTTGTCAGTTAGCAGTTTTGTAGCTTATTCAAATTTCAAGTCTCACAAAATTACCGCGAATTTGTGAACATTTTTTCTCGACGCTTCCATAAAAGGTTGAACTAAATTTATTTTTATATGGGTGCAATCGCAGCACACTCAGGTGAAAAAGTTGTGAAAACTTCACGACAATTTTTAGGTCTCAAAACTTGCACATTACTCTGCTAAAAATAAATTTTTTTTTTAAATTTGGCACTCTCGTTCGGATTTTCGTTTTCAAGGTTTTGATATTATAAACTTCACCCATGCAAACATTTGACCAATGTCTTATAAATAGGTCACATAAACGTTTTTCAAAGTGCTGTAGACTTTATATAATAATAATCCACATTTTCCAATTTTATGGATTGTGGAAGATTTTATTTGAAAAAAAACAAATGCAGATTATAATGGTAGAAGTTATAGCCGCTATTTCGGAGATCATCACATCTCCTCATCAGACTTCTTTTTATTTAATTATATTTATTCTTCATCACCCCTTTTCCAGGCTTTGAACCAAGTACCTCGGGTTTCCAGAATAGAATTGCTAAAAACACAAACAAAAACCACATCTTCCACAAACTGGCCTCGAGTTGAAAAAAATTGTGAATTATTATTGATTTTAAGGCCAATAAAAATCTTAACAAATTTATTTAGTCAAAAATAATTTGCATGTTTTCTTAAATGCCTGAAAATGTTGCCAGTGAAAATTTTTCGTATAATAAAGTTTTGCATTTGAATATTTTTTGTGTTTTGCTTTATTTTGTTATAGGTATAAAAACAAAAACTCTTGGCGTCCTTTATGTAGGACGTTGGGCATTTAATATACTACAAATTTCTTTCAGTGGACGTTCTCTGCATGAAACTTTGGCAACTTTGGAGAATTATAATATGGATTTTGCTCCAAATTGGTTTTATACAGAAGAAAACACGCCGCATTCGAGCCGAAAAAAATCTCTCATTTCAAAGATTATATTTAGATATTCAAAACTTGTCATTCATTGTACTCAATTTTATTGGGGCTAAATTTTTTATGTCCAAAACTGTCTAATTAATGAGTTTAACAGCCATGCTCCCAGTTTCACATATCAATTCCACAATGTGATTTTAAAAATTTCCGGTGAAAGTGAATTAGTGCGCTCCCAATTTCACAAATATCTTCGCATATCAGGTCATCCCTGTCACTCAAATCGGTTATCGTTGTGGCAATTCACAAACAGCTGTTTTTGAAATTTCCCTTTCGGATTCAGCTATGTATGCTTTTTTGAGGAGTCATCAGCAAAGCACTTAAAAACACGCATGTTTCAATGAATAACTAATACAGAAATGTCATAAATGGCTTCTACACACATCACATTGTTTTTTCAATGGTGCGTTTAGTTTTGCTTATTTCTCGTTTCGCATTATGATTTCAATCAATGCATTTATCATGTTAGCAAATTTATTAAAAAAGCAATTTAAATAATACTCAAAAACAAAAAAAAAGTATGTAATTGATTTTATTTTTGAAGATTGAATAAATGATTTTTATAATTTTAAATTCCTTTTAAAAATTAAAGGTTAAAAAACCCATTTTCAGGATTATATTTTGAACTGACAAAATTTTTCAATAACAATTTCTGAAATTTCCACTCATAAACAAAAAATGCTCCACAGCTTACAGTTACTAACATATGTACATATGTACATACATATTAACGTGTATCAGGTCGGCTAACAAATATGTACATATACATATGTATACGACGAGCTGTTGAAGGAGGCTTACAAACTTTCAGATGTGTAAAAAAACCTTTAATTTCCTCTAAAAATCGACGAGCAAGGCTTGATTTTGCAATGGCTCATATTAACTGGAATAGTACGAAATGGCGAACTGTACTTATTTCTGACGAATCCAAGTTCAACATTTAAGGTTCTGATGGTTTGAGGTTGGTACGAAGACCAAAAGGGCAACGCCTAAATCCGCGCTATTCTAAAGGCACTGTTAAACATGGAGGAGGCAACGTAATGGTCTGGGGATGTTTTTCAGGCAAAGGAATAGGTCCAATACATCGAATTAACGGTATAATGGACCGTTTTATGTATAGAAACATTCTTTAGAACATTATGCTGCCTCATGCTGAAGAAGAAATGCCGTTAAAGTGGGTCTTCCAACAGGATAATGACCCGAAAGATACGGCTAAGAGCGTGAAGGATTGGTTTATTGGCAACAAAATTGAGGCTTTGAAATGGCCTGCGCAATCACCCGATCTCAACCCCATAGAAAATCTATGGAAAATTGTAAATCGAAAAATCCAGCGTGAAAATTGCAAAAACAAAGACTCTCTGTTTGCCTGTTTGCACAAGCGGAATTGGCGTGGAAATGCATTCCGATGAGTGTTTTGAATAATTTGATCGATTCCATGCCTAGAAGGTGCGAAGCAGTCGTAAGAAATAATGGATACGCTACCAAATATTAACAGCAAATATAATTGGAATCGACGCACTCATAATGTGCCTTAGTTTTGTCGCAGTTATTTTTCACATATTGATATATTTAGAGTTATAATTTTAAAGCAAAATGAAGTATTGCATTTTATTTTTAAATATGTTACAACAGATGTATGTTCTTGTAAAATAAGAAGAATAAAATATGTATTATAACGGTGTCTTAATTTTCTCCATTTGAATAGCTAGCAGAAGAATTTCGTGCTTTAGTTTTGTCTGACACTGTTGGTATAATATTGTAAATCAGTATTTATGAGGAAATTTAACTAATAAATTTAAACAATTCAATAGTTCCAAAGGAGTAGTTTTCCGATTAGCACCTCAGTAGGTACGTTGGTAATTGCTAAGCGTGAGATGTTTGAAAAAAAAAAAACTGAACGGACTTTAAAAGGAAAACTGCCGATTTTCGACAATAACTGGCATTCCTTGTATTTTTTAAATTATCAATTGGTTCAACGAAACTCTTGAGGTAAACAAACTAGGAGCCACAAACAATCCAAGAGTGAACTGACGCTCTTAGCGAATTAAAAAATCTCAATTCTACTAAAATCCAAAAGTAAACCCAAGAAATTTAATAGTTATGTACATAGTTACATACATACACACGGGGAGGATATGTGCATATGTAAATATTAGCATATAGGAATGAAGTCAATACAGGAACCTACTTACATTTATAGGTATTTATGTATGTATGTATCTACCTACCTAAATATACGTATTTAAAATACTGCAGATTTTAATTGCTATAGCGCAACAAAGCAAAAACAGCGTGCAACATTTAGACTTGTACTAACAAACCGACATATTTACATACTTACATATACCAAAAAATATCTTCAAACAAAAACATATGCAAAAACAATAAAAAAACACATAAACACAGCAACACCAAAAACTTATTGCAGCAGTTATAAAAAAAAAAAAAACGCAAATCCAAAATGAAATCAACAAAATTGCGCTCGTATTTATTTACTGCAATGCCAGAAACGTACGAACACACACACACACATCCACAATACCACCAACACAAAAGCACTTAAAAACACCCAAACTGCAGGAATAACAACTCCAACTGTAGTAAATAAAAACGCTGTGGAATATATGAAACACTTGAAATGGGCGGAGCTACATAAGTTGGTTGAGAGCGCGCACAAGACGCTAGAGATTTGATAGCCGGCAGAGAGCGAGTGAGTCCAGAGTGTGCGTGTGTGTGTTTGCTTAGGAACACAACGGTAAAGAGACAGTGAAGTGGAAATGAAATTGAAATGGAAACGGCAAATGGCAAATGACAAATACAAATACAAATTTAACTGCGAAAGAGACAGAATGTGTAATGAGAAAGAGCAAGCATGTTGGCACACACACTCACACCCGTTAACCAAGCAAAGTAGGTGAAGTGGCAGAGGTAGTGACGTGTGTGTGATTATTGCACGTGTGTTAGTGTGAGAGAAGAAATGCGCTTCTTGGGGTTGTGTGTAGCAGCAGCTCTGCTGTCGGTGGTGTTGGTAGCCGCTTGCTTTTATGTATTCGTTTGTGTTTATTATTGCTGCTGCGATGTTAAGCGATTAATTTTTATATATTATTTTATATTAGATAGGTACTCAGTTGGCTGAGAAATGAAATCGTCAGGCTTTTGCATTGCAGTGCGAATTCAAATTGTTCTCTCTGCGAGGAGGGCTTCGCTTTGTTAGTGTTAGTTTGTTTCTTCATTTAAATTAAAGATTTTTATTTTTATTTTTTACATTTTAATTTATTTGCATTTCTTTTGTTTTAAATACGACAGCTCGCAATGTTTGAAGTTTGGCTCCATTAGCATACATACATATTTACATATGTATGTATATACAAACACACAATTTACATGATGGTTGAGACTGCCTTCTCAGCTGGCATTCGCTTGCACTCGCCGGCGCTGTGGCAGCGCTACATTGCCGCCGGCAAGGCATCAGCCCAGCTTTAAAGCGTCGCTTCCACTCTTTTGCTACTGCTCATTGTTGTTGCTTTTGCTTTTCCTTTAGCTACGACTGAGTATTGCACAAATTGTTGGTGTTGTGGTTCATACTTCCCCATCTACATACTTGTCAGTGGCTACTGTCGATTGTTAACCGTTTGTTGCTTGTTGTTTGCTGTCTTGTATGTATTGATTTGTTTTTCGCTTCTTTTCTGGCATTTAAAAATTTTGTAGTATCTGGTGGTAGATAATTAGTTAGTGGCGAACTTTTTGACGTTTTTTGCTTTTCATTTTTTTTATATTGTTTTTACATCGAATTTTTTAGGTACATTTTTGTTATTTTCCTTTGGTTGGCTTTCCATAAATTTAAATTACATGAACTATCTCATAATTTTTATTGTAAGCAGTTTGGCTTTTCATTTGCGTCACAATTTCGCTGATAAGAAATCTCTGAAGCCGCAGAAGTTGTTTACAACATACATTTGTACGTTTCTCACAATTGCTGTTCGCCGGCGGCAAAACATGTGATGTTGTTGCAAGGTTTGACAATAGGAAACATAGCGAAATTGAAGCAGAGTGGATATCTCGTCGCGAAATTCTCGGTTTGGTGCTCTTCAGTCTATTCCTACACTACAATTTTCCAAGCAAGCAATTTTTTATTGGTTAGGTAGGTAGGAGACAAGCTTAACAAAACACTGAGTTTTATAGTGTGAGCGCCAAATTTATAAAAAAAATATTAAATATCGTGTCCGCATTACAAAGACTTCCATGAAAATCTCACGCCTGTCCGGATTACGGCGGTGGCCGGATATTCGAGTGTCCTGACTTTCGATGCCCCATAGTACCTACCTAGACTCGGATGAGACCCCCCTTTTTTGATGACGACCACAGCAAACGTTTGAAGGACAATGATTTGAGGGCATGCACCTGGAATGGCCAAACCCTTAATTGGGAAGGTGCGTCTACCCGGCTGGTTGATGTCCTCAGCAGAGCAAAGGCTGACATCACCGCCATCCAAGAGGTGCGATGGACGGGGCAAGGGAAACAAGTAATAGGCCCTTGCGACATCTACTACAGCTGCCATGTAAAGGAGCGCAAATTTGGTGTCGGATTTGTGGTGGGAGAGAGACTGCGCCGTAAAGTACTGTTGTTCACTCCGGTGGACGAGCGTCTCGCCACAATCCGCATCAAGGCGAGATTCTTCAACATCTCCTTAATTTGCGCCCACGCCCCGACGGAAGAGAAGGACGATGGGACTAAAGATCGCTTCTACGATCTCCTTGGTCGCACGTATGAGCGGTGCCCCCACCACGATATAAAAATCGTGCTTGGCGACTTCAATGCCAAGGTGGGCAAGGAGGGCATCTTTGGTTCCACAGTCGGAAAATTCAGTCTCCACGACGAAACGTCCGATCACGGATTGAGACTGATCGACTTCGCCGGGGCCCGAAACATGGTAGTCTGTAGTACCAGGTTCCAGCATAAGAAGATTCACCAGGCTACGTGGCTGTCTCCAGATGGTAAAACACGAAACCAAATCGACCACGTTGTGATAGACGGAAGGCATGCTTCCAGTGTCCTAAATGTGCGCACAAACCGAGGAGCCAACATCGACTCGGATCATTTTCTTGTGGCAGCTAAGATCCGCACGCGCCTCTGTGCAGCAAAAAGCGCGCGCAAATGGATACAAGGAAAGCTCGACGTCGGAAAGCTGCAATCGCAACAGACAGCTACCCACTTCGCCACTCAACTTGCACTCCTGCTCTCTGAGAGCAATAATCAACAGAACGATATTTCCGAGCAGTGGAACCATATTTCTCGCTGTCTACATACCGCCGCTGAAGAATCCATCGGATTTCAGCGAGCCCGAAAGAACAACTGGTATGACGAGGAATGTCGCGCCGCTACGGAACGTAAAGACGCTGCCTACAGGGCCACACTGCGATCGGGCGCAACGCGAGCTGTGCGGGAGCGTTATCGTGAGCTGAAGAAGGAAGCAAGACGCATTTTTCGTGAGAAAAAGAGAATGGCCGAAATGCGTGAGTGCGAAGAGCTTGAGATGCTGGCCGACAGGAAAAGCGCCCGAAATTTTTTTCAAAAACTTCGACGGCTTACAGAAGATTTTAAGACCGGGTCGAATTCCTGTAAGAATGAAAACGGCGACCTGGTGACTGATGTCCACAGCATACTTAAATTATGGAGGGAGCACTTCTCCACACTGCTTAATGGACGCAACTGCAACCCTGGAGATGTTGAACCCGAATCCCCAATCAATGATGATGGACGCGATGTACCATCACCCGACTGTGACGAAATTCGGAAAGCGATAGCACGGCTGAAGAACAACAAAGCCCCCGGGGCCGATGGGTTACCAGCTGAGTTATTTAAGTACGGCGGAGAGGAGCTGGTTAAGTGCATGCACGAGCTCATCTCTAGAATGTGGTCGGAAGAACGCATGCCTACTGATTGGAACTTAAGTGTGCTCTGCCCAATCCACAAAAGGGGTGATCCTGCAGGAAGGTTCTGTCGAGTGTATTGTGTGAAAGACTTAAGCCCACCGTCAATGAACTGATTGGACCTTATCAGTGTGGCTTTAGACCTGGTAAATCTACCACCGACCAGATATTCACAATACGCCAGATCTTGGAAAAGACCCGAGAAAGAAGAATCGACACACACCATCTTTTTGCCGACTTCAAAGCCGCCTTCGACAGCACGACAAGAAGTTTCCTATATGCCGCAATGTCTGAATTTGGTATCCCGGCAAAACTTATACGGCTATGTAAAATGACGTTGAGCAACACCACCAGCTCCGTCAGAATCGGGAAGGACCTCTCCGAGCCGTTTGATACCAAACGAGGTTTCAGACAGGGTGACTCTTTGTCGTGCGATTTCTTTAACCTGATGCTGGAGAAGATAATTCAAGCCGCAGAACTTAATCGGTCAGGCACCATCTTTTATAAGAGTGTGCAATTGCTGGCGTACGCCGATGACATTGACATCATCGGTCTTAACAACCGCGCAGTTAGTTCTGCCTTCTCCAAACTGGATAGAGAAGCGAAGCGAATGGGTCTGGAGGTGAATGAGGGCAAGACGAAGTATCTCCTGGCATCAATTAGACAGTCGGCACATTCACGACTGGGATCAAACATCACTGTTGACAGTTATAACTTCGAAAAAGTAGAGGACTTCGTTTTCTTAGGAACCAGCATTAACGCCTTGAAATCCAACGCAGAATCTCTCTTGCCAACAAGTGCTACTTCGGACTGAGTAGGCAATTTCACAGTAAAGTCCTCTCTCGACGGATAAAACCCATACTCTATAAGTCTCTTATCATGCCCGTCCTATTGTATGGCGCAGAAGCATGGACGATGACAACATCAGATGAGAGAGCTCTTGGAGTGTTCGAGAGAAAGATTCTTCGAAAGATTTATGGACCTTTGCGTCTTTGCGACGGCGAATACCGTGTACGATGGAACGATGAGCTGTACGAGCTGTACAATGACGTAGATATAGTGCAGCGGATTAAAAACCAGCGACTCCGCCGGCTAGTCCACGTCGTACGAATGGATGAAATATCTCCAGCCCTGAAGGTTTTTGACGCGGTACCCGCTGGTGGTAGCAGAGGAAAAGGAAGACCTCCTCTACGTTGGAAAGACCAAGTGGAAAAAGACTTGGCTATACTTGGGATTTCCAATTGGCGCCAGTTAGCAAAAGATACGGACAGCTGGCGTGCTTTGTTGACCTCGGCCAAAATCGCTTAGGCGGTTGTTGCGCCAATTAAGTAAGTAAGTAAGTAGTACCTACCTACTATAGAATAAGTCGATTCATTTTTCTTAAGTAAGAAAAATCGTATGATGGGCGGCATGGGCGGAGTTTTAACAAAGCTCACATATTTTCGTAAGAAATAAAAAAGTCTTCTCATAATAATTTCAAGTGAGACAAATTTTTAAAGTCGTAGTTAACTCTTGTTTTGAGACTTCTGTTAAACCAGGTTAATTACGCAGTACAACACAGCAATACAACGTGATTTTTTTTATATTCTACCTGATGCCAATTCAATTTTAGAACAGACCGCAATTTTCAAATTAATGAATAGTCATTTGTCAATATTTTAAGACTTACAATTGCACCATGATTCAATTATAAAAGGTTGGATACTTATTGACGTTTAAGTTTTCCGACTGCCTTGTAAGGTTGCATTTAGGAACGTCTGATAAAGGGGAAAATATTTTATCCATTTTCGCGCAAAGATAGTAGAAAAGTAGGTAACTAGTTGCGAAAGCGGTTTATACATAGAATGAAACATATTTGCAGAAATTTGATATTTAAATTTAATATAATATAACCGAATATTCAACCAAACATGTATGTATATATGTACATAGCACCTTAATACAAAAAACTATATATACAAAAAAGCAAGTGTGATTTAGAAGCAAATAAATAAGCGGTATCTATTAAAAGCCCAGTAAACAGGATTGTATATATATTTCATTACATTTCAAACATTTTAGTAATATAATTACCATTTTTGTAGATCATAAAATTGTAAGATTCAAGTCACTAAAAATGTAATATTAGTTGTTCGAATTTTTTTTTTTTATGAAAAACACCACACCATACATACCTACGTCAAAAAGTTAACGGAATTTTTAGTGATATTCATCTGTTAGAAATCAAGTAAAGACGTTAGTCAAAACTGGTCAAAATACTATTAAATATTCTTCTATTCGATATTTTAACTTTATAGTTTTTATGGTTGTTAATATTTATAAAAATTTAAAAACATAAAATGCTTTCTTTGAAAAAAAATATCAAACCAGGTCAGATCTGGCCGGTAATCGAACCAACGACAATTTCATACATGCATAAAACAAAATTTCAATTTCTTTTCGCTGCTAAATAAGCAAGGCTACTAGAAAACATACGAGAATGCTGTCAATTCGATTATTTAATGTAGGGCATTCTGAAAAAATTTAAAAACTACAAAAAGGTTGCCTGCCAGGCCATTTCACAAGAAAATTACTAATTTCCACGTGTTTGATAAAATTTTTTTTTCTTAAATTAAGAGAGAGCAAAACAGGCTACATACCTTAAGGCAGCGTGCAAAAGTGAGACAACTGCCTAATTATCCAACCTTGTATGATTGAATCATGCAGTTCACGAAATCAATCAATTTGAACGAAAAAAATAATTTTTCGAATTTTTGAATTTATTTATAAAATCTAACAGAATATTAAAATTTAGTACCATATAAGGTGATGGTGAAATCAGCTCTAAATGTTAGTGACACAACTAAGACAATTGTTTCTTTTGCGAATTAATTGAATTTGTTTAGAAAAAAGAAAAATGTATAATACGTAGAAAACAATTTATAAATTTCAAGAAAGAGACTTTGTCAAGACAATTTCGGGATTAGTTAAGTACTCTTTCGGGTCTAGTACGAGGCTGTTTCAGAAAAAGTTTGGGACTAGTTAGGAATTAGTTCAACACTGATCCTGGACCGAACGGTCCCAAACTAAACTCAAACCTAAAGCGAAAAAACCCTGAACTACTACTTCATTTCAATCGGCTTAGCGAATTATTACAATTTTTCAACTTTTTTTTTAAATAAAGGGTGTTTTTTTTTAGACATGTGGTTTCAATGATACTTTTTTCGGAGTTGGTATTTTTGACAGCTGTTACGTGATTTATACCCAGTTAGGTTTGCCATTTCATTGTTGTCATAAGGTCCCAATTGCTGCAAAAAGAGGTCGAAAATTGAGCCTCTCGGCTGGAATTTATTCAAGCCAGCCGCGGCGGTAAGTTGCCCGATATCATTTTTAAAAAGTAATGGCAAACCCTTTTATTTATAATAAAGGTAAATTCTTGGCCATAGTATTAAATTATATGCGTTTTATATCTTCTTAAAAAAACTTTTTTGTAATTATTTGAAAATAATTGTTGCGACTTTTTACTCAAATAAGTTGCGACTTTTTACTCAAAATTATCATATCACCAAAATAAACAAAAAAAAATCAATCGCTATTTCTAATCATATTTTTCAAAAAATTTTATTTAATTAAAAAATTTTTTTGTTTTTAAATGAAAGCTAAATATATCTATTAATTTGAAGTTTTCTTTGAAAATTTTTGTTGTTAAAAAAGCTTTATTTAAAAAAAAAATTAAAATAATATCAATATTTAAATAAATATTTGTTAAAACTTCTCAACAGATCCACCAAAACCTTCTGCACTTCCGGATAGTTACAAGAAAATCAAATCGTTATGGGTCGATGGATCAAACATATTTGGCATACTTTTGTATCTACTCTATTTTTCCATGGTTAGGCAAACTTGCCGTCAATACTAAATATTTAGTGGCACTAAAAATATTTATAGAAATGTCAAAAGTGCAACAAGACCAGCTGCAACCTAATTTACTGCAGATTCTTGCAGCAATGCATGCGTGTTTAAACATACATATGTACAAACATACATACGAGTACATACATACAAACAAACATATAAACGAGCGAATGTTATCATGTTGCACGTTGCATACACTTTGCAACAACTGTTCGTAATTGTTTTGGGCGGTAATTGCAGTTTTGCACATTGCATTGTGCCATTGCACTGCATTGTGGCAACAAAAACACTCATCACAACAACACTACAAACAAAGGATAGGGGGGAAACGGCTAAAATATGAACAATTCGCCAAACCAACTGACTGGCCAACTCAACATAAGAGGCTGACTTGACTTCCACTGCCCCTCCGCAGCAAATCGCTGTCCCGCCACAACAAACCGAACAGAGCACAACTTGTTCCACACATTTCTATGCACACTTTGGCCTGCTCGAATGCAGCTGGAAGCATTGAAAGCTAAGCGGTGCCGAGTGGACTACGACTATTTACGAGTATGTTTGTGGGAGCGAAAGCATTTGTAGGAAGTTGCTGTGGAAGTTGGCATGGAAATTGTTTTGAAGACACTGCAATTTAATTTAATAAATTTTATGTTCATGACTCGAATGACTCGGTGAGCTCGTGAAAAGACCTCTTTCCTCTCGCCAATTGCTGGGCGCGCACCAAAAATTGCATTTCGAGCCGTGTGAGTTGCTTTTATAGCCTCGCAATGAAATTTCTTGTTCAACTGAGTGGGGAAGTGTTGGCGATTAGAGTTTTGTTGTTGTTGTGCTAAATAATTTTCGCTGTATGCTCTGTTGCATGTGGCAATGACACTTGAATGTGTTTTTTGGTTTACTTTTATTCTTAGTGGGGTTTTTTGTTGCTGTTGTTGCACGAAATTGTGCCGCATGACCGTCTACTAAATGGTTATGTACTCGTATTATTAGCTAACTACTTAAAGACGAAAAGGTGAGGCGAATAATTTTCAGAATATGAAATTGAATTATTTAAGAAAAGGTACAAAAGAATAGTAGATAATAGTGAATAAGTGGTACGACGATTGCCGTTCAGTACTAGCATATTACTAAGGTTAAGAATATATGTATGTACATTCAATGGTTGAAGAAAAATTTCAAATTACAAAGCTTATCATGCCAAAGGTGTGAGTTCAAGTTACATTTTAGATTTGAGTTGAAGCTTAAGTAAAAATTGAGCTATGCGTTGAAGTACATAATTTATGGGTTAAAAATATTCTGCATTTCTAGATTTTTTATCAGAACCGGAATTTTTCGAGTATGCAGTTTTTTCATACAACGCATTTATATAGAAGAAAATTCGAAGCACCATCCAGGGTTATTGCATTTTATATAATCAATTATGCACAATCAAAAATTTTTGGAAAAATTGTATCAAAAAGTTAGAAATTTAGATGGACTTGATTTTAAATTATTATTGTGAAGACTGCACAAAGTTTGAAAGTTGCTGTTATGGGTTTTGTTATATAATTTGTATTTAAATTAAAATACTTATCAAATATAAGTATATTAATCATATAATATCAAAGGCGTACTCTGTGGCTTAGTGAGACGCAATACCTCAAATTTCTCAGATCCATACAACTTGAAATTATTGTATACTTCTTTTGTTCGGTCGCACCTCGAGTATGCAGTCTTCATCTGGAGGCCATATAACCAGCTTGCCTTAAATATGGTTGAGCGTGTTAAAAAAATATTTCTTAAATTTGCCCTTCGATCTTTGAACTTTGTAGATCCGATACCATCATATAAATCTCGCCTCATGCTATTAAATCTTAAATCTTTAGAAAGTCGCAGATCTATACTGAGCCTATCCTTCACCTACGATATTATTAAAGGTGTTGTTGATTGCCCTTATTTGCTGGAAAATATTAGGTTTAATGTTCCCCAGCGAACCCTTTGAACATTTTTACCATTTTATCGTGATAATGCTAGAACACTATATGCCATCAATGTCCCGATTTCGCGTGCCACTCGACAATTTAATAGTATAAGTAATGCTGTTACGATCGACTTTTCAGTCCCAAGATCGGTTTTTTTGAATCTTTTGAACCCCATTTTTTAGTTTATAAATTATTTTTAATAGTTCTTAGCAAACTTTATAATCTTTATAGTCTGTAATGTTTTGTTAAACTAAAGACTAAGTAATAAATAAAAAAATTTAATGACGATATAAAGAACGTTCCATGTGAAATAAGAAATCGACATAAATTTTGAAATTTAATTTTACTTTCACCTATTTCTGTAAAAAGCTATCTGTAAATGACTGTAACTAATTAATTTTTTGTTAAGTTTTTTGATGAGTTTTAAATGGCTTTAAAACTATTAATAATTCACAATTTTATTGCGCTCGCGACCAGTTTATGAAATATCCTTTGGTCCAAACTTCGAAAGCGGTGATGAAGAATAAATAAAAGAAAGAAGTTTGATGTGGTGATCTCTGTAATAGCAGAGATTACTTCTATTTTTAAAACTGTGGTTTTTTTTTTAAATAAATATCTTTAATAATTTGACCTTGAGCTCAATAAAATTGTCAGTTAAAATAAATTTGTCATACAAATTTTAAACAAGTAAAGAAAATTGTCCTTTTTGTAAATGGAAACTAATATTTTAGAAATAATTGCCCGGGCATCGTAACAAGCAAAAGTGCCATCATTCATAATTATAATTATTATTTTCATATTTCTACTGGCAGAATGGTTTTATTACTATAATTTTGATTGAAAATGGAAGCTATTGGGTGGTATCTTATTAGCATGTTTTGCTAATATTCGTCTTTGAGTGTGCAAAGATAAAAAAAAATTTTCAGGGTTCAACCAGACACATTATGGAATGGAATGCGCCATAATTTATTGTACTTTTTTTTTGATACAATTATTTTAATCGTTACTGCATACATTTATCTATAAAAAGAAGATTAACAAGACAAGCCTCCTATGGTTTCGACACCATTAAAAAGTAAGGATAAAATCAAAGATGAGTATGCCTTTGAAAAAGCAAAGTTCAAATAAAAAAAATTTAAAAAATTATTATGGCCGGGCTCTTACAGTAAGCGGATATTTATCTCTAATAACCTGGCTTATCTCATCAGCCACTCAAGCTTCTTGTTCTATAAATGTCTATCTGCCTCCTTAACATTGGATGTTATTTGGAAAGAACTTTGTAACGCTTTTTAAACTTCGTTTTCGGCGTTTTCTTTTTCTCTTATGCACGAGTATATGCATTTAGATTATTCGGTCAAACTACCATGACGCCCGGATAAATTTACTTATGTCACTTATAGAAAACCTTAATTGATCTGCAAGTTTTGTTTGTTCGTGTCTAGCAAGTGCTTTATTTTAGACAACCGCTAGGCTACCTCGCTACTTTCAAGTTGTCAGCTGGGATACGTCGTATTGATAAGAGCCCCATTCGTACATTCTTACCTGGAAGGGAATCTGAAGTAAGACATTATCTCTTTAAGTCTATCTTCATATTTCGTAGTCTCTTCTTTAAGGTGGAAGTCGATTGGAATAGGTGAATTGTTTCACCCATCTTATTGCGCCAGCTCCATAAAATCAATTCGTTGCCTGTCAGAATAAGCGTTTTACTGGTGGTATACATCGACCAGCTCATATGAAGTTATTATGGAGATAAGGGATGATTGCTGAGTCACAATGAAATCAGAGAATCTTGAAAACAGCTTTTTAGCTTAACTCAGTTAGGTCCTGCTTTCTTTTTTTTTTTAATTAATTGATTGCGACAATAAACTCGATTACATCCTTTGATTACTTCGAATTTTTTAAAAATTTCTTAAAGGCATTCAGTTTAAAATCCACGTTCTTTTAAAGTTTTTTTTTCAAAATATTTCGCATTACAAATGTATGTAGTAATTTTCACATACATATGTACGTGCACATATGTATGTATGTATAAGGCGCTTTTTATAGCTGACCATTGTCCAGTTCATTATCTTTTTTCGCCCTTCCACCAGTTTACGCATTCAACACGTGTCAAAATCAAATTCCTCAACACCTTCAGACATTCATTCACGACGCATACGAGTATTAATATGAATATTTCAATGAGCACATAATTACACGCATTTACACTCATTTACACACAAACAAACACAAATTTGCTATCCTTTGCTTCAACAATAAATTATCGAATGTAGGCGAGTGCGTTGGTATGCGTAGATATTTGCTGGTAAAATGGTTAAAAATAGCCGCTGGTCATTTTGCAGCCCACTGAACCCGCTGTCCTTACTCTCGCCAACACATTTTTCCTGCTCATTTGAACGCGTATACGCCAAGGCTCTTCAGCAAGGAAGATATTCGCTGGCATTTGTTGGTGGTGTTGGTGCTGTTGCTGTCACCGCTGACACTGCTCACCCGCCTTACGCATTCATCGATGATTATTGCGTTAATTATCCCGTCAACTACTGCCGCCAAATCCTTGCTTGCCTCCATCACCGTCGTGTTGAACTGAGCTGAGCATGGAAGCAGTGGCGCACTTCGATATGAAATAGACGTACAAATATACACAACCATGAAAACATAAATAATTAACAATAACAAAAAAAACAACAACTTAAGTAGGCTAAATATGAAGGCTCATTGATGTGAAGTTCAAAAGGAATTTCAGCTATTTCCGTACTGCCTGGTTAATGTATGTATGTAGTAGGCACCTGTTTATTGGCCAGTTGTTGTTGTTTTGCTTAACGCTTTACATACAGTCCAAGTGTGGAAAACTCTTATATCCTTCGCCGTTTGAATAGGCCGCAGCCTATATTTATGTGTGTGTATATATGTACATGGATGCAGGTCTATGAAAGTGAAAATCATATCATCAACGGCAAACCAGTGATTATCTACACAATAAAATTGCCAACAGGTGTAGTGGTGGGCGCTAATATAAAATACATTTTAGCTATTGGCTTAATAATAACTATAGTTCTTCTTTAGAAGTAGGATATCTACTACGATCGCACAGCAGTTTGAAGGACAAAAGCACATTTTACTTGTACAGCAATTTAAATCACATTGATTAAAGACTAAAGGAAGCATTCTACTCGTATCTTGTGGTATAGCAAAAGCATATCTTAGAAATGGCAACAAACCTTGAGAAGTCCTTAGTTCTTTTCCTATTTTTCTTTGTATATCCGAATCCAGAATATCCATCACGACTTGAGAAATTTAGCAATATGAACTGAAATAGATCAACAGAAGACGAAATAAACATAGAAGTTTTTAAGGCATCCAAATCAATTAGCAAGATATCTCTTGTGTATAAAAACGAAATCAAAGTAACGTAAAAACAAAAAAAAAAATCGAGTCCCTTATGCGTTCACACAGCGCTTAATAACTGAGTCAATTAATAAATTTTTTCCATTCAAAATGCTAATAGCATCAATTTAGGCTCTGTCTCTATGGCATCTTATAGGGTTTTATAAAGTGATGTACTTTTCTTGCAGGGCGGTTCAACCGTCTTCTTATGAAATAAAAATAAAATGGAACAGGTTTTCGATTTTGTTGACTTATGGATTACAATGAACGCAAAACTCAACTTCAATTTTCATATCAAAGCTAAAGGTGTTTTGCGTTTGGAAAACGTTGTTCAAAACAATTCTGGGACCCTTACATAACTAAGGCTCTTTTCACAACTTTGGTAAGGTCAATACTTGAATATGGATCCATTGTTTGAAACTCACGCAATCAAGTTATTTCGATAGGATTGAGTCAATTCTAAAACAATTTATGCTTTTTGCTTTAAGAAATTTTCTCTTGGATTCTCAATATAACCTGCCAACATATATTAGTCGCTTAAAACTTATAAATTTTCCTAATCTTGCTTGTTGTCGCAGATATATGTTAGGCATAGTATTTTTGGTCAAGTTACTGACACTTCTGGCTGAAGTAAAGTGGAAAGTTACCTCCTGATTTTCCAGGCATTTCCGGTATATTTTCTTTGCAAAATAATTTTGAACTAAACTCCGAAGTTTATGGCAGGATATCAAAACTCACTTCGTTTCTTTTGATATTTCAGACTCAATTTTTATGTATACGAGTATAAAGAATGCTTCATTATGTACCCTCAGGGCGGTTCAACCGCAAATTATTTTAGTTTAAAAATAGCTTTTTTTTCTATAGGTGAACAGTATTTGATCTGAACTCTTGCGTCGCACACTGGTCGAAAATTCGAAAAAGCTGGCCAAAAGTGCAAAATAATGGGTCAAAATAGTTCTTACTTATGTCTCAAAGGGGGCGTTGGTGAGTCAATTTGTTTTCTGCTACAGCTGTTTGAGGTTACCATGCGTAGTACTACTGCTGCAAAAGCCGTTTTAGGTGTTAAGTTATACATTTATTGAATTTTTTTTTGTGTGTTTGCAAAATGGAGTGCGATTTTGAAGGTAAGAAAAACAATATTTCGATTGTCATTTACTTGTGTTGAATATTGCGATACACACTTACTTGCGTGCTTCATTACTTTTACATAAAATTATAGTAAAAAATGTGAAAAGTTGTGATTCTCCTGCCAAAATAATAGAATAAGGGGATTGTTAGAAGTGTATTGTTTTATATTATTCTAGAAAAAGTTTCGGAATCCTTCAGATTTATAACCTCCTCTCTTTTGGAAATCTGTTAAAAATAGAACAAAAGTTGAGATACATTTATATGCGTTTCCTTCATTATATAATACAGAATATAAACCTATTAAATTAAATCAAAAAGATATTCAACAAACTAAGAACTGTCCTAAAAATCATAAGTCTTAGATTCAATTCAAAGCTTAAGTAAAACGTATCGGACAAAATTACTACACAAACAAAACAAGCTTAGGTTGAATAATTTAAAAAATATTTCCAAATGATTTGCCAATACGCTTTCCATTACAGACATTTAAATCCATCTCCCACCACCATCTCACCCTCTCCCAATCCGGCATTTCATCGCATTTGCAGCTAATCTCAAAACAAATGTAAATAAGATTTTGTTGCGTATAATTTCGTAGTAAGATGCCGTGCCGGGACAGCAAAAACAATAACAACAACAACCAAAAATATACAAAAAAAACTGTGAATTTTTTTCATAATTTTCCCCCTGTTTTCTTGCGCATTTCCAATGGCAGCATTCACTTGCACGTGTTCGGTCAGTATTAATAAGTCAAACGCAAGGATGGCAGGATATTCGGTTTGTATGCGCTATGATACTACGGAGCTTTTATGACTTTTCTGTTACTTTTAACTTGAAAAGTAAAAAATAATTCGCATTTCCTTTGTATTTTGTATTATACGTACAAACAAACATATTTGTTACATTCGACTTTGATTTGTGTTTATCTTTTGAATTTTTATTAGCAAATATTTTAGCTGGCATTTTGGTCGCATACATTTCTTCTTGATTTGTGTTGTTGTAATAAAGAATATAAAAATTTCGTGAAATTAATATGAACGGAAATTATTATTACCAAATAAATTTCCGGATTATTTTGTGTTGTTTTTTGGTGGTCAGAGGGGCGCAGCTGTTTGTAAATTGAATTTTAATTTTATGGCTATGAGCATTGTTGTTGAAAGATGGGTGCGTAGGCTGGAGTGTAGAAACTTTTTTATGGCTCATTTGTGTTTATTTAATGCACAGCAATTAAATAAAACTTTAATTTCTGAATTCATTAAGTATACACTCATATTTCCATAGAAAAGTAAAACACTTAAAGGTGAAAATTTATAAATTGTGAAAACTCTAACACCCACAAAACTTCAACATTTTTGTATTTTTATAAATTTTATTATTTGCAAATTTATAAATTAATAAATTTCAAAACTCCTTAACTCAAGTATTTAAAATTACAGAGTTGAGTTGAGTTGGAAGGGCCATTTATTCAGAGAGTTTCCTCGGTGGTCTCATGGCCCATTCCTATGATCTAACCTATCCCCATTTAAGTCATTAATGACTACTGACAACACATCCAAAGAGACAGTACTGAAGCTGTTCAGATTATCCCAACTGCTATGGCCATCACTTCGATTTGTGAGATGAGGAATCCTAGATGTTGTCATACACACACTTGAACACGGTTCACCAAAACTTGCCTCAAACCTTTTTCTCTCACACTTGTCTGTCTCTTATTTCCCAAAACCCAGTGTGGATTTTGTATGACAGCCTGAGATATTTTAGGGACCTTAGATTCGTGGCCACTTATCGAATAAGTCGCTACTGCCTTTAGAACCTTCAATACTGCTGCAATATACAAAATGCGAGCTTTGCCCACCAAATTTGTCGTGATTTCACTGGCCGAGGCCTCAACCTAGAGTACGCCAAAGTATTTCGTAATTTCATAAGCGTTATTCAATGAAAGTTTCTGAAGGAACACAGAATATCCGGGTGTATACCTCTTTTGCTTTCACCTATGATTAAATATATCGCTTCGAGTATCGACTTATCCAAAAATTGGTTATATCATGATTTAATATTTTACAAAAATATTTCAATATTAACTTAGTTGGTTTGAATTCCAGCATTGTCTTATCATTTATTCCACTTAGCATCGCTTCTTCACCATTCCCATTGCTTGTCTATCGTATCGATTGAATAAGCCTGCATCATTAATTATTTGAATTTGGAAAGGCGCCTCCACCTCTTCATTGGCTTCAGTATTTGTTCAATTTCACGGTGTGAATTTCTTTATTTTTGAATACCGTTTTATTCGTTTTCTTTGTACTTATTTTGTTTTTTTATTTCCATTTGCGGCTGTCAATAAAAGTACAAACAAACACTGGCTGGTACAATATTTTTTCCACTTCATAAAACCATCGATACAAATTAGTTTTGCTACTCATATGGATTTTACTGCTACTTATTCGTAAATAATTATGTACAAATGTATTTTTTCTCACTCGACTCTTTGGCTTGGCTTAATTCTCATAGTCATCGCGTAATGATGGAAATCGTACAAATGTGAAATTAAAATGAATCTTTCAAAACGATCATCAATTATGACAATATGAACGTCAAAATTACTTATGTACATAGATAAATACACACACAGACATGTATATACATACACACATATGCACATAACTACATACATACATATGTACATATTTCCCAGATTTAATTCGACTCATTAAGATAATAAAAAACGCATAGAATTTTGATTTCTTGCATTAATTTGTAGTTATAGGCACTTTGCCATAGTTAAGTCTAATATATTTGGAGTTAAATATCTGAATTAGTGATGGACGTTAAACTGATTAGAGGCTTCACTGCAGTCGAGATTGCCTTTAAGTTTTCCTACAGAGGTGCGTCTAATTGTGATCGCTTGTGAAAATTCTGCCTCCAATGGTGTATTCAACAAATTACATTTTATTTTTTCATCTCAATAATGAAGCCGTTATAATTTTATTTGGCTGCTTGCTTTTGATTTTGATTAACGGTACCGATTTCAGTTTGATTGCTATAAAAGTAAGTGAGTATTTTTTTCTTTCTAGTAATAACAATTTGTCATGCCAAATTAGTAAACATCATTCATGTTTGCATATAAATCATCTCTCGAGTTGGGAATGAAATCTGTCGGGAGTTTGACTCAGGAGTCTTAATAAATTCTGTCCTAATTTGATCAACTAAGTTTGAACTGGTTTTGTGGATTGTTTGATCAAGGCTTTCGCAGCGAGTCCAAGTGTTTTCGTATATAATAATGATAAGTTGCTATATTGAAGAACTCTACAAAATTTTAACTAAAATTTGTATTATTATTTAATAACACAGGTCTGCAACAAAAATGCTGTCTGGATATTTCCAACTGATGTCTATGTATTTAGGTATTCTGCAAACTAAAAATATACTCAAAAAATTCCAGAACGTAAGGTTATTTTACAAACCGCAAAATTTTATTATAAAAAAGGGTTTTTTTGAGCTGACTTGTTGGCATTAATAATAGGTATAATTTTATTTTGATTACTGTTTTTAAATGTTTACCATAACTATCATTCATTTTAAATAAGGAACACCCTGTGTGAGCTGCATTAACAAACAAAAACATTTAACTTGAACGTTCGCGCTCCAATGGTGTAGAATGTGGCGCGGTACAATTACGTGTTAACTCGTCATTATTTTGTAGATCTTGGTTCAGTATAGTGCAATGAGTTGCTTGGATCAAGGCTCAAAAGCAGGAACTTACTTTTTCCGGGAGTGCCTTCCTCTGGGTTTAGATATCGTGAAAAGCAGTTTACTTCCTACTTTGCCCAAGAGGACGAGTTCGTTTATTGTACCAATATTGAAGGTTTGATGGATACATCATTCCGTACACCTCAAGGAAACCTACAAGAACTTGGAATTGATTATTTGCAAATTAAAATATAAAGACAACGGTTGGCAAGTGTGCGGTTATTTCAAAATCTTGGGCATGGCGCTCGGACAACAATCTGGGTTTACCAAATTCCCTTGATTTTTGTGTCTATGGGATAGTAGAGACCGAAGAAATCACTGGACCAAAAAGTGTTGGCCTCCGAGGGAGCTTAAAGTTGGCGAAAATAATGTCCTGCATGAAACTTTGGTTCCTCCTCATAAAGTTCTTCTACCACATAAAGCTGGGATTGATGAAGCAATTTGTAAAGTCACTTCCAAGAGATGGAAATTGCTTCAAATACTTAATATCAAAGTTTCCAGTCCTCCCGGAGGCAAAGTTGAAGGAAGGAGTTTTCGTTGGACCAGATATTAGACGGCATTTACGAATCCTCAAAGAGAAGGGTGAATTGCCTTTAAAGAGGTCATAAAGAAATTGTTAGGCAATAACATAGATCCTAACTACAAACAAATCGTCAAAAGAATGTTAAAAGCATTTCAAGCTTTAGGTTGCTTGATGAGTTTAAAAGTACATTTTCTTCATTCCCACCTCGGCTACTTTCCAGAAAATTTAGGAGACGTGAGTGAAGAGCAAGGTGAACGATTTCACCAAGATATTAAGGAGATGGAAAAAAGATACCAGGGAAGATGGAGCGTTTCAATGATGGCATACTACTGTTGGAATCTTCAAAGAGGCCTTCCCACAAGCGAAAATGTGCCAAAAGGAGTCTCACTGAGAAAAAGAAATGTGTTCAGTGCTTACTAATTAATGTATTTTACGTAAATAAGTTAGTTTTGTTACGTTATTATAAATGAACAATTTTTTTTAATATCTTGTATTTTATTTTAAGATGATAACTTGTTTAACATATACACCTACGTTGTCAGAAAACGTGACGTTCTATGACAAAATTAAAGTTATTTTCGGATTCAAGACTTCCAAAAACATAAGAATTACACAAAAAACCAAAACAGCTCTCAATTATTTTTTTTTTTTTGCCATTTTCCAAAATAGGAATAGGTCGAATGCCTTTAATAGGCACCGGTAAAAAGGAGTAAAACTGAAGTTTTCAAGTAGTTTTAATTGAAATCTGGTTTTCATTAAACACAAATTTGTGTGCCCTTAATTGTTTCCATCTTAAAGTTGATGAAACGATCCACAGCAAAAATTAAGCTGGAGAACACAGTGTTTACACCATTAAAGTGACATTACTTTTTCGATCCGGTATCGTTTGTAAATTGTAAAAATCATATTGGCTTGCCAACATTTTTTTTTAATGCTTTTTTGTTTTTCTTTTTATCTTTTTCAGATCACCACTGAGCTTTTGGCCCTATAACTCAAAAACTTTACATTGTACATTAAAAACACTTATATATTCTAAAACCAAATACTAATACCTTTAACTTAATGTCTACATATACAATTTTGAAGATTTTTAAAGAAAACTTTACTGGAATGGGTGAACAAATTACGTTTTTGTTAAATTTTAAAATTTTGACAAACGAAAAAAAAAATAGAAAAACAAAACTAACCAACAATAAAATTTTTTTTTTATAGAGAATATATGTACATATCTAGGAAAACTTTGATGTATTCGGAATTTCTATTGCTTATCGATTTTGCTGTTGGCATCAATAAAAGCCAAAATACTCAAAATCACAGATTTCATCAAAATTTCATTTATTTTCTGCCCTAGTTTCTGCCCTAAGCTAGTTTTATTATTTCTTGTTTCGTAATTGGTATAAATATTATACATATTTTACAGTTTAGTTAGCTGATAAAAAGATATACTGCAACATTTTTGCGACTACAGTGACTCAAAATGTGAACATCAAAATTTACAAAATGCGTAACCCAGAAGAATACAAAAGCAATTTTATATTGGAACAAATACATACAAATATATTTATGTTTTTCAAACCGTCTGAGGAAAAACAAAAACAAATCGTAAAATGTTTATTCGATCCTTCTCTGCTATCAACAAATGTTGATTCGCGCAGTAACGTCCAGCAGTACTCCCCGTGCATTTCAAAATCGAAGCGTCCATCAAATGGCTTTTACGCATTAGCAATATCCTGGGAAACATCTGGGAAAGTATCAAAATGACATTTTAAAAAGTGAATTTTTAATGATATTTTGGCTAAGATTTTGTCGTTGTTTGCAAGCATTTTGTCTTCTAGAGTTTTAGCGTTCTTGGCACGATTATTTCCTATGAAACCCTCTACTACATCGATAAAGAAACTTTACGCACTTGGTTCCTAAGCATTGCAATGTAATTTAAAATCTTTAAACATGCTTTCAGCCAAATCGATATAGCTGCGATTGTTTGTATTGAAAGTTCAACTGCTGGTCCTTCGCCAAGCCTTTTACAAGACTATCATATATTGCTTGGATCCTTCTCACAAAGATCTGCAATCCTTAAAGTTCTGGGCGTTAAGTCGAAAATAGTCATCGGTTATCTCTCCCTTAGCTAAAAATATGCACTTTAGTTATGTATCAATGAAATAATTGAGAAATCTGATCAATAAAAGTATCTCATATTTTAAACTTTTGAAAATTTTGTTTCCAGATAAGTTGTAATTTAAATATAGGAGATCGATTAAAAACTGAAGTGAGCACTTTTTAAAAAGACATTTCTCTAAAAGCTTGTAAGTATAAGTTCCTCAAATTATTGTTGTGTTAAAGATTGAAGGAAAAAGAAAAAGTCAAACCGGAACGGCAATAGATAGAAATGGACGTAAAGAATCTTAGTTAGATAATGAGAATGGTTTTCTAGCTTTTCTTCTAGGTATCAGCGCACAGATAGTACAGGAAATGAATAGAGAACTTGTATATATTCTCTAAACTATTGCAATATTTCAAAGTTTACCTATTAAAATATATTAACTGACAGTAACAGCAAGATCTGCCATTTCTTTAGTTTCTTCCTATTCATCAAGGCAAGCTTTTACATCTTTTCATATTTTTCTGCATAGTAACAACTTCATGTGAACATTGCCGCCATGCATAAAACACGAGTTGCTTAAAAGAAACAGCAGGAAATCGCTCGCCTATCAATATCAAGGGCAAACGCCTAAGCGTATGCAACAAAAAATGTACAACGATTCATAAATCTATTACGTACTGCACTTTTCCATCAATAATACACCTCCACCCACCCAATCATTCTTTCTCAGCTTTTTAGCTTGAGGTTCGCAAAAACCAAACGACGCTTTCTTTCAACGCTATTTGATTTTAGGGTGTGAGCTTACGACGACAAACTGACTGAATGCCTGTCAGCCCAGCTAACCAAACAACGTTTAAACTAGCCACTTCCGTGGTGAGGGTTGGAAATTTGAATCCCGGTGCGCTTTGGCCAACTTCCATTGCTTGAGTTTTTTCTTTCTTTATTATATTTTTTTTTTGCGTTGCATTAGCTTTCTGTGAAAACTTCATAAATATCAAAGTGAGCATTTCACAGGAAAAATTCGTTGTTTTATTCTTCGACGCGCTACAGTTTCCATTCGCCAATGTTTGCATTCATTCATTCTTCCATTCAATCGTTGTGTTTTTCTTTTTTTCTTCAATTTATTTTTTGTTTCTTTTTCTTCTTCGGCGCCTTCGGTGATATTCCAGCTATTGTGTTGGCATTGTGCCGGCAAATTGTACGTTATAAATGGATTATTGCAATTAGCCCTTCACGTCCCTGCGCAAGAGTGTAACACAATACACACACACACACTCTCACACACTCACATACACACGCACACTGCCAGGAAACCAAAACGTAGCAAAGTAATGTGAGGAAAAAAAACGGTGCCTCAAAAAAAAAGGAAGTTTATGAAGCTGAGCGCAAGTTACATAGAATCATAAAAATGTATTAAAAGCGGCATTTGCCTACTACAACTACAACTGCTCTGCCCCGCCTGCACTCTTCTGCGCTCCTCAACAACCGCGCCTTTGTCGGTGGGTGGCCGTTGTAAAGCGCATTAAAATCGTACGTAAAATTTTTCCATTGCACCCAATTCGTTATTATTTCTTATTCTACAACTTTTTGTGTTTTGTGGTTTTTCTGTGTTTTTTATTTTCTTCTCCTTTTACCGCACTTATTATTTTTTCCTTATTTTAGCTGTGTGTTGTCAAGAAAAATGGAAAATTATGTAAATTTTGCAATGAATGAGTTTTTATGCATTTAGGAAAGCATTATTTCATGTTACTCGCATATTCTTTTGTATTTCACAGTGGCGAGAAGATATTCACCGTCTCACCTTATGGTTGGCTTTTGGGTTGGTAAGGAAACGACTTTAGCGTTAGATTAGTGCGTTGGCAGTTGTTGTTGTTGTGAGTTGTTTACATTTTTGGTGTTGTAGTTATTAATGACGCTAATGGAATTAGCAGTTAGAAGTCCTGGTGGGGATTCAATGTTTCTCTAATATAAAATAATTCGTTTTCGGTCAAAACAAATAATCCTGAGTTTTAAAAACTATTATTTAAATATAAAAAAGGTATCCAAGGTTGGTTAAATAAAAACATACTAATGGAAAAGATATAGCAATCAAACTACATATTATAACACTGGCAACCTTAAAATAAGAAAATATGTATCAATAGTATCTCTCAGGAAACCTATTATTATGGCGTTGACCAGATCGAATGTTGGGATGTCTGCAAAAGCTATTTCATAATTTTTAAATTTCTACTTAGCGAAGTCCATGTAATCGCACAGTTTCAATAGTAATGTTAGTCTTCTACTTTCTCATTTTTCGACAGCTTCTTTAACAGTTGCTAGATGCGAGCTTTGCTGGTGTAATGGCGTCTTTCTTGCAGACTAGACTAGTTAGACGCTCCAGCTCAAATGATAGGCAGATTAGAGACCGGACAGCCGTAGTTCTGGGAAAATTCTTGTATACCTTTTTTATGTTGCAATTAAATAAATATTATGTAAATATTAAAACTTACAGTTTTTGACTGAAGACTAGCAGATCATGAGAAATATAACTTGCACTTTGGCTATGACAATTATATCTGCAGAATGCCATATAAATATAGATTTATAATGCATCGCTCCATTTTCAGACGCGTCAAGAACTCACACATAGCACAGTATGGAAGAGTAAATAGCACTCTTAATTTAATTTTAATAATAAAAGCTTCAAACTAAGAACGAATTTCGAAAAAAATAGGGTTAACATTTCATATTTTTTAAAAGAAGATTTAAGAAAATTTTCGAGTACAGAGTTTTGTAGTAGTTCATCAAATTTTAGTAAAAAAAAAAAATTTTAAATATATTGTGTTCAAACGCAATATGTAATAGTTTCTTGAGAGTAATAAGAAAAAGGTTTGAACCGAAAAATAAGTATTTGTTACCGATTTACTTCCGAAACTTTGTATAGAACATTCTGCAAGCAATCCCAATGTTATTTTGATGAATTTCTTAAAATCACTTTACTACAGACTATTATATGAAGGCATGACTTGCAGGAAACGCTGCTGAACAAATTTTCTGATAACTTACCGATTTCCTTTCGATATTTGACTAATAAACAAACTTTCTCTAAGGAAATTCGGATAGAAAACGGACAGAAAACTGACCGTCTCAACAAATCTCATCTGTTTTATTTCTTAACACTTTGACGGGATCTCACCGGGGCAGGATAAATGCACAAACTACATACAATTACCTTTGATGATCTTGAATATAAGGGCAAATATATGTACAAATATACATATAAGGGAATCTTTGCAACAGGAGTAATGCAAAGCAATAGAAGTAAAAGAAGAAGTAAAGTGTTCCGCTAAAGAGCAACCGTTTTAACAAATAAAGTCGAATCCGCTGAGAAGAGCCTTTGGTTTGAACTAGGCACACTTACCCGAATCTAGAAGAACAAAGACTTTTAAGAAAAAATTATGGTGTCTATTTGACCTAGTTCTTGCTTTCTACTTATTCACTGCCGTCACAAATCCTACATATCACAAATATATATGTATATACATATGTATATGTATGCAAGTATACTCGAAGCTCAACTTAAACGTATCTGCATGACACACAACGCGCAATCACATTCACACTTGCTTTCTGATAATTGCATACTTGTCGATACTCCGGTGTACTTAAGTCTCATTTAAGTCCAACTTATTTGATTGATGATCTTGTTTCATTATTGTATTTTCCAGTAACAACATTTACATCACTTGAATGTAGACAGTTGTAAAAGTGGAGTGTCTGCTTGTCCAAAGATCGATATGGCTATCGTTTTGGTGTAGCTTCTGCAAAACAGCACACACACACACACCCACACACACGTAATTCAAGTTATGTGGAATATATGGGCTTTTTGCGGCTCATTTGCTGCCAGCAACATCAAAGCATGCGATCTTTGCGCCGGCGCATAAAATCATCAGAGACGTCAACATCGACAGTTGAGACAAGTAGCAACAACAAAATAAGTAATGGCAACAACATCACACGGATTAGTAGCAACAAAGCAAGAAAAGTGGCTACAACAACTACGGAATATACGCATAATAAAATACAACAAACAATTTAAGGGCATTAACAGCAGCGGTTAACAGCACCGGCCTGGCATCATCAATTTCGGGGTGT
Organism: Philophylla caesio; assembly: GCA_963971545.1. NCBI lineage: Eukaryota > Metazoa > Arthropoda > Insecta > Diptera > Tephritidae > Philophylla > Philophylla caesio. Next base: position 97,408,790 of record OZ020609.1, on the reverse strand, counting down.
CAGTGTCAGTCATTGCGTCAGTTGTTCTTCGGTCATTCAGAAGTCAAAATCATAAGGCACGCATCGCGCCCAGCACCAGCAGATGAAACAGATGCAAAGCTTGAATTGCTCGCTAGATACTTAGGTACAAATGTATGTAAGTATATATACAGTGACTCAAATAATTGGCCACATGGTGTTTTTTTTTAGCGAATATATTTTTCATTGAATCAAAATTTTAAACCATGGATTTATAAAAAATGATAATTTATTTAAAAATTTATAAATATTTTCGCTATAGTTTAATGTGTTGGCTCACACTTCGCAATTAATTAAAATAATTTTTTGAAATTTTATTTTATTATTTCATGAAGTAGAAAATTACTACGACCAGCGGCATGTAGAAATTCCAATAAATATTCAGTTGGCTATAAAACTTTATACCCGGATTACTTTTAGATGTTTAAATAAAAAGCTCAAAATAAATGATTACTTATTTATCGAATTGTTATAAATTTTTCTTCAAAATTTAAGAAATTAAAATTTTTATTTACCTGATTTTTGTGGAATAATGCACTAAATTTTTATAAAATTTAGCGAGAAAAAAATTTTTCAGGAAAAACATTTTTGTTTAAAAAAAATGACTTTTTAATAATGCACTAATTTTTTATAAAAACTAACGAAAACAAATTTTTCAGGCAAAACATTTTCGCTTTAAAAAAAATTACTTGAAACATTTGGTGGACAAATTTTCAGCCAACAAAAAAAAATATATTAAGCAAGAAAGATTGTATAAGTGGTCAACAATTTGAGTAACTGTGTTTACAAACAAATTGTTCGAATGGCGTTGGTGTCCAGTTGGCGATGGCTAGCTTTTACTGCTCTCATAACACAGCGATTATTGCACGCGAGCAACTAACATCGATATGTATGTATATTTTTATATGTACACCTGCCTCCTCTGCCGACCCCGCTCGTGGTATATTAATTGTTTTCTGATTTGATTTCGATGTAAAAAGCTCATATTACTCTTGAGTTATTTTGTAACTTTTTTTTAATTTCTCTTAGCTATTTCCATCAATTTTCTCACACCTCTAGAAATACAAAAATTAAGATTGGCTTTGTAGCGTTTAAAAAATTAATCACCTTTCTCAATGGTATGAAGCTATTTTCTCTAGTCTATTTGTTTCTATCTGTTCATACAAGTGTAACCAATTGGAACTGATTGCTTTTATACTTCCAATTGGATTGAAATAAAAAAAAAATGCCAACGTGTTTATAGTAAATAGGCGTATTCTGTTTTATTAGTTCAAACGGCTTTTTTATACAATTTGACCATTTATTAACTAAATATTTTTCTTTTTTTTGTGATTAGTACTATTGATTGGACTGCCGCTGGCGATCGCCAACTGTGAGAAAATTGGCTTCTGTAAATTTATTTTACTTTTTTTATTACCTCTTTCTGTGGCTACTTTATTTCGCTTTTGAAAATAATTAAATATAAATTATTTTCTTAAGATATAATAGACCACTTGCAGCTGTCATTTGAGCTTTGGTAGAAAATGCTGTACTGATTTTTTTAAACCACTGCCTGGCTTTATATGAACAGAATAAAGCTTAAAAAGTAATCGGCGCATTCAAAAATCGATTAATTTTGATCTACCAAACTAGATATGTATGTCAAAACTCAGTCATAACCACTTACATTATTAGGGCTTTTGCACTTTAGATTTAGTGTCAGCTAAGTTCAGAGCAAACTAAATTCAAGAGCAATTTCGGAATTTGCAGTTTTTTCGGAAAAGAAGAAGTCGTATGCAGTCAGCAGTTCCAATTAAGGCGCCTTCTCTATATTCCATGGAGCAAATTATGGCGACCGCTTTGTTGTGAAAGGGTCCATATTTGAAAAAAAATATAGTTAAGAAAACTTAAAACCAGAGCTGTTAGTAAATATAACGATAATTATTTTTTATAACTACGAAATAAGTATTCTCTTTAATTAACAAAATTAGAAAAAATCAAAAAACAACAAAATAAATATTTGGATAATTTTGATTTTTCTTGACAACTTTTTGTTTTCCATGATTTTTTTAATATTTTTACTTAGCTGTTTGTATTTAATTATATCTGATTTTTACTATTTTAGATAAATTTTTATTCAATAAAATTCTTTGATTTATCTTTAAATAACGAAGTAATTTTATCTATTTTTTAAATTACCAAATAAACAATAAATGCAATCAATCAAATTAATGCCTAGAATACTCGCAATAAGTCCTAAATCACTCAAAACTCTAATTTTTATATCATAATTTTTATGAACACTTCAAAAAATTAATAAAAGGAAAAATGATGTTCCCAAATGGTATTCAAATAATAAACAAAAAAATAATAATAAAAAAAAATTTTCAAATCTTCTAAATACAAATTTTATCAATAGTAAAGAAACCCAATCAAGGCTGATACAAATAATGTACACAATCCGGATATATTTAATATGAAAGCGGAAAATAAAAAATTATCATTAAAATATTTAGATTACTTCAAAACAATGAAAAATAATTTAATTTTATTTGTTTTAATTTTTCAGATATTTTTATTAAAAAATTATTACTCTCAAATTATTTCTATTTAAAAGGCTCACCTATTACGTGGTTACGCAAAAAAAAATTAGCAAATGGGTTCTTAAGTACTGTCGGTTTCAAACACGATTTTATAGCAATGTGAGCTAAGAAGCAGTTTTACATATTTCTTAAATATACTTAATTTGATTAGTCTCAGATCTTTTCCAAAAATGTCTAAATTTTTAGTAAATTTTAGAGACATTTGCAATATCAGCTTGATAAAAAATGCCATTTAAAAAACCAAATAATGTCCTCCGTTTAATAAATGCTACATTCACTGAATTAAGTACGAGTATATGCTGAAGATAACTTTATGACTTGATATTTGATTCCGTAAATACAAACATAAATATTTCATTAATATTCCCCACTAGTTGCTTCATTGCGGTGCATTATTGACGGCTACATAACTATCTAAGCAGATATGTATGCCCGAATGAATGTAATATTTACAACAGTGCGTATATCATTCAATTCGTTATCAGTAAAGTAATATTTATTTATTTACACAGATAAATTTTTATCTTTTATTCTGTAATTTCAAATACAACGGCGGTTTATTCATAGCAGAAAACGGTGATCCTAATTGTGATAGATAGTTATGGAAAAACTTGATAAAATAGATAACATTCGTAGAGTGTGCAACGAAACACCCACAAAGCAATGCATTACTTAATTGTGAAATTTTTTCATTTTAACTCCGAAAATTAAGGCCTGAGGGTAGCTGGATATATAATAAAACTCTTTGACGAATGTGGTCCGCTGTCGCCAAGTGGGTAGATATGTGTGCTATAACTCGACATGCCGCTAAGTTCGAGGTTCGAATCTTAGTCAGGATATGCAAAATCTAAATCATAAATAATTTTTTTTCTAATAGCGTTCACTCCTCGGCAGGCAATGGCAAACCCCTGAGGGTATTTCTGCCATGAAAAGCTTCTCATAAAATACATCTGCCGTTTGCAATCGGCACAAAATTGTAGCTCCCTCCATTTCGTGGAACAACATAAAGACGCACACCACAAATGGTAGGAGAAGCTCGGCCAAATACTGTTGTTATTACTTTGTCGCATTTTAGCAGCTTATAAAAGGGGACAAAGAAAAGTCAGTGCTATCACAGCACATAGAAAGTGTTCTTTTTACTATCCTATCCCTCCAGGCAGGTGTTGCGTCAATTGATTGTGTTCCGTTATCATCCCCATCAGAGCTCTTTGTTCTGTTTGAGAAGAAATTTCGCCTTGTTCGGTCTCTTCAGAAAACACTTGATTGATTTACAGAAGTTAGTATTGCACCAGTGGTCCTCATGAATCATATACAAGTTCTAAGTTCCGGTCTCATTGTACAATCATTAGCCAGTTCATTACCTTGAACCCCAGAGTGTCCCGATCTTAAACTACATTCCTAAATGTTCTTTGAAAATATATGAGTGGTGTTTTGCTAAGTGAATCGGCGGTGGCAACATCTTTTGTTTTGTTTCGCAAACCATATTTCGCATTTGTTTTTTAAATTCAAATTACTTAGAAAATTCAAATGTCCTCAAATCGAAATACCAAATACCCGCGAACTCCTTTTTTACGCTTAATATGCTCTTCTATTTTTTAGCGGTCAAGTCAACCAGTCAACTACAAACGTCGATTCCTCATCATTTGCCAACTCGTTCGATTGCAATTGTTCGGTCAATTGCCTGTCCAACTCAGCAGCTGCCAGTATTCACACGTCATTTATTTTCGATTAGTAAAATTCCAGTTATTCTCCCGCCAAGAAACACTTCAAGCACTTACAACAAATACACTACAAATACTCGAAATGACAAACAAATGAATACTTGTCGATAAATATTTTTCCAATAAAAGGATAACAACAAAAACAGCGGTATCATCGTAGCAGGAAAACGATTAACAGTCATACATATGTACATACTCGTAACTACAAAACAAAATTATTACCAATGTCTGCGCATAAATTCATCAAATGTGGCAATTATTTTGTTAACTGCTCATTCATTGCCCAAGCGCGAGTGGTGGTGTTGCACGGACGGTGTGGCTCACTGCTGGTGCTGCATGTTGCACTGCACCAAGTAATTTTGCACATTGCACAAGTGCATATGTGTACTCGTACAACATGAAACAACAACAATGTGATATGCGCAAAATGCACAAAATGCATAATTGACGGTTGCATTGGCCGACTGACGCACGCTGCGCTTTGACCGGCTGTAATGCTACTAAGCACATACATACACCTTTATTTATATACGAGTATACTTGCATGCATAGTAGTCAAGTGAGTCTGTCAGTCGCAATTACTTGCCAAAGTTGGACAGGAAGGCCGCCGAGTAAGTTGCTATATCGATATGATATCAATAATTGTTGCAAGTAAGTGAACTCCTCAACGCCGCCAGCCTCCGAGGTGTTGGAGCGCATTGATGGAAATAGTAATATGAGAAAGAAAGAAATGTAAAATTTGTTCTTTGCAAACTTTTCGAATTTCATTGCGTGTGACAAGATCCAAGTTATTTCATAAAATGAAAAAATCGTTTGGTTGTTGAAGTCATTTCGTCTTGAGTCAAAAAGTTGTCATATTTCTAAAGTAAAATTTTGTCCGGACGTAGAAGTTTATATTCGTTCTTCTTCGAACGACTTTTGTGTGTTAATTAATAAAACTTTTTTTAAAAACAAACTTTGGATTACTCTTTTGAGGTTCGCTCAATTTTATTTTGGTAAATTCTACTAAGTTAAGAGTTATAAGGTCGTACTGGTACAGTAGTAGTTAGTATCATAAGAAGAGTTTTACAACATAAGTCTCAAAATAGAAGTATTTAAAGTCTAAAGGTCTCGCTGATAATAATTATGAAGAAACTTGAGAATAGCAGACTTTGAATAATAGTTATGAGTAACTCGAAAAATTTGTATCTAACCTCAAATGTTATTGACTGACTTCTATTATTTTCTCTTATAATAGTTACGAGTATGTCCCTGGAATTTTCTAAACATTTTTTAAGTGATCCACTATCAATTGCTCTATGAGCAATTACATGTGGAGCAAGCAAATCCAAGTTTAAATTACTAGAATAGCAGAAGCACGATTCCAGATGTATATCATTTATAATTCCAGCGCAGAGAATAAATAGGATATATCAAGTTGGAAAGACAATCTGCTCTTGGACTATCGTAAAATTCTTCTGAAGCAGCTATGAACGCATTAGGCAAAGTAATAATGGGATTCGTTGAATGAATTGGACGGTTGAATGAAATTCCTGATGGTCTTACAAGCATTAAAACTTAAAAACCTTGAAAATTCCTTTGTCGAAATGTGCGAAATGAGTGATTGGAAGTCATAAGAAGTTTTATTTACTAGTTCAAAACTCAAACGTCCAATTAGCGCCTTGCGACAAAGAAGATGGACAAATTTATGTACTTCTACTACACTCTGTTCACAAATTATAACACAAGCACATATTCACATATTAGCATAATTTATTTTTCCTTAAATTATTTAAAACTATTTTTCAATTAAAAACCTTTCATTCCATAAAAGAAAACATAAAACCTAATTTTTTAAACTTAAAATAAAATGTAAAATAATTTACAAAATTGCATCAAAATTTCGAACGTTTTACAAATGTTATAGAACTTTTTTGATTAAGCAGTTTTGTTACTCATTTAGTTTTAGTACGATAAAGTGCATGTTTAATGTGTCTACGAATACGAGTAACCGCTGATTTTTGACAACTTTTTTTGGACACTCATTGCGAGATTGCAGGCTTGGAGGAAATTTCGAATTTTTTGTACACTTGAGACTTGTACTTTATCATGTTAAAATTGAATAAGCTACAAAACTGTATAATCAAAAAAATTAAAAAAAAAAATTTCTAAAAATTTCGAAATTTTGATGAAATTTTTTAAATCTTTGTACATTTTGTATTAAGTTTGCAAACTGGTGTTTTTGATGATTTGTGATTGGAGAGTTTATATATATGTACATACTTACTCGTATATGTATTTTCAGCTAAATCCGTCATTTTAACTATGAATTGTGAATTGGGTAAACATATTGGTTTGATGGGAATTAATTAAATTCGATATGCGAAGGTATGATGAATGGAAGACGACTTCGGCAATATCTTTACGGCAGACATATGTACATACAAAATCAAGAGATAGTATGCCTGAAAAAACGCCTAAAGTTCATTTTCCCTAATGTAAGATTTCGCCGTAGTTAAAGTTTAGGCAGTAACAACATGCTGACAATGTTTGACTATTTATTTTTATTTAATTTAATTTCCAAGATTTTTCCGTTAAAATTAAGTTCATTCGCTGACAAAATCCATGTATGTAAACACGATTATGAAATTTCATACACAATTAATAATATTTAAAAAAAATTCAAGAAAATTTCGAACTATGAGAACAAGTTTATTTAACAATGTTTTAATTAAAGTATACTATTTTGCAAGATTCAAGTGTCTCAAAGATATTACTGATGTTTGCCAAACATTTTTAAAACGGCAACGTAAAAATGCGCGAGGTAATACAAATTTTGAAATGTGTCTTCGTTGCCAATTATTGTGTTTTCATTCATATGAATATAAAATTTGTACATACATATGTATGTACATACATGTATTCGTATGAAAATATTTATTCCCCTAATTATTGTATATATACATAGATTCATGTTGACATACATACGAGTATGCATTTAGATGTGATATTGAATTCCGCGTTTCCCTTATGAATCGTAGGTAATTGTTAGCATTCTTTGCATTCTTTCAAAAATACACAGCTCCTGAATCCATCTTTCTAACCTTTAAAACACATACAAAATCCAATATTTAAGCATAATTGTCCCGTAGCAATATAGCCCAACCACTCTAGACTCGCATTCACAATTTCCTTAATATGTATGTATGTATTTTGGTTTATCCTCATATATTAATATATATTTATATACATATGTACATGAACCAATATGTACTTAGATATATACCCTCGTTTGTAAAGGTCTCAGAAATTTTTGGTATGTGAAAACCGCAAAATGTTTAATCTTTTTCCTTAACTTTGATGGCGCTGATGTCAATCTGGCGACGAGGTCATGATCTACTACATACTAAAATATTTTCGGTGATGTTGCCACGTACGCAGTCTTCTCGATGACATCTGTTACCGTTCTTTGTCCCTGTTAGTTGATTTCGTGCAATCTAACATACAACTAGTTACAAGTTACAGACATGTTTTTTGGTATTTCACTTCAAACCATCAAAGTTGGAATTTTCTTATGATAGAAAGTGTAGCGTTCTGTTATGGGTTAACGAGGCGGAATTTTAATAGTTTGAATTTCATATATTTTCGAATACTTGTAGAATGAGAGACATTTTCTGATCAGTACTTTGATACGGAATTTGGGTTTCTTTATTTTAAAATTTTCACTTTAAAAGTTATGGCGAAATTGCACAGCGCTTTGCACTATTTTTATCAGCTGAAATATACGTAAATTTCAGTATTTGCTTCACCGAACTGCTTAAATGAACTTTCTTATGTGTATATGAATGGCTAAACATACCTTCTAAAATTCGAGTTCATATATTAAACTTTAGGAAATAAACATATTTGTTTATTTATGAATTGCGCATTTCGATAATAATTCTTTCATATATTTTAGGCATCCTGTATCCACAAACTAAAAAAAAAATAAGGATAATTAAGTTTTAAGTAAGATTCGCAAGTGCCAGAATATTTAAACATATTTGGCAAAAATGTGCAATGTAGAAAAAAACGCAAGTTTGAAGAACTTTAGATCGAAAATTCTAAAAGAAATAAGTCGAGGCGGGGTTCCTGCAAACAGCAATCTTGAGATATGGATGGGAGCTCCTCTCAATCATTTTGAATGGCAACTAAACCTATTAGAACCCTGTTCAATCCTTAGAACTAACGATCAAATCGCTTCAATCGACTAAAGCGGGGCGTAAGCAGTAGTGATGAAGTTAAGGAAGAATAAAGCTCTACCAGCCGAACATTTTTATTTACTACTAAAAGCCTTCTTAATATCACCTAAGCCACTGTTTGATAAAATGCAATCCGACAATATTACTGCGGCTTTAAAAATGTCTAATCTGCCCATGGCTATGTACTGATAGCGTGCCAACTCCTGGAAATACCACAGACAAGCAAACTAACGCCAAAGAGAGAGAGAAGCTGACTCCACGTCATCAGAGTTTGTTTAGAGGTCTCACAAAACAAAATATAAATAAATAAAAATCCAAGGACAATGCTGGATTATGCTCCGGAGAAATCATCATTACATTTAAAGATGTGTGCCGATAAAAAGTGCGCCCACGAACTGAAAGGAAAGAACAAGTATAAGAGAACATATGTAAATATATTAAATTTTCTTATCTTTTGTTGTTGTTGCTTCCGACAACGTGTGAAGTTATGGAATTTGAACGAATTTTCGTCATTCCTTGTCAAGTTTGGTTTTAAGACAAACCGGTTTCGGCGTTGTACCATCTTCAGTGTAATTAAAATTCGTTCCAAAATCCATCATATATTAAATTCTATATTCCATGTAAGCACCGTGACGGAAATTAAACTGTTTTATATGTTATTTACATGGAAGGCAACAGCCAGTCGCACAACTAAAAATAATTTTTCAAGCGTCTTAAAAGTAAAATTACAAAATTAATTTTCAAGCAGTTTTATTACATTTTCTATAAACCAAGTAAAGCTCTTGTTGATTATTCCATCAATGATTTTTGACGTCATCCAACGTGTGCAGGTCCCAAAAAGAAGCCGCTTCGACAGTGGATATTTCTGGGTGAATCCTGAAAAGGTACAAGCAACTGACTAAATATGTTCTTATTTTCCATAGGCTGAATTCTCATTATACACAGAAAGTATCGCTTTGATTTCTCCTGAATAGGAAAGTCTACTTACATTTAGTGGGATTATCTTTTCAATGGGGAACCCTCGAATTTGTATGTGGGTATCTATTTTAATTTATTAAAAATTGTTTTTTTATTTTTAAGTTTATCTCCATGGATTCGTCTTATTATTTTAGTTGAATTTCTTGAATTTCTAAAGAAAGTTTATCCTATTAATTTTCTTGGGCTGTGTCCTTGAATTTAATAAATATGTGTGTTTTATATAAATAAGTAACTAGAAAATTTATTAAATTTCAAGTTTTTCCTTATATTTTATAACTTCTACTTTTACTAAGTAGGTATGTAGGTTGTATTAAAAAGTTGCTACAATAAACATTACAAGATTATTTTCGTAAGTAAATAGTATAGTGCATTTAATAACTATAGCACATGGACTTAACAATTGACCAGATTTAACAATTTATTTGTTTCATATTTAATTAAAATTATTCGTTTTTAACTAAATTTGAAAACTTGAATTTTTTTTTTTTAATTTCTGACTAAAAACTTTGAAACTTGAATAAAATTTTTTGTTTTTTTTAGAATTGCAAAAACATTTAAAATTGGGTTTTTATGTATGGTTTTTGAAGTAAAACGTACATATGTATGTATATAATATAGTATAATACATATGCAGATGCCATAAGAAATCAAATGAACATGCAACTGTACGGTTCACTTCTCTTCTCACCGTAGTCTCCTACATTCAGACAGAATTTATCGAAAAATAAATTTTCTCTTTATTTCAAGCAGATATAACTAAAATTAAATAGATTTTTTACATAAAAATGAGAATAAATCTCTATTGAAATATCTTCGTCTCTGACTTCGGTCCTCTTCTTTTCCCCTGAATCTGATCATAGAGGCAGTCTTTTATTTTTATAACACATATTTTGCTCTGTGTGCCATTTCCGAGCGAGAAGTAAGGGAGTATTGCTATATCTTCAATTCCAGTGGTTGTTTGTTAAGAGATGTCCGCGGAATTGTCTCAAGAAGAATGCTTTAAATCCAGCAGTTATCTACTAGGATAAATATAAAAATGAACGAGTTTGTCTAAAGTAAGAGCACCTAATTTCTGTAAATTCCCTACTCTATTTCGTCCAACCATACACTCCCCCTCTCGCTTCTCTTTGCCTAAGATTTCATTGTTTCTGATTTAATGAAAGTAGTTAGTAAAATCACCAGTTACACAGCGGCTACGCGGTGAGCAAACAATGGAAATCACGCCAAGCGAAATGGCATTCGAAGAATTTCTTTGTCAAAATTCTGTGTGTGTAATTAAATGCAAAGAAAATCGGAGTGATGAATATGCACATACACACAAACCTCATTTGACCAAACGCCAACTAAACTGAATGTTTTAGAGTTTTCTCTTTTGATTTCTGCTTGTTGGCTTTCGCTTTTCAATAGCAACTGTGAGCTAATTGCTCAAAGATAGCAGAATTTTCCTACCCCAAGCAGTGCCTGTGCCAGTTGCATGCACAGATGTCCAACTGTATGAAAAAATTTAAGGAGGAAAATATGTGTGTGTCTGTTTATTTGTTGGAAGTCAAAGTTCGCATTCATTACGAGTTAATTTGAATGTAAATGAAGAGCTAAGCACTTTTGCTAATGTTTCAATTAAGTGTAGAATTTAATTTTGCTTTTTCGTGTTTCTATGTTCCCTTTAAATTGTCTGTTTTGCGCCGCTTGGCGCCGCTGTTGCAACAACAACAATAACAATCACTTTATTACCATTTGTTGTCCTAGCAATTCGGCAAGTTTATTAAACCAAGAGCAGCAGCTACACTCATCAAGTCATTATCTCAGTACTTATTTCAGTATTTTTCTTCTAATTCCGCAGTTCTTTCCGTGGGTAAACGCTGCTCGAATACAATTCTTACGCATTGCAACAGCTTCCTCTTTCTTCCGGCGTTAACTTGTAGCTTAGAAATAATTTCATTTAATTGACCTTCCGGCGAGTTGAACTCATTGAAGAGCTGTGTTTGAAGCAGCAACGCATTCCAATTGATTTAATTTATATTTATTAAAAGTGAAAAACTACTCAATAAAACACAGCTCAAGATTGGGATTTACTTTCGCTTCCTCCTTACTCAGAGCTTCTTTGCTTTGACTTAAACTAAATGTGTATGTGTGTGTATGTACATTTATCCACTCTACGCACTGCCATCATTAAAATCCAACCTATCTGAGGAATAATCGCCTCCATCCCATTTTCAGCAGTTGATCATCTCAAAAAGCTTCCATTTTGAATAAATCGCCTAAGGACATGTGTGCTATAATACGCTACAACAACTACACTCAATAATAGACGCCCAACTTTGCGAATCTGCATATTGACTTGTACGAGTCTTAGCTGCCTTGAAGTTGAAGTACGAGTGGTAGTTGCAGTTGCTTTTGGTTTTCTAACTCCACCCATTCGACTGCTGCACAACGGCGGCAACGTCTCGAGGCAACTCGATGACCAACTGCATGCCAGCCTTTTCTCATGAGCTTACACCACATATTTGTATGTTCATATGTACATATGTAGATATTTGCATTTAGGTGCTCATAGCTGGTTGCCACATTCGTTCAACATTTATCGTCCATTCATGCATATCGGAAGCAGCAGACTACCAAATTAACTGCAGAAATTAAAGTTGTCAGAAGCTAAGCGCAAGCGGAGCTTGAAGTGAGTTATATATACTATGTTATTGAAATTGTAGTGACAACTTCATTGAAAAGTAATTTTGTAATGCCAAATGAAGAATATACCAAATGCCTTCTCACCAATTTCTACCTAGTGAGATCTGAAGGTACTAACTCCAGGCGGAGATTTGTGTTGCAGCTAAGGCGTTAATGCACACATTGAGAGTCCCAAAGCTTAGAGCTCTTCGGTTAAGTTAGGAAACAGATAAGTGCCCGAAGGGAAGCTATCCTCTACATACAATTTTAGAATATCTATGGAGCGGCCTCAAACTAAAGATGAACTATTCCGAGCATCTGCAGGTAATCATGATTTATTTCGTCTTAGCCGAATGCAAAAGAAGTTGCCAAAATTTCAAAGTTGAACATATCAGTTTTGGCGAAATTAAACACCAAACATTTGGAAACGCTATATATGTACAAGTTTCAGGCAAAGACCATTGTGTTGTTCTGGCGAGACATATTTTTCTACTCAAAATTTTATTGAGACTGATGCGCTTTTTTGAAGTTGATCGATATGTTCAGCACCGCATGCTCCCAACTACTTTCACCATTAACTACTAAAAGTTTGATATCATTACTTTTTCCTGGTACCTGGTAAGTAGGAATGGAACCTGTATTTCGTTTGGGTTTTCCAAAACTCTTTGTTGAAGTCTCTACCAGCGATTTAGCATTATAAATTATAATTGTTAATCATTATTTTCGAACGACTATATTCCAACGCAGTTTCAGCTGGTGGTGACTGAGTAAGAAAAAAACAATGCAGTTTAAGCTTTGCAAAATTATCGCATTTAAAGTTCTATCGACGATATGGACACGCTGATTGAGCCTTATTAGTTTGGCTTCAAGCCTCGTAAATCCACATCGGATTTTTGTCGACTTCAAATCCACTTTTGATAGCACGAATAGCACTTGTCTATACAAAGCCAGGTCTAAATTTAGGATTCTCGCAGAACTTATATGGTTATAGAGTGACGTTGAGCACAAAATTTAGCTTCGTCCTGGTTGGGAGGGATCTCCCCGAGCCGGTGGGAAATTTTAGACAAGGCGAGTCACCTTCGTGCAATTTCTTCAATCTGATAATAATAGCTGCCAATCTGAATCGCAGTGGCGCTATATAACTATAAAAACAGCACGATGCTGCTGGCGTACGTGGACGATGTTGACATCGTTGACCTTAACAATAGGGCCGTCAGTACAGCATTTTTCAGTCTAGAGAAGGAAGCAATGGAGGTTGGTCTAGCAGTGAACGAGGACAAAACAAAGTACCTAGTGGCAACATAGCTTGGATCCAGCATAAAAATCACCAATAATGTCAGCCTCAAAATATCAAACAAAGCCCAACACTTGCCGACAGATGCTACTTTGGGTTCGGTAATTGAAAAGCAGAAACCCTTTATCGAAGAATGAAAATCTCGCTCTACGAATCTCTCATCATGCCCGTTTTTTTTATATGGCGCAGAAACATGGACGATATTGATTAGCGATGAGAAGGCTCTAGGGGCTTTCAAAAGAAATGTTCTTCCCAAGGTTTATGATTCTGTTTGCTTAAGCGACGGGTACCGAAGAAGATGGAACGATGAACTGTACGAGCTGTATTATGATATGGACATAGTCAAGCTCGTAAAAATTCAACGGCTGCGAGGGATTGGGCATGTCGATCGAATGGATGATGATGCTCCGTTAAAAAAATCCTTTGAACCAGTTCCCATGAATGGGCAACGAAGTCAAGGGCATCTATGAACGCACTGGAAGGACCTACTTTCACTTGGTGTGAGTGATTAGCGTAACCTAGTGAAGGATAGAGGGAACTCTCGAAGTTTTTTGGTCTCAACCAAAACCAACACTGTTGTAGTGCCATAAAAGAAGAAATAGAAAATAAACAACTATGAAGATGATGACGAAAGCTCATCTGAAATTGTCTCTGTGGTCACAATGCAAATTAAACATGTGAGTAAAGGTAAGTTGATGAGGCCAGAGAACAACAGTCATACATCGAAGACTAGACCTCTTTATATTCATAAATATATCATTGTATCCATCTATTTTTTGTTATTAAGTATGTCGCTATAGCTGCTTAAGCGTCGCCGTTGTACTATTCAAGTCTTGGTTTGATTACAGCATTGCTGCTTCGCAACGGAAGAGTATTGAAGTAACTGAAACAAAAACGATTTTTTAACTATCGGTTAGAAAATAAGGAACAATCCTTCGCTTCATGATATGCAAACAAATTGAAGTCACAACGCCAAACCGGTATTCAAGAAATTTGATTGCGGCAAAAACAATCTAGCTTAGTGAGGGAATAATCTATGGTACACAAATAATCCAAAACAATTAACAAGAATAATAATATTTTCATGGGCCAAGTTTTAAGTTTAAATCAATGCTTAAATGGAAACTTTATTTAAAAAAAAAATTATATAAAAATTATACGCATTCCACGTACAATTACGAATTTAAAATAATAACACAAAATAAAATGCGAATGCGAATAGCGCACAACCATACCAAAACATAACCGAAAATTATAAACATTTGGTGTGTTCAAATTCCTTTTTTTTTAGAACGATTTTGCCAAATTTCGTTGAGCTGCTTTTTAGTGGGCAACAATTTAGCGTTTATACGGCATTTAGTGGCACTTAAGCGTAGCCAATTTTGTACGCAGATTTATGCGAAATTTTCGACTTAAATAGGGACTTACGAGTACATATGTATGTACATACATACACATGCACATGTGCGTGTGCGTGTATTAGGCTCAAAGTGAACATAAGGAGAGCAGGACTTGCTAAAGAAAATATGCGCTAAAGTGACTAAGCAACATTGCCCGTCAAGCAAACTGCTTTAGTTAAGCGGCGATTGCGTGCAGACTTGGATACCTCAAGATCGATTTTTCCATAGCGCCTTTTCGTGTATGGATACGTCCTATGTATGAATGTCCGTGTGTGTGTGTGAGCATTATGCGATGAATAAATGCATTTCTAATCTTTGCTGCCCTAGGCAAACACGCCGCTGCTGCTATTGTGGCCATTACTGCCTATCAGCAGCCTTAGCCCAGAGCATTCGCAAATTGCAAATGAATACGTTTCGGCAGACGCTTTTTGAAAGCAGCCAAAGAAGTAGGCATGTAACAATAAATAACAACAGAAAGTAACAAAAAAAAAGAGAACATCTTTCAAACATTGACCGCCGTTTGACCGACAGTTTACACGATTTTATCGTGTCCCAACCACATTAATTGCTCAGCTGCCTTTTCAAGTTGAACTCTACGCGAGATGAAGTAACGCTCTCTAAGCGCGCAATCGTACAACCCACTGCCAAAAGTATTTTAAAAATTATGAAAGCAAATCAATAAAAAATACAACAGTAAATGAGTGAAAAGCGAGAAACTTTAAAGGCGCAAATCCGCCAGAAATGACAAAGCTGCGCACTCTTTGTTGACGCATCGCACAACAAAAGCTCGCGAACTCGCACACAATGTTGCACTGGCAAGGAAGTGCGCGACTTGAAAGTGCGCAGCCTTTTGTGTGGTTTCAGTGCGCTAACCAATCGGTAGCTGGCAAAAATTAAAGTATCACTTAGACTTAAGTGAAAAATTTGCCGCCTCGGCATTGTTCGAAAGTGTTTGCGGTTAGTTGCACTGCCGCTTGCTCTGCCTTTGCTTCCCTCAGCCACAAACAATCTGTGGCATTGTGTATTTTCGCTCTGACTGTGTTGGTTGATTGGTGGTCCAGTCTATGGTGCGTCAATGCATATTAACGCCTTTGCATTTAAATCATTTTTAATGGTCAATAAAAGATTTTTCTGCAGAAGTTCGCAAAATGTTGCAATTTCTCACCGTAAACCACACAAATTTATATGTACATACATACAAGATATACAAGGTGTTAAGTTGGAGGGAGCAGCGCCTGTGCAACAACAATGGTAGCAGTAGTGGTAGTGTGTGCATTGGCCTTCATCAAAGCGGCACCGCGGTCTTTAAAATTAATTTGAGTTGTTGTGAAATGCTAAGGAAGAGTTATCGATAACAATAAATGGAGAGGTTGCATGCCAAATGACTTCCATACAAAGTTGTACTGAAGACATTGAAATGTTTGCATATCGCACTTAGTCGAAATCAAAAAAAGCACCCTTACAACACAGCCACGAATTATTCGCCCGCAAAGTGGCAGCGCAGGGTTTTTCGCTAGATGAATATGCTTTAAAAAATTATATTTACAATATCTAATTTCATCACTTATTTTATCATCTTGTTTTGCCCTCGTGGGCTAAATCATTCTTATATTTGTTTTGTCTTCTACATATCACCAACAACATATTAAAATTCAGCAGCGCATTAAAAAAGTTCGCATAACCTGCGAAAAAACGCTAAATCTGCGAAACAAATAAAAAATTCGCGTCTGTCTATGAGCGCTGTTAGACAAAAATGAAAAAATAAATTACCACCAATACATACAAATGTCCTGCTAGAGTGAGACGGCCAAAAAAGCACCTCAGTCGCTCCGATTACAACACTGGTTGATGAAGTTAGAAGATATTCAGTTTCTTATATATTGAAAGTTCTTCTGAGGAAATGGCTTGGTTAATAAAATTCATCTTAGAATTATTAGAAAAGCACAACCAATACATTAAAAGGCCCAACTGGACCCAATTAAAAATTTTGTAAAACTCCTTAAGCTACCTTAATGAATAGTAGAATGCCTCTAGTAAAATCAATTCTTATACTTTGAGGTAAGAGGTTTTTTGTCTTGATGCATTTCTTCTTGCTCAATGAAGATCATAAGAACATACTTAATTAGGTCAATAACCGCCTTCTTAGGTGTTTTTGGCAGAGCTTAGCATAGGCGAAAGTTATTTCTACCTTTCGATAACTGGCGCCAATTAGAAATACCAAGGCTACCCAATAAATAGGAAGCCTCTCTTTTCTTCTACTACCACCAGCGGGTCACAGAGGCGTAGAGGTCCATAAATCTATCAAAGAATCTTTCTCTCGAACACTCCAAGAGCCAGCTCATCCGATGTCTTCATCGTCCACGCTTCTGCGCCGTATAATAGGAGGGGTATAATGAAATACTCATAGAGCGTTTTTTTCCTCGTGCCAGTTATTTACGGCTCATTTGGCTACTCAGACCATAGTAACATAGTACAAATCATAATTAGCAATTAATAATGCGGATCCTGAGAGCCAAAGCATAGTTGGAAATGTTTTCTATGTTTCGTTGGAACATACAATGGTCAAAGAGAGATGAAGAGACAATAACTAATTAACAATGTTTTATTCCCAGCTGATCAGACTCTATCAAGGTTAGCTAAGAGCAAATTAAGCAAAATAATTTTGTATTTGTTTTTCCTAATTCTCGTATGGTTTTTCGAACGTGATTCCAGCATACCTTATCAAATTATTTTGGCGATACACCAGTGTTGATATTGTGCCAGTGTAACGCCTGGACTGGTACATTGAGATAAAGTTACGGCCGTGATTTGAGGGTTTTTGGGATTTCTGAATATATGTCCCTTATTCGCTTATTCGTTTTTTGATTAGACGGAGGACATTAACATATTTAAATAATCAAATGTCTTAGTGTTAGGAACTGGTTTACAAGGACACTGTAACATTCAAAATATTAGATAATCAGGGTTACACGAAATATCTTTTGGGTCGCTCTGTCACATTATTTCTGCTTTATTTATCTATCTGCCGCTATAGATAACTCTGAAGGTATAACTCCACATTTCTAACGAATATTTATTTTATTTAATTTGTGTATACAAAGGTCTTTACATATCCTGATCAATGCTCCCTCCAACATGAAATACTGAAACGTGGAAAGCTTCTTTCTAAGTCTTTTCTATGGTCTTTGAGCATTTCTGATTTTCTAATTGACTGCGTTGGATCATTATAAAAGAAACGTATCTACAAATTGCAATTCCATCTACCAGTAAATATATTTACGAATAAAACGTAAGTGACTATCTGTCAAAGTTGAATGGGGATACGTAAAAACAAGATTATACAAATATGTACATATGTATGCATATGCAAATTTATACTTTTATAACACTCTATTTACACATATGTATGTATGTGTGTACATATTTATTAAACCTGCCAAAGCATGTTACCAAATACTCGCACAATTGTTATTACACATTTACATTCATTTCAGCTGAGCTGTCAGAAATCAATAAATTAATATTTACTTACTGTTAGAAATGTAAATGTCTTATCGCTTAACTTGTTAGCAACAATAAATATTATTGCTGCTGTTGTAGTAGGAATTAATACACGAATTT
Source organism: Philophylla caesio (assembly GCA_963971545.1). NCBI lineage: Eukaryota > Metazoa > Arthropoda > Insecta > Diptera > Tephritidae > Philophylla > Philophylla caesio. The sequence continues at coordinate 97,390,292 of OZ020609.1, read as the reverse complement.
ATGACAATCATTGTTGTTATTGTGACTGCGCAGACAGGCCGTTAATGACGCATTTCCTATGGCAAAGCTTCCGCGGAAACTTTCAACGCTATGGCACTCGTATTCTCAGATGTAATGGAATGTCAAACAATAAAACAAAATGATTATTTAGTTACCAATTGAAATGTATTACAGAAAAATGTATGTATTTTATGAAATACTCGTACATATGCGAGCGAGTAGCTGATAAGCAGCTTAATTTGCGCACGCAACGACTGGTGAAAGTGGGTGAATGCCAAGGGTGGTGAATTGCTTGCCTAGGCGCCAGATGTTGGCAAATGATAGTCATTATTACAGTATTCTATATTTATATACATCCACACATACATACATACATGCATGTGCTTGTTTGAAGGCCAATAACGAGTAGAGCTATTTAGTATGTTATGTGACAGCGCACTGTACATAATTATGAGCGCAACGAGGTTAGCGCGCTTTTTTTTTTTGCTATTTCTTTATCAGTCGGTCATGTTTCGAAGCGCAATTGTTTGCCAAATGCTTTATTGGAAATTCTAATGACAGCTGTAATGAAATGTTCACAAATATGCAGACGTTAAAGGGGATGTTGCGTCCTAGTCGGAAATTAGAGGCGTATGAGTACATTATAAAATCCATTGGTTATGTGAGATAATATAAAACATTTTTATTATCAATATGGGGTAGTTACTTATAATTTTGTAAAACGTGTAAACATATAAAAAAATGCGAACACAATTTATATATAAACAATTTTTATTTTAGATCTAATAAATGCAGTTATTCCATTTCGTTTCTTTAATGTTTTTTAATTATACGACTCGAAGGGGAGGTTAATATATTTGAACTATTTTCCGCATAAGATCAGTCTTTTCTTGCTGGGGTGGTATGCATATGCAATTAATTTTTTTCAAGTGGTTGTAAACTATTTTAGATATTGTTAGATATACACTCTGTGTATGTATGGATGTATATATCACACGTTAAACACTATATAATCCAACTCACAAAATACTAAGTTCGATTTCTAAGCATCCATTAATTCACAAAAGACATCACCAACAAATGAATTTTCCATTTAATTGGTTTTTGCGCTTAAGGGTCGATTGAGTACAGGAAAAATTATAGGGAAATAGCCTTAAAGCCTTACAGCTTAGAAACATTTAAATACAAAATAGTTATGTATATGACTAAAATATAACAAAAATGGCATTCTGCTTTAATTATAAAACTACCATCGTTTTTTTTATAATTGAGCTAAATTTGCTTTAACCAAAAGTATTTAAATTACTTTGCCTGTTTTTTGCGACAACTTTCAGGAAAATAATTGGTTATCTAAGTGTATTATTCGGTTGATGGATTAGTTTTTGTGTACCTTTCTATTAGCTGCTGAAGCGTTCTGTCAGCTTTAACTCAAGGCTGCTTATCTTCTCCTATCAAGCAGAAGAGCGAAAATCTATATAAATTCCTCAAGAAGCTAGTTAAATGGCAATGCCAAGAAATTAATTCATAAAATCTCTACTTTAGTTTACTTAAATCGCAAGAATGAACGATAATTTTAGGCGTTTTAAAACTCACATTACTACAATTTGTACCAAAATTGAGTGGGCAGTAAACCTGCATACTAAAAAATTGCAATATTATTTAGTGATAACATTGCTTTAAATAACTTTAATATAATTTAAAATTATTTTAATTGGAAATTTTTATGAGTTTTTGTTAAATTATTATAGGCTTCATATATAGTTTTAAACTCGAATTTATATGATTCTTGTTAAATAACTTACTGCATTTTAATTTGGAAATAAAGGAAATTAATAAAAAGGATAAGAAATGTTTATAAATTGTCAATAAATGAATGTGTTTTTTTAGAAATGTGGTTTTTAAGAAGAAATAAAACGCTATGGCCAAAAATTTTGCTTTATTATAAAATAATATCGTGCAAGTGAATGTCGAATAAATTCCAGCCGAAAGTCCCAATTTTCGACGAGCCGAATATTCTCTTCCAAAGCGTCTTGTAAAGACAAACCAAACTGAGTATAAATCAAATAACAGCTGTCAAAAAGACCAACTCCGAAAATGTATTGACTCATTCAAAACCACACGACAAAAAAAAACATTCTTTACATGCATTGTATATTTCAAGGATGCATTTTAACGTTAAATTTAACCATTCCGAAATGTTTTCTTTTGGTTCGGTTGAAACATTTCAAAATATTATCGTTAAAGCAATTATCATAATAAGATTCATTACGTTTTTAACCGAAACGAAATGCTGGCGTTAATGTTAAAACGTTAAGAAAAACGCAGGAGATTCACTCGTCGCAAACAGAAGCGCTGCATACTTTTATAATATAATATAATTTTGGCGCGTACACTATATACCTCAGTGTTTGGCCGAGCTTCTCCTACCATTTGTGGTGTGCGTCTTTATATTATACCACAAAATGGAGGGACCTACAGTTTTGTGCCGACTCCGAACGGCAGATGTATTTAATGAGAAGCTCTTTCATGGCAGAAATACCCGCGGAGGTTTGCCATTGCCTGCCGAGGGGTGACCGCTATTAGAAAAACCTTTTTCTATTATAAAGATTTTGCTTGCCCTGACTGAGATTCGAACCTCGAACTCACCGGCATTTTAAGTTATAGCACGCACCGCTACCAACTCGACCACAGCTGCATACTTTTAGGCACATTAAAATTAACGAAAACGGAAATTTTATAACGTTGCAACATTAACGATTTGATTTCGTTTTGATAAATGACGTCGAAATGCAACAAACTCATTTCGTTAAGTTAATTTTGCTCGTTAACAAAACCAAATGGTATCGTTTCGTTTGTTGAGCAGCCCTGGTATATTTATTATCATAGTTTTTTTAAGTTCAAAACTTTGTTTAATTTTGATTTCTTGGGCACATGAGGTTTGAAAATTAGAATGAGAAGAATAATGCACATATATTGTCCAAATTTGCCAACAAGTGGAAATGCTATATATCTTTTCATATATTTCTGACCATTTTGGCAATTGTATTGCCAAATTCTATAATGGAATTGCAGCATGAAATTGATTTCCCATTGTGAAAATTAGTCACACTCATATCGTTGACCCATTCTAGGACAGTTGAAATGTGAATGACCTCATTTCTTTGCACGTCCAATGTTTACAAACCACCAAAGCAAAAAAACTTAACACAAATATGAATATGTATTTGTGTAGATATGTATTTCAGGGCAGTTGATTTCACCATTAGCCATTAAAAGGATTCACATTTGTGTTTAAATATACAATTTCACACTGCTAAAGTACATACATATGTATGTATGTATGTATGTAGGTAGGTTTGTGTGTATGCACAACACGCTTAAAGTGTCAACGTCATCACTTCTGGCGATCATAACTGACAGCTAAATAAACATACTTACTCAACAACAACAACAACAACAACAACAGCAAAAGGCAAAATAAATGCAAGAAAAAGTCTGAATCGAAATAAAAAAAAACAACGCTGCTCATTCAAATGTGCAATAATTGCAGTAAACTTGCCACAAAAGGAGCAAAATTTCAACCATTCGCACAAGTGCTTGTGTGAAAATTATAAACACTTAGGTCACCTACCTCGCGCGCATATAAATGCAAGCAACAACAACACAAAAAAGGAACAAAAAGAAAAACAAAAAAGTCGTAATAGCAACAAAGAGGCTGCCGCATCAGCAACAGCAACACCTGAGTGCTTACTAAACACAGCCCAACAGCAGCGGCAGCTGAGAAGTGCGCTTTGTTTACATACCACAGATAGAAAGGCAGGACAGACAGACAGACAAACAGATAGACATGGACTGAATGCACTACTGCATATACAAATTCAACCAAGCCACCCACAAACACTCAGCCTCCATTCCCGCTATCGCAACTCCGCAACCCGCAGCCCGCAACGCATCACTGAGCGCTTAATTTACATGCATGAGTGCTAGGCACATACATACATACATACTCGTACATATTCGTGCATACATACATGTAGGTGGGAATTTATGTTTGCTTACACACATAAAAAATTGTAGGAATTGCATTTCATCTCGAAACGAGATTGCACTCGGCAAATATCCTTTGGCAAAGGATTGTGCGCCTTCGCAGCAGGCGTGTGTGTGCAGGTGTTTCACATACATACATACATACTTGTAGTTTTAAGTGTATACATACAGATATATGTATTTATACAAGTGCATTTCGAGTGAGCGCGCACAGCGTGCACCTTCGTTTGAATAATCATTCCTGTTTATTCATACACCGTTGCGTGTCAAGTGTGTTTTTTATTGCACTTTTCCTCTTTTGCGTTTTTTTTTTTTTATTTTATTTTCTAGTGCTTTTTTTTTTGCTCCTTTTCTGTGTACTACAATTTTCTTACCAAGTCATCAGCAAAGTAAATAAATTATTTGTAGAGTTGTTCTTTGAGTAAACCGGAAGAAAATAGTCCAGTCGAGTGTGGAAAATGCGGAATCACAATGTTTCAAACGGAGTATATTTTAATTTATATTTTTCAAGATATTTCAAACATTTTGACCATAGCTGAAATTCTATTTATATCCTTCGCAATTATGTATTATCAAAGCGAAGTCGTTTTACCCTAATATTATTCCCTCATAGACAACGTCTCACACCAATTGCGAGTTCATCATACGAGTATAAGCAATAGTCTTTGTGAACTAGACTTCTGACAGATTTAGATACAGCGGCACATTTTACAAGTATTATAAGCATTGTTCTAGCCAAAGCCAGATGTGTTGAGAAGTTTAGTCGTACCTTAGACTTAATTGTGAAGCAATCTCTGAGAAATATTTAATCATCTCTGCTTAGCCTTAAATGTTGCACATACAAATTGGCTGTAGAGATCTGTTTCCGCAGACCACTTATCACATCTCCCTAAGTCGTCAGAGTCTTTTATAAGTATGTTAGAGCAGTTCAGAGTGAAAACCGACAAATACTCTGGAAAACATTTTCACGAGCTTTAAAAAGCAAATCAAGTTTGCCAGTTTTAGTTACTCTTTTATACTTTTTGCAGGGTATATTTTAGACAATGCCAATCGCAATCAAAGGTTTATCGAATGTTTTTAGCTAGCTACCTCAGATACGAGTACCATTGAAAGGACAATCGCGTTGATGAGCCAATATATTTTCTTTGAGTTGATTGGCATACACAAGTTTCGCTTGGAACACCATTTAACAATCAAGGGAAGTTAAATTAGGTATGCCATGCAGGCGCACGGTAACACACCGGCTGACCATGCCCGATGTGACGCCATTACCGGTAGCCATTGCATTCCCTCCCATCCCTTAGAAATTGAGCCACCCTGTGCGTTTTATGTATAGTAGATAGTAAGGAATGCTTGTCATGTTCAAGTCAGCAAAGTAGGCAAGTTATGAGCTCAATATAATATTAAAGCCAATACTGTCGAACTTTCGTTTAAGGAAAATTTTTTAGGTCGTCAGCCTTGCTGATTTCATTGTAATATCAACCACTTAGTATTCGCATCCGTGCCCGAAACACTGCACTGCTATACAATGCGTCCCAATTCGAAATACCGGAATCCTACCATTTGGGGTGTGCGTCTTTCTTTATACCACAAATGGAGTGACCTACAGCTTTGTGCCAATTCGGAACGGCAGATCTATTTTATGAGAAGCTTTTTCATGGCAGAAATACTCTCGTAGGTTTGCCATTGCCTGACGAGAGCTGATCGCTATTAGAAAAAAGTTCTTCTATTATTAAGATTTTGTTTGGCCTTGCGGAGATTCGAACCTCGAACTCAGCGGCATATCAAGTTATAGCACGCACCGCTACCCACTCGGCCAGATCGGCCACCGGAATAATGACATAAAAAGAATAGAAAAAATTGTGTTTTAAAAGCTGCGGCCCCTCGACAGCCTCAGAGTTTCAAATAATAAATTGTTTAAAGGCGGCATACGTAAAATAAAAACCGGTAAAGTTTATATTTTTTTACGGTGTGCCTGAAATACGGAATACTTTCGTATCTACGCCTTTATTCCTCCAATCACAATAATTTTTATGGAAATAACGAGTTTCAAATAAGTACAGGATCACTTCCTATTGCTTACAATGAATCAAGGGCAAGCAAAATTACGGTTGGGAACCGCTGGCATCTTTTCGAAGATTGCCCAGCAATGCAAGTTGAATTCAGTTGGATAATGGAATTTACTTGAACTTATGTGTATGTCGTCGCACTCTAGTGTTCACGGAGATTGCGGACTGACTGATGACTTGTCGAAGCGGGGGTCTATTGATTGCCCTTTGGTATCTGAGACAATTATAGTATAGGGTCAGGTAGAGCAGGAACTGTCTGGTAAATAAGAGAAGTTATGTAGAAGAGTTTTAAAGACCGCTGGTGCAATATTGACTGCTGTAAAACAAGGAATTGTTTTCTAAAAATGCGGGGTATGATGGTGGAGAAATAGAGATGGAAGGAGGTACGAGCTCTAAAGGAACTTAATTGATGGTCGCCATTGCCAACATTGACGATCCGCTGTGAGCGTCCTGCTTAAAGGACAAGGTGGGATTTTATCTGCGCCTGTCGAGCGTTCTTACTACCGAGATGGAGTAGTTTTAGATTTAAGTACTACTTCTCCATAGATCGCTTTTTAGGCATCGAATACAATGAGAAAACTGGACTGAGTGTCTGTGAAAATTCAACTTTTTCCGCTTACCGCAATTCCACTACAAGACTACTAGAAATTTCTTGCCTTGAATATTGTTTTTGGGAGGTACATTTCTATCGTCGGAAAAAATCGAGTCTAACTTTTTGCGCTGCGACCTTAATATTTACGAGTAAAAAGTAAATTTTTTTTATTTTTAAGTTCAATAGGCCAAAGTTCATGGATTGATATTCAATAAAATTTAAATGAATCAAAAGACTATTTAGATCTTCAGCGCTTTCATAACTTTATTTCCAAACATATAAAAAAAGGTGCCAGGATTTTTGTATATAAATTTGTTTTATATGCTCGTAAAAGTACTAGAGTACTTGCATACAGCCAGTACTAAAAATTCTGCGCATAATAAGCTCAACTCTTTTAACTGTAAAAGCACGCAATCGTCTCCAAGTCTCAAGCAACCATGAAGCAGAACGAAATTGTTTCAAATTGCTTAAGGCTTCCTGGAGTAAATGCATTGCAAAGAAGCGGGTGTGTAAGTGGATAACCCCTTACTCTTTTGCCAGTTACATTAAGCCTTATAAGCTTTGCAACAGTAGCCTTTTCCTAACATCAAAATACACTACTGTTCGTATACTTATACTCAATAATCCGCAAAAGTGTGTGTGTGCGTTTGTATGTTTGAAGGCAACTTAGAAATCGTATTTTATGCTTTTGTGGATAAAGTTTTTGTTGTGCTTAACGGCAGCCATCAAACGCCCACACAATTCTCCTAAGGTTGCTGGAGGCGCACGACAAACCAACTCGTAAGGAAAACAGCTTGGGAGAATTGTGCAAGAAATTTGCAAATAAATATTTTTGCAACCGCATCAAAAACGGAAGTCATGAAGTTGCTACTTTCGCTTTGCAATATTTGTGTTGCATTTGTACTAGCAAATCGACTTGCATACAAATAAATAAAAAAATATATTTATGTATACTTTTGTATATGTACGAGTATTAAAAAAAAAACAAATTCCGCGGCATGGTGTTCATATAAAAAATGTGAAAATTTTAAATGCAAATAAAAGCAATTTTTTTTGTAAATTTCAAGTTACAAATTTCGCTCTCAAAATCGCCTGCAATTTTTATTTTTGGTTTGTAAAACCTTAGTTCTATTGCTCCAAATTCTACCAGCAGTGTCATTTCTAACAAAAAGAAAACTTTTGACACACAAATACGAGTAGTCATATATAAAAACACGCACACATACATATGCACGCATACGTAAGAAACTCAGCCGGCAATAATCCTTAACAATCGTCGACTTTGTTGAACTCCAAAGCCACATAAATACACCTCCTTGCTAACAACAACTAATCATGCTGTCTTGTAAGATTTCCACAGACAAAGGTTATAAGATATAGTTTTTGCCTAAGGCAAAGGATATTGCATGGAGTGCAAGAAAGGATATTTGGCCGCTTGTTGGCGCATTGGCGCTGGCATTTGGGCAAATTTGTACGTTGGATAAAATGGGACGTATGTGTGTTGAAAATGCAAAATCCTTTTATTGAAATGTTATGTTGAGCTATTATTAACATATGAACGACTTATAAGCGAATTCAAATGCGCATGTGTGGCTGGTTGGGTGGAGCGGGCGAGCGAGCAAGGATGTGCCGTATTAGTTGAATATTTTTTTTGTTTTTTTTTTTTTTGTAGAAGTAGCATAATGACTTACTTTAGTTGAACAGTTTCGCATAATTTACTCGCTCGTTTCACATAAATACTTGTACATATGTCAGGCGGAAACATGAATGTACTATTCAGTATGATTTATTACTTTGCAGAATTGTTGTTGTTGTTTTTGTCATGCAATTCACATTGCTTTTTCGTGCAACATGCAAGTATGGCTATTTATTTAAAAATTTTTTTTTTTATCAAAACAGAGTCGAGTCTCTAACGAAAATTATTTAAACTAAAAACAAATGTATGGAAAACTCTTTTAAAACAGTCATCCCCGGCTAATTTCTATATTGGGTGAAAAAATGATTGTATCAAATGAAAACAATTGTCAAGAATTGTACTTGTTTGGTCCCTTTGGTGACTCGTACATTTTTTTTTGCGCCAACAAATAAATGTCTAAAGTGTGTTCCCAAAACTGCCCGTTTTTGTTTGAAAATAGCCAAGAAATATATAAATTTTTCGAAATAAATTTATCCAAATCACTATTTCGGCGAATTTTGGATTTGCAAAACTTTCTAAACATCTGTTAAAAATGAAAAAAATTTATTCCTTCTTCTTGAATTTTTTTCACAAAACACCAGACCTGATAAAAAACTACGTTTCATGAAAATGTTTTTATTTGCTTAAAATAGTCTTTCTCCCAGAAGATAGTATGGCAGGAATCGGCTCATTTAAAAAATGTTCTACAAGTAAGTCGGGAGGAAAAAGTAAAATCGGCAATTTTGGCAATACTACCACCTTCCAAGAACTCACTTTGCAGTTATTAAGTGATTACTATTGAAACGTTTTTTCGTAATTTTGATTTCTCAGTATGACAGCGTTGTCTAATACGGGCAAGTACATTATTTTCCCAACAACATGCCCTCCTTTTACGCGAATCATACAATTTGAAAAATTAAATAAAAAAACACAAATTTTTCCATAACAAGAAAATGTATCAATCAATGTATCTTATATTTTTTATTAAAGTCGGGCTAAATCAGTACATATACGAGAACAATACGCGAAGACATTTTTTTGGGCAGGTTGTCAGAATTGCTACGTTGGCGAATTAAATCATAGGCTGAGGATGTGCAAAAGGGCTTTATATTAAAAAAAAAAGCTGCGGCTCCTTCAAACATTTTTTTTTTAATTACTTGAGAAGTAGGAAAAGTCAAACAAAAGGGTTGTCGACTGTTTAAAAAGTCGAAATCAATATAATGAACAATATAACAAAAGAAGCGCACATCAACAACGCTGAGAAGAAACAAAATAGTGAAAGACTTGGCTTCCGAGATCGAAAAAATAATTTTATTTACATTAAGGCGTGTCTCCCAAAAAGTTATCGGAAAAAGTTAAAAGTACAAGGTATGTACATATGTATTCAGGGACTACTATTATAATACCTAACGAATTGTTTTGTATATAAATTATTTTTGCTGTTTTCAATTTCATACCAACTTTTGCAATATTTTGTATGGACCAATTTAAGACCACCATATCAGATGGCAACTGATTTTAAAAGAATTTTGTCGCTTGATCCTCACAATATTTGAATGGTCACACTCGTATGGAGATATTTCCATATTTATTTCTTATATAAAAATGTACGTATATATGTACATATATGTATGTATGTATGTATGTATGTATGCATGCATGCATCTTGCTATGACTCCACCCATTCCAACATAATTTCGGTGCAAATTGCAAATGCCAAACAGAAATCGAGCAAATCACAACAGAAACATAAAAATTGCATATTTTAAGAGAAAACATAGAATGAAAGACAAAAGAGGAAAGTCAACAAATCTCGCCAGACATGTTTGCGCTGTTGAAAATAATTTATTCCGCAGATCTGCAAACGATATAAATTCATATTTTGATTGAATCAATCATAAGCGGATCCAAACATGACGAGCTCAAATTGCCTTGCATTTGTTGGGGGGGAAGTGAGGTGATCCATGAAAGAGGAAGCCTACACACGCATATCATACTAAAAAAAAAAAAAGTCTCTGCAAGGAGAAGCAGCAAGAAGTAGCGAACATTTAAAGGCGGTGATCGCAGTCGGCACACTGCACGATCGTATGAGAGAAGCGCACACACACAGCTTTGGCGCACAATCGAACAACCTGACTGACCACTCAGCTGACGCGGGACGAGGTTTGTGCACACAATCATATTCGCAACTACACTTCACTTCGGATCGCATATTCTTGTCACGTAATTTATTGATTTAGCTTATGGGAACAAATACATCATCGAAGTTGTGCTGATTGTTTGCGGGCTGCCTGCTCTTGCTGCTGCTGCTGCTATGCGTATTGTTGTTGCTGTGGTGACTGACGGCAATTGACGGCAGTTGGCAGTTCGATGGATGGACTGTGAGCAAATCAAAGTTGAGCACAATTATTCGAACGAGTTCGCAACACCACCACCACCGATGGGCGGTGACCGCAGCCAGACGCGCAATTGCGGACTTAGATTTCACTGGACAAGCGCATGCGCGCAAACATATCTGTGTATTTATTGTAGTAGATCATTAAATCGGCGTACAGAACTTGTTATGGTATGTCCGTTGGCGAAAATTCAAATTCGATTGGAAATGTTTCAACGCTGATTGCGCTTGAGTCACTTGGCGCTGATCGTGACGATCGCTATGCCATACGCACAACAAATAAAATGCAGATAAATTGAAAGAAAAAAAAAGTACATATTTATGTGAAGGCATCTACGCAATCGTTGGAAAAAATTGCAGACCACGCAGCAACTACAGCGGCCATCACAGCGCAAACGCGCTCCAATCAAAGCCCCCCAGCTCTCATTGAATGCGGCCGGTCAGAGAAATATGCAGAAATCAGCACCGCAATCAATGATCAATGTGATCGCGCGCTCGTGTACGCCAGAAGTGCGTATGCGCGCATACGCAGAAGCGATCTTCAAACTCAATCCAGTGCGAATGCATTGCCGACTCAATGTGTGTATCGGCGGCCCAACCCATGTTTTGAATGATCTTAATGAAGGCTTTAGCTGTTTTTGCGCGCCTTGCGTTGCAATCGAGCCAGGCCAAGCAGCCATCTAGCCAGCCAGCAATGGCAATCCGACAACGTTTCGTACAAATGCTTTAATGGCGGGCATTTTGCATTTTTGCATTTGTAATGAAACTAAAAACCAGAAAAATGCAATTTCCATGAAATGAAATAATGCCTTCGATTTGCGGATGGATGGCAGGCAGCAGCTGACGGCTGGCGGCAAACAAATCGCGATTGTTGTATGATGGCGGCCGGAATTAACAGGCCCACCGATTTCGCCAGAGTTATTATTGGTGCATTCGTGTGAGTGTGTGCGTCCGTGTGTATTTGGTGATGAACTACACGTACATAAGATCCGTCATCGAAATATGACAAACTTACGTACACACATAGGAGTATATTGCAAGCAGTTGTGATATTGCTTTTGATTCTTACTCGCGTTAATTGCATTTCTGGACGCTGTATGTGATTGAAGCGAATCAGTCGCCGTGCGCAGATAAGCGCAATGAACTCGTAATCGAAACGCCCCGTCAAAAGAGGCGTGAATATGTAGATGTTTATATCCCTTTCTTGTGTTGCATGAAGCTTTGGCAGCGTGTTTTCAACTGAAAGAAAAGAAACTCAATAACTTCTTTATAAATTTCATAATTCTGAGCTTTTCTTGGACAATATTATATGAAACATGATGACTTCATAGTATTTTACATTTATCTTTTTAGTGAAAAAAAATATTTATTCTCAATTTCTCTCCCTTAAATCGAATGAATGGGTTTCATAACTTTTCCAATCTTCATACTCTTGCAATAAATGCCTACCAAGAAGTAAAGCTCTGAGTTTGATAAGAGCCATACGTTTGGAGAGAAAACTAAATTTTTTCCTTTTTCTCTTCAAAATTCCAGAGAGCATGTTGCATGTCGGCCTGACAAACAATATCCAGTAAGCACAGATATCACAAAGTAAATATCATTTCCAGTACTTGTTTTCTACGTTACACTATATAGCTCAGGGTTTGGCCAAGCTTCTCCTAGCATTTTTGTTGTGTGTCTTTTATATTGTAACACAAATGGAGCAACCTACTGTTTTGTGCCGACTATGAACGGCAGATGTATTTTATGAGAAGCGTTTTCATGACAAAAATACCATCGGAGGTTTTCCATTGCCTACCGAGAGGTGACCGCTATTTTGCCCTGACTGAGATTCGAACCCCGAACTCAACGGCATATCGAGTTATAGCACGCACCGCAAAACACTCGACCACAACGGCCACTAAAAATGAGTAGAGCATAGTTGAAAAATTAACGATGACTACAAAGTAACTAAAAGCTCATAGAAACCCATTTCTGCATACATTACGGGAACCGGTATAAGTCGCTTTAGAATAGGAGGATCGTCAAAAGCAAATCAAAGCTTCAATCGGAAACCATCAAAAGAAATGCAATTACAATATTCCCTAATTTCAATCTAAGCTCTAACCCGCAGGAGAAAAGCTCTCATTTTCAGAACTACTTTTTTCTCTCAGTATGCGCTGTGGAATAACGATAAGTTAACTTTGGGAGCCTTCGAGAGAACTACTACATAAAAGTTTTTTCAACCTCTCCACGATGCCGCAAAAGATGTAATAATTACATGGAAATGGTCAAACGTATAGAAATTCAACCATTACGATGGCTTAAGCAAGATGTACTTACGATGCTCTGGTGTAAAGATCCTTGGGTGAGCGGTCCCAAATCGATATAAAGACCAAGTGCAGAAGGACCTATCTTCATTTAGTATGAGGATCTGGCCTAAATTTGCAAAGTACGGAGGAAATAGGAGCAGTTTTTTTTTACTTTTCAGCCCAAAACGGGCAGGAGTTTGTAGAATCACTAGCGGTTTAATTATGTATGTATATCAGTGAATTTGCTCTAAGTTGTTATAATTATTTATTTCGTGCAGGTTCTCAACGTACTGTAGCAAATGTAGATTTAAACAAATAAATAATACGTTTACTTCATTGCTTGAACTATTGTTTTTTGTTCACAATATTATTTTGATGATCTCCCTCCTATGTCCAAAAACCATCTTGAAGCCATACCCATATAAAGCTGAGAAAATAAATGAGCCAACCTTCCCATGGCAAGCAAACGAAACACTTGCCGCAAAAAAGTGTTATGAAACTTTAACAAAGAAAATGAAAACACGAACACGTGACCATCTTAATTAAAATAAATAGTAACGACATGATTACAAAAAACTTCAAATCATTTGGCAATACTCATTCGGAATAACATACAAATAATTTTAATGCAGCTATGTGCTATTATTTACAGTGATGTATATATTTACGCTAAAAATTTGAGGTAAACAAAATTTATTGAAAACACAAATAGGGAAATTATGCGAAAGACAACAAAATATCAAGTACAACCAAAATTTGGCACAGCAAATTCACTCTCATCACCCCATTTGGGCGGCAGTCGCCAGCGCCGGCACGCACCCACGCACAGACGCATTGACAAAATAGCCCTCGGCCAGCTCAACCCCTTACCATCCCTGGCTTCTCCACGCTTGCCACATGGAACGCTACCTTGTTGCTACCACAATAAGACTTCCAGTTAACGATTCCAATGCCTTTGGCTAATAATTTCTGCCGCTCTGCTCCCTTCTCCTTGGGTTTTATGGTTTGAGGCTGGAATGGCTGAAAAAAATCGAAACAGCGAAACGTGTGCGTTAAAATACTAAACGAATTATTTCTATTTACCCAACAACAGCAACTGCCGTCGTCCTCAACACCTCTCCCCCACCACCCAACAACCCCTCTCAAACAACACGAAATGTGAGTTGATTCTTGCAATAACCCTTTGTTGGCGCGTTTGCTTGTTTTCTATGTAAGTACGTCTACAATGAGCAACAGCAATGCCATTAAAAAGTGTTTACGAATCCAATTTGAAATTGAAATATGATTCCAAAATTGTTTTCATTTCTTGCATTCCGAGTATAACGAGCACTCTCCTTCTGCTCGTCACCGATTTTGTTACTCATTTCATGAAGGTCGATTTGTTGCGTTTGATATGGAAAAGTAGTTAGTGATACTTTACTTATACGTATATTTAGTCGTATATTCCAGTTGAACTCGTTTTGAAAAATAATACTCATTTAATAGTGGTGCAGAAATTAAGTTCATGTGTTCAATTGAAGATTTATTCGTTGAATTTTTCAGAAAAAATTATTCTGGACAAAAAAATGCCGAAAACGGGTCATACAGAAGACAAAACTGGCACTGAAAAAGAAAAAACGGTAAAATCCGCATACTTAAACTTAATTTAATTTATTTTCTTTTATGGATTCTCTTAAACTGATTTGTTTCTTTAAGTCATCAAAAAAATATTAAAAGAAATTTAGTTTCTGTAAAAACTTTTATTATTTTATTAATCTGACAATTGCCATCTCGTAGGACGTTCCCTTATTCAAAATACCAGTTGCTTATATGGAAAAAAGACAGTGGGCTGACGAGTAGGTTATGCAATGCATACTAGTAATGAAGAAGTTTACAACTAGTACATTTGACTAAAGGGTAATTATGCTTTATGTTATTTCGGACACAAACACTGTTTTCTATGGAATCGAGGAGGTAATTTTCTTTCCTATTCCCGTAAATATATAATATACTCGTATTGTTATTGTACATACATACATATAAATAATAAAAATCATTCAAAAAAGTATTGAATTTGACTGTTTAAATTAATCTCGCATAAGTTTCACAAAATAAGCTCTAAAATTTACGCCCACAAAATTAGTTAAATTTTTAATTAGTATTCATTAAATGACTCTTACATAGTAAAACAATAGTATAAATTTGCATTAATTACCTTTTCCTGTTCAGCAATCACAAATTCCACCTATCTGACGTCACACACAGCTGATTCTGTCAAATTCACTGAGAGAGAATATTAGCGGTATCGAGATTGGCGTAACCTTTGCTTCTCTCAATCGTACCTTCTACTAATTCTCTCATTGCAATCTCATCGTCGTATTGAATATCAAATTTCGTTGAAGACGTGGCCTAAAACAATTTTGTGATTCGAATTGAAGACATAGCAGTCACAACTGATAAGATCCGTAAGTTAAAAAGTGCCCGCGCTTATTGTGACAAATATAATAGAGTCAGAACCCGACAACAGGATCCTTGATCATTACTTTCTTTTAATTCTACTAGAAATTCTCATCAAGGAAACGAATATTATGTAATAAAATGTTTCAAGTCAATATAGAGCCAATAAATAGCTTTCGAGCAAAATTTTATTCTTACAACTTAATTTAGCATAGTGCTCAAGGAAATCAAGCATAAAGTTAACATAAACTCTTTCGATAATGCGCATTTATTTTAATGATAATGAACTCACCCTTATTTTTGGCTACCCACTGATATATAATTGCAGTTAAAAAACAGTTCACTTCCTACTGGAATTTGACTGAATCTTCGACGAAGTAGCTTTATGTAAATTTTTTTAAAGATGTAATATTTATTTGGCCATTCTTCATCTAGAAAGTTGGCATACTATAATCTTGGACTTCAAATGCAGTTCAGTTTAATTTCGAAAATTTGAGACTATCAACACTTTAATGTACAACATAAAAAATTTCTCAAGACAAAAGGATAAATCTGAATAGTTTAAAAATCAAATAATAATTTTTTTCTACGAGTATTTTGTGCTCTTTCATTTAATATATTAACATATGTATTATCAATTAAAGTATACCTAGTATCTGCAATACTTTTGATCTTTTGCTTGACGAATGATACACATACGAGTACATACATATGTATGAGTAAATATCCAAAATATTCATATCAACATTTACACATGCGTACGTATGTATGTGCATATGCCTGTTTCTAAACTGCCAAATATGACAGTCGAATTATAGCCTATGCCATTAAAAGTTAATGCAATAAAAGCGTACAATATAAATTAATTAAAACATTCCATTTAAGCTGCAAATTACATTTGCCACATCAAATTCCACGAACGACAACTCTCTGTAGCTCAACTCAACACAACTCAACTCAGTTCAGTTCAGCTCAGCTCAGCTCAGCTCAACTCAATTGCATACAAATCAAATAATGATGAGGTTGACGAGCATGGAACGTAAAGAGTTCTGCATTTTGAGTTGATAACCGAAAAACCATAACCGAAAGGGGTAAAGCGACATTCCTGATTCAATTTGAGGAGATAGGGATATGAAAACATTTCACATATGCACAGTACTCATACGCATGTATTGGTGTACGCACTCGTACGCTAATTTGTATGTATGCCTTGACGTGGGTGTAAATGTCAAGTTGACAACAAAAATATTCGAGTTATGAATTGTAATTGTCATGTGGGCGTAAACGAGGCGAACGCCAGCACAAAACTTTTCACATTCCGGGGAGTGAAGGCGCAGTGCATACAAATTTAATTACATGTATGCTATAGTATACATATATACAGTGCGTTTGATGACTATAGCACAAGCACATACATATATTGACAAATATTACCTACAACTTTAGTACAGTGTTAATGTAGAATGTTTCAAGGAATTAACGCTGATGTCTTACAAAAAAGTTTTACCTCGGCGTTTCGGTTTTCTTTCATATAAAAATCATCTAGAAAATCAGCACACAAAGATTAATTTTAGCTAATTAACTGGTCATAATTGGAATAAACAAAGCTGTCACAACTAAATAAAAAAGCTTAACAAAATACTGAAAAACAATAAATCAAGCCCCTTCTCTTGTTTTTTTCTGGCGCCCGCGGTCAGGAAGTTGGAACAAAGGTGTCTCCTGAATATAGTTCATTTAAAAACAATTGACTTAAGTCAATAAGATAGATTATGTTACTTCGCGTAAATATCAATATTTGTTAATGCTTTTTATGATTCCCAATAATTATTAAAGTATAGTTTGAAGCTTTTTAGGTTATACGATACTTTTTTGTATTCAAAACCAGTTTTGTTATGTTAACATGTCCGATCGCCTGAAAACTACTTTTGAACATAATACTTAGTACACTTAATTTGTTAATCACATATTTAGCTGCAGCTAGTTGCGGTTTTGTGAGATTGAGGGTTCGTTACACGTTTGTAAGAAAATTACACTAAATAAATACATAATTGCAATTTCATTATTATGAATCATTTCATTATTATCAATCACCTACAATGGTTCCTGCTCATCAAAGATGAGATTAGTAACTCGTCAATACCAATAACATCAAATGCAACGACATAATTTGGCAACTCAGATGAAATATAATCAACCTAATCGTGCATGCCAGAATGAGGTTATTAGAGAGCATTACATTTGGTTTACAAATTGCTAATGCAAATGTATCGATAAAAGAACAACAGAGGAAGAATAGTTGGGAAAAAAGAAAAGAAAATATTCAAGAAACATTTCGAAATCAAACGGGATTACTTATATCTTCTTCTTCTTCTTTTATGGCGCTACAACCGTTTGTCGGTTTGGGCCGAGATCAAAAAGCTTCGCCAGTTCCCTCTCTCCTTCGCGAGGTTACGCCAATTACTCATACCAAGCGTAGACAGGTCCTTCTGCACTTGGTCCTTCCAGTGTGTTCTTGGGCGCCCTTGCCGTCGTTGCCCACCCATGGGTGCCGTTTCGAAGGACTTTTTCACTGGAGCAGCATCATCCATGCGAACGACATGGCCAAGCCATCGCAATCGTTGAATTTTTATGCGCTTGACTAAGTCCACATCATTATACAGCTCATACAGCTCGTCATTCCATCTTCTTCGGTACCCGTCGCTTTCGCGAACAGGGCCATAAATCTTCCGAAGAACATTTCTCTCGAAAGCCCCCTAAGCTTGCTCATCGCTGGTCAGCATCGTCCATGTTTCTGCGCCATATGCAAGGATGGGCACGATGAGAGATTTGTAGAGCGAGATTTTCGTTCGTCGAGAAAGGGCTCTGCTTTTCAACTGCCTACCGAGCCCAAAGTAGCATCTGTTGGCAAGTGTTATTCTTCGATTGATTTCAAGGCTGACATTATTGGTGGTGTTTATGCTGGATCCAAGGTATACAAAATCCTTGACTACTTCAAAATTGTAGCTGCCAACAGTGACGTGGGTTCCAATACGCGAGGATTTTTTGTTTGTTGCCACAAGGTACTTTGTTTTGTCCTCATTCACTACTAGACCAACCTCTTTTGCTTCCTTCTCTAGACTGGAAAATGCTGCACTGACGGCCCTGTTGTTAAGGCCAACGATGTCAATATCATTCGCATACGCAAGCAGCATCGTACTTTTGTTATATATAGTACCACTGCGATTCAGATTGGCAGCTCTTATTACAGTTTCCAGCATTAGGTTGAAGAAATTGCACGAAAGTGAGTCACCTTGTCTAAAACCTCGTTTGGTCTCAAACGGCTCGGAGAGGTTCTTCCCAACTTTGACGGAGCTAAATGTTGTGCTCAACGTCACTCTACATAGCCGTATTAGTTTTGCGGGGATCCCAAATTTAGGCATGGCGTCGTACAGGCAGCTTCTATTCGTGCTATCAAAAGCGGCTTTAAAATCGACAAAAAGGTGGTGTGTGTCGATTTGCTTATCTAAGGTCTTTTCCAGGATTTGACGTGCTGTGAATATCTGGTCGATGGTGGATTTACCTGTGTTCCAAATAAATTATAAACAATTTTGAGTATGCATACATATGTATGTATGTATATAGGCAATAAAATATGTTTGGCCTAACAAAACTTGAAAATCTACCTTTGTTAAGCGGTAATTTTTATTGTACTAAAATTGTTTGCGTCATAAAACGTTTAAAGAAAAATTTGAGGTTTTTTAAACCTGGAAATCGGTGATGAAGAATAAATAAAATGGTTTTTGTTTTTTAGTAGCAAAATAATTGAAATAAATTAAAATAACAATGAGTTTTCGAAATTTTCAATAAGTGGATGTGCTTTAGTTGTGAAACGTACTTTCTATGCGATTTATGAATGTAAATTTGTACATTTCTATAAGTATGAGTATGTATGTATGTAAGTACACATATGCGTAATTGTAATTTTGGTAAAACAATATAGAGTAACGTAGGAATATGCAAAGATCGCAGTTGCACGCACGTGTACACTCACACTAACACACACACACACACATATGCAGGCTCATTTTTGATTGTCTAATTACAAGGAAGCGATATGTGTTTATAATTGCATTGTTGCTAGATAATTGCAGGCAAAACACAAAATAAATCTTTTGAAGCTGCGAATATGTAACTGAGATTTTGGATGCGATAAGAAAGTAAAGCCAAGCACATACTATACATACATACATACATACATACGTAGCTGCTAAAGCATAAAGTTTTTAATAAGTACTCGTTTGTATGTTTCTTGCGACTTGAAAACAGTTCACAAATCACTTTCCTTTGCCAGCGCCAAATTATACGTTTCTACTTTCAGTTATACTCGAGTAAGTTATATTGCCAACCATTCGTTTCGCTCTCATATCCACCCAATTCATTACTCGACTGGATAGACGCGCCAACTTTTGTTGCAACTGCCGGAACGAAGCATCTGCGATATGATAAATGACATTTGTTCAATGTTATTGTCAGTTGGCATCAGTCGATAGCTTTAGTCAAGTGGCTTGCGAAGTATTTATTTAGAAGACATACTTCATTACTTATATATTTATGTATGTATGCATGCTTGATTATATGTATTATTAATATCCAATGTAAAAGATTGACAAGTGATCGTCATAAAGACAACAACATTTTAAGAGTACACTTAAAGAACAATCAAATAATTAAGAACAAAATATATAATCAAGCAAAGTTTTCTGCCTCATCATGAACAGAACTAGACTGAAGTTAATAAGCTGATTAATTATCAAATATCCAAAGTTGATTTTTGGACAATACTTCAAGATTCTATAACAAATGCTTGAAATTCTTTATAATAAATCTTAAATGTAGTTTAACCAGTTTTCTCTTTTGAAACACTTAACCAAAGTTCTAAAGTATGTACTCAACTATTTATTTCAAGAATCACGAAGCCAATACACAGAAAGCAGTGAAAAATAAGGATTACACTCAGCGGCGTAATCCATGATTGACGTTGGTTGTATGAGCTATCATTAACTGGATCATAAATAGAATCAAGAGTGTAAAAAATATTTCGCAATCAGGAGCTGTACTCAACGAGTTTACAAACATTCACAACGCGGGGTTGCCATTTTCTTTCAGACAAATTAAGCGGGAAATTCAGTAGCTCATTTCTGAACTGGATTTTTGGTAAGCTGAGAAAACCGAGATCGACTCGACTAACCATCCAAGCATAATAAGTTGCTTATTGAACTTACGATCTAGCAAAAAGTCTACCATTGATTCTGATAGTACTATGTTAAAACCACGACAACTTTAATGCATCGTCGATTAAGAACATGAGCTTGAGCTTATCGCAATGTTTTGAAAACCGCTATATCGACATCGGTTATATTTTTTTCCAATACCACGATATTTTATTTTTCGAACAAAACTTTTTGTTTCTTATAGACTCTTTTTTGATGACTTGTAATAGCCAAATCGAATACTTACTAAACACATCGTTGTTGCAGCTGATTACTTTTAAAAAGTCCTATGAAACGCCTATTCTCCGGGGCAGATACTACAATTACACAGAAACCTATCGTCACACAAGAAAAAGGTTTTCTTAACTGCTTTTTAGAGTTCGTAGCCAATAATAATTAAGTTTTAATTACCTCAGTTCTTAAACCAACACCATTCGTTCTTACAATATTTAGAATGAATGCAAACTTAAAGAGTGACACACTGTTAAAATAAGTTCCTACAATTTTAAAGTCCAAAAAGGTTTTAGCTATAAAAGATCTATCTATTTACGATATATGAAAGTTTACATTTTTTATTTTTAATATTTATCTACACAAAAAGGAAATTATTTTATTTTAAGTTTTAAAGAAATGGGGTAAAGCTCCAAAAATATGTATGTGTACATTTATTTCTATGGGCAATATCCATTAAATTCAATATCGATATAGTATTGATATTTTTGGACGATATATCGATCATCACAAAGGCCGGTGGTTTTATGAGCGATATTGCATTCCTATTCGTATGGTAAGCATCTTATCGTAGTAAGGTCGAAACTTATTTTCTATAACATAAACTGGTTTTGAATGGAACCAAGCAAATAACGTTGTGACTTAATTTTTTTTTGTTAATTTAGTGCCTCAATTCCTTACTCATGAAAGCGAAATATCCTTACGACCTCAGTTGTTTATATAACCTACGGCTCTGCTGAAGCAAGCTTCGATTAACATATTTTCTCTCACGCTTGAGTGTACTATCAATTTTTCAAAAAAAGGTGTCAGCTGCAGAGATGTCCTTGCAACACACACCTACACATACGAGTATATATTTATGTATGTATTAAAGAAGCGACACCACTCTTATTTCTCATATTTAATTATGTTGCAATGAAATTGTAGTTTTCGTCGATATGACACATTGAATGACTTAAGATCCGCAAACCTTATCTTAAATTCTGACAAAACAAAAACATAGGCAACACTTCTTACATTTTGATTCTATTCTTACTTAAGTTGGTTTGTATATTTTTTTTTTTGGGTTTGGCTTACAAAGTTTCTTCTTGACACGTTCTTGTGTCATAAATTGTTAAAATTACAGTTGCAAAAATAAATAACTTTGCCGCGTACATATGTACATACTTTCCATTGACAAACGATTTTGCGCGATTCGATTTTGATTCATCAATCATTGTAAAAATGAATGTTGGGGGGAAGTGGCGATAGAAATGATGCGAAAGCCCAATGACTGAACAGTGAAGTGATAACAAAACGTAGTGGGAGGAATAAAATCTGTAGTGGCTTGTGAAAGTTATATTTGAAACGAGTGGCAGAGGTATGAGTAAAGCCATTGCGAAGCTAAATCTGCAAGTGAGTTGATGGCAGACTATTTAGTGAGATGAAATGTCAGTTTTTGCGTGACAGCTGAAGTTTTGCAACGAGTGCTAGATTTATTTTTTTTGTAACTTTTTTAATGGAAAAAGACGACTGGCTTATCGCTGTCAGCGGCTTTCATACATTTGCACACAATACACGTTTCCAGTGACGATTACAATACATTCGGTGATGACGCTGGTGGATTTTCGCCACTTTTTGTAAGTGTGCTTTAAGTTCTTCTTGTTCTTCGATTTGCTCGAATCAAAACATTAGATTTTTTCGTACTTAGTCACATTGTGATGACATTTTATGAATCTTTTTTTTTGTGTTTTTTTTATTAACTTAATGTTAAAAAATTACATTTGTATACTTAATGCATATCAAAACAAAAAAAAATAAAACAAAATTTCATAAATGTTTCAGAGAACTTAGCAAATTTGTTCTATAGAAATGGAATAAATCTGCATAATCTGCTTTTATTATTTCTTGCAGAGAAATTGAACCTAAAGCTTTATCTCTGGAAATTTGACAAAACAGCTTTTAAATGTAGGCTTACAATACTTTTCCTACGAAATTCTCCATGAATTTTAAGCAATTAGTTCTATGAATCTGTTATTTAAGGAGTCAAGTCCAAAGTAAAGCTTGCTGTGGCCAATTAATTTGTAAAGTACATAGATACTTTTCATTTAAATGTACATCTGTGACGCTCGGTGTAAACTAGTTAACAGCAACTTATTTTCTACAAAATGGATATCACAAAATTAAAAAAAAATATTCCAAGGCCAAATTTAGTTAATATGGAAATGATATCTACACTGTTGAGAAGTTAACGCGAGAAGCATAATTTTTGAAAATTTGTTTCACCCAAAACTATTCGTTCTTAATGAAAACAAAGCAAGGTAGCATTTTGAATTAAATTTTTTAGCTGAAATATGAAATTTTTTGAAAAAATTTATTTATTTTATTCTAATTTCTCAAATTTTCTTTTGTATGCCGACGATTTAAATATTTATTCTATAGTTAAGAACTCTGCTATTGTTGTTTTTCATTACAATTTTTCCCAAAAAACCAATCGCCCTTATGCTCATAAATAATGTAAAAATTTTTGTTTTGTTTCATTTTCTTAATCAAGTAATTTATCAAATATATAGCATTTTTAATTGTTGTTTGCAGTCGGTTAACAAAATCATCTTTATTTGTTCGATTTCACCTTGAACATGCAGCAATAATCTGGCGTCCTTTTCACCAGTCTCATATTGACAGGATTGAACGCATTCAGAAAGTATTCCTCAAATTTGCCTGACGTTCACTTATTACTGATTATTTTGAAAACGTTAGATAAAAGCAGATCAATATTACTTTAGCTTTGACTGACTATTTTTGGCTGATAGTGTTAGTACAAATAAGCCCGTAATGTACCCATCGCCCGGGCTCTTAATGAATCTAATCAGTTTTATTTCAATTATATATTTTCGCTGCCCAAAGACTATTTTTCTAATCTCTTAAACTAAATATTAATGCTTTTTTTAACTTTCTTATTTGGAAATGTTCGGTTGGTATTTGCTTTTTACGAACCAGCTTCACTTCAATGTGTAACTGGTCATATCGAAATTCGTGCATTCATTGACTCCAAACCATGTATAAAAAATGTTGCTCGTAACGTGTAATTATTTCAATACTTTTGCTAATGTTTATAATTAAAACCCAACACATTTCCAACCAAGAAAACCTTAACTTCGTAGACGTTAAATTCTTTGTAGTCAACACTCAAGCCGAAAATATTGCCATCGAAATATGCACACGTGCATTGGTGCATATCTCCGTCATACATTTGGCTATGCAGAAAATCGGAGGTGGAAATACGCTTTCGTCAAGAAAGCGATACATTGCGGGCATATTCTTAACAAACTCCTTAGAATATCCACAAATATATAAGCTTTTATGCGCAGACACATGCAGAAAGTCGCATGAGAAGCTGCTGGTAAGTCGTGGAAATTGTTGGAAAATTTCTGACATTGAAGCCGACCAAATTTTGTTGCATACACACCGGCGCACATACACTCAATTTTAGAATTTACGCACTTTTCGAATTTTAATATTTTATGTTGAGAAATTGTTACAAAGATTTTAAGGACAACTAAGTCGGTGGTAAGAGCGAAAGTGGCACACACGTGTCTACATATGCATCTCCTTTTGAGATTTTACATATCACGCTTGCGGAGGTTTGTAAGTCCCTTCATATAACTTGCGGCGTGGCGTAAAATCTTGCCATAGATATCATGTGTCAGCATAGTAACCAGCTAACTGTACTTTTACGAGTGTACACACTACAGCGCATCAGAGCAAGATGACTAAAGTTCAAGTTAGCCGAATGGGCTTCAGCACCTCTTTGCACTTTCTTAATTCTTCATATTTTCTAGTTAAGTGTAAACGTCATGAATATTTCTATCTTTCCAACTGACTTGTTGCCACCAATTAAATGCTAAGCTCGAACTAAGAGTGAGGCAAAACTTTTTTTAAGATATTTTTGGTCATAAACTTTGTGCTCTGAACTCTACGCAAGTTCATGTTGCTGCATTTCTTTGGCTTACAGTAAACTTGTATGATAACTTTCTCTCGAGATATGAGTTTTGTTTGAGCAAAATTTTCTGAAATGATATGCTTAAAAGGGAAATTTGTTTTCAATATCATTGAAGGGAATGAGTTTCAAAAATATTTGGAAATTAATTTGCCATAAAATTGCATATGAATTGTAAAAAAATATAGTCTAACCTTACCTAATTTAAATAGAAGAGTTGGTAAAGCGCATGCTTCAGCTTATGTGCAGAGTTTGATCGGA
Organism: Philophylla caesio; assembly: GCA_963971545.1. Taxonomy (NCBI): domain Eukaryota; kingdom Metazoa; phylum Arthropoda; class Insecta; order Diptera; family Tephritidae; genus Philophylla; species Philophylla caesio. Next base: position 97,365,067 of record OZ020609.1, on the reverse strand, counting down.
CGAATGCATGCCTACTAATTGGAAGGGTGATCCTGAAATTCGCGCCACCTATCGCGGTATTAGTCTTCTAAATATCGCATATGTATCAGGTTCTGTCAAGCGTATTGTGTGAGAGACTAAAGCGTACCGTCAATGAGCTGATTGGACCTTATCAGTGTGGCTTTAGACCATCGACCAGATATGCACAGTACGACATATATTGGAAAACATTCGAGAAAAAAGAATCGACTTCAAAGCCGCTTTTGACAGCACAAAAAGAAGTTGCCTTTATGCCGCATTATCTAAATTTCGTATCCCTGCAAAAGTAATAAGCTCTCCTAGCGTTTGATACTAAACGAGGTTTCAGACATCGTGCGACTTCTTTATCCAGTTGCTAGAGAATATAAATCGATCCGTAGAACTAAATCGATCAGTTATAATCTTTTATAAAAGTGTGCAACTGCTAGTGTACGCTGACGACATTGACAACATCGGCCTTAACAACTGCGCCTTCTCCAAACTGTATGCAGAAGCCAAGCGTTTGGGTTTGAAGGCGAAAAAGCGCAAGACAAAATATCTCCTTTCAGCACATTCAAGGGCGGGAAAGCCATATCACTGTTGACAGTTACAACTTTGAAAAAGCTGTAGACTTCGCTGAACTCGATCAAAATCGCCTAGGCAGTTATTGAGCCCCAGACAGCTTTTCAAATAATCATTTGAGGGTAACCAGCCAATCCCAAAAATAGTTAACGTTCGAACTCGAGATTTTTAGAGGAATGAAACTATGCTGTCTGATGATATTGGTTCATCTGAGCTCTGGTCCCATGAAGTCAGTTATCATGATAAAAACATCACCTGTTTCAGAGAGGGATCTGTAAAGGATTTGCGCAGAAGCTTCAGCTTTTTCATGCATCTCGCATTAGATGATCTCGGCGAGAATTACAGATGAACTTGTTTAAATTGTGAAACATTTAAGAAATCGCCACAATGAAAGCATCTGAAGCAGCGCTATGAAACTTTCCAGGAACAGCAGAAACCTGTTCATACTTTATCGTTACTAAATACATTAAGTCTGATTAGGAGATCGTCTGCGACGAGAAAGTACAACATCATGGACAGGATATATTTTTAAGGTTCCATGAATCTCGGAAGCATTGCTCTATCAGCCTTGAAGAATATGAGATGGCGAAGGAATAATATTTTGCAGGAAGTGGAAGTGCACGGAGATAAAGAATTTGATCTGAAATATGTCTTACCGAAAAACTAGGAACGTATTTTTATCTGATCAGGCCTGTTTTATTATTATTGTTGTTAGGTGAGAAATCACTGCGACCTTAAGATCTATGCACAATACTCCTACTCAAATAAATGAATTTCCTTTAGTTCAACTTCCCAGAAAAATATAAGTATCGAGTCTAAGCCTCAGGAAGCTATCACGCCGTCCGTAATCAGATATTCACCCAGGTATTTTTAGCGTTTATGCTAAAACTGGCCGATTATTTTAGAGCGTGAGGCCTTTAAAATTTGTATGAATTTCAATATTCTTTATCGCACTTTGAAAGTGAAATTTTTTAGTATTTTACAATTGAGAAACACTTAGGCTGGCCATTGCCTGTTGTATGAATTGTTAAAGTGATAAGAACTTGTACAATATTAACTTATTCCTCAAATTTCGTTTAAGAAGTTAAAGTCTATCAAAGTAGTTGCCAACACATATAAGCAACATTATGTAATAAGACGCAAAAGTTCGAATATTTCAATCCCCCTCCCACGCAGCAAGACAGCTGGACAGATCTGAAAATAAATATCGGCACCGACATTAGCGAATTCACTTTGTTTGAGAAACAACGCGCGTAGTACAAAAATTCATAAAACTCATATTTCAAAAGGCAGAAAACAGTAATTTATATTAAAATTGACACAAACAACCCCACAAACAATGAGGAATACAATTCACATACACCAACAAACACACCGAATAAAACAATAATGGAAAACAAATGCCGAAAGTGAAGGCATAAAAAAAATGTAGATGAAAAGTAAAACATACAAATTGAAAAAGTAAGCAGATAAGAAAAAAGTAATAGAAATCAACGGCACTGCGACTGGATGAAGAAGTGCGCGCCTCTGTGTGTGTGTGTGTGTGTGTGTGGGAGTGTGTGGGTACACAAGGAGCAAATTCAATATTAATGCTTGTTGTGGTATATTTTTAGGCGTTTATTGCACGGCCCCTGCCAACTGCTGCTGCTGCTGCAGCGCCAACTAACTTGTATCATTTCTGATTTTTGCCATTTACCCAAAAGCGAGATGGTTTTTTTTTTTTTTTGGTTCTTCTTCACAAGCCAAAGACGACCATTTATCTTACTACACTTTCGTGTGCGGCGCGAGGGTGAACAGTGGCAGCAACAAATGAAATGCGCGAAATGGCATGAAGAGTGCAAAGTAACAAAATTACTGAGAAATCGACTGCGTGTATTTGCAATAAATCACTGCTGGCGAGAAAATATCCTAAGGCGTGTGCGTTGACGGCAGTGAGGATGTGTGGCGCGGCAGGGTGGAGAGTGCGGCTGATGGCACGAACAAACATGCATACATATGTAAGTAAGTGAGCAGACAGACGTTAGTTGAGTTACATAAGAAGTTAAGTTACTTATCTATGAAGTTTGTGTTCATGTTGCATGCAACATGTCAAATCTAATTTTATGAATTTTCGTCTTGATACATACAAATAGATATTGCGAATGAAAAGTGTAATGTTAAGGTTTATTTATGAATTTCAAATCGCATTTATTAATTTTTCAAACAAAATTTTGAGAAGACGCAACTTTAGGTTGGTAAGACACGGGTATAACGTGAGACCACCATTAGGACTTAGAAAACTTTTCTACGACTGCTTACGCTTGTCAGCGTTCAGAACACACCGTTCACATACATATAAATATAAATACGTATGTATATTGCTTAAGGGACTCATGTGTATGCATATAAATATCCCACTGTGTCCACCCCTTTGCCATTTCATTCAATTGCTAGCTATAGTGAACTTGTTGTCGTGTTTGTTGCAGCAATCGATAAAGTACGTATTTGTTATGCAACAGATAAGCATCGCACAACAAAAAATCTAACCGACTGTCATTGCATATTTTCCCAATTTCACTACCACACAGCCTTTTCAGCCTCATTGCGTTTACAATGTTTTACTCATTCAATACATTTATTTTTTTTTTTTATTTATTATGTAAATCATCATGTCTTATTAAGCGCTTTTTGACATTTGATTGCATTTTCTGCTGCTTGATATTCATGTTGACAACAATCAGTTGTTGTTCCGCTGTTCATAAATGTCAAAAAGTGTAAGCATTTCGATTGGAGATAAGCGAAAGCATTTTAAGTTTTTTAATAAAATGTAAATTTCTTTTTGAGAGTGATTATGTGTACTAAATAAGTGAGTATGTATGCATATGTTTATGTATATGTGATGTTTTGGGTAGCATAATAAAGATTTTATTTTTAAAATACATTTGTTTATTTAAGTGAACACAACACACTCAAATAGTAGGGTTGGAGGTCATAAGCCGGAACGAAGAAAGCTGTATGTGAGTGTAGTAAGAAGTACTTATACCTCAATATGGTGCACCGGTTTGGTCAGCAGCCCTAGGCACGAAAACATACGCTCGAGAAATTAGATCGGTTTACCGGAGATGCGCTTTGAAAGTTTGCTGCGCGTTTAGAACCACATCAGAGGAGGCAGCACTCGTTATCTCAGGACTCTATCCTGTCGACATAATGGCAAGACAGGTGAAAACAATGCTAAGGTAAGAGCAATCGAAAACTGCTTGCAGCAGTGTCAGGCCCGTTTGGACGATTCGGCTAGTAGACATTGGACCTACAAACTTATCCCAAATATTAGAAAATGGCTCGACAGAAGACATGGGGAAGTGGATTTCCACATAACCCAAATACTAACGGGACACGGCTGTTTTAAAGCATACCTACACAGAATGACATACGAAGACGACCCTTACTGTACCTTCTGTACGGAACAGGTTATTGAAGACGCTGAGCATTGTTTTTTTTTTGTCTGTCAGAAAATTAAAATTGAAAGGGGCGACTCGGGTAAGAAATTTGGGAGGCCACTTAAGGTGGAAAACCTGGTAGATATTATGCTTGAGTCGCTAGAAAACTGGTCCGTCGTTTGCCAAATGGCAAGCACTGTTCTAAGAAAATTGCGTCAAGCGGAGCAATACCGCAGATCTTCTAACGGTAGCTCAACGGAAGGAGGGAACGATACTGGGTTGGGCTTTTAGTGCGGTGAGCCGAAAAGCAAGTCCCACACTTTTTGTCCGTTCCTTTTGACGTGGAGTTTAATTGCTTACCGCAGATATTTCTATTTAATTAGAAAGGATTATTATAATTGCTGAAAAAATTATTGATTTAAAAATTGGAAACGGGTTATTTTTAATATTTATTTATCAAAAGTAGCAAAACCAGTTACACAAATATGCAAGTCCAATTACCGATCGCCCTACTAAATATGCAAAAGTGCACAGTTTTGTCAAAATGAAATGATAGTATTCATTGTTTTGAAATTTCTTATTTCTTGCGCATTCACTTAATACCGTTCGCACTGACCACAGTCAATCTATCCATCCACTTTTGCATACAACCTTTGGAATTGATTTTTTGTTTCTTTCCGACAGGAATTGTGCGCTCTGCACCCTTAGTTTCACGCAACCATTTTCGTAGTTTGAAGCGCATCTTGGTATAACTTAATACACAAATATACAATGAATTAAATACATATGTATGTATGTGCTACTTACTTTTTATCTTGACCTACCTATTCCGCTTCTCCATCTCATCCCTCTGGAGCAACACGATATTATGGAAGCTTCTCTGCTCACTGCCATTCGCATTTACGTATTGGCTTTAATGCAGCCCATAATTCACTCAACACCACCAAAGTAGAACGACCGGCCGCCACACGCACCTAATCTCATTTGCCAACTTGTGACAGCAACACCAACAGCAACAGCTAACAGTGCAACATCTCTGGTGGCTGCAGCAGTAGCTGAACGCATATATGTACATACACACAAACATTTGGGATAATCCTGCTGGTCACTGCTGCTGGTGGTCGGCGTATTTGTGGCGATTCAACCATTTCACCGTTCACCGCTTGACTGCAATTCGATTCGGTTTCGATTGGCGCTGTCCATTGCTTTGATATTTCGGTTTTAACTTTAAGTGCTTGCAACATTGCCACAAATGTCTTGTCGGCTGTTTTTTTTTTTTTCTTTATTTTTTGCTCCATTTTATTGCGCATTCACGCATCGGCATTTGGCATTTTATTTGTGCTGATAACTGTTGCGTACACATTTTCTTTATTTCCGATATAATTTGTTTAACACACTCACTTTACATTTTTAAGATTGCAAAGTGAAGTGGAGTACATTTCAACAAAAAGTTCAGTTAAATTGCAAACAACTGATGGAGACTGACAGGCGAAGACAAGGTGTGAGTGTTAGTGAGTGTGTGTGTTGAGATGTTATGCTTTGAAGTGATTTGGAGAGTAGAGAAACCGATTACCGAATAATAAACCACCAATACGACGATAGGCAGAGGAAGAGGAAGAAAAATGTAGGGAGATGTTATGCTCGAGGCTTTGCCTACGATTTCCATTTTGCTTACAGAGAAGCCAGATCTTATAAATTCACTATATTCTTAAACGACCAGCTATGATTCTTCATTCCGTGGGTGCTTCGAAGATGGATCTTAAATGTGCTTGAAGATGTCTGAATGACCAAGAAACCTTTGTTGGATGCATAAGGTTACTCAGGAATATATTTAGTTTCTTAAACACAATTAGAATCCAAAGGTCTTGCCGCGAGCTCTCCAGTTTTTTTACCAAAACGTTTCCGTCTGCGTGCCCTCGGTTCAGACACATCAGACCATAAATTGTTTGTTTGGCCGGAATAATTGTATTGGCTGTGCCTCTTTAGTAAGTACGTTGTGTAACACGTCGAGTACTTACGGACCATATATTTGCCTAGTGGATTGTAAGGTAGGGAGGCTTTTCGATTGCTCTACCAGCTTCTTTTCTTCGGGGATGGGGTCGTTGCTGATCTTCTTTACGGGCTTCGCATCCGTTTTTAATTAACCCATTTGATTTTTTGTTGGAATTCAATCAGTCCGTAACCACAAGTAGGTATTGTAAGTTACCCGTATAGGTCATTTTCCCATTGGGTTTGTCTGGGCTTCAGAGCTTAAGGGAAAGAAATGCTCGCATTTGAATTACATCCATCACTCTCTCATTTATTCATCTGTAGGAACTTCACTCAAAGGAGCTTGTTATCGTATGGCACTTCATACAGAGTTGGCAGGTAAGCTATTTTTTACTCAGTCCAACTTCCTTTGAGAAGTTAGTTTGTAGCGAGCTTACCATCCGGCTTTGTGTGTGCTGTGCAAAGGTCTTCTAAAATCATCAGTTTTTTTTTGGTGTAACCCACAAAGCTGATAGATTGATGGACATCTCACTTCGTGGAACTTATAGAAGCTCAGAAGCTATAGCAGGACCATTTGGCTGGGTAAAAGTACTCGTTAAAATCACATTAAAAGTCGCTAGAAACTGCGATTGATTGAAATGACTGGATCAGACCAGTTTAAGCTTCAAACACTGATGACGTTGAGTATTGAGGATAAGATGAGGAGCAAAAAGCCGGCACATGGGAAATACAGGTCGTTTGTAATGAAATAGCAGCAGAAAAATAAATGCAAATACGATTGCAGAGTGCGAATTTATGAGCAACTAAGTTGCATTTTTTTATTATTTTATTTTAACTTTCGTATACAAACATAACAGCTGCCAAAAGATATCGACGACGATGCGACGTCAGTCTAACCTATGGCTATAACAAATAGGGACAGCAGTCGCCGCCAGTGGCTACGACCAGTGGCTGTGTGATGGCAGTGAATTTGGTGGCTCGTTTGTATTTGCGCATGCGTTCGCCACTTTGTTTGCTGGACGTTCGCGTTGCGCCAGTGAAATGCTTTGGCGAATTGATTTTTGGTGTAAACGATGTGCAATTTTAATGGATTGCCAGACAGATAAGCCGCATTGGAAAACAGTCAGCCACACATAACAACCGGCAACAAATTCTTAAAGCACTTTTCTGTTGTGAATTTGTGGCGTACATTGTTGCGGCCGCCTGCCGACTGCTGGGGGATTTCATTTGCCTTCAAGAGTTTTTTCGAAGAGCGAGGTAAGGAAGTGACTAAATGTGGTTGCCCAGAAAGACGATTCAAAGTACTCTTAATTGAATTTCATTTGATTAGCGCCCATTTGCTGGCACACATTTATTGGTATTTTAGTGAGCTTTTGCTCTTTGAAAGAAACTTGGCAGATATTATTCGATGGTCGTAAATTAGGGGAAGTGTGGTTTTAAATTTAGAAGCAAATATTTGTGTTCACACGACTACAATTGGCACACAAAAAAATATATATCAGAAACTATTCTAGCGAACTAAATTCATTGGGGGAAGGTTATTAAACCAATTGAAAGACTAAAAGTTTAAATGGTTATGTGGCTCAATGCATTGTGATTTCAAATTGGAAAGCACACAGAGATTTCAGGCAATTTCAGGTAATTTCATTGTAATCGGAAGGTTTGAGTAATCATCATTCGCTCTGCACTTGTTTTATTTATAGAAGAAGTCCTCTTCCGTTTACTTTCTTAAGTAATCTTTTTTGACTTCAAAATAAATTCAGACAACTTAGAAAATGTTTGTTTAAAAAACGTCACTCTCGCTGTTTAAGAAACTGAAGCCTAATTGTTAAAAATTTGAAATAACGCCTAACCCAAAAGTTTTGCAATGCATATGTATATACATAGAAGTATAGAGTATAGTAGCAGGGTATTCAAATGTACTAGTTGTAAACTACTTCACCAGTTGTATGTAACACTCTTATACTAGTACAAAATCGAAAAAATAATTCTAGTTTCATTATGGACCAACTATTTTAAAACACACAAAGAAATACTAGTCAACAGTCTAGTGCACAGCGCTTTATGTATACTAATAAAAATTGCCAAATAAAATAACGCATGAATAAATCGTTTTGTATTTATTTGGTAAAAGTCTGGTCTTCTTCGGACTAGTACGATTTCAATCAAGAAATACTAGTTGTAAACTGGTAGTTTTGCCGCCTACTTTGGTGTTTTAGTGCAGGGTATATACATATATAGTAGATACATTTATACATAGTCCCCTTTTAAGGGAAATTACCATAACTTTCAACACCTTCCAGCTATTTGCTTACAACAAAATTGACATTACTCGCTGACTTTTACCGTGACTTCGTGACATTTTTTTTCACATAATTTCTGCGTATTCTCCTTACTTTATTGTCAACTCATAATAAAATGTCAATCTAGATATTCGCAAATATTTTTATTATTACTGCAGCGTATTTCAGCTGCGCAGCGAATTTTATTTCACACATTCCTAACCTTTTTGCACAACTCGTTAAAGTTTGGATACCTTTTTTCGCACTTTTTTTCTACACACCTTTTATGCATCCATGCTCTGATATGGTTCTTTTTTTATATATATTTTTTCCTTATTGCCATTGCATTACAGGTTAGGTCAGGTTTTTTGGCACAAAATTCTACAAATTTTACATTGTAAACTTTTTTAATTAATTAACTACGTTGTCACATGGTAGCGCCAAGCACTCAGTTGTACTATAAATACCAGTATGTATGTAGTACATACATAAATGCAGGTTTTGCTTTACCTTGAAGTATAACTTTGTATGTACTTGCTTTACATTTTTAGCTTTAATATATGTACATAAATTGATAATTTAAAACATAAATTTTATTATCATAAACGTTTCCCAGAAGTTTGTTCATCGTATAATTTATATTTTGCCAGAAAATTCGAATATTGCAATTAAAAAAAAAAAAGATTTGTTCTTTTTCTAGGTTGTAATCGACCTTTTTTTTGGTTTTGGGTCTCCCTCTGCATTCAAAATCTTAAATTATGATGCAGTTTTCTACTCGAAATTTCATTAATTCATTCATCGGTTTTGACGACATTAAATTAATGGAGGTTAAGGTGAAACATTAGAGTGAAAATAGCTGATGATTTTTCGGATAAAATATTGTCTAATCGAGGCGAAACCACAGATGTTTCATATTTGAAGTTCAAAAAATGTTTTTCGGAATTGTCTTACGAAGTGAGCAACTATAGCTGATTTGAACTTTGACGCTACCTCTACTTAGTTTAAGTAGCTAAAAACCAAGGAGTGCAATTTGTGTAGCGCCCTTACCCTCTTCTACTTATAATATGCATCTGATATACTGTTACAATTTCATATCCATTAACTAGGTAAGTACAATAAATGTTTGTAAACAAAATAATCTGGTAACTGCCGTATTAGTATTACACTCGCCCGTCATCTCGCCGGTATTCTGAAAAAACTGCCAGTCTTAAAAGAATAAACTACAGTTTAACCCAAATTTATTATCTGCATCCAGAATATGGACGGTGTAGTTGTCCAAAGTGCTTAACTTCTTAAGTAGCCTAAGGATGGAGTGACAAAACTTAAAGGGTTAGCACAATACATAGATCTTGCAAGGTCGCAGCGCTACTATGCCCTAATAATAATAATAATAATAATAACCCAAATTAGTAATAAGGGAAATCAACAGGGGCTTGTTAATTTATAATATAGACTTTCTTTAAATAATCTCTCGCTGAAACTATTCGAAATATTTTCGCAGTCCGCAATGTCCTTTGCGTTGTCTAAATGGATAATCTGGCAATGGGAAAAGATCCGTAGAAAAGTGTGCAAAAATTTAAAACATCAATGTAATATCTCTGGTTGTATTGATAAAGCACATTTCATATCTTTTACGCATAGGGGATACTAACTACGCCTTAAAATAAAGCCTTTTCGATTTCAGTTAATAATATGTGTGTGAAATTTCTAGCGAACTCATTTAGTGCCTTTTGCGTCATTCCCAGCCGAATATAAAAATGGGAAAACTTTTTCATTTAGTGGATGATTTTATTAGGGAAAACAACAATCGTTTAATAACACTGTCCAACAGCATTTTTGGAACAGAATAGCGACCCTATAATTCTGAAAGGGTATGTTGAGTAGATCATTTTTGTAGAACAAATTTATGGTCCAGCACGTCTGAGTTTTTTTTTACAGTGGGTCAAAGTTTGCATTTTTTGGTCGAAGGGAGCATTATACTATATGAAAAAAATGTTGTAAGTTAATGTCTTAGAGAGTTCTTATGGTCAGAGTTGTATTGTGGAATTGTATGAGGTTTATTTTTGTGGAAGATCTTAACCCTCTAACTGGTCTCTTAATGGGTCAATTTGACCCTTTTTTCGAGAAAATCAAAAAATATCCTTTAAAAAAGGACATTTAAGGATTAAAATATTCTACGAAAATGTTTGGTGGAAAATTTTCAGTGGGGGTCACCAAAGACACCATTGTTGTAAATAAAGCTCTTTACGATTAATTGGCAAAATTAGACGCCAACATATACAAAGCAGGTGAAAACGTCGTCAAGTTCGGCCGGGCCAAACACTGAGTTCTCGCTTTGGATATGTTGGCGTGTAATTTTGCCAATTAATCGTAAAGTTTTTGGCAACAAGTGCAGTAGAAAGAACATTGAAGATCTAAAATTAGGTTACACGTCTGTCCGACCAAAATTGATTGTCTTCTTGTACACAGACTAGACCTGCCAGCTGCCTTTCCTTTGGTATCGAAGCAGAAAGCATCTTAATGTTCCTTGCTTGCATTAGAGAAGCTGAAAATTTCTAAGGTTATCACACAGTTTCCAGGTCCGTTATGGCTAAGAAGAATTTACTTTGAAGATTGAATTAAATTTCACATTAAAATGTTATCCTATTAAACTTAATCTTGCATCAACATTCCATAACTCAGCAATGAAAATTATGAATTTAATGCTTAGTAGCGAGCACCAGCAGAACAAAGTGCTTTAAATACCTCAAAATATTACTGCAGGCACATTTTCACACTCCATTGTCTGAGTGGCAAATGAATAGAAATTTTCCATTTACACGCCAAAGGAGTCCAATATTGACTTAGCAGTGAAATGAACAAAAGGATTACCAATTCACTGAGTACAACAACAGAGGTCAAATGAATAAATATATGTACATATGAGACTGGCAGCAGCAAGAAAAGGAGCTCTGTACTATGTTAAGTGAGGAGTAAAGCAAACATTCAACATGACAAAGCTTTAATGGGATAACCACAACTGAGGTCCGAACATGTCAAAGCGGTAAACCGATACCTTCGGACAGCTGGTAACTGAAAGCTGACTGACTGACAACGGAATGGTCAGAAAGCCCACACAACAGAGTAGAGTAGATGATGAACTGCCATGAAATGCGTAGAAGTGTGTGCGTGCGTTTGTATGTGTTAAGAGTTTATGGTAGTTAATAGAAATAAGCCAAGGTATTATCTAAGGAGAATGATGGCAACCAATAATTGTGGGCTGAGAGTTATGAAGAATCAACAAGTAGTCGTATGTATTGACGCACTTGCATTCGAGCGCGGCTGGATGCAAGGAATATGCGATTGCATTGTTTCGTAAATGCCATTGAACAAAGGAAATGGCATCGAACCGACCGAGTGAATGAGTGCAACAAAACTTTAGGGTGCAAAAGTCAATTTGTTCGCCCTAAGTTGCAGTCAGCTGACAGTTATAGGGATTGCAGGCGCTAGAGGGAGAGGGAGAATAAAGGAAAGAGTGTGGCATTTCATTGGAAGTAGAAATTCACGTTTTCGACTGATTGTATTTGCTGAACAATGCAATTATTATGCCAAGATTAAGTGTACTCTGCAGTGTCAAGCATAATTGATTTGTATAGCAGTGCAATAGTGCTAGGAGCAGCCGTAGAGAGGGCGGCAATTTTGCGGTTAAGGCAGTTAATTGAACTGATCAATCGAATTAGAGTGGATTGTGAGTACTACAACAGTGCGTTTCACAACTATAGTGCTTATACAAATTGACAAATTTGGAAAACATACTTTTCTTTCATTAAACGATTGTTATTTAGAAGTTAAAATACGGATCAGTCTCCAATTAAAAGCATGAGAACACAAGCCTTAAATTTTAAAGAAAAAATTCTACAAATTTCCATTACTTTTACAATTTTTTCTCACAAACTTAAGAACGAAATGCAAGTTCCAAATGGCTAAAAAATTTCCAACAAATTTTGAAATTTTTTTAGTCGCATTTGCATCCGTTTTACGTTAGACCAAAACTTATTCTTGTATGAAAGAAAAGTGTAGCACCAACGACAAAAATAAATGACGAAAACCCAAGATAACCTTAGTTGTAACTCGAGCTTTATTAAACTTAAATTCAATGGGCTGCAACTGCGTACTCAAAAAAATATTTAAAAAAAATTTTAAGTTTTTATCAAAATTTATTGAATTTGTTACAGAGCTTTACGAAGTTTGAATGTTGGATATGATATTTGTAGAGAAATGTTTTTGTTAATTGGAAATAATGCAAAATTAAATTGAAGAAAATAATTTGTACCAAATTTGTAAATAGATGGCCGTGCAATAGTTGTTAAACGCAGCGTATCTACTTCCTTTGTAGGGGTGTGTCGTTGATAAGAAAGCAAAGCCGAAATGCCAGCTTTCGTCATTTGATTGCCAAAGGAAAAGCCTACCGCAGACCATGCACGATGGCAATGCGTATATTCTCATCACTGGCAGAATACTCCTCAGTACAAACTAGACAATTCGACTTCTTCGCTTGCTAAGCTTTTTGAACATGCGTGCCGCTCCTACCACGCCCACCGCACGCATATCCAACTAAGCAGTGGTTAGATAGCGAGTTTTCAGAATTTTCTCACTTGCAAGCCCGCCCCTTCTTCCTTCTCATGCGATTTTATATGCAATCGAACAATAAATCAGCGATAAAAATTAGCTGTAGCCGCCTTGTAGATTAATCAACACTTTTCTCCGTCTACAGCTGGGACCACTGTCTCGCTCCCCCTCTCTCTCTCTCTCTCTCTGACAGCTTATTAATTCGCACTACAGACTAATTAGTAGTTAATAAATCTCATTTAATTGTTGTGAATAAAAGGTTAATAAGCAATTATGTTGTTGCAAATGTAAAACAAAAATCATAATTCGAAAAAAATTGTGTTGCGTACATTTTTTTTTGCAAGTTGTTGATTCTTGCTTTGCGGCCATTGCGTTGCTGGAAAAACAACTGAATGCTCATGAATAAAACTGAATATGATTATAAGTACGTACTTACAATAGTTAGATTTGATATATTTATTGCAAATGAATAACATGCCTATTTGCAATATTTTAAAACGTGTGAGAATGTGAGATGTACTTTTACAGACAAGAACTTCTTTTTATGCGAATTGCAAAGTAAGGCCACTGATTTTCCAAACGAACCAAAAATTTCGTATATTTTTAGACTAAAGCCAGAATTTTTTGCTCTAAATTCAGATTGTTTTTATAAAATAATGAGCAAAATTGTATAAAATCTCGTGTACATACATATGTACAGCATCAGCTCGTTTTCTGAAAATTGGAAATATTTGTTTTCCTCCCTTTGCCTTCGAACAACTGATATTCTATTCGACTATTCTGCAAATGATGGTGAGTCGAATATCTTTTTATTGAAGTTTTAGATTTAAAAAGAACCTTCAATTTTAATTGCCACGCAAACGAAGAAACATTAATTCGTAAGCGTGTTTGGAATAATGACTGCATGTATATTTATGTTTATAGTTACAAGTACATATTTATATTCAAGTTACCTTAGATTTATAAACATTATTTTAATTATTTTCAATACATTTTTTTTCGTAATCAATAACACTCATAGTGGCACACCAGCTTCTCACACATTTGTTAAATATTTGAATTAATCTGAGTTAGTTCCTTCCACTTTTTTTAGTAAAGTCGACAAATTCAAAATATTCTAAACAATTTATTTGAGGTGCACATACATAAGTATGTGCATATGTATGTATGTACATATGGCACCAAATCTTTTGAAGTTTGAAATAGTGGCATACAATTTTTAAGAACATTTTTAATTTCTGCCGGATCTCTTAATTTTGAAGAATTTTTATATGGAACTTTCATTTAACATTTTAACGATATGTTAATTTTAAAGTCATTGAAAATACATTTATATTTGATTTCCTTATATTTAAACAGGCGGATGTTACCAAAATCTTAATATGTCAGTTCCTTAGTTTTTGTTTCCAAACCTAAACAAAACAGAGCTTAAAAATCGAGTTTATATGATTTTCATTAAGGAACGAATTACATTTTAGTTAGTTGTTTTTGAGCTTTATGTCCGATTGATTTTTGAGAAAACTATTAAGAAAAACAACAAATCTTTAAGAGTTATAGTAAAGCTTTGAGTATTGTTGTTTTTTCCCCAATAATTTTCTCAAAAAACCAATTGGTCTTAAAGCTCAAAAAGAATAAAATAGTTATATGGCCAAACAATAATAAAATACATATTTTGTAATTTAAAAACAATGGAAATTTGCATAATAAAATGGTAATAAATTTAATAAAAAAAATGTGTCAATTTCGAATCAGAATGTGTATAATATATCCCAAAAGTGTTTTAGAGCTCTACAAAAAAAAAGTTCGATTGCAACCCGATTTGTTGTAGTTCTTACAAGGGAACGTAAGATTAAGATAAAGATTAATTTCGAAGGGTGGTATACGTTGCGACCTTAAAGATCTATTATGATACCCCTTTTGTTAAACTCATATATTTTGGATGGCCCCTAATTTTGAAGATAATTTTCAGATAGGGTTTATTACGAACAAAGGAACGTATGTATATATTTTTTTTATTGTAAATGTGCTTTGTGGACATAGAATTTCCTAAGTTACACAAGATAGACACAGGAAGTAATTTTTAAAACTCAATTTTTCCATTATGTTTTAGTACCGATTCGATTTCTATATCGATACGAGTAATTGGAAAAACGAAACTCCCCAACTGGGATATTATAGACATAACCACTACACTAGACATTTCCAACTAAACACAAATTCGTAACTACAGATTGATTACAACATTTAATCCAAAATGTTTGTATAAACACATGTGTGCAAAAAATTATTAGCGTGGCGTATTTGATAATTTATTTTGTTTAATTTCATTTCAAAAAATTGTTTGTTAAATTTTTTTCTGTGAAAGCTTAAGCAGTCTCTTGACGAACAATAATGTTGATCAATATGTGTTGAGGAATACCTATTGAAAGAATATTATGATCAATATAGGTAAAATTTGGTCTCGTTTTCGTTTAGTTATTGAAATATGAACAGTTCATAAC
Source organism: Philophylla caesio (assembly GCA_963971545.1). Lineage (NCBI taxonomy): Eukaryota > Metazoa > Arthropoda > Insecta > Diptera > Tephritidae > Philophylla > Philophylla caesio. The sequence goes on along the minus strand of OZ020609.1, from coordinate 97,349,692 downwards.
TGCCTTTATGGCCGAGGTTATTATAAAATCAGATTTTGATCTCGATTTGAGTCCATATTAATGCGAAAATGAAAGTGGTATTTAAAACAAATTAAACAAAAATTGTTTGTATGGTAAACCCCGATTGCGGTGTTTGACGTTAAACACCAAAAGAGCCAATGAATTTTGATAAAGGTTATTAAATAAAAGGCCTTTGTATGTAAAATGAAAAATTGTATTTAGTATAAAATTGGAAATATGCATCTATTATTTTGAACACAGGTTTACATACAGATTTTGACATATGAAACCAACTAATATTTACACAGACACAACTCGGGCCAACGAAATCACGAAACTACTTATATCTCTCATATGAGTTAACAGTTATACGAGTCCAAATACAAAGCATGTGTGTGCTGACTGAGAAGCGGATGTTTTAGGTGAGTTTATGAGTAAATGTCTTGGCGTTGGTGAAATGGAGCAGCATGACAGGCCAAACAAAGCGCCAAGCTATAGAAAAACAAAGCGAAGAATTTACTAAAATAAGTTGAGTACACACATACATAACATACAAGTAAAAGTACAATAAATACAGAAGGTAATGCATGGAAATTGCCAAATCAAGGCAAAGGAAAAGTTCAGTTGGTGGCAAATACTCTGCGAAGAGATGGCTGGCTTGTGGTACGTTGGAATGGTGGCCCAATTGTTGGAATCGTATGAATGCGCTTTTGTTTGCTAAGTTGTTTTGATTTGGTGGCACGCGATATGCTTTTAGTGACTGGATTTTTGTTTATTCTGCAAAAGCGCAAACAGCAAACACTCACACACACACAGTCACACATGACCAACAGGAGGTGTATGTATGTAATAAGATTCCTGGCGAAAAGTAGTAAAGCTCCCATTCGTATCGGTAGCTAAGCGAGTGGCGGCCATGTACGCGCAAATATGTGTGTGTGGCTTAAATGTTAGCAATTGGCAAAAAGGATAATGGCAGGATGGCAGTAGCAACGATTTGGACCGCCACTTGGACGAACGTGGTAGTAAATAATTGTTTACATTTGCACAATGGAATTTATTTGTGCATTGCTTGTGAGTGGCGTTGGCGTGTAAACAATAAAAACTATTCAACATTTGTTTGCTCATCACTATTACTTTTCGTTGTAATGCATATTTGCCTTTTGTTCGATTTATTAGCTCGAATAACAGCGAAATTATACGAATCATAAAAGATAATTTAGAGGAATAATAAAGGGCTTTCCGGAAATTATCTCGCAGAATATGAGACAAAAAGAACAGTGAATGTTACGGAGAATATTAACTTTCAGAAACAAATGTGCATATATGTACATATATTTATGTACATATGTATCTTTATTCATATTAACCAGTTACCTCATCTAAGCTTCTGAAACTGATTGGAAATGAAATGTATAGAATAGAATTAAAAATTCTACAAATTTTTAATGAACTTTTAACTTTTATTAAGAATTTTTAAATGTTTCATTACCAAATTGCCGATGTTTCTTATACTTAAATCAGTTTATTATTTATTTGCGAATTATTTCAATACAATACCCTACCAACAGCCAATCTCACTTGCTCAATCGTTATTTGTAAAAATTTTGAACTTTATGAAGACCATTTTTTTATTTGCTTCGAATTTATTGGTACAAAATTAAAAAACAAAACACTGTTAAATTTAAGTAATAAAATTGTAAAAAATTAATAACCAGATTTAATAGCAACAGAAAATTTAAGCCTATACTATTTGAACATACAAATAACAAAAGCAATTATTATTAATTAAAAAATTCTAAATATATTTCCAATTGCCGTTGGCTTTTCACACATTTCTTATTGAAATAATATTAAGAATATTTTCACACATAACTATAACATTACCTATTTTTCCCAGCTTAGTTTATGTCTTAATTAATTAATAAATTAACCAGATTACCTAACCGAAATTGATGAGTCGGTAAACTATGATTATGAAATAATCCTTGCTTTTTTCGTACAACTCCGGGGTTTTGGTGTTATCAATAATAAGTAAAGTTGATCAGCCTATACACGATCACTTAATTTTTACATAGTCAAACAGTTGCGCAAAATTCATTTATATTCAACTTTCTACGAGTAATCGTAGCGCGAGCAATTTTAGCAACTCTTTTCACCAAGATTTCTTACATCCACACGAATATACTTTTCGTCCTGCAAAATATGTTTGCATACTAGAGTGATCGTGTCAGAGCCGCTATAGACACTGAGTCTCAGGGTTTTACATAAGCAACTGAAGTTACTGTGTGAACGAGTTGATGAACTTTTTTTTCAGTTTGTAATCTATTGAAAAACGCACAGATATATTTTAAAGAGTTTCCGTTACAAAGACCAGATATCATTTTCTTCCGAGATTCGATACGATCTTGGATTTAAGTACTCGATTCCAAACAAAATCGTTTTAAAAAAATCAAGTAAAAAATATCGGCATTGAATGCAAAATGTGTCGATAGCGAATTTTATCGTATCAAAGTTTTTCTCCCAGTAGTTGACCAACTTCAACTACGACTTCCAAAAAGGCGAAACAAAAAGAATAATGAAAGACATGATTCTTCTGTCGAAAAACTATGGTCGGTTTTTGGTAGCAGAGGTATTTTTGCAGCTGTGATATAATTCAAAAAGTCCCATATCGCATTAAAAGTTAATCAAATGCATACGAATACCTATTCAATATGTATGTGAATACAACAATTTTACTTTAATGCTGCAAATTCAGAAAACCGTCTTAGAGCTTAAATCAGCTTTCTAACCTATTTACTTCTTGTCGGATTAGCATCACTTAACATAGAAAGAGTAGATTTAAGCAGGTGCACATGTACTTATACGTATATACATAGCGGCATACAAACAAATATGAGTACACAATTTTTAATTATGCCTGTGCACGTCAGCTTAGGCACTCAACGTGGCACAAATTTTCTTCACTCTTCGGTTTTAATATAAAAGCTTTTTGAATAAGAAGTACATGTGTGCATAGACGAAGCTTGCTCCAGCTCTCCTTAAAACAGGATGTGTCTGTTAAAAAGGGAAAAAGTAATGTTGTTGGAGAGAAAAATATATTATACGGAATAACACGGCAGATGATCTTAGCTGAAGGCGTCAGAAATTCCTACTTGGAAAGATCCAATAAAAGAGCATTTCTGAAATTCATTGTTCCTTTAAGTCAATTATTTCATTAGCTCCTAGGTCACATATCATATTCAAAGAAGAAATGTGCAAGCTGCCCACAAAAAGCCTCAGCCGCTTGAAAACCCAGTAAAATGTATGGCAACTCAATTTCTGTTCCATCCAATAAAGAACACAAACGTATGCAATTATTAAATTGGAAGGCAGGCGCCTCAACAAAATTTAAAACATATACATACATCTGCTGTAGAACCTTATTAATCTATGGATGAAATTTAAACTTCTGAACTATTTTTTAACATATTATAAACAAATGAACTATTTTATATTGTGGCCGCTGGGTTCGAGGTTCCAATCTCAGCCAGGTCAAGCAAAATCCAAATCATCGAAAAGTTTTTTTCTAATAGCGGTCACCCCTCGGCAGATAATGACAAACTTCCGAGGGTATTTTTGCCATGAAAAAGCTTTTCATAAAATATATCTGCCGTTCGCTCCCTCCATTTGTGGTACAATATAAAGACGCACACAAAAATAGTAGGATAAGCTCGGCCATAAATAAAATTTTTTTAATTGCTATTTTTTAATTATTATTTTATTAAAGTAAATGAAACTCTAATAAAAGACCTACATTTTAAACTCAATAAATAAATAAACAAAAAATTTCATAATAAAGATAATATATATTTTTTATAATCAAATATAATTTATTTGACAACATTTTTAGACAATATTTTGTTGCAGAATCTACTCATATAATTTCAAATAATTTGTTTTAGAACCTCAACTTGGTTCGAGGAGTGCGATTAAAACCCCGTTAACGTTCTTTTTTTCTGTTAGCTTATTAAATTCTTATAAACATACTGATAAAATTTCACAGTGAGTATATAAACGTTCCATCACTAAAATTCAATTGAACTTAATAATTTTTTTAGTATTTATTAGTTTTTAATTTATTTCGAGGCAGAGCTTAAGCTTCATCTGTCAACTAAGTATTTTTTTATTGCCAATCAATGAACTTCATTAAAATTTAAAGCTTTCAGAATTTAACTAACGGAAATTAACGGTTCACATAATAAAAACATTCTAACCGCTTTAGTTTCTAATGTCAGCATTTAATAACCAAATTTAGTTTTGAGATCAATTTAATTAAGATACACATACATACACTCCACATACCTCCTACTCCTTACCCTATCGGCACAACAATCATTCAAACACTCGTAAATAATTAATGTAAATAATAAAACCATCAAACTTACAATGGCTTGTTCAGCCAACCGAAATGACCAGCGAAATGAATAGCTTACAAAGCTAAGTGGGCGAGCGAGACGAATGAGTGAAAAAGAGAAAGAGCAATGGAGTGTTCGCAAGGCGGAGGCGGGTAATGACCGGCAGGGCGCTATTTCAATCATAAATGCTTCACTGCATTTAATTAGCCATAATTGAACAACAAATGCAGCTAAACAAATCAAATATTTATGAAAAAGCAGTTAATTAAATTTGCAACACCAAAATCAGCGCCAATATATGCATAAGCACACACATACACACATATATTTGCTTCTAAATTTGTAGTTTGAGTACGCGAGCTGGCGCCGAATTTGTTACTGCCAATGGCTGCGCTGCATATAAATGTAACAAGCGCTTATTAATAATTTTAATAATAATAATTTAACAGAAAAGTAATAAATATGCCATACACAAACTCACACACATTTGCCATAAACAGACTTTTCGAAATTTCCACAAATTTTCAAATCAAACAATCGACCAGCAAACAAAAAGCAACTAGCGGTTTGTAATAATTGAGCTAAATTTTTTAGAATAAATAATGACGCGCTAATTTGACTTAGTTGGTCATACTTACAAATACATAAGTAAATATGTACATTTGTTTATATGCAGCTAACTAGTTTGGTCATTATAAATTATTAAAGTGCACCATATTGTTAAAATTTGCATTATGTAAATGACTTTAATTGTTATTTTGTATGTATAACAGCTGAATGAACACAAATGGCAGCGAATATTGTTGCGTAAACAATTTTAACATGAAAAAAATAGTCAGCAAAAATCTCTGATTATAAATAAATTCTTAATCGCACCTTATTCAAATTTCAGCAAGAAATCTCAAAATAGCAGTAATTACTGTGTTTATCGCAAAATAAGTTTATTCAGAACTGATTGATGAAATAATTTACAAAGCCTTTGAAAACTTGCATTTATTTTTCTTTTATTAACTATTTCAATAAATTATCAATTAAAAGACAGAAGAAAACCATAAAAACTAAGTTTCAAATCTTATTAAAAAATATAAAATAATGACAAAGTTAAAAAAGTTTAAGAACTAATTTTATACTATTTTTGAGTATTCAATTTTAGTGAAATAAAGTACAAGCCTTAAGCAGCTAAAAATTCCCTTTTTTTTGACATTTTTTTGCCATTTTAATTGATAACTATTTAATTGATAACTATTACAAATTAAATAAACGAAAAATAAATTGCCAAGATCTTTTGATAGAAGGTCACGCCTTACTAAATACAAAATGGCCTCGCTTTGCGCATCACGTCAAGGGATAATTTTAATTTTTACTTGAAAAAAGATATGACATGTTTAAAAAACTTTCCTTTCTTTCCCAGCATTTTGTTTGTTTGTTGTAAACCTTGCCTAAATGGTAATATCATACTTTTTAGAGAATTTATTAAATCAGTTATTGAACTATGTGATTTTATATGTGTTGGTCTTAATTTATTTAGTTATTTCAAATTCAATTACTTAATATGTTTTTCTTACTGAATTGCTATGTGTAACTAATGAATTCCAACCTAAACGGAGACAAAAGTATATAAACAATTGAAGAAAAAACATCAAAAAGAAGCGAACGCAGAGCATTATCGTAGGAAAATATATAAATTGTTCACAGAAGACAGTGAAAACATTCATTAAAAGCAAATTAGAGATAGGCACAAACAGGTCGCTTTATGAAAATGTTTTTTTGGTAAACTCCTGTCGATAACTTTAACAACTTTTTGAAGTTCCCACAAGTGGACTTGTCTTCAAGTCAACAAAGAAAAAAATATGTTTGAATACTGAAGTCAATATTATCGTTAGTTGTTAACAAGGCCGTGCGCACGGGGGGTTTTCTGGGTTGAAACAGTGATTCGTAGTCATCAAATTTTATTCGTAAATTAAAATTTAATCCAGAATACCCCCTTGCTCCCTTTGGGCTGAGTCCTTCACACGGCCGTGGTTGTTAATATGGGACGTAAGTTTCTGAACGCGTTGTATACCTGCACTTATGAATCAAATTTCTGAAAGAATTAATGATTGTCTCCAAGATTGCATTATTAATATAATAATTAAATCCCCAAAAACGACATAGTCCCTAATAGTGACTGCATAATGTGTAAGATGCGTATCGAGATCATTCGCACACACGTTGTCCGGGTTCCTCCTCAATGCTGCACTGAAGAAAACTGCAAACTCCAAAGTCTGAACACATTGAGTTTTGTAGAATGCGGAAAAGCTCAGCCCAAAATTGTCTTCTTCGATTTAGCAGAAATGGCATTTGCATACTCAGCAGCAATTCTGACTAGACAGTGTTCGATAGGCCGACAAACAGCCAGAGTTGGCAATTGGAGCGATTGTCTAAAATAAAAATGCAAAATGAATTTTTTTAAATTACAAAATGACCAAAGAAGACACTCGCTTCTGAAACAATAATAGTCAGCTTATTAGTTAGACTAAACCGTTTGATTTTAGCATTGGATTTTAGTAATAAATAAAACTTAATTTTTATGAAATCCACAGAAGTAAAATTTGATTTTGTTTGTCAAAGCACGCTTAATTTAAAATAAGACCCCTATTTATAACTGTAATATATACCCAAACCAAGCGCAAGTTTGTACAGCATAAAGCTCACACCAATTTTTGTTAACCCATCTACCCGTTGGTAGTTGTATACATATGTAAAATATTTTATGCCAAGGTAGCAAGTTGTTTAGACCGCCTTGCAGCCTGACATAAAACACCTACGCGTAGCTACTAACTAAACGTCAATAGAAGAACTAATGTCTATCGGCTATCAGGCAGCCGCATACTTAGCTGATTTAAGAGTGCCGATAGTAGTGCCAAAAACAGTGGCCGATAATTTGCTGATTATACACTTGAAGTGAAGGCAACGCGAAAATAAAATAGAGAAAAAATGCAAGACAACAACATAAAGTAAAGAAACAACGTATTAGTGTAGCATAAGTTGAAAAATTTATGGAGAGTAAGCGGAAAAGTGTCCGTTGGTTTAGAATACCGCAAAGACAACAAATGGAATTTTTTATGTTAATAATGAACTATACGAGTGAATAAGGAAAGGAAGATTTTTGATAGCGGAATAATAAATAGATAAGTATATCATACAGCACAATGTTCGGTAGATATTTTCCTCGAAGTTGTACCAAAAATTTTAGAGATCTAGAGTTTTATGCCAACCCCGAACCGTAGATAAATTTAAAAAAAAAAGTTATGCGTGGCAGAAATGCAATCGGAACAGACTGTTGAAGGCAATCTACACAGAACTTTTTTTAATGTTTCGTGCACCATTCGATTTTAGAATACCGGTAGCCGCCTAAAAAACCAAGTAAAAATATTCAAGTATCTGTAGTTTCCCTTTATTCACAAGTGAAGAGCAAGGTCTAAGCGACAACTTCGTGCCACTGAGGAGAGGAAGAATATACTACGTATCAGCTAGGGGAGCATACAGCTCTTAAGCTTAAACAGGATTATGAACAATTGTTCAAAGGTTTCCGATCCGTTGCAGGCGCTACAAAGCCACAGAATTATACAGCATTCTTCTGCACTACTTTTGTGAAAGAGCGAATGGGATTCCAATTCATTAAAAATGCTTCGCAGAGTAATCCGTAAAGTATATAAAACATTGCATTTCTATTGACTCTAACTTATTATTTAAAAAGTTATACCAAAACATATTATTACTTTTTAGTCTATGAGTTTATATATGTTTATATACATACATATATATGCGCCACAATCTTCGAGCCCATTATTAGTGGCAACGCTTTACGGACACTCCAATAGGCCATACCAAAAAAAAACAAAAAAAGCAAACCATAAACACAAATGTTATACCAACTTGCCGCCCAACGCCCATGCAAGAAGCAGCTACAAGTAAATACTAGTTTGGCAATCGGCAGCGCATGCAAATGCAACACAGCCAGCGACAACAACGCTGCATTATCTTATGAGCATAGTTTTGTTGTGATTTGCGATAGTCCAAAAAATTGTACTAGCCGCCAGCAGCAGCACTGTCAGCAGAAACAACTAAAAAAACAACAACAACAACACTAACAGTAGTTGAAGTAGTCAAGATTTTGTGGTTAACCGAACAAAAAAATAAAAAGAAAATAACTAAAAGCAAGTAAGTAGGTGGGTTTACAGCCTCCGAAAACGGCTTCTTCAGTTGCAAAATTTCTTATTTTACCAGAGCGAACGAAGCAAGTCGCTGGCGGCAGCGTGAACTCTATCATAACATGTTTAGTGCGATGTTGTTGCATGCAACGTTGTAATGTGGCAACTAAGACAGTGATTTGATTTTTGTTTATTTTTTCAGTTGCCTCGCAGTTGCAGATGCAGCAGCAGCAGCCATATTTTTTTTAAGCCACACTCACATTCAAATATAATCAAGTACTTGCATGCATGCATGCATGCGAGTGAGTGTGTAGAGGTTCTTGAATATTTATTTGCAACGGATATGTACGTGGAAACATATGCGCTACGCTGCCTGCTTCTTAACAACGTGCCTGAAGTTTTGCAGGAGCCCCGCATGAGTGTCTTTCTCCGCTGCATGCTCCTGCTTTCAACTCTAACAAGTTGCATCTTCCGCAATTTTGCTTCTTGCAATTGTTTATACCTTTCAATTCAAGTCAACACCCCGCCATTACTTCCAAACTTCCTTCTTACGAGTATATATGTATGTACATATGTTTCTCCTCCCAATTCTTTGTTGCACACGCTCTTGCGCTTATGTGTGTTTCTACAAAAATTTCGCAATTTTGCCAAAAGCGTTCGTGAAATTCTTTTTGATTTGTGGTTGTTGATAAAAGAAGTAACAACAGCAGCAGCTGCAACATTATAATAATAATAAAAACAATAACAACAAAATGTAACAACATACGAGTACTCGCAAGCAATAAGAAGACAATAGAAATTCTTGTTCTTTTGGTTGCAACAATTTTGTATTAACATGGGGCATATTATTTATGCACTGTAAATTTTGTTTGACTTTTATTCGTTTTCGGGATGCAAAAGAATAAGGAAAGGTGTAGTGAAGCTACTACATTTCTATACTTTTGTTTTATTCTTGCTTTAGTGCTCTATGTGCTGGCGTGACATAGAACTAATCTGCACCCGAATTCCAGCTTTCGCTATCGCTGAAAGTACATCGCCAAAAAACGCTAAAATTTTATAAATTTTTAGCTGTTTTTGCAATTATGAAAATCTCAAAAATTATCCATTTTTGGTAAATTTTTGGCAGACTTTGGCGATGAACAAAATGAATAAATGAATGTAGAACTGTTTTTGACAGTTAATGCAGCTGAAATGCCAATTCCAGCGTATTTTCCATTGCCAAAAGTCTCCATTTTTTGCTAAAAGAACTGTAAAACTAGCGACGAGAAAAAGTTGATGCTAAAAAGATGAGACAACAAATAAGAGCTAGCAAATATTTATACTATTGTTTGTTTAAAATGTTGGATTATCAAGAAAAATATGTAACTAATATAAAACTACAATAGTAAAATGGTGACAAAAGACCAAAAATATATGCTCGTTCGCTATGCTACAAGAAACCTTAAAATTTTCAACAATCCACATCTTGATTTCCTTTGCAACATAAAGGGTCGGATTTCATTCAAAACAAGTCTGCATATTTTTTTGGAAGTCGAAAAAGCGTTCGTGGATTCCCTCAACAATTTTCTTTTGCTTCGCATACGGTTCCTTAAAGTTGGCTGAAAATTCATTGAGATACTGTGCAAATATTTTCGCAGCTTACTCATCTTGATTTTTTTTTATTTTCACAACACTATGTTTCTAAAATTTTTTGTAAAACATGCCGAGATTACGGTAAATATTAGCTAAATACTAATGTGCCATAAATATAAATAAAATCTGACATATCTCTTCAACTACACCAGCCAGAATCGCATTTAAGAAAAATCGCAAAAACATCGGACCAAATGGACGGTGGCGAGTTGAAATCTATACACAAGTAAGAGTTGTAATTTAGCAGGCATGAAGAGCTCCCTAGACCATCAGGCCAGAAAGACTTTGTATTTGCTTATTTCCTATTCAATGACGAAACACAAGTGATCAGGGGCATTTCAGATGCTTCCTATTCGATGCTATTGCATCAAGGGTACACATTCTTTCCAGCTCATCAGCCAAGCAGTTTCCTTCCATATCACTATGCCCTGAACTCATATAAGCCTAATGTCAATGTACTGTATATGTGCTATGTATGTAAGGGACATTGGATTGTCGATTAAATTCTTTGCAAGTAAGTAAATCACTCAATTTAACTCTACTTTAACTTTTACAATAAAACACTTTTTTTTATACTTTTAACGAAGTATCACTGAAATAGCCATGGCCTTCGAGCAATAAACACTAGACATAGAACTTTCCTTCAATTATTTTTTTTTTCAGAGGCTGTTTGGTGGTCGTTCGTGAATAAATTGGAGTAGGTCTGAGTTCTGAATAGTAGCCATCTTCACTAATAAATCCAAGCTGGATAAATATAGGAAGTTGTGTACTCGTATACTCGCCGGATACTTCCACTTAGTTTCGTTGTCAGAGTTTAGCAGCCTTTCTCAAGCTGAACTAACAGCAATCCACGAAGCTGCAAGACAGCTGATAGATTTTTCTAATAACTTGCGACAAATCTACATCGAAAATGCCACGTAGTAACAGGCAATAGCAACATATCGAGCGACAGGGTTGCAGATGGATTTGGAAGGAAAGCTCTGTCTGGAGAATAACTTTAGCGAGAGTTATTTGGCCAAGGTTGGTGTCTCCCTCAGTTCGACTTCGAGCGGCCACTGTTCCAACGATGATGAAAAGTAGATTACGCATTCGAACATTATCAGTGCCACATTGTTCGCATAAGCGAGGGCTCGTCGACATTTATATCCTCCAATAATTTTTTGAATGTCTGTACAATCAGTATTTATGATGTGCTTTGTCGGAGTCACAAAATGGTTTTATTTTAGAAGAAGGTTAAGAGTATCCAGAGGGTTTTAATTAACCTTTTATTGTATTGACAATCTCCTAAATACTTTGCCGCAAAAACGTGTACAAGAGCTCCGATTTCAGGAATAGTATTCTTTCAATGTAAAAACAAGAGGTTCCTCGGTTCAAATCCGGGAAGCGGTGATGATGAATAAATAAAAAAGAAGTCTGATGAGGAGATTTGATGATCTCCGATAGCAGATATACTTCTGCCAGTAAAACTGTTGGTATTCTTTCCAAACCAATTTTCATTTTTACTTTGCTCAAACAAAATTTTTAATTTTTTAGCTTTACATTTTTTATATCAAGAGCAATGATTATATTTGAATTTTAATATTTTAACTTATCCTGGCATTATGATTTTCTTGAGGTTTTTTCACTTAAGGAATGAAAGGATAATTACACTTTTATTTAAATATTAAACTTAATAAAATTTCAAACCAATAGTTTTGAGTTTGATGATGGAGCGTTAAATAATAAAAATCAAAAAATAACCATTATACCTCAGCGAAAAAGTAAAAAAATATAATAATTATCCTGGACCGAAAATATAAAATCGGAAGCTGAATTGTATGCTTGAGTGAAAGTAAAAATCAAGCGATCAGAGATATTCTTGAGCAAAAATATAAAATTAATTGTTGTAATATACGTAACATTTGAACAAATGAATAAATTTAAGAGTTCAAAAATTACTTTTAATTAGTAAGTAAATATCGAATAGTAAAAGTCATTTGAATTTAAAGCAGGAAAGCAAAGTAAAAATATGAGTAAACTAAAACTAGTTTCCTTTCATTAAAACTGAAAAAAAGAATGGTTATTTTTTACACCTGATCCCATTAGATTCTTGGAGATCTTATTCCAAATTATTTGACCAAACCAAGCTTAAAATTCGGCTATGACTGTGATGACATCAAAATACGATAAAAATCACATCCATGTAGTGGATATTTGAAAGCGATCAACACTTATAAAGTCTTTAATTTGATTTTCTTCTGATTTTCCGACAGGGTGGAAGTTTGATGAATGTTGGGACGATTTTCCGCCATCCCTTGTCAAATTTGGTTTTGTGACATACCGATTTCGGCGTTGTGCCATCTTCAGTGTCAACATCAAATTATATAGTCCTCAATTCACTTCCATTTAATTAAAATTTTACCCCACATAATATGCCATCATATTCCATCTTGTTACCAGCAATGCATATGTCTTGCAGAACTCAAAAGCTGCCAATTCTTTCAGATAAAATGGTTGCAAATGTTCAGAATAAAATTTAATTCAGCGCCAATGACCAAACCCATGACGGGCAACGAAGAAGACATACACCGAAATCTAATTCAATTCGCACAGTCAATAATCTTTAACAAATAATTAACTCAAGCCAGTGACAACGCATAACAAAAACAATCTAAACAACATAAAAACTTAACTATTTGTATTTTGTATGTACGAGTATGTATGTACAACGCAATAGTTCTTAACGATATTACAGCGAAATAGAAAAGAAGGAAGACGAAATCATTGCAATTAACGACTTGGCGAACAATGTAAATTTAGCGCGCAACATTAATTGAAACATTAAACGGTACATTTTATTGCTTAATTTACATGGAAATTAACTAAAAACATGCTGACAAAGTAAAAGCAACACAAGTCAACCGACTATGGACCGAGACAGTCGAGTCATACAGCGCAAGGCGTTAAGGATAACAAACGCAACAACAACAAATTGCGACAAAGAAAAACAATCAAATTACAATGCAAAATAGCAACGAGAAAAGCATTTGCAGACACTGGCAAAAATCACTGAAAAACGGAATGCGACCCTAAAATGCTTACCAAGTCAAAGTCGTTGGTGGGGCGCTCCCACAAGCGCGAACGAGTTTGTGGAATTTCGGCAGGGATAGACGCGTAAATGAATCGAAATGAAAATAAAATATGCGCCATACAACATAAATACTTGCTCGCCACTACATAAGTAAGTATGTACAAGTATGTGTGATGTTAAGGATATTTTAATTCTCAATTTCACACCCTAACCGACTGACACTTTGGCCTTTGACGTCGCCATCTACGCTTCGAGTCCTTCGCACGCTGGCCTTCAGTGTATGCCTCTTTGCGCTTCGTAGCGGCGCGTATCCTTGGCTGGGACACCATGACCGACGCGCTTGGATTTGTTTCGAAAATTGCGACATTTGGCCTGGGCTTTTTTACTTTTTCACATATTCTAGCAAGCAAAAATTTCAACTTTTTTTTTGGTTCTGCAACAGTGAGCTGCCAATTTTTGCTTTATGACCTTTTCTTCTTAATTTCTGGTTTGTCTATTTTTTCGCTTGCATTTTCTACATTTTTGTTTTTTTGTTTTCAATTTTTGGGTATAAATTTTCAGTTTTCTCGTGGCATTTTGTCACCCTCTTATCCGTCTATCCTAATTTCCCACCCATTTTATGCCGTTAAGGCTCATTAGATTTGCGAAATGTTTTGACACTGTGTCGGCATTCTTGACGTTAATGTTATTGCATTAGCGGCTTAGCGGCTCAGCGGCCATACTTTGGGCGGAATGGCGCGTTAGTTGGCGCGCTTGCCTTGCAGCAGTCAGTTTTTCATTTCTTATTTTATTTTATTGTGGTCCATTACATTTTTTTTGTTTACAATTAGATTTATAAATGCCATTAAATCGCAAGTGTTTATTTTTATTAAGCGCTATTTGGAAAACCGCTCGTTGCCATGCAATTTCTTTCAATTATATTTTATTATTTTTATAATTGCATATTGATGAACAAAAATAATTTGGCGCCTCATTAACCAGAAATTGGTGTTAGTTAAATTGAGAACTGTGTCTGTTTTATTGAGAATGGTAATAAACAAAGAAAAATACTTAGAAAACAGTTCTTAATTCATATTATATGTATGTATGTTATACTATAAGTTGAAATTTAGCATGGTCTATAAGCCTGATCGTTAATCGAGCGGTTTCAGAAATCATCCCGTGGCTCTCTCGTCTACTTAACCCTTCTTGTGCTCAGCAATCTCGTGGGCACAGAACCGCCGGCAAACCAGTTTGTATGTAACACAAATCGTCTCTTCGTCTTTGCTGCAAGTGCCTCGGACTAGCGACTTGAGGATCTTGTTGTTTTTTCACTATTGCGTTGAATGCGCGAAGAACGAGGGCTAGATGGAGAAGGTGAATTGCTTGAGTCCTTTGTTTGGATAATAATCAGAGACCTCGACAGCTCAAAATAAGTACATTAGCTTACTAGCTTAGGCTGTTGAAGAGCCAGTGGACAGAAAACAAGCTGACTGAGAGGCTTTTAAATCACTAGAAAATTCCCCAGAGGAGTTTAAGTCATATTTTGAGCTAACTTTTGCTGGAAGATAATAACTGTAAACTTTGAAGATTATAAACCTATTAAACTGAATTTAAAACAATTGAGGCATGAGGGATCGGTTTTTTTTAGTCAATTTTAATTAAAAAATGAAAGCTTGACTTTTAATTGACATTTAAATTATATGCGCAATTATATGGAATATTATGTTAAATGTATGCGAATTACTTTTTGTAATTCAAGCTTTATTATCAGATAGCTTTTTATTCGCTCACATACCTTATTTTCGGCGCTACAAAAATGCTTTTACTGCCATACTATTTTGAAGATATTTTAAATATTGACAATAAATAAAATGTTTTTTATTAATTTTCTCTAAAATATGGTTTGCTTTTGATTTCATTTGAATTATTTTTCATAAACCTTCTATTTTTTGTTCCGTGTTCCTCCATTTTACAACAGAAATCTGTATTGACCATATCGTTATTAGACACACAATAACCTTATAGAGAGCTTTATGTAGAAATGTGTAATTTCCTAACGAATTTAGCGCACAAAACATTTTATGTTGTCAACCCTGATCCATTCAACATTTATAAAGTTTTGCGAACATTTCAGCTGCCATTTGAATTTACTAAGCAATAAACTGAATTATATATCTGTTGTTATTTTTGTTGTTTTGCTGTTCCATTATCCTGGGAGAATGGTATAATTGATCATGTGCTATCATCGAATTGATGTGACGATATACTCTGAAATGAGAAACACCAACAAAAATGCAACCCTGTCTTATATATGCAACTACTTTCTAAGCTGAATAAATCATAATCAGAACTGGTGATATTATTAAATGTCTGCTTAGTTTTCAATGTTGTGTTGCAAATTCAACATCCTTGGAAGGAAAGTAGACGGACTGTGCCGTTCAATCTTAGCCTTATATTCACGACGATTTTTTTATTTAATTCCAATATTAAGGAAATCACAATACCAAAAAATATAACCTGACCTGGACAGCGTCTCGATAAAGAATAAAAATAAAGAGAAATTGTTGCGCACTTACCCGTAATTCTTAACCCTTTTTTTTGCTAATATAAGGAATCTAAATACAATGGAATTGAAAAAGGATTAGAAAATTTTGTTTTCCCAATTATTCACATCAAATAATTTTTCTATGAAAAAATTAAATAATAAATAACAATAATTTAATTTATTTTACTTTATATATATTAAGAAATGGTAGATAAAACCACATCTCACATAGGTTTGATAGCAAAAGTCTTTTCTGAAATTAAAAAATGCCTTATTTTATGAGACAACGAAGATGGCCACATTAGGGACTACTGATAATATCCGCTATTAGTATTTTTTTTTAAATTTACTTTTTACTCTCGATAGCTCGCACCACTACGCTCTCGACCACTTCGGCGAAAAGATTTAAGTTAATTTATTCCACAAAAAAAAATTAAAATAAAGTAAAAAATATCACCGAAACATTGCATAGCTATTAGCTGGCGGCAGCTGCTGCACGACGAGGCCAAAGAGTCATTGTGGTAATATTCATGGTAATTGTAGATATAACATAAAATAACCAGCGAAGTTGTAAAACTCGCGGGCAACATTTGCCTGTAAAAAATTAGTAGGAATGCATAGAAAAAAATTATAAAAAAAAACGAACACACAACAAATTCTATGAACGACAATAAAAATGTAATGATACCTCCATCAGCGCTATTTTTGTGTTGAAAAAACCTTAAAAAAAAACACGAATCCAGCTGTTTCCAGGACAACGCAAGTGAGGAATGTAAGCAATGCACAGACAAATAGGAAGCACGCAAGAAAAATAAAACAAACACCACAAGGCAGCAGAACTTTTCCTTACAAATCAGCAAAGCCGCGTGGGTAGAGGTAACATTTAAAAGTAACTGTAAATTCAAGGTAATGAACTGATGGACGTCAAGCAGTCAAACTCGCGACTCGCATTCAAACGACGACGAGTTGTGGGTGTAAATCCCGTTAAAAGACGCCAAAGCGTAGCGTAAAGCGTAGCAAAGAGGAGGAGGGGCAGCAAGCAGCGTGCGTAACGAATCGCCGGAATTGGAATTTTCCAACATAAAGAAAAAAAATAAAAATTTTAAAACCAGAAAAAAAGCGTAAGAAGACATAATGCTGCACTGCTTCTCCACCCCATGTCCCTAAACAAAAAAAGGACTAATGACAGCTTATTAGCATGTCGCCGTAGCAGGAGAGAAGCGCGCAGTTGGCAGGAAGGTGTCAGCGAAGGTGGTTTTACAGCTATTACATAGAGTGAGCGAACGAAACCAGAGTTGCACTCTGATACAGTTTGAAGGGCGCGTGCCAAGGGCTAACTATTTCAGCGCAATAATGCTGACTTTACGATTCAAAACAAGCTGCCCTGGGGGAGGGAGGGTAATGCTTGTCGAAAACAAGAAATCTTATTATAACCATGAAAAAGAGATTTTAGATGTAAATTTTTATTCGTAAAAGGTAAAGAAAAACTAACATACATACATTTGTAAATATTTATGATGTTGGTGGCGCAGAGCGTCAATTTAAAGTCGCAATGCTTAGTTGAGACATAAAGAACATTAAAATTTTTTAATTAGTGTTAAGTTTTTGAGGTTAAGGAAATAGTGGAAATAATGTCGGAATCTAACTTTTTATTTTAAAAAACCGAAAAACATTTGCAAAACCTGCGTTTAGCAGGTCCATTGTAGTATAAGACAACGTTAAATACGAGTATTTATTACAAAAGTTAAAAAAAAAAAAATCGTTAGTGGTCGCATGCCTATATCGATTTTATTTAAATTTCTCTACTAGCCTTTCAAAATTTTGATTTTTCCTTTACGATCACTTTGTATTGACTGTGGATTTTTTTGTTTGCTAAACACAAAATTGGTAATTTCTTTGAACTTTTATATTTTAAAAACTCAAAACGGCGGATCCAGTGTCAAACAAAGTTTAACACATTAAGAAATGTTCCTATGTTTATATTTAAACATTGTTATTGAATGTTTTTGCAAAAATAAACATTGCTCGTAAAATATTAGTTTTATCAAAATATTTAAAAAAAATTTTAAATTATTACTTTTTTATATACAAACAGTCAGAGATTTAGAAAAAACGTATGCGAGTGTCAAAGAATAAAATTACCAATTTTAAATGGTTGTCTCTTTACACGGTATACTTTCTTTGATGTGCTCCCCTGTTAACCTGCTTCTATTATCTGGCACAGCTAAATTAACAGCAGAAGCAAGTCTTTCGGACTATACTGCGGTAGTTTGTATAATATAATTAATTTTAATTAAATATTTTAAAGAAATTTCAGAGAGAAACGATGTGATATGACGAAAATTCACACAAAACTGTATTGGCTTTAATTTTTTTTTTTTGTGTTTACAAACTATAATTGCTTGCACGTTCAAATTATGTAAATCAATTTGAGCTTTTAGAGAACTTTAAAAATATCGAATTTGATACAAATTTGATATTCGGAAATGAATATCGCATATCGATACATCGTGAATATAAATATCGACGTAAATATTCATTATTTTTTGTTCAAAGATCGATAGTTCGATATATCGATATGATTTGCCCAACCCTGCTTTGAATGTTGTCTGTTTTTTTCTAGTAAAAATGGTTATATTGCCAAATAATAACAAATATCACACATACCGTTGGTCATAATTTTACTACTCCGCATATTTTTTGCCACTAAAAGTAAATTGTTCGCATCAAAAGAAAATTCTTCATGTAAATATTAAATTTCCTTCGGTTTCACAAAAGCCGTTTTCGAAAGAAATAATTTTGGGGCTGCATCTTTGGTTGCACATTTCATTGAATATGAGCTATTCGTTAGTTTTGTCAAAAAAAGGAATTCGTTGTGCTTTGTATTTATAAACACATGAACTGTTTTGAAACGTACCTCAAATTCAGCCGCCATACTCAGTGTGGGCGGCACATGTGGCACAGGCACTTTTATGCTTACGTCCCTTTTACGAACACTGCGAAGCGACACCTGACCTAAGGAAATAATAATTTGCTTTGTGTAAATATGTGGATGAAGAGCGGAAACTATTAAAAACTAAAAACTAAACAGTGCATGGCCCGAAAAATAAACATATATGGACCCCAAAATGGGACAACAAAGCAAAGTGGCAAAGTGGCTTACTACAAACCAACTGACCGCTAACGATTTTCCTTTGAAAAATGACATTTTGTGGCGCACCATTTTATACTACCTCTGCTGACCAACTTTGAAAAAAAAAAAACCCTCGATACAAAACAAATGTTGTAAAGCTTTTGAATAGTTTTTATGCAACATAAATTCTACAAAATAATAGTGTACACTTTCGGGGATGCCAGCGTAGTGTGAGTGATCAGAAGTGTTCAACGAAGGTAACATCCTTGTGCGCTTTGAGCTGATTTACAGCTCCAATAGCTGCATAGAGTTGGACGCAGGGGGGCGAGGGGGTTATAAGTGGTGTTGATGCACAGGTGCCAGCAAATGCTTTCCTCGCATAAATGAAAAGACAGCAAACGCTTGGATGTGGATGCATTAAGGTTAGTGAGTATATTTTTTTGGGGGGTATAGGGTAATTACTTTTCTAAACAGAAGCAAATGCATACAAAAGGAGTGGATCGAATAGAGGTTGAGTTAAAGCTAGAAGTGGCTAAAAAACAAGCAGGTAAATAACAGTAAATCTAATATGCCAAGCAGCTGATAAGAATATTTTTCAGCATTACATCAAAGGTTGGGTCATATGATGGACAGGGAGTGTGTAATGGTAGTTGACAGAATTTATACACAGTGAAAAATCCAGGCGCACCCTTTATTTACCATGACTGAAAGCTAAAGAGAGAAGATGTGATCGGCATAAAAAACGTAGCAATATGCTAATTCTTTGTAGCCACCTAGACAAGCAACAAATAATCAAGATGAGTTTTGGTAGTGGGTCTTAGGACTAAAATGTTTTTCAAAATTTTGCTGTTACCGACATTAAGTATTTTTTAGATAGACTTTCACTCTCTCTTACAATAGTGATAGACTAAAACAAACCGTTGATATATACATTTAAGCAAAATCTGAAACAAAAATTAACTTGTGTACCTATTAGAATCGTTTCGGCAGACACTACAAAGCTTATCCGATCTTACTAATTTTCAGTGGCATTGTTGATTTAAATCATTGCGTTCTATATCATTTTGCGATAATTTCATTTTCAGTTATTTTTGATTGCTACTTTGAGGTTTATATCAATTCTTTGTTTAATTTAACTTAAACACCTTTGAATTTTTCCAATACACTTTCTTTGAATAGTATGTCAGTATAAATTGATGTTCTGAGTACGAATTTCCGTCATCTGTTTTCAATTGTTGTTTGGTGCACAACCGGCTTCGGCGTTGTGACATATTCTGTGTCTTTTTTTCCTGTAATAGTCAGTAGCAATTATTTATACACATATCTATCTGGAGGTGGGAGATATGTCATACGGCAAGGCAGAAACTAAGGGTAACGGTTACCTGAGATCTCTTTACCTTAACACTGATCCATATTAGGCCAGATTATAATACTGCGAGACCAATACAAACTTCTTACGATCTACTATCTATGTACCAAGCCGACTACTTATTACTTTGGAGTGTGACATTTTGGGGATGCAAAGAACCAGCTCCTAAAAGTTACTTCCGCACTCGCATTTCTACAAGAGAAAATTGAATCGGGCGAAATAATTAATCATCTTCACGCACGGATCGTAGCTGGAAAGCAGACATGATGGGGACGTTTTCTGTCGACACATTCATATCCATGCAGTGTTTCTTAGGCAGTGATGGTAGAAGCGGTGGAGTTACAGTTCAAGTATGTAACGGCAATCGGACGATACTTATTGGGGTATATCTAATCTCCCTTTCAACGGCGTCAGCATACTTTCATTAAAGGTCATCGTGTTATTGAACGCTACTGCTTGGTTTAAGAGCTAGCAAGAAAGGGTTACCTTGATGGCTTTGACCTCCTGTGATTATTTCTCGGATAAACGTGCCTTTATTAGCTTAGCATACAGTAGGTGGGAAATAGGGATATAAGAATTTCCAAAGTATTTCTGGTCTGTTGTGAAGCGAAGCCCGCCAAGGTGATTCTCAAGCTTGCTAAACACTTTTGATTTGACTTTTGACAGGATGCGATTTAAACGGTATTCACGCATTGAGGTTAAATATAGTGGAACTGTCTGGAAGATGGTCTTTATGGATAACTCCCTGACCAGTTCGTCTATAAAAAGGTACCAGAATTCAGTAGCAAATTATTTCCATTAGCTACTTGTAAGAATTTATATTTGTAGATTTTTCTCAGTGCAGCTATAAGCCACCTTTTGAATAGAGCTGATAGAAACTAATGAAAACAATTACTTTTTTGTTTGTGCAACTAAATACTGTTGAGCAATACAGTCCGTCAGTCACTGGAATGGTGAATGAAGGGTAAATAGTGTTTGATTTATGTAGCAACGGTTTTGGGCCGCTTAGCAGTTTGGTTAGAAATTTGCAAAAATTTAATTATTGAACAAATTTTAATAGGAAAATATGGTTGAGTGCAAAAAGTAGCTGGGCAAAAGGAGGAGCAGTGCTTTCAGCTAGAATATAATATAAATGTGTATGCGCTTGTAAATACGAAATGGTACTAATCTTCTCCGCAAAATGTGTACAAAGAATGAGACTTCCGAGGCAAATTCTAAGTATATACGAGTACTTACCTTCCTTTCATGCTAACAGATTTTAAATATGCAAAAAAGACTCGTTCTTTTTTCAATGCTGCTACCCTTTTTAGCTCCTTCTACCCCAACTATCGTATTGCTCCCATTGGTAGTTTGCGCCTTGCGTTCCGCTCATTAAATGCGCAGATTAGTTTATCATTTAATTATGGCAAATATCCAAAATAAATTGGCTGCAGTTATAAATATACATACATACATACATATGTATGTACTCGTATACATTTGTCTGTTTGTATGTAGTATGACCGTGGGGACGAAATTTTTGGAAAATATTTTATTTAACACTTGTCTGCTGGTTTGACTGTCATCCTGTTATTGTTTATTTACGCCCTGTTTAGGGATTAGTATTTATATGGATAAGGACACACACACACGCATACACACAAATATTCAACCATACATGCTAGTTTGTGTAAGTTGCAATTTTAATTGCTTTAGTTTCATATTTGCCTAAATTGAATTTGTTGTGTTAAATCAATCTGGCAACAATTTTTGTAACACTTCAATTAACTGGCTCTCTCCACTCTGTTCATTCCTAAGGAAAACGACCATTTGTGGGCTCATATTTAGATGTACGTACATATGGATTTGTGTCTGCATGTGTATAAATATCTGACACCTCGGTCGTTGCCGCAGGCATTGTGGCCTGGGAATTGTACTCCCTGCGGTTGTCATCCATTTCCTATCGCTTTAAAGGTGTGAAATTGATAAATAATAGCATTATGTTTGTCACAATATTTTCAATAAACACTCATACTTATGTTGTCTATTCGCTTTTGTATCCATAAACGAAATGGTTAGAGAAAGATTTTTATGTAATCATATGAAAAAGTTGAATCGTGAAATAATATTTTGTGCTAGTTTTGCGTTTAAAATATACATTAATGCATATAAATAAATCACTTATTTACTATATATCTTAATGACTACCTCAAAAATTATATGTTAAAAATAACTTTAACATTGAACTTAAATCGAATTCGCCTACGCCGAAGGCTTCATACCTTTCATGAATGGAATAATTTGTATTTAATATTAATTCAATATTAATGATTTTGACTGCTATAAAAGTCCCAATAATAATTGATATTTGTGGAAAATTTCAAGTCTTTATGTGATTTAATAAAGGAGTTTTGGAACAAAATGTAATTTTTGAAGTATCGGTTGTATTGCAGCTGTATGTTCTATTAATCCGATTTTAAGGATTTTCACTGCTAAAAAAGGTCTCATAACAGCTATTCCTTTTGCAAAGTTTCAAGACTTTAGCTGCTTAAATGGAGGTGTTTTCGTGCTAAATTAAATATATGAACAACCAGTTGTATGGGTGCTATATGTTATATATCTTTGATCTATATGATTTCAAACGACTGGCTGCTTAAATGAAGGAGTTATGAAGCAAAATATGATATCTGAGTAATCGGCTCCTATATACGTTAAAGTGGTCCCATCTGGCTGGTTCCTACACGTGACTCCAAGTTTCATTCAAATAACTCAAAAACTGAGGGTCTAGTTTGCGTTCAAACATACGGACAGACGAACAGACAGACGGACATGGCTAAATCGACTCAGCTCATCACCCTGATCATATCGGTATACTTTTTGACGAGTCTAACTCTTATCGTTCTGGTACTTGCAAACATCGGACCAAAATTAATATACCATTTCCATGAAAGGTATAAAAACTTAGTCTAAATTTCAAATTCTTCAGTTATGCCTTAAAAGTTTCCTCGTTTTTATTATTCAGATATGTTACGTTGAAGACAAAAAGGATTTTTTTTACATTGACTCCATATTTTGATGATTTTATGAATATAGTTTTTCGTTACTAAACTTGGCCCACAATGTGTTCAATATTATAATGACAGTCTAAGTTAATTGAGATCTTTTTTAAATTTTGTTAGGTATTGTAATAAATTGAAGTAAATGGTAAACTAAGCATACTTGTGCACAGGGCTATCACAACTTTGTTCGCGTTATGGTTGTTTGTAAGTGCCAAAAGGAATCGAGATAGATATAGACATATACATATATACCAAAATGATCAGAATTAAAAAAGAGGAATCGATTTCGCCCTAACTGTCTGTCCGTCCGTGCACACAAAAACTTAAGTAAAATTGAGGTATCTTAATAAAATTTGGTATGTACATTGCTCTTTGGCCAAGGTAGGTTGCTATTTAAAATGGGTGAAAACGAACAATAACCAGGTCTACCTCCTATATAACGGTATTTTGGAAAAATGCAAAAACTTCGTTATGTCATATACGAGTATGAAAAAATTGATATTTAGAGCGATTTTAAACAATGAAACTGGATTTTTGTAAAATAGAATTAAAATATTTTTACTTGAATACCAAAAAAAGTATCTCATTCGATTTCTTAGATCTTTTAAAATATTAGAAGTTATCAAAACTGAATACGAGATTGTGATATTCAAGATTCATACCGTGGACGTCAAAATCTTTTTTCTTTTTTTTTGTTGTTAGAGGAATATATGACATGTTGGCAAAAAAGTTCTCATAAAAGCCACGTGTGCTAAAGAAAGGTAAATAGAAATGAGGATATCGCAAGGTTTAAAACGTCATATTAGCCCTAAAAGTTAAAGTAAGTTACTTAGTAATTTAAGCATTTAATAATACACCTTAAATAAAATTTCCAGTTTCTACGGTAAATACGTTGCGGAGAAGCGGTTGCCAATAGAACGACATGTGGAGAAGTTCTCAATGCTTTCGAGCTTATTTTTTATTAATTAAATACTTCAATAATAAGCATGGGGCACAGCGAATTGTTGAATAAGCGATACTTCTTGTTTTTACTGTAAAAGCCAGGATAGTGCCTGGACTATCTTTTAGATGAAAGTACGCCAGAAGTCTTTCTGCATGGGAGCAATAGAAAATGCAAACGCCTACTTCGGGGACTAGAGGAAGTCTTTCTCAGTTTAAATTTGCATTGCATGAAATGAAAATGAAAATAGAGCTAACTCTAAATAGTAACTTAAATTGTTTTTCATGTTGAAAGTATTTGTTATGCTGAAACATTGAGTATTAACTAAAGCGAAGCGATGGCTTGGGCATGTTGTTCGTATGAATGATGATGTTCCGGTGAAAAAATCCTTCGAATCGGTTCCCATAAATGGGCAACGAAGGCAAGGGCGGCCACGAACACATTGGAAAGACCAAATGCGGAAGGACCTGTCTTCACGTGGTGTAAGTAAATGGCGTAATCTAGTGAAGGAGCGAGATGAAGACAAGGCAATTCGCACTAAAAAGAAAATAATTTTCATGAAAATATCTGATTGTATGATTAACAAAGTGTTTGGGAAATTCATTTAGCTCGTGATACAAATTTCTTTAGTTCAGTCTTAAGAACTCGTTGTAGTTAAATAAGGTTTATTATTGTGGCAAATCTTCTTCCAGTAAGAAAATGAGAGATGTCCCGACCGGTGGACAGATAACACTTGACTTTAAAATATGTTAACATACTTATCCTCCACCATAAAACCATAAAATCGGCCTATTGGCCCTACAACAGATTGAATGAAACAAACTTGATGTTCTACAATAAGGTTGCGCATAATTATTGACAAAAGAGAATTACACAAATGCAATTATTAGGCCTTCTAATTAATTTTGGGCTCTACTAACAAATCGACGAACCTCAAGGACGTTAAAGCCCTCTGTCAAAAGTTAATTTCATAAAGAAGCAGAAAACTGTTTAAAAAAATTAAACGAGTATGTAGAATATAAATATGCAGAACAATATCCACCCCTTTCCACACATTTACCCCATTGAATTTCCAGTCACTTCAAATACTTAGCTTGTAATAAATATCAAAAGCGAATTTCTACGAAATTAAAATGCAACATAAAAGAGTCACTTCTGCCTTATTTTCTGTTTCATCTGTATTAGTTGGTGGCTAACAGATGTTTGTGTGTTTGTGTGCTTCAAACAAACGAAGGCAATAATTTGCAAATGGAAGAAGAATGTGAAAGGTACTCGTATCAGCATGGGAAGTACTTGTTGTTCTTGTTGCGGCTGCAACGGTCGCAAATATTTATTCTTCTTTTGTCAGCGATTTTTTCAATAACTTTTAATATTCTAATCCCAACGGCGTACAACAATAGCGTAAGCTAATATATTTCAGCAAGCAGCGAGAGAGAGAGAGCACGCAAAAAAAAAAAGAAGAACTCACGAAGAAATAAAATAAAGAGTGAAGAGTCAGAGGTTGAATGATTACAAAAATGAGAAGAAGGATGAGTGCAAAGGTGGCTGAGGGAAATCAAAGTTGACTTTATGCAGAAATCTAAAACTGAAATTGTGCTTACCACATGTGTGTGTGTGTGTGTGTGAGCTTATTAAAAGGACACGCATGTGTGTATGTATTTTTCTATGAACTTTTGCATGTGTGTGTGTGTGAGAGTATTTCTGTTTGCGCGCAACTAACTACCTATCGGTGGCCATAAAATTTGCATTAACACACACGCACACATGCTACTCTCCGGCAAGCTGCGGAGGGGAGACGGGGAACGACAATCTGCTCATATTTCGGCACCGGATTGAATGTAATGAATGGCGGCATAGACCGCACTTATCAGCGATTATGATTTTTTTTTTCTTTAAATTGCACACAAAAAAAAAGAAAACCGAAGAATTTAGAATATATAAATAAAAATCGCAAAAGGGAAAGAATTGGAAAAATTGGAAAGGAGCAGAGCTACGATGTATGTGCGTGTGTGTGTGTGCGTGTGCATAAGAGTCAGATAGTCAAATGGCAGCTTGGGCGGCAGTGGAGTGGAAAGTCGTAAGTGCACAATTTAAAACAGGAAATGCCTCTTACGCACGCAATTCACGGCTGATAGTGGAGTGGTGGGGTTGGGCACCACTCTTAACGCCTCACCTCCCGCTTGCATTTGCACTCGAATTCCCACATGCCATCGTTTGTGTGCAGAAGTCCTCCTCACTTTGCGCTTTTGTGACTTTGATTTACTTTTATTGGCAGCTTAAGCGCACTGATCTTCTCTATTATGTATTATTCTTATTACAGCGATTATGGTCGGGTAACTCATATGACATCATATGAAATGTGCATGGGTTCTTTTCTTTCAAATTTTCATTTTTATGATTACCTTCGATTTTGCACACTTTTTTTTTTATAATGGGCATTCTCAAGTGTCCTTTTCAAACATACGCGTAAGTTTGTCGATGTGTGTACGCGTCTATCTATGTGGCAAGTTGCATGCCTATTCAAGTGCACAATATTGAATTATCTAAATTTGAAAAAAAAAAAATTATTTTTGTGTTTATGAAAAGCATATGTGAACGGTTTGCGAGTGTGCAGCTACCCTGTAGGAAAGAGATGAGGTGCATTTGTGTATAAGTTTTCGTCCGCCGCGTATGCATCTATTAGGTGAATGGCGGTTTGAAATTAAGACTTTTGAGCCATTTTAAAAGTTTGTATTAGTAGTTCTTTGTGGGAAGACTAAGTTGAGTCTAGAATGTGTTATTATCTGTGAAAGTATTAACATTACCCAGACATTCAGAATTCAAATTTTCTTTCGCTTTTTCTTTCCATTTTCAAAACGCAGACATTTTTTTTAATTAAAAGCCACCACAACTTAGAAAAAGTTGAGGACTTCGTTTACTTAGAAACCAGCGCTTACTTTAATGTCAGTCTTGAAATCCAGTGGAGAATTTCTTTTGGCAACAAGTGCTACTTCGGAGAAGCAGGTAATTGAACAATAAGTCCTCTCTCTCAGTGGCCCTTACTTCTCCCTATAAGTCTGTCATTATGTCCGTCCTATTGTAAGATTGCAGAAGCATGGACGATGATAATATCAGATGAGAGGGCTCTTGGAGTGTTTGGGAAATTTATAATTCGACGTCAATCACCGCCGACGGTGAAACGATGAGATGCCAGACCATAACAAAGACATCGGCAGAGTGCGGCGAGGTTAAGGTTCAATGGTTCCATTGGTCGTTCGAATGGATGAGAGCGCGCCAGCTCTCAAAGTATTCTTTACCCGCTGGTGGAGGCAGCAGAAAAGCTCTGCGTTAAAAAGTTTAAACGCTTAAACTTAAGTTAGCGGTGAAAACAAAAACTGGCTCGATAACCGCCTATGCTATTTCGGCCAAACTCGATTTAGTAGTAGGAAATATTTAGAAAAAGGAAATGGGAATGTGAACTATGAAATTACGCTTATTGGAAAATATATTTTTAGTGAAACTACGAATTAATTTTCTACATTTATTAAAGAAATATAAACCAAGTCAGGAGCCAATAAGTTTAGGTAATTGAAATTTAAAATGGTATTTTAAAATGCTCAAAATCGAATTTGGCTCTTATTCCTTGTGACCACAGAAAACTTGTCTTTGTATTTTCTACTGTAATCTACAAAATTTTTGTTTTCGAATCTATGATAATGCAAGTTATAAATAAAAATCATAATTGGCATTTCGTTGTTTTTTTTTTGTTCAGTAGTAATAAACTAAAGATATTTTTATCTTTTCACTCAGGAATAATAATTTGCCCAAGATTTTGCGCTTTTACTCAAAAATAAAAGTCAGCTTATGATAATTACTTTTTTCTACTCAGGTATAGTGATTCTATATTTATGTACAAATATTTTTTAAAACTGAAAACTGTATCAACCATTTTTTTCACTATTTGCTATTTTTAAGTCCTGCCTTTATTCTTCAAACCGAGCAAAAGTACTAAATTACTAATAAGGAAAATAAAATTTTTCCGACAGAGCAGTCAGTAAAATTAATTCCTATTTTTTCATACATACTTATGTACATATGTATGTATGTGCTCATGCTTATTCACCTCATAATCGCCGGAAATTGATAGGTTATCAAACGACGCTCGGCAATAAATATGTTGCCTATCTGCAGGCGCAAAAATCTTCAGAACAAAAATGTGCAAAAATGCTGGTAAAAAATTGCTGGATAATATTCGCATACTTAGCAAATTTACACATACTCGTACGTTTTCTATGACTCTAGTCGGCACATGCACATTCACATATGTACATACATATGTTTTTATGATTACAGGGGGTGCCTGCTACTTCATTGCACTTTCGACTATATTTAACACCCCCACGCTGCAATTTGGTTTTTTTGTATTACACTGCAGCTTCATATTTGTTGATAAGAGTCAGTTATTTCCCCTCAAAGCGAACAATTTATATGGAAAGTGAATAAAAATGATAAAAAAAAATATGTGTTTGTTATTTTCATTCGCAAATCAATTGAGAATTTTTGTGCACAATCTCTTGGGATATGAACCGAGAGAAATAATGATTTAAGTATTTTTAATCTTCTAGAAAAATGTTATTAAACGTGCTATTTTTTAATATTATTTTTTCTTTATGGCTTACCGGATTTTGTCTTAATTCCATGCTCTCATACTTTTATCGCTTCTCATAAATGCTATTTATGTGCCTAAATTTTTATGATTTTTTCAGCATTGCTTGCTTTTGCAATTTACTGTAGCAAGCAATGTCAAATTAATCACTTTGCCTAAACAGGCAACTGAGCGAACGTGTTTGCAGCAGCTCGATAAAGCCACAAACATACCTATTTTTTAAAAGAATTCCTTGCTTTCGTTCAATTACATTTCTCGAGAAGTTTTGTGTCTTGCAGATATTTTTTTAAACTAAGAACCATTGCAATACATGATAATATATAAAACTTAATCATTTAGCGGTTATCACCCGCATTTAGGAACCTATTGGAAACGGGCGAAAAGGCAAAAATAAAACGTGAATATTTAATTACTCTGAATAATTGCTTCAACTTATCAGAGACCGTATTCAATATATCTATGAAAAATCATCCCTCATTGATGTCAAAAAATTTAAATATCTCTTGAAGATTGAATGATATTAATTCGAGAGTTGGATGGTTCTAAAACCTAACTAAATTATTTTGATTTCTTGAAAATAATCATGGCTAATTTCTTTACAAAAGTGTGTTATTTTCTAAGTTGCAGACTAACACCTATAGTATAAAACTTTACTTATTACTAATTTGAATATAGAAAAGCTAAACCGGAATGAGTTCTCAGACTACGCTCCAGTTTTAAGAAATTGTGATAAGATCCTGTTATGTATAGTTTTTCACTTATTTCGCCGCTTCGACGTCAGTTATGACGACAAACTTGCACTAAAGAAATGTTTACTTTTTTCAGGCTACAATAACGTTTTTCAAATAGATGTATACGCAATTAGCATGGCAGCAAAGCTCTTGGGAGCGGCAAAATTTCAAAGTTGATATTGTGTTCAGTGAAACAGGAATATTTTAGCAATTCAAAAGGCAGAGGAATTCGCAAAGAATGAATATCCGAGAAGAATAAAAGAAGCAAGTCCAAATATTTGCATATCGCTCGGACACTTTTTTTCAAATGCCTGCCTGAGCATAAAAAAGAGAGTACGGCTGAGCTACGCTTTGGCAGTTAACTTCACTTGATTTTTTTATTAATAATTTCTTAATTCTGATACATAATTAATTCTGAAATATCAAAAGAACCGGAGTGAGTGTTAAAGTCCTGACATAAACTACGGAGTGGCTCGTTTAATTCAAATTACTTTTACATGGCTTCACAAAAAGGGGAAGAAAAGTCTTGAAATTCGGGAGGGAACGTTTAGTTTTATTTCGCTAAGAAGAGATGGGCTAGAGATCAAGCCTGTCAGTAACTTGACCAAAAATAATATGCCTAGCATTTCTCTGCGACTAGCAAGTGTAGGAAGATTAATGAGTTTTAAATGATTTATATATGGCGGCAGGTTGTACGCAGAATGCCAGCGAAAATTTCTTAAAGCAAAAAGCAGAAATTATTTTTGAATTGACTCTATCCGGTCGAAATGAACTTGATAGCGTTGGTTCCAAACAACTGATCCATATTCCAGTATTAGCCTCAATAACATTGTGAAAATAGCCTTCGTAATGTAAGGGTCATTGTATTCTTTTGACCATCGTTTTACAAATGCAAAAACACCTTTGGCTTTGTTAACTGTAACATTGATGTTACTTCGGTATCCTTAATATATAATATAAAAGAAGAGAGTATATAGCATAACTGAGTTTATTTTAAATTGATCTAAATTTAAGAAACCAATTTTTTAGAAGAATTGACGGAAGGAGAGGTCTCAGCAAAAATGAACTAAGGTGAAGTTATGTAGGGTAAGGTATAGATTGTTGGTATGTGGTGAATTTAGGTTTAGCGTGTTTAAATATGGTGACTTTAGGTGTGATAAGGTAAGATGTTTGCTTAGGTGTGGCAAGTTTTTGTGTTACAAGTACAGTGCAGTGTCATACGTGTCAGTTGTGAACAGTTGAGCTTATATGTGTAGAGTGGAAGACTTGGTATGTCGAGTTTAGGGTGAACATAGGTGTGGTGAGTTCAAGTATGTCAAACACTTCTGGCAATTAGCTCATACTTAATTTAACCTAATATAAAATCTTAAAAAACAAATCTTAAAAGAACATAACACAACAGTTTACTCTCGCCACTAAAGAAAAAAAACCATTAAAAGTTCCTGCAATTTTTGAAAGTTCACGAGACATTTCTGAGGCTGTCGCATGTATACGAGCTAATGGACCACTGGTTAAATGACTGTGTCAATTTAGAGGATTATGCATTACTCCTTTGTAATGCCAAAGAGGTGACTGTTAATATATTGCGTTACTTATATTTTGATTTGAATTTTTTTAGAAGTACTTCTTTGAAGAGCATGACAGTATAAGTAATGTAGCAAAACTATCCAGAAGAGCACAGCAAGAGCTTTCTTTATCATCCAGGGTAACTTAATTTACACTCAGAAAATTCTTAAAGCACTTATCAGCGCGTGAAAATTATTTGCCCTGCACTCACTTAACTCCATTTGGCTGACCTCTGTTCGGTCGGTGCCATATTTGTAATTTTTTAAACCTTTTATTTTATTTCAATAAGTGTACAAAAATGCGAAGTGTCGACGTGAACGAGCCAACTTGACCGTTTGTTTGAACTTTTGAACCTTTTGAGGTGTCAGACACACTTGTTTCTCGCCTTTGCAGCCAGTATGTGAATATGTGGATAGAATGTGGGCAGCGGAGACCAAGATTAAAATGAGGGAGGAGCGGGAGGGTAGCACATGTTTGTTTGGCGAATGAGAAGCAAATGTGTTTGCGACATCAAAAGTTGACGACCGCCAACTCTTTTTTTTTTAATAAATTTATATTAATTGTTTTGTGGACAACTTTGAAAAATGGAAAGCGTGTGTGTTGTTTGCTCAATTTTTTTTTTTTTGTTGGAAACTGTTGACGTGTTGCGTTATTATTTTTGATGTATTGGAGGGGTAGAGAATTTTTTCTTTTATTAGTGCAAACTAAGAGTTTGAGTTACAATTAATGAATTTGAGCGAAACAAACAACCAAACAAAAAAAAGAAGGAATGGAATGATGTAAAATAAAAACAACTTGCAATTCTTCATTTATAATTGAAAATCGAAATGTGAGTTACTTTTCTTGGTAAATAGAAAAATATTTAGTACTACGCTCACAACCATTTCATTGCTGTGCATTTTTTTCTTTCAATTTAAATATTTACCTTTCATTATGCGACATATGCTCTAGCTATGCGTGTGAATATCCATACACTGTTCATTGTGCGACAGCAAATATTTTCCAAATATTATTTGTCGCTGAACAAATAAGAATCAACTTTGTGGTTGTGCGATGGCATTAAAAGTTGACATGCCACACCTACGAACGATTTAAAGTCACACATACACACATACACACACACGCACAACAGTACAATCATGAGTGCCAGAGAAGCACAAAAGACAGTTGCTCACTATAATTTTTTTTTGGTTTTTTTTTCACTTTCCACCAACTGCCGTGGCATTTGCGCACGTTTTATGCGTTTTTATAGCATACATTTAGGCGTAAAAGCCTCTTTTTGCGCGTTTACACCTTTTAAAATGTGTTTGTTGTGGCGACAAATGCGTACGCGTGTCACAGTGTCAGCCGCGGTAGTGGCGCGAGCGTTAAATGTGGTGGTGGTGGCGGTGGCGGTTGACACGCATCATCACTTTCGCGTATTTTTGTTTAACTTTTTTGCTTTTTTCTCGCAGACTCACTTGCAGCGAACGTTTGTGCGTATTTTTTCGGTTATTTGTATGCGTATGCCAGGTATCGTGTGTAGTGTGGGAATGTGAGTGTGTCCTCGCTGGTTGTCTGGTTGGTCTGGCTGACACTAACGCCCCTGCAGGTTAAGTGCCTTAAGCGTATGCGTTTCCATATGTACCTTCGTATCCGACTTTGTGTGTGTGCTTGTGCTTGTGATATCATCAAAAATTAACCCCATGTGTAAATAGCGCTGACATGTCGCAGCAATTTTTCTGTCAACGCTCGTTCAAAATCGCGCTGCCTTTAGCCTTTGTGAAAAGATACTGTTTGTGTGTGTGTTTTTTTTTTCTTTTTAGAAACAATTTCGCGTGCTCTTTTATTTGTTGGTTTTACTTTTCGTACATTTCTGAGAGGCTCTGTTTGAAGTGCGTGCGTTTTAATGACAATGACACTGAAGCTTATTGATATTGTTTACAATTTTTGCAGGGCGAGAAGTAACTTTTGTTTGGTTTACACGCCGCAATTAGAATTTTAGCACTAAACTGAAAAATATATAAATATTTAATATTTTGAACCAAATAAAAATGGAAGAACGTCATCTGAAATTCTACCAAAATACAGAATTCCAGCATTGGAAACCTTTTTTGCAAGCAAATGCTTGTTATCTTCACTATCTACTGCGCCTAAATCTATGCAGCGAAAACCATATTTACAAGATGTTATAATGATAGTAATAAATATTGAATATCATAGTGCATTTTTAAGAAACAAGTTTGTGTTTCACTGACGCTATTGTTGTAACAACAAAGTATATTTTCTATAAATGAAAGAGTATTTTCCGACAGATCTGCGTGCCATAAGACCAAAAAATGCATACAAACTCACAGTAGGCTTACAGAGGCTGCCAGGATCCAAACTCAAAGGAAACAGTTGAGCGAGGTAAGTTAAAGGTACTCTTTTTTGGACTGAACATATTGAAGTTTATAATTTCATGTTTGACAATAAAATTAAACCAATCCACCAAAGAACAAATATGTGGATATGAATTGAAATGCGAGTTTCAATGCAAAGGTTCCCAAAATTACTAATATATATAAAGAGCAATCCAAATTGTGTTTGTGCACGAACTACTTTTTTAACGGCTGGATCGATTTGAATGAAATTATAAGGAGTTCTTGGGACATGTTTGGAGTGTGCACTCTTACTATCAACATGCTTGTACAATTGCAAAGTGATCGATCTGCTATCCAGTTTTCAAAGCAATTGCTAATGATTGGAGAGGGAAAAATATTATCTGATGCTGCCACTGGTTTTATCACACTACCGAAGAAGTTTTGTGCATTTGTACAAACCAGAGAGCTACTGATTGCCAGTATATTTCCAAATATTATTCAAAATTTTAGACGGCATGATTGGTTAAAGAAACGTGCAATATTGGGACCAAAGAATGTACATGTCAATGAAATCAATTACGCGATTCATGAAAAATTGCCAGGGGAAGCCACAATGTACAAATATATCGATAGCGTAATGAATGAAGAAGACGTGGTGAATATCCGGGTGAATTTTTGAGTTCTTTGGATCCGCCTGGGTTGCCACCGCATTGCTTGGTTCTGAAAGTTGGGTCTCCAAATGTACTTCTACGGAATATAAAACCACCAACGCTGTGCAATGGCACAAGACTTACCGTGAAAAAATTGCGGTCACACTTTAATCGAAGCCGCAATAATAAGCGGTACATCCGCAGGTAAAATTGTACTCGTACCACGCATTTCGATAATACCAACGGACATTTGAATTCAAGCGTCTTCAATTTCCCGTTCGTCTCGCCTTTGCGTTGACCGTTACCAACTCGCAAGGACAGAAGTATGCGGTCTTAATTTGGAGTAACCTTGCTGTTCACACGGAAAATTGTACGTCGTATGTTCCCGAGTGGGATCACCAAAAATATTATTAATTTACGCACCAGAAGGCAACAAAACAAGAAACGTTGTTTACCAGAATGTTTTGTAAATGAAAAAAAAATTATACTTTTTTTACTTTTTGAATTCAAAAAATGTTTTTCTTTACATTTTTGGACTAGCATATAATTAAATTTATGTCATAGACGTTGGGTGGTATCTCCATAAATTCGAACAGAAGCTCAGCCATACATTAAGAAAATGTTGCGCTCTTTTATTTTAGAACTCTACAAAATTATAATAGACGCACCTCTGAAAAAGAATATTAAATGATATAAGCTCAGCAGTGATTTAACTAACAATAAAATATTCAGAGTTTTTAAATAATCGCGTTTTCTTAATTTAAATTGCTTTTTAAGCCAGAATGTTTATACGTATGTACGCATGTATACATTTCGAGGCAAGCTCCATAATTTTCCTATCAATTGCAGCTACAAAAA
Source organism: Philophylla caesio (assembly GCA_963971545.1). Classification (NCBI taxonomy): domain Eukaryota; kingdom Metazoa; phylum Arthropoda; class Insecta; order Diptera; family Tephritidae; genus Philophylla; species Philophylla caesio. Next base: position 97,314,604 of record OZ020609.1, on the reverse strand, counting down.
GATGCGCAAATTTATTTCAAAGGTGTAGTGTATAAAAAACCACACGAATTTTCCAAAGCCCTTCAAAAGTATGAAATATCAAAGAGAGGGCACAAGACGACGGCCATAAATGCGCTTTAATTAAAAATTAAACCCTTTGCGTTTGTAATTATGAAGTTCGCACATGAGCGTCAAAAACCGAGGGGGAAGATATGAGCAGAGAGCAAGTAAGCGCTGCAAGGAATTTAATGTTGCTCTACGAATAATTCGTGCTTTGCTTCTTTCCTCCTACCCTTCCCCACGCCCGCCCCGCGTAGGCAATGCATGGGGAGCGCGATGTAATCTGTGAATAATTCAGTTATAAGAAAATAATTTTCTGCTAAACATAAACACACTCACCCAAACCACAGCGCAACCCCAGCCCAACTCATTTCAGCGGCAAAGAAAAAACCATCCTTTTTCTACTTCTTTCCTTTGGAAGGCTACAAATAAACACATAAGAATTGCACAGCACAAAAAACACATAAAACAAAAACAATAAACAAGCGAAATCTAAGTAAGAAAAACATCTTTGCTGGTTGTGAGCAGCTGCGAAACGGAACAGGAATACTCATAAGAAGAACGCTAGCGAAAGAAACAACACCGGTAAACTGAGAACAACAACGCAAGCAGCAACCAGCGCGACAAGAACTACAACAACGCCAGCGTCGGCATGTAAATAAGAATTATGAAAATAATAATGGAAAAAGGATTAAGACACACAGCCAACAGCAGGCAACAAGCAGTAGATCTTAAGAGCTCCAGCAACCCCACCTCGCTTGCTTTTGGCTTGCTTCCTTCCACTGTTAGTTGGTCTTTTTAGCACAAATGTTCTTTCGTTGAAGACAGCCAACGTGTGCTTACACATTTTCAAGGTAGGAGGTAGAAAAACTGGGAGGTTGTAGGTAATAACATATCAGCTGAGTTTGGCTTATGAGTTGTGTCAAGCCACGAAAATTGCGAGGAGACGGTTACGAACTCGACATTTTTCGCACAAACCGACGCTTGGCAGGCTTTCGTAAGGTGCTAAAATAGCAACAGGATTTTAAGTCAAATAGGAAAAAAGGATGGAACTTATTGCATTCGCTCAGAATAAAACAGTAGGTCAATCGCAAAAGTTTCATATTTCAGTTCCACTGCCTAAGATTACTTTGAAGTACAGACAAAGAAAATAAATAATCAAAATCTAGTGTCAAAGTGCAGCTAGAAACATTGCCAGGTAAGTATTTTACTTTCTTACTAAATTGTCTCAATAACCGCCATGGTAATTTTGGCCGAGTTCAGCATGGCACACCAGTTATTTCTATCTTTCGATAACTGGCGCCAATTGGCGCAGAGAAGGCCACCCTTTTCCACTGGCACTAACATCAGGTACCACGTCGAATACTTTCAGGGCTGGAGCGCTTTCATCCATTTGAATGACATGACCCAGCCAGCGAAGCCGCAGGATCTTAATTCGCTATACTATGTCTACGTCCTTGTTAAGCTTGTCATCGTTCCATCGTATGCGGTATTCGCTGTCGCAAAATTGCAAAGGCCTTAAATCTCTCAAAGAATCTTTCTGTCGCACACTCCAAGTGGTGTTGTCATCGTCCATGTTTCTGCCCCGTACAATACGACGGGCATAATCAGAGGCTTAAAAACAAGACTTTACTGCTCATTTGCCTACTCAGTCGGAAGTAGCTCTCGTTGTCAAGAGAAATTCGCCGTGAGCGCGAGTAGTTATAGTATCAGTCTTATTTCCCTATAGCGGCTGCTATCGAGGAGCTCCCTTATGGCTGAAGGATAAAGTTCTCACAAAGCAGGAAATAATTAGCGCATTTGACACTAGTTTTGTTAGTATGTGCTTTCCAAATATGTCTAGCCGCTAAAACCGTAGAACATTGACAAAGAAAGGGCTGGGCATATTCCTTGAAAGATATTATATGGAAAAGATATGTTTGCAGCATGAAAGCTATTCGCAATTGAAAACATTTCTGCCCTCGATTTTTTAATTATTTTAATCAAGAGTAACCAGACTTCTTGGCATATTTTGCAACTCCACCACTTTTTTTACTAGCCCAAGAAATTTTCTTTGGGTGTCTCCTTAATGGCAACGTCTTCGTCTTCTGCTATAAAAGGGTTTTGATCTGCGCTATTCGTTATTGATTTTCCAGTCCAGTACACGTTTCATGTTCGAATTTTTATGAAGGCTCATTTGAATTAGAGATTATTGCTCTTCCTCGCTTTCACGTTTATTTCTTTTGTTTTTATTCACAATTTAGAGACTTTATTTTGAGACTAGAGGTTTTATTTTGAATCTAATGCCAACTGCTCTAAAATTGTGACTAAAATTATGACTTTTGTGATACTGAGACTGCTTACTGAATTCGATTTATAGTCTTACATAGGCTGCCAAAATTGATCTAATTCAGCTAGGACAGGTTTTGTAAGAAGAAATTTTAAAGGATATATTGCAAAACTTTTATATGGAGGACGTAATGCTTATGAAATCACGTTGCACAGTTCACACATGTTTGAAAAAAATATGTTTAGTAACGTCAAGAAATAAACCAATATAATAAGTCATTAATGTATATAAAGCTAATCGTTCTAAAGATGTCCCACTTGTATAGTAAGACAAAACAATAATGAAGGAAATTAAACGCCCCGAAATAACGTCGGCAACTGTTTTATTTACAAGGCTCTTCTATAACCGTCTTTATTTTAGTACTGCAGTTGTGTCGTCAACTCCATGTGAACAAATTATGCCCTGAAATTGAAAACCCAAACAAATACGAATAGGAAAGAATTGTTTTTGTAAGTATTACTTCTTTATGGGAATTTTTCATAAAATATGTTAAAGTAGAAGTATCTCATTCTCTCCGAACCAACAAAAGTAAATATTATGGCAACGCACCAACCTTTTTTTTTTTATTAAGAACTGCAAAATCGACCACAGTGCAATTTTTACAAAAGATATCTGAATATACTGTTTTTCAGCATCGAGGAACTCTTTGCTTATTTTGGTAAAGGTGAGCAAAAGTGTAAGGGCTTGACATCAAGTCGCATACAATTACGAAATTTCGCGATGACGCAAGTTTCGAATTTTATTATTTTAATCATTACAAACAACAACTGGTTTTAAAACATTGGCGCGAATATTCACACGCATTCATACAATTGCCGGCTAGAGGAGAGATGCAAGTGTCAGCGTCGATTAATATTTTGATTATAATGTTAAAGCAGGTTGTTGGCGCAAGAAGTTTTGCCTACCGAAGGAATGTGTGTAATTATAGAGAAGACTTACATATATTCGTACTAGTAAATTTTTGTAAGACTTCTCGGCGCACAACGAATTACTTGGACGCGGCAACGATGGCAAAATTTTATTGGAATAAGCCACCCTTAAACCCCAACCAGGTTCATTGATGGCGGCGCTCCTGCTTGATTTATGATCCCACACAGTTTTCTGCCATTTTACATAGCATTGCCGCACCCTCCTCATCCCTGAAACTTATCATTTCGTATAAATTTTTAATTTTCATTTTACCTGGCTCATTTTTCTCTACACACATCTTACTCACTGTCTGCATAAATTTTCTCGTATTAGTACATTAAATATGGTGACATCACCTCAAACCACGTTTTAATTGCGCTTCGTCCCAATTGTTCTTTCCTTGTTAAACATTGCTCAAACGGAAAGCCCAAAAGAAAAAACTCAAGATCTCGCGATAACCGCTGCTCCACTCCTCTCTCACTTGTAATTCAATTTTTCTGCACTCAAGTGTAAAGTGTAACATTGTTTCCAATTTTCGCTTTCCCACAAATTTTACGAAATTTTCTTGTTTTTGTGTTGCTTTCAAGGCGTTGAATTGTGGCAGGCGTTTGTTTTATTGCTAGCTATTCCAGCCAATTTTTGTTCCTTCTTGCTCTGATTGTTGCTGTGGTTGTTGTTACAAAGCGTGCTCAATTACACAATTGCAATTAAGCAATTATTTTAAATAATTTATTACTTCTCTGGTTTTTATTTATTTTTATTGCTTACCTTTACTTATTATGTTTTGGCATTTATTGCATTTTGATTTTTAATTAAAAGTTGTTCATGAGGAAAAGTGAGAACATAGTTGGTAAATGTTTTCGTGAGTCGTTTTGGAAACTTGGCAAAAGTATAGATTCCTGTTATACGTTCGATTACCTAGGTAATTTTGGTTGGTCACAGCAAAACATATCATTTCCCACGCTAACTGATGGCAATCAGAAACTCCGAGTGTAGCCAAAGGGGAACATTTTTGTTTGCTCCACGAATACCAGCGCATAACAATTTTCTTAAGCATCTTTCATTCGCTATACATCACCTAGCCAGCATGCGAAGAGATGCTTCAACTTTCATCATATGGTTTGTATTACATACATATATGTACATAGCTCTGATACAACTTGTTGTTCAGATTTAAGATTTTATATAATAAGTTCTCCAATAAAACAGATAATAACATGAAAGTTTTCACTATTGTAATGATAACCACCAAGATGGAACAGCTCCAATGCGCTCTTATTATCAGAATATCAATTTATGCTATGTGGATCGCGCATTTCTCATACGATACAAAGATTGACACCACAAAGAGGAGAAGTTAGGCAAAACATCGAACTAAGTGATCATAACTTCACTTATATTTGTATTATGTTTTTTCTAACTCCTCCACTAAGGTTATTGGAGTTCATCTGCCGACGTCCAGATCGTCCCCGGAGGTTTGGGCTTAAAGTCGGCTCAGTGAGCTAAAGGTCCATTTTGGTTGACAGTTGATCTTAGTTGAGGGTTTCAACCGAACACCGCGCCATTTTTTTTTTTGGATTATGATGATGAAGTATACAGGTCTCAACTCGTACTTCTTTAAATACCCCTAAAGAACTCCCCAGAGTAAACATAAATTGTTTGAAGAACTTTGTAATGAGTACCCAGAGTTTATCTTAACATTATCGATTTAAGAAAATCTCTTGTTAACTGGTTCGACAATGGAATTTTGTTCTTAGTCTAATTGAGTTCAAGAAAGTGGTTCACAAAAATTGCACACACCTTATATTTTCTCAGCTTTTCTTATCTGCGGAAGCTTCAAGTTCCTCGGAGTTCCAGTTGTTTTTTAAGCTTTCTCAAATGCCATAACTTCTTCGACTAACTATAGTAGGAAGGAAGCGTTTTAGTTGAAATTTTGCATAATGAAATTTCTGTCAGTATTTTATTTTTCATAACTTAACTTTGTACCTCCAACTGCTACTATCAGTCGATATAAAATAAAACATTTTTATGAACATACCAATACCTCTAGCATGAAACCTGTCCATTACACTACATTCCCACAACTTTTGCGAATAGAATGCTAGAACTTTGCCATGCTTTCGAATACTGATGCTAATATTAAATGGCCATTGGCCTATCAACACTACAATGAGTTCGAAGTACGAGTATATTTACGATTGACCGTAACCAAATGGCAAAAGTACTTGGGAGAATAGCAACTGCAACTGCCTACCCCAAAAACAGCTGCATCGTCTGTTTTGGGCACTGCCTCCCCTCACACAAATTTCACTCTACGCACTGCAGTGACTGTTTATTTTAATTACTGAAATTGCATTCGAGTGCGTTCATATGCTATTTTTGTAACTCATTCCCTCAGCTCAACGCAAATGGACGCAATTGGACGCACACACGCACATATTTGTCAACTTGTGGTCTGCATACAAATCTCATTACACAGTTGCACTCAACTCTTAGTACAAGAGCGTGTGTGTGTGTGTGTGTGTATTTTCGTAACAAGTGGTTAGTTATCTGGTCAGCTGCACTGTCACAGTCATAGCTCCGCTTGTCCATCAACAATCCTATCTGCATGGCAGTTGCATTGCGGTGCTTTTGTATACCGCCTGGGGGTTGCTGCAGTTGCAATACTGATTTTCATATCATAGTTGGTTCAGGTGAATTTGTGTTAAGTGTCATCATTTGTGGTAAATGGTTTTGTCATTTCAACATCAGCAGCAACAACAAAGGCGACAATCATCGAGCAGGCATGTTTATGACAAACATTGCGTCACATTGTCAAATGAAATGATAATATTGAAATCAAATGCAGTGCAATCGAAACACTCGAATGGACTTGATAACTGATTTACTCATCCTAGTGTTCTCACACACACGCTTTGCTCTGTGGAAGTGAATGAGAAAGTGTAAAGGCATCAATGTGATTTTTACTTGCTGCTTAATTATGGTAATGCTCCAAACAATAACGCATTATAACCAAGTATTTTTACTTATGATGATACAAAAAAAATCCAAAAATTAATGGTTATTTCCGAACAAAAAATCACAACTCATAAAATAATCAATATTTTTAATCAATAACAGCAACTCACAAAATAAGCATTATTTGAAAAATTAACACACGAAAAAATAGTTGTATATATGAGCAAAAAAATATAACTTAATTTTTGGTTATTTATCCTCAGCGAATAATAAAAATTGAAATATAATTTTTAATATTACTTTGTATATATGTGAGAAAAAATACACAGTATACATTAAAAAATAAATAAAACACTAGTATACATTTAAAAAAATTTCACCGATTTTAGGAACCTTTTGATTTTTTTCATTAAAAATTTGAAAATAATCATTATTTTCGGTGCCTGTTACACAATGGAAAAAAATTACGAAAAATGTGTAACACCATATACATATAATATTTTTTTAATCAAAGATAATTTGAAGCAAATTAAAACTTGCATTTAATATCGAAAAAAATGATGTTATTATTATTATGTAATATACTAGAAGTGTATCGTTCTGTAGCACATAACATGCGCCTTTTTAAATAGGAACAAAAATTTGGTAAAATTGGTATAGAATCCTTCAAAATCAATATTTTTAAATCCGCAAACGCTGTTTTCTTGCAGGATGTTTTTTAAAAATGATATTCATTATTTAATCAACATTTGATGCTCACAGTTTTCATGGTTAACCTAATAAGGTAAAGTCACGTCAAGCGATCTCAGAATATTGTTCATTAAAGAACAAAGAAATTTTAACTACATAATGCAGTAACCATTTTAGTTCGGTATTATGTTTTGAATTTTCCTGTAGAAGAAACTGAGATTGCTAATTGAAAAATATTGATTTTCAATTATTACATACCATTTCAACGAATATTTGTTTTTCTTATTTAAACTAATTAAATTAGGAATTTTCTTTGTCAATAAGAGCAATTATAATGAGTTGAGCAAAGTAATGCCCTTGGGTGTGAGATTTTTAATGAGTTTATCTTTTCACTTACAAGTCAAATGATATGAGGGCATTCTTTGGGATAGTTTATTAGATAATTTAGAACAAATATTACTACAAATATTATATTTTACTTATATCCATTAACTAAAATTAATAAATGCATCACCTGAACATCGTTGGGTACTCTGGTAGTATAATACTATATTTTCATATTACCGAATTTCGAACACATGTCGCATTTGAAAATTATAAAAATTTCCAAAAAATAACGTCTAAAAGTACCACGTCACAATTTTTCATATATTTCATGAGAATGAATCGGAATATTTTCATTGGTCCAATGTTTGTAAGTACCAGCAGAGGAAGAGATAGACTTATTAAAAAGTATGTATAGCAAAATTACCAAAATTAAAATTTTAGTCTATTAAACCTCGCACGTGAGTCTGTGAGTCTGTAAATTTTTTGAACGCAAACTTGCCTTGAAATCTTAGATATAATCTTTGAAATTCGGTATACATTTCATTCTTCAGATACCCCATTTTACATCATAACTGCCAATAAGTAGAAATTTTTATCACTTGATTCTTATGATTGATTTTTGACTATTTCTTAAGAAAGATTTTCAACGTAAATTTTGTAGAGATGATTAAATGCATCCTTATTATAGATAACCGAATAAGCTTGAAACTTATCAATCTTTAAAGCTTTAGCTGGTCATTGAAAAATGAAAGCCGTGGTATTTGCAATTGATATATTTACTAACAGAAGCGATTTTGAAATCATTTCCCTAACCGTAGTTAACCCTTACGTTGCTTTTCCAGTATCATAGAAGATTTTTGTTTTGGACAATTCAGTAGTTGTGTACCTAAAGTTAGTCGAAAGTCCTGCAAATATCTTTAAACAAGAATATTATCTTTTTAGTCTGATTATTCATTCCTTTAAATTTCGATATTTGATGATGTAAGCTCACCATTCAAGTAATTGGCCGCATTCTTATTCAAAAACCACCTCTATTCCACCACTCTTCCGCACTAAGGCCTATTAAGCCTTTTATGTGACCACAAAATTACGCCTCTTAATTTTAACGTGACGTTTACTTCGATATTTGATTTCATTTGTAAATAGATTCTTCATCAACAACAACAATAACAACAAGAAAATGAATACTGCATTGCCGGCAAAGGCTTTTGCATTTGTTTTGTTGCTACTAAATATTTATGTTCCTGATGCTGCCGGTGAGCATTTAACGTTCCACACGCGCTTAATTAAATTCACTTTAACTACTCACAGTGCAACGGAAAGTCGAAAGAGTACGAGCACACACACCCACACACACACGAGAACGCACCTACCTGGAAGGGAGTGTTTACTTATCAGCCCAACCCAAGAGCAATCATTCACTCACCCACACACGCAAACGCACTCCATAAAACTCTATATCCGCTGTGCTCGTTGCGCTTTTCATTGTCCTCTTAATGTTTGTGTAATTGCGTATCTCTGCTTATTTATGATTTAATTAAATGCGTTGCAATGGCAAACAAAACGCACACGCACAAGTGTCACATACTCACACGTTTATGGTGCCTTGAATTTGTGCGCAAGGACACTATTGAGAACACCAAAGGACCTCATTACACAATAAAACTCTGGCAGAGTACAAAATGCATTCACCTATGAGGTCGAATGTGCGGGCGGAGAGAGAGATGAGAGGACAAAGTCGTATGTGTATGGCACTTTTCGCCAGCTTCTTTTAGTGCAGCTAGCTGGCAGCTGTAAATGTTTTTCCATGCATTCAATTGCCAATTGCCATTACTAAAGTGTGTTTATTTTGATTTCATGAATGTGAAGTACTCAATTGAAAGCATTAATTTTGCCCAAGTCATTACCACCAGCGGTCATAAAATCTCATTAAAGTCAGGTAATGAGAAATTTAATTTATTGTAGGAAAAACATTTGAATATAAACGGGTAATAATATTAATTTACATAAAACGATATCAAATGAAATAATTTAAATAGAAGTTATTGCAACACAAAAACAGGAATTTAACTATTTCAATTTGACAGCTGTTACTTGATTTATACTCAGCTAAACTCTTGGCCATACCATTAAATTATATGCGTTTTACTTCTTCTTAAAAACCATATGTCTAAAAAACACCCTTTATAAAGTTATAAAAAAATAGCATAAGAAAAGATATATAAGAGAAGGTAAGTTAAAATCATGTAACAAAAGAAATGAAAAGAAGAGAAAAGAAAAACAGAAAATAAGGATAAAAAGAAAAACAAAAAATAATAAATAATATATGAAAAGAAAAAAACTAACCGAAAAGAAAATAAAATTTATTAATAACAAAAAAAAAAAAAGAGAAAAAGGATAGGAAGCAAAACTAAGCAAAAGAAAAGAAAGAAAATAAGAGAAAAGAAAACGAAAACAGGCAAATAAAAGAAAAGCAAATAAAATAAACGGAAAGGAAAAAAAGAAGAGTGAAGAAAACGAAAGAAAATAAGAACAGTAAGGGAAAAAAGATTAGAAAATAAAAGAAAAGATAAGAAATGAAAAGAAAAGAAAAGAAAGGAAAAGAAAAGAGAAGAAAGAAAAAAAGAAACTAAAAAAAACAAAAGAAAAGAAAATTAAAGAAAAGAAAAACAACTAACCGAAAAGAAAATAAAATTTATTAAAAATAAAGAAAAGAAAAGAGAAAAAGGATAGGAAGCAAAACTAAGCAAAAGAAAAGAAAGAAAATAAGAGAAAAGGAAACGAAAAAAGGCAAATAAAAGAAAAGAAAATAAAATAAACGGAGAGGAAAAAAAGAAGAGTGAAGAAATTAAAAGAAATATAGGGAATCAAAATAAAACGAAAGAAAATAAGAACAGTAAGGGAAAAGAGAGTAGAAAATAAAAGAAAAGAAAAGAGAAGAAAGAAAAAAATAAACTAAAAAAAAAACAAAAGAAAAGAAAAAATAAATAACATAAATAGAAGAAAAGAAAAAAATAGATAAAATAAAAACCAACGGTAAAATAAAATTGCATAAACAATAAATTAAAGAAAAAAGTGTTTCAGTTGAAAAATGGAGATTAATTAGAAAAAAAATCAAATTAAATTAACTACAAGTAATTTAAGAAATTAAAATAATTCAAAAACTATTTAATTTCCGAATAAAATATCCTCTCTTTGAAGCGAAAACACGAGGGAAAGATTATAACTTGTTGCTTTATTATACTATTTTGAATCAAAGTAACTACGTAAGAACGTCAAAAGGAAAAAAAACAGAAACGTTCACACTTCGAAGCTTATTGGGAAATTTCCTGACATTGCGCTGAATGAGAGAAAAAAATGTTTAAATCGGAACTTTGCGAAAAGAACGCAGTACAAAAATATGTAAAGCCACTGCTACGTAGCTAAGGAGCTCTCGCACTTTATTAGCATTTCCCTTTTTTCACGTAGTCAACTTGACATTTGCAACCGATGGCACAGCGTTTTGAACTTGTACTTGTATCTATACAAAATTTCAATATCACAAACACCATCAGTACACCTACATCGCCAACCAAGTCTGGCAATGACCGCCATCTCGAGGAATATGTGCACACAGCGATGTCACATTTCGCTCTTTTTTTCTACTCATCAAACAGCTCTGAACATGCCAATGCTTCAATTGTGCGTTCTTCACTTAAGCAGGAGTGCTGCTGGAGCAAAGCTTTTGTACGCGAAACCGGAAATTAAGTTAAAACCGCAAGCGGCCACGCGTATTTCCAACCACTTCACTAATTTTAAACTTTCCACTGAATGTGAAACTCGTCCACTTGCTAGTTAAGGATACAACTCGTGTGTAGGTATATGAAACAAAAGTGTGTGTGCTTGCTTGCTCAACTCTTACCTCTTTTACTTAGCTGTGTTCTTCTATTGAAGCATAATTGAATTCTTCTGCTTGACGTAGTCCAACGATTGATCAATCAATTTGCCAATGCAGCAACAAAAACAAACGGCTGGCTATCTCAATGTTGATATCTCTACCCTCCACCACAACCAATGCAGCTATGTATTTTATATCCTTCACTCCTTACACTTTTTATGACCGAAACTTTTGTAGGCAGGTCGATCGAAGCTTACAGGTTGAGGTTAGCATGCATTGAATAAAGTGTTAGAAATTATTGTTGGAGTGGAATTTCATTTTATCAAATATCAGATAAAATTCATTTTATACCGTAAATACGAGTGCCTACTTACATACATGTGCATGTTCATACATACACATGAGTATACTTATATGTATAATAAATTCTTGAAAGAATTATGATCTGTTTGTTTCCCTTCATGTCAAAAGTTGTCTTCTACAAATGGAGAAGTCTAAATTTGCCTTTTTGTTTCTCTTTCTGTATGCATGCGCATCACGTGCATTTTTCTAGAGGTCCTAATTTAAAAAAAATATATTCCGAAAGAAAATATCTTATATCTTATTCCCCATGTTTAAACTAGAAAACTCGCTAGATTGCACTGGAGTCTAGTCATTTATAAAAGTCTGATATATAAAACGAAATTTTTAAACTCATTACCGGCTAGGTGGCGCTAGAGTCTGTTTGTACATAAAAGGGGTTTCATTCGTGCGATAGGGTTTGTATTTACATTGTATAGTAACTGTGTGAAAATTATTAGTACTACAAACAAATTTACATCATACATCATGGTGTTAAACTCGAAATTTGTAGAAAGACTCTACTTTAAATGAGATTCAGTTCAAATACACAATTTTTTTTAACTGCTTGTAATCTTACAAAAATGTTGTCTCGAGATAGCATCCCTCAGTAATCTTGGTTTCATTACTAATATTAAGTTTATTTGTTTCCTTCAAAAGATTATGTGGCTGTTAGGCTAAAGGGTGTTTCAAAACATGTTTTTAAAAATTATGAACTCAAAAAAAATGTATAACAAAACAGATTTACAATAAATTACGACGTACACATATGAGGTGTGTTCAAAAAGTAAGATGACTTTATGTTTCTATGAAAAAATTCATCAATTTACCAATCACTTAGAGCGGACTCACCATACGACCAAGTCAATATTTCACGCTCTAAAAACACTTGATTATATTTTTTTACACAAATTTCATACCAAATGATGACTGTAGCATGATGGTCGTGTTGTTCTTCGGGGAAAAAAACATATTTTTATATAATAACAGAAAATCACCGATCACAATAAAACACTTCTAACCATTGCATCTGTCGAAAGTTAACTAAGTATGCTAAGTACTTGAAACTGTGTTCATATGTTCGAACATATGTATCAAAACACAAAAACAACATAAAATCGATAATCGAATGTACGAAAATTCACAAAGCTTCTTGAACACACCTTCTATGTATAACTACACACATGAAAGTAGAGTACATCATGAACATTTTTAACGTTGAGTGTAACCAAAAAAAAAGTATCAAAAACTTAATGAACAATCGATCTTAATCAATCCCTCAGTCAGATGTTGAGGATTTTAATCGAAGATTTTCAACTGGCAGTTCATTGAATACTGCTTTAGTAATCAGCAGAAATATCTTTGTCCATAAAATTTCAAAATTTATAAAACCAAATTCTAAAAACAAACAGACTTGATTCATTGTTATATATAATGATTAAAGCAAGTATTCTTTCATGCTATAATTTGAAAAAAAAAATCATATTTTTTGTTTCGCCAAACTGCTTGAATATTTTCTTTATTAAGAATGATAACAAAAAAAATGTAGTAGTACTATTATTTGAAAGCACAATTTTTATATGTTTGAGAACCCTACAGGTTTTAGTCCGAAATTCAAAGAAACGAGCTAATTATTTCAGTTTGACTCAAAAACAAAAATGTATCATATTTAGAAATATTGGTTTTATATATTTTATTGTTATTTTTTTATTTTTTTTTTAATTAACAAATGGAAAGAACCAATTATATTGACTTATACAAATTATCCAAACCAAAAATTTATCATTATTGAAAATGAATTATTGAATTATTTTTTTTACAATATAAGCAACGATTTTCATGACACTTTTTTTTTAATTTTTTGCATACTAACTTTTCTCTATACTTGAATTTCTAGTATAAAAAAAAATATATTCTGAGTATGCTGCACTCAGGTAGTTTTTCATATTTTTTCTTTACCAAATAACTCGTTCCTGATTGCACCCGAAAAAAACGCGTATTTTAGAAACTACAGCTCTTAAGAAAAATCGCAAGAACTAATTTTCGTTATTTCTGTTACTTGAAAAAGTGCTTACTTTGCGTTGCTGAAAAATTTCCCTGCAAAAGTAATTATACGAGCTTGCTTTACTGCAGAGTTTTACACTGATTTAAACAATTTTTATAGAGAAAATTTTCTTTTTCTACTCTTGTATGTCATTTTATATGAATTTTTCGATTTTCTTAGAGCGCAAATAAAAATCTAGAAGAAATGGTTGGATGTAAAACATCTGTCACCATTCGACATGCGAAAATTAACAGCTCGATAATGTTGAGTAGCCAAATATTATTACCTGACTGAAAGTACCAGTACGCCTCCAGCTTTGATGGCACACAAAGAGAATTTCATATGCCACATGTGTCAGCATTCATTACTTTTGTTGCTTTACACATAATAACAAAGCACATAAATTTCATAATATTTTATTAAAATTAGTTAAATGAGCAAAGCGGTTGGTTGAGAGTGGGAGTCTCTGTGCGTGTGTGTAAGAAAACTGCTGAAAAGCTCACGATGCAATTGTAATGCTGTGAAGCTCATGTGCGTTCAAAGAATTTATTAAAAATTCAAGTGTTGCCATTTCGCTGACAACGACAAAATGTAATGAGATACACGCACTTTCGGCAAAAGCATTGTTAAATACCTTTCGTGCCTTCTGGGCACGCGAAGGACGAATTCAAAACAACAATAGCAGACAGCCACAAAGAATGGAAGCAGTCAGTCAAAAGGTAAAAGTAACCTGAGTGCGAAGCATACCAAACTCACACACGCACACACACTTGCAAAACAACAATGTAAATGATTTTTGCATAATTTATTCGATGATTATTACAAACGATGGCAATGCCAATGCGAAGAAATCGCTAGTCGGTTGTTTGGTGGCTTATTTTGGTTGCTCTGGTTTTGTAGCGATCCTTTTACGAAATTATGTTGTTACTTCGAGGCAGTTATTTGATGCGCAACGCCAGGATGTGTGGTTGGCTGTGCGTGCGTTTATGTGTGTGTGTGTGTGAATGTTCCTATATTTGTATGAGGTATAGCAGCTAGACTCTAGTGGGCCTTTTTTTATTGCAATTACACGCGTTCAACTGCTGTGTGGTGTTGTCAGGAGTCGAAGGAGTGGCGTAAGGCATGACATAGAAGGCGCATCAAATGTGAATTGTGAATATTACTTGGATATAATTTTGTTGTATCACTTATTTAATGCTAGACTTTTGTGGCAGCTGCTCACCCGTATGCAAAAATGATTATGTCAATATAGCGGATGCCTGCTATGACATTAGTGTGGTGCATCCACAGCGCGTTTCATTCTTCTCAAAGTACAACTACTTCTAAGTGCCGTGCTACCTTTCGCTAATCCTACCTAGCTTTCCAAGCACTTCAATATGCATTCAGCTGCGTCTTTTTATTGTCTCGTCAAATTCGTGTTAGGCCTTTGCACTCGCTCGTGCTTTGAGCCATGGGAGCTTTGTTGGTCCCCAGCGATTTGAGATTTCTAAAGGCGAAATGTCGCCAGACGCATATTCATATTCTTATTTTCTATGTATTTACATACACACATATAAACTGCATTTCATAATTATAGCTGCAGCAGATATGGAAACTAAAATTTCTGTAATTTACAATTCTGGCAAATTTCTTTCATATTCCCAACGGCACTTGTTCAATTTTTTCGATTGGTTAAAAGTAAAATAAATTTTGTATAAAAAATCTTATTAATCGAATTCTAATAAATTACTCAATCACATAATTATCATTTTTGATTAATAAAACTGATTAATTTCACGATTAATTACATTTTTATTAATAACAAATGCAACTACTCAAGAATTTAACAACTTTTGTTACATTTTTATTAATGTAAAATTAAAGATTTCTTTCTTTATTTTAATACTGATACAAAAATATTATTAAAAGTTTATTTGATTGTTTAATCGTTAACGTGTACATTAAGGAGGAAATTATTATTTCGACTTACTACGATTTGTTTCATGAGACGAAGATTTTACTCGCCCTAATAAGCTTTTGCATTTTATTAAAAATTTTCACTATATCTTTATAAAAAAATTGCAAAAAATATTATTTTGATAATAAAAGATACATAACTAGCATCCGCAAATCACTGTAGTCAATGGACCGATTTTAAATAAAAAATAAGGATCATGCCGAATCGTAATCACACACACACAAATCAATTGAGCTAAAATAAGTCGAGCTTTTCGTTTACTTGTTGTTCTTCATCTTTTGTCAAAAAACTTTTAACCACAAACGTTTAGTAGCGAAATTTGTTGCCATTATAAATAAAGTCTTTCAAACAGTCATTTCTGCTATCTTCTAACTGCGTAAAATTTTTAATTAAATTGAACAATTTTTTTGTAAAAATAATATTGAAAAACTGCCCACCAGCATTAAAATATTATAAAAATTCTAAGATATTTTAGCAAAATTCAATGCCTCAAAAATTGCATACTGAAAAACTTCTAAAAATTCTATAAACACGGTTTGAAATATTAAATTTCCACAAAGTTTGAAAATTGAATGAAATTTGAATGAAAATAAATTGTCTAAAATTTTCAATACACAGGGCGGTTATAATTTTGAGATGAAGTGTATACGCGCGCTGGTACAATTACACCTTTCCCATGTAAGTACTTGAAATGAGTGCGCCGACAGTCATTCAATTTTTTTTTTTTTTGTGTTCATTTAGTTATTCAGTCAGTCGCACTGCCAGTTGTACCTTTCCGCTTTATGCCACTTTGCATTATTGCATAACTTAGTAGCTTTGCTCAACTCAAATCTACACAATCCCAATTTAATCATGTTTCTAAGGCACTTGTTGTCCTTATTGCAGCCATAGTCCTTGCTCTTGTCGTCATCTTGTCATCTTATGTTTTACGATTATTGCACTGTACCTTGTACTTGCAATTTTGCTATTTCTTCATATTCGTGTTGGCACTTTCATGGCTTGTTGCTGTGAATTTGTTGTTGACATGTCGCCACGCAGACGTAATCAAAAAGGTAATCAACATAAAGTCACACTTGTCACAATCATAAATGAGTTAAGTGTTTTAGGTGTAATCATATCTAGGTACATAAATATGTACGTACAAAACTGGATATGTACTCGTACATTTGCACTTACATAGTGTTTGTTGTAGAATGAAGTTATGAGCTTCTAATAAAACAATATTTTCACAATTGTCTATGAAAGACACAAATTTTTACGAGAATCACGGACAGCAAAGTTAAGAGCAACATATGTGCGCTTACATCGCTTCACTAATGAGCAATGCCCTTCTTTTTGTTTGCGAAATGCATTTTTCGAACAGGAACATTCAATGTAAACTATAGAACAAAGGTAGTGAAAGTTGTATTGCATGTCGCTGTAATATATTTGAAGAAAATATTCTTCTATTTAATACTCATGGTATTCTGCTTCAAAAAAAAAAATAGTAGAACACGGTTAGATCGTTTAGATCGCTTTCTGAAAATTTGTCACATAACAATTTTTTATTAGATGGTTGAATTGAATTGCTATTTTTGGGAATTTTTTCGAAAAAAGGTTCACAAATATCATGGTCCCATCGTATTTATAACAAGTCGAGAAACTACATAAATAGAATAATAAAATATTCAGATAATATAGAATACCACGCTCTTTGGAAGAACAGAAAATCGATTTAATGAGGTGAAAAAAAATAAAATTGCGATGTAACTTCAAATTCTTGTACAAAATTAATTTGAGTTTTGAGTCAATCCTTTACGCTGAACTCTCATTCATATGAAGGAAAATTCTTTGCTAATTTTTAATTGAATGATAATTTTATTTATCAAATAAACGTCATTATTAATTAATTTAAAATTTAATTATGTAAACATTTTTTAAATGTTGAGAGAATTTGTTAATAATCACTCAAATATAAATACAATTTTTTTCAATTTTAAGCGATGCGTCGATTTAAGGAGAAATATATGCATTTTTTTCCTATTCAGCAGCGGTTTACGCATTTTGCTAATCAAAGTATACTGTACAAGGAACGATAGTTATGGGCCATAATCCATAATCATAGTCAAGTTAACGTCGAGTCTAAGGTTAGCATTAGCTTTTTTGACAAATATATTATCGAAAAATATGCCAATAAACTGCTTATAATTTTAGAGTCGACTTTAACTTGACTATGATTATAGTCATATGACACTGCAATTTCTAAGTGGTATGTGAAAAGAGTTCAGATTTTATACAGCGAATATTTATTAACTTAAAAGTTGCATTGCTTAACGCATCTGACCGCTGAATTATTACGATTTGTGTATGTGTTGTTAATGAAAAATAATAGTTTTACATAATAAATATATTAAAAACAAAGAATTATAAAACGATTATAAAAAGCTTCCTTTAGAAATTTATAGTTAATTTATATTCATTTATAATAAATTTACATTCATACTTTGATTTCAATTCAATTTTTATTACATTGCGCTTATTGCCCAGCAAAATATTTAAATTCAATTATCGTGTTTGGTATTAACTAAAAAATAAATAAAAATACTTTCCTTTAATAGTGCCCAATCCAGGTTTATAATTGTTCTTAAGGAAAGCTTTTAGTGGTGTATATGGTACAAGTAACATGTACAGATGTAGGTATTGAACAGGCGTTTATGACGATTTATTTTTATTGTGAAAATTTGTACTTAAAGAAACCACGCAACTCTTCTTGAAAGGATGAAATGAGAAATAGAATTTCACTTCACTTTCATTTAAAAAATTTTTGAACGATGTGTTCACTCACCTTTACGATTGAAATACATCTGAAACAATTTTCATTTAAACGAACTGGTTTCTATATAAATATGCATATGTTGCTTATTTATAACATACAAATATGGAAGAGAATAAATGAAAAAGTAAATTTTTCTAGGTGCATCTGAGAGTATTTACGTTATGGTGGAAATGTCAATATCTTCAGTTAATCTACAGTGGGCAACTAAATTCTGCGTGTGATGTTTCTTTTACAATATGGAAAACACTTTTTTAACTTTTATTAAAAAGCAAAAGTTCTTTCAAACCAACAAAATCAAAGTTGTAACCTCTTTTCAAAATGTATGAGAGTTCAACACAGTTGCAATATTCATTAATTTTGCATTTAATTTTTGCATATGCAGCATCAAGCCTCAAATGACTAGAAATTGCTGTTGATTTTTTAATTTTTTTTTTAATTAGGTGTAATATATTTAGTTAGGTGCAAGTAAATAAGGGAAGTAATTCTTGTGCACAAAAGAAGTTTGAAAATTTTAGATTTCGCTTAAAAATATATAAATATATTTAAATAAATATATATGTATATAAAAAAGTTTTGGATAATAATTTATATTCCAATATCTTCATAAATATCATTAACTTCTCTCTAAACTCATGCTCTAACATTTGCTAATATTTACTGTTTCCAATTCTGATATAACTTCAACTTACCAAATGTCAACGAACAAACCGCACTATAATAAATCATCACTTTCCACCTCAAAAATGCCAAGTCAAACAGCTGTGACCATAAAATCAACCTTAAAAGTCATTAAATTTATTTTTTGCCATCATATTTACATAGAAAAATTTACTTTCCTCCCTCGTAAACAAAAAAAAAATAAACGAAAACACAACCAAATAGAATTTTTCACGGTTACACCATGAAATGCAAATACTCTTTAAATAATGAAAAAAAAGTAAGTTGATACAAAAAATAACAAAATTTATCTTGGAAAAAAACATAAGCACTTGCGCCTAATAGTATGCAAAATATGACGCCGCGCCCAATCGCGCTGCGTTGCCCGTGTTTGCCGGCCCGCCAGTCGGGCACGTACTCGCTCATCAAATGTAATTTGAATCCATTTGTCTAACTTGTCTGCGAGTCCTTTGGCGGGGCAAGGATAACTTTGCTTTTACATCGAAATGAAAAAAAAAAAATTTTAAAAAATAAAACACGGAAACAAATGCTAAGTACCGCATTTTGTTGCGGAAATCATAAATTGGCTGTTTTGTATGTCATTTATTATCATTATTTGTTCGAAATTATGACAGAAAAATGTTGTAGAATGAAATTTTATATACTAATAGGGATATAAAAAAGGAAATAAAAGAAATAGAAAGTTTGCGAGATGGAAAATATGGTGCATGTCGACTGGGTGGTGTTAAGAGAAGAGAGCCAAAATTAAAGATATACTTACTTACATATGTTTGCTATTCACGCAGTATTTACTTATTTTTTTTACTTTTCAACGGAACTAAGTTAAAGTTTTTAACCCTTACAAACTACTACATAATAGTTTTCGTCTTAAAAAAATTTGTTTTCTCATACAGTTGCTGCCCCATTTTTCGGATCATTACACAGTACAACATTTTTCAGTTCATTGATTGCCAACTCAATTCTGAGAACTGTGAAATTAGACCCAAAAAGAAAAATTTTTGCATCATTCGTTTTGTATTCTTACCTGCCAAAATATTTTTAATATCGATTTGAAGTTAGTACTATCGTATAGGGGAATTTATCACGTTTTAGGCCCTGTTGTTTGACATAGCTCGACAGCCACTAGCCCGATTTAGTTAAAATAAATATTACAAAATTTAGAATTACAATTCCCTTAATCTGTTCATATATTGCTTTCCTATACAAGCAACAGTTTCCAAGTTAAAAATAAGCACATGAAGACAAATTTTTTTTTTTTTTTTTTTAATTCATAAAAAATACAAAACAGAAATAAGTTTCAAGTCTAGTTACTCAGAATTGAGTTGGCAAATCATGTGTTGTACTGTGTTGTTATTGTAATGGCAACATCAGGCAGTTCTTGAACCATTTCAGGCGATTACAGAGGACTTTTTTGAATTTATCTCGGTTTCTATACTATAAATTGCTTTTGGGATAGGCCAGGATACGTACTAGGATCATAACGAAAACAGTTCCGTGTCAGTTCTTTCTAATCATTTTAACGTAATCAATCGACTGAAACTTCGGCGAAATTGACTGGACTGAGAACTGTAAAGGTTCTGAGCAATGCCAGAAAAGGATTCGACTTGGTCTTCTAAACATTCTGGTAAAAAAGGCCGTAACAAAAACATCAGTTTACACCAAAAATGTACAAGTTTTATAGCTTAACCCAAGAACAAATATATGTACAGAAGGAAGTAACTATAGTTACACGCATTTTTGTAACGTTTTTTATTATGTTATTAATATTTATGTTTAAAAAAAAATAAAAAAAAGGAAATTAAATTCATTTGAATTCAGAGAATTTTGCGACATTATGACAACAACGGGTGTTTCCACCCATATACAATTCCGGCGAACGGTCGAATTTTCTCACAGCAGAGCGACGTCCCCGGCGACGCTCGCCCTGAAATTTCGTTCACTAAAACACATTTACGCCGACAACGTAAACAGACTGAATAACAGCTAATAGAGTGACCATATTGAACAGATAAAATTAAAATATAATTACATAGTGGAATTTTGAAAGAGTCGTTTCCTAATGATTATTTTTTGACTTGCATTCTTTTCTCTTTTAATAGTTATGCCTCGGCAAAAAATTAATATAAAGAAAAAAATGCAGTTTTTCTTTAATATATTATAAATTTTTCATTGTCTTTCCGATTTGGTCGTTCTTAAGACTTACATTCTCAGAACGAAATCGTGTTTATTTCAAAATTTTTTATTGTTTTTCTAAATTTATAACTAAAAATATTAATAAAAATTTTACTTTTTTTGAAAAAGTTTGAAAATGTTTTTATTTTCCATTTCAAACGAATTTAGCTCAAAAAGTGCTATTCGAGGAGGCCGAGTTCAACTTACCAATGGTATTCAGTTTCCTTCGCTTTAAACTTTAAAACAACTATTTTTTATATTAAGTGTCACAACATTTGGCCGAAAAATAAATTTTTGACGAGGCATACTTTTAGAAAAATACTCGATGGACTTTTATTAGCTTAGTTACGAAAGGAGGCATGGCAAATATCATCCACTTCAATTTGTTTTCATTGTAATTTGTTTGAAGATGCACAATTCCTCATCCGAAATGGACATTGCTCTTTGCTAACAGGAGTTAATTTTCGTTTGGAGGTTAGAAAAAAATAGACAACTCTTTTATCATGTAAATTGTTTGCAAAGCAGGAACACTTATTGAAGATATTGGTCAGACGACAATGTCTAAGGGGTCACGAGAAGACTCTAATATTTTGATGGATTAAAGGTGGCTTTGACTGAATTATTTTAAGATCTCAACGAACACTAATATTCTTTTATATTTATGTAAATATAAGTTCCATTCATTTATCAAGTTGACTTTTTATCGGAAGGAAAAACATACATAAACACACACACACACACGTAGCTATTCGACCATTTAAGGCTGCAAATCAATAAAATATTTTCTCGACGCTGGAAGTAAAGCAATAATACAATAAACATTTGTGAATGTGCATGTATTTACGTAAATCTGTATGTGTGCAAGTAAATTCATCTATCCGCTGCCGGGCATTTAAAGACGGTCATTTACTTCCGCTGGCTGCGCCTCATCATTGGCGGTGCAAAACGTATCCTCATTGCCGCACAGCGGGCATATCGGACGCGGATGAAACAAGCGCCTTCATATCACCATTTTTTTTTTTTTTTTGTTTTCAGTCAATAGCCTCTTAGTGGGTGTGACTGCGTGGGGGCGTCTATTGCACACTCACTCAAGCAGTTCGACGGCGCTTAGCGGGAGATTGTGGCAGCAACATTGGTAATATTCTCATTTTACGCTACTTATGTGCAATGCATGAATTTTATTACAACAACAAATATGCGCTACTACAACAGAAACAATAAGCGTTTAATAAGCAATCTTTTTTGGCGGTGGCGGCGATGGTGGCAGCAGGAATGAAAGGAGCAGCGATTTGTTTAAGGAACGAGAAAAAAAAAATTGTGTGGAAAAAATATATTAAGATACATTATTTTTATACGCGTCTGGGGATTTTTCTTTTTTTTCCATTCATCTTACTCCAAGCCAATTTTTTTTTCTTTTTCCTATAAACAAGTGTACGAGTGTTGTACACTTTGTTTACACCGCTAAATACATTTTCCCATATAATAGGCGCGCTTGTATTGATTTCACTTATTGGGGTGTTTGCCAGATTTACTCTTTCCATTTTTTTTTTTTATTTCCATCGTACAACAATCTCTTTAGTGTATGGGAAATCATGGCGAGCTTTAAGAGTAACTTTTGGATTTCGGTTTTACTGTTTATTCATATCTTTTATTTAATCTTCCCTCTGTTAATTTTTTTGATTTTTTATTGACTCCTTTTGATTGAACGCCACAGTTATTGATATAGCAGCTTAGCCGCTTATCGTAAGAGCTTTTCATATTCGGGCGTATTGTGTGATTAACGCTAGTGAATGTTGGGCAGCTTTTGTGTTGCTTTGAGTGTGGGAGAAAAAGAGGAATTGAAATTAGAAATGTTGTACTTTTTACTGTGTAACGGATCATTTGAGGCTTATGACTACTCTGAAGGCACTTGCTTTGATATATTCCGCCAAATCTTAAACGTCAACAGCTTTCCGATTGGTTGTGCGTAGTAGAGAATTTATAATAAGAGTTTTCATTTTGATATTTCTAATATTTGGACAGTTGTTTTGGAAAAGTTCTGTTTAATGACTAGAACGAAAAATTATGGCATTAGAGTATAACCTTTATGGATTTTATCTGCATGAATTTCTGTCGAAGACTTGATGTGTTAACGAATTCAAATTTTTCCAATAGACAAGCCAACATTGTTCAAGACCAAATCTCAGTTTCCAGAACGAGTTGCTTGTAACAACTTAATTCAATCACGAGTAACTTGATGTCTGCTCTTCTTCTCCTTTATTTCTTTTGTGGCACTTTAAATATTTGTAGGTTTGGGTAGAGGCCAAAAAACTTTGCCAGTTGTATCTCTCCTTTGCGAAGTTTTGTCACTTACTTGTACCAAGTAAAGACAGGCCCATCTCACAGTGTTCCTTTTATTATGTTGTGGACACCGTTGTCTTCATAGTCCACTAAAGAGTACACCGAGTAAAATCATCTTTTCTCCGGAGCATCGTCATTCATACAAACCACATGTCCAAGCCAACACTGGCGGTGAATTTTTGACTATTTCCATACTTACAAAGCTACCCGCCGCCCACATGAGCAGCGTCATAAATCTTGTAGATAATTATTTCCTCGAAAATCCATCCATGTTTCTACATCATAAAAGGAGACGAGCATGATGAGGGATTTGTGCGTCGAAAAAGGGATCTGCTTTTTAATTACTTACCGAGCTCAAAGAAGTTTGCCAAAAGTGAATCAACTAATGTTAAAATCCGAAAACATTACGTGAGATTTGAATTATCTTAAAATTTTTTTAACCCGTATAATTCCAACTTTTTTCAAAAATAATATTTTAAATTAAATAAATCAATACGAGTGTATTAAAAGGCCACACATGTCAAGTATTTTAGGAACTTTTTTCATATCTTTGTTTGTTTTTGAAAAAGGGATCGCCCAAATATGGGGCATTTTGCATCCAAGCAAGCACTAAAAATACTATATGAGGTGGTTAAGTTAAAACTGATTTTCTCTTAAAAAAAATTTTATAAATTCAATTCAGATTTAATTAACTTAACGTCGCTGTCGCTACCATCGAAATTCAATTCATCATCCTGAACAAAATATTATATTTTTAGTGCACTATCACTTTTTGTAATGACCTGCAATTGTTCTTCAATTGATTTTCGACAGATTATTCAGGTCTCGCGCAACAGCGTAATTTTCATCACTATCCCCATCACTTAACATGTTATTATCGGGAGGGAAAATATAGACAAATACCTTAACGATAGTTGCAACTTTCTTTACGTTCGATATAGACTTTAGAAAAAGAAAAAAGGGTAGATCGGTGTATGGAATGGGGATTTATGGCTAAGAATAGAACCATTTCTACTTTAATATGTACTGTACATGGCATAATTGCATCAAATCTGTATTAACATACACCACAAAGGACAGGCAAATGAAGGCAATAAAATCGTCACATTCTGGAAGCTTCCGGTAACGGCAATTCGGCAGACAAAATGAAGCATTAACAAAAAGTTCTTAGTATTAAAGTAACTCTATAAAACTGTGAAATGTTAGAGGAAAGTGCCTCGTACCAAGGCAGTGGCATTAAAAACTAGCAAACTATTCTTCAAATAGAATAAAAACTCTTCAAATGCATCCACTTAATCAAACCTTCATTTAACACACTTAAATAATCTGAATGATAGCCTGATGTGAATCGGGTTTTATAATTCCGAAGTTCGCAGAGTAAGAGTATAAGGAATTTGTAACCAGCTTTCTATCGAAATTCAGAGAAAATAATAATAAGTTGAAAATTCGTGTAAGAGAGGCAATTGTATTTCTTCCTTTCCACAGACATTGTAAATTTACAACCTAACAGTTACTTGAAACACTTTAATTTCGATGTGCATTAAAATATAAATCTGGTATAATTTTTCCCCACAGACAGGTTACCACTAAAACGTCTTATCTCCCCATAAGGCAGCGCGTAATAAACGTTTCCAGTTCTAAGATATCGAAAATTTTATTAACTGCAAAATCTTATTTGCATGTTTATTTTGCATAATTTTCAAAAAGCACTTGCGTTAAGCCATTAAGCCACCAACAACAACGACCATCACACCACCCACCACTTCACCTCATCAAATCTAGTTAGAGCATCTTTAGGGCTTTCGAATTCGCAAATAATTTCCTTTCGCTTTTTTTCCACTTGTTACAACTGGCAGAACAAAATTCGATTTGCACAAAATGTTAATGCAACTGTCAATGCCATCACAAGTGAGCAACACAGTGATGAGTACAAAAAATAAAAAATCGTAACGGGCAGCATGCAAATACAAAAAAAAAAAAAAAAAAAATTAGAACAACACCCAAACGAAATAAGAGGAAAACAAATTTCACGCTTCAACTCATGGCACGCTACACAAACACACCGAGCTTGGAATACAAAAAATTTGCATAAGAATAAATGAAAATGTGTAATGGCTGCACGGTGGCATTAAATGTGCTGCTACAATTGCTTAGTGCCACTTGCCACATGCCACACCGTGCGGCAACGCCCCTTAAGCAAAGAAACTTCATCATAACTCTAGAGCGAAATAAAAGAGAAAAACAAAAAAATCTCGCAAAACACTGGCGCACTCAATCGTGACTTTTGCCAAAAACAAAGCATTGCCCTCTGCCACTTTCGATATCATCGCGCGCCGGTCTCATCCAGCGTTCATCCGGAAGCGATTATGTTGCCAAATCCGCCTGTCGCCGTGGCGGCTTTGCGGTTTGCACGCATTTCCCCTGGCTGCCACGCTGTGACACATCAAATCGTGCTTGCCTAATCAATACGCAATTGCTTGCTCACTGCCACTTTGCTTTGCTTTCACTCCTCCTACCCTCGCAAAGTTGTTTAAATTGTAAATTCATATTTTTCACGTTTCATATTCAAATTTCCTACCGTTTTTGTATAGCCAACAATAGTTGCTGTGGCGTAACAAATTTTTATTTGTTTTCCTTCGATTATTTTTCGACTTTCACATTTTTACGAGCCCAATTGCACCAAATCTGCCCACTTTCACTGTTCGGCTTTCTCCGCAGCCACAACAACCAGCATCTGTTTCATTTGACTGAGTCCTTGCATTTGCATACGAGTTTCAGTCGGCTGACTGCGGCTGTCCTGTAAGTGGATTGTATTCTCTTTGCTGGTGTAATTTTACGCTGATTGGTTTTATGTTGTCGTTATTGTTCTGCTGCTTATGTCGTCGATTTTGCCTGTGCAAATACGCAACGAGTGCGATAAGCCATTGCGAAACTAAAATTTTAAATAAATACCAGTAAAGTGGAAAAGATGCAACAACAACCTAACTAGTGAACGTGAAAAAACAGTGAATGGATATTTGGACAGAAGGGAAAGGGCGATATTAAGAATTGATGCCAATTCGATGAGTTACCATAGAGGAATAATGGCTTCAATTGCATTACAAAATATTATCAATACTATAGCATATTTCATTTCAGATTAAGCATAATTCCCCAAAGTTTTTAAGGTTATGTTTAAGTAACTTCAAATAAATACACACACAGCCGAACTTTGGTGTGTGCAGATTTTCGGGTAGTGGAGATGATAAAAATTTCCCCGCCTAACTGAAGCGAGAGACACGCCATTATGGCACTCGTTTTTACCTGGGTTCGCTGTCAGTTGCGCTTTGACGTCCTGAAACGACCTAACAACTTTTTGTAATATTTTTTGGGACGAGCGTGGAAATCAAGCAAAGAATCTTACCCGGGAACGAATGCAGAAGATCAAACAAAACTGGTAAGCGCTTCCTGTGTTGCTGACCTTAACACGCGCAAGTAGTTGGCGTTAATGGCCTAAGACGACTTTGAATTCGCCGCAAAAGTTTAAAGAAGCGATTTTTAGCGACAATTTAGCGATTCTCAAGCAATAACTTCGAGAAAACATTATCCCGTAAATGATTTTGCCTTACATTAATTCCATATTTTTTGTAAAGGCGAATGGATACCAGGTGACAGTTTTCAATTTACAGTAGTATTTTAGATAATTTCGTTTCATTACTCGTACTACATAAATTTTATGTATATAAAAATTAATAGAAATTTTAAATTTAATACTAGTTCTTTAAACTAATATCAGGACCTAATAAAAATTAATTGAAATATGTCGAGATAAGAAAAGAACCATGGAGGAAGAAATGTATTGAGAGCAGTTTGCAGGGGAACCGCCTGGCAACAAAACGTTCGGGAACGTTCCCATGTAAACTAAAAAGAGAACAAAAATCTAGTAAAAACTCGAAAAAAAAAAAAAAAAATAAAAAAACAAAACTTTCGGCAATGTTCTCAAAAATAAAAATACGATAACCAAACTCTTAAAAACGTTCCGAAATAGAACAGAATGAGAGCAAAACTTGTTGGAGCGTTTTTAATGAAAACGAAATTAGAACGAAGTATCGAGAACGTTTTCAAAGAACATGAAATTATAACAAAAATCGGCACATAGAAGTTTTAAAAAATTAACGTTAAAAATCAAAGGATCGTCAAAAAGCATTTGAGGAAATTATTGGGTTAAATACCAGTTCTAGGCTGTTTTGTTTGGTTTTGGTTGTGGTTGTGGTTTGGTAAAGTCTTTGGTGGTACGTGATCGCCCCCTGAAAAGGCTTCCGTTGTTCGCGAATCGTTCCTAAAAAAAATTTCTTCCGATTCATTATCTGTGAAACTTTAGTTTTCAATTCATTTCTTCTAGAGAACATTACTTAGACTTTGTTCCCGTTTTGTTCGCTTATAATGTTCGCGAAAGTATTTTGTTTTATTCGGCAATGGACGGTTTTGTTCTCACTTCCGTTTTTGTCAAAATACACACGAAAGTTTGGTTAAGGTTTTATAGCATTCTTGGGAACAGAACTGCAAGAACGAAATTTGTTTTCAATCATAATTTTTTCCCCAATTTTAAGATCTAGCTAGCATTTATCATAATATGTTTCCTAATTTTAATTGCAGTTGCATTTCAATCAAACATTTTTAAATGCTACAGTTACTATTAATTTTTTTTTTTTTTGCTTCTAAATGATTCAAATTAATTTTCAATTCACTTGCAACTTACATACTTTATTCTGCTAAATTTCACCGTTTAATTGCTTTTCTACTTTTTAAGCTTACACATTAAACAAATCTCTCTCCAAACTAATCACTTATTTCTACTTGAAATCGAACAAAAAAAAATCCACTTATAACTACAACGATTATATTGGTTAATCCCCTGAAAAATCATACCAGTATGGCTCACATAACAAAGGTACACATGCTTAACCACCAAAGCATCAATATGTATAATCATCATTGCCATCAACAGCAACCATCACCAGTAGCAGCTCAACGTTCTACTTTTCTATTTAGCCACAAGCATCATAGCTTTCCACGCCAGCAAAGTAAAGAGACCAAAGTCGACAAGCGAATACAAAAATTGTAAGCCTCAAATTGAAATCTCGGAAATTAATCATTTAGCGCACGCAATTAATCCAACTCAAATGACTGCCAACATATCGACGGCGACGTGTGTAGCCTGGCGTGCTTACAGGCAAAGCGTTGTAAGTATCCTTGCAATAAATTTAGCACATCGTGTTAATTTGCAATTCCTATTTCAATTTCACAATTTCAGAGTTGTACGCACTCAAGTTTGCATCTACTCGTCGTATTTTAGGAACACAGCGGGTGGCGTGCGTAGACAGAGGAGTCTGTTGGGAAAGAACTTGCAGGCTAGCAACCACAAAAATTCCGGTAACCGCAATCGTAGCCAAATATCCGCTTTCCACTCTCACTGTGTCAGCGTAAAACTGCCACTCAATCAGCCACCATCGCACTCTCACTCCCCAGCCACACAGCCACACTCAATCGGCAGTCACTCAAATAGCAATTGCTGCCACTGAACGATTTGCAATGAAGCATTTGCATTGAGTAAGCGTTTGCTGTTGCTATTAGCTTAGACTGATACTAAATAGGGTTTGGATTCATCGGCGAGGTCCTCACTACCCCCAAATGCCGCTAACCGCCAAGCGCTCGCATTCCATCCACCTCCAATGGCATCTATGAACATCTGTCCGTCGTAGTCGTTAAATGTCTGCCTTGCTCATTCAATTGTGTGTCCATCCATTTGTCCAATCATTCAACCGGAAGGTATTCCGGATGACACACATACGACTGGTCATCAATCGGTGAAGGGTGATGGCTGTGTGAAATTGTGTAGCTGACTTCCGTTGCTGGTCCAAATAAGAGGACATACGAGTATGTAGGCTTACTATTGCTGTGTGCGATTATATGTGTTCCGGCGGATTGCTGGCGGGTCAGCCACATGTGGCGGCAATAAAACACCCGCATGGACACTTCCGTGACACATGCAAATTTGCAAACTCACACTCGCACACACGATTGCTCTCGTTTATATCATATTATCTTTCTCTTGTTTTGTCTTTTGCTTACCACCCAGCAAGGCCTCTCACTCACTCCATCAGCGCTGAGTACATCACTGCAGCACACGAGTCTCTCAATGTACTGTTATTCGATACGCCGCCCCCCCCCCCCACATTGCGAACACATGGCCCCGGGGACTTAATTCATCTGCCTTAATTTGGCAATTTCTCGCAATTCGGAACCGACATTCGGATTTGATCAATTAATTTGGATAACACCGGTCATTTATCACGTGAGGAGCGTAGCGAAGCGACGCGCACTCGCACGCCATTCAGTCACACAGTCACACAGTCGCACAGCTGAAATCGCTGTGTAGCTGGGCTGGCGCAAAGGGTTCGCGCGATTTGTAAGCGCCCCGGCACGCGCGGTTGCAGGTGAAGTCTCTGCCAAAGCGTTTTGGGCATGAAAGGGTTCACTCGTTGATATGATTTGTTTGGATTTCATGGATGCGCTTAATCATACTCATTTGTGTAAGTTAATTTTGTAATATTTTTCTTTCGAATGAGTGAGGTGGAATTACACGCAGGATTTAACCAAGCAATTGGTTTGATTAAAAAGAAAATGAAATTTCAAGTTCTGAGCGGAAAATATAAACGATGTCTGTTATATACATACATATATAAAAGAAAACTAAAATCAGCATCAAAAAGCATATTATTTTGGTGTCTGAGTGAGCAACGTTTGTGCCGCTGATTTTCAACTTAAACAAAAAGAAAGCAAGGCGTATTGAATGCCCTACTATAAATCAAACGTGGACTACTCAGTTTTATAAATGTTGTTCAAGGCACATAATCCTATAAAATAACTATTAAAGGCCCTTAGAAAATAGATATTGAATTTTTAGTTTCACACCCGTCTCTACTCGTGTTAGCACATTCAGCCCATAAACATATCACCGTTTCGTGTTTTTGCTTGATTTTTTCTCGTAGGTAATGTAATACAGACAAAGGAATGTGATAAACATTTGGATTATCTTGGCTGGGTTGTATACATATGTATATTTGTGTCAGCAGATAAAGCAGTAAAATTTTAAATGGACATAGCATACCTTTTCGGTAACATTTACTAAAAAGCTCAGCCAAGCAATAAACTTATCGTTCTTGACCAATCAGTCAAATTATCACATACTTTCATTCCTTCAAGATATATAGCGTTTTGGTTCCAAAGCGGTAAATAATATTTATAATGACAACCAAATTGTCATCGAAATTCGTGATCAATTGGTTGAAAACCCCAAGAAAATCAAAATTATCTGGGTACCCAGCCACAAAGGTATCTGACGAAATGAACTCGCCGATTCGGCAGCCAAAACTATGTACCTCACCCCTTCCACTCATCAGAAAAAAAGATATCTTCAATCATTTTACCAACCACACTTCCACCGTAAACCGCAACTCTTGGTCCCAATTCCACCACCCATACACTGCTTTCAATCCCGAATGCAGGAAATCCGTTTTTCCAACTTCCTTTTCGAAGAAACTCACTACTTTTCTCACCCGCTTAAGAATAGGTCACACCAAACTAACCCACGAACATCTTCTTTTTGGCTCTCCGCCCCCTACATGCCCTTTTTGTGGGGATCAACTAAATATTTTGCATATCCTCGATTCATGTACATCTCTAGTATCACAGCGTACCTCCAAATTTGGTTCCATACTTCAGTCTTCCTTACTGAAAATCAAAAACCCCGACAGAATCGACACCTTGTTTAGCTTTTTCATAATCCTAAATTCACACAAACATTTATAATCTTAGTTTAAGGCATATATATATGTATATGTATTCCTTACAAGATAATTAATTAGCCTTAGCAGCTAGTGTGCTTTAAATATTGGTGCAATATTTTATATTTCACCAATTAATTATAATAATAAATATCTTTTTGGTTTCGTTTTCCGAAAGGTTCGACCGGCGTTGGGCTCTTTACAAGGCAAACATTTGCAAACAAACATTTTACAGTACTTTCCTGATGTAATGATGAAACTCAACACTCCTCTTCGTCTATGCAACTGCTGGAAAGGTCGTTGATTATGAAATTATCATCCTATCCCATGAACGCAACAGATTTTGTCCACCTATAAATTTGAACATTAAGCTGAAAGAGTATTTTTAAATGATGGGTTTTCAGTGTTCTTTTATATTGCTCTATGAGAAGTGGTGTTCATAGCTCAAGCTCAGATTGCTCAGTTTCGACGGAAGTTTGCCGAAATATGGAAGTATGTAGACCACGATGCAGTAAACTAAAGATGACGCATTGCCGGGTACCGTTACTTTGGTTTTGCCGAACTTGACAGATGTGACGTCGGTACCTTTTGTAACAAAGCCATTTCCTTGCATGTGTTTCACATTACTTGAAATTATAAATGACAATATTTGCTAATTTATTTTTGTGTTTGCTTTGCATATTAATGCCTGAACTTTAATTTAGTTCAAGGCTTACAAAATTTCCTGAAGTATGGTACGATCTCTCCTGACATCAAGTCCCAACTATATTCAAGAAGGATAGATTTAAATAAATTTAGATGTTTTCAACATATACATAGTAGAATAACCAGTTACTCAAATAACGTTTCTGAAAGAATCTGCTGCATATTCCACAAAATGTCTTAATTCATTTCAGTAGACCCCTAGAACCCTAATAGGATGGCTGCCTGAAAAGGCTTTTTTTTGTACTTCTTGTTTATTATTATTAAACTCTTAACATGCTTGCTTGTTAGGGGTAACACCCCCATTCCAGATACCACCGACTATTTCGCATACTTCGGTTAAAGGAACCATAAAAAATGTTTTTATTGAACTCCAGCGAAACAAGGTAAGGAAATTGCCTGTAAAATATGAGCTAACAAATCGAAATAGTTTTTTTTGAAATCAATTATGAAAAACAAACTCTCAATTGCCACAAGCCAATTCACAGCCCTTTCCTAAAACAACAAACCTCTCAAAACCACAACAAAGCGATTATATACAAAACAAAAAGTAGCAAAAGCCTTACCAAATAATGCCAATTGGGCAAAATACAATAATGCAAAAGTTTATGCTCGAAAAGTCGAATAAACACCCCTCAAATGTTATCCGCCTGGGAAAGTGTCAAAGCCACTTAACACCTTCACAAGCAACAACCAGGCCGCAGTCAACCTCATACACATAAATCCGCTTAACTCGACAATAATTCAAACCAAAAAGTACCGAAAAAACTGCCAATTGAAAAGCGCAAACGTTTCTTCTGCAAAATTTAACAAAAACAACAGAATGCCGTTGAAGAGAGTGGAAGGACATTTGCACAAAAAGAAATAGCAACCCAAACGACTTGGGGGAGGAAGTCGAGTGCGGACAACAACAACAGTCAACTAAATACAATAAAAGCAACCACAATTTAAGAACCTTTTTTCGCAGCACTACTCGTAACACCACACACTCACATAAAGCGCATGAAAGTTGAAAGACGCCTTGGCACACACACACACGCACACAGCGGCAATTTTGTCAACCCAACCGAGCTTAAGGCGACCGACCCCATCACGGCTTACCAACAGAGCTATAGGCGAGTGGCTGGTGCTTTTCGGTTTTTGTGTCTAAAAGGGCGCCTCACAAGTGCTTAAAGGATATTCAACAAGTATTCACAACTAAAATGGGATTTCAATTCCAGCGGAAGAATAACAGTAAAACCGAGAAAACTGAGTAAAATTAAGAAAAAAAATAATCTACCCAACTGGAGAACCTGCTTTCGTAAAACAACAAGGAATTTGTGTGAGAAAATTGCAAGAAAAACAAATGCAAAAATTGCCAACATCAAAAGGCAAAAAGCTGGTGGCACAGCATCACCGCCAGCCACACCAACAACAACAGCGACAACAGTCAAAGCCGCAAGAGTCTACGAATATTCAACCGACGAATCGGAAGTCACAACGGAAGTTGGCATTTGTAGCGATGTATTTGGCTTGTTAGTATTGAAGGCCGGGAGTTGTGCTTTTTTCTTTTTCGGTGGCATGGTTTGGCGAAATTTTGTGGTCTTTTGTCTTTTACGAGAGTAGTTAGCGTGTAAACATTCAACCCTGGGCAGCAGTTGGCATTTAAATTGTCAACCACTGGCGTATAGTTGTTGTTGACAGGACAATTGGTAACAAGGTGCGAGGTGCAAGGTGCGAAGACAATTGGAATTGGCAGAATGTTGGCAATTTTTTATGAATGCAGTGGTTTGAGTAGTTGTACTGATTTTCCAGAAGACAATGGGAAACAAACAAAAATTTTTTGGTTTATCATAAAAGTAAATGAAAGTCAATGAGGACACTGAGTAGCGCTTTGAATACTCGTAGTTAAATTTTGAAAATTTTTTGATTGCAATGGAAATGAAAAACCCTTCAATTCAAATTCTACGTGCCAGCGCATTTGCCAATTATAATTTATTTTCGAACTATCAAATCATGTAAGCTTTGTCTAAAAGCAACTACATGCCTCACCTCTAACTATAAACTACACCTTCAGTATTATACTTTCGATTTAACTGAAGTGAACTGAGGTTAAAAAATTTAAGGCGCGCGAGATATTCTCGCTCAACTGTACATATTTAAGAAGAAGAATATTAATTCAAATATCATACAGAAAATGATATGGTTAATACAGAGGATAAGAGAATGTACAATATTATTCCAATAACAACATTGTTGAATCGATTACTTCGGTTGTAAATGCATATAACGTTAGCAATACTTTTAACGAAATAGAACGATAGCAATACGTATGAAGGCACTAACGATATCGATAACTATTTATACAGCCGTGCTCCCAGTTTCACATTCACAAATTTCCCTGTGAATTCGGTTTGAAATCACATGTTTGGTGCTCCCAATTTCACATTCGCATTAATTGTGAATTGAATCCGAATGCTTGGTTGTATGTGAAATGAAAAGTAAATGACAAAAAGTGTGTGAATATTTAATTATGACACATCTGAATTAGTTATTCATTGAAATATGCGCATTTTTAAGTGTGTGGCTGATGACTCCTCAAAAAAGCATACATAGCTGAATCCGAAAGGGAAATTTCAACAACAGCTGTTTGTGATTTGCCACAACGATAACCGATATGTGTGAAATTGGGAACACACTAATTCTCTTTCACAGGAAATTTTTTTTAAATCTCATTGTGGAATTAAAATGTGAAACTTGGAGCACGGCTGATAAAAACAGAATAATTTTCAGGTTAAAATGTTTCAATTAAATTAAGTTAAAAAAATTTGAATAAATATTTCTAATTCAAAAATGTAAATAAGATTTAATTAATGTCTTTAATTTACAAAATATTGTTTCCGCGCAATACCTACCAAATAAGAGGAACCAACTCAAAGTGCTTCGTTAACACTAAATAGTATAAATATTCAGTATCCAACTAATGAAATTACTAAGTTATCAAATAGCAAGTATGTATTTCCCCTTGCTGAAAATCGTATAGTCCGTATTCGAGCGAAAAAATGTCCAAACAACCAATCACTCAGCTCTGATTATTTGTACTGTTCATTTGTTTAAAAAAATATATTTTTGCAAATGATAGAATATATTTCATGGGTTTTTATAACTTTTCATAGAAAAGATAACAAACAGAAACCATAATAGAGGGACACAAAATATAAGAATTATATAGTAATTTAGTAAATTATTTTCTCAACCTAATCTTTTGAGTTTAATTTTAGGATAAAAATCTAGCAACTCTCGTTTTATTGAAAAACATAACTTTAAACTACTAACATCAAAAAAATATTATGGTAAATATGTATTTGCTTTAAAAAACTATATAATCAATAATGGAATATATATGTATGAAAGTTTATCCAAAAGATGAACACAGTCGGTGAATTGAATGGATATTACAATTAATAATTAATAATCGACCATAAATTTGTTATTTGGTAAATGAAAGAAATCAATTAAATGAGTAACAACTTCTGATTTTTTTTAATATATCCTACAAAAATCTGCGAAAAATGCAATTTCTAAGAACAAGTTAGTTATGGCCTTTGTGAATCAAGGTAGCGAACTGCATTTTTTCAACAAAACTCTTCCGCTTTGATCAAAATGTAAGTAACCATTATGTGCTTTACACACAAATGACATTTGTAAGTCCATAAATTGCACACCACCATCAAAGCCAAAACACGAGTTCGTTGGTATTCTACCTTTCCGCTTGAAACAACAACACAAGCCAACCCTCGAAACAGACTTCAATGGATGCAAGTTTGTTCGTGGCGAGCAGCATTGTTTACTTAAGCGTCAATTTCAATTTGCATTTGAGCATATTTTTATTTAAATTTTTTTTTTTAACATTTTATATTACAAATCTCATATGCTGTAACACAATAAAACACACAAACAAATGTACAAACATACGCATTTGAGTTGATGCGTGCTTTTGAGAAATTCAAATTTAAAACTGTTTATGGCAGCGAAATGTAAATTTTTATTTATTTTGCCAACATTTTTTTTTTTTTAATTCGCAATCAACATTTCACACATATTCGCCCCAAACTTTAAACATATGTAAATATATGTTTCACTCTTCGGAGGGCGTGAAATCTGCAGAAATGGACAAAGGCCCTTCATGTACTCATACTATATTACATGGTCCTTTGTGAGACTCGATGTGCGTGTGTATGTGTATATGATGTGATGGCTGTGGTTACATATATTCTGGGGTGCCTTTTTTCTTGGGTTAGCAACTCCTTTCTTTTTTTTTCAATACTCGATGTAGTGTTTTCCCACTGTCACAAGAGAAAACAACAAAAGCTGTTATGTAATGTTAACTCACAAACGTTCTCTGTCCTTTCTCACTCATTCACTTATCGTCAAGTGCATATCGACCACTCGAAAACCACTTTCGACAAATTGTGCCAACGTATGCAAAATAAACTCTTTGGAGTTGGTGCTGTATGGGTAAGCGCGTTTTTTGTTATTATTTTAATACATATTTTAAAAATAAATTATTTTAAGAAGCACCTTCGAAGTTGTGCCAAAGATATTTCGAAATCGGCACATTTCCTCACCGATGTCTTTCTACTCTGACTAGCATTCATTCTGAGGATTTCTTTACAGTATTACGTTTACAAATTTTATCCGTCAGGTGTGTTCTCGCAACTCCTTTTTTTCTAAATATTCGAGATTTTAATATAACAAAGAGTCAAAATGAACCTGAGGGATAGGATACTTACACCCTATTTAATTTGTTTTATTATTATTGATAATTTTTTTTAATACAATTAAGACACCAGGCTGTTTTAAGTCAATTATTATTATATATTATATTATAATCAATTACCTAGTTCGAACCCTTCGATTTAATGTCTGCCTTATCACATATTCGTATCATTCAACAAGTATTTAATTCCAAATTTGACTCTCAATAAATATGTCTCTGTAAGGTTATCTCAGGGAGTCGATCCAATTAAAACAAAGACAGGTTGGTATTAACCAACGTAACTACCAAAGCAGAAGACGTTGCAAATCAATTTTCATGATAGGATTAATCAACTCATGTAATGAAATCCCATTCCCGCAAGCAGAAGAGTGACATAGAACATCAATCTCGCAGGAGCGTGTAATATCCGGGACTGAAAATGAAATGGATGCACTTATCTCTGTTAGTATTCCAATTGAACTGATAAAGTATTGCCTTCACTTTTCTTCACAATTCGATCATTATTGTTATTATATTAAACTGCGGTGGAAAACACACGCTTGCCTCTAATACTTATCGTCGAAATCAACTTCAGATAGTTTTATAAGCAACAGGAGAAATCTTGGATTTTATTCTCTAGGCGACAGTTCACTTTAATATATCAGCGAAAAATGATATTTTTCCAGGAATGCAATTAAGTAGAATTCTCGCCTTATTTTAGAAACCTATGTTAGTTAAATAACTTTTCATAATATGATCCATATCTTTTGACTAGAACTGCTCTTACTATTTTACTCAATTGGTTTTCTATTTTTTGGAACCTTGTTTATCACAGCCAATTAGAAATTACATAGCATTTTATTGAAATAAATAAAATAAAGCGTTCGTTCGGACATCTTAAATAGTTGGGTAATTAGAAAATTTCTTAATCTTCTTTTTTCTACTATTTATTGAACTTAAAAAGAGATCGCTCAAATCATTCTAATATATAACAATCGCAAAGTGTTTATTGAATAAGAAAATGTTGAGAACGGGAACTGCGATCACTTGTGGATGTAATGACGGCACAGTACCAAAGCTGACAACAAATCAACCAATTTATGCCCAAAATCAACGAAAGATCTCGGTTTTTTATTTTCTCCTATTTTTGATGGCCTTTGCGTAAAAAGGTTTCTCAATAAATTGACACTGAAAATGGCACAACGCCGAAACCGGTTTGTCTCCAAACCAAACTTGACAAGGGATGTTGGAAAATCGTTCCAAGAAATATCAACATTCCACTCTGTCGGACAAGAAAAATAAGAAAACGATATTTCTCAATAAATTCTAAATCGTTTTCAGCAAAACTCGCCTCTTAAAAATGGTCTTTCCACACAATCAAATTTGTTACCCGCCATATGTGTAACTCTTAAAAGTGGTCGTAACCTAAGACAATCTAATGAGTAAATGAAATGAAAAAAATAGTAAAATAAAAACCTCAGCTCGTTGGGTTTATATTCCTTATTGGAAACATCGCCCAAATGTAACGTAAGATAAAATATAAGAAAATAAACAATTTCCATCATAACGAGAATACGACTGAAGTCAATAAAGAATCATAAAACCACTGAAATCGATTCGAGTCTGAAAAAATTTACTCCCCATAATGATTATATCCAATTTTAAACATCCAAAAGAGGCATTGGAATGCCTGCATTCACAGTTAATTGTTAACATAAACAATTTGTGTAAATTACGCTCACGCATCCTTTGCCATCTACTCAATGCGAAACGAGAGGATGACAGCGAACAATTCGAGGAAATGCAAATTTGTTGCAATCGCAATTTAATTAAGTGCATCCTGTAGCTACAAATATGAACAAACACATAACAACCAAACATAGGCAAACAGTGATGCTACCAAAGGGCAAACAATTGCAACAGAAGTGAGGCATAAATGGAGCAACAATGGCACATGTAAATGGAACAGCTGTTCAAGAACATAAAAAGCATAGCAAACCGCTGGGCGAAACGATGTGACTAGGACATCTACCAAAAATCACATACAACACAATAACAATTAACAACTGCATTTACTAGGATAGAACAGAGGTGCAGCTCTGCATGAATAAATGTCTAAAAGGCTGCTAAAGGCTTTTAATAAAAATATGAGCAATGTCGTTATGACTCAGATAGAGATAGAGAGAGATAGAGAGAGAAAGAGTGGGCATCCTCGCCCAATTGGCAATGTAACTGTCGTCCTTTTTGTGGTATTTTAATTTCAGCATAAACATAAAGACACAAACACCAGCCATTCGAAGTGTGCTGTGTAGGGGAACGTTGCATACTTTGCGGCTGACTGTCTAGCTAGGTGCATGCAGTGTATGAAAATGCAATTCACGCAGTCATCGTTTTCATATTTTGCCAATGCCCCAACCGCCCAATCGCCCAATCGACCAAGCTATTTGGCCAACTGATGGAGTTGTCTGTTTTTACGACCTTTGCTGTACAAAAGTTGCGGCTGTTGCTGTTGTTCCCTTTGCTTTAGCCATATTTACTCTACGAGTGCAGTTGCATTTTACGGTTGCAACACATTTGCCGCATTTAATTAATTGTTCAATAAAATTAATAAACATTTACAAGCGAACGAAAAATGGCAAGTGGTAAGTGGCAAAAAACAGAGGCGAAGCACAAAAATGACAGCACACTCAAGAGCTAGAGGGGAAGGTAGAGAGCCAAAGTCACTGGTTCCACTCCCTCTCTAACACTGACATTTACCAGTGTTTGTTATAAAATGTAACGGCATTTTTAGTGCATAAAATTTAAATATCTTTGGAGCAAAAAATATAAAAGATGCTTAGTAGATTGTGAAAATGCATTTTAGGGTCACATAAAATTTTGTTGCAGCAGTTGCCTCTCATTCTCTTTGGATATTTGGTGAAATTGCATTGAAATGCAATTATCGTTGCATTTGCAATGGGTTGTTGTTATTCTTTTTTTTTTCTTTTACGACAAGGCAATTTGGAAAAGCCTTTATACCAAATGGCACTCGTAACATTTCATAAATTTTACTTCAGTCGATTTACGGTAATAAAAGCAATTTTGAAGTCTATTTTCAGGCGATTAAGAGGTTATTTCAGCAATAATCTATGCGAAACCTTTAACGTTTAACTCTACTAATAACAAAGTCAATTAAGTTTTTGTGTCCAAATTGGAAAGCTATAAGATTTCTGATTATAATCAAAAGTAATGATCTAAGTAACGATGATGATAACGACGATGATATTAATATCAATAGCGCTTCAATAACACCGTGATGGCAATACTGTTAAAAATGAGACGTTACAACAACGACAATATTTTCCACAAAAATATCGATTATTTACTATATCGATTTTCGCAAGTATAACAATAACAAGTAAATAATTCTAACAAATGATGATCTTAAAATCTATTTCTTGATTAAAAGCCGTCATGACTCTGAATTGATGCAATTGGACTTAGATAACGTTGGAAACTGGTGCGTCAACAATCAGCTATTCTTGAGCATAAAAAAGTGTTTCCAAATTACCTTTTCTGAACGAATCGATGTCATTGGTGCCTTTTATCATATCTCCAACTCGCCTCTGACTCGAGTTAGTGAAATTAAAGAATTGGGAATAATATTTGACTCGAAGTTCACTTTTGTCAGTAATTTAAATTTCATAATTACTAAGTTTTACGCTATGCTTGCTTTTGTTAGGCTTCATAGTATGGATTTTACCGACCCGTATACGCTGAAACTTTTGTATACGTCTTTTGTGCGGTCCAAACTTGAGTACGCATCATTCATTTGGTCACCCTATTATATGTGCCACATTGCCAGAATTGAACGCATCCAAAAAGTATTTTTACATTTGCATTGCGTAAATTTCGATTTTCTGATCCTATCCCAACCTATGAATCGCGGTGTTTATTGATAAACTTGAAATCATTGCAGAGCAGGAGAACAATACTATCTCTGTCTTTCATTTTCGATTTGCTCCTTGGGGCTGTGGACTGTACACCGCTCCTTGAGAGAATTTTCTTTCATATTCCGGCCAGGGCACTTAGAAGCCCGGACATTTTTAATGTTGGGGATTTTAAATCTCTTTATGCTCAAAAGGCTCCTATTTCTCGAGCTCTGATTGAGTTCAATAGAGTCTCTAAAGTTATCGAAATAGATTTTTCATATTCAAAAGATCGCTTTTTGAATTCACTGAATTTATTTTATAAATAGCATATTTATACTTTTTTTCATAACTGCTTATTAAACTTAATTAAATGTCTACTTAGCCTATAAAAACTTAATTGTACTACTTGGCTTAAATAAATATATAAATAAGTAAATATGCAGACAATATCGACAAGAATATCCGCAAATAAATAATATCATGAAAAGGAATAAAATTATCTCTTGCTTCTCTGAGATTCCAAAGTCAGCATCAAAACACGCCTCTTTTTTTTTACTGGGATACAACAAAACATTAAAATAATTCGCTAAAAGTTCATAAATTTACTTTAATCTAATTTTTCAAAATGCATAGCAACGCTCTTAACTAAAATTAAACTTTTTGATACTCATTGCGTTAAGCATCGACACAGTAAATATAATATCAGTTAACCAGAAAAAAAAAACCCTCTAAATATACCTCTTATACTTGGACATACGTATTTTAATCTTGAACCATTATTGGACCAAGTTTTATCTGAATTAGTCCAGACATTGAACGTGACTTGCGAGTAAACTACACTGGTCAACACTAGTTAAGCCACATTAAATTTGATAAGTAATACCGTTTAATGCCACTACATTTGTTTTTAAATTACCAATATTTTGTCTCCATTAACCTCAGTTTTCCTGTGATACGATAAACACTAAAGAGCGCATATTACAAAGAAGGTACATATTCCATACCGTTCCGTTCCGCTAACAAAATATGTCGGCCTTTTTCAACAGACTGGAACGAATTCATCATTCGTTGATACTAATAACTATCGATATTTTAATTCGATTTGATTGGATTATTTTACAACACAATAAGCCTACATATATCACTTGACATATGGATCGAAACGCCATGCAAGTTTTTTGTTATTTACGTTCTTTGGTAATACTCATAACCAGTACTATGGCAATAAAAGCAAAGAAACATCGAGGAAGTACCGTAATGATAATAAATATTTTTCTTATGTTTGTGGTAAATTAATATTCAAAAAACCCAGATGAAATTCACAAACTTATCTTGGAGAGTTATCACCAATATTTTTGTTTTAAGACAAATATTGGACCCCACACATTTGTAGTTTATGTAACTTATGTGAAGAATTTAAGAGATTGGAAGAAAGAGTCATGTATGGTTTGCTGTGCCCATGATTTGGATGGATCCCAAAAATCTCGTCTAAGACTGCTATCATTAACAAAAATGCGGCCTACGTGTGCATCCTTAATTTCTGGACAAAAATTTTGAAGTATTTACCACTTGTAAATCTATTTTAAGTTCTTCCTCAACCACTGCATATCAATTTAGGCCTAAAAAGAAAGAATTTTGTAAAGGCAATGGGAGTGGGTTTTTATGTTTAACTGAAAAATTCACCAAAATAAGTAGTGCAAAGAAGACGGTTTATTCGTAGGACCTCAAATCAGGAACTTATAGTAATGAAAAAACCCAAATTTCGATGAAAAATTTAGCGATTTATAAAAACCAGCATGGAAATTAGTTAAGAGTACTGTTGGAATTTTTTTTTGTTAACCTTAAAAGTGACAGCCACAGAGTGTTGGTTTGTGAGCTATTATTGACATGTCTTCATCTGTCTTCATCTGGACTTGTTTCTTGACAATTTGGGAGTTGTGAGCGATGAACACGGAGAAAGGTTTCACCAGGACATTTCATAGATGTAAAAGTGTAATAAAAGCAAATGAAATCCAAATACAAATGTTGGCAGATTACTGCTGTACTTGTTAGAAAATATAAAATGCTAACTTTATAGTGTTATTTTTTAACCTTTTTGACCAAGGCACATCAAATATGTAGGTAGCAGTGGCAAACGATTTTTTGTTTTTTTTTTATTTTTGTGTTAATTTGAATTGTCAAATATTTGTATTTCGTTGCGATAAGAATGCTTTCAGTACAATTCAAGGTAGTTGATAAAATAGTTTTGAAACTTTAGCTTTTAAAAACAAAAAAGAAATATATAGAGCTTATACATTTTTCAATTCTGCATACCTATTATATATACGTTAGTTTAGACGGTCGTTGTTTAAAAAAAAAAATAATTAAAAATACTTAATAAAATTCATTGCCTTTTGCTAAATTGCTTTTCTTACTAACAACCACCTATAAAAATAAAACAAAAATAACACAAAAGTCAATGTAGCACGACAAGTTTGTAATTTTATTTACCAATGCTATAAGAAGGATATATGTATGTATATATGTAAATTTTTAAGAACTTACTAAATTTCCTTTAAGATCATTCACTCGTAAAAAACGCACACAAAAACATATTTGCCATATTCATTTTTCTTACTCCAGGGAATACCACCTCAAAATACACTGAAAGCAAGAAAAAATTACGAATGAAAATGAAAAATTTATTACAAATTTAATTTGTGTTCAAGTACTCGAAAATTGTTTCAAAACCTTTTTGGTAAATTTCGTAATGGGAAAAGTAAAAAATAAATTAGATACCCTTGAAGTAGTATTTTTGTATGTATGTATGTATGTACGTGTGAGCACAGCACTCGAGCACACATTCAAACAAAAATGCCCTCAACAACTCATCCACTCATTGCGCTAACTCATTTCATTCATTCATTCATTCACTGCTTAACTTCATTTTCATGCAGTTATGAGTGTTTCGTGCGCCTTACAACCAAACATGCACACATTCAGTCATACAATGGCAAAGTACGATTAGCAGCGTTAAAGGGAGTGTAAAGGCGCGGAGGAGAAGAGTCTACAAAAAAGCGGGTCATATGAAACGAAATTGAATTCAAATTCAATTTGAACTTTTCAATTTGTTGAGCCAACACAGGCGAATGCCAAGAGGCAGTCACTGAGGCGTAAGCAGCAAAAAATTATACCTTACGTCGAAAATGTTTGAGCTTTGTTTGCAATGTATTTGAATTGAAAAAAAATAAATGTATATGTATACATAAATTTTAGAGGCATGTATGTTTGGAGAATGCACATTCATTGCCCTCAACTGAAGCACTTACTTCACGGGCCATTTCGCAAATGCATTTGTACAACGCTCTGAGCGGCACATCTTAACCGTACAATAATTTTTTTAAACATTTATTAAAAAACTAAGCGATGGGCCGCTTAAAGAAATTAGTTAAAAAATAGATACTTACTTGTGAACATAAATAAACGAGGCATAAAATAGAATGAAACAAAATG
Source organism: Philophylla caesio (assembly GCA_963971545.1). Lineage (NCBI taxonomy): Eukaryota > Metazoa > Arthropoda > Insecta > Diptera > Tephritidae > Philophylla > Philophylla caesio. Next base: position 97,270,461 of record OZ020609.1, on the reverse strand, counting down.
TAAATGCGAAACGCCCAAAAGCATACTACGTTTACGTAAATATTTTCATTTGTGTATGTGTGTGTGTGTGTGTTCAGCGAGTTCAAGTAAACACTCATCCAAATTATATTTAGTCTGTCAAAAATATGAATATTGCTACGCTTGACGAGTCTCAACGCCTGAGGGTAGGCAAAAGTGAAGAGTTTATATGTTGATGCAAATTATTATTTAATGCAGTTGTTGTTATTTGTGTCGCTTTTTGCTTGTGTCAATTTGAATGACGATTGAAGTGCCAGTTTTGTCACATTACACTCTCCCGCCCCTTCTGCACTCCTTCGCAAGAAATTTGGCTAACTGTTGACAAGCGTCGTTTTGACAGTCGTTGAAATGTAATTGTTGTTGTTGCATTTGCTTAGCACAACAAATGTCAAGTGATTTTGTTTTATGGAACGTCACCCTATGCAATCAGATTAAAATTAGCCCAAAAGGCATATTTCCGAAGTTCCGGTCGTTTGTTGTTTTGAAGTGTGAAATTGAATTGTTGCCAAATGTATTTAAAATTAGAGTTTCGAGTGTTAAATTTGTTATGGAAAAATGTTGCATAATTGTTTTATGTTACCTAGCAGAGGGTGAGTGAGTATTTAGAATTGTAATTGCATATGTTAACAAAAAAAATAAATGATAGTAGAGATGCATACTTACATACATACATACACACGCTGAATATAAAGTTGTTGTCTATTAGTGTTGCTTTGACGTGCCTTTGAGGTTAAAAGATATATTAATTCACAAAGCGTTCACAAAATGTTTTCGGTCGAGACTAGCTAAATTGTAATTTTTTTTCGCATTTTTATAAAAGACATTAATGATTTAGTAATCTGTTTAACAAGACCCGCAAGTAGATTTTTAACCATTAAAAACTAAAATATATAATTTAATTCAAACTCTAATGGCATTTAAGAATTACAGTTCGTTTCGGAATTATAGCACAACACATATACAGGAATTATGACAATTTTTTAATTTATGTTTATTTCTATTAAAAGTTTTGAAAATGGGATGAAAATTTTAGTTATTTTACTTTTTCTACAAAACTAACAACTTGCATTTAAACGCTTTTTGTTGGAGATTAAAGTGTACTTGAGTTGAAAAATAATAGAAGACGAATAAGAAAACCACGTATTTTCGAAATTTTTGTTTCTATAGTTGTGAAGCGTACCGTATGTCTCTATTAAAGTTAATTCTAACAATTTTCGTTTGATTTTCAACGTTTTCACACAACTTTCATTTGAAATCTAAAGCTGTTAATGAATATTTTAACTCTTTAAATATATGGCAGCCCTTTTTTGTTGATATTCCCATTGCAATATTATAATAAATTTATTTGTTTATATTTTAAATATTTATTTTGCCAGCTTGATGGTAACCCAGACCATAAACTTCAACCAAATACATTTTAAAGGTTCATCATTTTCGGCATCCAACTTATATTTACGAAACATTGCAAGATCTTTCAAGTACATATATTCAAATATATATACATATTTTATTGTGACAGCCGCACTATTATTTTTTGATCGTAAAGTGTGGTGGCAACTCTTTTCATAACTATCTTGATAAATTGCAGCTAAATATTTTCCATTGACACACCCCCTTAAATCTAGCTTTTAACTTGCATATTTATTTGAATTTATTTTTAGACAGCTGGTAACCCTAATTTGATATTTTTTTTTGTTAGGTGGCAAAGCTTTATAATTTGTTTAGTTTTATCGACATAACTTAAATATTTGTTTGACTTATTTTTTTGTTAAGCGGAATTCCTTTCCTTCAATTTTCAGCTAAGTGGCAACTATTCACTAAATTTACTTCTGTATAAAATAGCATTTATTTATTCTACTAAATATATGGCAAACATGTTTTATTATTGTTTTTAAATTGATAGCAACCCTTTTCACAATTTTTAAAAACAAAATTGCAATTAAATGTTCTTTTTCATCGTAACAAAAACTAAGAATGTGTGCTCATAACATTGATAAAATAGAAGGTGTCCCGATTTCAGACATTCGACGTCAGCTTACAAAAGTAAACAGCGAAGAAGAAGAAGCGAACTAACGGTTACCATGGCAACGGCGAAGCCAGTAAACATTGGTCAAGCCATTTTACGTTGCTTTCATTGATTTCGATAATTCTTCTATTTGCTGTTGTACAATTCGTTGAACGTATTTGTAGAAGCAAATACACAAAGGCACGGCAAGAAATTAAAAACATTGCGCATTGCAATTTGAAGTACTTTAACCTAATTTGAGTGCAAGCAAATGGCGTGTTTTCTTTCTGAGCTTACGTCAAATTAGTATGCAGCTGATATTGACAAATACGCCGAAAGATAAATAGCAGTACCCTGAAGGGGTCAGTCTTTAGGTAAAAATTTGAGCTGACTCAAGATCTGTCAATCATTCTAAAACGAACACACACGTCATCAATACACAAAATTACTACATTTTTCCGAATTTTCATATTTCAACATACCTGAGGGCCGACAACCAAATTCTGATGTCACAAAATACTTGACAAAACACACACGAAAATCAAATTTATGAGGCGAGCGCTGGCAAATATCGGCGAACAATATTTAAGTGATTTTGGGTTGTTGTTGCTGTTAGTGTTGGACGTTATTGCTGCTTGCACAACTACTACATGATTTTGACTGCAGAATTTTTCATTGTTTATGACTGGCTTTGTAAGCGAAATACCGATGACAGCAATTTTCGCTGTTGGCTTAATTGTGGTGATCAACAATGGCATTGGCAATGGTGGAAATTATGAAATTGCAGCCACATTTATGTGGGGAGTGTGAGTGTGTTTGTGTGCGTTAGTGAGTGAGTGTTGAAATGTTTACAGACTACAAACTATGTTGGCCACATTGCTCTGAAGTTGATGACGTTTGCAATATTCGTTGATTTGCAGTACAGTACACTCTTCCTTCCACCGCATTAGAATAACAACAAGAACTGAGAAACACGTGCTGATGTTGTTGTTGTTCGCAAAAATAACAACCTTGCAACGAACGCACGCTGCAACAGCAACGTGAATAACAGGTAAAACAACGAGTATGCATCGGTAACTGAGTCGTGAGAAGATGGCTGGAAAGCAGCATGAAAGGCATCATATTCTTATTGTTGCTATAAAAGCGCTGCAGGAACAGCAGTAAACTTCGCTTGAGCAACAACAAATGAAGTGTTATGAAGTGCTGAACGTTCCGCGTTGTCGAGCGCATATAAAACAGTGCACAAAAAAAAGTGTTGCTGCCATCATACTCGCACATACTCGTAGATGAAAATTACGAGAGCAGCGCATCGCAGACGTAAAAATATGGACATCAATGAATGATAAAAGCACTTGGCAAGCGTACGTACAGAAAATGCTAATAAGAGTGTTGATGTCGAGGTACCATGCAGGAAAGTGAACGCCTCTTTCTGTATAACTTTGACAAGTGAATCACGAATCTAAATTTGGGATTCCATTATAAATTATTGCTTGCATGAAAAATATTTAAAGAAAATATGTATTAGGCCAAAAGGTAACACACAAATGTCTTATTTTCTGGAGTTTCTTTTTGACTAATTTTCACAAAAAGTTCCGATATATGTGATCTTGGATATGATGAAGTGATGTGATGGTAAGGTTTGACACTATTAATATGTTTTCGAGCCTGTCCACTGCACGAAATAATTTCATGATATTTAGTTTAAAACTATAACATAAACACAGGCTCGTTCCAATACCAATCTAATGACGCCGCATTCATGGTCATAAAAGAATTACGTTCAACAAATCATTTCGTGCAGTGATAAATTCATAAAAATAGGGTAGTCCTAGGTGTCGTAAAAATTTTAAAGTCATAAAGTTTTTTTTAACTTTGCATAGAAAAAGGAAGAAAAATAATACATAATTTTTCAAATTTTATCATTTACGACAATACGACACTTTACGATACCTTGTGATAAAAATGAGCCAAAGTATGTATTTTTATATCGCAAAGATTTTAATAACATTTCATTCTAAGTTATCCGAATAGTGTCAAACTCATAAATGCAGTATAGATTAACCTGAGTGCGTTTAAGCCTCATTTAGCAGAACGAAAAGCGATGGATGAAAATCATTCCAAAATTCAGTTAATTTACAGCCTGTCGGAGACTTCAACAACAACAAAAAAAGAAAAACTTTTTATTATCCTATGATATCCCAGCACATCCCCATCGTATAAAACTTTAAAGTCCATGCGTACGGCCAGTAAATATAAAAAACTACCTCTATCTATAAATCAATTTCCACCAAAAAACGTGCAAGCGCTAGCGATACTTCGCAAATAATGGATGCCATTAACTAAATTTTAAGTTCCCGCCCTAAACGAAGTTTTTTCGGTCTTTAATTTAGGAGCTAAACTCTTATTTCCATCTGCCAATTCCCCATACTGAGAACTATAACTCAGTTGTTATATAAGATAAAATATTTGAAGATATTTCGTACGTCTGGCATCCTCAAAAATATCAACAATCATGCAAAAAATTTTATTTTTCAAATTTAAATATACCTTAGATATTTCAAGGAATTATAAATATGAACTTACCGAAATGTGTTCGTTCAAAAGATTTACCATGCAATGATTTTCTTCGAAGAGGTAGAAAAGTTGTTATCCAACTCATGGAAGAGATTTGTAGCTTTTCCAATGACTCAAGGAGAATAGAGGTTATCAGTATTTAAGATTTTTAGTTACATACTTAGTGGCCGCTGTGGTCGAGTTGGTAGCGGTGCGTGCTATAACTTGATATGCCGGTGAGTTCGAGGTTCGAATCTCAGTCAGGGCAAGCAAAATCTTAATAATAAAAAAAGTTTTTTCTAACAGCGGTCACCCCTCGGCAGGCAATGGCAAACCTCCGAGGGTATTTCTGCCATGAAAAAGCTTCTCATTAGATACATTTGCCGTTCGGAGTCGGCACAAAACTGTAGGTCCCTCTATTTGTGAAATAATATAAAGACGCACACCACAAATGGTAGGAGAAGCTCGGCCAAACACTAAGCTATATAGTGTAAGCGCCAAAATTATATTATATATACTTATTTGGAAAAACGAGTATATTATACCTTCAACGTATGTATAAAGAAAATTATTTAGATCCTACAGGGTATTCCACTCTAAGTTTGATCCAATGGCATCAGCAGCGAACAGCTATCTTTTACCAATACACCTGATTTTAACCAATTTGTTTATAAACTTCCTACCAATTCACGAACAAGCTAGTCCATCAGCATAATACTAGTTTATACACTAGTTCGATATTAGAAACCAGTTCGATTTATAAACGGAAGAAGCAATAACTTTGCTAGCGCTGCTGTCTCCACCGCCATAGTCGTTTGAACAGAGCATGGATTTAGTAATTAAAACTGGTAATATAAAAAAAAAAATGTGTTTTTAATAGAACTTTTAATCGCCTTTCCGCGGATTCAAACCAATTCCCACAACGTGGTGAGCCTTCATCCTGCATCATAGTATGACAGGACACATCATCAGCTCGCATGAATCACTGTAGTATTACAATTAATTTATAATTACTAGTTCCTGAACAACACTTTTTGATCTAGTTGAACTTTTCACTACATTAAGTAAGAATGTATGTATCGTTGCCTTACATAACCCATAAACAACGAATGGCGAGCGAAATGACACGAAAATTACTGAAAATAAAGAAGACAAACGCACACAAACTCAAGCTATCTCTTTTCAGTGAATGCACTTAGCGAAAAACGAGCGATGAGCGGAAATGTACTGCACCAATGCATAATATCTCCTAGTCACATTTTCCTGTCCCACACAAGCCACTGTACCTCGAAGAGGAAATGCTTGGCTTGCCGAACAACATAGCTATTTCGCAAATGTTTTTCAATCATAATGAAACTGTCGCAATGAGTTGTTTGACAATGTCGCTTTGTGTTGTAGTAGTGGTGTGGCAGTCAGTGCAACACTGCAGAAAATGGGAATGTCGCTTTTGTGGAGCTCAGGAAATCTAGTTTCCTCATAAATACACTATTTTTTATTCTAAGTGAAGATTTTATTCTTGTGGATGAAGCGCGTATTTTATCACAACGAAATGACGCAAAAGACGTCGCCCTATAAGGCCTGAATCAGTTTATTGTTTTCGGAGAAATTTCTCAGTAAGTTGGCTCAGCTAGAAAGCACTAACTCGCGGCTGCCCAACGACGAGGAATGAAATTCGGTATCAACGACGGATTTTTACACAGAAATTTTGGTAAAAACTTTAGGATACAAAGTGAAGGCAATAGATCAGTTCATGTTGGATAAATTTTTTCGTCAAAAACCATCATGAGCGTCGAGGGCCGTTTCCATATCTATGGATGTGACATCCAATTATTCAATTTCATCCATGCATCCTTTGTACTCTTTGGGATCCAATTCAACGGATACTTAACAATTTTGCTGAATAGCGCTTAATTTCACTAAACACTTCCCAGGTATTAGTGTTTTACTTTTTTAAGTGCTTCTCATAAACTAAAAGTTAAGAGAAATCAACGTAACTTCGCCATTAAAAAGCAGCACCACCCGCAGCCCAGAATGGCTATTTAGTTGGCAACGCAACGGATTTCTGAACTGCCATCAGCAAATCTCAGAGCGACTTTGAATTTGTACGAGTATTGCACCATACTGAATTTCTAACTACGTTATGAGTACACAGAAAAAACATGTTGTTTGTGTAACAATAAAAAATTATGTCAACTTTATGTAGCAACAAAAAAACGGCAAAATGAATAAACGCCAAACAACAATACCATTAAGCGAACACGACAAAGTAAGTAAAAGAACAAGAAAATTCCTGCTGTTGACTTAGAAATCATAGGCGAAAACAGCAATGGCAGGAAGAAAGAATTAGCCACTAAAAAAAAATATTTATGTACTAAATTATGTCGCATTTTAGCGACATTTTGTCCTCGCACCAACGCTGCCAAGATGAACGGAAGCAGAGTTCGGTGAGGAAACCTAATGCCACAACATGCCATCCAATCAGCCGCACAATCACTGGAGCCGCGCACCCGCTGCCGGAGGTCGTGTTGCTCCAAGGGGTGACATTATTTTTCATGTCAACTCGTCGGCGGCAGCTGGGTTGGTGGTTGGGCTAGAATGTACTCGTATGTATCTCTGGCGTTGTGGCGGCGGATGTGGCATTTACAGATATCTCACACGCAATTGTTTGCTCTGTTGATTGTCTTCGGCTTGTCGCGTGTGTCTCGTGTCTCCTTTAGTGGCCTATACAAATACACTGTGTACTCGTATTTTTTGCTTTTTGATTGCCGCTTTGCATCCTATCTTCAGGGGATAGGCAGCTTTCTTAAGGTGTTTCCACGTGAGTGCCACCTTTTGGAAGATTTTGGTGTGGCGACATTGCTGCTGACATATAAACCGTCGAGTTGTTTTTGTTTACTTACACAGTCGTCTCATTCTCTAGCTTCTTCTCTTCCATTCACCACCCTTGCTCTTTGTTGTTTTTTGCCTCCACTTTATTCTTTTGTCATCAGCTGGAATTGGTTTTTAATGTTTCCGCTGAGATACCTTAAGAATAATTGTTTTGTATTTTATATTACCTTCTCTTGAATATATTTAATTTCGAAAGCAAAAACTTTTGTGCTAAGTGGCCTTGTTTAGGTTTTGTATTGCCCACAGGTGTTGTTCCTTTGGCGCTCATGTTTTATTTGATTTTCAAGCGAAATTTTAATTTCCCATTTTTGGCCTTTTAAATGGCTTAAGTGGATTTCCAGTGTTACATATATTTGTAGTAACCTGACAAAAAGTTTGTGAACTTTTTTATAGCTATTTTAAATATATAAATTGGCCTTTGGTCAAGAGGATAATTGCCACGGAAAGGTTTAAATAAAAAAAAAATTATACCCAGGTGGCGTCGGAGTCGAGTTTCTTTTTTAAATATCATATATAAACCGCCAGGTGGCGCGAGAGCCGAATCGCAATTATGGTCTGTTGTGATTCATTCATTCTGTGCCCGCCAACTAAAGTAGCCAAGTGCATTTTTCAGGACTTTGGTATTTCCCAATAAAAATGGTACTCTTGCATTAAGTTTCTACCGAAAGCTCAGCTGACTCTACCCTTCCAGTTAATTTATTGTAAAAACTGTATTTGAGAACCCAAAAAAAATTGCTTCTAAGAGAAAATTACCTAAGTCAAGTCAAGCTTCTTTAGTTGACGAACACAGATATATTAATATCATAAAAAAATAGTTATTGTGAAAATTTACCCGCCAGGTGACGCCAAAGTCGGTATATTAAAATGTTAAGTTTTTGCGAATAATTATCCGTCAGAAAAGAAGTGAATACAAAGATTCTTATTTTTTGAGAGTTTTAATAATAACGGGAAACAATTGAAATGCTTTGATCTAATCGGTACAGACCACTGTTCCAGTTTTGTATAACCTGCAATTAATGGCGTATGATGTTTTGATAGAAGCAGCCAATGATGGTTTTTTCTTTTATTTTTTGTTGTCCCTGAATATATTCTCTCTTCTTCAGTGCTGAAAGATCATCATTTAGGGAGAGCAAAAACGCAAAATTGAAGGCAATCGATGGAACAAAAACAATTTCAAGCATACAAAATATTTTTTTACAATAAGATCGAAAGTATTTTGAGTTATACATATTTAAGTGTAACTTTTAGACTTATGTAATACAAGTTTTTCCATAACAATTACCAGGTATATATTTTAAAATCATAAGACTTTAATTTTGAGACTCATGTACATATGTATACTATAAAAGTATTTTCATAGTAATAATTAGGAAAAAAAAATTATAAATTCCTAATAAAACTAAACACGATCGTTCGGCGCGAACAGGTCCAGAAATAAAACCGAAAATGTGTCGGAAATGTACATTAAAAGTAATCGAAAATGTACTCAAAATATTTCGAGAAGATATCTAAAAAGTACCAAAAATATACTCAATAAGTACCAAAAATACACTGAAAAGATACTGAACATAAAATGAATAAGCACCTAAATTGTACGGAAGAAGTACTTAAATTTACCGAGAATATATCGAAACAAGTAAGGAAAGAAAAATTCGGGCGAAGCCGAATTTTATATACCCTCGCGATGTATTTTTGTATGGGCGGTGCCACGGTCATTTTTCAAAATTTTATAAAAACCCAGTTTCTTTATTAACAATCGCTGTAAATAACAAATTTTAATTAATTTGTTTCAATGGAAAACGAAAAAACGAAGTTATATGGAAGGTAGGCGCGGACAATATGTTCACCAAATTTAGTGACGATACCTAACACTGTTAAAGAGATACGCAAATTTGGTCATAAACAAGTGGGCGTGGAAACGTCTATTTTTCAAACAAACGTTATGCGAACAAGGTTAATATATCCTTGTGTACAAACACGCTCGGGTAAAAAAATAACGAAAATAAACGATAAGGTACTGAAAGTATACTGAATTAATCTCAAAAGGATCCAGGGCAAATTCCGCGTTTTAAAACGGAAATTTTTTGTTCACCCTCATAATTATTATCAAGAAATGTATTCTATAATACAAAACTCAAAATAAAAGTCTTTAAAGAATATGGAAGAATAGTTATCAATGAAAAAAAAACCTTTTATAGTTTAAACAAACTGATAGAAATAAAGAAAATGCAGGTGCCTGATTTTCTCGGGTTTATCGAGAATAGTAAATTGTTAACCAAGAAGAATCTTTATTTATTCAAAGGCTGTTAGTAGTGGGTGAAACACTCTGTCACTCACAGAACACATTCACAATGAGCTATCGTGCCTTCGGGAGCCATTATTATAGATTCTACAATATGTAAACTCGATCTCTATATTTTGTCTGCTTCACGGAAAACAATGAGGATGCCTTGACCATACCAATGTACATTCTACATAAAGAACTGTTCCTTTGCATAATTCATGTTACCAACATTTTCTTGTTCTTCCTTAGGGTTGTAAAACTTTCCTCACATTTGATTTATGCATGCTGTTTGACCAAACAAATCTCAGAGGAACATGCAAGTAAGTTTAAATAAAATATGTAAAATTTCTTTGATAGCAGGGCGGAGTGTGAGTGCCGGACTTTACCACACCATTATTAAAAATAACTAGGTCATTTCTCGACTTACTTTTACCAAAAATATACAAGGCATCCATTTTGCAATTCACAAGCAAGGAAATCGAAAGGATTGTTAAGCCACCCCCAAGCGGGACTGGACAAAGGAAGGATTTCGACATTTAATTGCAGGAAGATATTAAGTAGAAGAAAAGGGAAAATTAAACAAACAAACATTAAAAATCAACAAGCAGCGTAGCGGTCTACATAGCAGCGACCATTTGGTGCATATTTTTACAACTGACAATGAGCGCATGTCTATGTATGTATGTATGTGTGTCCCTTTGTTGGGGTTGTGGATTCCGAGATGGGTTAAGCCGCAAATATGAGCCGCATAACCGATACACTTCATATCTGGTTGTGATAATACGCATATGGATATGTATGTATGTGTGTGTATGTGGGTAAATGTGTGCGTGCGAGCGTATGTGTACACCTTTGGGTAGGCTTATGCGATCTGGGTGTAAAAACCGGTTTTTAATTAAGATTAAATGAGGAAAAATTGTACACACGCACACACACACATGCACTGCGTGAAAATTATTTATATGCAAACGTGCCATATTAAACATGTTTACAATTGTTGTAATGCCAATTTGAGCAGTTAACTGTAAAAGGATATGAATATGAATTTAAATTTATAAATCGAAGCAGGAGGGAAACCAAAGGCGGAAATGGCAGGCAGCATTTCGCAATCTAAGCCAAAAGTAGTGATAGCTCATTAAAATTTCAAAGGTGTTGAAATATTAATTTATATTTAAAATGAAAATGAAACGAAAAGTTGTAAATGCGACCGAAAATTAAAAGCAGAATATGGGTCACAAACGCATGTTTTGTGGCGAACCGCCGGAGTTTTGTAACCGCTTTGTGTGCGGAATGTATAATTTTGATTTTAATTCAAATTCGAATTTTCATATGGCACTGCATATTTTTAACCCTTCGCTTTAACCCGTTCTCTGCGCTCCTCTCTTCTCTCAGCTTTTTCTTCAGCATATTTTTGATGCCTCAGTCGAAGCGAAAAATTAACACTTTGATATTCAAATGATTTGTTGTCGAGAAATTGTTGATGCTTGAAATGACAAGGCATGAAATACATATTATGTAGTTTGTTCGTACTTTGAAATCAAAATAAAAAAACTGTACAAAAAACTGAAATATTTTAAATAAGCATTTTGCATGAATGCCGCACAAATATTAATGAATATTTCGAAGTTACTTATTCCTTTATTTATTACAATTCCAACACTCCCTCACATCATTTGTGCGTTGGAAGGGTTTGACATAATTTTCACGCTAGTTTTGGCTTAGCAATGCCAAAATTTTAAAAATTCTCGCATTTGCATATAAATTGGTTTTATTTCTGTAAGTCGACATATTTACAATTGGTAATTTGAAGTACTTTGTAATTACATGTTTGTGTTTGAACGCATCACTTGCGCTCGAAAAAATGCTACACGAGTTCGTTTGAGTTTCTTCTTTTAAATGCCGCAATGCCTCCGCGGAAAAACTTGCAAAAGGGAAATATGTACGTATGCATAATTTTCGGTGTCATCAAAACATAAAAGAAATGGAAATAAACATTATAATTGCAAATAATCGTTGCAGCGAACATTATTGGCGAATGGGTTAATCTAATGACATTTCATAAAAGGTTTGATTCTTTTTTATGAATTTTTGAATGTAACTGACGATCATTTAGCTTATATCATTTCCACATGGACTTCTTTTATAGTGAAACAATACATATTTATGTGGGTATTTAAAAAAGCAATTAATCTCCACTTAGTACTTTTCAAACAATTAATTATATATGTACATAGAGAAAAGTCTTCGTCATTTAAATCGATTTAAATTTGTATATGTCCACAGTCAAAAGTCCACAGTCATTTAAAACAATGACTTAAGTTATTCAGAAGACGCACTATACTTATTTTGTTTACCGATCCCTTTTTTTTGTAATTGTTGCTGTCTTCGGCTATGCCGAAGGCTTAATACATTTCATGAATGTAAAAAATTGTGAAAACCCTGTTATTTTATTAAAATCGGATATTATCATACTTACTGGACTTATATTTTTGCGAAATTTCAAGTCTCCAGCTGATTAAATGACAAAGTTTTGGCCAAAAATGCAATATCTGAACCGTCGGTTGTATGACAGCTATATGTTCTATATATCCGATTTTAATAATTTTCACTGCTAAAATAGTTGTCTTAATAGCTATTAGTTTTGCAAAATTTCAAGACTTTAGCTGATGAAGTGAAGGAGTTTTGATCGAAAATGCAATATCTGAACAATCGGTTGCATGGCAGCTATATGTTCGATTTATCCGATTTTAATGAGTTTCACTGCTACATTAGTTCTCACTATACCTATTCTTTGTGCAAAATTTCAAGACTTTAGCTGCTTAAATGAAGGGGTTTTCGTGCTAAATGAAATATCTGAACAATCAGTTATATGAGAGCTTTATGTTATATATCTTTGATCTGTAAGATTTTTACTGGTCTTATAGAACTTAGTATCTTATAGAACTTAGTAGCAGACCTTCTTGCAAAGTTTCAGACTTCTAGCTTTTAAAATGAGGAAGTTATGAAGCAAAATATGATATCTGAACAATCGGCTCCTATACAGCTCAAAAACTGAGGGACTAGTTTGCGTTCAAACAGACGAACAGACACACAGACAGACGGACATGACTAAATCGATTCAGCTCATCACTCTGATCATATCGGTATACTTTTTGATGGGTCTAACTCTTCTCGTTCTGGTACATACAAACATCGGACCAAAGTTAATATACCATTTCCATGAAAGGTATAAAAAAAAATATAAGAATACATAGGTATGTAAAAAAAAGTATGATCATGGTCCTCCCTACAGTTGGTAAGTTAGCTTAGATTTTTTGCTTATCGGAACAGTTCCAATTTTTACCCAAAATCGAAGGGTGTAATTTAACAACTACCCACCTTAAATTCCCAGATTTTTTCATCTCTCCAGGTGTGGGTCAAAGTCTCACTTAGATATGTACATACATAGTTAAATATATAAAACTAGTCTTGATTATAGTATTTACTATTAATTTCATTTCCACAACAATGAGCGTGAGGCTGCTCTTGCCTTCTTTTCGTTCAGTTTCCAACAAAGCTTGCTGTTCAAGCTCGTAGGTTATGGTAACTTCATCTTGTCAAAAAGTCTGGATATCCATTGGGGAAGAGATTTGTTTTAGCAGATAACAGCTCAGTTTTCCTTCCTTTTTTATTATCGCTTGGTCGTCCGCACAGACAACCACCGGTCGGTCTGGTGGTCCATATATGGAGCCCTTTCTGCGAACGTGCACTTACTGAGCGAATGTTTATTCAAGAAAAGGATAGAATAAAATAAAAGAACTCCGTATTCTATGTGCAGAGACTGAACACCATGAAAGTCACAGGGTATATTTTTATATTTTATTTAACAGTTTGTAAGAAATCGAAAGTTTTCAGTCGAAAAATTGTTTAAACATTAGCTAACTTTCAATCATTATTTTGGTATATGGGAAGTTACAAGTATTTATATCTTCTACGTATGAATTTGTGATTTAAATAAATAGGCATACGTTTTTAATATACAAATAATATTAAGCAAAAAATGCAATTAGTCTAGAATGAGTCCGGGAACATGTGACTAATACAAATTGACACATTTCGACAATTTATTTAAAATTATTTCTCTATTCAAATACCGTTCATTCTCGAACAACCACCATAAAAACATTTTTTTTTTTTCATTTATACAAACTTTTCAATGATTTAACAAAATTTTAACAAAATTGCGATCTTAAAAAAAATTTATTTTATGAGTACACACTTTTGTAGAGTATTAAAGTTTTTTTAATTGCAAATAACCAATGATTTTTAACATTTTTTTAATAATAATAATAATTTGGCGCTTTCACTGTATAGCTGAGCGTTTGGCCGAGTTTCTCCTACCATTTGCGGCGTGCGTCTTTATATTCTACCACAAATGGAGGGACCTACAGTTTAGTACCGACTCCGAACGGCAAATGTAATTTATGTGAATTTTTTTCATGGCTGAAATACCCTTGGAAGTTTGCCATTACCTGCCGAGGGGTAATCGCTATTAGAAAAAACATTTTCTATTATTAAGATTTTACTTGCCCTGACTGACGTACGAACACCGAGCTCAACGTCACATCGACTTATAGCACGCACCGCTGCATACTCGACCACAATTTTTTTACTGAATTTAATTTGAATTAAGTAAAAAACGATGACTTTATGTTTCTACATACATTTATATGTATATTTTAGCTTTAGACTTAAATTTGCGACTCGTTATAACGCAAATTCTAACCTAAAATTTATAGGTCGCAAGCTAAAAACGAATTTAGTGGGCCTCTACCAAATTATTTCGTAATTTTTGGTTTGCTATTTTAAAATATTTAAGTTTATTACATTTTGTGAATAAATCCTCCCGCTACCCCAATTTCCGCGTGCTACTTTTTCGTACAATATCAGATACTTCCTCCGAAGTGTAATACTATTCAAAGATTTCAAATATGGTGATGGCGCTGAAAAATCTTTTTTTTCAGTTATTTGTCTATGTCATTATTCTAGACTTGAGTTCACTTTCGAAATTTTATTACCGTCTGCGTGGTATAAAATAAAAAAGCCGATCGACTTCTTTAACAGCGAACAAAGTTATACCTAAGGATGCGAGTATTAAACAGATATCAATTTAATTTTTACAAATGCATATCTTCCATATCGCTATGAAGAGAGAAACCAAAAAAAATGCCAATTGGCATTCCAACAAAAAATGCAATCGAAATTTGCCAATTTATAAATTCCTTTAATTTCATGCTAAATTAAAATTTCAAATAATCAAAAAGAAAAACATTTGCCAAACAAAAAACGAACCGGAGCAAACCGATAAAAAAAAACAATAATGTAAAAATAGGTATTTGTAATATGCGCCAACAACCGACTTTGAAAAAAAAAAAGCGATATTCTCTCATAAGTATTCAGAAAACTAAGCGCAGTTAACCCCTGTGAAAAGCGCAAACCGTAGAATAAGTAAACAGAAATTTTTCCAACTCATTGATTGCCATATTTTTAAGCGCTGATGAGACTACTGCGATGTCTGTACACAATTTTTACAGCAGTGCTGTGTATTACCGATTACGTTGCCTAAAAGTATGCCAGTAAATGGAGTAACGGAGCCCAAAGTAAAAAAAAGAGAGTAGCAAAAAAAAAATATTGTAAAAATAGCTGAAATAAAAACAAAGATTGTGTGTGTCTGTGGGAGAAATAAAGTGTGCCGTATGAAATAACGAACGCATGAATGATTACCATTACATGCTGTTGTTATTGGCATTGTGTGCAGTGGCATAAATACAATTGAAAGCACACTTCCAGGCGCACAAACTTACAAACGCGTGCTAGCTCGCAGCGCAGCATCACCGGCGGCATCGCTTACCCAACTCTTCGCAAATGCTTTCATGTGCAACATGTTGTCTTTGTATGTGCCTATAATCCTCCAACTCTCCGCAATCTGCAGGTTCAAGTTAACTGATACTCCTCCATCTCCCTTTAATCTCTTCCCTTCTAACTAATTTTCTTCACACTCGTTTACCACGCTATGCTCTTTTCGCTTTTCAGTTTTTTTTTTTGTGATTTTTTATGATTGGCTTTATGAAAAATACCAACCAAATCGGTTAATGTTTATTGAAAAAGCATAAAATTCGTTCTACCAGAATGAAAATATGCTTTTGATATAAAATAATTGTCCGTATCACAACGCACACGAAATAGCCGAGCGACGGCGGTGGCTCCCTTTTGCCACCCCTCATACAAGTATTTTTTTCTTTGTTAGTTTATTTAAATCTCTAGTAAGTAGGTGTGTACGCTTCGATATTTTCCCATTCATCCACACATGCACGCTTCTGTGGTTGCTCGCCCTCTCTTGCTTCTACATTCTACATACATATGTGTGTACCAATGTATGTTTCTTTGAATTCTTAAAATTTATTTTTCATTCATTCGAGTTCTCCTTTTTGCGCCAAATCAAGACAGCCAGTGATTTGGTTGTTTCATTGCCTCACTCTTCGCTTTTATCCACTGTCTATTTGGTTTCCTTTCGCAGCTAAGAAATAAATGTAAGAAGTTTGAAAATTTGCACACCAACGCATTCACATATGTTGGCAACCGGAAGTCAGTCAGGAAAGCAATTTCGTAGCTATGAAGTGGAAAAATAAGCGAAATATTTAACTTTGTTATTAGCATACGAAATAGAGCGTACTTTCTTGACTTTTGATACGCTTGCCCTTGGCGACGATGTAGGTGCAAGCGTTTATTTTCCTTTTCATACTAATCGTACATGCATCTCAAATGAGTCGAGAAGTGTATTTATTAAAAATATCTATTCCTAATATGTAGCATACCTCAGGGCGATAAAAAAGAGCTCTCGGTTCGGTGCGATTTTTCGCCATAAAATGAAGCAAATCGCTTCCAATTTTATTTAAACCTAAAAAAGAAAAGAGTTTCGAAAGATAAGGCGTGCCTCTAACTGGGACACTTTTTTGCGGATGTTTTGCAAGATTGATTTTCTAACCTTTCTACCTTTTTAAGAATTAAATCCAGAGATATGCCTTAATATACTTACCTATGTATGAGTTATTATAATGTCTGTAAAAAATTTGTTAAAAAGTATATGCATATAAACAGATATTTCAAACATTTCAACGCAAAAGAAAGTGTTTTGAAAACATAGGTGTGGGATCCTTGGCTCAAGCACAAACATATTTTCTAGTCCTTTGAAAGTCGTTAATATGACAAAGTCGAAGTTCTAAGTAACTCAAAATACCTGTTGATTTTTGAGATTACCTCTTTTTCCACAAAAAACTGTAAATATAGTTTACCAAGAACGTAAAGATGCTAAGTCAACTTTTATAAATATGAAAAATAAACAAAATTTGTTATAATAAAAAATTTTTTAAAAAGAATTCAGATAAGAAAAATCTTTTTAAATTCTTTCAAATTTTTAAGAAGTTTTCAAGTATGCAAAGCGATGATGCTAATCAAATTGAATTTTTTTTTTTTTTTAATTATAAAATTTTTAAATTTTGATTGTGCCTGTTCGATTTGGGGCCTCGAGCTTGGAAAAATACAATTTTTAAAATTTAAACTTAAAGGTCGATCATCGCAATTCACCAATATAAAATTGTATAGTTTCTTTTAAAATAGTTTGACAAAATTTTTAAATTGCAACTAATTGAAATCTTACAAGCTTCATAGATATTTATTCCTCAACACGCATTTCATAGTCGAGTCGTTTCAAAGTTGACGAAATGCAAATCTAGCCAACAAACGTAGCATATTTAAATGCCAGCGCTTTGGAACTCATAACTTTCATTACAAATAGTGCAGAAATATATGCAAATATTAAATTCTTATAAATTTATGTCTATCTATTTGTAGTCACGGAAAATACAGACTTCTTCCTAAATTTTTAAATAAAAAGTTAAATGAAAACCATTTGATTTTTACCAAACTCATTTAATATTTAATATGGTCTAACGAATATTTTTCACTTTGAATTTTATAAAAAAGTATTAAAAAAATCGGTACCTGATCTCAATAACTCCATATTGTCATTGTACTATAACTTTCTGTAAATCAGAAAAATCAATTATGCTTTGAAATCTAAAATGAAAATCATATATTTATAATTCATCCAGCTTTTCTTAGTTTAGCATTTTTAAATATTTCTGAGATTTTGATACTCATGCATCTGTGTATATGTCATTGCAAATATCTGATAAGGCAGATCATAAAATTTTTTAAAGATTTTTCAGATTTAAGCTCCAAATGCAATTATTTCAAAATAAAAATAATGCCAATATTTTGCAAATTCCGTTTTGCAGACGAATAAAATAATATTGTCCAAAATTCCATATTTTGCCTAGAAGTATGCAACATTAGATGCTTGACAGCTCTCTTTGCTTGATTGTTTGGAATTTCATAATCGCTTTGAGTGCTCTTTTTCAATAGAACTTCCTTTTTTGCCTATGATTTTTTCTTTTTACCTTATTGCTTATTCTCGTTAACTTATTTATATGTATCTTCGTTGCCACCTATGCCTTTCATTGTTCCCAGTTCTTCTACAAAATAAATTGATTTTGTTTAAAAAAAATTAATTTGCTTCATTTGAATTTTATAAGAATATCTGCTGTTCGCTCTCTTCACTATTCCTCCAGGCCCCATCCGCACTCTTGATACATAACTTTTCTTAAATGTAAATGCACAATAAAGAAGATATTATTCTTATCACCTAAGAAAAATTAACACATCCACTTGATATGCTCTCAATTAAATTCATTACGTTCATTAGTACAAATTGCCCAAATGTCAAGTGCCAATCTAACTTTGTCCATCATTTCAATTCAGCAAAAAGTGACAACAGAAGAGATGAAAAAAAAAATACAAACTGTTAGAGTACTAAACAGGAAATACCTGGAAATGCTATGTAAGGCAAAGCAAGATGTTTCCTGTACTCGAACGAGCGTAAGTAGCCCATATGTATGTATGGCACAACCGGCGGTGGTGCAAAGGTCAAGGGAAATAATAAATGTCACTCACATTATGGTGATGACTATTACAGAAAGCTAGGAAAAGCAAACAATCCTACATAGGAATAACTAAAAGTAAACTTCCTGCTAGAAGGACACACGTTGAAATAAAAATGGCAAATTTATTTTATTTTACCCGCAGTTGACCGAAGGACAGTCTTTTTCGCACAAAGTAACAGCATCCAAAGTGTAATACTCGTACTAAGTGTAAATGTGTCAATAAATATGAACTTATCTTATGCACAGAGGAGCGGCAAGCTACCACTGATGTGCGTCATATCAACGTCCTGCAAGTCCTGCTGGTGCGAAATAAAAATTATAACTGCTCGTAAATTCACACAAAATTCGTTGAGTGAGTTAGGGAAATTATGATTAAGCATGAAATTAGAGAAATCAACTGAATGAGTTTTATTAGTTATTTAACTAGATATGTGCAAATGTATGAAGAAGTTTCTCTTGTTACACAGGATAGCGATTTTAATGCGCACAAGTGAGCACTGTTGCACTAGATAACTTTATTTACTGCAACGAATTCTTCGATTTATTGCTAATGAATTTTTGGCTCAGTTAAACGCAAAATGCAGCGAACCAGAGATGTCGCATTCCAAAGTAAAGCTACTTTGGTTTTACCGCTTTTGACATTTCTGGCAGTTTGTAAATAAACTAAATATCGATATTACGGCTAACAAAAAAAAATTTCTTTCTAGTTTTTTTGCTATTTATTCATCAAACCGATGTCCAAAACGTATATTTTAACAATTTGTCGAAAAACCTGCTTCTCTACGATTTACTTCTCCTCATATTCTTTGTTTACTTTGTTCCAGAAATGTCAAATCTTGCGGAAATGCGTGATCTTGTAAACAAAAACTGCTAAAATGGTGGTGAATATCAGCACAACAAAACATTGCACAAGAAAAGAACTGGCACAAATTTACAGTGCTAGCTAAGAACTAAGTACTCAAACACTTTTACCCATTTCCGACGAATCTCAAAGATGTGAAAGATGCAAGAACCTTGGTGTTAAAATACACAACAGCTGGGAAATAAATAAAGAGATGAACTCACCGTAACATGCTCTAAAAAGTAGTCGAGTATGAGACTCGAAGTTATGCAAATCCTCAACGGTAGACTTCCAAGCGGACAATTCCCAGGTAAACCTCACAAGACTATCGAGAGTTACGGTTTTGCTAACCCGAGAAACCTCTTCGATCACCGCTTAATCACTCGCAGACAAAATTCATTAATATTTATGCAAGCTGACGAATTTACTCAATTGCTGGGATTACTTTTCCAACAACGGACCTTAGCTGATCACAAAGATCGCCGTCTTGCCTTTGCTCAGAGTGCTGCTCAAGGCTACCCGGCGAAAGCAGGTTATTAGCCAAACAGTTTCCAGCGATATCATTATAACAAGGTACCCAAATCGCACTGATGGCGAAGTATCTAGATGATCGGCTGTTTTGAGGACCGTTTCGTTATTGACGGCTACATCCGCTTGAAAGAGATTGCCGCAATCTGGAAGCATAGTTCGATGGGAACTGGCTTGCAGAAGATTCCATTTCCACTCAACAATCTGTGAAGAGGGTCATCGGGCTATAACTCCATGGAAATTAAGCTTTTGTGCGGTCCGATGTGTTCTACTTTAATATTCTAAGACGAGAACAATTTATGCTTTCTTGTTTTTTGGGGTGACACGATACAGGTGGATCTGCTTCCCTTAAAAAAAAACGGTCGCTTGACTCTTAATTATGGCATTTACGGAGCGACATTCTATGAAGGTGGCGATAGTCTTCGGTAAATGCTATTTAAAGCTCGTCTGAACACTGCCAGGTCAAAATGTTATGTAATGGTCGCCTGGTTGTGTTCCTGCAGATCATAGAAATAACTTCCAACGTATCAACCGAGATCAACAATTACATTGTCGGTTACGATTATCGAGCAAGCATCGGCATCATCATCATTAATCATCATTTCTGCGACAATCGGTTCTTCGCACCAGAATGAATACGAATTCACCCAGTCGAGAACTCTAGTTTCGGCAAACTAAACTTGTCCAACTGTGAAAGTATTATGTAAGTAAGTATTTAAGAAACTGACATTCTCTTTCGTGAAACTTCTTTTCAACGGTTAAAGTCACACCTAAACTGACCTCCCCTCGAAGTACTAAAATAAAAGCATTTTTCGATTTCGCACCGCCAAATTTAGCAAATATTCATTATTCTAAAACTCGTGCTGGGTCAATGAAGTAAAATAACATTTGGATTTTATGGAGTGTCAATACTGTCAGATGCAGAAGAAAAACAATTTATAGATTTATGACTCGCTATCACAGTGCACAGTGCAGTGTAGTAATAAAACTTGCGCAAAATAGGAAAAATCCTATCAAAACAGACACACATAAAACGAAAACAAATAAATATTCGTGCACGCACACATACATACATACACAGCGCTTGATTGACCGAATCGAAGATTTATTATCACGCTATTGATTTTGCAACTGGAGCCCAACCCAGATTTCTTAGCCAAAGCAACAGAAGCACAGCAAAGATACTGTTACAACATTTCGACGTAGATAAAAGCACAAAAGGGCGGAGGGGGGGAGCCCACCGGCACACAGGCACATTCGGAACGTATTCATAACCTCAAATATGCTACATGTACGAGTTTACCACTACCCCTCCCCTAACATGCTCTCCTTCCAGTTTATGCTTTTGTTTCGCGCTGCGTGCACCAGCAAATGAAAGCAATAATTAAAATAATAATTTTCACAACTTAAGTCTTTGTAATTATATTTGACGTACCGTTCGCTTCTTAGTGTGTGTTAGTGTATTGGTGCGTGCGTTTTACTATAGTTCCAGGCTTTCCCTCTGTCGTACTCTCGTTCGGAGGTGACGCCATTATACATTTCCGCTTTTGTCCTACTCATTATTGTACTCATTGGAAGAGGAAGGAACGAACGCTCCGTCATTCGCTCGCTCCATGCATTGTCTCATTAAGCAATATTTTTGGAAATTTGAAACCACAAATGCTCACCAAAGTACTATAATACAATATTGTAGTTGTACTTAAATGGTAAGCGCACACCAGCAGCAATATGAATACCAACAACACCAATACCTCCACCATTCATATACACCACTGCTAACGCCAAGGAAATGGACATAAATAAAGCTTTACGCCAAGTTGGGCATCAGCTTTTTTACTCTTAGTTATGAGTTTAACTGCATAGCAGGTCTTTGAATATTCGAAGAAAATCTAATTATAAAACAAATGGTTCGACGAAAGCGCATTGAAAGTATTTGTATTACGAAGAAGACACATGAGCATCAGGAAGGGGCTTTTGAATTATTATTCAAATAAATAAATAAAAGTTTTATATCTTTCGGGATGAAAAATAAATTTTCATTTATCATTCAAATGATTTTAATTAAATTAATACATATTTTTTGCTGTATCATCGGTGAGCTATTGATAAGCGGTTTACTGTATTTTTAGATTATGGGTGTAGATTATGGTAAAGTTATTTAAAAATAGAATTTGAAATTACTAGGAAAACACATTTAAAAACGATAACTTTAAAATTTTGAATTTGCATGGGATAAAACTATTATAAATCAATTCCCAAAACACATTTGTGTGATGCTAGTGATGCATAACTGGAGTTGACTGTGTATAATTTACAAGTATTAATTTGGGTCGGGACTTTTTTGTTTTTAATGATATAGATATAGACGAATGTATATAGTATAGCAACGTGAAACTGCTCACGCTGCATTACACCTAAAGGTTCTCAAAGTTTTTCTTCAATTTACAGTGAAAATAATATACATTTTCGATTCTAAAAATATGTAGATTTTTGTATTTTTTTTACAAAAAAATTATTTTTTTTTTACTGCCAGCTCTGCTTAATGTAGCAGGAACTTATTTTTTAAGTGCAACTCTAATCAAAAAACACTTAAAACACTTTTTCATTTAAAATACTTTGTAGCACTTTAAAAAAACTGTGAACTGTAATAGTTTGGTTTAAATGTGTGAGATATTCCAATTTGGCTGAACTTAATAATAAATTTGTTTTTAACTTTTTAAAGAATTTGCAAAGCACTTCAATAAAATTTTTGATGTAAAAAGTACCAAATTTTTCGAAGTTAAGCATATCAAACTCCTTCACCATATACTAGTATTGCAATTTTATTTAAGTTGCATACTATTCTCAATTAAATAGTTAATTAACTCAATTCTCATACAAAATTCGAACTTGACTGTTCTTTTATTTCTTAATTGAATGTACAGTGAGTTGTGGTATCAGTGCAACCCTGTGCTCTTGTGCTTCGAAACATTTTCCACTAACAATTGGCAGTCAGTCGAAGTTACTAGACAATTGTACACATTTCTTAGCACCCGTAATTAACAGAAAAAAACTAGAAAGGAGCGCAAAAACTAACGAAAAGTGGTTGCTGATAAATTCTAGCTATTTGCTATGTTCTTTCGGAATTCTCACTCGTATCTCTTTATAAACGTAATAGTAAATACAAAGGCGGTTTAATAAGTCAGTGACTTTTTGAACATAATATATGTATTATAAAAGCGTTCTACTTCTTAACATAACCTCCTTTGAACACTTAAGAGTATAGAGTCCAGCGTTTTTTTAAATTTTCAATTCCTTCCGAATAATAGCTTTTCTCAAGATTTTCAAAAAAGACGTTCTGGAGAAAATAATTGATGTGGTAGCAGTGTGAGCAATCGCAACACAAATCGCGCGGAATGATTTTTCATATCCAAATATTCGTGTAAAATGTGATGTACCCGGTCAGTTGAGATGCCTACAGCCTCAGCCACCTCACACATTTTCGTTCTCTAGCAACGGGAAATTCAAAAAGTTACTGACTTATGGAACATGCTAAGGAACGAAAAAGATAATATTATCATCAAAAAAATATGTAGATGCACAAATTAAAAAGATATACATAACTTCAAATTAATTTTACTTTTACTGATATCACACTTACGTTTATGTTAATCAAGTTTTGAGTGCCAGTAAGCTGTGAGCTCATTATTAAGTATGTCATACGCGAGCCATACTGGCTGTCAAGTTTGTTTAATAACTGAGTTTGAAGAGTAAGTGATAAATATTATATATCATTGGGTCCATATAAAGTGTGTAATCACGATGTTTAAAATATACTGATTGGTAGTTTTGTCATCTATTTAAGCACGGAATTCAAAACAAAAATCAAAATACTTTAATGAGCTAACCCTCTATGCACTATAAATACATATAAAATTTCATTTTTCGATTAGAAACAATTTTTGATTTAAAAAAAATCATATAATTTCCTACTCTCATCACCGCAATTATGTAAATATCGGACCCTAATATAAATTACTAAAACGCTTCAGTGCCTTGACTCAATTGCCAACTTGCCTATGTTGAATAAATTGTAACTGCAGTCATCTGTCAAATCGATGGACCTAATAAAAATTCAATTTCAAATCAATCAATTTTCATACAAAACTTCACTTTTCAATATTATACCAATTTCATTTCAATTCCTATGCCTAAAAAACCTCTTCGCCTGCAGGCTTAAGTCAAAAGCAAACTCTCCACACTGAATGATGACTGAGTGACTAACTGACTGACTGACTGACTGTCTCCGCCGCTGACTGACCACATTCAGCCCACGTATGTATTTATTCGTATGAAGCTTCAAGCCATGCGTGGCGCCTCGAATCGACAAGCGATAAACACTTAAACCAACCAACTTAACATTCGATATGAGTATTTTTGTATGTTTTTGCGGTCAATTGCGCACAGCTGAATTGAATTATCAGTTTCGCAACGAAGCGAGAGAAAAAAAACCGCAAAAAAGTGCTGCTGTCTAGCAAAATGCGGTACACAGCAACCCCAAAACCAAAATGCCCGCGGAGTATGCGGAGCATATGGCAATGAGTGTGAGTATTAAATTAAATGTGTTTTTTCGTATGTTTGAATGTACGTCTGTAATTTTCATAATTTCTAAACTCAACGTCCAATGCTGACTGTGCAAAACGCGTAAGCGAGAGTAGAAGAACATTTCAATTAAAAAGCCGTAACTGACATATCAATTCTACGAGCTTGCGGCCGCAAAAACTCAACCAACTGTAATTTTTCAAAAACTTCCATTCCAATTTCTGCCCTCGGCTGCTGGTGCTTTTTATTGTGAATAATATATGACGGCATAGTGATGCATCACTTCTTGACAGCCGTCACCACCATCATGACAGTCGATACTCGCTCGACACATTCAACTACTCTTCGCCGAACATATCCATCACATTAACGTCGTCCTTTCGGTATTTTTTTTTTGTTCGCAAGTAGCTTTGTGCTTGCGCCGTCAGTGTTGCAACTATAAATTATTTAATTTATTCACTTACCACTTTCTTACAATTTTTATTTTTATTTTAATTTGTGTGGAGTTTGCAAATGTGTCTTGTCATTGCATCAAATCCCTTAATTATCCCATCAGTTTGTTTGGCAATATTTCTTCATTGTATTTGCATGCGTTCAGGCAGCAGAGCAGCAATTTTCTTGTTAGCTCCACTAAAATAAGCCACTTTTTGTAGTTTTGAAGGCTTTAGTTTGACAGCTAGTTTTTAGTTTTCCTTGAAAGGGAATGTAAAGAACAAGCACAATTGACAATTTTTTGACAAGTCATGCGCCAACTTTTCTGACACTACACAACGCAAAGCTAATTACATGGAACTTTTAATGGTAGGTTAGCTTAAAATCGGCCATTTACAATGAAATATGGATTGTAATCCAGAGACAGGAAATATACGAGTACTTGTACATACATACATACGTGCACGCCCAGACACCAGCAATTCAACTACAGAGATTGGAGGTTAGTCAAAATGCTTAATTTGATGCTATTAAGTAGAAAATGTGCAGTTCACGTCCTTAAGACAAATCGCCTAAAGACAGTGAGACAAGCAGCGACCCCAACTATGTCCACAGGCGTATTCAAACTTTGAGAGCATTTCAAACTATTTGGGCGTAGACGTTTGCGTTGTCATTCTTAACTGGATTCTTACTTATATTGAAGAGTCCAGTTGTTCCAGTGCTGCAGAGAATGGGTGTATCACTTTTGAAATCAGGGTAACTTTTCTGCCTATGCCTTCGTCACTGTAGGCTTGGGATTGAAAGAAAAAACTTGTATATGAGAGCTTTGCACACCTTTTTGAGCTTTTATTCATACACGCATACATACATATGTATGTACTTATGTAAGTCTTTAGACTGTGATTTTAATCACAATCGATAGAAGGTTGCCATTCAATATGCACCTTGAATACGCTTGAGACAAGGCAATGACTTCTTTATCCAGAATAATGCTCAACGCGAGAGGACCAAAGCAACGAAGCAAACAGTTCCTGGTAATCGTAGTTAAAAAACAAATCATATATGGAACCCCGGTATAGTTTAATGATGTAAATATTTCACTCATCGTATTTGCGTGGCATAAAGGCAACTTATCGTATTCAAAACTGTGTCTGATTTAGCCGCTCTTGTGATTGCTGTAATGTACCCATTAGACATACTAGCTAAGGAGTATGCTCATATCTTAACAAGGACAGAGAAATTAAAATTCTAAGAAGAGAGGAAAGGCTAAGATTGGTACCTAGGCCGTTCCAACCACCGAGCGGTGCACTTAGATCGCTCGCCAGGTGCAAGGCTTAACGATCGGGCAGATCGGAATCTCGGAATTTCCGACTGCTTAAACGAAAATAAAGCGAATTGGAACTTAGGATGCTGCAACCGCAAAGAGACGCAGCGAGAAGAAAAAAATATATATGTACATACATACATATGTATATTTAAATTGATGAAAGAAAAAAAATACTCAGAATCACTGTGCGGCTATCAAGATATTATTCAGATATAGCAAAGAATTCAAGATTTTATAGTCAAGAGCTATAGATTGCAAAACTGGTCTGGTTTATCCTTTGGTCTAGCGAGTGAAGGACGATTTAAACATCGGCTTCTCCCGGCTGGTGATGCATAATAAGTATTTTTTATTTATTTATTAAGTCTAAAAAATACACGATTTCTTACAGACTATATAAGACTAGGGGAAAAAGTAGTTATACACAATAAGGTTTATCTAAATAATTCATTTAATAATAATTTGAAATTTTGCCTAGTTAACGAAAAATCAAAAGCGAGAGAATTTGAGACTTGATTAAATTCTTTCAAAGTTCGAAATAAAGGGGCGTAAGACGCCTAAACAGTCCTAACACACTCCAAAAAGAACAAATCATTCCTCCGCAAGTTTCTTTGACGAATATGGAAATAAATACTCTCTAAGAGAACTGGAGAGTCGATTACTCCACGTACAACATCAAAAATAAAGCAGATTGAAAGTATACTGCTCCTACTTTCTAAAGATTTTAAGTTTATCAATGCACATCTTGAACTATACGATGGAATCGGATCAGAGAAATGTATCGATCTAAGAGCAAAACGAAGAAACTTCTTCTGGATGGTTTCTAGTCGATTAATGTGATAACGGTGATATGGCCTCCATATAAGTACTGCATATTCTAACTTAGATCGCACAAGCGAAGTATATAGTACCTTTAAAGTGTATGGGTACGTAAAATCAGAAGCGAAACGCCGAATGAAAGCAAAGGTAGAATAAGACTTGTCGATGATGTTATTTAAGTGATTAAGAAACGTAAATTTAATTTCGAATCAAAAATTACTCCTAAGTCAGAGATTTCATTCACTGTAGTAAGTCGCGCGTTGTTAATGAAATATGAGGTAGAAATAACTTCCCTAGACTTTGAAAACGACATATGAGAGCATTTCTTAATGTTTAAATGAAGTTGGTTCCTATCACACCACGCCGCAACATTATTAAGATCCAACTGGAGCTTAAGAGAATTCGAAAGGCTTGAAATTGTGTTAAAAATTTTCAAATCATCTGCATACAGGAGGAAATTAGAGAAGTGAAAACATTCGGAAATATCATTAATAAAAATTCTAAAGAGCAACGGGCCCAAAATACTCCCCTGAGGAACAGGGAATACCTAGCGGTGAAATCGGGATCAGTGAATGTCTGTAGGAGGTTAAGAGGTTAAGTCCACACTAATGGTGTACAGGCTTTCGATGATTCCTCCTTGTAAAAGAAAACATGTGGCACAATAATAATAATAATATTTAATTGGCAGATATTTTAAGCTGATAGAGATATCTCCAAATCTGTTGTTATCGCATGGGACCTCTTCAAGAGCCTTTATTGGTTGAAAATGAATCGTCGACGGATGTACGTCGTAGTGCAGAAACCTCTCTAGAAAGGCTGGTAGGTTCGAGGAGCTTTAGTCTCACTCAATGATACACCAAATAATTTTTCCTGTACTGTGGGTAGAAATTTGCAAATTTTTTTATGTTTGAATTCCCTCTAGTTCCAAACTGTTGAGCAATCATAAAAATCGCTTTCTGGATAAACTGAAACATAACATACGAGAAATTTATGTAAAACGACGCATGTGTTTTGTCGCAACCGGCTTAACAATGGCCAAATATTCCAATTATTTGCTACACAGAAGCTGTAGTGTGCAATATTTCAAATGAAAAAAAAAAAAATTTTCCATAAAATCAATTCCCGGGAAAGACGGAATAATCAAAGGGTCAAAGAGGTCGAATCGAACAATAACTAATTGCCGCGGTCAGTTTAATGCCCCTAGCCACGGCTACAAAACCCGTGCTTCATATTATGTATGGCGTTTGATCTCAGTATACACAAAACTATAGAAAACAGCCCTGATTTAAAATTTTTGACAAGAACATGTAGAAGAAATAGCGAAAAAACATAAAGATATTTTTAAAATGGAAGTATTTACATATTTTCAGTAGCCCATAGCCAGTAGCGGGTTGCCTTGTGTAATGGAAATTCTAGTATAATAGCCTAGTGGCTACTAGTCTCCTGCCAGTATCCATTCATAATAGGGGTATAAGACCGATTCTCTAACACTGGGTCAGTAAAAAGTCAGGGTCCCAAACTATTTGAGGAAAAATCGTCATTGTGACTCACGATTGGACTCGGGCATCTGCTCTTTTAGGCGACTTTTTCACCTGTCAAAATACGTTTTAAGGTGATTGAGGCGAAAATCGGTTTTAAAATCGGTCTGTGAAAAGAGTTTTACTTATTGCAACATAAGTGGTAATTTGTGCTGGTACTTTCTAAATTTACTTTCTACTAATTTATATTGAGTAAAATAAATATTAATATGTAAGCGAGCGTTTCACACTTCAAGCTCTATTCGAACTAATGATATTTAGATTTAATAAAGAAAATTTAGAGAAAATTATGAGTACAACGTCGCAGTGACCATTCTCAAATTTAATTTTAGTTTGAAAATATTCTGAATTACTTTTAAGTTCATGTCTTCTATGTGTGCATAGATACAAAACAAAGAAAAAGAATATATCTACGAATTGTGCATTAGTTTTCTTGCAAGCCACCAGCAACAACTCAGCTATTCACTTTTGAAATGGAAATTATTTATTAAAATTCTTTACTGCCAACGAGTGTCCTTCCGAAAGGATATTGTGGCACTAAGTTGGACGACAGATGAACGTCGCTTTCCAACACGTGTACGAACATTCATACATATTTAAATATATACAAATATATGTATTTATGTATGTACATAGCCACGTGCGGTTGAAATCGTTACTCTGCTTGTTGAAAGAGCCATTGGGCAAAAACAAAAACAAAGTACAGAGAAACGAAGCTCGTTAGTGGTGAATTTTTAATAAAACATAAAATTATTTGTCATTATTGTCTGTGGTAATAAGTAAGTACGTATATACATATGTATGTATATAGTCAGTACCTGCCCTACTACCTATGTACCTCCAGCCATCAGGCGATGTAACAAACTGACATGTGCGTACCAGTGTGTGCGTGTGTGTGTGTTAGTTAGCTTCATAATTAAGTTGTGCGCTGCAGATCGTTGCTGTGGTGGCGGACGAAAAAAATGCCAGGTTGGTTGAAAAGTCCACTAAGCGTGTGCTCCCATAACTATCCAAATGGGCTGCACAATGTTGATGGGTCAAACCACAAAAAAAAGGAAGGCAGTGCGAGGAAGTGGAATATGGCAAAGATTCATTACAGGCATTTTGCATATTTCATAGTGCAAACTTAATTTTACCATTAAAATATATATTTTTTTTCGTGTTTCACCTTGTAATTTTGTGAGCTATTTCATTTGCAAAAAAACAACAAAAGTCTGAGTTTGATTAAGCAACATTTTAATTTATATTTAAATTAACTTCTTGTTTAGTTTTCGTTTGTTGGTAAGTTTTTGGAGTGTATGCAGTTATGCCCTTCACTTGATGCAAATATGTATGTTATTTGCTTGGCTTGATGACAGCAAAATTATCCATCGATGTTGAAAATATTGAAAATTTAGAAAAAAATTAGGTTTAGTTTTCAGCTTCCTCCTATTGATTTCGTTACAATTGAATTACGCCTTTGTCTACCAAACTTAATATTTAAAATTCGAACTGTTGGCAGAAAGCAGTAGTGTAGGTTTTAGGCTTTATTTTTACCTCAGATTGATGTAATACAACAGGCACCGATTTAAAAAATAATCAAGAATGAAGATGAGAATACATCAAAACAAGGTTGTGAATCTGTTGAAATCGGTGAGCTACTTTCCTTTCAATATCGATGCTACAATTTTTTTTTAAGTTATCGACCTGATTTTGGTTTCTATCCCGTAAAGATAACAAGCACTAACAACTTTGTTTAAGTTCACAGCGGTTGGATCAATTGGACACATATTGCAGTATCAAGCAGGCATAAAGCGTTTGCGAGAACCCTTCTTTGTAATTAAAACAACATCAGCAGCCACTTCAACGCCTAGCCATTATGTTGCCCGAAGTAGCGTGTTCCACAGAAATAGCACGAGGCTGGGATGCACCCCTTGACTCGCTATTTGGCTATATATTAGTCTAGCCTATGCTCCTTTACAACAATAGTATAGCGAGTCTACAGAATTCATTAAGTAGTCATGAACTCATAATCTTTCCCCGGCGTCAATTAGGTATTCAAAACTTGTTTATCTTAACACTCTAAATGACTAGGAAGTTTAAGATTAAGATTAATTTCGAGGGATGATATGCATTGCGACCTAAAAGTTCTATTATGATAGCCCTTTTGTTCTTAAGGCGACGGTAATCTTCCTTGAAGATCTTCAAGACGATTTGCTATACATATAAACTCATACATTTTGGACGGACCAGAATTTGGAAGAGAATTTCCAGATAGGGTGTATTCACCAAAACATCTGAATCTAACTAATTAAGCAGGCAATAACCACTCAAAAACCTCGTGAGTATCCTCAGTTTCCCCCGAGGCATGCATTTTAGTGTCTTAGCTCTTCCGGAATTAAAATCCCCCTGAAAGGCCTTCGACTGTCTTCAGCCTAGAAGAGATTTTTGATATTTGACTTCTTCTAGCCTTCGTACAGTTTTCTAGAAAACTTCTTATTTTGTTGGACGATAGAGAGTTATCCGCTTTTCTAGCAAGATAGTCTGCCATCTTTTTCCCTTCTATTCCCGTGTGGGCCGGTACCTACAATACAATAGAGATAGTTTATTTATACCGCCAAGAATGTTTAATTTCTCCATGCAGTTCCAAACTAGCTTAGACTTCGAAACTGGTGAGACTAAGCTTTTAAACGCAGCTCAATGTTTTTTAAAATAACCGGAGTGAGGGTTAAGCCATATCCGTCTGTCTGTCCATTGTTCAGCGATGAGCGACGCTGTTCGGTTCGATGTTCAAATGGGATTGAACCAATATAAAATATGTACAAAACGTTGAAGGGCAGGAAGGTGCCAGTCACCCTCTGCTGGACGTTGCCTCTAGGTTTTAAAGATAAATTGCGGCGAACATGGGCCAGCTGCTACTCCGAAAGCTGGATTAAGTCCATGACTTCAACAGCCATTTATATGAAATTCGGCAGTGAAATGCATTTTTATAATGTTTTAATCAATTGTTGGAAGCGGCCAGATCATACGACTATAACTTGTATGGGAGCCGATTGTTTTGCACCTTAACTCCTCCATTTAAGCAGCTAAGGGGCTGAAACTTAAGTTATTATTAGCAATATATTATCAGTTAAAAATATAAAGATCAGAGCTCCTATATAATTCTGCCATTCTTGAAAGGAATGAAGCCTTCGACTTAGCCGAAGACAGTTTGTTTTTACTTGATTTTATTGCTTTGTGCACAAAAGCAGAAAGATAGTTAACCGTAAGATTCTACGGTTTAATGTGTAAGAGAAACGAGAAATTGCTCAACACCGTGTGTACACTAAATTCCAATTCGTAAAGGGTATACAATTATATTTTATTATTTTTCCATGCAATAAAAGTAATTATAACACTTCAAGTGATTAGTATGGATTTGCTAGATATTAAATCGGGCTATTATCAATTTTGTATCTGTTTTCTGCCGACCCAGCAACGCCCACACATTTGCATATTTGTACGAAAAAGCAGTAAGTATATTTATACAAAGGCAGACGAAATGGAAAATGTACATATTTACATATGTACCGACCGCGATTTTCAATAATATCACATATACATACATACATATATGTACATACACCAACAACTAATTTCGCCAAAGTAAATAAAACACCCACAAATACAACCATGTCGATATGCATATGTACATATGTAAATGATATTTGGGAATACATTTGGGAAGCGCTGACTGACCAAAGTACTCACATCGATAGCAGCTGCGTCGCACCCTCCCTTCGCATCCTTTCGCCTCACCGCAACGCTGCTGAACGTGTCCGACCATTGGTCAGCCGGCATTTGCATACGCAATCAAATTCGAAACGGCGGCGCATACAAAAACACAAACTCCAACAAAAAGCAAACACAAATACAAACAAATAAGTGGCGCGCAAGTCAAAGGCGTGATTGTGTGATGTTGATGGAAGTGTGGAGCGGGCGGGGGGACACACTGGAGCACGGTATGCCCAGCGCGCTTACGTGCGAGTTAATAAAGTGACCGCGTTATATAGGCGGTTGCAAGCGCGCGCATGTGTGTGTGTGTGTGTTGGTGTATCAGTGTACCCAGCATGTGGTCATTTCAAGCTCACACCTGGCGCCATTTAAATATTTGCGTATTTACTGATGACGCGCGCGTGGCATCAAAGGTTTCGCTCCCATCACCCACCTCCCCTCACTCTTTCTCTCAAAATATTTGAGAGGGTCTCATTTGTCTGAAAGTGTTGCGCGGTCAGTACGCGCGCTCCACACCGCAACGCGCCACCATGAATTGAAATGAATATTCGCTGACTTTGAGCCATTTCAATTTAAAATTGCGCTGCATCAGCGCAAACTTTGATGCAATAAATGTTGATTGGAAAGAGGGTAGCAGTAGCTAGCGCTGAGGTGCGCTTAAATGTAATTGACATTACGCGGCGGGGCGCGTCGGTAGCTGGTCATCCTAGCGAATGTATGTAAATGTAATATAGATTTTGTTGAGTTTTTTCTTTTAATACTCTTGCGCTTAATTTCGGTTTTTGCTATACGTATAACTATTTTTGTTTTCACCAATTGTTTGCTTTGATTTACGCCGGAAATGGAGTCCATTTGCATAGCCACCCATCAGCTTTTTGACTTGTTAAATATACAGGCGCGCTTTGGTTGAAGGGTCGCGTAGTCGTGGTCCAATTGACGGCGTTGGATGTTACGTACGTGATGTGGAAGGCTGAAATTGTTGAGCTGCATTTGCATACTTCAAAAAGTTATTATTTTTATTTTTATTTACACCTTTTAAATGCACTTGGAATATTAAGTAAATTGGAATTAAAATATGCCGTCTTTGATCTTTACGGAATTGCGATTAATGAATATGTTGGTAGAGGCATATAAATATAAATTACAATTGAAGATCAAGTTAAATGTGATTCAGACAATGTCTAAATAAAAGTAGTTTACCCCTAGTCAGACGAAGGCCGGACCGACGCATATAATCTGCTCCGACGTCTTCTTCTCCTCAATACATAAACGCCATTCGATCTGGGGGGACGGGCACTTCATAACAAAATGATATCCAAATAATTTCTCCTCTCTAAAGGTTCTCTACCGCTTCCTAATACTTATTGCGATCTGAGTTTAGCTACTCAGTAAATATAAAAGTGTCAGAGGGGATCAACTTAGTCCGCAAAAGTGCTCCGGCCCATTAAAGACGAAGGATGAGCGCCTTTTAGCCAGTTCAAACAGCCATACGTAATTACGGAATTATAAATAAATAATAATATAACTATAATTAAATTTTATATTTTTTCGTTGTAAACAATTTACCAATCAAGCTGTGAATTATTTATAAAAATGTAAACAATTGCACTTTGTGAAGATGAACAAAATTTTATCATTTCAATGATCTTGTGGCCGCTGTGGTCGAGTTGGTAACCCGTGCGTGCTATAACTTGATATGCCGGTGAGTTCGAGGTTCGAATCTCAGTCAGGGCAAGCAAAATCTTAATAATAGAAAAAATGTTTTCTAATAGCGGTCTTCCCTCGGCAGGCAATGGCAAACCTCCGAGGGTATTTCTGCCATGAAAAAGCTTCTCATTAAATACATCTGCCGTTCGGAGTCGGCACAAAACTTTAGGTCCCTCCATTTGTGGAATAATATAAAGACGCACATCACAAATGGCAGGAGAAGCTCGACCAAACACTGGCTATATAGTGTATGCGCCAAAATTATATATATATATATATATATATAATGATCTTAGTAATGTTTTATGATTGACTTTTATTTAGCTCGAGACCAGCTTATAGCAGAAAAAACAACTAAAGTTTTATTTGTGGAAGTTATTGATAATATTTCGCAGATCACTTCATCTCCTCAGCGTTTGCTCAGTAATCCGAGGTTCCTTGGTTTAAACCTCGAAAAAGGTGATGAAGGAAAATGAAGAAATCTGATGAGAAGATGTGATGATATGCGAAATAACAACTGTAACTTTTACCAATTAAAGTCTTATTTTTTCAAATAAAATCTTCCATATGCAGCTCTTGAGCTCAAAAATTCAAAGGAAATATTTTGTATTAATGGACCTACAGGCACTTTCCAATCATTATCGTCATATTTTACGCATTACCGAAATATGTTATTGAGTAGATTTTTAGATCGTCTTATGTAAGTAAATTACTTTTAAGAATTTAATAAAAAAAAAACAAAAATATTCGAAAATCGTTTTATTACATATTTTTTTACCGTATGATAATGAAATATTATGTTTTTTTATTCAACTTACCTCGATTTTTTTTACTAAAGTTTTTGCTAATGAACACGCTATTATAATACGTCATGAAAAGTGTTAGAATCGATGAAGAAGTAACAAATAATTTAATTTGTTTATACCAATTTTTGTTACTTTTAACAACTTTTATGCATTGTTTATGAACTTTTTTGTGTAATTATTTTTATCCGAAAGAATAAACACTGAGTAACAAACGGTAAAAAGAATCAGCGCGATCCTTCCAACAGTTAAGAAAAAAAAACTAGAAACCAAAACAGTGTTATAAAACTTTATTAGCAAAATCCTTTTATGGTAATTCTAATGACGTACTAGTGAAGCGGAATAATCCATTTGCAAAGAAAAAGTGAGGCCCCCCAAAAAAAAGTGGCCCACTTCACAAATTTTGACTCATTAGAAATAATTTTGAACTTACAATAAAAATATTTTTGAAAATATTTTTTTATGTTTTTTCTTGATTTCTTAACTGTGTGGATGCTGCTGATAAGCTAAAGAGATTTTCATTGCTAATTGAGCTATCAGCTTTTTGCAGATATTGGCGAATAATTGTGAAAATAATATTTTCTTGGGCTATCTTTAAAATGTATTAACGGATTAAATTATATTAAGGAAACTACTTAAGGGGGAAATACTAACAGGTAAGTAATATCTAAATAATCTTCCATTTTTAACGACGGTTTCATTTGACAACTTCCAGAATCTGAACAAACAAGACAATTAGGAAAATGTTCCTACTCACACTCGAAATCTTAATGCCACATCCCCTTAATTTGCTACCCACAGAAATCAGCTCAATTACAACCCATTTTGTTTTCTAAGTACTTTGCCACACAAAACTCATTTAATTATATAAATTTTTAATAATATTCTCCAATTATTTTCTGCTAACTTCTATCCAAAAAGTAACAAACCTTTTTTATGGCACACGCAGCTAATTAACTCAAAAAACAACAACAATAAAACAAAATGTAGGACAAAAATTCCATTTCATTATCAAATGAATATGCAATTTTTAATTCAAGCGCCGAAATAACAAAAAAAAAACGGCTAGTGCAACTAAAAAAGAAAAGGAAAATGAAGAAGTCTCTAAGGACTTCAGCTGCCTGGCAAATCAAAAGGCATAAAAGCAGTGTTGAATTGCATATATTCAACTTGTTTCGCATTTGACTGGCTGGATTACAGGAAAATCTCATTTCACTTCAACTTTAGAAAAATGCGGTGCCGAGTCCAGTTTGCTACTTTGTTCTCAATTTCGTTATTTATTTCACTCATTACAACTGCTACGTGTGCTTCTGCTTCTGCTTTACTTTAATTTCATTTCACGTTTCAAGTTTACACCTGCCAGCATTGGAAAAGGGACAAACACCACGGCAAGTGGCCCAAGTTCAATTAAATCCTTTTGCAGCCTTTTGATGCACTTAAGTGCCACTTGGGCAAGGCAGCCACTTCGCCGATGAAAGTTGAGGATGAGCAGCACAGCTGTTGGCAGCTTTGTTATTTTCCATATAATATTTTGGCAGTTCTTTGCCATTTCCTTTTACTTACCATTGTGTGTTGTGTAGTTGAGTTTTCCAGATTCAAAAGTTCGTTGCTTCATTTCAAATTATTCGAGTACTGTTTTGTGTGAGGTGTTTCACTTCAAACCAAAATCTTCATGTAATCGGATAAGGTAATTGGAGGCTTTGTCTAGACATTAAATGGACAAATAAATATTTTTCTTTCTCTACTTACGCAGGGTGTGAGGAAACGTTGAGGTGAAAGTATTTACGAAGTCAATACGATTACAAAAAGCAAGCTAAATTTTAAAATGTGCGTGATTGTTCAAGTAGATATAACGTTTAGCGATTGTAAAAGAAAAATATATTCGCCTTTTTGTTTCGTAGTTCATTGTTTTTTTTTTCGAAAATTAAGACGAACATGAATTTATCTAAAATCTGCTCTCAGTTTTAAGTAAGTAAGAATGTCCGAACATCC
Source organism: Philophylla caesio (assembly GCA_963971545.1). NCBI lineage: Eukaryota > Metazoa > Arthropoda > Insecta > Diptera > Tephritidae > Philophylla > Philophylla caesio. Next base: position 97,233,353 of record OZ020609.1, on the reverse strand, counting down.
TTCGGCTTCTGCTGTAAATTCTTTTTTTTTGCTCAAAAATTTTATATTTCTTTATTTCTAACTTATTAATTTTTTGTACGTGTTATCTGGTCTTTCAGTTGAAATTTCAAAATCCTTGAACCAAATATCCAAAGAACAACTTTTTGGCGAAATCGGGATTATATTTAACTATTAATCGCATTACTCGATATTATGGATCATCTGTGAACAACCTCCGTATTTTATGTAATATTTTTAAAAGCCAACTTAAAAAAATTTAATAAAAAAAAGCCAGCAGAAAACAAACAAAAAAGGGCAACAGAGTACGTCTTGACAAAATTATCTGTTTCGCTCTCTCTCCCTCTCTCCCTCTTTTCCACCCCTCTCTACTCTCTCACTCTCACTCTCCCTTTCTCTAACTCTCTCTCTCTGTTTTTTTTAGGCAATTATTGAAAAATTTCAGTTTTATTTTTGTAAACCATTTTTTGGGGTTTAGTACTCACAACTTCTTCTCTTCAGAATGTAAAGCGCTTATATAATAACGAAATGCGTTATTTTTGGAAGATTAATGCCTGAATTCTGTAAGCTGTAATAGTGACAAAAATCACAATTTTCGACCAGTTGGCATTTATTCGTTTCAAAATTAAGTCTCTAGTTTCAAAATAAAGCCTCAAAATTGTGACCTGCTGATGAGTAGGTCACCAAAAAAACAAAAGAAAAAAAACGTGAAAGCGAGGAAAAGCAATAATCTCAAGCTCATTTTGAGACATGAGATTATACCAAGTTACAGAATTCGGGCATAAGAATCATCATAAAAATTTGCTTTAGTTAGATGAGGACTGATGTGAAGTAAAATACTTTTATGACCCACCAACAACAATTATTGTAAGTTTTGACATACTCGAACTCTTACTTACGAGTAAATACTTATATACTCTGTTCACAAATTATAGCACAACCACATATTGATAGACTTGGGCACATTATTTTTCTTCAAATTAATTAAAAATATTTTCCAAGTAAAATATATCAATAAAGAATAACAATAGGCACTCATTTTTTAAACTTTTTATAAAATATACAATAATTTAAGAAAAATGCATCAACTATTTGAAATTAAAAAAAAAATGGTAATAATTTTTTTAATAATGCAGTTTTCTCGCTCATTTAATTTTAGTCTTACAAATGGCAAGTTCCTAGCGTCTCCAAAGTATCGCTCATTTTTGACCATTTCATTTTCCCTGGCTGTTTTTTTTTTTCATACAACGCAAGACCGCGTTTATGTTTTTTTATGGAAGGAATTGCGAAAGAACGTCAGTAAAAAAATTGTCAAAAATTACCGGTAATTTGTAGACGCTAGAAACTTGCATTTTTTTGTACTCAAATTGAATGAGCTTCATTTATGCATACGCCAAATTCTAAATTTTTTTTTTAAGTTCGAAATTATGATGAAATTTTGATGAATGTTTTCTACAATTTTTAAAATATTTAAAAAATTGTTTTGAATGGCGTTTGTTAGAGAACTGATGTTGATTTTATTATATTATATTCAATTGTTTTAAATAATTGCAATATCAATAAATTGTTCAACTGTGTTCGTGCTATAGTTTGTGAACAGAGTGTAGCTACTTGCCATTTTAGTCACTATTTTAACAAGACCTCTCAATTCTTACCCACAAATTCCACAAGATTTTTGCCAAAAATACTTGCGGTCGACTTTGAGGTCGTTTTAAACCAACCGCAGGTGTTGCATTCATTTGGGGCTTTGCATTAATTATGATATTGCAGTAGTGGCAGTAGTAATATGCAACAATACATACACACTTAAGGGCGTATATAAGAGTACGAGTGCAAGTAATAACAACATACTACCCTGTGCTTAACCTGTTTGCATAGTAAAACTATTTGCCACACTTGCGACCATGACCAAGTGTACGCAGCGCAACTGAATTTTACTCCAAATTGGCACATAACACATACATACATACATACATATTTAATATTATAGGTGTAAGTCCGCTGCAATGTTAGCAAATGCTATTAGAAGAAGCCGTTGCTGCCCACTTTATTTGGCACTATTTATATACCTTCCTTTGGTTGATTGCATTTCACCTTTCCTGCTGGCTACATGCTTTCGCCGAGCGTGAGCTGCATGGCTGCCAAGCATGTCGATAGGTATATATGTATGTACATATGTAAATATAATAGCAAGCTTACTCAAATAACTGTGCTTGCCTTTAACTGCACCAAAATTTGCTGCATACTTGCAGGCGTTCAAGCGATGTTATGTTTATTCTTGTACAACATGGACGCTGTTGAAACTTTAGAATTTTCTTCATTGAACTTTGTGTGGTACACTCGGATGTGGCTAATTTTGTGCTGTTAACATTCTACTAGCATTTGCAGTCGTAGCGTTTTGGCCAACACAATTGCAAATATTCAAAATTCCTACATGAGCACAGAATAATTTAATATGCTTCGATATTAGTTATTTTATTCCTGAGGGGAAATTTCATAAACAATCCATGCAAAGCTTACATACGAGTATATTGAAAATAAAATTGCAAAACTATTAAATTTCTCTAGAGATATTCATACATACAAACATTTATACGCTGCCATGATAAATATAAAATTGATTTATTAAAATCCACAGTTCCTTTCTAGTGGGCGACGCTTCGGATTGACCAAGGGTTGCAAGAAGTAACTGCACAGCAGGAGCTTTGGGCAAAGGCATACGAATTCGGCTAACAAATTTCGATATTGTTTTCGAAGGGTGGTACGTTGGTAATCAATCAATATGCGTAGAGTGTTTAAAGTATAGGAAAGAAAGGCCATTGCAAAACAATTAATTTTTGACTCACAGAGCCAATGAGCGGAATGTGTGGGTTGTAATTTTTATATTCCTGCGCAGAAATTTATATTTAATGTGCTTTGGCAATTTATCTTTTTTATTCTGAGTAGAAAAAAATTTTTACTTAAAAGAAAGTGTGTACCAATATATGTATTTTTCTTATTATTTCTTTTTTAGCATAAAAAACCGCTGTCTACTGCTAAATTCGCTTCTTTTTACGTTTAATTTTTTTTCACAGACTTGAATATATAAAGGTTTATGCAGCACAACTTTAGGCGCAGATGTGCTAACAATAGTCACGCGTGCCGTTTTGTTTATTGTTTACCAAAGCGATATCGATAAAAATTCTTCCAAACGATAATTTAAGCAACGATTTTGATTAGTAATTCAAAAGCTATATCGAAATGTATATCAATATTAATATCGATTGTCATTATGGTTATCGATAATGATAATTATGTTGATAATTTTGTCTACGTTCATATAGATAAATTTCATTTTTACATAGCACATAAATATATCTAACGTTTGTAATATCTATAACGCCAACTACATCGTTAACGATTACCTTTATACAAAATTGTTTAAAATTATTTCCATAAAGATAATGAAATTGTTAACGATGCCGATTGCGGATAATATTATGATATCGATGTCAATAAAGAAATAAAACATCATGACGATATCGATAAAGTTGGTCAAAAAAATAACTATTTTAAGATCGATAAAGTATAGAATAAATATAACAGCTACGATATGGATGACGATAACATTAAGGACAAAGATACCGTAAACGCAATTCCCTTTTTAATTAAATATAAATGAAATTAAAAGAACAACGATAAATACTAGAATAGTTGACAACATCGAAAGCGGAGCCGTTAACGATGACAGTAATGGTTATATATTTATAAACAAATAAATGAATTTCGACAAAAAGTAAAATAAATACAATAAATATAACCGAAATTGTTTTGAAACGATTACTACGAGGTGTGTTCAAAAAGTATGGTGACTTTATCATTTTATGAAAAACAATTTTTTTATTCGTCAATATTTATATTTGTTCCCTTTTCAATCCTTAAAGCACTTATCATAAGCACTTTTTGGTTAAGCCTTGAGCTCCTCCAGCGATGGAACGCTTTTTTCGGTATTGGCTCATCTGAGTGCTTCCATTGAGACGATTTCTTGCTATACATGATTTGTCACCAATGATGACCCTTTTGAGCATTTCAGAATTATCACTGACGTCATTCGAGAGCTTCTGAGCAATGCTCATGCAACGGTTCTTTCAAAACAAAGTTCGCTTGCACACGTCTCATGCCCAAAGCATCCAAAAAAATGGTACGACACGAGCCGACTGATATGTCAACATCCTCAACAACTTCTGGTAATTCGACGATTTTCAAAAAAAAAGCTTTCTTCAAAGCTTCGACGCTATATTCTGTTGTTGATGTGCTAGGACGTCCAGAGCGAGATTCACGGTAGGCATCTTCTCGGCCATCTTGGAAGAGTTTGTACCTTTTGTAAACATTTTTTTTTACGCACGCACCGTTACACACTCGACTACAGCGGCTTTACATGTTACATATGTATATGAAAGAATATTCCGCTTCACTAAAAAGTTCTCGAAATATCCATTGGTTTTAAATTTTTGCTTATTTTTTTAAGTATCCATGCCATTTTTGAAAATAAGTTACTGTCGATTCATCTTATAATCGAGTAATTGCTACTTTTAGCCTAGACTCCTTTCATTTCTTTTATTTTTCACCCTCTTAATGTTTGATACAACTCCCCTAATGGTTTTAATAATGTCTCGAAATGCATTTCCTAGCTAATTTTCTTTCGATCATCTTCCATTTAGGACATTTTCAAAAGTATATTTTTTTTTTAATTCAATCAACATTGCAGTTGTAATTGACTATTTATGGCTACCATAACTAAGTCAATGGCGATCCGAAACGAGAGTGAAACCTTATTCAAAATATACGAGTACTTTGTCTCTGTGTGGCAATTAATTTGTATTTATGAATTATTTGTAAATCTTTCAAAAATCCATTTAAAAAAGATTGTCTATTTTATAGTAAACTTTTATGTCTCCTTACCAATACTCCAAGCGCGATAACAAAATTTTAATATACCATCAAACTTTCAATCATATTCCAACTCATTGCTTGATGGCATTAACAGGTCCTTATTGAATGTTCGTTTCAAAGGAACTGTGTACTTGTAGTATATGTCTACATACAAGTATGCACGTGTATGTATAAGCGTTTGTTGTTCAAATTGCATTTGCAGCTTTTGCCCTCGTTGAATTATTGCTGATTTTGACATAACTAATTATTGAAAAAGCGACAGCAAAATGGCGCTCCAAACGACACAACATTACCAACTCAAAAATTGTAAGCGCCAAAATTTCGCGAAGCAGCATAAAATTTACGTGCAAACAGCCACCAAACAGCCACCAACCAGCCATTCCGAGCTACAGTACTCGTTTTCTCTTACTATAATGTCGACAAATTTTTAAGTGCACATGAAAATCAGGAGCAGACTGCAGCTGGTTGGGTGAGTGGTGAGCGATGAAATGAAAATTATGATTTCCCAATACATAATAACTTTGACAGAATGGTGAAAAACGTCGAAGTGACGCCGAAAATTCATTAAACGCGAAATTCTCTGAAGGCTGGGCGAATATCGCATACAGAAGGAGTTGTGGGCCGGCGGCGAAAGGATTTACTGTGACAGCGTGAGGATGCTGAGTTTTTTTTTTTGTTTTTTTTTTTGTTTTGAAAAGGGTTGATGGCCTATAGCAGCGATGAAAGTGGCGGCGAGGGACGGGTTTAAAAAAAAACCATACTTAACATGCGTTATAAGCGCGGAAACAATATAAGTATGTTTGTTGGTATTGTTAGATACAAGTGTGTATGTGTGTGTGTGTGTGTGCTTGAATGCATGTGGTTAATGCGAAAATGAAAATGTTACTTGCAGATAAAGTTGAATAATTTCCACGGACTAGTGCTCGCGGAATTATTGTAATTATTTGTGAGAAGTTCCGGAAAAGGTATTATGAAGTTAAGGGTACACGGTACAAAACTTTTGTTTTTAGAAATATTTTCAAATATGCACTTGTTTTCTATACAGAGATCTCAGCACAACTATTTGTATATCAATATTGTCCTATCATAAGGTTGGCGGTCATGTGTTTTCAATACAACTTTTGATGCATTCCACTTGGATTTGTCCCATTAGTCACGCTAGAGCTTGACGAGATGGGAATTGTAACCAAGTCTTTGGAACAATAAAATATATTTTTTTAACATAGACAAATATTTAATGTGCATATGTAAAACCTTTTCAAAAAATATCTAAAATCTATAAGTTCTTTGTAACTGATGGTATACTGAAAACACTGGTTGATATTAAAAACAGATTTGTTTATGTGATCTAAAATAAGTACTAAGCGACTCCGTTTTCATTGAACTAAAAAGGGCGTTTTAGAAATTTTTCAAAATATTTATAAAAATGACGTGTAGCACTTTTCCTTGAGATGGTCCAAAAATAAGAATTGATTAAATAATAGCACCAAGTCAACTTTTATTACTCGTTTAATAGTTTTTATTAAATTTATTTAATACTACCCAAAAAGTTGTGATTAAGAGAATTTTTTAAATGTATATCGTTAGAAAAAACCAAAAATGTTCCGGTCTTTTAAGGACGCCGTCCTCGTCCAAGAGCCATGAGTTGTTTGTTATTTCTTCTATGTACTTAACAGGATGGTTAAATGTTATATACATATCTCATCCGATCGGGCTTTCGGAAAATTTTTTCGCAGCCTCAATGAATTTGGGCAGATTTAAATAAGTTATCTTAATGCAACAAAATCAAAAGCGATAGCTTCAATATCCAAAGCATCATATGAGTTAAACAGCCTTCCTGCAATTATTCTTAATCGATATCAAATATATTTCCACATATATATATATGTGGCAAACAAGTCTGACTTCAAAATCAACTCTAAGTGACCATATCAATTTATTATATAAAATATAAAATTCTCTTCGAAATCTTTACAGAGTTGCCTATTTTTTATCACGAGACATTAAGATGAAATTAACCCAAAACATTTATAATACCTCAATTCCACTCAACAAATTGCAACTGGCCTTAAACAATGCTGCTTGGTTCGTATTTTCTAAAAGGACATTTGATCACATATATTTATAAGCAGTGCCAATTCTCAGAACAAATATTTTTAATATCTGAAAAATGCGTAACCTTGACTTTTTGCATAAATTATTATATTTTCAACAGCCTACTTATTTATTTAAAAAACTGAATTTTCGTCAGTTTACTCGGACTTTAAATATCCTGTTTCCGAATTTCAGCCATCTTCCAGAATGTTATTTGTAAGCATAATTCGTTTATGGAAGGAACAACCCTCGAAGACAAAGGCTATTCGAAAGGCGAAATGCTTCAAATTAGCTGGTATATCTTATCTGAACTCTAAACAAACTTACTTACTTTCAATCATGTCTTTCTTTCGGTTTTTATCTATAAATTCCGATATTTTTGTATTGTGTTGGTGAAGCGGCCCTTGGAATGAAACTGACCCCTACTTGGTCAATCCGTATATAACGTTGAAACAAAGGGTCCTTAATGACCAAGAAAGCAGAATTCTTTGCGATGTATATTTTCTTTCTAAGTTTCGGTGTCAATCTGCGTTCTAAACATAATTTTATTACAAAGTATTTATATTTGTTTGTGTGACTTTTCGGAACTTCGTTGGTAGCATCTTTAGATATTAAAGATGGCTTAAACAACAAATTAGCTAATGAAATTACCTCGTAACTTTCAGACATAATTTTCGATTTCTGGTTGGTGGCATTTGTCAACCAAATGCTGACAAAGAGAGGAGTGCGGACGAGAGGTATGACCACAGTAACTGATAACTTTTTCAAACATTCCTCAATATTAAGCTTCGCAATGAGCCCCCTGTACAAGACCGAGCGCAAGCACCTAACTTTAACAAAAAGAAAAAGTGGAACTTCAGGCCGTCATTTCTACCACGCCTGAAAATATTAGTTTCTTGTCATCTCAAATAGCAAATAACTAAGAGGGATTAGTATTTTAAAATCGATCGCACCACAGTACTTATAAGTTAAATAAAGTAGAAAGAAATTTAATTGTATTTATTTCGTTCAGTGTTCACTTTGCGAGTGCTTTCATTCCCCCTCCACCTTGAGTTATTCAATATTGTTGTTGCCAATTTCGTTGTGTACACGTAAAAATTTTAATTGTTTTCGAAAATGTTGCGGCGGAATTTCAAAATGAGTTATTATCGCTAAGCGATATGCAAATTTTCGACAATTGCGATTCGGCTGCATGACATCTTCACGGCTTTTGTTACAATGTTTACATACAAACATCCCGCGCAAGGGTTGCTTAGTGTGCTTATAAATAGTATATGTAAATGTAAATATGTATAGAGGCATGAGATGGCTGCATACAAATTTAACTCCAGCATGAATGGATTAACCAAGCCCACCCCCTCAACTCAGCACACAGTTACATATCTATACAAAAACTTGCCGACAGACAGATAGACAGCACACTTCAATGTTGATAGAAATCTTTGCCGAAATCTTTGAAGAAATCTGCACAACAACAACAACAACAAAGCACATCAGATGTGAGCATGTCATTTATTATGCGCTTGCTGTATTTAATTTGAAGCGCATCTCACGCCCAGACGAAAGACAAAGCAAACTTGCCGGATCAGAAGTTGATGTCTGTGGAAAGCAATGAAGTGCTTAGATTGGTTGCGCGGTGGAGGAAGTTAAAACTAATGTTTGTCTTAATCTTTGATTTGTTCTTCAAATGTAAACGACAGGAATTAATTTAGATAAATGATTTTTGAAGATTGGCGCTACCATTTGAGAGATATAAAACGAATAAGGAAGCAGGCTTTCTAGTTCCGCAAGCTGTTTATTGTAATGTCAATAGCAATGGCAGTGCCGCTGGCAACAGTGAATACTGCTATTTGCCGCTTGTCAGTGTATCCATCAAATTCGAATGCGTAAGTCAATCAGCCAAGCATGAGTAGGTGGCGCGTTTGGGCATAGCGTATAACTTCGCACAAGCGACGCTTAAGAGACAGCCAGCTGATGTTTGTGGATTAATTGCTGCCGCCACTCACAACGCGCCGAATTGCTTACTTTGACTCACAGGACTATTAGTCCTTTAAAATTGTTAAATTGTTTACGCAAACAATTTTCGTATTGAAAGTTGATTTATTTGCTAATTTGTTTGTAATGAATTTTTGTCCGTCCACCCACATTTGGTGCGGCAAAGTTTCTTAAAGTATTTACAAATGCTTCGTTCGCCATCTTAAGCATTTAATTGGCCAGTCGCACACTGGAATTTGTTGATTCGCTTGTTTTATTTCCGCATCATTGACTACGCTTTAGCTAATTTCTAAAGCCGCACTCACTCCACACTCCCATCGATGGGGACTACTGGCCACTGATACTCACTTGCCGATTACTTTGTTTATTTTACTTTCATTGCCTTCGATTTTCTCCGTATCGTTTGCTCATTTCAATTATAAGTTACTCTTATTCATTTTATGTAGTTGAATTGAGAAATTGATTTTGAAACTATGGCGAATTGGTGCCGACTGCTGGTGGCTGCTGGTGACTGGCGTCTGTTTGGGGAGCACAGTGACGCTTTGAAGTGTGACGAAGAAATGAAAAATAGCATTCGACGGAGCTTTGAAGTTCTTCATGCTAATGTTGATTATGAAGCAAATGCTTTTAGTTTTTAATTACATTTGCAATTTGATTACTTCTTATTGAGTTGCATCAGTTAACAGAGACTACTCGAGAGAAAGTTGTCGGCAAATAAATTCCCCATAATCTGGAGCATATTTTGAGCAAATGAGCTAGCTTAGATAGGTTGCCTCAAAACTGGCATTCGTTTGAACTATTTGAGCCATGACTGATTTAGTTCCAGAGAGTTCCCGCTTAAAAAACGAAAGCTAAGCTGTTTTTCTCACCCTTGCAAACGATGAACCACCCAGTACACCTTTAGAGAGCTGCGACAGCATGGATTGGGAGCGATTGCAACCTTGCAATTTGCGATTAAAGCAAAGCAAAAACTCAATTAAAAAAATGTAATTTTTGTACTCGATACTTTTTACTGCGATCCAAGTGGGTATCAAAAAAAAAATTGAATCGGAATCTGAAGTGGAATGCAGTCTTGTAAAGTAAATTGATTTTGGACAAAACACCATCGAGAGTTTTTTAAAGGACAAATATCAGCGCAAAATTGTCTGTCTTCGGGACAGTCTTCCCCCATATCTTCTTTGAGAGGCAACCCAATAGAAGAATGTGAGATATGCGCACTAAACTTTCGCAGCTTTATAAGCAAGCTCGTCTGAACTTATCGGTCGTTGGGTGATCTTTCTCTCAAAAACTGGTACAACTATATTAAATTCTCGAAACTGCCTTCCAGGAAACCACTTGAAAAAGGAGATATTTTTTGGAAATAAACCAAAAAATAGTTATTTTTTTAAACTTATTTAAAATTAATATTTTTTATAATTTTATTGAGCTCAAGGCCAGTTTATGGAAGATTTGTTTGTGAAAAACAACAACAGCTTTCAATGGTTGAAGTTATAGTACTATTTCGGAAATCACCACATTTCCTCATCAGACTTCTTTTTGATTATTAAATTAAATTATTTTTAATTTAATTTTCATAACCACTTCTCTCAGGCTTTGAACCCGGGAGCTCGGAGTTGCAGAGCCAATACGCTACCTATTGTGCTACGCTAGCCGAGTTGGCTGTTGTGTTTATTTGATCTTCCTTAAATCCTTATTTAAAATTAAAACATTTTATCTATTTTATAAAAATGTATGTTATTGTTTGTGATAAAGTTTGAAGCCCAACCTTAGTCCACACTTCCTAGTTTGATGTAATCCGACTTTTGCTACGATGATACTTATGGACTGTCGTTTGGAGTTCACATTAATTTCTCCTCATATTCTCTTGATTCTAATTAAATAGAGCACTACGTTTAGAAAGCTACTACGATTTATTTATTTAAATATATTTATATTTACTTATCTAATGTCATTAAAACTACGCGAAACTGTAAAACTTCGAATTGAATATACGAGTAGTTTACCTCCATCAATTCAGTCCCTTCACCACTCTCTCAGCGTCCTCAATCATACTGCTAAGGAAGTCATTGGGCCTCCGAGCATACACCACAACCAACTTATAAGGAGCAATGAATTTGAAATCTTTAGCATTGATATCGCCTTCACGCAGCTTCATATCGACCACAGTGCTTATGATATCTTCCAAAAACTCCTCGTGTTGGGTGGACGGTATTCGTTCCAGAAATGGACAAACTGCTTTCACATTATCTGTTGAATAATAGAAAACAAACAATTTTATTAAGTCGTAAACCCAATTATTGCACAGTATTTACACATTTTCACACACCTTTCAGATTCTGTGTGCCTTCATAGACGAAAATCTCATTGCGTATCTCCACGCTAAAGTCCACAAAACCAGTTTCTTGCAACAATGCACTATACTCGGCACCCGGATCGTCGCTATTATGTAAAGGTGATATAAACTGCTTGGCATCGTTTACGTATCTTCCCCATTTTTCTGTCTTCGATAACTCCATATACACATCGAAAATGGGATTGTTTGCCAGAAAGACGAGTAGACAATCACCGCCGGTGCAACGTAGCAAATGATAGATATTTTGCAAGGCGCGTCTGCAAGTAGAGTAATCAGTCTCTTAAATTACCCATCAAGGCAGCTTTTAAAGAGTGAACTCACCTTTGATTTTGCACCCAGTGCAGGCAATAGAACGAAGTGACATGATCAAATTGCCCGACCAAGCGATGCGGAATTTGCGGGCAAGTGATGTCCAATAACTCAAAGTGTGCACGCTCAGTGTCACCATAGTTCTTTCGCGCAAAATTCACCATGCGTTCCGAAATATCCGTCGCTAAAACAGCATCAAATTGTGGTGGCAACATAGGATATATGAATTCCATCAGCACATTTCCAGAACCGGACCCAATATCGATGAGTGTGTCACGTCCATCGGCCCGCCATTGCATCACTTTCAAGTATTCCTGGAAAATTTGTTTCGAATCGCGACGCTGCACAGCGCTAGCACGATGATAAAGTGCAGCCTGATTCATTTTATTTGTTTAGGGTTTTTATTTTTCAAAATTCAAAAGTGGAATATTAACAACCAATATTTGGTTGTACGAGTATTATAAAAAACTTCACGACACTTCCTATTCACTCACTTGACGTTGAAGATTTGAAATGAAACTGCCCATGAACGCAGCTTTTTATACCGATCCCAAGATCGAAAGCAACGGATCGCATAATATTCTAAGCATTTGTACATACATACATACATACCCGCACAGCCAACGCTACCCCAACCCACTTTGACTTAAATGATTCAGAATTGTTTATTTTTGTTCATATTGTGCATTTACATGTGATTAAAATCTCGAGACAAAAGCACCAGGCATTGTGGCACGCCGAAACATACAAAATAAATTCAAATGAGCGGTAAATAACTGACGCACGAACAAATGTTGGAAAGCTGTTTCGAATAAATACAAAAAGTATTATTGGCAGCGCATCTATTTGAACATTGCTAGCTGAAATAAACATTTGTTCCCAAATAGGAAGTGATCTTACCGCATAGTTCGCATGATGCGAGAACTAGCAGCAACACCTGATTGAGAAATAATTTGTACATAGTACATAAAAAATGGGACTACTTTTAAACTTTATACTGGCAGCTTGAAGTTTTTAGATATTAGAATAGATAGATTTAATCTTTGGATTAAGAAATCGCAGACGGAACTAAATTATGACCCTTACATGAAGCTTAACTAAAACTAGTGTTTCAATGGTGAAGTAAACTCACAATTCCGTCGTGATTGTGTAATTACAAAGGTTAATCCCTCCATACGCGCCCGACCGACGCGAGGGGCGCATCCGTATGACGCTCGGATATATAAAAAAAAAAACAATTTTTTTTTTATTTTAATATAATGCGCCGAGTCATGAAAGGCAGAAGTTTGTTAAGTGTCGAGATCTAAAACTGTTCAGCGACAGAACAAATGCTCATCAGCTGATCGAATAGTAATATATACATATGTGTTTGTTATCAATTATTGAGAGCATGGAGTATAGTTTGCTTTATGTAAAAAAGTGAGTCTGAGATATCAAAAGAACCGGAGTGGCTCGGTTAATTCAAAGTTACTTTTACATAGCTTCAGAAAAAGAGGCAGAAATGTCTTGAAATTCGGGGGGGAACGTTTAGTTTTATTTCGCCAAGAATAGATGTGCTATAGATCAAGCCTGTCAGTAACTTGACCAAAATTACTACGCCCAGCATTTCTCTGCGACTAGCAAGTGTAGGAAGACTAATGAGTTTTTTACGACTTATATATGGCGGCAGGTTGTATTGAGAATCCCAACGAAAATTTCGTGAAGCAAAAAGCAGAAATTGTTTTTGAATTGACTCTATTCGGTCCGAATGAACTTGATAATTCCAAGATCAACAAAGTTAAACAATTGTTCGAGGTTATGGTTACATATGTCATAAGAAGCTGGTTGAAGTGCTCTGCGAGAAAACCACATTACTTTACATTTTTTAAGGTTTAGTGGCATGTAATTTACTTCACACCAGTTAGCCATGCTATTTAAATCCGCTTGTAGTAAGGACATTTCCTCAACAGAATGATACGATCTAAAAAGTTTTACATCATCAGCATACAATAACATTTTTGAATAATTTATTACTGAAGGTAAGTCATTTATAAAAAGTAAAAACAGACCAAGGTGAATTCCTTGCGGGACCCCTTAAGAATAATGTTTGAGGAACTATTTTTAAAAAGAACTCGTTGTGTTCTGTCAATGAGCTAAGAAGATATCCATTGAAGGAGGTTAGGTTGAAAACCATGGATCTGTAAAGTTTGACATACTCTGTCGGATGATTTAATTAAATCGATGTATATAACATCAGTGTGCATAACTTCTCTGAATCCATTTGAAACATGAGTTGCGAACTCAAGCAAGTTTGTAACAGTGAATTTACCCTTAGAGAATCCGTGTTGTGTGCCAGAAATTGTAGAGGATATGGAATACGTTAAATTGTCAACAACAATACTTTTGGCACGCACGTCTATGTTGTTTTGTTAAATGTTAAAGTTCTTTTGATTTCGTTCTCCATGAATTTTTATTACATTTTATCTAGGATATAAAATAAACGCTAGGCTTTTACGAGTTATATTTCGTTATACTTCATTCAAATGATTTTTTTTCTAAATTTGAACTTCCTTAATGTAAATACGCACATTCATTTGCCTTTGAACTCTAAAAAAATGTAATTGTTTATATACATAGAATGATTATATTTAGAAACGGTATTTAAAATATTTCTTTGCAATTTTGACGCAACTGGAAAATATGTTTTGGCTTTTTGGTATAAAATAAAAGTATTGTAAACATCCAGTTTTATTTATTTATTTTTATTACTTAGTATTGCATAATTACTCAAGCATTGAAATATTTGTTAAATTAAACGATCCATTATCGTAGATTTGAGAAAAAAAATGCGAGTTTAAAGCTAGTCATATACATAACGCAGTTAGCGTATTTATTTCATAGTTGTAAATACCTAACTATCTAGATTAATTGAACAGCATTTTATAATTTCAAAGCAAACATATTATATATGTAAGTACATATGAACATATGTATAAGGAGATTTTTTAGGGAAATATCGTACACAAAGGTTTAGTATTGAATTTTTCGACCCTACCGTTGGATCACACTCGGCATCATATCATCATATGGTCAATGCACAAATACTATGAAAACAAAAACGCTGACGTATGTATGTAATTCAGTATTTTCATTCATAAATACGAACTGAGTAAAAAATATTTTTGTTTTTGTGGCTCTTCACCTTTTAGCAACGGCAAGTATCTTTGTATCGCTTGCTAAACATTTCAATATACGCAACAGGTCTTTCGCGTGCTTAAAAATTTAAAAACAATTTTCCCTTTACTGTATTTGTTTCTTAACGAAACTTCCCAATTTACATAAGCAAAGTCAAATAAATTAAGTGTTGACCTCGAAAAGTAAACAAAGAAAAAGGTGAACCGCCTGCATAATTCAATATAAGCAGTTTGTATGTATGTATCTATATACATACATATACCCATAACTATATATACATATGTATGTACATATGTATATCTTGAAGGACCTTTCATTCAGTAATATTTCTACTTGAAAGTTTTATGCATTAATTTAATTTTTTCAACTCTTTGTTTTGGAATCTCTTTTATTTTTGTAAAATTTTAACTTAATTCTCCTTTATTAATTTTAATTTTTCTACCATATAACTTATTGTAATGTCTGCTCTTGATTTTGGCTTCAAAAAATTTTCTCGGATTCGACAATTAATAATGCTCGTGTTTTCCCTGAGGTTGAAAAAAAAAAGAAATCAAGGCAAACTAGAAAGAAAAAAAAAATTGGTTTGGCTTTCAAAACAAATCACTTTTTGCAAAAATTTTGTTACTTTTTATTATTTTAGTTCAATTGATTTTCTATCAGTAGATTTAATTAAATTTAAACAAATATTATTTTTTTTTTGTCTATCTAATTTGTCTATTTTAATTAACCATCTACAGTTGGAAAAAACAATTACTTCGTTTGGAGTGAGATTAAATACTAAAAAGTTGTCGGGATTTTGTTTCGCTGGTTTGAAATGTACGAAATTAATAAAAACGATAAAATAAAAAGGCAAATAAGTTATATTTCTATTTTTCTTGCTTCTGTTGCCATCAGTTGCATGTCTTTGAGATTTTTTTTTAATATTATTTTAGCTTTTAAATCCAGAATATCTATTAGTCCGGCTAGAAACTAATTCGAACTGACAACTCTTAATCTTAATTTTAGTTAATAAATTAAAGATCTTAAAGCTGACAATTCTTATTTTATTTTTTGTGTTTATTTTTTTATTTTGTTATTTTTTTATGAATTAATATTTTATACGGTTTCAAATCAAACGGCTAATTAGACTCCATTTTAGTGAAATTGTTATTCATTTGTAGTGACATAAAACATTCCATTAGTCGCAGTAAATCGGACATTGTATTCCTCAAAAAAAAAAAATGTATGCATGCTTTATAAGAAAGGACGCAATACCGCATGATAAAAAAAGTGGACACATTCAAAAAAAAATTTTTTTTTAACTTTATATTTTCATATTAATTTTGTAATTTTGTTCCTTTTTTGTGTCATAAACAAATCCATCACAAATATAAAACTCTCGTTTTTTTGTTGTTTCATTTCTTAATTTTAGCCTCAACTTGACAAAATTTTCTTTCTTATTTATTTTTAGTACTCCCCCAAAAATCGTATTTGCTAAGCGCACACATTTTGAAAGAAAACATTGGGGGAATACATCTAAAAATAAATTCAATTGAAATCAACCTAAACATTTGGTAATGGAATGGAAATTATAACTTTAAAGACATATGTATGTACATACTTACATATGCAGGTACATATGTATGTGTGAATGTAGATATGGTAAACATTTGTATGCATAATCATTGCATGAGCATACGTTATTAATATTAATAAAATGTGTTGCTTTGCTGGCATTTTAGACACACCTGGAAAAAATAGAAACTGAAGTTTTTTTCGGTGTATGCCTCTGTAGGGGAAAAGCTTAACGTGAAAGAGCTAAAATGCCCGAGTACATTTGTAAGGGCTTGAATACAGCGCCCAAAAAAAAATTAACAAGAAATAATTTTTATTATTGAAAAAATTCCTTTTTAGTTGTTGAAAATATATGTACTTGAAAAAAAAAAAATATACGAGCCATGGTACAATAAACAGGTAGTATAATGTTTGCAGCAAATTGGAGTTTTTTCTTATACTACATATGTGGTCCATAACAAGTCAAACTTTGTATACAAAACAAACTTAAAAAAAAAACAACTTTGTTTGCAATATAATCTTTGTTTACATTATGTATATTTATATTTTCTAATTTATACAAATTTCGCGTTAACGCTATTTGGGAAACATACATACGTATGTACTTATGTATGAACATAGTACTCAGAAATGGGACATTGTGTTATAAAAGACAGGGAAAGGTCGGATCTTGCTTTGCCGCTTTCTGCAAACAGTTGAGTGCGTTCCGACCATTTTTTTTTCATTCTTGAAGGCATACCTTGTGAGTCTTTCCAGAGTTTTGTGACCAGGAGCAATGCTTCGAGAGGATCCGTTGGAGTATGATGCGTCTTGCACGGTTTGCGTTGACAACAAATGTATTTTCAAGAAAAAAATAGAAAAACGTACACTTTGTTTACATTTAGAATTATCAAACTTGTCAAATTTAATATATCTATTTTGAAGGGTTATGGACCACAACAAATTACAAAATATACCCAGGGTTGCATTTTCTCTAATGCTGCTACCTGTTTAATGTGCGTTGATACGAGCATATTTTTCTTCAGAGCTTTAGACTTATTTAAGAAATATTTATAGAAGGAAGATTCTTTTTAATTTTTTGAGTGTCATTTTATATTAACTTTTAGATTTTCTTGAGAGCTGTGATTAAGCTTAACGGGAAAAAAATTTAAGAAATTTAATTTTAAAAAATTCTAAATAAATCAATTTGGGATCACCCTCGCAAATTCATGCTTGTGCCTAGTCCCTAAGGGTAATCTCAAAATGAGGTCGACAATTAAAAATCATTGAAACGAATACAATATTATTAATTAATGGGCCTAGGGCTTTGATAAGTTTTTAAGTTTTTCACATACAAATTTCTCATTTTTCAAAATGTACTTTTTTCTTTTCTTCTTGAATTATTTGTTCATAGTGCCAAAATTTGCCAGAGAAGCAACAACACAAGAGAAACTGATAGCTGTCAAATTTCGAACAAAATAATGGGTACAAAAAGCCACTAAAAATATTGTAAAATTTGTCGTAAACAAAGATTATTTTAATAAAAGCTAAAAGTTAAAAGAGAGTTAAAGCTATTTACTAAAATTCTTTATTAGTTTTGATCTCAATGACGTTTAATGATAATTTTCTCTTTTTCTCGATTATGCTGATAAGGTTAAAGTTTCTGGTTGGGATGCTAAATACTCACTGCTACCTTTTTTCTTGGCCGATATGTGTGTGGAAGCATAAATCAGCAAAAATCTTCGTGCTTCAAAGGTAATTCGGCGCCTAGAAATGGGTATTTTAAATTTTAGCAAAAACTTCTAAACAACAAAGCTTGAAACACGAGTGAATTTTTTTAGATTTTGTTAAAGTTTAGAAATTTTTAATATTAAAAAAATATTTGTGGTATACAATAAAAATGGAAATAATTCATTAATCAAAGAATTTTGACCAATGAATATGATTAACATTAGGATTAGCTATATTTTTGTTAATAATCTGAATAATAATTCAACTTATTTGTCTTAAAACTGGTTAATCGAAACCTTGTCACATAAGGGGTCACATTCAGACTTTAGGTAAGGTTCTTTAAAATTTTATCGAGATCGCTTTCTAAAAACATTAAATGCTTTCCATCAGGTCTTGATCTAAGTTCCGATTCCCTCCATTCAAAGCTTGATTTTTTGTATACTTTAAAATAAAAATAAACATTTTCAATTGTTATTTAATTGTTGGTAAGTTAAATGACAAAAAAAATTCTATATTATATGTATGCATTTTTAAGGCGTGCTCATCCTTGTCTAAAATGTTTGTTCATTTTTCTGTTGGCCTAGTAAAATGTTAATATTTTATAATTTTTATTGAGCTCAAGGCCAGTTTATGGAAGATTTGTTTGTGAAAAAACAACAACAGCTTTCAATGGTTGAAGTTATAGTACTATTTCGGAAATCACCACATTTCCTCATCAGACTTCTTTTTGATTATTAAATTAAATTATTTTTAATTTAATTTTCATAACCACTTCTCTCAGGCTTTGAACCCGGGAGCTCGGAGTTGCAGAGCCAATACGCTACCTATTGTGCTACGCTAGCCGAGTTGGCTGTTGTGTTTATTTCATCTTCCTTAAACAAACCAACTACAAACAAGAGCAACTGATCTGCCGCTATTTAACTTGTTTGTGTGGTTGTTGTTTGTGTTTTTTTATTTTTGCAAATTCTATATTATATGTATGCATTTTTAAGGCGTGCTCATCCTTGTCTACAATGTTTGTTCATTTTTCTGTTGGCCTAGTAAAATGTTAATATTTTATAATTTTTATTGAGCTCAAGGCCAGTTTTTTCACAAACAAATCTTCCATAAACTGGCCTTGAGCTCAATAAAAATTATAAAAAATGACAAAAAAAAGTTAAAAAAAATTTTTTTTTTGAACGTTCACATTTTAGTTAATATTTTGTCAAAACTAGTTTTAACTTAGTATACTAAGGCATAGAGAATTTCATCAATTTCAAGAAACAAATACAATTTTTCATTTCAGTTCACAACAAGACGCTGGAGTATTGAAATTCAGGGACGATATTTTGCGTTCAGAGGCAGACAAGAGTCACCATTTTAAATTTGTCGCGATAAAAATTTCTAATTACTCTACAAACAAAATTGCATTTACCAATCAAAACCGGAACTTTGTAGGTTTTTTCATCATAACACAAATAATTTCCAAACTTAGCCTTCTTTTCGGCCAAATTTCAAAGAACCTCCACTTAATGGTCCATTCTCAATTGTTTAGCAGAATATAGAATTCAAGTTAATCGCTATCATTGGCATACAATTATTTTACCTAAGGTCTCCTTTTCCTCATTTATTTACATATTTTGTATTATTGTCTTGAGTTCCTTCGCCTCCGGTCGCGTGTAGTACAAGAGAACTTTTTATTCACAAGCTTATGACTAACATATAAATTTACAATTTATAATGAATAACGAAAATTTTACAATATTTAAACATAATCTTTATTTATTTTCATTGTTTAAACATACATACATGCACATGCATTCACCGAATGTAGCCACAAGTGTGGTGGTAACAATGGCTTGGTATTGTTATTGTAATTGTATGGTGAGTGAAAACTTTGCATATGTTAAATTAAAATTGAAGTTTGTAAACAAGACAAGTAAGAAGAACGCACACGCGCCCACACACACAAACGCACACAAACACAAGCTTGCGCGCATAGGAAAGTGCCAAGCACCCCCAAAAGTAGGCAACACTAAAATAGTATTTCTTTCTGAGCACACATACTCATCCATATGTGCATACAGTGACTGAAACAATGATGATGTTTTTGTCATGGAAATGTTGCAGATGACAATTATTTTTGACAATTCTTTCTTAAAAATAAATCAAAGTAAAAATTCAAAAAAATTTGCAAAAGTTGAAGTTTAAAACTTATCACAAAATTTATAAAATTTGATTTAAAACATATTTTTAAGTTCTTAATATATATAAAAAATGTTGAGAAAATTCGTAGATTTTTCTAAATTTTTCGTAAACTTTTGAATTTTATTGAACTATGGAATAAACTTTTATAAAAATAAATTAGTTAAAAATTCAGCAAAGATTGCACGAGTTAGAGTTTAAAACGATATTTTTAAGTTCTTTTTAAGCAGTTAAAAATTTTGCAAAAATGTTTCGCTTTTTTTTTAATTTAGTGAAAAATTT
This sequence comes from Philophylla caesio, assembly GCA_963971545.1. Lineage (NCBI taxonomy): Eukaryota > Metazoa > Arthropoda > Insecta > Diptera > Tephritidae > Philophylla > Philophylla caesio. The sequence goes on along the minus strand of OZ020609.1, from coordinate 97,212,769 downwards.
TGAATATTAATTTATGCGCCTTTTTTAAACTATGGAACATATTTTAATAAAAAATTAACAAAACATTTTTCATGAACGAAATTTTTCGTTTTAGAAAAAAAATCAATTTATGGTCATTTGTTTGAGTCACTGTATGCGCACTCGGCATAATACTGAATAAGCATGTATGCGTTCAAATGGGATTTTAATGTCCCAAAAGGGAATACTCAAGTGTCTCAAAAGTAGCTGATAAAACATATTGTAGATGGTGATGGACAGGGGCGGCAGAGACATAGAAAGCGAACAGTAAGTAGTAGTGTGAGCTGGTAAGCTTTTTGAGCCAAAAGACGGATTGAAAATGCGGAACGTAAACGGTGATTTGTTGTTATTGATTAAAACGGACACATGAATTTTATGCGTGTGTGTGGAGAACGAAAATTGCACACATACAAATGTACCTACATATGTGTCTACGAATCCACGTAACGATATGCATATGCATGTGTGTATGTATACGTATGTATGTGTGTGTGTAAGTAGCATTTGGCAACCAACTAAGCGTAAGAAATACTAACAATTTTCTTTTCAGTGCCCATTCCTTGTAACCACACATGGAAATGAGCAACTAGAAAAAGGGTTAAAGGATACGCATGTGTGTATTAACCCATACATATGTATATAATGTGTGTGTGTGTGTGTGCGTATGTGTATATATATGGTTAAATAAACAAAAACAAAGCACTGCCAGCAAACGCAAGTGATTATGGTGTTGAAAAATCGTAAAGGTTATATGTACAATGAGATTTTGACTGCCGGGCCGACGGTGTGGGGGAACGAAAAGATGATGAAGTAGTAGCAGTGCTGTTTTCTTGCTGGCTGGGGGTGTTGATGAGAATTTAAAAGTTTTCATTCGTCTTCCTTTTGTTTGATGAATATTTAATTAAGCATAAAAACAAAGCAAGTGGCAAAGAAATTAAAAGAAACTGTGCATTAGTTAGAAATATGTTTGGGCTCGAATATTTCTTCACTTTTTTTTTCTTGCATACGGTTCGAATATTTACACACAGCAAGCGAAACCCAAAAATCGTATGCAACCAAAAGCAAAACGGGATGAAGCCACGCATTCGAGACTGTTGCTTAATATTCTTTCACTTTTTGTATACCTTTAAGTTTAAGCAAAAAAAAAAAAGACGCACAGAAAATCCGCAAATAATTGCATTTTTTTTCTACTTGTAATATAATAATCAGTATACAAACTGAAATATGAAAAGGAGCATTTCTTAAAAAAATTAATTAAAAATTTCTTTCGAGCTATTTTATCCTTTTGTTGCTTTGATTATTTCTTATCGATTGATGGGAACCCTCTCTGAAAAAAAGTAAATAATTAAATTTATAATATCCACATAGTAGGTTTCTGCGCAGCCATTCGCCATTGGCCACCAATTGCTTTGAATGCTGTGTTTAAAAAAACATTTATGCTCAGCTGGCGTCGCCTTGGACGGGCACTTGTAGGGCGCAAAATGTCCCCGAGCGCCAATGAATGCAGCTGGCAGTGCGCCTTTTCATAGTTGGATTGCTCACTTAGTGGTAGTTGATAGGATTGCCAAGGGAAAATATTGAGAAAACGAAGTGAATATTTAAGGTGAGAAAAAAACAGATCAAAATAACTGACCATCCTCATCCACTGGTGAATCACGAGCATCACCTGCACTACCAGATAAATTTTGCTATAGAAAATCATAACTAACTCGATAGGTCTTCTTTTATATAAAGGTTGCCTTTAACCAGATTAAACTGCAAGCTGTTAATGGCTTGTAAAAGTCTGATTGAGCAATCCAATAAGATTGTAAATTAAAGAAATGCTCTGAAAAGTTGCAACCACTTATGCATTATAATTTGAATTTGTTTGTCGCTTCATTGCGAACAATGGTAGTTGGGTTTTGCGGGAGCAGTCGCATTTTCATCCTCAGTAAAAGTTCCGATTTCGAATTTTTAAGTTTCATAATGCTTCCATTTTTTTTTTTTTTTTTTCAAAATAAGCCCAGTTTTTTAACATTGATGTTATCACTGCCATGTTTTCACTTTGTTGGCAACCCTTCCAAGGAAAAAAACCTGCTGTACAGCAACAATATACTTTCTTTTTGCCCTTCAAACTACGCCACTTTTCACACATTTTTTACCAAAGTGCCATCATTTTTAAGCAAGCTTCTTTTTACTCATACACACTTTACCAGCAAATTGTTGTGTTATTTCATAATTTTTTTACCTTTTTTCAATTTAAGTTTTTTCCTAGCGTCGCTCTACAACACATCGTTTTATTTGTTTCCACATTTTTCCAATTTTCTTTTCAACTTATTTCCTTTTCAGAGTGGTTTGCTTTTTATTTGATTTTCTTTTGCACCGCTGGTGGTATTATTATTTTGTTGTTATTGTAAGGTGGTTGAAAATTAATTAAAAATTAAATGAATAACGTGGATAATGAGCCCCTAAGCTGATTTGCTCTTAACAAAAATTTTTCACATGACTAACAACTAATAGTAAAAATACAGTAGCCACAAAAAAATACAGCAACAAAGAGTAAGAGTAGTGGTAAGGGTTTTTTAAAATATGAAGAAAGAGTAAGGCGAAAATTGTTTTCGTAAAATTTAGTATCTTGCGCGTTAAATAAACTTCTTTTTTTTTTTTTGAAGTATGCAAAGCGTACAATTAAAATTGAAATTCCATACCAACAGGCATCAGCTGGCGCTTAAAGCTTTGTTGTTTTATTTATCAGCATTTCTTATTTTGCAACAAAATCACGACATTAAACTATACTCTTTGTCACATGGAATTTTTTTTTTCAGTCATATTGCGATTCCAGCTCGTCCCTTTGATGCCGAAGTGTTTTGGAGTCTATGTAAATGAAATACGTGAGTAATAAAAAAATTGCACCTTTCAAGAAATTGAATTTTAATAGTAACCATTAATGAGCGTTCATTTTATTTATACTTTTTGTTTGCAATGAACCTTTTTCTGTGGATCGTATGAAATTCAATTAAGAAGATATCTCCAAATAAAGTAGAAAAGAACAAATGACTTTAACCTCCTCAGTTCCTTCATTTTAAATCAACCTTGCAACATAATTCATTGCCAATATATTTTGAGTTAATGAAAAGCTAACAACCATAGGAAATATGTAACGAAACTTATCTCCATCCCACTGCTTTTACTCGAAAACTATTTTCGACGAGCTCATTAATGACAAATTTTCTGCTAAGGCAAATGACAGACGCGCAGTAAATAAACTAAGAACCCAACCAAGTAATTGGCAAAAGTAAAATAAATAAGGTAAAACGAGTTGTTTAAAAGTCGAAGAAGCACCCCTTCAAAAGTTGGCAAGGAGTGAAGGAAGTAAACCGAACGTGATCACACATAATCAAAAGGGTATCCACTTTACAAAATCTTAACTATTTTATTATAGTATCAATTACATGCAGTCTGTCTTGCCCTAAAAATATTGTATGACAATGTATGTATGTACAAGAGCTTGGTATGATTGCATGTAAATATGTATGTATGTATACAACGAGCGGTAGATGTGCAGAGGAAATGGCAAGTTACGAGTTTACTCGGCGTACAAAGTTCTAATTGTGTAAGAACATTTATTATATTTTTGGTTAACACTAAAAGTAGTTAGTGCATTGCGTCGCTACACAACATATACATAAATACGGCATATGAGTAAGTAGGCGTGAATGTGTGTATTGCATTCGAATACGAGGGTGTGTCAAAAAGTATATACATATGCGAACAACCATATTTCGAGACCGGAGTCAAAGGTCTAGTAAATCAACCATGGAACAGATATTCACAGCAAATCAACACGGACCATCTCTTTGTCGACTTTGAAGTCATTTTTGACAATACGAATAGATGCTGCCTGTACGACGCCATGGCTAAACTTCGCTGCCTCGCTAAACTTAAACGGCTATATAGAGTGAAGTTGAGCTTCATAAGTAATACTTTTAGCTCCATTCATGGTGGGAAGGACCTCTTTAAGCCGTTCGAGAATAAACGAGGTTGCACTTTCGTGCAACTTTTTCAATATAATACTGGAAACCGTAATGAGAGCTGCCAATCTGAGTCGCAGTGCCAATATATATAACAAAAGCATGATGCTGCTGGCGTATGCAGATATTATTGACACCAATGGCGTCAGCCCAGAAATCAAGTGAAGCATAATACTTGCCTGCAGGTGCTTCCTATGAAAAGCAGACCCCTTTCTCGACGAACGAAAAACTCGCTCTACAAATCCCTCACCATGACCGTCCTTTTTATGCCACAGAAACTTCGACGATGTTGACTTCTGGGGTTTTCGAGAGAAATGTTCTTCACAAGATTTATGGCCCTGTTCGCGTGAGCGACGGATGCCGAAGAAGATGGAACGATGAGCTGTGTCATTATATGGACATAGTCAAGCGCATAAAATGTCAACGACTGCAATGGCTTGGGCGTGACGTTCGTATGGATGATGATGCGCAACGAAGGCAAAGGCGCCCACGCACGCACTGGAAGAACCAAGTTCAGAATGACCTTTCTACACTTGGTGTGAATAATTGGCGTAACCTAGCGGAGGAGAGAGGGAACTGGCGAAGCTTTTTGGGTCTTGGCCCAAACCGACAAACAGTTGTAGCGCCATAAAAAAGAAGAATACCCTTCATATATGGGTGCAATTACATAAACAGAAGTGGATAGGTCATAATTTACGCAAAGAAGGCGGCGCTATTGCAAGGAAGGCCATGGAATGAATTTGCTAAATCGGCGCAGACAAGCTCGCTGACTGGCCGCGTGAAACGTGGATAAGATCAGCAATGGAAGCGAACAGGAAGAGCAGATGTACTATAGACCGCTGGGGTTTAACAAAAAATAAAAATAAGAAATACTTCTCGGAATTTCTATAAATAATGGTCTTGTGAAAATGTTGTAAACACAATCCTGCGCTTTAGTGCACTCATTGAAATCGATTAGACACTTGGAACACATTTGAGAGTTTCCACTTTCCTACAGTGTGTGTGTGTACAACTAGCAAAATTTGGCAAGAAATATTTTTAATTGCAGACAAACACATAATATTGCAAACATTATTACATACAAACACAAAACCTAGTCAAACAAACATACGAAATTACTTGAGTCTCAAGATGAGGCCACTTTGCCGATCAAACACAAATAAGCCACGTCACGAAACGCAGCGACGAAGCAGCACATTGTGTGGGCTGCCACAAAAAGATAATGACTAAAAAATATATATATATATATGTATGTATGTATATATGTATGTATCTATGTATGTATGTATGTATATAAAATACTCGCTAAAAATGTAGTGTAGTGAAGCATTAAACCGCGCGCCGCCCAACAATCAAACCAGTCCAAAAATCTGCGCGACCTTAAGACTTCACACGTTCTACTACACATCCTCACTGCATAGATGATTGAATGGGCGGCGGTGGGGAGAGCGACATGAACAAAAATACATAGTGTATGAGCTTAATTGGGGACGTTCGCGGTGTGGGTGACACAAGACGTTGTCACTATTTTAATGTTGCTTGGCCGCATTAGTTTTCGTTTGTTTTTGTTTTTGCTTTTGTTAATTTTGTTGCTTGCCACCACGCCGCAAAGGGACGCATCATTTTGTTGGGAGTTTTTATTGCACAAAAACAATAACATTTACTGCCTACTTTTCTTCTATGACCTGTCTCTTCCTGCGCGTGTGTGTGTGTGTGTGTGTGTGTGTGTGTGTGTGTATGCGTATGTGTGTGTATTAAGGAGATGGTTCGGTGTCCAAAGACGCTATCAATTCATTTAAACTTTCCTTGGCAAGTTGTTGCCCACAGCCGTGTGTACGAGTTTTGTTTGCCCTTGTTGTTGTCATGTTGTCACTGTGGCAGCTTGTATCTTAACGTGTAATAGCTCGTGTTATTTCTGTTGTTGCTTCTAATGTTGGCAATATTGTTGTCGGCCTCTACAAACACACACCCGCACACTCAACACACACACACACACACACACACTCCCCAGCACAACTTAGAATGAATGTCGTATAAGTTTCCTTATTCATATTACGTTTTTCTTGCGCAATATTTGTTGTTATTTTTGCGGCAGCCTTTTTTTGATTTCGTTGTTTGTGTGTTGTTGTAGTGTTTTCCTGCTGACGTTAACTCGAAAATAATTTCATCTATTCAATTAAGGTTTTTTCTTCGTTTGGCTCATTCCTTCTAAGAAACTCCTCTCGAAAACCTTCCTTGGACCATTCGATTTCTTCGTATTCTTCTTCTTCATCATCATCATCATCTTATTCTTCGGCTGTTGTTTGTATGTAATTGCAGAGTAATGGATTTTATAATAGATTTAGGTTGGTCTAACTGTTTGGTTGTTTGCTTGCCTGCCTGCCTGCCTGTTTGGTTGGTAGATTTCACTACTTTTTGTTTATTTTTTTACGAAACAAATAAGTTTGCCATTGGACCATGAAAATAATTAAAAGTTTGAAATTATTTAAATGCATTATTAGTGAAGGCAAGTACGAAAGCTGCCTGATCATGTTTAACTTATTGCGGATAACTTAAGCGTACAAGAAGGAGAGTTTACTAAATTGCTTAGTAATGTTTTGTTTTTGTAGTTATTGTGGCTCCTCAGACTGAAGATGATGTGGATAAATATTTAGTTTAAAAGCAAGAAATTTAGTTGACTTTATTTATTAGTTCTGGAAGAGTTTAGCGAGTTCGCCAAATGAGACCAATAAAGGATTGAAGTACTCTAAGTTTAAGCCAGATATGACGAACTCAGTGCAACGAATTATTTAAAGACTTTGTCCGAGGTGTACTCGTATTCACCATTGAGTTTGCCTTATTGAATTCGACTTTCTCCTTATTGCTCCGAAACCGATTTTGAGATATCGTCACTAGTCACTGAATACAAAAAATAACAATGGGCCCTTATTATGAGTTGCATTCGACTGTGGTCGAATGTGTTGATCGAACATGTTTTAATTTGGTATTATGACGCTCATTTGGTACACTGCAGCATCGAATGAATTTTTTCGAGGTTCTGAAAAGATATTTCTGAATGAATGATAAGGAAAATCGTGAGTCAATCAACACATAGGTCTTAGTGCATGAAATTTTCTGTAAGTTTTACTGAATTTATTTGAGGGTAGTTGTAACAAATGACGACTCTTCTTTGTTTCCCTGAATAGGTATTTCATAATGGAAAATTTGTCGGAGAATAAATAAAACGAATGGCTGAAGATTTACTGTAAACTAGAAGCCCCAAAGTTCGCGCCCAAAATTTATTACAAGTTAATGAAACACTTTTAGAACTCTGTTGTACATGTACATATTTAATGCAGAATATGAAACTGCCTTGCTTCCTACTTTTCTTTGTACTTATGGTAGATTTTCCATGTTAAAAATGCAGCTTTCATGAATATAAAAGCAATATTTCGTCATCATAGTTAAGATGTATAGTTGTCTGTATATTTCGACTCCAGCGTTACCAAGCCACATAATTTTTCATCATGCAAGTAGAATACAACATGAATTTCATTAAAATCGATTTAGAAATACGACTTTTATAAATAACTCGACTCCAGCGCCATATTTTTCTTCCGCTTTATCAATACATATAGAAAATTCGAATGAAATCGGACTATAAGAACGATGTTTAGTTATAACTCAACACCAGCGCCACCTATCGAGATTTTCTCTCCGTAACATTTTTTTTTTTGGGCAAAGACAAACACAACTAAAACTAGTTTGCGTTCAAACAGACGGACAGAAGGAGAGTGCTAAATCGACTCAGCTCTTCCCCCGTGTTCTTATCGGTATACTTTTTGATATATATACATACATATAAGCAATCTATAGCATTTTGAAACATAAAATATTTTAAACAGTTGAATTGTTCGACTTTTTTTGCTGATTTCACGCATAATGACATCTAAATTTATGAATGCTAATCTTCGTTTCTCGAAAACCAAAATAAGATACATAGGTTTCGAAGACGTTGATTGGACATTGACATGCGATTGACAATATCGATACGCGTTAATGCAGAAAGGGAACATTCGTTAATTGATGAACTGTTACCAAATGTTTCACAAGCTTCAAACAGACGGAACGTGTTCATAAATGCATTTTTACATGGAAACAAATTCTTAAGAACGCTGCTTCCTGTGTTTTACAGTTTATGTCTTTCCTTTTCCAGCAACTTCAATACCACATTGGACTCTGCCATAGACGGCAATGTTAATCCTATTTTCTCAAGTGGTTTCAAGATCTGGTGCTCTGACCAGTCTAGGGGGTGCTGAGCCCCCGGCAATTTACTTGTAAAAAAATTCCTTGACCCTCTGTGGCTGCTTAACCATAAATTATGGTAAAAAAAAACATTTGGTATTTTATTCTGCGTGTATTGAACAACAGACACGAACTTTCGGAAACTTTTGAACAAAAAAAAGTCATTCGAAACTTGCATTGTACATATGTAACAATAAAGGAAGCATATTTCAATGCAAAGCACTTGCTACACTCCGAAATAACCACATTTGTCACCCATTTTTCATTCGAGATTTGCCAAAAACAAAACTACAGCACCCCCTCCCCAACCCATGGAAAATTTCAATCCGGCGCCCCTGGAGCCATGGTGCATCTTTATTTAATATAATGTTCGTTGGTAGTTAGTTAGTTAGTTAATTTATAGGGTAAAGTAGGATCGTAGATCGTTGGTAATTGCAAGTAGTCTTATTTTCTAGAATATGATTAAATTACATGAATTTTATATTTGTGATTTCTGGTAGAATAAAAATCGAGTGGACGGGGTTGTACTAAGTCAGAGATAAGCAATTAAGGATGCGAAAATTTCGTCTTAAAAAGGTGCCACTGCGAATGTGACTTGGCGTTTTTACTAAGAAGACAAGAGATCAGTTTGAGCATTAAGGTTTGTACAGGGGTTCAAAAATCGATTTCGCTAATATCACCTCTCTAACATTTAAGGAGTCGATCATGGGGTCATGGGGTATTTATTCTGAGTGAAGCCACAGTTTAAGAGAAATACGTACGAGCCAGAACAAAAAAAAAACAAAGTTTGACTGTTGCGTATAGCAAAATTACATACATATGTACATATCTATGGTATGTACATATGTATGTCTTTAACTAAATTTTACTAAATTGATAATTTATTGATAATAACTGTTTGGTTGCTTACAATCATATCGTCAGTTTGTTTAAAGTGTATCAAAGTGCTCAAAATACGATAATCTACAAAAGATATGTAAATGTTAGAGCGAACCTTAATAAGTCCGTATAAATTCACTTAGCATCAACCTGAATCCCAATCAAAATAAAAAATATCCGTAAAAAATCCAACTCCAAGTGCTATCCAGCCCTAAACAAAGAACCCGAGAGCGTTAAAACTTTAATATTCGAACGAGTGTGGGTACGCATGAGAATTGCATAAATATAAAACCAAAAAATAAATATTTTTATTTTATTATTATTGAATTATAATGCGTATCGAATGTCACACATAAACATTCAATGATAAAATGTCATAAGCCGAAGCAAATAAAAAAGGGTGAAGAGAGAAATACATAGAGTGGGAGAGTGGGAGAGCAAGAACAACCACACAAGGTATAGAGTACAACAAAGCCGCAGCAAACAGGTTAAGTACGAAAAGGGTAAAGTTTAACTAAAGCAAAGGGGCAGAGAGATAGAAAGAAAGTTCTGATATATTTTTTCTAACGCTCTAACTCCTAAAGGACTCATATACCCGTCCCCATCATCATCAGTGGCAATGTGATACTGAAAGTCAATGGTTTTGAAAAGTGCAAAAAGTCATTATTTGGTCGTATTTGTGTACTTAACGTTTGGATTGCAAATATTTACTGCCATCACTCAAGCATTCATTGTTAGTATTGCTATCTACATACATACATATGTATGAATATGTATGCGAATTTGTATCATATGCGCGCATAAAGAATCCTTTCGCCATAAAAATCGGCACGTAAAAATGCCTCCTTTTATCATAAAATGTTGTCACGCAAATCAACAAGAGCTACCCACCCAAGAGGAGTATACTTTTCGCATTGATAGACAGTGGCAGGGAGAGGTGATGGTAATGTTTGATTTGTCAGCCAAATTCGATTTCCGAATGTGTTGTTGCATTACAGTTAATGTCAAAAATATGTGGACGGTAATGTTTGCACTAATTTGTAAAAGTATTAGACAATATGAAAAGTCAAGCACAAACGAAACGTAAAGGCGAGGTAAAAGTCGCTGGCAGTGAAGATCTGAACACTTGTGTCTTTTCAATGCCACGGATAGTATGTCACATTTATTTTTGTTGAAGGGTACTATATAATTTTAATTTTGCAAACTTTCTCATTATCGAATATTTTCTGATGGTTCCAAAACGTACTCTGGATCAAGACCAGAATATGCTTTGGTCTTCCAGGCTAACTTATTTGCAATATCCACGGCTACGTACTACAAGCTGTGTTTAAGGCCGGGCCGGCGGAAGCTTATGGTAGTATATGTAGGTAGTCCTACCCACTCGAAAAACTTCAGATAATTTCAGAATGGAGGACAGCAAAGACTACTTTTTCTCACTACCCACTCGGGCTGAAAGTGTTCGCTGACTCCAGGCATATTTCGGCAATAAAAGTCTCAATTAAATTTAACACCTATCAGTTCCTACGAAGTACTACTGAATTATTTTAGGCAAGCAACCAAGAAAAATCGTTCCTGCAGCCGAAAAAGATGCTCATTCAAACGTTGTCCTCAGGCTTTACGATTAATAGTATAAAACTATTATTTCAACAGACGCGTAGCATCATCTTCCGGCCCAGCAGAAGTTTTGCTACAAATCGATCAATCGCCCAATAGCGTACAAGTCGAGATCACTCTGGCTGGCATAACGAGGATATGACCAATTTCGAGAAAAAGTCTTCGGCGATTACCAGGTAAAATTTTCAGGATTACTTAGCGGAATATAGCTAAGTATAAATACTGACCACGAGAGAACCTCGCTCGCTGCCAATCCTTTAACAAGTAATAAGTTATCTGACTCAACTCCTTATAGGTATTCTATCAGATCAATGTAGACTGACGGAAGGCGTACTTGTATATAGAATAGCTATATGGTTGAATGAAATTTTAAGCATTTACCACGCGGTTAGTGAGAACCTCTCGCATTTTCTCCATCCTTATTAATATATCTTTGTTTCTATATTTCATTGCCATTATTATTTGCTTTTTATACTGTTTACAGTCCTTTGGCGCTCACTGTATGTGAATATGCATATGGACATTCATACATTAATATTCTTTCCCTTGTTAAAATATCTTACAGAAGCGCGACGTTATTATTGGATTGATAAATATCTTGCCGACACCGTCTTCGGCATTTTTTTCGCTTACAAAAATTTTATTTTTTTTGTAAAATATAACGCATACATTTGTATACTTTTCAACCACAAGTGAACTCATTCTGTTATTTTTGATATGCTATCGCTATGGTACATTTGCTCCTTGCGTGTGTCATTTTTTCACCTTAATTTCCGTTATCCATTTTTCTATTTCATTGAACTGTGTGCCTTTGTTTGCCAATTGAATGACTGACTGACTGACAAACAGTCACGCTTGCTATCGCTTTACTCGCATCGTACATACTAGCTACCATGTGTGCGAGGTTGTGCGGGGAGGTGTACATATATTTTGGATATGTGATTTTGAATTGGATTTGCTCTTATCAAAGTGTTATTTGTTTTGACACACGACCTAGCGCCTTTTTTTACTTTCGAATATTTTGCTTTTTTCTTTTTGATTTACCGAATTTTACTTTATATTTATCAATAAATCAGGGATATCATCCTGAGATATCCGTTCACTTCCAGACAATATCGTTTTTACTATATGAGCTAGGTTTGATACTCAACCGTTATTCGCTCTTAGCCAATTTGACAGAATCAGCTGTTTATGTTACGTCACAAAACGCGGTTGATTTTGTTTGTATGTTTGTAAGCATACAATTGTTTGTGCTCAAATTCAATGCTTAAAGTGATTTTATTTAAAATAAAGTTATTAAACATGAAGTGCGCAGTGTTAAGTGTTTAGTCGCAAAGTCTATCAATGATACGGGGCTATAAAACTTGCTAAAAATTAAGTTAAGTTGTAGCTGCGCACTTGGTTGCAAGTTAAGCTTCTTGAGTACCCTAATGCTGCACTGCAGTTTTTTTCAAGGCATCCAATCAAAGACAGATCATAAATGAAGTTCTTTGAATATAAATATGTTGCATAAAGTGCCGAAATTGGTAAAAACTTTTAAATTTACAAATCGTAGGAGAACCTAACCTTACATTTTAATTTTTCTTGCAATTTCTTCCGATTCTCAGTCAATTCATGTTCATGACTGTGCACGCATTTTGCTTCACATCATTTTTCGTCGGGAAGACGCAATCTTGAATTCTATCGTTCTTGCTTCGTGACGGGCATCCAAAGTCGACTTAAACTACGTAGGGAGAGTTCAGTAATCGCTCTTCAGTAATGTTACCACATTGTAGAAGATAATGAACCAGCACTTTTCAGGTCAGTCGCCGAAATGCAGGAAAAGGTTTAAAGTTCAATCGAGCGTATTGAGTTTACCATCAATGAACCAATTGGACGGTATCAGTGAGACCTCAGACCTGGTAAATATTCATCGAAAATTCACCAAATATGGGGAATGACTCAAGAAAAGAAGCGGCCCGCACCTTTTTGTTTTGATTTTAAAGCTGCTTTTGCCAGCACAAAATGAAGTTGCCTATATGCCGAAATGTATGTGCTTTTGCTGCGTACATCGATGGCTTTAATATCATTGACCTTAACAACTGTGCGTTTAGTTACACCTTTTTCAAACTTGTTGTAGACGCGAAGCGAATTGGTATGGAGATGGTCGAGTGCAATAATACCAAGTGTCACCTGTCAACAAATAGACAGTCTGTTTATTTACCGCCTGGGAACTTACATCACTGTTGATGGCTTAAAACATGAAAAGGTGAAGCACTTCGTTTACTTAGGAACCAGCATTAGCTCCAATAATAATGTCAGCCTTGAAATGCTTCTTTTCAACAAGTGCTACTCGGACTGTGAAGGCGGTCAGGGTCTTCGATCGGGGCATCCAGATATTTAAAGAAAATTGCACCTACTATATTGAGCTTTTGAACTTCCGTATTTTGATTTAAATAGGCAAACTCCTTCAGAAAAAGATGCTGAGTCGGCTATGAACCTATCGACAAGAAAAATCTTAAGACCTTCGTCGATTATGTATAATGCGTCCTAAAAGTCAACAAATCCCATAGTTTTAGCTTGTATATTTCGTTTTGTAATCCATTAAATGGTGGTTATTCACACCTTTCCAATTCCGAACAACCGCTTCCACCAAGGCAGCGGACTGGGAAAAATCAATTATGTAAATGTAAGATTACTCGCTCTCCCTATATCAAATATTCTTTAATCTTCACAAAACCTCAATACATTGCAATAAGTTTTCAGAAAAAAGATTATTTAAATTTAAATCTAGACATACACATTTTTCGAAAAGGATAAAGGCAATAATTTGGCCTAAAGTTCAACTGTTGCGCGTTTCATTACCATCTTCGCCCCAGTCTTTGCAAACACAACGCCAAGCCAACATCGATTTCCACCGTCGCCATACGCAAGCAATGAGCCAAACGATGGAATTGGTACGCAACCTCCACCAGATTAAGAACAATAACTGACCGAACGTGTGGGCTGCTGCTCTAACTGTTTTAATTTTGATTTATGTTTTTCTCATAGACTTAACAGAGTAAATAAAATGCGAAACAAGGAGATCGTCGAGTAATTGGTCACAAAACAAGGAAATATTTTATTAGCCTGCTTGCAAGGCAGTGATGTAAGCGAATGCCTGTGTGTTTCATTTGTAAAAGTGTGTGTATGTACCAAAAATCTTTACGAATGTTTCCGAGTACATTGTTTTATAAATCCATAGACTTTCTTTTCATTTTTTTACCAGTTTTTTTGTAATCTGGCAAACATCGTTCTTAATTTTTGGTATAAAATGATTGTTAAAAGGTTATACCCTTATCGTAAAAAAAGATATTTTCCTGACAGCCACAATTGTTTGAGTCAAAAGGATTTCTGAAATTCAATGCGAGTTTTTGAAGCATTTTTCTATGTAGTAGCAAAATTGTATAAAGCGCTTATTAAGGAAATCTTTTATTTCATTGACTTGAAATGATAAAGGCGATGTAGATATGTATGTATGTTCTCTAAATCCTTTCGTTTTTTCAGATGCTTGCATTCTCACAAATGCATTTTTAAAGCGTTTCAACATTATGTCTCATTTTTCTCATTGACTTCTTCTTTAATTTGTTTTTTAAACTTAGTTTAAACGACGTTTAAGCGACATATAGAGTTAAACTTGCTCTGAAAAACTGGCCTTCATGTATTTTTAATTGACTCAAATAAGCGCTGTCTGAACGCCGCATTCGTCGTTCTTGTGTACTATAACTAAAAGTAGTTTTCAATGTGACGAGATTCGCCGCGGAGTTTGTTGTTTATCGTTACGGCATGTTCGTCTGTAAGTAAAATTGTAAGTTCTTTTCTTTTTTTCGAAATCGGCGGGATGGTTTGTGTGCACAAAGACAGCGAAGGCTCGGCATCGTTCCGGTATCGGCGTTTAAAATTGTATGTCCTCACGTTTCTTATAAACTTACATTACAATTTTTCATGAAGGTTGAGCGCCACTGTATAGATATATCCAAGACGCACACCAAAGCGAGTTGTTATTAATTCGCCTGACTAAATTTGACCAATCACAAATAAACAGATGTCATAGAGGAGAAACCTAGTGCTGCCATATTATTGGTTTTTGAAGGTTGATCAAGTGCTTTTTTGGAAGTAGGGACGCATGCAACCATTAGCGAATATGTACTTTCCTGTTAAGAACATTTACAATTTTTACCAGAAGTCGACAGGACCGCTGTTACAGAAAGCACACTTTTGCTCAAATACATTATGTTCAATAACTATGTTGATCATAAGTTAATTTTCTAAACTTTTTTCTTTGTAAAAAATTATTTCATACAGCTAAAGTAACCCGTTAGTTATGGTAAATAATTATAAGTATTTAAGATTTATATTAAGGATCAAAAAGAACTTTTCCGAAATATGCTACTTTTCCTTGGTTTTGGAGAATTTGAACGTACAAAGAAAGTACATAATAAAAAAGTTTATTGGCGTTTCGTTTCCAATCCATTAGATAGAATGACATTCCGTTATTAATCAGCGAATATCGAATTCGTTCCGGTATGGTGAAAAAGGCTGATGTATTTTGTTAGCGGAACGGAATGGAACTTGCACCTCATTTGTAATAAACGTTCTTGGTATTGTATTACATAATTTTGGGGATTTTTAATTGAATGGCCTGGCAATACTAAAAAATCTTAAAACGAATTTATATCAATTCGCCGAGAGCGAAAAGGGATTTTACGAAAAACCGTGACATTTGTGATTTGTGGTTAAGAATAATTTGCGGTGTGGTGTTTGTCGATTAAAAGTTGAGGTAAACTTGCGTGTTTACTTAAGAAAGTTGTTCGCAGTCTTTAAGCTCAAAGTTTTCCTTCATTAAAACAACAAAGCAACTAGACATATTCTGCAGACCCGCTACGTGGTCTATAATAATCTGCACGACCTATAGTGCTATTTCTGAATCAAAATTTAATAAAATGAAATTTATACTATGTAAGTATACAAGTGATTTTTAGGGGTAGGGTTTAGTATAGTGCCGCATAAATTTGGTTTACTGTGGCTAAACGCGTATATCAAATTGAAAAATTCAAATGCACATAGATGAACAACAAAATAAACTTTTGTTTAACTATCATTTTGCAAAAATCCGTGAACAAATTTTATCAGAATTTAACTTTGAAAATGCTCTTTTTTTGGCATTTTTCACATATAGAGTGTTTGATTTTCATTCACTGCACTTAATATAGAGCCACTAATCCATTCATTTTGGCCCACACATATTATTAATTCATTGTGCTATCAATTTTCAACGTTTTAAGAATCAACAAATGCTTAAATACTTCGCAATTATTAAATAAAAAATTGCATATTTAAGCCCCGCACAAAAAACTAAATATAATGCCAAATGCATCTGTCAAACTACTGAAAAACAACGAGCGAAAGAGAAAACAAAGCAAATTGATATAACCCAGTAACCTAAAAGTACGCGGAAAAGAGTTCTGCAATACACAATTAAGGCATGTGGCGGTTTTCTTAACTAAATCAATACCTTGTAATAAATTGAAAATTTGTAATAAAAAATCGCGCGATTTTTTATTACAAATTTTCGCCTGCGGCGCTTTTCATAAATATATAAATATTTCGTAATATCTTGAAAATTTGTAATTAAAAATCGCGCGATTTTTTATTACAAATTTTCGCCTGCGGCGCTTTTCACAAATATATAAATATTTCGTAATATCTTGAAAATTTGTAATTAAAAATCGCGCGATTTTTTATTACAAATTTTCGCCTGCGGCGCTTTTCACAAATAAATAAATATTTCGTAATATATTCAACATTTGTAATTAAAAATCGCGCGATTTTTTATTATAAATTTTCGCCTGCGGCGCTTTTTACAAATAAATAAATACATCATTTATAACATTTGTCATGAACCCACATATTGTTCGGAGTTTAACAAAAAAAATGTTTGCTGGGTAACTTTGTGTCGATTTTGTATGCAAAAAGTTGAATTTTTGCCCATTTTTAAAGGCTTCCCTAGGGCCTCACCTAGGGTCTAGAGGAACCAGTGAGGGCTTATTAAAAAGTTTATTCTTTCCCCTTTCTAACGGTGTGCTTGGAGGGGTGCCACGCCCCCTCCTTCACCGCCCACCACCCCATTTTTATGCGGCACTATACTAAACATTTCCCATTTTTAGTGCTAATATCTCAGCAAGAAGTTAAAATTTAAGTGGATTTTAATATTCCTTATCTATTACAGCGACAATTTTCTTGGTCGCCTTGGTCACAAAGCCGCTGCCGGCTTCCGCTTTATATTCGCCAAGCGATGACGTGGTAGAATTAACGCCTTCTAACTTCGACCGTCTCGTCATCGACGACGATGCTGTATGGGTTGTTGAATTCTTCGCACCGTGGTGCGGTCACTGCAAATCGCTGGTGCCCGAGTATAAGAAGGCGGCTAAAGCGCTAAAAGGAGTCGTTAAAGTTGGTTCGGTCAATGCTGATGAACATGGTTCACTTGGCGGTCAATATGGTGTGAAAGGTTTCCCAACTATCAAGATATTTGGTGCTAACAAACGATCGCCTATCAGCTTCAGCGGTCAACGCACAGCTAAAGCTATTGCGGAGGCGGCACTTGCCGAGGCCAAAAAGAAGGTACAAGATTTACTCGGCGGAGGCAGCAGCGGCAGTAGCAGTGGCAGCGGCGCAGATGCTGTCATCGAATTGACTGACGACAACTTCGACAAACTAGTTTTGGATTCCGATGATGTTTGGTTAGTTGAATTCTTTGCACCATGGTGTGGTCATTGCAAGAACTTGGCACCTGAATGGGCTAAAGCTGCAAAGGAACTTAAAGGCAAAGTCAAGTTGGGTGCATTGGATGCAACTGTGCATCAAAGCAAGGCTTCCGTAAGTATATTTTAAAAAAGATGTGTATGAATGTATGTATGTAGCTCAAATTAAACTTCGAATTACGTTTCAACAGGAATATGGTATTCGCGGTTATCCCACTATAAAATTCTTCCCCGCCGGAAAGAAGAGCAGCAGTGATGCTGCAGAATTTGACGGAGGTCGTACCGCCTCAGATATCGTTAGCTGGGCGCTTGAAAAACACGTCGACAGCGTACCAGCCCCCGAGTTGTTGGAAATTATTGACGAAAACTCCTTCGATAAAGCCTGTGAGGGTAAGCCACTTTGCGTTGTCTCGGTTCTGCCACACATTCTCGATTGTGATGCCAAGTGTCGCAACAAATTCCTAAGCACCCTCCGTGAGTTGGGAGAAAAGTACAAGCAAAAGTTGTGGGGTTGGGCTTGGGCTGAGGGTGGCGCACAGAGCAGCCTAGAAGAATCTTTAGAAATAGGCGGTTTTGGTTATCCAGCAATGGCAGTCGTTAATTTCAAGAAAATGAAATTCTCAGTGTTGAAAGGTTCGTTCTCCAAAGATGGCATTAACGAATTCTTGCGCGATATATCCTATGGACGTGGACACACTGCGCCAGTACGTGGCGCCAAGAAACCATCAATAGTCACTGTTCAACCATGGGACGGTAAGGATGGTCAACCGCCGGCAGAAGAAGAAATTGATCTGTCAGATGTAGATTTCGATGACGTAAAAGTTGATCTATAATTTCACTTATGAAATTAACGTAAATACAAAAAAATACGTATGCCAATTCACGCAAAGACTTTTATGCGGAAACAGAAAGCATTGTTCGTAAGCTATGAAAATAAAATGCAATAGAGTGAAAGAAAAACTATAAACCACCAAAAGCAACAAATTTGAATACAAGTTCAAACCACTATACAATACCTATTTACTTAATTATTTGCGTGTGGCAACATTTTATTATCAGATGTAAACAGATTCTTAAAAATATTATTGCATTTACCTATCTTCAACTGTAAACCTAAATACACTATATCTCTGTACAGGTGAGTATGTTACTCGCGTGTTACATGCCAATTAGCATTCTTTAAAATGTAACCTTAAACCGGGTTCCACTCCGTCTTAAGTTAAGTTTGTATTATGTATTTAAATAACCTAAAACTAATTTAGTACTATTCTTTTTGTATATGTAGTTACAATTTGTAAACCGTTCAAACACATTGAGAATTAATATTTTTGTAGTTCGAAATTGTGGGCTCAATATATTTTAAATAAATAAAAAGACACGACTTAAACCCATTTTATTCGTTTGCATTTGCTTTTTATACTGTTTTATCAAGGAGATTTTAAAATTTATCTATCGTTTAAATCTCAATTTTTATTCTTGAAAAAGATTTCGCCATCCATGTTCGCGATAAGAAAACGCCCACAAAAAGTCGTACACACTATCTCCAAAGCCGGTCCATGGTGCTTATATTCAACATTACAGAAAGTGTTTCCAACACTTTTGAAGTGATGTGTTGCCAATGAGTCCGTGTTCGACAAATGGTTTTTGTTATAGAAATCTTTTTACTTAAACTTTTCAAACGATCGCTACTATCGAGTCTGATTATAAATCAGAATTGATTACGACCTGTAAAAGGTCTTTATCATATACAACTATATCGGTGATAAAAAATATTTATCTAGCAAATAAAATGCTGGCGGGAAGTTAAAAAAGACTTTCAAATAAAAGAATTGTTTGTTGTAAAAATGGATAGTACGGCGAAAGGTATATTTATTTATTTATATAAAAGGTTGGTATAAAAATGCTACAAAAATACGTACTTTACATACGTCAGTATAAAAAAATTACATGCTATAACTACGCTATAAACTGTATGTATATTAAAATATTTATGTATATACCGGAAAGATATGGTAAAAATGCAAATGAATAAAAAGTGCTGAACGAATTGGCAACAAATGACATTTGAGCATTTCATTTCTCCTGTTTCTTATTGTTTTGTTTACAGCTACATACAAAACTTACAAACAAAAAGGTATTCAGATGCTAGGTTTATATGCAGTTTCTTTATATTTCTACTTATATAAACTTAAATTATTAGCTGCACATTGCGATACTGGCTACCGAAATTTCCTTTTGTGATGCTTATTGAGCTAGTTTATCTTAAAATTCAAAATGTTAAGTATCATTGCATTTTTCTTTCGCGAGATTGGTTAATTCGAGCAAAATCTTAAAAACTATTTTTAAAATACTACTAATACCCTGCAATATATGCAGGTACATTCATACATACATATATTTCTGTGTTATTTTGTTCAAAAATACTTTGTTATGGGTTTTTAAGTACGGTTATTTCTTTTACACAACCTTGAGTGTTTTAAAAGTACATATTGTATGTACATACATATATACTTATACTTATATATTATTATTAGCGTAACTTAAATTCATTATTTTCTCAATTCGAGTTAACATCCGCAGCATTAAAAAGGCAAGATTAACTTATTGTTCTTGTGCAAAAACAATGTGAATACAAATGCAGTAGGTACCACCATTTGGCAATGGGTAGTTGCTGCGTCAAAATAATTCTATGGAAGCGTTAACTATGCATATCAAGTGGTAAGAAAGAAAAGGTAAGCAAAGCAAGAAATGGGCACATTTTACTTTTATATGTTGATTACAAAAATATGTGATGACGCATCACCAAATAATATAAGGTAAATGGTGGTACCTAAACTCTTTCTGGGAAGCGTATTACCAATACATTTCTTATATATTTAAAGGAAGTAATATTACAAAACCTTAACCACAATTCGCTGAAAAAAATGTAATAGAAAGTTTTAGTATAAAAGTATAGAAAAATTTGTAGTCTTTTAGTTGCCGAAATCATCAAATACACCATCACCGCGATCAGCTTTACACATACACATACTCAACGACCTCCCACAGTTTCGCTAGTATTTGCTCAGTGTTTTTGATCCACTGGAAAGTTCTCCATAGATTGTATTGAACGCGAGGTGGCCGATGTAATGGTCGACGAAACATCCATAAAACGATACTTTTTCTCATCGCGACACAAAAACGGGTAACACATAATACCATAATAAAAGACTAAGCAGGCCAAAATAATTACGAATATAATCGAGATGATGCCGAAAGTCGAGAAACCAGACCTTTTGTCCAAATATTCTTTGGGGGTTTGTGGTGGTTCAGTTGTTTGTGAAGGTTCTGCTTGATATCCTCCATAATAGCCTCGTCGTCCTCCATAATTACTTGTGCGACCCGCATGTAGAGTTGAAAAATGGCAGGTAGCTGGAGGCATATACAAAGGAAATTAGTTGCTACACAATATACAAAGGATTGTACAATAATACCAGGGGCACTCACCAATTATGAATAAAGCAATAACGAACGCGTTTTTAAACATTTTTATTGTAATGAATTAAGGCTAATATGCCGTACTTGTTGATATTTTCACGGTGGCTAATTATATTAATTTTACACGAATCCCTTTTACCTGCTTATTTGTTTCTATTGCTGCTACTTCTTCCTCAAGGCAAACGCGTTTGTGTCCAATAGGTGCTGCCAGTAAATGAAAACTGATGAAAATATACAAAGTTTGTTGTATATAAATTGCTAATTATAAAAAAAATAGGATTTGCGAATTCAATATAAAATAGGAACGGAGCTCTGCGCAAAAGTACCCTTATTACTCCTGAGTTTATCCGGCCAGCGATATTTTTTGCAGGATGGCCGAAGGACGTAGGAGTTCTGCGCAAAAAATAGTTTATCGAAAATATACTTCTTTTTTTATCATGATTAAAGTTATTATTAAAAAAAACTTGTTTATTTAATAAAACAAAAAAATGAAATATCATTTGATGTAGGTATAAAGGAGTTTTTTCAGTACTGATGATTTTATAGGGAACCCAGTAAAAATAACGAGAGTGAGCAGTACAGCTATGTGTTTGTCTATTCGGTAGTATTAATGTGTTAGGGGGAAATGCAATATCACACGTACACATTTGTTGACATCAGTTTTTACATAGAGGCCCTAAGAAACTGATAGCAACTTTGTTCTAAGTGCTGACAAATTTTTGTCTGCCACTGACCATCAGATGTACGGTAAATTGACCGGCAAAAGGAACTAAATTGGTATGTATCTAATATAAAAAAGATGGCAACGCTTAAAAAAATTTCACTGTGAACTGTAAAATTATCATACCCCGCAAGTTAAGATGATTGACGCATATCAAACAGGTAAAAGCAACAAAAAGGTAATTAAGTTCATTTGTTTATATTTTAATTGTCAAACTATTTCGAGAATAGATAAGAATGCTTTCAGTACAATTCAAGGTAGTTGATAAAATATTTCTGATTATTAAAGCTACTACTTAGATATCTACTAATATGGATTGATATGTATGATTGGTTATATTTACTGCTAATTCCTCAAAATCAATATAAATGAAAGGTGATATTAAAATTATTGAATGTAATATTAAAACTAAAATAAAAATTTTATTTTTATTTGAATTGTTGGTGAAACCGATTTTTAGAGTGTAATTGCATCGGTATGAAAATTCTTTGCTCTGATCGATTTTCAAAGTCAATTGATCGCCAGGGCTGAAAAAAAAAGTTGTAAGCTATCAGTTTCTTAGGGCCACTGTGTAAAAACGGATGTCAACAAATGTGTACGTGTGATATTGTATTTCCCCCTAACACATTAATATTACCGAATAGACAAACATTTAGCTCTACTGCTCACTCTCGTTATTTTTACTGGGTCAATACTTCCTATAAAATCATCAGTACTGAAAAAATTCCTTTATACCTACACATGTACATCAAATGATATTTCCTTTTTTTTGTTTTAATAAATAAACAAGTTTTTTTAATAATAGCGTTAATCATGCTAAAAAAAGAAGTATATTTTCGATGAACTATTTTTTGCGCAGAACTCCTTTCTGCATAAGCGTCCTTCGGCCATCCTGCAAAAAATATCGCTGGCCGGATAAACTCAGAAGTAACCGGAGTACTTTTGCGCATTTGACTATAACACATTAATATTACCGCATAGACAAGCATATAACTCTACTGCTTACTTACGTTCTTCTTAATATAAATATTCAGTTAGACCTTAACAAATGAAAATTTTTTTTTTGTTTGTTTGATTTGATAAACAATTATTTTTTTTTCAAATAATATTTATTGTTTAACTATGTACAAGCATATAACCTAAATCATGGTAAATAAATCGAATATATTTTTGATGAACTGTTTGCTGCGCAAGTATCCTTTGGCCTTCCTGCAAAAAATATCGCTGGCCGGACAAACTCCGTCTATTCAATCAGTATTTTTGCGCAGAACTCCTTTCATGTTTTAAATTGGGTTCAAAAAGTCTCTCTTTTTTAGAAAAGCTATTTTTTATATTTCCCGAACCTTAAATTTCAGAGTTTTCTGAATAATATGCGCCATTTTCAAAACTCCTATGAATTTATTGTTTGTTTTTTTCTCGCATATGCGAAATTGGCCTAAATGGTGTATGTCACTTTCGTGCAACTATAATGACAACCACTTTACCGGTCATATGACGGTCAGTGAAGATAAATATGTATGAATAATTCGATGTCTCATTCTTGCATAGATGCAACCATGGTTGGTTGGTTGGTTGGTTGTATGTATCATTCTCGCATAGATGCAACCATAATAAGCGTAGCGATTCACGAATGTTTTTTTTTTGCAAGCGCTATGACAGTCATTTTACCTGTAATCTGACAGTCAGTGCTGATTTTATGAATGAGAGGGTATTTGTAATTCTGTCAGCATGTTCTTGTAGGGCATACAAATGCAATAACTGCAGCTTACAGCAGCATACGTTAGTGTATGTATGTACATATGTATGTATGTACATACATACATATCTGTAATTGCTTATTACTTGAAAATGCGTCGAAGCTAAATTTGAGTTTCCAAAATTCTCAAATTCTTGATGGGTTCCGTACATTGTTTATTTATTGATATTCTATTGATATGAATATACCGGTATGAGGTAAAAGGCATATACATACATACATACATACATACATATGTATATACATAAATATACAAATGATGATAATGTTCGAATGAAATGAACAAAAGAAAGCAATGAAAACAATAAACACTTAAAAATTGTGTATATATATACGAGTATATGTATTTATATGTACGTAGTATGTATGTATGTACATATGTACATATTTATACCAAAATGCACACATACATACAAATGCATTTATTTCCATATATGAGCAGCATAAAATTATAGAACGCAAATAAAATTGCTTGGACATAAATTCAGGAAATAAACTAAAAATAGTAAAACAATAAAACTGAAAGAAAAATCTTAAATACATAAAAAGTTAAAACAGACCACAAAGGAAAATCTCTAAATGCAAAGGAAGTAAAACGACATAGTAGGTACCACTTTAATTTTCTACCGGACTTCGTTCATGGTACATATGTATGTATGTATGTAAAGAGAGGAACTAGTTGTAATGTACTCAACCCAGCGACGCACCAGGAATTTGCATTATTTGTCGTAAGAGCTTTCTTAACATATTAAATTACAATTAAATTAAGATCGATTTGTGATCTGTAGTACATATGTACAAGTATATACATATGTATGTATTTTAATGTTGCAGGAATTCACAAGTTTCTTTAATGTATTTTATTATTATATTCAGTGCAAACCAAAGACAACAAAAAACTTTTAGGACTTATAAAATGTTATGATTCTATGCCCTCAAGATACATTTCCACAGGCCCCTTCATTTTCTTAAAATATATCTTAGAAGTAATACACGGAGTTAAATGTAACACATGTAAGTTTTTCAAAAAATTTTAAATATATATGTATATACCCAAAATGAAAATATGCCCGGTATTACATTAATTTACAATATGTGTCGAAAGTATTATTTATTAATTTTAGTAGTGGAAATATTTTCCAAATAAATTTAAGTTGTCAAAAAGCAATTAATATGAAAAAGCTAAAAATATGTTAAAAAATTAAGAAATTTTCAATTCACAAAATGTTTTTTAAATAAAATGTTACAAAATTGAAAAATAACTATAAAAAAAAATTGGAAATAGTTGTGAAAATAATAATAAAAAACATTTGAAGAACATTTCGACCTTAAAATTTTATAAAAATGTGTACACACAATACAGATACATAATAATTTTAATAATGTAAAGAATTATTTTGAAAATAAAAATAAAACATTTTTAAAATCTTATGTTAAATACGTTAAATTGTTGTTACGTTGTTAGGAAGCCATTACAGATATTGCTGCCCACCTCAGCGCGATTCTAAAGAAAATTGGTCCGTTGTCTGCAATATGGCGAACAAAATCCTAACTAAACTGCGTCAACCGGAGCAACTCCGCAGAAATTCATAGAAAGGCAATAGGCCGCTCCCCCTCCGCGAAGTAATACCTAACGGTAGTTCCTCGGAGCGGGGTTGGGTTTTTAGTGCGGTGAGTCGAAAGGCAAGTACCACACTTTGACTTTCAATGCTTTGTGCCACCTTTAGAAAAAAAAAAAAAACCTCAGCGCGATTTTCGGCTGGGTAGGTACATAGTTGAGTGCAAATCTTTTCAATATTTTTAAATTATAAACACGTAGCAAACATTTAGCTTGGAACTTGTTGAGTAAAGCAAAGACGCAGTAAACAATGAACATATACACATGTCCATATATGGTTTCTACTATATGTGTGTTAATGTACATATGTATATACATACGAGTACATACATATGTACATACATATAATTAGGTGTATATGCTATACATATGCTTGCAAAGAAAAACCAACAAAAGAACAAGAAGGTAATAAAAGCGAAAAAGGTCTGATATGAAGCCGGTACGCTTCTTTTATTTTATTTTTATTTTTTTCAAAATAACAAAAAAAGAACAAAAAGGTTATTAAAACTGAAATATGTAGATCGCTTGTTCAGTTCTTCGGTTCATAAAATTTTTTATAAATCTAAATAGTTACGAGTAGTACCTTTATAAAGTAATACAATTAAATAAATTGCATTATTTTTATTTAAATATTTATTTTATTCAATGTGATGCGCAAATGGGTGCATACATACATACATACATACATAAATTGTATTTACTGCTGATTCATGTTTTATTTAATCAACTGTTAACATTTTGTTGAAGTAAAACAATAACAGATAACACGTGGTCGAAGAAAATAAAAAATGCGACTTGTTTTAAAATTGTGAAATATGTGCATACGAACATACATATATGTATGTATGTATGTACATATGTAAATTATATATTCCAATAATATTATTAATATTGTAAGCTATTTGACTTCTTTTGTATAAAATTTCTGCACTGTTGGAAAAAATAATAGGTACACAACATTGATGTTCTACTTTTTATTTTTGTGTGTACGTTAGACGAAATATTTACTATTTTACACAAGGCAATGCCGAAATAAAATAATTAAATAATGATTGAGTGGTTTTTATTTGATAATTTTAATTTAAAATATTAAAAATCAATACATTTTGTAATTCAGCCTAGAAAAAATAAAAGGGACAAACATTAAAAAATATTTGGTTGGTCTTATATAATATTTAGTTGAAGCTCCTTTAGTTTTAATTACTTGCTGACATCTTCGTGGCATGGAGTTGACCAAATCATCACAAATTCTGACCGGTGTTGACAACCAAGCTTTTTGTATTTTTCCCCACAGCACTTGCTTATTTTTCCATTTTTGTCACTCGATCGACATTTTTAACTCTCCCCATAGATGTTCTAAGGGGTTAAGGTCCGGTGATTGTGAAGGCAAAATCAAAAGACCCACTTGATTTCGTTCAAACCAAGATTTAACAACTCTGGGCGCATGTTTCGGGTCGTTGTCGTGCATAAGATCTCATCTAAGCGAGATGTGATGCCCTGAGTGTGGCAACATTACATTAAAAAGGATATTGAGGTAGTCTGGGGCGCACATCTTCTTCCGTATCCAAAAAGATGTCCCTACTTCACTCACCGATAAACAGCCCCAACCATTAAATTCAACGTTCGGTGGACGTCAAACGAACGTTCTATAATTAAAACCGAATAAATTTACTATGGTCTCAAAGAAAGAGAACGTCCTTTTTGCTCAAATACGGTCCTCTTTTGGCATTTTTTGCCATTGGACCATGTTTCTCGTAGTCTGTTGTAAATAGTATGGCTAGTTACTAGAGCATTTTTTCCTTCCTTAATATCTTTGAAGGGCAAAAACTGATCCTTTTTCGACTCTTTGACAATCAAATTGTCAAATTGCAATTGCAATGATAAATACCATATTTTTGGAGCGTTTCATTATACCACAAAAATATACAAAGTTATGGAATAGTAAAGAGTAATAAGGGAATATCCCTATTAATTTTTCCAACACTGTACATTAAAGGCAACAAAAAAAATTACATATCTCGAGTAAAGTATGGATTATGGGTTGAATGCTGCAAATTTGCGAAGTGATTAAACTGATACGCATTTAGACAAAAGGTCAGTGAGTCAGTGACTCAGGCAGTATACATATAGTAACGCTCTTCAATAAACAAATCGCAACAACAGAGAGAAGAAACGAAAATGAAAACAATATGAAATAATATTAAAAAATTAAACCTTAACTCCACTGATGAAAATGTTAAACTTCTCGGACCATGACGAACTTTTTTGTTCAATCATCCACTTAAATACATAAATTTGAAATGTAGTTGTGGTAGAATGCAAAAATATTTCGAAATAGGAATTAAAATTTAGTTCCATAGAAAATAACAACGAAAAAATTAAAAACAAAACATTGAAATCGAAATAAAAGGGCCTAAACGTGCTTTGCAACACTTCCGAGTGCAACCATTTTGCATACAATTTTTATCTATGTAAGAACAAAAGTAGATACATATGTACTTTATATATACATATATACATGCAAATTTCGTTGTTAAATTTGAGTTAGGTGTCGATTTTCAAAAATATTCCTAATTACAAATCTACACACATCAGAATTTCACTATTAATATTTCCAATCGACTGCAAATATTTATGTTCATTACATATTTAACTACATATGCACATATGTATGTATTTATGTACATACATATTTGTTTATTCAATCAATTATTCTTCTTTTCGCTCTCATATTTCAAAAAAAAAAATAGCTGACTGCCATAACAAAGAACTGTTATGCAACATCTGTTTCTCCTTGCCAATTATGAACCCATACCCATCAAACTATAGCATTCGAATCTCAACCCCTAAAAGAAATTTTCTCACGAGTCTCGCTCATGTGATTTGCCACTGGTACATATAAATTTATATTAACAAACAATTACGGATTTGTTTTCAGTATGCATGTACAGTTTAAACTCTTCTAACGGACGCTTCTCTCTTGGCAGCCATCTTTCTTATATTGCAACTTTAGTAAAAGTTCCGGAACAAATTGCTCTATCTTGAGTAGACTACGAGTATCTTTTAGTCGGAAGCGGAAGTTACTTTGATTGAGATTTCAATATATGTATGTATATTTTTAATTTATGCAATTTCATTACTGAGTCTCTGTACAAATATTTAATGAAAGCTAAGCCCAATTAAGTATCAAGAAATCGTTTATTCAAATTAAAAAGCGGAAAATATTAAAAAGAATAAAAATAAAATTAAAAAATAAGCTTAAAATAAGCTTTGGCGGAAAAAGTTGGATGAAATTGGGTTCCGCCCAAAAAGTTTCACTGTTAATATGTATGTATATGTACCCACATCTAAGTTTATTTGTAATTTTTCTAATAAAATTTTTTTTTTTTGCTACACTACACATTTACATATGTATAGTACATAAACATATACTTGTGTATGGTGCATAAACATATTGGCAAAATATTGAATTACTGTTGTATTCGATAAAAAATAGTTGTTATGTCTCGCTTTTAGAGATGCATTTAAAATAAGTTATTATCTTTAAAAAAAAAAATGCTATGGTTGTGTACGTATGACAATTTTGTTGCCCTCTTGGTAGCTTGGATGTTATTACCATCATTTTCATCATATTAAATATTTCCAAATAGGCGAGTCAATCAGCATTTAAATAAAAACTGTTATATTCTATGTTCATGAAAGCTTTCTTAGCCTTCATTAGGAAACTTGAAGCTTTAGATATTAGAGGTTGAATACATGAAATACAAAATATCAAGAAATTTATTTACAAAGCATCATCCTAATGGGAATGCCTGGTAAACAACGCAGTTGTGCTTACAAAGACCGCTAAGTGAAGGTTTAAAAGTGAGTTCCAGTCAAATAAAATTTGAAATTGTTGGTCGAAACTAATTACATACGAGCGCTGAGAGTCATAATTCGTTTTATTTATCAACCATCATTAGTGGAATCCACAGCAAGGATTATATGATACGAAACTCTCTCAACCGCTGGTAAAATAGGGGGACTGATCTCGTGTTTTATGCTGGCAACAAAACCGAAAATTATATGGAATATAATCTTTGTCCACAGTAAACACAAATACACTGTGGTGGAATCAATTAATAAATTTATGTACAAGCAAAGAACGTACACAACAAAGAAGTTGCACTGCATTTCGTTCCATCGTTATATCGGCTTCTTTGTAATATATGTACGTTCTTTGGTATAAGTATACAATACACTTGGTAATTAAAATTGGGGTCTGAATAAACTAAAATGGAAGAGGTGAGTACTAAATTTAAGCTCAAAAATAATATCTGTCTACAACAAGATGAATTTCTTTAATGCTAGTTCTCAAAAACTAAACAAAAACGCAGACGAGTAAATCTCACAAATGTTTGGACCGAACTTCGAACGCAAATGCTTCGAGGTGAATATATGCGCACATGTATACCAAAGAACTTACATAACAAAGAAGTTGCATGGCCTTTCGTTCCCAGTGACAAGTTATATCGGCTTATTTCACCACACCGAAATCCAATAAGATCGAATTAGATTCTGATATCAATCAGCGAATGTCGAATT
Source organism: Philophylla caesio (assembly GCA_963971545.1). NCBI lineage: Eukaryota > Metazoa > Arthropoda > Insecta > Diptera > Tephritidae > Philophylla > Philophylla caesio. The sequence continues at coordinate 97,183,026 of OZ020609.1, read as the reverse complement.
CATTCCAGTACGGTGAACAACGATGAGATATTTTATTAGCGGAACGAAACGGGACTTGCACCTTCTTTGTAATAAACGTTCTTTATGTTTACCCTAAACTTATACTTATATATGTATATAATTAATTTAAGACACCAAAAACAGATGCATTTAACACTAGCATCAAGGAGAAGACACCATGCAAGATGCGACACCTGAAAGCAAAATACCGGCTCGCAGTTGAATGGAAAGAGAAAGTCAATGTGGCTGAGTCACAGTTCTTGATATTGCGGCTTTAAAGTATAAACAATTACAAACATTTAAAAACAAATTTTTTTTTAATCATCAATTTTTACCAAAGTTATGCGCGTTTCAAAAAAAAGTTTCCGCGAATAACAAGAAAAATTCGATTTTTACAGTACAAACAATAGATAATTTCGAAAAATTGTTGAAAAAAATTGTTTTTTAGTCAAATGAAAAAATACGTATCTCATAAAATAAACCTAAAAACAACATATTTCATTTATATCAAAATACAAAAATATGAACTGCGGACCGGTTGAATTGAAATGGAAAACTCTGAAGCAAGAAATACAACATTGTGAATATGTACATATTTAAATGACGTTAAGTTGCTGCCCACAACTGTATTTAAATGTAAATATGTTTGTATGAAAGAGTTAAAAATATATTTGTATTTATGTAGGTATATATGTATGTATGTATGTATGTATGTATGTACGTATGTACATATATTCAAGTGCGCACCTAAGGCCATTAGAACAAAGGAAAGAGTGTTGTACGAGCAAAGCAAGCAAACTTGTAGTAAGTTCTAACTACGTGCATACATGTGTATGTATGTATGTATGTACATGAATGTTAAATATTACAAATGTACAGGTAATTATACTAAATGAACGTTTGCATGTACATAAGTATGTATGTATGCAAAAGAACGCGATAACCAAAAATATTTATTAAAAAAAACGACAACAAATTAATGGAAATAGTGCGCTCATCACCCACAAGTGCAAATGAGTTCAATCACAAGAGCCAAACAAATTTACAATAAAAACAAGTCGAACAACGTTGCGGCTTTCAGGCGGTCGGTTGGTTTTTTAAAACCACTTTTAGAACACTATAAAACTGAAACAAGTAGAACAACAAAAGAAAAGGTAATGGAATATATTAAATTTGGCAGGCGGAAACAAAACAATTACCGTTACATGCCACTATAAGTATGTGTATATGTATATACTCGCATGTATATACTTACGTACATATCTACACACATTTATCCTTTTCTTTTTTCGTGATGTGTTACTTGTAATTTACACCATACATACATACGTGTGTACTATTTAACTAGATCACGCTAAACTTATACTCGTATGTACATACATATGTAAGTTCTTCACAAACATTTTATTATTTTTCCAAACAAACTATTATGCTCGATGATTAAATATATGGTACATACATACATACGTACATATGCATATAAATTGTCATTTCAAATAAAAATAAAAAATAAATGTATAGGTGAAATCAGTTTGAATTTGAAATTTTAAATCAAACAATAAGAATTTTAAATTCTATGTTAGTTACGCATTTTCCATTTTACATAAATAAGTGAAGATATTTAAAAAATTATTAATACATGTGTGTAAAAACGGACTTTATAATTTATATATATTATATTATTATATATGTAAATATTAATTTGCTGTAGATTAAGTCTGAATACTAATTATCGTTTAGGAAATTGTTGATTGATTGATCGGCCATTTCGTTAATATAAAACGATCGACGTGGAAATAATTCAAACAACAACTTTATCTTCACTTTTCGGCTCAGCGCTTGACGGAATATACATCTTTTTACATCATAACGCTGCTTTCCAAAGAAAGCACTCACTTAACTGTTGCTGATTTTCAAAAATATAAATAAAAATAAAAATTAAAAACTTTCGTATTTCAGTATTCTTTTATATTTTATTATATATTCATTAATTTTGTTATTTTTCAACTGCAGCTTCATACTGGTTACAGTCTCAAAAAGTTTTAATCTTACACATGTACATACTTATGTATATAAAAAAAAAAATATAAATGTATAACAGCGATTAATGCAAATGTAAAATAATTACAATTCAATGTGACATAATCACATCACAACAATTTGTAAGTTTATAATTGGTAATAAAAAATCATAAATTATTGAAATTCTCAAATAAAAAACAAAAAATTCATTGGAAAATAATATATGTATGATATCTACCTAAAAGTAACTTTAGTCTTACGTAGTAATATTACAGCTAAAAATAGTATCAAGTATTAGTATGTGTTTAAAAAGTTGCTTGATGAATATCAACGTTATTTATTTGTTTTTTTTTTTTACTTTGTGAATAAAAGCGGTGTGTTGTAGTGAAGTGAATGACCATACAGCCTGCAAACGCTGCACATGCGAATGGCAGTTTCTGCGAGCCTGTTGGCATCAAAAACTACACGCCGTAAATATTTACGTCGCTAGTTGCTCCGCTTACTTTCTGCTTTCGCTTAATTAGTACAAAAGCAACTTTAAACTCGTTATCCTGGGGTACGCTTTTATTCAAATATCTGCTTTCGTTTGCCTTTGCACAAAATCAATTTGTGTTTTTTTTTCCCTTCTATTTTTCAATTCTTGTTTTTAATTTTATAACTCCTTTTCTGTTCACTAATTATAATGCTTTTGTACTCCTGCTTCTGCTTCGGCTCCTTCTTTTTCTTCGTCTGCTGCTGCTGCTGCGGCACAACTTCACTTTTGACCAACACTCAATTCTTGGCGGTACACGTCTTTCGGTTGTTGTTGGTATTCATAAATTTGGTTACTAATTTGCGTGAATGTCCGTTAGGATCAAAGTGATTGGTATGCTCGCTGGCCTCCTTTTTGCTGCGTTGCTTGCCACTACGGCCCGAAAAGATGTGCTTGTCGTGGTCAAAGTTGTAGTGTTCGTATTCATCAAAATAAGCCTCAGACATTTTGTTTTTACTTTGGTTTTGCAGTTTAAAAATTAAAAATGAGATCTTAGTTTTTCAAACTTCCTTAAGTTTTCACTTTATTTCTTCCGTTTCTTCTTTGCGTATAAAAGTCTCTTTACGTGGTGTAATACTTTTTGTAACAAAAATTTGTTTAGTTATTTTTAGCTTGGTTTAAAAAAAAAAACTTGTTTTCTCAGCGTATACTTATGAAAACGTCTTTACTTTACGAAGTGTGTTATTCAATTAAACTGGATTTTTGCTGCGCATTTATCTTTATATACCCAACGGAGAGCCGGTGCGAAAAGCGCCGTTTGACTTGCTTTTGCTCTTGGTGGTGTTTTTGTTTTCGTTCCCATTGCCAGTGGGACTGTTGGCACATCTGTATTGGTAGATGTTGTGTGTTGTTGTTGTTTTTATGGATTCGTTTGGGGCTCGCTCTCTATCTCTCTCCCGCACTATATTGTTTACGACCGGCTGGGGGGGTCATAATCAGACGTCTGGCCGTCTGTTTCACCTAGTACGAGTAAGTGGCATTTCTTTGTTTTTGCGCATTTTCTCTGACTGCGCAATTTCGTTTTTGCTGTTTTATAGCGTTTTACTAAACTCATATAAATATATGTACATATGTACATATGTATGTACATACATATATGTTTGTATTGTATACAATCTGCCAGTGGCCGTAACAGCTGAAAACGAACAACAAGTAAAACAATAAATAAATATAATCAAAACAAAAACAAGAAAATATTCTTATATTCATACATACATACATACATACAAAAGCATACATATATATAAGCTTACCTACATATGTATGTATATGCTGTATATAAAACTATTCCATGTACCCCACCCCACTCGATTCCAGCTGCTTTGCTCACAGGGTGCTTGCCAAAAGTTCTAGAAACTTGACGAACATATGTATGTATGTGCATATGTACATACAAATATATTATGCATATGTATGTATGTTCATATGTATGCAACACAGAATTCCAAGTTCCAGCTGCAGCTTTTAAATTTGTTTTTGATATTTTTCTGAAAAACGATCTGGATTTATTGAACTTGAATTCTGCTGCAGAGCAGGTAAACAAATAAAATCTTGATACGAACCTTTCGTAACCTTAAGGGGTTACTCCACCTTGGGAAACCGAAATCGATGCCGAAATTCAGTTATTTTTTACTATGAAAGTATACACCGCGAGGCAAATCTTTTGACAAGGTTTTAATGTGCCTACATTGAAGTTACTTAGACAATTTTTTCAGGACTTTACATCGAAAATTATAGTTGAGATGGTCTTCAATAGAAATGCACTGGCTATGATCTATCTATGATTATATGGATTTGTTACGAAATTACAATTATATGCAGGAAAAATGGCATTTTTACCATGCTTTTCATTACATTAATTGTTTGAAGAAACAAGCAATTTCTGTGTTGCAAAAGTCCTACGATAGATCCAAGATGATTGTATTGCGAGCATTTGAGTGTAAAAAATATTCTGAATCGGTTGAAATTTGTAGGAGATATGTCCTGTAGAGTTTGTAAAAACCGTATTTCGAGAAAAGCGCGTTTAAAGTTTCTATACATGCTTATGAGTGTTTGAAATAACGTTACTATTTAAACTAAAAAACCAATTTAACCATCAAAATTATGTATGATTTCATATTTGCCGTAATCTCGGGACTATAAGAAAGCATTTTAGCTAATAGAAATAAAAACGATTTTTTTTAAATCTGAAGGTGGCCTTACCCATTAACAAAGCTTTTGAAAGAGAAATAAAGTTCTTATAACAACGGAAATAAAAATTGGAAATAAAATAAACATAAATAAAAATGTAGCAAAGTAAAATGAATTTTAAATATTATAAAGAAAAAATATTCAAATCAAAATAAATCTTAAAATTTAATGGAAGCAAATAAAATCACAAATTAATGTTAGCTATAGACGATATATTTCTAAAAATATTTATTTGCGTCCCGATTTGGTACACAGTTAAAAACCAGGAGCTCGAGAATCCACTTTTATCAAGTTTATATTAAAAGATCTTCTTTAACTACCCCACCAGTTAATTTATAGTTAAATAGTGTTTTGGAATATTGTTTTAAAGTAAAACTAACCTTACTCGAGATACTTTGTGTTAATAAAATACAACAAATGAATGTACCAATATGCAGTTTTCAAACGAAGGTTTTTTTCAATGAAAACATAAAATTTTTTTAATAATAATTTTGTAGCCTATTGTGATCTGCTTATTAGTTGATACAAATAAAACGCTTTATTCCACCTTTGTCTAACTTTTCGCTAAATATCTTAACATCTTCAGGGGCAGCTCTATTTTTTTACCAACAACAAATGTTGATATAAGAAGAGCCTTTTTTTATACAATGTACTCGTAACTATTCATTACTCCAACAATACTATACGAATCCTTTCAGAATTAAATAAATCCATTTAGGGAGGATACAATTTTTTTTAGCAGTACTTCATTAAAACCTTTGGATAACAAACTTACAGTATCTATTTGTAATCTTAAACCTAGATGGTTCGCCTTCCTCAAATCGACGACTTATGGAATCTAAGATAAAATGAAAATGATTGCCAAACCAGTTACGTATCTTAAACACAATTTTCTAAAATGTCTACTTTATTATTTAGCTCGGCTCATTTCTTTTGTTTAAATCTTTTATTAAGAACAAATCATTTAAAATGAAAAGTATGTATGTATGTATGTAAATTAAGCAACATAAATGTTCTCAAGTGACATTTGCAAAATATCAAATATTTAAACAAAAAATGTACGTTTACGTATTGAAGTCATTGCGCTAGCGAAGGCCAGACATTAACAAAAACACACCACTAATATCATCAAGGTTGTTTGGCCTACCGATTCCCTAAGCCTAGAAGTTCTAGACGTGTAAAAAACTAAAATACGCAAAAAGTATCCTTGCATTGTGTTAAATACTGCTAATAAAATTAATAACTCATTAAAAATTTGTGTTAAAAATAGAAAGCAAAAAGTCCAATGCAAACTATGACTGCGTATTTTCTTGAAAGTTTTGCTAGTACTTATGTATGTATGTTAAAATATAAGGTTTGTGCTAATAATCCCACGCGTCAACATTCTTACCGGCCGAAAGCAACGTGCTTATGTGCACACACCGAAAGTTATGAAATGTTTTGTGCGCGCATAGTAAAATACCTTGACCGATTTCTTTGCGTATCTTTGTTTTCGTTATCATATTCGCCGGTTTGTTTCTTTTTATTCGAGAATCAATATTTAAATGTTATCGTTTGTATAATCACACGCTAATATACAAATAAACATTGATAGCTAACCTTGCTCGGCAGCTGCTCATTGACTCCATCGTAGTTTAATTTTTTCTAGATATTTCTACATAGTCACAAAACACTTGTATAAGTACACTCTCATTTCGGAAACACCTATTCTAAACAAACAATAAAAAATGCTTTTGCGCACAATACAATTCGCTCACTTGCCGTTGATGTTTTGTCGTTTTTTTTTTTTGTTTTTGATAAATACTTTAATTTTATTATTAGTATGTTACCATAAATGAATAATGCGATATTGTGCAGCGGAAAATATCAGAAAACCGTATGCAAACTCATTAAATTTCTTAAAATTGTGCACTTCGACGAACCGTTTTTCACAAAACTTTATAATGGTGACGCCACTGAACAGAGCTTATTCAAACAGGAAATTAAAGTCAGGAAATGAAATAAACAGGGCGCTCACATATTCATAAGTACAGGGTGGTACTAAATTTAAAAAAAAGTCGCTTGGGTTGAAAAATGTATTCGCAACACGATTTCGCTAAATCAAGTGAATGGAAACGAGTCAACAAACCAAATACTCTTTAAGTATCAATGCACTAAAAATTAGATTAAGCACAATAATATTAAAAATATGCTTATTTAAAACTTTTTTTTTATTTTAAACCTTTCAAAAAATAAGTTAAAAGTTACAAACTGATTTCTCCGAAGCCAACAATGCTCATTTTTATTTTAAAAGAAACCCCCCTACTTAATGCAAACCATGCAGAGAAGTATTTATATAAAAATTTAAGTCACCCTGTGCCAAATTTACCGATTCAATTATTCCACATCCTATTTTCAGTTGTTGAGTATAAATCGAGTAATGCCGGCGGAAATAAAATTTGTGGTGTAGTAAATATTTTACTATCAAAAAGTAATACATTTAAATAAATTATTAAGTAACTCGACCTCTGTGCAATTCAATTAAACTGAAATTGCTTACGTTTAATAAAGCTGCAGAAGTACTGAAATAAAATAGGTTTTGAAGTGTGTTCGTATAAAAAAGAAAATACAGAACAAAAGTACTTATTTCATAATAAGTATCATCTTTTTTATGAAAGCGATATAAATCTAGGTGAGTAACTCTCCTCATAATAATTGGCATTACATTACTCATATTAAATACAAATATTTGGTCAATTAAAATTATATTTTCCTTAATTAAATATTGCTGTCCGCCCAATTTTATTTTAACTTTTCGTCTCATCGACATCTGGTTTAGGTGCAATAGGTATCATGCGTCTCTTCTGTGCCAATACAGGTGCTTTCTTTTTATGTACTTTTTTTGCTGTCTCAACACTAGCTGCAGTTTCACATTGCGCGCCAGCCTCTCCAACTGCTTCAACCACTGACAATGGTGGAAGATTGAATTCGTCACACGCATTGTTTTCAAAGGCATTGTCAACTATTTCCGGCAGTTCCAGTTGCACTACCTTCTCCGTATGCACACGCTGTACATGCTCTTTTAGTTTATCCGTACGATGGCTGCTAAAGGAACACAATTGACACTTGTATTTATCTATTTCGTCCGTTGAATGTTTGAGTGAGTGACGTCTCAGGTTTTTGTTTTGACTAAATTTGCAGCCACACACTTCACAAACGAATGGTCGCTCTTGCTTGTGCGTTTCCATGTGTAGTCGTAAATTCTCTTTGCGGTTCGCATGGTGCTTACACTCTGGATAGGGACACTTAAAGTATTCGCCGGTATGCTGTAATTTGTGTGACTTGAGCGCCTTCATATGCGTTGTGCTGTATCCGCAAACATCGCAAAGCATTAACTTCTCCTTATTATGCACTAGCATGTGATTGTTCAGTCCCTGCTTCCATTTGAAACCCTTTCCGCAGTGTTGACATTGATGCGGCGTTTCGGTTGTGTGTTTGGGAAAATGTACTGCTAGTGCGGCACGATTGAAGAAGCGGGCGCCACACTCTAGACAAAAGAACGGTTTTCTTATATTGGTCACATGTTGCTTGATATGGGTTTCATAATCACGCCACGCCAGAAAACCAACTTCACACAGCGAGCAAGTGAGGTGAGAAGGCTCACAGGTGCTCATATGCGTAATCATATCTTGGACGCGGTAACACTTAAAATCGCAGCCAATGCAGTAATTTATTTTGCTGCTAGAGCTGGTTGCACGTGGGTTTCGCAGCTGTAGGTTAAAAATAAATTACTTAAGATTCAACGAAAAATATAATAGTTCTTACTTTAAAAAAGTTACGCTGATCGTTAAATATATCCTTATTGCCTAAATTTATGTCGCCTTCCTTTTTCACCATTTGCGGCGCGATAGTATTATCTAAATCTACAACTGCTGCCGATTCTGTACTGTGATCGCACAATGGCTTGACAATCTTTTCACCACTTGCATCCACTGTTGGTACTAGCTCCTCTGGCAATTCAAATAAATTCATTAACTCTGTGACAGCTAAAATTTTTGCTAACTGCTTAAAATGTGGTTCATGTTCTTTCGCTATAGATATCACATCCTCGTAAAAGAACTCCATCATGGTGTGCAAGCATTGCGTGCAACTAAAATTATTTATAGTCACCTTCAATGGGTTGTTTATAGAAAATTGTAGTGATTTTTGTATAAAATGTGGTCCACCAATGAAACGACTTTGTGCACCAACAACACAGAGGTGCCCGAACAGTCCAATGCCTTCATCAGTCGTGCTGTCCAGCTCCAATTGTATTATCAAATCACAAAACTGTCCAGAGCGACGTTGACTGTTGAGGTAATTGGATACCTTAGAATGCAGAGGCTTATGTAGGTTTGGCACTAATTCCAAAGCTGCATTCATTATCCTCTAACTTGTTAATTTATTTAGCTTTTTATTAAGCGTATTTCCGAAATTCTTTTGTTTACTTTTATTTCAGTTCTAGAAAAAATAAAAGTTGTAGCCAGCTGTTCGAATTGCGCATGGTTGCATTAGGTATATGACAATTCTTTAGGGTGGTAGCAAAACGCATGGATGCTTGAGGGGTGAAATAATTGGAATTGTTAAAATGTTAATGGACAATCAATATATACATATATGTATGTGTATAAGATGCAGATAAAATAATTTTTTCTAGAGTTTAATTTATTTTTATTTAGTTTTAATTATTAATTATTTTCAAAAAGGCAGTATAAATTTAAATAGAAAAAGACCGCTCGTCAAAAACGCTTATAGCCCAACTCTCAGGTAATGGTGTATTTCCGCTAAGCTGTCCTGGCTGCAAGTTTTTCTTCTCTGACATTCGAATCTTGTACATACGTTTAATTAAAGTTTATAATATTTACAATTTAACTGCCGTGCAAACTTTTCTTATTTGAACATTATTCGATATACAAATATTCACTCATCTCGACAATGGAAACCGCTCCAAACTTTGCATCACAATTCAGATAAAAATGAGAAAAGTGTTAAGTACAATTTTTGTATTTACATATATTTACATATGTATATGCATGTATGTATGTTAATTATGTATGAACATCGAACACATGGGAGCGCCACCGGCTAAAGTATCGTGCTGAGGGTGGCAGCAGCCTCAAAGGTCGTTGAAATGAATGGTAAGATTCAGTCGAGGCTTGCCACAGTAGTTGAAAGGTAATGGGTTTCACGATAGTTCGTTGAATGTACATACATATGTACATACATACTTACATACATAGTCAGCGTTTTAAGGCGATAAAATTTAGTGAAAATCTGCGGCAGCGTTCGAGATCGGTTACACAAAACGTGTGCACAGAGCGGATGTGTGTCCGAGCTTTTAATTCGGAAAAAGCGCCAATGCAGGTGTTGCTATCGTTAATTGAAGGCGTACGAAAGAAAAGAATAATTTAAAAAATAAAGTATGTAATTTCTTATTTACATACATGCATATAGACGAACAAACATAAACATACATATGTATATAACAACAAAGAGTTATAAATAATAAACGTGAAGTGAAAGCGGAATTTTTAAGCGCCTATTTAATGCGCCACGATTTTGCCTGCATTGTTCTCTTAACATAGTGTCGAAAAATGACGGAAGTTAAATTACAAAATCGATTCGGCATGTTATTATCTACAATAGTTGATTTTTGAATATCCATATAAGGTATCATGATTTATATAAAATATAATTTGTATTTGCAGATTCTTTTTGGTTGCAAAATCGCTTCTCTGCTAAAAGTAAAAAAAAATCTAATGAAATACAGCAATTAAGTTAAACTCAATTTAAATTTCATTGCACTCAATTAAATTTGTAGCAACCGAAACAAAGTAGTCAGCAAACAGCTGATAAGTAAAACTAAGTTTAAGCGTGCGCTATCGGCCGATTAAACTTAATTTAAACTCCGTTTAAAGCTGACTGAAAAACTGCATACTGAGTTTAAACTTAGTTTAAACGACAAACAGAGTTCAACTTGCACTGAAAAACTGGCCTTAAGAGAGCTAATTTGGAAAAGGCTAATCTTCTTACTTGCATATTTTAGTTTTTGGTTAATCAAAATGCTGATTACTCGAGTTGCTTAGTTTTTGAGTAATACAAATTTCCAATTAATCGAATAGTTGATTTATGATAAATTAAAATTTTTAATAACCAATTAGTCGCTATTCCCTAAAAATAAGTATAAAATAAGTATATAAAACTTAGGTTAAAAATGGTATCGGGACACGATACTGAGGTAGTGAGTTAACGAGTAGGGCTATGTAGAAGCTTGCTACCTTGAAGCTTGTTTTGCTCTTATAAACTACATACATACATATTTATATAATGTGCGACATGTGAAAATAACATTGATTATTTATGAATATAATTTTTTGCCAAATCTCTCTTCAGTACAAAATATCACGCATCGATAGCTGAAATAATTAAAATAGAGGAAAATCTAAATGCTAATGGAACAATGCTTTTGAAACCTAGTGCATACATTTACTAGTTACATATAAAATCGAATGTTAAAAGTGAACCATATTATTAGCACAACATTCCTTAAAACTATTTTAGTTTTCAATATCCGTATTTCGATATAACATTTTTTTTAAAACCAATAAATCAAAGGGAGTACTCTTATCAGTCCTCTTTTTTTAAAAAAAGTCAAGTAGGCAAACTCTGGCCGTGTGGTCGAATGGGTAGCGATGCGAGTTATAACTTGATATGCCGTTGAGTTCGAGGTTCAAATCTTAGCCAGGGCAAGTAAAATCTTAATCAAAGAAAAGTTTTGTTTTTTATAGCAATCACCCCTCAGCAGGCAATGGCAAACCTGCGAGGGTATTTCTGCCATAAAAAAAGCTTCTTATAAAATGCATCTGCCGTTCGGAATCAGCACAAAACTGTAGCTCCCTCCATTTGTGTTACAATATAAAAGACGCCACCCACAAATGGTAGAAGAAGCTTAGCCAAACACTCAGCTATATAATGTAAGCGCTAAATTATTATTATTAGTTGAACTCTTGAGAAAAATGCGTCTGAAAACCACTGTGTATATTTAGAGATTTAAAGGATTGAGCAATGACTTCAGTAATGGATCATTGTTAGTTATGGGTGAGCTATTTAGCCTAACCTTGGCAAGTGTGTATTGTTTCCCTGCTATTTAACATCTTTAAAATATTTTTTCGAGTTAGAATTCGTATTATTGATTCAATAGCTTAAACGAATTTGCTAAATCATTTGCTATTATATTTGTACATATGTACTGACTTACGTACATATATACAATTTCTTTTATCCAGCACCATCACAAAATACTTGCGATGCTATTGATTGGGTTTAAAAACGATTTAGTCGCGGGCTCGTTACACGCTACTCAATTACCCTGGTTCTACCGCACAGGTGTTGTATATTTGTAATGACTGACGCATCAACTTGTTTGTCCAAGATAGCTTTTTAATGGAGCGCAGCGTAAGTTTAAACGTACATACATACATACACACAAACATATGCACTGGCATTACTTTGCACTTATTTATGCTGCAACCAGCCGATTTGGTTTGTAAACAAAGTAAGCTGGAAGGTTTTCCGGCGATCAGGTCGTGTACTCAATTTGGAACAGTGTCACAATAATTAACAATGCGAAAAAAAAAGTTGATATAATGTACATACATATGTGAGGTTATGGATGAGCGAGCATTTCCCTCAATAGCTTCTTTTCTTCTGATCTATGAAAATATTAAAATGCCCAAAATAATATGTCCATCAATATTAGCATGGCAACCCAGCAAAATATATATTAATTAATGTCCGAATTCAGTAAGCAGCCTCAGTCTCTAATAGACACAAAAGTCACAATTTTAGACCAGTTGGCATTCATTAGATTCAAAGCCTTTAGTCTCAAAATAAAGTCGAATGCCCGAATTCAGTTACTTGGTACATTGATTCATACATGAATTCGGGCATTAGTGGGGAATTTGCAGCTAATTTTTTGCTAATTTGTTGCTTTTTTTAGCTTGAGCCGTTTCTGAAAAAATCCATATTTTATGTACTAACTTGAGTCAAATTAGTAAAAAGGTAAACATATTTTTTAAATTAATAATTTTGTGGAGCATTTGTGGCTCAATGAGGCAGGCTTCAAACCTACAGACCCTTGAATTCTTGGAGAAAATCTTAACTTACAAAATTTTAATACATAAAGTTTCATATATAAAAAGGCTTGAGAGTTGGTGCTCGTCGTCCTAAGCTAGGTAAGAGCTCAGAATAGATCTGAACGTCCAATCCCCACTGAAGTCGCAAGCCTACTTTCTTTCTTGACGCACAAAGTCTTCAAGTTGCTCGTCAAAGAAACGATGCAAACAAACAACAAGTTGATAAATTAGTTTGAGTGCCTAAGTATAGTAGAAGTAGGCGAGATTGCAAACCTGTCAAAATCCCGTACTCCTTAGTGCGACGGGATGACTTCTGATATCGTTTGAGCTTACTAGGAGCTTAACTTCCCGCTCAGCACAATTATCCTCGGTTTTTACCATTCGGTGCATTCAAGAAGGCTCCTTTTTGCGGCCGAGTCTCCTTTCGTGACACGTCAGAGGGCAACTCCATTTACAAAGTGCGGATTAAAAAGGTAGTGATGATTATAGGTTTCATCTACCAGCATAAAAAGCTGCAGTTTGTCTACTCAAAGAGTTCCATTTTATAAAGATGGAATGCGGAGTCCTGTTAAGTATATGGAAAGAGCCCTTAAAAATGTATGTATTTGATTACCTGCTCCGACACACACAAATACAAAACTGACATTTACGGAGTGTGACTATACCAAGAAGTAAAATTTAACCAATAGATGGCGTTGTAGTAGGGATATTAAAAAAATCGTTATGAAAGTTCAAATGAGGGGAATATCTCTTCGCTAGTCACGCGATTGAACCTTCACAGTTCATTCCTTTTGTACGTGGATTCTACGAGTACAGAAGACAGCTTTTCTGTTATGTGGCCTAGAACTATTTGCGAATCTAATATTTTTGAACTATTCTGATTTGTTAGCAATAACAACATTGCCAGAAAAAAATTCTTCAATGTATTCAGAAAAATTCTGTTTATGCGTTACAGGCAAAGCTTTATAAAAGTTGGTTTAGTGATCTAACTAGGATCAAATCCTAGAATTATATATGGATGTACATACATATGTATACTATATATTAATGATATACATATGAAATTTAAGAGGTGGTATACGTAGAATTGTGATTTGCTGTAATAATAAATTTCGAAAATTGTCGCTTCAGTTTCTTTTTTATCTTCTATAGACTTCAAATAAGGGAATAACAAGCTAAATAATTTGTACATTTTCCAATTGTGACATTACCAATTTTGTGAAGTTGTTTTTAAACTGTTTTCTTATTACTTCCTATCATCTAATGTCATGATCAGTTTTTTATATAAAAGTAAATATCTATGTATATATGTAATTATGTGCAATACAAATTTCCCACCGATTGTTTTAAGTTGTGGGCATTAAATTTATCATAAACATATCCAGAACGTTTTAGACAATCGTTGTGAACGGTTGAAATTGCACGCGCAGCTAGTCAGCCAGCCAGTTTGAATACGATTTATCCGAGCGCGAACACACGAAGACCATGCGAAAGACGGCATTGTTTTGCTTAAGTGAATAACGAGCGTAAAAAAATTTGAATTACTCAAACAACTCCAAGCAATAGTTGCAGCATTCAAATAGTACAAAAATTAAGCAAAAGCAACAAAAAATTAAAAAGTGTTTTGATTCAATTAAGTACAAGTGATCGGCGACAACGATAAGCGAAAGTGATTTTGTCACATACACAAAGGCGCATTAGCGGGTTTTACTACAACTACACACATACATAAATGTACATTCGAGTACATACATAGTTATTAAAAAAAATGTCAGCAATCAAAGCTAATCTATTTACCCTACTCCCTTTTTGTACGCTGATTGCGCTAAGCGCTGTGTCTGCGCTACCCTACAACTACGATGAAGTACTCGATTTGAGCGTCACGCGCCCGGAGACGGAACCAAATCGTTTGCAAATTTCGTTGACAATTAGCGCACGACACCGTTACCTGGAGGTATCTTGGAAGAATGCGCCCGCTCACCACGACGATCACATATTGATCACCACACAAGAACCACTCAAGTTTGAGCATATCGAGTTCACGACTGGTACACCGCTGGCCGCTTTTGACAGCGCTGAAGGCAGCGGTTTTGTGCCAGTCGATGGCATCACTGAGCGCAGCACATCTTCGCCCACGCGCTACTTACTCGCGCACGAACACGAGCGCGATGTGGATGTGGATGTGAATGCGACCAATAGTACCGTTGAAGGCAGTGCTTACTCAGACGGCTTGCCTACTGAAATGCCACGCAGTGCAACAACACCATCTCGTCACTATTGGATATCGAATAATGGCGCTAAGGATATTGTAGCAGCGTTGAAACCGCACGCTGCATCACAGTGGTTCACTACCGGCGTGCCGTTCGATTATGCGCTCTCGCGTAATGTGACTGCGAAAACCAGCTGCTATGGCTATTGGGCGAGTTATGTGAATGGCAGCGGGACGATATTGGCCAGCAACTGCGTGCGCGCCTATCCGCGTTGGATGCGCGAAATGAGTGCGTTGGTGGGTGGGATGCGTATGCGCGATTTGTTCATACCTGGCACACATGATTCCGGTTCGTACCGACCCAATTTCGATCCGCTATTGCGTGAGACGCTTGTCACAAAGTATGCGCTGACACAGGATGATGATATTCGCAGTCAGTTGTTGCATGGCGTGCGCTATTTGGATATTCGCGTCGGCTACTATCGCAATAGACCGGATAAGTTTTATATCAATCATGGCGTTACGCGTCAGCGACCACTCGCCGAAGTTATCGAACAGGTGAAGGAGTTTGTGTTGGAAACGAATGAGATTGTGATATTTGGGTTGAAGGAGTTTCCGGTTGGTGAGTAAAAATTTTAAGTACGTTGGTACTAAACTTTCGTTTAAAGTCAAATAAATACAATAAAAACTTGTAAAATCAATAGAATAGAAAAAATTTAAATGTTCACGTTTCTATATACCTTTTGTTATTGTGTTATTGGCGAGTGTTCATTACAAAAATGTTGTAAAGGGATTAACTATATTTAAATATTCCCATTACAAATAAATTACTTAGTTCAAAAATACTAATTTTAAAACTAAAGAATCGTTAAACTATTTTTGTAATCAAGAGCACTCACTTAATAAGAAAACTGCCATCCCATTGTTAAAATATTATTTGAAAATTTACAGGTTTTGGTAAGGGTCTCGGTGTACATCGCCTGCTGGTCAGTTACTTACAACAACAATTTGGTGATCTTATCGTACATCCTTCGGCATCATGGCGCGCAACATTAAATGACATTTGGACGAGACATCAAAATGTTATTTTAGCGTACGATAAGGGTGCAGTAGTAGCCGAATTCCCACACACACTCTTTGGTTCGGTAGAACAACGTTGGGGCAATGTGCAAACTTGGACGAATTTGGAGAAGCATATACGTTCCATAAACAAATTCGATGTGTCGTAAGTAGAAAATTTATACAAAATTTATAAAAGGCAGAATGAAAAACTTCAGTTTTTAATTGGAAACTCAATTTAACTTAACATTAGACGACGATTTTTGTGATATTCGCATGAATGTAACATTTTTTTAATTTTAAAACTTAATAGCAGCCTCGAAAGCTTTCATCCATTACCACTTACCAAATACTGATAGTGATAACTCTATTTCACGACTACTAAGTAGTCAGTGGTAATGGTGTTTAAACTGCCTTACCATTAACAATGAAGTGGTAGAGAAATTTAGAAATGTATTGGCAGTGAAATGCTCATGCCAGTAAAATTTTGTGCAGTCTGTCCAACCAACCATGGTTGTTCGTTGAATATAGGGGTTGATTTCTGGACTAGTTCCAAAAATATTTCACTATTTTTCATTTCGGAAATGGTTTTGGATCACTTCGAAACTTTTTTCGGCACTACTTTCGAAGCATTTCGCAACTGTCTAAAGACTCGTTCGCGTTCATTTTGGAAAAACTTCATGTCTTTTTCAAAAGCAGTGTGAAAGGTGGTTCTGAACTATTCGCGAAGTGGTTCTGAAAATGGCGAGGTTCGGTCTGATCAAAATGAACACGATGAAATAAAACAAATGTTTAATATTTTATATTCAACTAAACAAGCCTACGAGATTATGTATGTTTGTATTTCCCCTACAATTCCATTATTATTTACAATTTAATTTTTTTTTTTGTACCTACTTTAGCTTTGAATCTATATCTTTTTATACGTGGATTTGAGGGTTTTACCACGAGATATTTAGCCCGTTTATAAAACATTTGAAAACAGATTCAACGAATTTGTTTTACATCAATCCAAATCTTTAAACAGATTTTCAACTCGCTTTCAAACTATTTTTCGTATTCTCTCGAACTGTCTTTACAAAAAGGTTTCGAAGATTAAGTAAACCTTGCAGGTTATGATGAATTCGTGTCAGAAATATGAAACATATGAAATTGTAAAGGAATTTTACGCCGTAATGTTCAAATATTTTTTAGCTTTATTCTCTTTTACCACTCAACATTTATGAAAAGGGCTTGATGTGATAATTAAAGAGATATAAGTAATTTTTTTCGTAGTAATTTTCAGTGTATTCACTTTGAAAATTTTTTATAAACACATTTCATAAAAGCGATGCCAGTCGATACGATTTCATTCAAATTAAAGTTTAGAAAGGTAATTGATAATAGAGTGCGTTTACAAAAATATCGAAAACAAAAAAACGACCATACGTAGTGTAATTTAATTACAATTACTGAAATTTGTATATTTTTATATTTATTTTTAGTTGCTATGTACGCACATTTACTTGTTTATTTTTTTTGTTTACAGGCGCTTATCAAGTCGGCCCGTTGCGGATATGGCTGAGCTTACGCCGGATACGTGGGGTGTTATACTCGATAAATTTGGTGGTCTACGAAAAATGGCCGATCAAGTGAATTGGCGCATTTCACAACTTTATCGCGACGAGTTGGGTGCAAATGCGAACATCGTCGCAGTAGATTTTATACGTGGCACTAACCTTATGGAAACTGCAATCGAGTGGAATAAACGAAAAGTGGCTTACTATTGAGGGAAATATTTATAAATCATGTGCAATAGGTAGGAATTAAAAAAATAAATTACTTTTTACTTTTACTTTTTAAATTATTGATCAATACTCATTGATAGCTTAAATTGTTGCCAAAGTTTTCTAACCATTTCGGATTTTAGGAACTAAGAGTTAATAAAATAAAAGTCAAATACAAATTTGATTGATGAAAAATCATTCCAATTTATGCATTAAGAAACATCAAAAGCCGGTTGAATATGAACAGCTATGATATTAAATCAAATAAAAGAAAAAATTGTTTATGTACAAACGGTATTCAAAATAATTAGATACTGAATTTATCTTTTTCCCTTAAAGCGTTAACTTTATTGCATTTAGAGATGCCAGATTGAAAAAAATAATGGATCAAAACAAAATTAATGCAATTATGTAAATCTTCTAAACAAAAATGCGTTTGTATTATTCTAAATTAGTTTTTAAAAATGACATGTTAAGTACTTATGTAATAAATAATTTCCTATCTAATGAATTTGGACGACTTCTATGCGAACGTGTTTTGATTTAATAAATATGTTACTATTTTAGAATTTTTATTGAGCTCAAGGCCAGTTTATGGAAGATTTTTTTTTGTGAAAAAACAACAACAGTTATGTGTTACTTTAAAAATTTCTGATAAAAATTACAATTTGAAAGTAATTTCAATATCATAAAATCAAAGTAAAGACCCAAAGCTCTTAAACTTCGCTCAAATGCTTTTTATATGTATATTTCATAGCCTTCTGTAAATATGTGGGCGAACTCGGAGTACTGCCATGCCTGGGCACTCGTAGAAATAAAATATTTTAAATTATGTAATTTGTAAATTGTTCAATAGTTTCAAAAAGAAATTTATTTCATGTAAAAATTGAATGTATAAAGTAAAACAAAACAAAATTTTAAATGTTTACGTTTATTTGCAAGTACATTTCAGGCAAACTTAACCGGATTTTCCGACAGCTAGAAATTTATCTAAGAGAAGAACATTAATTTTAAGGTTTTGACTAGGTTCGGTAATTTTTTTAGAGTTTTGGTATTAAATAAAAATCTTTGTGGCAACGCTGTCACTATCTTGACATCACTCAACTGTCAAATCGGAAAACTTTTAAGTAACGGTACCCCGGAAGGCGTCATCTCTACTCGCTCCTTCGTGCATAGTTTCTGTATCACTCTCCAAATTCCATTTTAACGGATCTACACTGGATCTAATTAATTTTTTTCAGCTAAAATGTGTTCTTTAGTTTCTTTAACGTACTCAATTTCCATTGCACTTATGTATAGTAGAGCGCCATACTAAACAATATTTACGAAATTTAAATCGTTTATCATTTGTCTAATTTTTAAATGGTTTTAGTGCAAAGCAATCAAGCTATGTGAGGATGTTACAAACTTGTAATTTTTAAATGGTCTAATAAATGCGCATACATATGCATAGAATTTGAAAACTTTCATCTTTATTCCTTTCTTGAATGTATGTACAATTTTCGAATTCAATAAATTCGTAGAGAGCAGCTTAATAAATATAATTATGAATTCTAATAATTAAGGAATGTTTTACCACATACTACATATTTTTTTATTATTCTCTATATGCACACCTTTTCGCATAGGTTTATTTTTTTGTCTCATATAAAAGTAGAAAAAGACGCTTGCAATATTTGTATTTCTATTAAAAATGATAATAGTAATTTCTGGTTATAATTGAGGCCACTTTTGGTTTTGGACATTTCATATATCACATAATTTTTGTCCTAAGCTATTTTTTTATATAAAACTAGCTACTGTTATTAAGATATGCTTATCAATTTAATGCCGATCGATCTCCATAAACAATTTAATATAACCTTAAAAATATTAGATTTTGTTTCTAATTGCCCACTAGAATATTATGTATGTACCACGATAAAAACTTCAATAAATGCGCATACGTACATATATATACATAAACAGTTATACACTTAAATAACTCTTTTGGCATGAATTATCTTTAATGATCGCTCGTCTAACTTTAAAGGCAACAGTTTTCAATGAACCGGAGTATTACGTTTAAAATTTGTCGTAATTGTACTGATTATTCTAACGGCATTTCGCAAAGTAAAAAAATATCTAATCTAACTAAAAATATAAATTTTATAAAACTTTTAACACTAAATTACGAACTACAAACTACATTTGGTACAAAATTGTAATGGAAAGAGGCAGAGAAGAGGACGATCATTTGAATGCCTCGCCAATTTCTTCGCCAACTTTTATGCCTTTGGATTGATACTGACGTCACTTATTGCCGTATCTGCGGTGACACTGCTCTCACTTGTTTCCGACTTCGGCACTAATGTAATTGGCTTGCCATTGCCACGATCCAACAATGGCGAACTATCAAGCGTTTTATTAGTACTGGGTGCCACAGCAGCAGGTGGTGGTCGATTTTTCAACTCTTCGACGCTAACAAATTTCGATGTTTGTTTGCCGTTCTCCACGGTTGCTTGCGGCGATTTGAGATCAACGGATCGCTTACGAGCCCAAAGCATTTCAATGGGATACCAGCAGAGCAATATGAGACCAAAACCAAAGCAAACACAGGCGAATACTTGGCCAGCCATAAGAATTGTCGGCAACATTTGCAATTCGCCAGCGAGATCGGGTGTAATGCGTACCTTCTGCTCGAACCAGATGAGCGGGAAGAAGATTCGTGGAACGTTTTCGTATAATCTGTAGTAAAAAAGATTTAAATGTATCTCACTTACTAATATATAAATCGTTTGAAAATTTACTCACGATATTCCCTCAATGGGCTCAACAAGCATATTGACTTGGAAACGTGCTGCCACCTCCAAAGCAACACCAGTCTGCGGCTCTAAGATCATATAGAACTCGTGTTTATCTTGTTCCGGTTGCATGCCATCGACTTGTTGCACATAGTACGGATCGGCATTATAGAAATGTGGATAGGACATAAATACTGGGGAACCAAAGCGACAGGAAGAAATATTCATTACGCCTGAAGCAACGCATTCGCCCCCGCAGAAGCAACTGTTCTCGGGATATTGAGTGCCTGCAAAACATTAACGTCTAAGTCAAATAAATATTCACTTAGTGTAGATATTTGAGATATACGCACCATTGTCCACAGATCGTGGTCCGCCAGTATATTTAAAGCCTCGCAAGCCCTCTACCTCTGTGGTTTCTAAATAATCCAATGGTATTGTACGACACATATCGGGCGTGAAAAGCGACACGCTGCCTTTCTCTTTCAAATATGGTGGATGAAATTCGCCCGCTGAGCCGTTTATTTGTCCACAACTCGACTCAAAGAATCCTGTATGCTCCTTGTAGTTCCATGTGTGCATTTGGCCGATTTTCGCAATGTCATCTGCACCGGTGTAGACATTGAAGACTCCAGTCAAATCGGCGCTACCATTTCGCTGTGTATTTGAAAAAGAAGTAAATAATCATAAAATTTAATTTACTGCAGGAGCATGCTTTAAAAGAGGAATTCACAGTTCGTAGAAGGGACGGTGGTTGTCAGAAAACTAAATAATTTAATGAAGAGAATTTAAGAACCATTTCGCACTGGTTCGTTTAATACCTCACTTAGATTTTTATTTGTTAGAGTTAGTTGCCCCTCTTCAAATAGTTATATAATTATTATCATTAAGAGAAATAATCATGATAGATTTTTATATCAGAAAAAAAATAGTTTACTTTATTATTGTGGCCAAACAATAACAATATATTTTTTTTAAATTTCTCTTGTTTATTTTTAAAATCTGGTTAATTGTTTTTCACAAATGGTCAAGAAAAGTCAAAAATAATCAAGAAAAATCAAGAAAAATCAATAATAATTAGGCATAACCACAAATAATCAAGAAAATCATAAATATCGGAAATAATCAAGATAAATTAAACTAACCATTAACTAAAAATTTTCAATTCAAATCAACAATATTATAAGCAATCTAAAATAATCAAGAAACATTATAGTTAATAAAAAACAATAAAAAATTTAAATAATATCGTAAATACTTAATACAAATTAATCGTTGATTTGAAATATTCAAAAAATCAGGCAGAACAAAATTCAAAAGTCGGAAATAATCATAAAAAAAGTATGACATTTAAAAATGATCAAGACATAGCAACAATGATAATCAAGATATACATATATAATATAATAAGAAAAAATAAAGAACAATCAAGATATCAAATAAAAACAATTATAGTCACGTTTTTTAAATTTATAAAAAAGCATGTAAATTATGAATATTGAAAATAATCAGTAAAATTAAAAATAGTGAGGTGCAAAATGGAAAATAATTCTGATTATTTGTATACATTTATCTGGTTGCGTAAAATCCTATATATCTTTAAATGGATTGTTGAAATTGATGACCGCTATTTATCAGAAGTGTTTCGAATATTTTTTTCCGATTTTCATTAGTTACACGTCATTGAATTTAACTTGTTTGAATAGTTAAAAAACCCTTTAAAAATTTTGTTTCTAAGCACATATTTCTCAGTTTATTGAAAAAACTAAGGACTGGTATCGATAAATCGATTAACATTGATAACAATATGAATATTATAAAGGTTTGATTATCGATAACTTTAAGAATGGAGAATTTATAAATATTAACACGTTGAAGATTATATTCGAACGTTTGTTACAATGAATGGAAATATGTATGTAAGCATCTTTTGTTCATTCGTCGTTTTAACAGAGATTTTTTTTTCAAAATATATTTTTCAGTTTTATCAACACGATTTTTTGGACGCATATATGTACATACATAAACATTTTTTTTTTTTTGAGATTATCTTTTTCAGTTTTACCAATACGATTTTCTGGACGCGTATACATACATAAATATTTGTGTAAGAAAAATTTAAAAACTTGTATATAATAATTGTACTCACTGTATAAAACCAACCGAATTTATCGAACGGCACCTCTACATCCTTGCCAAAAATCGGCATTGCACGCGCCATGTCCAACATATCATCACTGTAGCCGGTGAAGAGCATCTCATCAATTGTACGCGTAATGGAAATTTCCTGGCTGTACAACTTCAAGCCTACATCAACGAAATTTTTTCGGACTTTCTTCCACTGTTTGGCCTTACCGGCTGCGGACTATGCAAGCAGAGGAAGGTGCTATGTATTTTTCATCAATTGATATTTGCCTCAATGGCAACTTACCAGTGCGACAGCATTTAAAGTGACAACCACATCATCCAAACTGCCATTACTGCCCTCCGCATCAAAATAGAAATCGCTTTTCTTACGATACGTCACCGACGCGTTCGCTGGGTTCCATTGTATGTCGACTTTATCCTGCTTCTCGGTGAAACGATAAGGACCGATTTGCTCTAAGTTTGGTTTTGTACTTAAGTTTTTGAACTCTTCCGGATTCGTCCAGTTATAGAGATATATATCAAAACTCAATTTCATGGGTGGAGTTTTCCACTTATCATACACCTGTGAATTGGGACGTAGAATAATTTCCTATGCAAAAGGGATATAAAAATTTAATCAAGCATTAGGATGATATTTTAAAATAGAGAGTACTTTAAGTCAGGTATAGTGCGATTTTGTTTAGTTTTCAATTTGCAAAAATTCGAATTGAATAAGGGCGAATTGGGTCGGTAAAATTTTATGATCGAAGAGTAAAGCGGATAAAAGATTTTTAAACAGCTCGAGCCTTTTAATTAATAAGTAAATAATAATAAAAAAAAAGCTTAAGAGTATAGGCATCAGTAAAATCAGAACTAAATTGACGAATATAGGCTAACACTGAATAGGAATTGGCAATATTGTATTTCAGTTGACTATTAAATGAAAATTTCGAGTCAAAAAACACATCTAAGTCAGTTACCTCATTTAGGGTGGATTTCGCGGAGTTTACGGAGATATATCTATAAAGTAGCCAGGCCATTATAAAAAACACCATTTCAAAATTCACTTTATCTTATAATTCCTTAAATAACAATAATGTTAGATTTTTTTTTATAAAGTAATAAATTAAAATGTTTCGCAAAAGTATATTTTTTGTTGAAGAAGAGAATTTTTTCATAGTTAATCGATTATAGTATACAAAAAAGAAATGTATAAAATAAAAGTGAAAAGTAATTGATAAATTCGAAAGAAGATTAAAAAAGGTGTAAATAAAACAAAAATATCAAAAATTCGTCATAAAGTATCCAATGCTCGTGAGTTTACTTCAAATCACTGAACAAATATTTTCGATTAGCGTCAAACTAACAATTGCTAGAAGGGGTTACAATTTTCTGTTGAAAAAAGTCCAATACAAACTAGAATATGCTACATATGATTTGATTGAAATATGTATGTAAGTACCTACTTTCCAATAAAAATGTATTAAATTAATTAATTAAAGGACAAACCACTGGTTTTCATTCCACCAGCACGTGTGCACGAGACTTTTTAAAAATAACAAGAATTTATTATTATTAAATAGTACATACTCTATATACTTATATAATCATATTGCGGCATGTAGTCAATGATCTCTAGGACAAACAGCTATTCAATGATGATCGAATAGTTTGGGGTGAATTTGAATCTCGTGCTGATTTTTTATACTTATTGAAAGATATGTTTTAATGGACCCTAAATAAAAATGCACAGAACTACAAATAAAGTTATAGGAGTATGCAAGCAAATGCATATGTAACATATACGTACATATGTATGTATACATTTGTATTTGTTTACATACAAAACTACTAGACAAAAAGCATCTCGAACACTGTTTGCACGTGCTTTCAAAGTCTCGTGCGGCTTTTATTTATGCTTGACTGAAATTTATGAGATCAATTGGTTTGATGAAAAGGTTATAAAAGGGGCAAATGATCAATAAGTTTATTGAACAAAAATAAATTAGTCATTTTAATTCGTTGCTAACAGAGTAATTGACTGCAAATTTTCTTACAAATACATACTCGTACATATTAAATTTTAAACTATACACACGTACATACATATACGATATGTATTTAAGTTGGCTCATCTCACCTTCTCCATTATGCTATTGAAGAATTGCTCCCAGAACATGCCGCACAATACACCGAAAATGCCCAAACAAAATCCGGCAATAGCAACTATTAATTTCCTATTGCTTTTCTGCCATTTCTTCAGCGTATTTCCTTTCTTTGGCATTTTGAATTAAATATTTATTTATTTGAGCGTTTAAAATTGCGAATTTAAGGGAATTAATGTTGTATGTTATTTGATTCGGCTCTCGATAAGCGGCACCCTTTGCTCGCATTTATTAAAAAAATCTGCAATGAAAAATAGAAAGAATGTTTCAGTCTTTTAGTGTAATAATAGAAGCACATACAAGTGTTTACATATGTACGGACATACATACATACATATGTATATATGTTACATAAGTACGTATGCTTATCGTCACATGAAGTTCACAGACAAAGGAAAAATCCAAAAAAATATAAAAATACTATCTAGATGAGTACACATGAATGTATGTACGTACTAGTGATGTGAATTTTCGGGATCTGAAATCAAAATCCCGGGATGCCAGGATCGTCCCAAAAATTAAGGAAGTTTTGAGTCGTAAATTTTTATTTTTCAAAAAATGAAACATGTCTGTAATCATTGTATTAAAATAGCATTAATATAACAAAGAAGAACAATTTGTTGTAATTCATGTATGTATGTATGTATTTATTGGTCTTTTCAATCAACAAAAAAAAATTACATAAAATTTGACAAACATACAAAGTAACTTATACTTCCAGTATCTACAAATATACATATTTGTTACAGCAACAAATGCATATAGAGTAAAATTATGTTTAATGACTGTTTGATATCAATATTTAAGATTAATATGTATATGCTACAGTACATTTAGTAAAAAAGCAATATATTAGTAAAAACATGTAGTAAAAAAGGTAATATATTAAGTGAAAATTTAATACATCACCCATTCCATTTTGAACTAGGCAGAATTATTCCTTTTTTTATCAAAATTCGATCTTAAAGAAATTAAAGCATGAACCTAAATTTGTTGCAGATAAAACCAACACTTGTTGGTTGCATTGTCGTTAAATGCTTACTTTAAATACTCTCTTTAAGTTAAAGCCTTTATCGACCCCATTACAATAAATATCAACTTATTTTACGAAATCTTCTCATACATTGTTTGCTTTTCTGTTATTGTGCACTTGCGGACAGCTCATTAAAACTTGATGCTATTTATGGTGTCTTTGAGACTTATGGTACTGCCATATACAGCTCAACGATCTCATCGTTAGTGAGATTAAGATCGTTTCATAGTGAAGTTTCAGAACAGTCATATTTAAGAGGGCTTGAGCGTTGCAACGAGTTTATTAAAAAAATTATTACTTAAAGTAGATTTCTTCCAATTAATTTATTCTAGAATAAAATGTCAAGCAATAAGACTTTAAGAGACACTTTGACTGGGTGGAGCTGTTTAACCAAATAGTTGTTGCAAACGACTAAAGCGCAACAAGTGTTACAAATAATGCATCGTTTTGGCGTTGAAAGGGAGATATGTATGATAAAAGGTTTAAAAATTTAAATGGCTATTAAATGAATTGTGTTCAGTAGTCGCGGGGTTTTAATAGAATAGTCCCGAGTTATTCGGGAGTTGAAAAATATTAACATTCCTAGTACGTATATATATGTATATATTTTTCTTATACATACATATGTATATATGTTATATATTCAGACAATACCATTCAAATATAATTTTAATGCACATATGTACGTATGTATGTATGTATCATGTTACTCAAGAAGATTTATAACGAAAGTAGGTCGTTTAAGTAGCACATTTGCCGCTTAATTCTCTAACTAATTTGACCTAATGCCCGTTTCTTTTATCGGCACGCGAACTGCATTGGCATGTCAATAAACAAGAGTATTTTTGAAAATTTACCTTTTTTTAAACCAATTCAGTTTATAGGCTATATATTTGTAATTTCCTGAGCTTTGGCTTGGGATGCCGTAATCAGATTGCTTAAGTTGTAATTTAAGAACTTCGTACTTATGAACGTTAAGTATTGAAGCGACTTATTTGAAAATCTCATCCTCGTTACACGATCTTTGGGAGATGTGTTCCAAATAATCAATGGCTCGACTATCCTCTCTTACAAAACTTCTCTGATTACAAAACTTCTTTCTACGAAAATAGGTCAATTTGGAGCATATCTACGACAAATTTATTAATTACATCGATCATCAGATATCAATATTACTATCGATCAACACGAATTACATTTTCAGTTAAAACTCAAAACACACATAAAATTGTTTTGGGTATAAACCGGATAAGTGAATTTTTACTTTTCATTCAGTATATTGAGTCGTAATTAGAATGTTTTAGTTTGATAACCTATGATTACCTTTACCATCAAATGCGATAGATTGATTATCAGAAAGCACTTACTTATCAGCAGATTAATGAGTCTTGGGTGCAAAATAACATACATTGTAGGATAATATACGTGAAATAAATGATACTGAAGAGTAAACTATGTGGTTTATTTACTTGCTGCGTAAAGCTAGAAAAGTTTTTTTTAATGCCAATCGTAGAGATTAGCTTAACTTAATAACCACTCATAGATTTTGCCTTTGTATTGATGATGATAAACATTTATTGGAGTGAAAGAGTTCACTAAAAAACGCTAAATGCAGCGAAAAGTGAAAACGTGAAAATCTACGGCGACATCAAATAAACGAAAGAGCCCTGTATACAAAAATAACAATACCAATGAAAATCTTATCTTGCTGATTGAATAAATAATATTCTCACCTCATTTAATGCGATAGCTCT
Organism: Philophylla caesio; assembly: GCA_963971545.1. NCBI lineage: Eukaryota > Metazoa > Arthropoda > Insecta > Diptera > Tephritidae > Philophylla > Philophylla caesio. The sequence continues at coordinate 97,155,234 of OZ020609.1, read as the reverse complement.
GTAGGTAAAAGTACTGCTATTGACATCATTGTCATCTTTATTTGCTATTGTGCTTTTATTAATCGTTTAGTAAAAGAAAATATAAATAATTTAAAAATTTATTGTCTGATGATTACGACACCATTGGCGGCGCATTTTCAATGGAACAAAGTCGACGCATATGAAAATGGTAGCCGGCAACCGGCAACCACTAAGCGGCAATTGCCGCATAACGGAGCTTCTACTATGTCTTGACGGCCCACTATCCATACGCACCAATCGCTTTACGCGTCATTTTGTCCCATTAAAGCGAACATAGCTGCACGTAATTAAACTATTTACCTACTACGCGGTTTCTTCGGATGTGTTACTAGTTCTCTATTCCCATTGCAGTCGCTGCTTATAGTTGTCATTGTAAACTTTTGGAGTGGTAAATCCCTAGAATTATAGTACCATTTCCATGTATGCCGAAACCGAGCTCAACCTCATTATTTCATTAGCGTATCTAATAAAGAGGAAGGTTTCGTCCAGTAAACAAGCAAATAAGGACTTTCATTCCAATCAGATCTCGTTGATTACAATGCTCTGACATTGGTAAATGTGATGAAAGGCTTCGAAAAAAGACATCGTCCATGAAATGATCTTCACGCGCTCTCACGTTGACTTAAAACTTCCATACGTTCGTTCATTAGGTAGACTCTCAATAAAAACATCATGGTATTCGGTTCTTGCTTTCTGGACACAATGGTGTCACGTGAAATCAGAAATCAAATGAGTGCAGTGTACGAGAAAAGAGTGTAAGGCGAAGCTTTCCAAACCGTGCTCAAGTATACGACCAAGGCGAATTTAACAAGGAGGTGTTGAGGTGCCAGCTGGTTTTTTTTTTTGGTTTTTTCGCTTTGCTAGACTGAATGTCAAAGGGCTTCGTTCTGATTGGCTGGCGATGTAAATCACCTACAAAAATTTTAAATTCAGTCCAGCAAAGCAAAAACAAAATACGTAGACGCGTTTTACTTATATGCGCCACCTTGTTAAATTTGCCTTGTATACGACACCGCCAGATACTCTTTTTCTCACAAACAAAAGTATAACGTCGGCGCAGCCACTAACAGTAATTAGTCTAAAATGGATACTTGCGTAGTTTTGCTCTCCATCTGGTCATCTCTCTCAATCAGTTAACAACCGAAAATATGAGAACGAAAACGACACTGAAGATGGCACAACGCCAAAACCGGTATTTAACAAAACCAAATTTGACAAGGTATGACGGAAAATCGTTCTAAAATACATCGAAAATATGCACTTATTAACGATCACCGTAGAATCTCTAAAGATTTGTAAGTTATATATTATATTAAGCACTCTCTTGTGAATTTCCAAGGCAATTAAAAATTCACTTCAAATTTCTTGGAAATCATTTCTTCATAATGCCAAAGCAGCCCGCTTGACCCTACACACCCTCGGTTTTTGGAAAGGTCTCTCATTATTCACGTCGAACAATATTTATGTTCCAAATGTTTTACACTGTGTATATTTGGAACTAGTCAATAAATTAGCAAGATGTTGAATTTTGTCTGCATAGTTTAAGCATTCAAATATGTATGTATGTATATGCACGCATACTTCTTCAGCACGGTACATGTATGTATGTATGTATAACAAATTTATTATTTCATTCTGTGCACAATTGAATAAATCAATTGACCCCAAGTGTCTCTCTACTCTTCGTGCTTGTGACATTTTTTCACATCTTATTTATTTCGCACGCTTTTCTTCTCCTTATCTCCTTTTATGCGCGCAACGCACACACACATTGCACAATGTGTAATTTGCGTATAATAAAAATGTTAATTAAATATTGAACTTTGATTCGTACAAAAAGCTTCTGGTTGTATTCAAAATGGCCGAAGAGTTTATCATAAAATTAAAAAAAAATAATACAAACATAACATATGTACATTCACATTGTGAGTGCAATCACAGCAATTAATTGAGATCTTACGTAAGAGGCATTTCAAATGTTAACCAGGTTCAGAGGTGTTGATGTATTTCGGCGTCAAATTTCGACTTCATAAAAAGTTCACATTTCATTGAGTAGTACATTAGTTTCATCAACTATATTTTACTTAGAATTGCAGCTGAATTATTTACTCAAGCCTAAAATTATGTAATTTTCACATGAAATTTTAATAATTAAATACATAGATAATTTATAATGCAAGAATTCGTCTACTGACTTTTTAAAAAAGAAGTGATCTAAACAATTTCCAAAAGTGACCGCCGGTTTCTTAATTGTCTCAATTGTCGGTCATTGCCGCATTGAAGAAAGCTGGCGAAGTTTCTCGTCATGACACCAAACTTCTTGATTCGTCAATCAGACTGGACGGTAGGTATGCAGTCAGAGTAGGTGCCCTGTAGAATAACATTATTTCTCTAGAAGCTGGAAGCGGGGTGACAGTACAACAACTCTCATGCCATTTCCAGTGCTTGTTAAACGCCAGCTTTAGGCACTTTCTTGAGAAATTATGTTGTAGATGATTTCAGATTCAAGGAAATCAGAAAGTTTCGAGAAGCTTTCGTAAAAAAATAGTTCTCTGCGCTGAGGCCACACTATTTTTGTGCCACTGTTTTTTCGTCTTTTAGTTTTTATAAAACTAACCAAGTTTTCCTGCGTTAATTAGATTTTACAAATGTATTTTAAAATATATTATTAATAGTTTCGGAGTTTGATAGATTATTATTGAATAACTGGAATTTATACAATAATACTTTAGCACAATGATTTTTCAAGTTTTTCAATTTTGCTTCAATAAGGATGTATAGAACATTTAACGTTGGTTCTAATGATGCAAATATTATTTCGCAAAAGTCAAAAACAAAGCAAAAAAAGTAGAAACGCTAACAAATTCTTTCTTCTTAACTAAATTGATGCATAATTTCACAATTGTTAAAAATTGGACGTTGTGAATTGATATAAACGAATATGTAAAAATTTAAAAAAGGTGTGTCAAATGATGTGTATAACTCTCGGACCAATAAAGAAGACTAGCTCAAAACGGCGAATTATTGTTCATTATAACGTGCGACCATACTTAAGGGGGTCCTCTACTCCCAAGGCCTGAAATCGAGCGGTTTTTTTTGGAAATAAATTGAGAAGGATCTACTAAGTGGTTTTAAGAAATTTTTATTTTACTTTAAAGATACATGTTTTGACTTTAAAGTTTTTGTATTGAATACCAAACAAAAACATTGTCGATCTTGAAACGTCATTGACTAAATTGATGTTGAAACTGCAGGGGTTCCGCTTAAGTAAAATTCTGGCTAGTTGGGTAATCTGCAATTAGAAATTAAATATTCTTTATAATCACAGTTACGTTGGCTATGTTTTCCCGAGACAGAATTTTTTTTTATTTTGTAAATTGTAAAATTTTTGCAACGATTTGTGAAATTTTTAAATTTTTACGCCATTTTTTGACATATTAGAGACTCTAAAAATAGAACAAAAAAAATTTTTTCAAATTGTACTCGGGAAAACATAGCGGTATGTTCACTGAATAATTCAATAAAAAAAAGTTTGGAATTGGACCAATACTTTTATGAAAAGTCCTACTCGGCAGCTAAAAAAAACAAAATTTTTGGGAAAACGCGTCCAAAGATAAATTACGGTGTATATAGATTAAAATTATATTTAAAAAAATCGATTTCTGAAACCGCGAGAGTAGAGGATCCTCAAATATAAATTACGGTGTATATAGATTACAATTAAATTAAAATAAATCGATTTCTGAAACTGCGAGAGTAGAGGATCCCCTTAGCTAGAAAATCAATAAAGCGGTTTTTAATTACAAACATGTAAGTAGAACAATGGAACTATTCTCTGCGTTAAAGATGCCTTGTTATTTGTTGAAAAAATACACATATGTATGTATATATACATACTTGTATATGTATGTTTGTGCACTTAAAATGCCTCAAAGATGGCTAAGCGCGAATTTTGTATCTCGGTACGAATAAGTGTCTCTTGAAAAAGTCAAACAAAAGTGATTGGTCTGTTATTGTAGCTGTTAAGAATATGCTGTGCCCGGAGCAACATGGATTTTTTAGGAGCCGATCAACCGTGTCAAATTTAACTGTATTCTCTGATGATTGTATAGCGGCTTTTAAATCGGGTAATCAGGTTGATACCGTTTATACAGATTTCTCCAAAGCTTTTGATCGGGTCTCCCACGTAATTCTTACTTGCATAAGCGTCTTTGTGTGGTTTTTGTGAATAATGTAAAGTCTACTCCTTTCATTGCTTGCTCTGGGGTTCCGCAAGGAAGTATGCTGGGACCTCTATTTTTTGTTTTGTTAATGACATTTGTTCCTGTTTCTCTTCAGCAAAATTTCTGCTTTATGCAGATGATCTTAAAATCTATTCCTTGATCAAAAGCCGTCATGACTCTGAATTGATGCAATTGGACTTAGGTAAGGTTGGAAACTGGTGCGTCAACAATCAGCTATTCTTGAACATAAAAAAGTGTTTCCAAATTACCTTTTCTAAACGAATCGATGTCATTGGTACCTCTTATCATATCTCAAACTCGCCTCTGACTCGAGTTAGTGAAATTAAAGACTTGGGAATAATATTTGACTCGAAGTTCACTTTTGTCAGTCATATAAATTTCATAATTACTAAGTCTTATGCTATGCTTGCTTTTGTTAGGCGTCATAGTATGGATTTTACCGACCCGTATACGCTGAAACTTTTGTATACGTCTTTTGTGCAGTCCAAACTTGAGTACGCATCATTCATTTGGTCACCCTATTATATGTGCCACATTGCCAGAATTGAACGCTTCCAAAAAGTATTTTTACATTTTGCATTGCGTAAATTTCGATTTTCTGATCCTATCCCAACCTATGAATCGCGGTGTTTATTGATAAACTTGAAGTCATTGCAGAGCAGGATAACAATACTATCTCTGTCTTTCATTTTCGATTTGCTCCTTGGGGCTGTGGACTGTACACCGCTCCTTGAGAGAATTTTCTTTCATATTCCGGCCAGGGCACTTAGAAGCTAGGAAATTTTTAATGTTGGGGTTTTTAAATCTCTTTATGCTCAAAAGGCTCCTATTTCTCGAGCTCTGATTGAGTTCAATAGAGTCTCTAAACTTATCGAGATAGATTTTTCATATTCAAAAGATCGCTTTTTGAATTCACTGAATTTATTTTATAAATAGCATATTTATACTTTTTTTCATAACTGCATATTAAACTTAATTTATGTCTACTTAGCCTATAAGAACTTAGTTGTACTACTTGGCTTAAATAAATAAATAAATAAATATTGCTGCTACTTTTGTACATACATTTGTATGTAATAAATTTACACGTAATGTAAATATGCATTTTAAGAAGTACAACAAATATTCATCAAAAAGATGACATAAATTGTAGTGACGTACCCACTATTCATCTACGAATCATTCAGTGAGAGAGTTTAAGATTAACAAGAAGAATTTGTTCATTCTTTACAAATTGACATTTTATTTAAATAGCAAATGATTGTACATACTCACATATCAGTACTCAACTTAGTTAGTAAATCATTCATACACTTCGAAACAAATCAGAGCATATTGTGATCGATTTGGACGCCAGACTTGTTTTTGTTTACTTAAAAAAAATTACATTTCAAATAAAAATCTATTTGAATATCGAATATTTGTATAGATATTGATTTTAAATATACAACAGGCATACAGCTTATTGCATTAATAACAAATTTCTTGATAAGGAGAAAAGTGAAATAAAGAAATGCACTCAAGAGAGCCTCAGAATATTACAAAAAACGGGAGAAGACACTAAACAAAAAAAGGACACACCGACAGGATAGCGGCCGTTTACACGTTTTGTTCATCAAACTAGTCGTAGTACATAAGTTTGTTGTGAGTAATTGTTATTAAAAAATTGTGTTTTTTTCTTTTTGCATGTTATTATTTGTTTAATTTTTTTGTTGGTAAAATAAATAGCGCCGCCCCTGAAGCTGATGAAATATTTAACGAAACGTTGAGCATATTCTACGTTTGGTTTACACCAAATAATATACAGATTTGACTAGCCAACAAAATTTTCAATAAAAATCACAAATTGATCGCAACAAAATTATTAAAAAAAAAAATCAGTTTGACGCCAAGTCGTTTTTTTTTCTCAGTGTACATACATGCATATGTATTCGTTGCTTTATTTATTTGTATACACATGATATATGTAAGTTTAAAGTATACTTGTATGTATATATAGGATATTTGATTAATATAAAACGCATGCGAGCAGCCACACACAAACAATGTGAAGAGATGATCTTTGACCGACGCGATCACTACTCCAATTACGGGTGTCAAAGTGTATAAATACGTACATACATATATATTTGAATAAATGCAATGAAATATAACTACAAATGTACAAACAAACATATTTAATTGCGTACCGAAGCAAAGTTCAAGCTTCTCCCGCCCACAAATATATTATTTATATACATACATATGTATGTATACATATGTATACATTCCAACTATAAATAGTTTACTTCGAATTATTTAATTAGTCGGTTTAATGAGCGTGCTGCACAAGTCGCATGCGACAGATCAAGCATGGCACGCTAGTGGAGTTCCTAAAATATGCAAATGTATCGACACTTGAGCCGATCTATTCAAGTTATAATTTTTGATAATTGAATGTTTGCTTAAGATGTGTGTGGAACTCTATTTCTGTGATCATGCAATAATAAAATTAGTACTACTCGGAATTGGAAGATTGTGGAGGATGATTTTTTTTTGCATCCGAGATAATTAGAAAGTTATGCGAACAACTATAATAATAAATAATATTTTATTACAGTCTTAATAAGAATTTGAACAACATTAGAACTGCTTGCTTTTAAATAATTTGTATGAAAACTGTTAAAAGTCAACTTAACCTATGCACAAATTAACTAATCTTTCAATACCTGAATGATTTTCAAATTCACAACCTTATAGCGGTTAAATAAATATCGATATGACTGATGAAACGGATAATTACAGGTTCACGTATTGGAAGATTATCTTTTTTTTTCATATTTAACCCACAATCCGTAATTAAATAACCAGTTTACTCGGTAATTCATGATTATAAAATAATCACAGATTACAAAGAAACATTTTACCATAAAACTCTAAGTGCAAAGCGTCAAAAAAAAAATTATGTAAAAAAAGTAAATGACTTGCACGATGCCTTGCAAACCCCCTAAATATGTATATTTATAGCCGTTTATAGTTTAAGAATTCTCCAAATTTTTATTAAATATAATCACATTGAAACTGAAGAATCAGTGAAATTAAGCGGTGTATATATTTTTCAAATAGTTTCATGCGCCTTTGATTGCTTTTGATGTTTCTTACTTTTATTAAGAACAATAAAACCAAAATAATGAATACAATTAAAATGGAGGCATCTAAAATCTTACAGAAAAGTCCAACGAAAATTAACGAAAATTTAAAATCACTGCTTCAGTATCTGAACAATGTAAATCGGGTGTAAGGAAATGGTGATCCCTTTTTTTCTGTGTACTGCGAACGGCACCAAAGTACTGGTTCAATGTTTACATTTTTTTTAATTGTACTTGAATAAGACTAATTAAAACAATACTACGAATTCGAACTTCAGATAAACTCATATTAGAAGTTCAGGGGAGTTTTTTGTATTTAAATCCACAACACAAAAACAATTTTTGTGACCTAAATTCAGCTTATACCAGTATTGCTGAAAACAACAACCTCTAAATTCTAACTCAAACTTTGAATAAAATCATACTTGAAGTTCAAGGGTGGCTTTTATACAGACTGAGTGGGCCAACAAAGTTGCGCAAAACAAAAAAAAAACAAAGCTTTATTGATCGAAATTCTGCGTATACTAGTAAGTGTCTACATGACTCCCCTTAAGTCGAGAAAAAGACGAGTGAGTCATTTAAGGTGATTATGAAATCAAGAATGCCCCAAGTGAATTTGTAGAAACAGAAACTTGCCAATGCACTTGCATGCATAAAATATGCACATACATATGTGCAATCTATCACATATGGAATGTATGTATGTATGTACGAGTATGTTAAATCCGTTGTGAAAATCGCTCCTCTCCGATTCACCCCATCCCACAAGCCAGCCATTTCGTTTGAAATGCAATTTTTATTTTATATTTTTTGCTAAGTTACGCGCCAATGCAACATTTAAAAATAATAGTTTTCGGAAAATCTTGTCCGTGGATATTTCTCCTAATATATGTATGTACATATGTAAGTTAATTGTACATACATATGTATGCGTGTGTGTGTCTATGTACATACATATATGTTTTTCCTGCACGTGAGCAAGAGCAATATAGCCGGTAAAACGTTGCATCATTTTTGCCAATGACTTTGAATGCAAGTTTACAAATACCCTCTAAGAAATGTAAGATGTTATTTTTTGCGTTGAAGAAATGTTTACTAGCTTATTTTTTTTAGATTTTTATCAGTTGCAATTACACGAGAAGTGAGTTGCACTCTTTACACCAAACGAAAGAGGTCTACTTTTCTTTAGATCAACCCTCGACAAATATTCCTTTTCGCGTATAAAGTGATTAGCACTACAAAGTATTAAAAAAATTTCACAATTAATTTATCTTTTATTTAAAAATAAAATAAATAATTTGGCGTTTACACTATAAAGCTCAGTGTTTGACCGAACTTCTCCTACCATTTGTGGTGTGCGTCTTTATTTTATTTATTTATTTTTATTTAACTTATTCTAGCGCAACAATTTTTAAGTTATTTTATAGTGCTAGTCACAGTGCGTACAATTTTCTGACTAAATATAACGGATTTAATACAAATTTAAACTTAAACTTATACTTATAGGTAATAATTTTAAGTACACACGAAATAACAAGGATCTTAATTATATTATTTGTTAAGATAACTGGTTATCTGATTTTTGAAAATCATAAATGGAGGGACTTTTCAGACTTTTTTGTGTATGTAATTTAAGAATCCTTTCAATTTTAATGTAAATAAATGTTAAAGACACAAGCAGGAAATGATTTTAAATCTCCGTTGGATTTCGGCAATTTTTTGAGTGTTGTTGCGTTCTTTTTTCATTAAAAAATCAATTTTGTTCATGCGATATATGGAAGCAATTACGGTAAAAAATTCACTTAATTTAATTACTTAAAACCAACACACCGAAAACCATAAAAATATCAATGAAAGCGTTTCGCTTCCTGTGGCAAGTTTTATCGGTTCATTTCACCACACCAAAATTCAAAAAGATCGAAGTAGATTCGGATACCAATCAACGAAAGTCGAATTCGTACCTGTATGCTGAAATACGCCGAGATTGTTGTATTGTTGGCGGAACGGAACGGAACTTGCACCTTTTTTGGAATATACATTTTTTTTTAAACTAACAGTTTGTTATATTAAAATTTAAAACTTAAATCAAACTAATTCTAAAAATCTATTTTGTTTTAATAAAGTATTCTGGAATAGTTATACATGTTGTATAAAGTATGTTGCCTGTGTTTGTATGTTTTTTGTTTGAGAATTTTAATAAAAGAATAATCCGTAAATGGTCAAAACTTGTCAATAATTTTGATACACGCATACATATGTATGTATGTTTAGATCGCTTATACCGTAAGTCATCAATAATATACAGCTATTAAATATACAAACATGTGTAGATATAAATCTGTGTTCAATTAAAAAAATGGCGATTAATAATTAAGTTGAGAATTATTTTATTTTCTATTCATTTTAACATTTTGCTTGCAGGGTTCGAGCGCATGCGGCGGCACCTTTGTCAGTTAAATTGATGGCCAATACTCGCACACGAATATGGTGTGGCTTAATTGTTGTTGTTTACATACATTTACGGACGACTATTAGATGAATTCATTTCATAAAGCTAAGTAAGCATACATACAAACGTTGATGCATATAAAAACATACATAGAAATATAAATTAGTTGTCTTTCGTAGAAATTGTGAAATCGTACAAATTGATGAAAATCTAATTCTTAAACTTATTTATAATATTTGCCACTAGCTTACCTACTTGTTTGTTTTTGTGTACTTTTGCCAAAACAACCTATTTCGACACTTCTCTTTTCCCCTTGAAATATTGCTCTAATGACATACTTAATTGGTTATTTACTCACAGATGAACCTGCTTTCTTAGTAAGTGTTTAAAAAAGCGAAAAATTTGCATAATGTGTATATTAATGAAGAGCCAAATAGTTTGTTATTGGCATAATATGAATAAACCTGTTTTTGTAAATATGACTTTTGTGCATTGAGCGATGACTGCTGAATTTTGTTTGCACAAACAATTTTCATATTTACGACGTTTACTTAGAAGAATTAACGAAAAGCAGAGAAACTATATTCCAACTTACATACATATTTATATAGCATTTTAATTGTTTATTAAGTAGTACGTATAGAGAAATACACATGATTTTTATACTTTTTTTTTTGAAGTACGGAATCCATTTGCCTGCCTCTGTTGATGAATGCGTTTTAAAGATGCAGTTATAGAAATAAGAATTTCAATTGAAAAAAACGAAAACAACCGCATGCAGTACTTATAATCACAGAGCATTGTGATGAGTTTGAGATTAGTTTGCATTTTACTGAGTAGAAAGACACTTACCGATTGTAATAGAAAATAAATCGTGTTTACGTAAGTATAATGATTTGCATTAAGACAAATACACCTTTTGTTTAAAAAGCTTTTTTGTATTTCATATACTAATACACCGTGCAAACAAATAATACACTGTGTATATTATTCGCAACCAAGTTCTTTTATTCTTTGTCAAATTATGATGCAAATCAAACTTGAAAGTGGATAATAGGAATTATTTTCAAATTAATGAGCAACCTCATTAAAATAAAAAATTAGCATCTTGCAAAGCTGACCAACTGTACTTCAAATCTTATGGTTTTTACTTGGTAAAAATTTATGAAAATATAAATTTCTTTTTGCGACTCGTATTACTTACAATACGATCAACAAGCAATGCACATATTTGTGTACATAGTATTTAAGTATTTACAAAAAATTTTGGGGAATTTATAAATATATGTATGTATGTATACTGTTGTTGCTCATACGCCATGCTCTTTTTTTTTATTTGCCTTGGTAGGACCAATGAACATACAAAACAAAGAAGTTTCACGGCTTTTTCTTTCTTCTGAAAATATATCTCCACTGAAATCTTAATGGATCAAATTCGATTATAATAACGTTTGTCAGATTCGATTTGGTATAGTGAAATAAGACGAGAAATTTTCCAAGCGGAATGGAACGACGCTTTTAATTTCCATCTAATTTTTTCTTCTTATTCAATTACAATAATAACAAAAAAAAATTGTTTGTGCAGATATTCCGAAAATTTAATTGTCCATCTAATTAAAAAACAGTTAGACAATTTTTCGAAAAAAAGTTAAAAAAAATGTTAATTTTCTACATATGTATGTATGAGCTTAAAGGAGGTTGGTTTTTGAAAAAAATTATAGGAAAAAAACAACAATATTCGAAACGGTAGAAGTCGAACACACGACACCATGCACGCTAACTCAACACCTAATCGCGCTGAGTTAAGCTTTTGCTGTGTATGCTGTTATCATTACCCTATTTTCCCTTTTCTGCTTTGGTATTGTTTTTTTTCCTTATACTTTTTTCCAAAAACCAACCGGCTTTAAAGCTCATAAATAATTTAAATAAAATAGTTATATAACCAAATAATAATTTAAAAAACTTTATTTAAATTATGCAATTTTATAGGGAAAGTTTAAAGTGACTATACCATATTTTTTATGTGTAAGACTGTACTAAAATTGATAAAGAAAAATATATATGAAAATAGTTTAAAATTTTGATGCATGTTTAATGAGTTTCTTTTTATAGTTTTTGTTGGACATGAAATTATTTTAAATTGAAAAATAATGGAAAAATATTAAGAAACTAAAAAATTGTTAAAATGTGGTGTGGATATTATTTGGCGCACATGACAATTTTATGAAATATACCCGAGATATAAATAAACTTAATCAACGACCAGAGATAGTTTAATAAATAAAAAACGATTCTCTGACAAGGTCCTTATATTTTTTTATCTTTTCAAAATCAAAGGGACAGCATAAATTTTAAAAATTTCCACGAGAAACGATATGAAATGTTTATTTGCGCCGAAATTCTGTTTTTCCTGAAGGGAAGTTTAATTGGCAAGTATTTGTAGAACGCTGTCGCCAATTAATCTGCCACTTTTACTTAGCACAAGTAATGAAAACATACAGCTCTACTAAAATCTTGCAGATGAGATTTGTATACGTAGCGACATGCATTGAAGAAGGTAAAAAGAACCGTTGCTGTCACTTTCCAACCCTGTTTAGACATTTACGTTCTTGAGAAGAGACACCTATGCCCGAATTTAGTAAGCAGTCTCGTTCTCTAATAGAGACAAAAGTCATAATTTAAAGCCACTTGGCATTAATTGTTCTCAAAACAAAGCCTCTAGTCCCAAAATAAAGTCTCCACATTACGAACTGGTGATTAATAGCTCACCAAAAATTAATCTAAACACAAAAGATAAAAACGTAAAAAAAGGAAAGGCGATTTTGGCTAAACTGAGTTAATAGTGTTGCATTAATTTCTATTAAAAGACAAGCTTTATTATATTCATAAATACACGACTGAACATACTTTTAGTCAATATCCATTGTATATCGCTCCAGTGGTGTTTGTGTTTAATTTTCCGTGTCAAATGTAATTCCATACGCTGGCTGTAAGCGATATTCTTATAGATTTGCACAAGGAAGAAGAAAACGAAATCCAAAATAAATAATCAATAATCCGAAAGCCTCATTATTAAGACATATGCTAATTTTTGCGAATGAGTGTCTGCTGGATTTTTTTTTTATTTCACGGAGCTTTAGAAGTTTTGATCGATAGGCAATGTGGTTAATTGAGAAAAAAATCTAAGATAACATATATGGCAAATCTGGCAGATGTATCGAATACAATAGCCACTATACGAGTATGTAAAAATATCGTAAGTATTTGCTCGCTGATTTTTATATAACTCCTCATATTTATATAAATTTATGTACGAGTATGTACATTTACATAAAAATATATTTACAAATGTTGGGCATGCGGCGCGGTTTTAAAGCAATTACGCCTTATTATTTGAATTAATTAAAGACTACATTGGTATATATGTATGTACATTTGTATGCGCTTAGTTATAATTTTTTTAAACAAATACTCGATGCAGCGCAGCAAACTTTTAATAGCCATTGTAAATATGTATTTTAATTGTGTGTAAGCTGGAGCGCATTTGCCAAACAAATTATTTATTGCGCTCATATGCGATTTAAATTTTGATATTAGCCTTTATTTCACTGTGTTTTTGCTTAGTAAATATATTATTGTGTGATTTGTATTACATACTAGATTACTGTTGTATACTTAGTACATATATACATAATGTGTGATAAGGATTAACATTCAGCTGATAATGAATGACGAATTTTTCATACTTTTGATTGGTATGAACTTGTAATTTCACACAAAATATCAATATAGTACTACAATTACTAGGTGCCAGCTCAACGCGAAATTTTAAACTTGTGTGGAATGTTTATTAATTGCACATCAAATCAATAATTACACCAGCTACAAACTTATATTAGCGAAATTTATTCCAATATTTTTTTAGCAATTCAAAAATTTCTAAATTTTTATGCAAAATTATCCTATTTATTTATAAATATTGCAAATTTCAAGTCTTTCAAAATTGCCGTCGATTCTCCTAAATTTATGCGTTACGCAGTTCGTTTAGTGTCTAAATTAGGTTTTATACGTTATTTGGAAGATAATGCTCAACGCAAAGAGCAAAATAAATTCTCTAAATTCAAAAAAGTTGGTTTAGCAACATGAAAATTACACCTTATTATACCAAAATGATAAGTTTTCTTCAAATGCTGATTAAACATTGTTTAAATTTAAAAAAAAATCTGCGTGTTTGCGTTTATTTTCACTACAATTTTGGCAGAGTGACATTTGTCAGCACCATTTTCAAAGAACTGTCGAAAATATTTCAGAATTGTCACTATCGCTTTCTAACGGTTGTAACAGTTGCCTTCAGGCATTAATAATAAAAGACATTTAAAATTTTGGCTCTGCAAAAACCACGTAAAATCGACAATTATAGCACCTGTCACTTAAAAAAAAAAAAAAAGTCTTCGTAAATTTATGTCCTTAATATTCCATAACAACGGAACAATTTTGCTATATCGAAAATTCATTTATCCATAAAGAAAGCATTTCAAAAGGAAGCTGTGCATTTTTTATTTGACAGTTCATGAATATGCGATATTATCTGCGAGTTATGTCTGCATCTAAAATGTTCGATGCCAATAAATTTCGAATTCTAACCGGTCAAATTTTAACTGTTCGAATACTGGTTCTTCTCGGAAAATTGGCCGTCTAGTTAAGCAGGGTATACAAATACTTTGTAAACACGCATATGTACATAACAACATATGTATATTTATAGCTCCAATAACAATGAAACATGCGCACACTCACGTCAGACTAGTTGTGCATGTTTTTTAAAGAAATCGGACACTTTCTTTTTTCTAGCACAAGTGGATTTGTTTCAACTATTGGAATTTGCGGCATGACAACCAATCTTCAAGAAAAAAATAAATATATTTATATATTTATTTTACCTTATTTTATCCAATTAAAACCAACAAACAGAAATAAGTAGTGTTCAAATTTCGTTCTTGACACCGTACTCATACAAATTGGCTCAGTAAGTATTATATTTGTTTGTAGTTTGTTTGGGCGTTTTCTTGTTAACGCTCCTCTTTAGAAGGCATGACATTGTACATAGTACTTTTAAATAGCATTATTGTAACGGGTGTTTTTTTTAGGGGTATAGAACTTCGAATTGAAATAAAACACAAGAAAATCGTTTTAAGGTCCATCAATTTGGCTTTATTGGAAGGATAATTTTATGCCATTAATGTTTAAATATGATTTCGGGCATGTGGTCGCCGCGGCTGGCTCGAATAAAGCCAATTCTACAGGTCCAATTTTCAACCACTTTTTCGAGCATATGGGGCCGTATGTCGGCAATAACGCCACGAATGTTGGCTTCCAATTCCCCTAACGTTTCTGGTTTGTTGGTATAGACGAGCGACTTCACATATCCCCAAAGAAAATAATCCAATGGTGTCAAATCACACGATCTTGGTGGCCAATTGACAGGTCCATTCCGCGAAATTATGCGCTCAGCGAATGTTTCCTTCAATAAATCGATTGTGACGTGCGCTGTGTGGCATGTAGCGCCGTCTTGTTGGAACCACAACTCATCCACATTCATGCCATCCAATTCGGGAACAAAATAGTCGGTTATCATGGCTCTATACCGGTCTCCATTAACGGTAACTGCCTCTCCAGCATTATTGCGAAAGAAGTATGGCCCAATGACTCCACCAGCCCATAGAGCACACCAAACAGTCAGTTTTTGTGGATGTAATGGCGTTTCAAGGGTCTCATGTGGATTCTCTTCACTCCAAATGCGGCAATTTTGCTTGTTGACGTAGCCATTCAACCAAAAATGAGCCTCATCACTGAACAAAATTTTGCGATGAAAATCAGCATCGAGATCAATCTCATTTTCGGCCCATACACCAAAATCACGACGCATTGCATGGTCTCGCGGCTTTAATTCTTGCACAAGCTGGATCTTGTAAAGTCGCAAGCCAAGATCTTTGCGCAAAATCTTCCATAAAGTTGATGGACAAAGCTCCAATTGCTGTGCACGGTGGCGAATCGATTCATTCGGGTCCTCTTCAACACTTTGCTCTAAAGCGGCAATTGTTTCTTCGGTGCGCACTGTTCGACGTCTCTGCGGATGCGTATTATCACATAGAGTAAACGTAGTGCGAAAACGATCCATGGTTAACCGAATTAATTGCTCTGATGGACGATTATGTCGACCATAAAATGGACGGAGCTCACGGTAAACTTCGCGAACTGAACCATTATTTTCGAAATAAATTTGCACGATTTGCAAGCGTTGTTCTTTTGTCAACCTGTTCATGATGAAATGGCAAACCAAACTGAACATAAATGACATTAGAGTTGCCAGATTTGACCACAAAATGCCAGTTTTATCTCTATTCGAAAAACAAACCTGTAAAAAAAACACCCTTTATATATTTACATAAACAATCATAGAATTTATATCTATCCAATCGTCATGATAATAGCGCATAAAATTATAAAAATGCTAGTATCGCTCGTTCTAAAAAAATGCAATCAATAACAAAGAAGCTTGCCTTTTTATTAATAATTAATTTGAATTTTAGGCCCGACCGTCTCGAGGCGCGCATCCTCATGACGCAAGGATATATACAAAAAATTATAATTTTTGCGCCGAGTCAGGAAAGGCCGAAATTTGTTAAGTGTCGAGATCTAAAACTGTTCAGCTACAGAACAAATGCTCTTCAGCTGATCAAAGCAATAATCTCCAAAGCATAATCTCAAATTTTTAAACCAAATTACAGAATACCAGCTTTAATATAATTCCATGAGAGCCGACAGACCTGTCCCTATGGCACTGATCGAAAGCTAACATTTTAGATGCAAACAAATGTCCAATTCTAATCAATCAAATTTTAAACGTGGAAGTAAGAATTATGTATCTGTTACACTCGTACTTTATTTTTTGTCATAAATATTAATGGTTAATTGTTCTAGCCATAAACATTCAAATGAGTGCGTTTATTTTCAATTCATTTTTGTAAATAAAAATGTTAAATCCAAATAAATGCGGACAATTAGTACTTAGTATAAAAAATTTACTAATGTAATTAACGTTTTTATGCTCGTGCATATTAACATACACACATAAGTAATTATTAAATGTAATTAGTGTCCACAAGTTTTCAAAGTGCTAACGTGTCAAGGGTTACAAAAATAAATAATGTTTACAAGTGGTTGTAGTCCAAAAATATTAGATTTTTATGATGATAATTAACTTGTGCAATAAAAAGTAAAAATCTTCATTTAAAATTAATTTCAAACAAATTTAATAGCAACTTTCAGCATCTTAAACCAGTTGATGTAGTGAATAAAAAACAATTTAGTTAAACTGGCGATCATTTATGCTAATAAAAAGGTACTAATTTTGTTGTTTTTATGATCTCAGTCACTAATGTTCTTTATCGTACACAATAAAATTAAATTAAAACATTCTTTTGCACATGGAACTACATACATACATACATAGGTATTTTAAAATTGCATATAGTATGTATGTATGTATGATTTACACGTAAATTTGGAAGAGAATTATCGAATTTGCGCAGAACAAAGTTGTGCAGTAGCAAACGTGGAAGTACATAAAATAGGAAGAAGAAAAAAATGTTGCATCTAATTGGTTGCAACTCAACTCCCACTCCAATATAAACTCAATAAATCACCGACCAAAAAAAACAACCTTCTTCTAAAATATATTATTTACATTTCAATTAAATGTAGTAAGAAAATGGTTCGTGGATAGGCTTAAAGGTTTTGAAACTATTTTTAACAATTTCGTTTGAAATGTTGCCAAAAAATATAAAAAGCAATCCTAAAGCGTAGAGCGAAAGATATTCTGTACAGTATACATTTGTACATAACACAGGTTTACACAGTTTTTGACATGAGCAGGGAGGAGGTGCTTTAGCGCTAATTACGAATAAAATCGAATTATCAATTTTGCACTATTAATTATTGTTTTATTAGACGAAATTTTTACAGTTAAAAGTGAAGTGCAGTCGAACTGCCGCGTTTATAATTGCCAGGGTTTGTATTACGTATCAGAGACCAAATATAATCGCTGAGCGTACCCTCTTCCCAAAAACCTTTGAAGGTTTTTTCGATTATTTTTTAAAGCTTGTTGTCATGAAAGAAATTCAGTTGCGAATGAAGGAAATTAATTTTTAACGACATTCTAGCGTCTATTCTACGGCTATTCTTCAAGAGATCCACGATGGTTTGTTCGTAGTCGTCACTTTTCTTATTACCGAGGAAGTTTCTGATGACGCTTTTGAACGATGACCATGCTGCCTCGCTAAGAAAATGCAATAGTACCAACATACGAAAACTTAAATATTCGACCTGATGGCGGAATCAGATTTGAATTCAGGTCACAAAAATACGTGAAGAAACGCGTCTGTCTTTTTGTGTCAAAAAATTTACCGATATTTGTAAACCTGTGTAATTACTGCATACCCCAAAAAATTGTATTTGTTTTAGAATTTTTTAAGGTTCGAAATTTTTCTGAAATTTTTATAAATGTTTTTTACATTATTTAACAAAATTATTTATAAAATTTAAAATGTTGTTTTAATGGTTTTCGTTAGGAAATTAACGATGTTTAGAATTGAAAAAAAAATTTTTTAATAATTGAAGGTTAAGTAAATTGTTCAGATGGGTCAATATGTGTTTGTGCTAAAATTTGTGAACAGAGTTTATGTGAAATATGTAGTTTTTTAGTTTTTTTAAACCTTGTGAATACCCACAGTATGTAATAAGTTAGTAATTAAACTCTCTCCTTTGTAATTTTTTCACTGTACTCACTCACGATCGAAATAAATTAAAAGAATTTAAATCTTCAGAAGATAAAAAAATATTATCATTTTGAATCATATTTTCCCATAAGCGCATTCACTGAAAAAAAAAAAAAAAACAGACACACGCATACATATTTATGTACGTACTCATATATTCTCATGTAATTACAATCTAAATACTCGTTATAGTGTGGGTGTGTCAGTATGTATGCATTGTATGAATCAGTTTATTACTTAATAGAATAAGTGTTGACAACAGAGTAAGATATACGATATTTATTACATCCACCATTAGGCAATTAATGGGCTGTGCTGTGGTATTTGTAGTATCGATAGTTTCGACTTTAGATGAACGTATGTACTCGTATATTTGTATGTACTTTTGCAATGTTTTCATGCTTCATTCTACTACCGGTATATGTAAGTAGAGGAAGAGCGCCTTATAGGAAAATTGTCTCACTAGTATCACTTTTTTGTTTTTCAAAACCGAAATCGCCACCGTAATGGTATTTGGTATCGGTTGCATTCCTTAACTCAGAGATACAGATACAGAAATATAATTACTTTGCAAACATTTCAAAGTAAAGAAATTTATACTTATTCGCAATGCAAAACTGATATATGAATAATTTTTCAGTAACGATGTCTTCTCAATTAAACAAAATAATAATAAAGAGAATACAAATATTTGCATTAGTTGAGAATGTAGCTTTAGATATAGAATTAAAAAAAAATGTACATTGAGATTATTTTAAGAAACAAAATTTGTGTTTCTGTTACAATTTTTTCCTGTTGGGATCAAATGAATGTACACTTGTTGCAGTTCAAGATTGAAAACACAGCAAAAAGTGCATTTACTCACCAAATTAATTGCAGTCTAAATAAACAGACGCAAAAGATTAACAAACGGTTGTAGATAAATTTAAATGAACAAAAGCAAAGTGGAAAAAAATCCTACTCATATGTACATACAAACATATGTACATTAAATTGCATTTTTTTTTTGGAATGTTTCTTTGTTTTTATAAGCATTGGAAGTGCGATATGACAGGAATCAAATTTTGTGGGTGTTGATTTTATTTTCTATTATAAAATTTGTTTTATCGTATTTTCTGAATAAATTTATAAGGACACTTACAATAAGTTTAGTCACTTAAGTGAATATGTAACATTTTTAAAAGCACTTCGAAAACACGTTTCGGAGATAAGAAACATGTGGCGACTATATAACTTATTGAACTGTTCTCTTTCTGGAATGCCAAATTAAATAATACGTTTGGCATACATTTTTTTTCAAAAGATATGATATATTGTATGCAATACTATTCATAAACGGTCATTCTTTCTCTCAGTAGAAAACTCCTTTAAGATAAGGAACTATAATAATTAGAAAATACAACGGTTGCTTTACGTTTATATTTATTTGATGACGTTTTTTTTTTCTCCATTTAGTTGAGAAATTATTCAACGCCAAAACTGATGACAATATGCATCCGAATTATCAGTAATTTCCAACACTTTTTTCATAATTTCTGGATGTATAAAGGACTTATACAACCCAACCAATTTTATGGAGATTGTACGGGATTGCAATACAATGAATTTTATAAGTCATATGCTCTTATCACAGATACCACATGTTTAATTTTCTCGTCACTGCTTTAAGAAAAATCCACATTTTTTAAAACAAACGTTCGTCTAACCCAGGGATCAATTTTAACGACGGGCGCTGACGATGTTTAAGCCATTTTTAGTTAAAGATATCTTCGAAGATGTGAAGAAATCGGCGAAGAACATATTTGAAAATAATAAAATGTATATTTAGCTCTCATATCAGCAAGAGTTCGGTGAGAACTTCAAAGCAAAATAGCAGCTATAACTTTTTTACAAAAACCAATATTGTTTTCCAAATAAAATCTTGCGTTTAAAAAAAAAAGTGTGTCGAACACAAATAAAGTTGTGTATTGCGATGAATTATAAAAGAAATACGACTTCGGAAATGGCACTCATTATTGTTTTAAGTGATCTAAACCAGAATAGAAATAATTTTACCGATATTACTTTCTAAGAGTTTGATCGTAAAAAAAATTTTAAGAAATCAACAAAAATGTAAGCTATTTCAAATTTCTACATTATTTGTTATGTCACCTTAATGTACGTACATACATACATAGTATATCCGAACTTTATCAACACCGTGTAGGTATGTATTTAACATCCGCCGAATGGTGCGCCGGTGTAATTTTTACTCTCAATATGTAAATATTAAATTGCTTTAGTTGTTTATCTTTACCGCAAGAAATAAAAAAAAAATGTATCGCTTAAACCTTACTTCCTTCATATATTCACGCATAGATAAATTTCGGCATTTTATTTTCTAATATTTTTCTACTTTATACAAAATTGGAAATAATTCCAAAAATTGGAAATAATTCCAAAAATTTTACTTCGTATAAATTAAAAGTTACAAGTGGCTTTAAATTCATCGCACTTTCTTCCATATAGCACACAAAAAGAAAAGATTTTTTTTTTAAGACGAGCCCCATATTTTCAGCAAAAATTTGTTTTTTAATAATCAATTGTAATTTTCATTCACTTTAACTTTATTATATTAAAATTGAATGCGCTACATAACATCATACTCAGAAAAATTGTAGAACTTTTTTTAATTTCGAATTTTTGTTGGTGAGTTGATGGGAGTGCAGCGTCAATTTTCTATAAAAAAAAAAAAAAAGGAATAAAGTTTCGTAAACATAAGGTGGTAACCTCGCCCGTCACTTTATGATTTAAAATATTCAATATTTGAAATTTAAACATAACACCCGAGGAAAACAACTTTCACATACTCACTACATAAACATATTTGTATTTGCCGGTTTCTGACTGCAATATTTATACACTCATTTCAAAATCAAAATTTAATTTTTCTTTCTATATTTGATATTTGCAATATTGCTGTGTTTAGTAAGTTTTGTATGTTTACTTTAAACAATTATAAATATACATTAGAAATATATAATTTGATGTAATATGCCCAAGTACTCACAGTGAAAAATCCAAATTTTCTATTAAACAGCAAAACAGTTTCTAATTAGAAATAAATAATTATTTACTTTGTTACTGCAGATGTTTTGTTATTAAACTTTATTAGCTTCTAGCATACATAAATACGTTTGTCTATTTATAGTACATATATTTATGTGCGTTAAATTTAAAACAGTTTTCCAAATAATTAAAGCACTTTTCTATATTTATTGCAATATTTAAATACACAAAACGAATGGATTTATTAACCAAACCCACATCTCTAAAAGTGTATAACAACGCATCGAACGTTGACTTTCTTATCTTTTGTCAGTGATTGCAGGAATGTCAAGATGAATTTATTTACAAACACGCGTTTTATTAGAAAGGAACTTCGCGATCTTATTGAGCCGAATTCCTGCTCCTATTTCCTTTTTTTTTGTCTCTACGATTATACTTTACAAACGGATGAATATTCGTCTCCGTGTCTTACATTTGTCAACGATTTATTTGTTTAAATTTAATGACTTCGTAAAATGCGTTCTTTGCGCGTTAAACGCTTGATAACGACTGTCACAGTTGCCTGTTGCCTGTTGCTTTGCCTTTTGATTTGCTCTGGCCGCTAGCGTTCGAAAACGTTGCCGGTTGTCGCTGCCGCTGTCGTCGTCATCGTCATCATCATCGCCCCGCCATTCACCGTCGTCATCATTGCTGTCGCTAAATATCACCGCAGCCGCAATCCAGATCGGATTTTGAATTATTATTGTACTATGAATGGAGGAATATTTGTTCACTTGTACGTATGTATGTACATACATATGTATGTATGTAAGTAAGTATGCTTGTTGCCGATTCTTTGCTGTGGCGCTGTGTTTCTTATTGTTTTTGATTGTTTAGGTGGATGACTTTTGTTCATTTAAATATGTACGTTGTAACTTTGTAAGGAAGATATACATACATACTTTCAGCAAGGCAGTCAAACTTACATATATCGGAAAGTAATTTTAGGAATAGGAATATTTTGAAAAAAATGTTTGATAGAAACAAAAAATTCTACAGTGTAATATTTTAATGGTTCGTTCAATACAAGTTCTGTGCTTCACAAAAAATTTATTAAAAAAATATCACAAATGGAGGAAGCTTTTTCATGGCAGCAATATCCTCGGAGGTTTGCCATTGCCTGTCGAGGGGTGACCGCTCTTAGAAAAACTTTTTCTATGACTAAGATTTTGCTTGCTCTGACTGAGATTCGAACCTCGAACTCACCGGCATATCGAGTTATAGCACGCACCGCTACCTACTCGACCACAGCGACCAAATAAATTTTGCATATCAATAACAATTTTAAGGATCTTTTATTAGTTAAAAATTTAATTGAACGATGTTTCAAAGCATTATTGAAATAGTAACTATGCAGCTTACCATAATTATACGACACCTCCATATCGACCAATTTTTGGCAATTTATTTTTCTTTTATTTAGTTTCCAATGTTCCTCAACTAAAATATATGTAATTGCTTTTCTAACGCCTAAGTTTCAAACATAATACAAACTTTATACTAATTCAACAAATTTTCGTCAACATCTTGTACTTAAAGTTTTTCTTTCATTAGAGTGCGCAGTTTCGTAGCCCATTCAATTTTAGTATAACAAAGTGCTTCTTGTAGCTAACGAATACCGTTGATTTTTTGCAATCTTTTTTGCTAACGCAATTTCTTTCATATGAAAAAAATTTAAAAAAATCTGCATACTAAAAAAAATTCTACAAATGTAAAAAAAAAAAATGTATGTCCAGTAAATTCCCGACCATTTTTAACTATAAAAAAAGAGAAGTTCGATAGTATAATTTGTATAAGTCCGTTCCTAGTAAATAAATATTGAGATTTATTTAGAAACGGCTTTCCTTCGTGACCAGTGTTGCTGTTTTCACTATGATCGTAGTTTTCACTTCACTTTACTTTGAGTTTACCCGCTCAAAGCTTCAGAAGTAGTTTACACAAAATTTTATAAAAAGGGTGTTTTTTTAGCCGTGTGGTTTTCAATGAGGCAATACTTTTTTCGGAGCTAGTCTTTTTGACAGCTGTTACTTGATTTATACTCAGTTTGATTTGCCATTTCAAAACGCCTTGGAAGAGAATATTCTGTGGTCGAAAATTGGGCCTTTCGGCTGCAATTTATTCGATCCAGCCGCGGAGGTCACTTACCCGAAATCATTTTTGAAACATAATGGCAAACCCTTATCTTTATAATAAAGCTAAATTATTGACCATAGCATTGAATTATATGCGTTTTATTTCGTGGTCGCCCTCCTCCCCCCTCCCCAGAAGTCTAAAAATAATTTTGTTTGCGATTTTTTGCGTCATTATCAGCAGGAACTATCCCAGGAAACATGTTTTGAATTTTTCGTAAACAAAATAATTCAAATGATTTTTAGTAGGTATACATTGTGAATAATGCCTACGTTTGTTCCTCCCGAAGCATAAACGGTGCATTATTGAACAAATTCTTCTTAGGTTTTTAGCCAAGTGCGTTTTTTGCAGGACAAGGCAAATCCGAGATCAGAAATCGCACGAGCCGTTTCACTTTCATGTTTTGTCCTTTGTTACAAAGTTCTTATTCGATAAGAGAACAAGATGTTGGTTTAAAGTTTCGATTTCACATTTTTTCAAGGTGTTATTATCAAGAAATCGAAAATTTACAGAAATTCTTGATATATGGAGGATTTTATATAGAAACAATATCACGCATCTACTCAAATTATTGAAAAAAAAGTCGAATTGACTTTCCTATTTGATTTTGCATGAGATTATGTAAATTGTTCAAATCATGAGCTGGTAATGATTGTAGAAAAATGAAGATGTAAATATATAATTTGCATAAAAACTGATACTGCATTTCGTGCTTATTTTTTGCAGCTGGAATAAGGATTGTTTGCAGTTAAGAAATATCTTTGTTCACCACTTTCTGATAAAAATTTAACTCTTGAAAATTTTTTATAAATACGAGTATCACCAAATACATACATTTTCTGTCAATATTTCATGCATAATATCTGATAGAACACATATTACTTGACCCAAACAAAAATAAGCACATATGCAATGCTCCGCCAAGAGAGAGACCTTAGGCTAACATTGGGTTTAGGTAAGACTCATTTTTAAAATTTTTACCTATGTCAACCTAAGGTCCCTTTTTTCGCGAAGCGTCAAATATAAATATTTATTTTGCTCAAGAAAATATTGATCTGGCGCAAATAAATATATATTTTCTAATAAACAAACGCAGTAAACCATTCTCTCAGTGTGCTTAGCAGTTAAACTAGCAAACATATTGCTGTAGAAACCTTAACCTCGATTTCAAAGTCCAAGCGGCTGCAAGAAAAAGCTATATCAGCTATACTTGTCAAATATACTCGTACATAATTTTTTATGGATATACTGCACACCCAAATCAATTACAGTTGAACGAGATTTAAAAAATACGAACATTTTCATATAATTAGAAGAAATATGTAGGTAAGCTGCCACAACAAAATTGATTTGTCTCACGAAAAAGTCTATAGCAATTTGCATTCGCCACCACCCCCCTAAAAGTGTTCTGGATCCGCCCCTGCCCATAGCAGTGCCACTACTGAACGGGTTTTCTCGCAACTGCAATTAATAAAAAATTCAGAAGGAAATAAATTAAACGTAAGCAATGTTAACTCTCTAATGCTAATAAAAGATTATTTCGATAACGACAATTTCTTGAATTGGATTTCGTCTTAAGACGTATTATTAAAATAAACTCGTGGCAAACAGTGACTTGCAACTTATTGTGCTCTTATTTGAAATTCACTTTCCAGTATTTTTATAGTTACTCGTAGTATATTTAAGTTTAAGGATTTTGTTGTAGAGAATGAATTCTAACCCGGATCTCAGGTACTTTACTTTATTTATGTATGTGCGTTATAAAAGTATACATAATGAATACATTTTGTTTAATTTGCCATATTTCGAAACAGGTTTTCGATACACAAATGCCATCACGTCGTTCCTTTAACATGTTTAAGATGTTTTATTAGTAAAACAAAATAATACACTAATTATAAATTATCTAAAAAATGGTTTTTGCTATTATGATTACATTAGGTCGTATATAAAGCAATTAAGGAATATTCTACTTCGATCAGCTTCGAAATATTACGATTGTTTCCGTCGTTTCACTTTGCTCGAAAATCTACGCGCGGCAAACACTGGTGGTGACTTGTCAAATTTGATTTGGAGACAAACCGCTTTTGACGTTGTGCCATCTCCAAAAAGCAAAAAATAAAAAAAAACAATATCCAGAGTCCAAATTATTATTTTGGTATATTTTTGCGACCGAAGATATCGATAATTGGATACAAAAAAGTGGATATGTGAACAAAAATACCTCACCAGCAGATTACAAAATTTTCTTCTCCCAACCGTCCTTATTTCTTTTATCATTTCTTCATCTTAAGTAGTCATTCAATTTGAAAATACTTGCATTCACATGTACTTACATACTATGTAGTATCTTGCACGAATATGAATTCTCAATCTAATCAGCTACAGAAGTTAAATTTGCGATTGAGACTTACAGGTCCTTGATAGAAAAATTCGCTCTATTTTTAGGTGAAGAAAAGTGCTAGCTTATCAGCGTTTAGCGCCTACATATGCACATATGTACGAGTATGTGGCGCAATTAATGTTATTCACATACATACATACTCGTACATATAAATATATGAAGGTGCATTCTCAATGCATACGTTATCAGCGAATGAAATGAGTGCAGTTCGGGCCAAAGGTGTATGTTAAAATATTTTTTAAACTCGTCTTATTAGAGATCTGAGTGCTGATATTAAGGCATATGCATATACATATGTATGTATGTAAGTAAATGTATTTGACATTGTCTCATGTAAAATCAAATCTTAACATACATATGTCAAAATTCAAAAATTGATTTCCCTGCACTCTCTCCAGGGTTCCAATTGCCTTAGTGATTATATGCATCGATTTCTGGAGAACTCGCCTTTAATTAAGATTATAATCTTCATAAGTATCACATTTGACTCGATTTGCATTTCAAATAGCATAAAAAAAAAGTATGTAAAAACTAAGTAGATAAATAAAAATTAACGAGATTCGGGTTTATGTCCATATTTCAGAATATGTGGACACTATTAATTAATGCCCATACTCGTACAATGTTTCGTAAATAAGAGCTACTTTTGATTGTTTCTTTGAATTTAAAAGCTGCGAATGAGTAACATTTTTCATAGTCGTTGGTTTTTTTTTTTTGTAAGAGCAGGTGCTTGTCGTGTGTGAGTATTATTTCTTTGTTTCAAAATTAAAAACGAAACATATACATATGTAAATATTACATATGAATCATTTAAGTAAATCTGAAACAAGTGTTAATAGCAAACTAGGTTCAAGGAAAATTGTATCAATTGATGAATAACTTCGATTATTATAAACGTACATACATACTACATACATATTATGTAAACGTACAGATGTACTTATGCTGTATAAAGAAGTGAACTGAAATTTTTTATTATTTCCAGTTCACTTTTCTTTTGGAAACATAGAAAACTATAAAGATATCTACATAACCTGTATGGCGTAATTTAAAATATTTCATCTACCAAATACTTACTTCAGATCACTTATTTATCCAGTAATAAACTGTAGACCAATTATTTTTAAGCATCTGATCAGTTATAGCCAAGCCTGATCAGAGTGTGAGTATCTGCTTAAACATTTTATCACTTTAATAATTCACAATTTTATTGAGCTCGAGACCAGTTTATGGCAGATTTTTATTTGGAAAAACAACAACAGCTTTTTTAATCGCAGAAGTTATAATACTATTTCAGAAATCACTACATTTCCTCATCAGACTTATTTAATTTAATTAATTATATTTTTATTCTTCATCATCACTTTCTCAGGCTTTGAACTAGGAACCTCGGAGTTGCAGAGCCAATACGCTACATGCTGTGCTACGCTTGCCGAGTGGACTGTTGAGTTTATTCCATCTTCCTTAAACAAACCAACTACAAGAAGTCTGATGAGGAAATATGGTGATTTCCGTAATAGTACTAGAATTGTTATATTCCAATTCTTTGCATATGCAAGACAATTTCAAAATTTTTACAGTACGTGTATTGTAAAATTTTAAAATATTAATCCTCCATGATGCAATAATGAAAGGTGTTGTACGTTGGCAACTTCTCGGTCTAAATCAGCAGCCATATTAAACGCCCTTAGAAACTGTGTTGTTCCTTTGCAGAATTTGGTTACCAGTTTTGTAAAAAAAAAATGTTGAATTGTAGCTGAAAATTAGGTTTTTTATGTGGAACTTATAATATGTATTGTCGATTGTTTTGACATTTTGGATAATTTTTCTCATTTGTTGATAATTGGTTTTCTAAAAGCGATAATTTGAAAAAGTTTTTGTAAAAAATGTCAAGTATTTGTACAATGAAACATTATTTGTTAAATTATTAAGTGGAACAAAGCTCTAAGGTTCATTTCGAAAGGCAGGATAAACAATTTTATTGGCATTTCCAATACAATATTTTATTTGCAAGAAAAAAATATCCGTTTTTTTGATAAAGTGTCAAAAATAGTTCTCCATAAAATCATCGTCATAGAAGAACTCGCATTTCTCGCAAAAAGCCCCCATCAACCGACTCCATCGTCTCGTGAACGTAAATTTTTCGTTTTCTCCGCTAGTCGTTGAAACAAGCAAATTTTATATTAAATTTAACCTATGGATGTTGTATTCTAATAATTATACCATAAAGGCTAAAGCAACTCCATGGGCCTGTATATTTATGCTTTTTCAGTTATCAATTAGTATTTCTTTCCAAAAAATCCCGCCTTCAGTGCTTTTATGTTAATAACTATTGAGGATTAGCTTCAATTTCTTCATAATCCAATGATTGGAAATAAATTATATTAATGTGGGAAACCCCGTGAGGTTCTACTTTTCCGAAAAAAAGTTAAGCGCTGGACAAACATTGTTATGTGGTTCGTACGGTTTGAATGCATTTGCGTCATATTTGAACATTTTACATTAATTTCTAAAGAATAATCATTAACGAAGAAGTTTGTCTTATTTAACACTAAAATTTCGTGCTGTCCGCAGGTTTTACCAGCAATTTAAATACAAATTATGTTATTCATTTTTTTTTGTAAGGTTTCATATAAAATTGATAATATTCCAATCATTGTTAAATTTTATGTGAACGGCCTTCTTTTATTCCCATTTTTCTAATACTTCCAAAATACAACATTGAACTAAGGGCGTTCAAACTGGCGCTGTCACAACGTACAACACCTTTCATTATTCCATCATGTTAATTCTCTATGAATTTTTTATCTCAACTGTGGAACGACAGCTTTCAAATATTAACTGACAGTCAATTATTAACTCAAACAAGGCTATGGGCCTGAAAAATGTTTATGCAATTGTTTTACCCTTCAATGTTTTGGTATTTCAGTTTTTAATATAAAGATATTGCTCATAATATCTTGCAAGTATTATTCAAATAAAATTAGAGGCACCGAATAGCCCACAGATCGGCTGTCGTTTTAAAGTCGTACAAACGTTTATTAGACTGGCAGTAATATTTCTCTCAGTTTCTGCATTAAGTACTTTAGCAGTTTTCTCTGTGACTACATTCTTTATAAAATTGTTTACTTTATTTTATTTTTGCTTACATTTTAATCGAACTTATTTTTTATTGATTAATTAATTTTTAATTTTATTTAATTATATTTATTTGGCACAACACTAATATGACATATTTTAATTAACAGTATATATATGTATGTATATTATTTCATCAATCTTAATTTGGTTTTGGCAAGTATTATAGATCTTAAATATTCTGCTTATTTTAGCGCACTGAAGAAACAATAGCATTATTCAATGTTTGCAAGGCGAAATTTTTCACTCACGCAATCTTTCTCGTTTGCCAATTTCTATTGATATCCATTCACAACAATTATTTTTTTTTATTTGTAAAATGTGCAAATCCACCCCATCAACAATTATCGCTTTGCCAAGAGTTTGTAGGTAGCTGATCGGCCAGCAATACTCGTAAATTATAGCACTTTTTATTTGCATGGGGGCTTTCCCAAGTCACAGGTGGAACATTTTGATTCGATTTTTTTTTTAACTTTTAAAAGTTTCTTTTGGTAATTTGACAAATTTCAAATTCTTAACACTTGTAGTCAGATAGTTTTAGCGGAACCTTTAAAGCATAAATTAAATTAACAAATGCCAAAAGTGACGGGTGGGACAATGATGATACCCGACTCTCTAGTTGGTGAATTCTAATTTCAGGCAAATTTTAAATATTTCGTTCATAGTGGGTGGGATGAGTCGTGAATGAAATGTACGCTACTGATGTGAAAACAATATATATTATATATATTCATAGTTAGCCACTTAAATACAATCTATCCATGTAAATAATTTTTTTAATCAGCGTTGTCGCTTTTGCTGAAATGACCCGCCAGCGAAAAAGAAAATTCAAACGCAGAAAGCGTTCAATAGCGGGAATTGTCTACTCTTGCGTTTGTAGGTAACTTCAATTATTAGTGCTAATCTGTATTTTTATTGGATTATTTGCAGATTAGCAGTGACCAGTTGTCACTTGTCGCTGTTATTGTGTTTGTTGGCAAATGGCAAAACAATTCAGTTGGAGTGTTAATGACAGAGGGTAGTTTATTTTTATGTTTGCATATAATTGGGTAAATAGGATTTTCCCATCTTGTTGGGCTAACATTCAGATCGAGTTACATAGTACACATCAACATGTGACATATGTATAAATATTTACAGTTGCGTGACGTGGCATTATTGTGGCCTGTAATTTGATTTGCAAGCAACCACAGTTGATGTTGATGAGTGTCTTTCCCAATGTAGCTCTCCAACATTGCGTATGAGTAATGTGGAAACGAAATATGGAAAATATTGCTTTAATCAAGAAACCAATTTTTTTTGCATTATTGTGTGTATGAAAATTAACACGAACTGTAACAGATAGGTTCAAACTTTAGTGGTCAGTAACATTCTAAAGTTAGGGCAAAACATTGCGAACAGATCGCAGCAGCGGTTTAGACGAATATTAAAGGTTTTTGTCAGTCAGCTTGTTAGCAAAAATAAAAGAAATTTTTAAAAGAGATATAGCCTGGGCCTATCGTGAACGTAAAACTGGTCTTAATTAATCTGTTAATCGTTTCAAAGTTTTCTAAATAAATTCCAGTTAAAAATAAGCCAAAATAAGAAAGCCTAACATGACGAAACTTCAAGTTGAGCAAATCACAATTTAAGATCAATTTTATTTTTAATTTGCTCCGATTTCTGTGATAAGGTAAGTTGAGACAAAGTGAGGTAAAAAACGGATAGTAGAAAATAGTTGACGCGTAGGGAGGTTAAGTATGGTGAGCTTAGGACTGGTGCTTTCAGGTATGGTGAATTCAGGTATGGGGAGCAGAAAATGCACTTATTGTCTCTAAACATTTGCATGTACATCACTCC
Organism: Philophylla caesio; assembly: GCA_963971545.1. Classification (NCBI taxonomy): domain Eukaryota; kingdom Metazoa; phylum Arthropoda; class Insecta; order Diptera; family Tephritidae; genus Philophylla; species Philophylla caesio. The sequence continues at coordinate 97,123,957 of OZ020609.1, read as the reverse complement.
CACCAATTCCGTCTCATCAGCCACGTTGATTTTTCAATTTATACCGCCGTATGGTGAGTTGGGTTGTGGTTATGGTGAATTCAGATATGGTGAGCGTGACTACGACTTGTTGCCGTCCCCTACTTTATCCGTGTACACCATTCCTGGGCACGATTTCCGTCGCATTTTTGGGTAGGATCTTATCCCTATTAAACGCCCATTTTGATTTTTTAATACCGCCGCTAAACACAATTTTCCATTCGCAATCAGTTTCCTATTTTCGACGCTTCCAATAACGCTTTTAATTATTTGTATGTACGAATATCTTATGAAATTAAACTTGCGAATCAGCTGACTTAAAAATAACCAAAAAGGTCTCGTAATTTGTTTGGGAACAAGTAAAGAATACGGGCCGTTGAGATAAAACAAATTTAAAAAGTTTGGGTGGTGCGCCCCTTTTTATTGATTTTAATGGTATGATTTTTTTTTTTTTTGGTGCAAATTAATAGGGGAGGTGGTAGGGAGGGGTTATTAGGAAAATTTCAATATTTTGAAACGCTGATATTTAAAAAAGTATTTATCCGATCTTTACAATATTGATATCGTTAAAAATTAAAAGATTTTTTATTTGATATGCATATTTATAAATAAATTATTTGTATATTTAGAGAAAAATAAGAAAAACCAAAAAAATTTACTTTTTTTTAATAAAAAACTATATTTTTCTTTAAAAAAATACATAATTAACTATGTATAAAAACAAAATTTGCCTTAAGGCTCATAAAAATACCTTTAATTTGATGTATAATTTTATATACTAAAATTTAAGTTTTAAAAGAAATTTAGTTTTATTTGTGTTGCTGGCGATGAGAAAATCTGTCATACTGAGGGTTATAATCCTGAGCGGCTTCGCAGAAAGGTATTAACATCTATATAATCCACTCAAGCATAAAGAAGACCGAAAAGGTTATGAGGAAGAAGAATGTGAAATAGAAATAAATTTAAAAAATACAAATAGCTATTTTATTTAATTTTTAAATCCAAGCATACAACAGTATTTCCGTGCGAACACCTTTCCGCATGAGTGGCCTTCGGCAGTGCTTCAAAAAAATAACCCTGGCCAGACAAACTTCGACTACGCCGTCAACAGTATTTCTTACAAAATTTTAATTTTAATATATAAAATACATAAAATTAAAGGTATTTTCATGAGCTTTAAGACAGACTTATTTTTACACATAGTTAATTATGTATTTTTTTTTATTTTTTTTTTAAACAAGCTAAAGACCAATTTTTGTTGGAAAAATTAAAGAAAAAACCACAACACCAAAGCGGTAGAAGTTATAGTACGATTTCGGAAATCACCACATTTCCTCATCAGACTTCTTTCTTAACGGCTTCCGCGGGAGTCGAACCCGCGCCACCACGCAACACTTAAGCCAGCGTCTCAACAGGCTGAGTTAAGCTTACGCTATGTGAGCTGTTGTTATTTTCTCATTTTCCTTTACAACTCACTTTTATTTTTAAATATCTTATTTTGTTAAAAATATGTACATTTTTTTAGTTCTTCTTATTTTTCTCAAAATATACAAATAATTTATTTACAAATATGCACATAAAATAAAAGATCTTTTAATTATCTTTTTAGCGGAAGATCGGATAAATAGTGTTTGAAATATCAGCTTTTCAAATATTGAAACTTCTTCCTTTATCCCTCCATACAAGCACCTATCAATTTGCACCAAAAAAGAATTACACCATCGAAATCAGTTAAAGTAGGCGGATCACGCCTACTTTTTAATTTTTTGGAGATGTATTTAAAAAAATAGTTTTTGTGCTGAAAATTATTTCCATTTCCTTCAGCTGGTTATTTCCTTTATTAGTTGACTTTTTTACGACAGGTGACGCTGTAGTCTTTTCAATTGAAAATAATTGGCAGCTTTACTACTCTATATTCATTGCCATTAGTTAAATACACCAACAGCTGATCGAAAACCTTTGTATTTTCAATTGGAAAGTGCAAACTAGGGCTGCGACATCGACCTCAAAACATCGATGTTTTTCAACATCGATGTTTCAAATGAGAAACATCGATGTCGATAAAACATCGGTTAAAAACATCGATGTTTCCAAACGTCGATGTTTCTGCGCACGTATTCTTTTCCCTCTGACATTGACTAAAAAAAAAAAGGTCGTCAAGTGAGAAACATCGATGTTGATCCAACATCGGTTACAAATGTTTCTGCGTGTCTTGTTTTCCCTGAAGTGCAATTTTATATATGTCATGTCGACGATATTAAGCAAAAACATACAAAAGTTGATTAGTACTGCTTTTTTATTTTATTGCTAAAAAACTTGAATAAAAAACATCGATGTTTTCAAAACAAAAAATTTATAGAAAAAACATCGATGTTTTCGAATTGCTAACAAAATTATATAAAAAAAACATTAATTTACAAAATTAATATATCAATTGTTTGGAGCGACACGAGACGAGGTTGACGGCACTTTTACCACACTATCGTGCACTTTCGTTTAACTACCCGGTTTGCTGAAATTGCCGCATAGTTCTCCGATTGTAGGTCGATTATGCTAACCAAAAAAAAAGATGATGTGCACGAAAAGTATTTTGATTTTAACTCTCATTTTTGTAAGTCTTTGTACGATGCTCAATTTTGTACCCCTCCATGGTTGAATTTGTCAAACACTGAAAAAAGAAAATCTCAAATTAGGTTAGGCAAAAAACTGTACGTTAAGGCGGGACTTACAATTAACATCGTGCATTATGCCTTTTATTCCACATCCCAAAACTTGGAATGGACTTTTTTTTTTATTACCTCTCTCGTTCACTTTTATTGATTTTGTGTTGTCTTTATTATTTACTTTATTATCACTTTACTCACTCTATTCAATTTATACTCTATTTTCACTTATTCACTTTTTGATGTGCACAGAACACATTCGCTTTGAATAAAATTTTGCATAGAATTTTATAAACAACGAGGGCATCAGAAAACGGTGTTGTATTTTACGGCGTCAATACAACATCGATATAAAAGGCAGCACTAATAAAGTTTTGTATATACTATTTGCCTTTATATCGATGAATAGGGTAATTTGTATATTGACAACACATATCTACAAGAAAATTTCAGCAAAAACAAAACAACGATGTTTTTATTTAGTTTGTTAACAATTCGAAAACATCGATGTTTCTCATTTCATTTCTGCAAAATTAAGACACCCCCAAAAACATAGATGTTTTTGAATATTTTAAGCATAAAATAACTCCAGTATACATAAAATAACTCCAGTATAAATAAAGTTTTGTATATCGTTTTGTAAACATCGATGTCGGTAAAAACTTCTACGCAGATCGTTTGTTACTTCAGCCGCGCCATTGAATCGATGTAACATCGGTCAAAAACATCGATGTTTTCGCTCACGCCGCCGATGAGTTTGTGACTAAAAAAAATAAAAAATAGGTTCTCAAATGAAACACATGCGAAGCCGACAATTTAATTTTGCCTCGGCTCACAACCAGTCCGAAAACAAAAACATCGATGCAAACATCGATACAAAACATCGATGTTAGAAAAACATCGGCACTAAGACATCGATGTTAAAAGTACTCGATGTTTTAGAAAAACATCGATGTTTTTAAAACATCGATGTCGATGTCGCAGCCCTAGTGCAAACTGCATTTTAAGAGTTTATTTATTTCGTTGTTTCAAAAACAAAACGATATCTTAAGTTCTGAAAATATATTATTTATTTTACTCTTAATGCAAAAACAGAACAAAAAACGTAAACGATTTTCAATATTTTAATTTCTTCATCATGGACAGCGAAATACTGGCACAAACCGTGGATAAATCACAAATGCCACCGTTGCACCAGAAACGCGTTTTGGCTTTTATTAACCACTTTATAATTAACTCGTGCACTTTTCTCAATAGTTTCGCATTGAATTGCGAAACAAAATTTATAGAATTGGAAAGAAAAATACAAAAAGTAGAGGCAGCGTTAACAATAATAGAAGCAAAGGTAATAATGACATTTAGTACATAGAATCTAAAAAATAAATATTTTTTTTTAAATCAAAACGCAGCTTGCCTCTGTGCCCGATGTTGCGGAGAACGTTACATCAACTACTGTAAGTGCTGGTTCAACAGAACAAGCTCCTAGTACAATTGCTGAAAATACTGAAAACACAAGCATCATAAGCGCTACTACTGCTGACAGCCCATCAGATGTCCCGGTTGATCAAATTGCTGATGGTACACCTGAACCCCCAGGAGTACGCGCTTGTGAAGATATACGATTCAAAAAATTCTTCAAAATGTTACAATTTGGCGTACCAGCTGAAGCAGTGAAAATGAAAATGCAGGTTGAAGGTGTAGAACCAAAGATTCTCGAGTAGGTTACTTGACATAAATATAAAAACTTTAATAATTGCCATTTTCTTACAGCACTCCCAATTTGTTGCTGCCTGATGGTGTTGACGCCATATAATATCTACGTCTACACTAAAAAACAATAAATTTGCTTTACTGCAACTTCTTTGAAGGCTTACGAATATACCGCTTAATAGCGCCTGCAACATAAAAGCTGAATAGATCCACTCGAGTTCGGCACTTTAATATGTGATACTCCGCTTTATGACCAATTTTAAAAAATTTCCATAGGCGATAAGAATAAAATACGAACGGATATTTTAGTTGATTTTTCTTTTAATTCAATGTTTTAGTATAAAACACGGTTAAATAACATTGAAATTTCTTTACAGATGGCTTGGTAGCAATGCTATTTAACAAAGCAATACGCTTCCAATTCCTGTACTGACGGTAAACACTAAAACGAAGCAAGTGTAAAGATGTGACATGGGAGTAAAAGCGAATAATTTAGAACTGAATCATTTGACCCTTCCTCTTCTTGTCACCTCCCAACTCGAAATGTTTGCAACGCTTCAGTGGTGTCTGCTTGCGGTACTTGCACTCGGTACACTCCATACGCAACACAATCTTTTTGGTGGTCTTAGCCTGAAATCAAAAAAAATTTGTTATTAGCAAAATTTTAATAATTAAGCCATATATTCATATGTATATACATCTGACTACCGCTTTGCATAAAGAACGTTTCAACGCCTCATTAAAGATTCAAATTTACTTATGCTCTCATAGTAAATGAATGCATATTTTGTTCTAGTTAGCTACTGTCGGTAGTCGGTATAGCAATAAAGTTTTTTTCATACTTGAGTTTGTATTATTTTGGATTAAGACGTTATTCACACAAGGGAGCGGTATTTATATAAAAATGAATGTACATATATTGTGTGAATGTTCCAAATAAGCAGTAGCCCGCAATAGGAAACTACTGTTATCTCAGTTTTCAGCACTCAGCTTTTATGTTGCATATGTTTATCCCACCAAAGAGCTTTACTGCGTCGCTTAGCAACTCAACAGCAATTTAGTTCTACAAATATGCAGATAAAATAAATATTCCATTTTATTTGTTACCTTCTTTCTGAAGATGGGCTTAGTCTGACCGCCGAAACCTTGTTGTTTTCTGTCGTAACGACGTCTGCCCTGCGCACCTTTACGTTCCTTCGACTTCTTGTATTGTGTCACCTTGTGTGGCTTGTGGCACTTGCATTTTTTGCAAAAGGTGCGTCGCTGTTTCGGCACATTGACCTGAAATCCAAATAAAAATCTCTTATTAGCACAACTTCACACACAAAAACAGCTAACATTTTCAATTTTCCAAATTCGCAGCTACAATCGTTCTTATACCAAGTATATAAGTACACTAAAAATTGCTAAATTCACTGTACATTCGACTAAAACACAAGTTGATACATTCGGAATTAATATATTTCGGATGCACAGCGATTTTAAAATAGATTTATATGCGAATATTTGGCTAACATACCATCTTGACGATTGTTGGTTGTCAAAGAAAAGAAAAAAGGAAAGGAGGAAGAATCGACGGAAGCGGCACAACTGTCAGCTGTCTAATTTTGGTATTCGCTGTCATTTCTGTGTTCATGAAACAGAGCTGCACGGTTGCACAGTAGCAGAGAACGCAAGAAAGTTGAGTACAAGATTACGTCGCAGATTAATACGAGCACTACTACAGCGAACTAACGGGCGGTCTTCACATGCTTTCAATGCTAGGTTGCTTTCTGCTTCTTGTCGTCGCAAGCGAGAGAAAGATTTGTTTACTGGGCATTTTGAAAGCATACTTTTTCATTTGCAACATGTCGTAGAGCAAGAAGGTTCGTGCCCTGCGTGCTATTCAAACTCCAAACCCACTCATATTGTCGGTATAAATTAATTAATTTACAAAGGTCAGTAACGCGACCCTTGGTTTTATCAATATATCTTATTAAAAGGCTTTTTTGTGATCGAAGAGCCTATGATAAACGATGTTGCCTCAATGAAAGATGCTACGAAATGCGAAAATGGCTGTCAAACTACAAAAATGACAGTTGAAAGCAAGCGAGCGCTCGCTTACCGATCGGTTTGCTAGACGAAGCATACTTTCAACTTTTTGCGGTCTTCACGTGCGACATGTCGCTTGCTTTCAGAAGTAAGCGAGCGTTGAAAGCAGGTGAAGACCGCAAGTAAAGACCGTGTGCAAGATATGCCACAATAAACTAATGCCAATTTAAGTAATTTATATACAATACAAAACCTAATAAAAAAGAAATGAAACGAGATATTTACCATCGCACACAAAAAGATGGCAGTTGCCCAACTTCAAGCTTGACGCTAAAACTAAAAAGTTTTACAGCTTAACCAAGGCAGATCTATCAGGTAACCGTAGTAGAGAAATTGCAACCCTGCTGGATTTTTTGATTTAGCTTTTTTGTCAATAAGAACTATCAAATCAGTCTAATGAAAACAAAAGTTGGCAATTCACAAATTGAATTTGCAAAAAATAAATAATTCAAAATGTACATGTTTATTAGAAAACTTAATGCTTGAGCCTTGGGAAAGAGTTGGCCATCAATTGTACGCATTTTACGCCAGCAACCAATTTACAGCTCGCGTAATAATCTTTTCTAAATAGCATTTCCGATTTAAAAAATGTACTTTGAGGGATTTTTAAAAAAAAAATGTGTAAATAATATTGACAAAAATTATTTTTTGTCATTTTATTTTCAAAATATTATTACAGCCAATGTAATTGACTGATTCAAACAAATCCACCGGAAATGGAAACGTCATTAAACACACATTCAGAGAGATATTTTCCCGCAGTTAAAATCAAAGTTGTTTTAACTAGAACGTCGACGCCCAAACAAGTAAGCAAACGAGTAACTCTTCATCCTTACCTTATTTATTAATTGATTATTGAATTCTGACACAATAACGAAACTATGGTGCATCGTTTTATTACCTTCCTTATGTATACATATGTATGTACGTAGATACAAAAGATCTAATCATACATACATATGTACTTAGGTATGTATGTAAGTACGTATGTAAATAAATAAATAAGTACATACCTACTAGGGTGTTTATTCAAAATTTCTCGAACCGGTTTTCTCCGTTTTTTATTCATTTCGAATATTAAACGAAAGGGTTTTTTGTATCTCCAAAGCCTTACCTAGATTGTAAAGCTCTAACTTCTATGAAATAATTGCATATCATCTTATTTTACTTCCATTATATGTATATGTATTTATTGAGGCGGCAACCGAAAAATGCTTAAAGGCCTCTTACACATTACATGTTAAAAGTATACATAAATGAAATTTTTAATGTCGGCAAGCTGTTTTAAAGAATTAATTAAGACCTGTCCCTGATTTTCCTTCTCAAAGGAAAGCAAAGAAAGTCGTAAGAGAAAGGAAAATTTTGAGAATTCTCCTATAACATCGGACGAACGGACATTTTTAATTTTTATTAAAACTGAAAAACATAGATTGATTCCAAAACATTTAAACTGAATTTTTATATAGAAATAACTGTGCAAGTATTTAATTACTTGTTTGCTCGTTTCTTACTTTTTTTATGAGTTCTGAATTTTTCAGTTTGGGGGTTTTACTTTCAAGCACATTTCTAAGGCCACAAGGAATAACAACTAAACTCGATTTAGTAAGAAATACATATGGATGTATGTAGGTATATAGAAAAAGAAATGAGACCGTAAACTATGTAATTACGTCTATTGGAAAATATATTTTAATGTCTGTAAATTTAATAAAGAAATATAAACTAAGTCTTAAGTTATTCATTTTAGTTAATTAATTGATATTTAAGAATTTTTGTTTTAAATACTCAGAATCGAGTACATCATGTAAGTATATGCACATATGTACACGTAGAAATGTATGTATTTAATAGTGTGCTCATTAAAATTCATCACTGAAGAGTTTTGTCCCACGTAAAAATATATACATATCTACATATGTATGTACATACTTACATACATTCATACATATTTATGTACTATGTGTATACGTTGTAGTCGTAAATTTTTTTTAAAGTAAAAATACCAAATTTAAAAATAATTTTTCTAATTGAAGAACTTAACTTATGATATATGTGCATACATATGTACATACATATGTATGAACATATTCGTCACCTGAAATATAAAAAGGCGCAACTAACAATCATGTTTTCAAGAAATCCTAAAATTGTTTTGAAAATCAATTTTGTTAAGGACTCGATTTAAGCAATTTCAAAATACATACATACATATGTAAGTATGTTTGTTTTTATGTCCATAAAACGATGTAGGACTTGTAATTCCCTGTATTATAATCAATTAAAATATAAATTTTGTACTTAAATTTTTTTTTGATTTTCAGATGGCGATAATTGCGCACAACCATATGTATGTACTTACGTATGTACATATGTACATTGCATATAAATTCTGCAAAAGTTCAATAGTAAATATTTTACGTCAAAACTTCTAGCATAAGTGCATTTGTACACTATCCCATACACACATACATACATACATATGTATATACGTATATGTAATAGACAAAAATAGTCGAGTTGCTCACTAAATCTGAAATAGCTTTTTTTCAATTAAATCGCTACTGAAAAAAAGTTGTAAGTGCGCCTGCATGCAAGGAAAGTGCCAGCATTTCTGAGTAATTTTACCAAAATAAAAGTGAATGAACTTTGCACTAAAATTCACAGAAATAGTTTCACATTGTTATTGAATAGGAAGAAAGTTAAAAACCAACCTAAATCAATTTTAAATAATAATTTAATCAAGTAATTTTGCACACTGAAATATGCATTTGGCTGGTACTTTTTAAGGCACATAAGTAATCCTCTACAGTTCAAGCTAATCGACGAAATCCAATCCATGCCTATACGCTGTTTAGAAGATACTACCCACAAAGAGTCACCACAATCCCTCAACATGGCTGTATCACAAAAACTTGCGCGTACACACATACGAGTATGTGTGAATGTATGTACGAGCATAAAAAATGTATGTGAATTTTATATGCAAGAGAGGCGAAAGGCACTACGACTGGTGTTCAGAAAATAGTTAGTTAATAATTATATGTTTTCCACCAGCCAGCCGAAAGCCTTTGTAGCTAGTGCTGCGTTTACTTATATGTAGGTTATATTACAATTATATTGTTATATAAGCTTGTATAAAATAAAATAAAATAAATAATTAAATTATATGTTAACATAATAAACTAAATAAAATATTAACCAATGGATAAAAAATTAATTAAAATAAATTAAAAAGTATAAAATATAATTACTTACATAATTTTTTTTAAGGAAAGGCATTTTAACATGTTTTTAATTTAATTGTGTTAATTGGTGAACGTTCAATCGTAGAGTAACCATTACGTTGTGAATGCCGCCCTTTTGCTCAACTGATTCATACAGAGAGCCTTTCAAGGATGCCAATGTCTGATGATTACCAAAATAATGAAACTTCAAAGTCGACTTATAAAATAATTTACGTGCTAACAGTTTCGTATTAGCTGGTATATAAACTTTAATAATAATTCGAGTTGCTATGGTTTAGATAGTAGAATTTTTAGAATTATAAAGACGAACTTTATAAAATATTTTGAAATAAACAATAAGAAACAGGTAAACATTTATAATATCAATTTTCGTTAGTAGGTTGCGTTAAACTTGCAAGTTTTTGAAATATTTTTGTTCCTGAGAGCGAATGCTCGCAAGTACTGGAAAAGTACGAGTACGGAGCTTCTGTTTACGATAAAAACGATAACACATAAAGGGGTCCTCACAGGAGCGATGAGGTAAACTTAAAACCTATTAGATTTATGAATAAGATAAATGTGAGTACCTTTTATTTCTAATAAAATAACTTACTCCATTTTAATAACGGTAAACACATCACAACAAATTCAATTTAAATTAAAATACAAAAATTTTAATGCATATATCATATTTTCTGCTATAATTCCAGTATTTTTATATTAATTTCTGTATAAATTTTCGTTGTATTTGAGCTCAAGGCCATATTATAAATAAAATGTAAATTGCAAATTTGTTTTTTATATTTTATTTATTATTGTCGATATTTCGCTCTCAATCTGAGGGCATCTTCAGGAACTAATGGATTTGTCCGGCCGTACATTAGTTCCTGAAGATGCCCTCAGATTGAGAGCGAAATATCGACAATAATAAATAAAATATAAAAAACAAATTTGCAATTTACATTTTATTTATAATATATCCTTGAGCTCAAATACAACGAAAATTTATATTAATTTATTTTATTTACAGGTATGTTACATTTCAGGTCCTCGCTAAGCTGTTATGGAGAAAAAAGTATGAATACTTGAGTTACGAAGGTGTCGCGTGGCCTTTTTTTCTTAAACATTCTATGTACAATATATCGGTTCTAATCAAATATAAAACATAAAAAATTGCAGTTCCTTAGCTTAACTAGTTTGATAGTCGGGTTCACGTACCAAAGCGCCAATTCAAGAAGTGTCGAGGTCGATACCGATATGAAGACCCAGAAGTATACTGTTCTAAATACCTCTACAGTTTTTAATATGCACTCTAAAATACATACACATATGAAACATGGCAACCCTAATCCAACATTTCGGAATGTAGTATTTTGTGACTTGTACTCTTGCAAGAGAAAAACAAGGCTAATGAGCTCGTGTAAACACTTTTCATTTTGCTTAATGCAAATCAAGAATGGGAAAAGATGATGAACAGAGAACTCATTCACTCACTCATTGTTTATTGTTTGAGTTAAAAATATCCATGAGAGTATATAAAATGTACGTAAAACTGAACCTGATTTGCTCACCGTATGTAGCCTGCTACCGGCACATAGCGGGAAGTCACTTCGATGGACGTATTAAATAATGCCAGGAAGTACGCTTATAAGCGTAGACTGTTGCAAACGATTAATTTGTTTAGGTTTTTACAACTACAATTCTTCATAAAGCAAATAGCGGAATGCTCTATAAAGTAACAACAAATATAAAGATTGTGCACTAAAACACATTTGTGTGTATGTTTAGCCATATGCATGTATTAATATTTAATCTCCATTTTTGTTTTTGTCGGGGAGTTCGCGACTAGCGGAAAAGGAAAGTAAATTTTAAATATTTATTTGTACACAAAATTTGTACAGATGAGATTAGCGAGTCAGTAAATATGTCCGTTTTTAACGGTCACAACAGAAGGAAAAGCTGAAAATGCTTTTGTAAAAATAATTGTTTGTACGTTTATAAATAATTATGTATGTACATATGCATGTTATTTTTTATTGCTCTAGCCAACTTCGCCACCTAATTTCGCTACCTACATATGTATGTACGTAACTACATATGTATGTACGTAACTACATACATACCTATCTATGTACATACATATGTATTTAAAAATTTTTTTTCGCGGCGATCCCACGATGCCTAATGTAGCGCTGTAAACCTAACAATCAAAAAACATTATGCTAATAAAAATTTCAAAGTAAGAAGGTTATAAAAAATATATACATACATATGTATGTATGTGCGAGTATCCTCGCTTCGTTTAAGTAAAAACCTCTTCATTTTTTTTACCCCGATCAATTTTTAAAATCGCGGTCGTTTAGTTTGCGAAATTCGATATCGTTAAAATGAATGCAGTGAATAGGAAGTTATATATATGTACATACTTACATACATACATAGATACATATGTATGTACATATGTAACGATATGAGCTGTACTTAACTTAAATATTGTAGCATTTATGAAGGTAGACAATTTTGTATTGGTAAATTTGCATTAAGAGTCGCATTAATCGTTCTTCACGAACGCCGTGTTAAATCGTCTAAGCGAATCACTTACCGTTATCCAACATTTACCATTATGCCAAGAAAGAGATCTTTCTCCTTTCTTCCCGGACTATGCATTGATATCAAGAACGATAGATTGCAAAATCACGCATTCCCGCAGCTTTTGACATTTCTGGATAACAAAGAATATCAGGAGAAGGAAAACGTAGAGAAGCTAATTTTTAGTAATAAATGTGTTTTGATGTCGAGAAATTGTTAAAATATACGTTGTAGACAGCGGGTTTATTAATAAATACCCAAAAAACTAGAAAGATATGTGTTGTATTAGCCGTAATATTGGCAAAACTAAAGTAGCCGCTGCATCGTGCAGTGATATCATAAAATACAATAACAAACCATTGAGCACACGCTTACAAACTAGCATACATATGTATGTATATGTATACATACACATGCACAAACACATTTCCAAACAAGTAAGGAAAGCTAAATTCGGGCGAAACCGAATTTTATATACACTCGCAATGTATTTTTATATGAGCGGTGCCACGGTCATTTTTAAAAATTTCATCAAAACCCCGTTTCTTTGTTTCAAATCGCTGCTAGTATTAAACTTTACTCAATTTGTTCCAATAGATACTGAAAAAGCGAAGTTTTGCATTTTTCAAAGTTTCCGTTATATGGAAGGTGGGCGTGGATATGTTTATAGTTCTTTAAAATCGTTCCAAATACCAAATTTCACTCAATTTCCTCTATTAATAGATACAGAAAATACGAAGTTTTTGAATTTTTCTTCCGTTATATGGAAGGAGGGCGTGGTTATTGACCGATCACGGCCATTTTCAATACCAATCTACCCTGGCCAAAGGTCAATATATGTACCAAGTTTCATTAATAAATCTCAAGTTATCGTAACCACGAACAGAGGGACGGACAGACAGTCAGGGTTACATCGATTCCTCTTCACTCTGATCATTTTGGTATATACATACATACATATGTATAAGTCTATATCTATCTCGATTATTTTCGGCTATTACAAACAACCGTTATGCGAACCAAGTTAATATACCCTTGTGTACAAGTACGCTAAGGTATAAAAAGCTCAGCTTAATTTCCAATTTAATAACGGGTCAGCGCTCAAGGCATCGAAACGCTTCACTTATATACAACTTACATACATATGTATATGGAGCAGCAAAGTTCGCACAAAGCATTACTTGCATACATGCGATTATGTACTTGAGTTAATATGGTACATAAACTCATTCATGTAGACCATACATCTGAATATGCTTATGTTTCTCATTTATGCAGCTTATAGTCTCCTTCTTATTTTGTGACACCACAATCGTTTGTAGGTTCGGGCCGCGACCGAAAAGCTTCGTCAGTTGTCTCTCTCCTTAACAAAGTGACGCCAGTTACTTATACCTACATTTTTTAAAGCTCGGCGAATCGTCCAAACATTTGCTTTTTGCTGCAAAAGGGATGATCCAGCCTTTGGAGTGCTGATTTTGTCCGTAATAAGAAGCCTTTCAATATGATTAGCTTCGCGTTCGTCGATTGTTTTTGGTCTTCCGACTCCTTTATTGACCAGGCCCTGCAAATCATTGTCTTCGGCGATCCGAGAGACAGACATGTGGCTGACCTTAACTTTTTTTGCTATTTCACGAGTTGAGTGTCCCAAGGTTAGGTACTCTATTATTTTTTATTTATTTCAGAGCTTAAATACCGCACTATAAAAAATTCGAGTCATAAGCGCAAAGAAATTTAGAATTTAAAAAAAAATCCAGGAAAAGCCGCAAGTGCGACGAAATATTTCAATTTTAAATGGGAGGTGCAAAATTGTAACAGTAAAGTTAAATTACATTACATTAAAATGCTTATCGTTGCACCTAGCCTTAAATTTTTTTCTGTTGAGTTGCACTTAATACCCTGCATAATTGTTAGGAAAGTTTTAAATATGCATATAAACTTAAATTAATGTAACAAAACCCTCAGAAATATAACATATGTATGTTTCATTGTTGCTAAATTTTTGCTCTTTAGTGTATATACTCATATTCCAAAATCTTCAAAAACTGTGTGGCCGAGCTCCTCTTATGCCGACGTTGCACCGGCCTAACCTGCAACAAGGCAATAAATTGTGCGTGCAGCGAAAGAAAATCTTAAACTTCGTTTACCTAGCGAAAAAGACATTATTTTGTAAATATGCAGTATCCCTCATCGCATTACAAAGCAACCAGTTTAAGGATTATTCCCTCAAGTACTATATCGAAACTAGTAAATTTACTTCGTGGGGAAACTTGCGCATTATATACGGACATTGATTTTTATGTACATACATTTATATGTATGTATGCATGTTAGGTACACAAAAATATCAATTTTTCTTTACCACAGCAATAATTAACACCCATACATACAAACATACATACTCGTATTAAAGAAAGCGATAGGCACGAGACAAGGGCGGAAAAGGTGTAGATTAAAATCTCTGCACACACATCTAATCGTAGCAGCTGCTCTTTACCTATCCTGCCAGAAATGTGATAAGTCTACGACGAGTCCGAATGTAGTCGCAAAGGAACTATTTATATGGAATGAAAATGTTTCCTTTTGTTTGTTTAAAAGGCTAGCCTCATTTTTTAAAAAGCAAAATTAATAAAGATATATTTATTTTACTGAGATTTAAACCGCCTGTTCAAAATTTCCTTAGCGAGTTAAATTGATTAATTTAAATAATAAATTTACTCGGTAATTTACATTTTAAAAATCACTATAAAACTATAACAATAATAGAAAAGTTGGTAGAAATTTTATTAATAAACGATTATATTTTAAAGCTATTTTGCAATTATTTAAATTCACAATGGAATACCAATCCTGAAATACCCGCTTTTGAAATTAAATTCAAGACAGGATTTAAATAAACTTTGATATTTTAATGAACACATTTTAATTGCTATACACTATAACTTATTTTTTTTTTCATTTTAGAAATAACAAAATGTGTTCTTATGTAGTTATTAATTAATTTAATTTTTTTTGGTAATTTTATTTCATTTTATTTTTAAATGTTTTTATTCTTCCAATATCAAATTAAAGAGAAAATAAAGCTGATAAAAACTATTATGCAGCGATCTTGTGCGTTTTATAAAACTCAACTATTAAAAGGACAAGGGAATCCAATTCAGAAGTTTGGAAATATTAACAAGTCCAAACGGTTGAAATATCGGGGAGATTTTTGAATATTGGTCATCATTATCTTTGGATAGTGTTGTTTTTCAAACAATAAGTAAGAATAAAATCTTTTTTTTTTGTTACTTGGAATTGTTTTCATTTTATAATAAAACCAATGTCGAAGAAAATGAGCTGATTTCAATGGTCAACTAAATAATTGGCGGCACTGTTACCAGCTATTAGAAATTAGATAGTTCGATGGATAGCACTATCGTTTTGATACTATTTTTGAAAACTGTCGATGGTGGGAATATCAATAGTTGGACACCTTCATGCGAAGGTGGTCAGAAAAACTTATAAATGCAACTAAAATTACAATTTGCACTTTAGTGGCATTTTATATGGCTTATTTCTGAATGATTCCAAAGCAAATTTTTGAATTCGATTTATCTCAAATACAATATTTATATCGGTATACAAGAAATACATATGTACATATGTATATAAGACGTCGAGGACTTGAAGGGGGAATGTCCACCATTTCCCCAAGCTGGATCCGCCCCTGACATTATTGCGCTTCACTTCCATATTACGAGAGCTTGTGCTGGGAATGTAACAGGCTATTTAAAGCCGAAAGTTCAGTCTCAATGTTTTTGTTTTGGTCTGGCGCTCTGAATTGACTAGATCTAAAGCAACACTACTTTGCAACTTGTTAGTTCAGTTCCGATGAGGACTACGATTTCAGATCAGGTAGACGATCTGAAAAGACGATTTCGGCCAAAAAGTAGAGTTTGCCCGTTTGCCCTCTTGGTTTTGACCTACTGTTGATGCAATCGTATAGATCCAATTTAATCGAAAAGGGTACTACAAGCTTGGCCCTTATGACTTCCACATTCGCTTGTCCATCCCAAATTCTGACTAGCTTTCATATAAATAAGTAGGTACGTGGTTCATAAATATATTCGCTGGCAATTGAACATGCTGTTTTCGGTTTAAGCTCCTCGGCGATTATTTCGCTTCACTTTTCAGTTTTCTTCACTCTGCATCATGTGTCTGGTTAAAAATATATACCAATACATACATACAACATGGATGTGTGCATATACACATTTGCATGTTGGCAGAAGAGGGCACTCCATTTTGTTGTTAGATATTTTACGACCACCAAAGAATGAGAATACAACTGTTTTACTGTAGAACAGATTCTTCGTGAAAACATATCGCTCATATTATGCACATTCACCTACATACAATAAGTATGCATGCACACACTAACTGAAGAGTCACAACTTAAAAATCGGATCCAGAGTAAATATGTCACTCGTTGGGGTCATAAAAAGTCAACACAGTTAAACAAAACAGGCAAAACGGTAATGATTTACTTTAAAAAACTGGTCTTTATAAATGTTTTCCGCTTTTACTAGATACGTTTTTTGTGAATTGATTTAAGAAAAAATATACCCAAAGTACTTTTGAGTTGTGATTATTTTGCGTTTGAATGTATGTGCCTGTTGTATTTGCAAGTTATGCACCGCAACATTTGTGTTCAGAAATAGTTCACTTAAATACGAGAGCCTTTTACATATTTTGGCCAGATTAATAGTGCAAAACTTAAATAGGAACAGTTTTTAAATGTTGTTGTGTTTGTTACCGCCTTGAAATGAAAATGCGAAATTTTTAAATTATAATTGCAAATAACTTTCAAATTGTAATATTCATTTCTATTTCACTACTCAAATCCTTTCGCATTTACTGACAAAGGTGTACATTATTTAATTGTGTTAAATATGCTTTGTTTCCAAATACGATAATTTCGATTTAAAGACATTAATACGAACACTTTTTCCAAATCATCGCATTATAGATTTACATACAAGTATTGAAAAAATCAGTGGTTGGTTGTGTTTAACCTCGACCGAAAAAAGGATGAAAACACTATTAAAAAAAATGCTTCCAGACTGATGATCTGTAATAGATACTAAATTGAATATTTTTTATATAATTTAATAAAAAAAAGACACCCGTATACGAATAATTTCAAAGTGATTAAGATTTTAACCATTTAAAGCCTTTGACTTGGCACCAATATAGCAATATTGCATTTTAAGTATATAAATTTTAAACAAATTAAAAATTGTATAATAAAATTAAGCGGCTAATATTTCTATATATGTATGTTTTTATATTGACATTTTCTCATATATCTTTCATTTTGTAATTATGTAACAAACTATATTGTTTTCTTCTTTTTCTTGTCCGACAGGGTGAATTGTTGATATTTGTTGGATGAAGTTCAAACAAATATCATGTAACAAACCTTTATTTTTTAACTTATAAAAACTAAAAAAAACTTATTCTCCAATTAAAATGTTGTCCAAATTTTAGAATATGTATTTAATGTGAATGGGTGGCAACTTTGCTTCAAAAAGGTTCATCTACAAACCAAACTTAATCTTATTCGTTAAAGCAAATTTTGAGAAATTTTTAATTACGAAAATATAGCATTTTTTCTTTATAAATCATTAATTAATCAAGATATATTATTTTAATAGCTGGCAACCTTATTCGAAAATATTTTTATAATAATTCCCGAATTCTGTAACCTGGTATCATCTCAAGTCACAAAATAAGCTAGAGATTACTGCTTTTTCTCGCTTTCACGTTTTGTTATTTTGTTTTTATTTCAGTTTTTTGTGATCTGCTCATCACCAGGTGACAATTTTGAGACTAGAGACTTTATTTTGAAACTGATGAATGCCAACTGGTCCATAATTTTAACTTTTGTCTCTATTAGGGACTGAGACTGCTTACTGAATTCGGGTATAAAACTGTATATATCATTCACTTTGTAGCCATATTGAAATCGCATAAAATTTAAGTTTTAGCATTTGAAAATAGTTGGCAACCTTATACGAACTTTCTCAGTTTCAACACAGACCTAAGTGTATTTGCTAAAGTGAAGAACACCATCTACATGTGTACATATGTATGTACATAAAAATATCCAAACCATTAAAGCTGTTTTCGTGGACATATTAATGAATAAATATACAAATTTAGCTGTTTAAAAGTAATAAAATAACTATTTATACAATACGCTCTAAATTACTTTCATTTATGTATGTATATACCATCCTAGCATGTGTACATGCATATATGTATGTATATTATATGGTAAAACCAAAGCACATTGAAAGGGTAGCAGCATTAAAGAAAATGCAACCCTCTGGTATATTTTGTGATTTGTTGTGGTCTATCACCCGTCAAAATAGATATATAACGGATCCTCAGGAAGCAATGCTACTGGTTACAAAATTCTGGAAAGACTAACGAGGTATGCCTTCAATGGTCGGAACTCACTTAACTGTTTGCAGAAAGCGGCATGCGCAAGTTCAGTTCCAATTGGATAGTAAAACAAGATCCGACCTTTCCTCGTCTTTTATAACACAATGTCCCATTTCTGGGTATGTGCATACATATGTATGTACGTATGTACCCTGCAAAAATTGCCTAACAGAGTCTCGAATTTAGTGTCAAAATTTTCACTTGGTTCCTATAGACACAACATAAATGAGACAAGCAGATTGATTTTTCATATTTTTTATTTTTTATATATTTGATGAAGCACACAAGCAATAGGTCCATTCCTTATCTACAGTTTTTTACAGTTTTTATAGTTTTTTACAGGATTTAGTCCAAAAAGCATTCCCGCACTCAAAAAAACTGTAACTGAGAGCGCAATTGAGAGAGTAACTTCGACTCTCTTCTTGTCCGAAGTTACAGGATTTAGTCAGAAGTTTTATTGCCTGTAAATATCCAAAAAGTGTCAAAATCAGCTGTTAGCAGTATTGTTGTGAAATCACAAAATAAAGAAAATTACAAAATTTGTGTAAAAAATTAAACATTTCAGTAAAAATGAAAGTGCTAAAGTAATAAATAAAATTGGTAGTTCTTGTGATAGTTTCGTTTGCGTTTAAGTGTTTTTATAACCATTTTTTGTATAAATATTCTGACATTCGCTTCTTAGGCTAAAAAAGTGGTTTTTCGCATTCCCGTACTTTTTCCTGTAATTCTCTATTAGAGAGCGTTTTTACCTTACTCTCTTGCATTTTGACACTTTTTAGGAACTTACAGGAAAAGTAAAGGAATGGACCTAATGTGTGAAAACGAGATGTATGAAACGGTCACAAAATTTCCCTTTAGCATAAAGAATTTGATGGGAGAAATACTGAAACTATTAGTCACAACTCCAGCTAAAATTAATGTAAAATTGAGTTTCTTGAGAGCTTCGAAAATGTTTGCTGGGTTGTTCATATTTATGTAGGTATGTACATCTGCACCTTAGTGCGCTACAAATATGCCCAGTAAGAACACGATCTGTAAACTAATATGTAAATGCATATGTTCAAGCTAAGAAACACAAACAGTGGTGTGGCAAATTCAGAAACTTTTTGGAACATTTAGATCTCGACTAATTGTTTTATCTCCCCTTTAAACTGCCATTCGGCTTCTCAGTTGCCTGTTACAAGGTTACGAAGCCTAAAAATTTAACAGTCAACCGATCTGCTGGTAAAAATTAATCTGTTGAGTCAAGAAAACAAGTCCTTAATAATTTTACAAACGGCTTTGGGACAAACCTAACGCCTACTCGCTTAAGGTGTGGGCAATTTTCTATTTCTTTAACACGAAATACGCTATTATATTTCCCTGTTGTTATTTTCAATCAAATATTACAATGCGATTAAAAACTTGATAAATACATATGTATACTCGTACATATTTGTAAGAATGTATGTAAATATTGTAGATTTTGTTGAAATGTTATATTGGAGCATGGGTTAGGTCGGTCTTGCTGGGTGTTCTTCAACCGTCTGTACTTCAACTGTTTGATACATTAACACGTTGAGTGCCATGTGAGACGAGTAGTGCGATTCTGACGTCATAATCGCGTTTTGTTGTCATAATTGCGTCACGCTAACTTTTTGTGTTGTGTTTATTTTGAATAATAGAAACATTTGTTGACTTCTTACAGAAACGCTTTATAGCCAGGTTCCACAGAGCGAAGGGGCTTTCAAATATTAAGTCAAGTTTACGTTATCTCCGGTTAAGCGCTAATCAGAACTAAAAGCGTCGGTTTAGGGGTTCCGTCAAATATCAGCGCCTAGTGTCTGATTTAACGGTTAGCAACTTTTCAGCGTTTATTTATCTGGCGTCACATTTAGTTACGATTCGTACACGACATCGTCGTGTTAAAAGATATCGTTGCCTAAGCGCCGCCATTTTCATTGTACGATGGCACTCAACGCGTTAAGAAAATAAAAAAGAAACAAACGTGAAAATAAGAAAAATCTAGCAATAAATACGAATACACTCAACGACGATTAAGAAACGCCATTAAGATGTTTGGTATTGGTACTTTGCCGGCAACAACGATCACGACACGACTTCGACGACAACACCGACAATGAATAAAACGACGATAATTAGGTGACCGTTTCTAGATTACATGTGTTTACTGAAATAAGTGACTGAGTACGACTATAGATGCGAAATGTCTGCTGATTAAAAATAATGCGAGATGTTGCTACTCGCTATTTTATGTGATCGTGAAAAAGTATGAATTTACATTTGTGGAATATTTATGAAAATTGCAAAATGAGACACCATTGAAAGCCATAAAATATACGTTGTAAATAGTTGTAAAGTCGATTTGTTGTATGTACATACTATATGTATGTAAGTATATTATGAAATTAATTATGCATATGTATGTATGGTGTTTGGAAGTATTTAGGCAAACGTAAAATTTCCGAGGCTGAACTGTACAGGACATCCCTACATACACATTCATTTGTGCAAACACATTTGATAATAATTATTTTTATATGTACATACATACATACATACATATGTATGTACATACATACATATATTTTATTATCACAAAATAAAACTTAAAATCGTAAGTCATCAATCGCATGTGTGCACATTCATACATATGTATGTTCATATTAGACGTACACTACAAAAACCGCCAAAAAATGCTCGTATTATTTACGAAGTCGGTCCATTCCTCCGCGCGCTCCAAAAACAACTTCGGCTTGCTGACGATTCAACTGCCGTAAACAAAATCGAAAAACAGTCATATGTAGATAAGAAACAATGCAAGCGTTATTTTGCAACTCAACCACTGCATTGAACTCAAATACAGTTAACACGCGATAAAGTGAACAAACACGTAATATGTGTTTCATGGTATTTACTGCCATATTCTGGGTTCTTGATAACTTATCAAACATTTACAATTATTTAATAGTTTATGATTTATCAATAACATTTTCATATTAACAATTTAGCAAAGGATAAATGTTTTTTTTTTTTAATTAGAATACATAAAATTTGATAAATTTTCAATATTGAATATTAGTAAATGTTTGACAATTTATCAAAACACTGAATCGGGCAGTTATTCTGTTTCTTTTTTTCAGCCTCCCCAAAAAGAGAGAAAAATTCCAAAATTATAGTAATTGCAACACTTATTTTGTTGCCCAAAATAAACTGCCGTTTAAGTATTTTCTTTTAACAATGGTTTAAATATTTACCGAATGAGACTGTCAAACGAGCACCATTAGCCAATTGCTTTTGATAGCTACAGCTACCGGTATGTCCATAGGTTCGTATGTAACAAATCATAATATCGACACGTTTTTATTTCCACCATCACCGGTCAAGCGCAAATCGGTTGCCGGTTTAGGCCACTCTTTGAATAAGTACGCACTTAATAGTAGCTAACCGTCAGACTTTTTAAACAGTGTAAACGCCCATTCAGCCGGTTGATCAATGCCAGTAATTTAAATCAGGGAAATCGATTCTTAGACCGTTAAAAAAAATATCTTATTACAGTTTCTAAAAACTTCTCAAATCAATTTCAGTTAAAGACACTTTACTGTATCCCGCTTTTGTGCTTAATGAGTATCAACATAATTTTCAAATAATAACCTTACTATGAATCGAATATTGCGCGAGTACACCTTAATGCTCACTTGCATTCAATTTCGATTTTATTGGCAATATATGTATGTATGTATGTAAGTATGTACTTATTGTTATTTGCACGCATAGCAAATTCCCCAACCGTTATACATACAAACATACTTATGTACATACATATATGTGAAATAACATAAAAATGTTTAGTCTCCATGTAATATATATATATGTATGTATTTTAGCATAGGATCGCAGTCCAACGGTTTACCGGCAGGCGTGCTAGTGAATGTAATACTATTACACATTTTCTTCATACTTATATATGTATATACATGCATATTTTTATCCATTTACAGTATATTCGATTTACTTACGTGTTTAAACGATGTAGTCAGATTTTGTAAAAAAAACATGTCGGCGCACACTATTCTAATCAGTGTTCGCCAAACTGTGCGTTTTTTACTATGTATGTTCATATTGCGCGTGCAAGCTCATAAACACTAAATAAAAGTGGTGTTTAAAGCGAGTTAATCGAATAATATTTGTATGGTAAACTCCGAGGTTATGAGTAATGTTTCTGGTTAAACACCAAAACGGCCCTTGCGTTTATGACTCAACGTAAACATACTATTAGGGGCGGTTGATAAATGTCTAGACAAATTTCTCAACATAATCTTCTTTTAACTCGTTAAACTTAGTCCAGCGTTTTTCGAATTTTATATCTTTTCTCATGATTCTCAAAATAGGCGTTTGTTTCTGTGATGGCCCCTTCATTTGACCCAAACCTCTAACCACCCAACTTTTTCTTCAGGTTAGTTTTCTAAACTGCCATTTCCAGTATAAACTTGATTATTGTAGTCACCAATGTGGTTGTTACACCAGCAATAAATGGCATAAAATTGGCTAAAACATCATTAGCAGGTGGTAGTTGATTTATTGTCATAGAAGATTGAGCCGATGATATAATCATAATTTCGTGTTCACTAAAGGACCCACGATATCTTTTAATCACTTTCATTCTGACAACGATAAGTGATTAGCACCAGATAGAGCAAGTTTACAACAAGCTGCTCACGTCAAAAGTTGCAGACCGCTGACGACTAACTCAAAAGCCATTTAAAAAATACTCTGCAACTACAAAAATTCCACCGCAACGAATCTTTATCAGCGCTACAGCCTCATCATGACCAAAACACTTAACACAAGACGTGTGGGTTATTGTTGAATTCGTAACATGCTTTTTGTAGAGCACATAACGAACAGCGATACCAACAGCAAGCCACTCACCCAAACATTCAACCGGCCCCACCATCCCGACGCCTATCGGCGCTACATAATACACTAATTCATATACCGGCTCACGGCCGCAACAACCCACTGCTTGACACATCGGCAATCTCATCACCCGTCCGCACTGACAGTGAGACTGGCGTACCAACCAATTGCGACATTCTGTCAACTAGGCGAATGGACGCTCAGCAAAAGTATAGCAGCCCCGCACCGCACCCCACACCCTTGATAACCAAGGAATGCTGGTGCAAACATAGAAGCAATTTTCAAATTTACCGCCAAACATCACTTGACGGGCTGTGAGGAAACTGTACTCATGAAACCCAAGCAGCATTTGTATGGAGATACTCAAGAAACCCTCTAAACGAGTCGTTACCAGATTGGGGTTTATTGCAGTGATTTTTAAATTAATTTTAAAAAATAAAGGACATTTTTCTCTAAAGGTTGATATAAATCTTAAGTCGGTGCGAATAAGAGTTTTGGTCTGAGAAATCTTCAAAGTTATAGCAAGCAATTGTACACGCAATATGCGGATCCATTAATGTTGAAGACATCAACATCGCTGTGGAGCAGACGCTTTTAGTCGCAAACTGACGCTCAACGAGTACACATCTCGGTGGTTGAAAACACCTAGAAAACCAAACGTTCTCAATATTGTATAGCAAAATAATACACAAGCCAGCAACAGCTAAAGTCACAGCTACTACCTAAGCGCTTTTTCTGTTGAAAACTGCCAGCCTGTCCGATTGATTGTATAGTCGGCCGCCACAGCGTGCACATTTGCCAAGCAAACAAGAATATAATAAAGTATCTTTTATCTACCTACCTATAGCGAGTAAGCAGTCAGCCGCCTGCTTGCCTGCCCGCTTTTGCATTACAGCGATAGAGAAGAAGACTTTCATATAGTGTTTTGTCCTCGTCCTCGTTGTCGCACCGAAGTTTTTCAGTCTTTTCTGTACGCCTTCGGCCATCGACTACGAACGCTCGTTAGCTATTTAGCTGTTGTACCCACTGCTGATAGAGATACATTTACGTACAAAGTATCTGTGAATCGAACAGAACAGTCCCAGCATTTAACGAACGCTGAAATAACATTTAGAAGTTAAATACACACCGCAGTCGACAGTCTCGAACAGTGTGTCTGTGTGCTTCGTACTGAGTGGATCGTCTAGTTGTACGCGTCTTGTGTTAAAGCAAATAAAATTAATTTTTAAATTTACAATTAAAATAAAAAATACCCGCGTACGCAGTTATATAATTATTAAAAAAAAACTTAATATATTTCCTAATTTTACAAAAAACAAAGAAAATGTCAGCCGCCACAGAACAAAATAACGGTGATGTCGCTGTTGAGAAAGTTGCCGTCGATGCCGTTGATGCGGCAGCAGCCGTGAAGGAGGATCTCAAAAAGCCTGCCGTCGATGAAAAAGTAAAGGCCGCCGACAATGGTACAGCGTCAAAGGGAGGTGCTGACGAGGAGGATGCACCCGATGCCAATGAAGTCGCCGCCCCCGTGAAGGGGCAAGTGAAAGGAACAAAACGCCCTGCTGATGTAAGTACATAACACAAATTAAAATTTAGAAGAAATCATTTAAATTAAAAACCGGGTTCACAGTTCGGTTGTAAAAGGACGAAATTTATAAGTGCAATGGGTAAACAAGCGTCTATAACATGAATGATAGGAAGGTATGTAGGCACTTTTGCAAAAACGAATTAGAGCTGAATGGAGGCTGCAATTTTTTGCCGCGGCAACGCTACGTAAACTAGGCTACTTAAATACATAAATATGTGTGTGCTTTTGCGTCAAGTGCCGATACACAAACACATATAGTGGAGATGTCAAAATGTTAGTAGATAACGCGCCGAGAAAGTGGGTATCAAAAGAAGAGAAGAGAACGACGATTCCAAGTTTTAACATTACTATGACAGCAGCTCTACACATATTTTTCGCGCCTGATTTATTCCTCGTGTTCCCCTACGTGTACATAAACATAACGTTATCGATGAAAAATTGAAATGTACATATTTCGTTCTATGGGTGACAAATTCATGTGTTAATACATGTACGATTTATAGTACAGTCAATGCGCTAATAAGTACATAAATACCGTGGTGGGAAGAATCATTACGGTTCGATGTTGTAGTTGTTGTAAAACGAACAAGAATTTTATTTCTGATTTCCACTAGAAACTTAGGGAATGTGGTAATCTTTAAAAAAAATTTTGTTATAATTCCTTCGCAAATCATTACCATTAATTGTTTTATTTATCAACTAATTTACATTGTATGTGTATACATGCGGGCTGATTCATTCAATATATTTTCATATGTACATGTGTATGCATGTATGTACATATGTACATACATACATTAATATATATATGCACATTTCGTACTTTTGTAGTTGGCTGTGGTATCAGACGCGAAAATCATACGCAAACAATTCACAATCGAGTGAGCAGTTGCTCACTTAGCTTAATAAAGCGCACACATTTCTATTTCCATTTTACATTTGTGCACAAAAACTCAATAAAACGTTGCAAAGGAAACTTCTAGAAATTAAGTTTAAAATGTGTATAAGCTGATATTGTATTTTGAGGGCTAATATAACATATAATCCTGGAAGAATATACATTCAGGCGCGCGTATTTTATCATTTCTACTATCGACACACGCGTGTGCGTACTCTCTTTTGCATTTCTCTATGTGCTCTTAAATCTCACTTCCTGGCAAAAGCGCGCTTTATCTACATACATATGTGTGTAAGCAACTACAGTAGACGCTCGCAAATTTTAACCACGTTTTTATTATAATGCTAACTGTATCCCTTAAACGTCTTTGTCAACATTTCCAAGATCTTAAGTTTTCATTCGAAGAAAGAAGTGCTGCTTTTACTTTTGTTAGTTTCAGTTTTTTAAAGGAAACAACATAGATTGGAGGTTCCTCTTTTTTTATTATGATTTGCTGTGTTCAAATAAAAAAACACTTAATTTAATTTTATTGCTTTTACAATATTGCACACTCTAGTTCTAATTTCTGTAAACTAAACTGAAATTTATAATTCGTCAGCGTCTACTGTACTACTTGCTTCCGCGCAATTTTTTTTTTTTTTTTTTTTTTTTTTACAAAAATACAAGCAAAAGATCCTGACGTGTTTCAATTTTAGCGGTCGAATGATGGTCAACTCAATCTTTTTTATATGCCTCTTTGTGGGGGAAATTACAGGTGTACACAAAGGGGACAACGATCACAAACTGTATACAAATATGAGGTTTAATGACATGTGACATGGCATTCACTTATTGATTACTGCTTGCGTGCACACAAATAAAATTACATAGAAGCAGCAACATCCCAAAGGTGTACTGTGATAAGGAAGCAAGAAGAGATAGATATTAGCCATACATTGCTCAATGGAAGAAACGTCCGAGCAAAAATCAATAATTTTTCTGTATTGGCGAGCATATTGTAGCACGCCGACTGAACCTACTCCCGCTTCAAAAACCATACACTTACTTAGCTTTTACACACTCACACATACTGATGCGCGCAAACGCAACACTTGGCACCCTTTTACCCCACATTATACGTTGTTTTGCTTATTGCTTAAAATGTTTTGTCTTCCTTCTCCGAACTAGGTGCAAACGCTGACATTAGTCTAGCACGGGCTTCTACTACATCAATTAATCTACTTATTTACATTTGTGGGTATATACCTTGTACATATACATATGTACGTATGTATGCTCGAATTTACTTTTGTACTTATGTATGTATGTACATATATCCTGTGTTGCGTGTGGGTGTTTAGGCGCGCAAGTAGGCCATAGTCGACAACAAAGCAGTTAAGAAAGTTTACACTTCTGCGACGATGCTGATTTTGTAAGAGCTTCTGAATATATTTTTTTTCGATCACAAACGCAATGCTTCATGCATATTTGAATGAATCGATTGGAACACGTCGCCTAGTATGTTATATACCGTTCATTGTCTTATTTGCATAGCTCTCGCGTTGTATAGAATTTTTCTAATAGTTTTTATTCGTTAGCTGATGATTTGAATTTACTCACATCATGACTATTGAATTCTACTAATTGCCAGCAAATGCGCGCGCAGCTTCCGTCACTAAAGTTCGGTGCTTTGCAATTAACTTAATATTTCTGCTTTTATTTATATTTTCTGCTAGTTTATTATTGTTTTATTTTTTCTTGCCTGCTTCGTTCATATGCACATTTAAAAAGGTAATCGTTGAATTAGTTTTCTGGCCGTTTCTGTACCTTCGCCTTAACCCCTATATGAGCGATCGTAAACTGTGTTTGTTAAACGGATGTGCATGGCTGAGCGTGTGTATGATTGTGACTTCGTTCACCGGCCGGCGTACAGCGGCGTCCGGAGGTATTCCCGATTATACCTCATCCGCCATTCGTTATACATATATTTTTGGCTTGAATACACGAGCGTGTCACAAATTTATTTGAAGTTTTCTTAGTTACATATGTATGTACATATGTATATTTTCTAAATAATTTTTCAATTATTGCGTATTTCACATAACTAGAACGAAATTATATTAGCCAACATTTTTCTTTTATAGCTACCGTTCGCTTGTTTTTCTCTAAATATTATAATTGATAAGCCTATTCTACGCGAAGTCTAAGTTTTTTTTCGATTCCTCATGCCACTTACCTGTCTTCCCACTTATTCTTTATCATTGTTTGCTGATTATATGTATACATACATCTGTACTTAGATTAGTATGTGTTTATGTACTTATATACGTTTTTTCTCTTTCGCTCACCATTCATCACTCGTACATGTATTTGATAGATACACTTGTTTGGTATTTAATGCCAAATCGAGTATACACTTAAGCTTTCAGAGGTCGCAGTAGGAGACAACATCAAAAAATGCTGAAAGTACAAACGAAAGCGCACGAGAAGATACATACAAGAGTGGCATTTCATTCAAAATAAAAACAAACCAGTTATATTTAAAAGTCAGCTATTTACACTCACCGTTTATGTAGATAGTTATCCCTTTCACACATTAGACGCACATTGTTTGTGTATATTGCCGCCGATTTTTTTCTTTTTGTTTCCTTCAATTAAGCTTTGGGAGCACAAATGCTGTTGGTAGGTTGTTATTAACGCTTTGTGAACCTTTAGATTGTATTTTCCTTTTCGTGTTGCTTTGTTTAATGCGAAAATGTCTTTCCACTGCTAACATATTTTCCATGTATGCTGCTATTCGAGACCCATACGCAAAACTGTGAACTCAGCATGATTGAAATGAAGAAATGAATATTTCATTTTTCGCATATAATACTCTGAATTCAGTTGAGGGCAATTAGTTAATAGAAAATGTTTATATCTAAGTGTAAATGGAAGAAATTGTACAAACGTTAAAGGGAGCTTGTTATCTACATTTGTATATATTTTATATTGGTGTGTAATTTATAAAACCCACTTTTGGAAAGTATCATATCAAAATAATCAAAGCCATTAGCGAAAGATAAACATACAACTCAAAACAAGTTATTGTACTTCAGAGCTGTAGATTGATTAGATGAGATAAAAATACACGGTGGGGCGAGTTATTTGAGGATTACGAATTACATATGTACATAAGAATGTATATTTAAAGAGACTACATATTAATGCATATGTATGCACGCATGTATGTAAATGTCATTTGTTTAAGCAACTTTCAATAACCTTTTCTTACGTTCAAAAATATAGTGTCCCAATTCGTTCTTTGAAATTTATCCAAATTAAAATTTAATTAGTATTACAAATATGTATTAAGCATTAAAATAGTTATAAATATATTTTTTATACATAAAATTATTAACATTTGGACTGGTTTCAACTGAATTTTTTAAATTAATTTTTATAAAACATAATATAATTTTACTTTATGT
Source organism: Philophylla caesio (assembly GCA_963971545.1). Lineage (NCBI taxonomy): Eukaryota > Metazoa > Arthropoda > Insecta > Diptera > Tephritidae > Philophylla > Philophylla caesio. The sequence continues at coordinate 97,094,318 of OZ020609.1, read as the reverse complement.
ATTTATGTATGTATGTACATATGTATATGTATAAGTATACATAGAACTAACTTTCTACATTTACCACCTTCACCAAAATCATGGGTGAAAAAGGAAAACAGGTTTACGCGCTCTTTCAAGGTCATATTTTCGTACTCTCTAAATTTAATTTGAGCATCTAATACAGCAGCAAGAGCTTGAGTACTAAAAAAAAAACCAAGTTGCCAAATATTTCTAAAAAAATCAATGAAAACTATTTCTTGCCGCCAAAATCTTGTACGAAATTTTTGAATTCTAAACGGCAAGCGTCTAGCGCGCTCTAATGGCTTGTATCAGCTCTCGCTTACTCTATTGCAAGCTCATCTCTTTCTCTCTAACTATTAATATGTCATAATTATAGTAACTCTACATATTTGAGCTACAATTTAAATACAAATTGCAACTTTTTTATACTTTTACCGACAGTTGTACAGTTCGGAGTTGTGTTTCGTGATGGGCTGGCTTTTCTCATATTTTCCCACTTTTACAAAGCACTGTGTTGTACAATTAACACATCAATACACGTGTTAGTCAATTACATGCGCCAGCACCCAAAGCACTCTATAGCTATTCTTGTCTTTCATTTTCCGCTGGCGGTTTGAAAATTAGCCGTCCCTTCATCTGCATCCAGCTACCTTGCGACAATGCGCGTTCATTGTACTCACCATTTTATTCTAGCCATTATCGGTTCTTAGCTGCTGTTTCCTTTTTTCTAGGTTATTCTACTTTTCGTTTATGTTATCTGGCTTTGTTTTTCCTGTAAATATTTCCACGTTGCGAGAACAGCAACAAGCAAAAATGTGTGTAGTATCCGAATGTGTATGTGTGGCTGCATTCGTGCCGCGCTTTTCTCCTGCTTGGCTGGCTGTCAGTGGCCCGAAATGAGGCGAATTCGTATAAATATATGATACTTATTACTTTATGAGCCTCGTATTTCGCCGCCATTGCTATTACATACCCATATACATAGGTCTAACGTGCGCTGTACTAAAAACGAACTACATGCGTGCATATACATTTATTTCAAACACATGTCTATCGCGCGCTGCTCCCATGAGAAAGATGTACTACATACATACATACATATCTGTTAGGTACAGCAATTGCCACATTTTCGCACTCTCAACGTTCTCTTTGGGGGTCGATAAAGCCGATGCACTAAATTTTGAAAACAAATAAAATAACTTGCCCTCGTACAAGCGCATACATATGTATGTATGTACATATATACATATATGCAGCTGCTGCTGCTTACCAATGGCCTTTTGAAATGGCATACCGCCCGGTATGCTTACGTTAACCTCTGTTTGCTTCGGTACTCCATTATTTCCGACGCAAGCAGATGGCCGCCTGCACTGCCGTATTGACGCTGTGCTTACAGCAACAGCAGATGGTCGCCGCCACCGACACCACCGCTATCGCTTCGCATCGCATCAGGTACAGTTTACTTCGGCAGCTGGCGGTCCGTTGTAGTGAGTCGTAGTCACTTCGCTAGATGGCGTGCTTAACCCTACGATTCATAACCAGCAAAACTCCTTTAATTTCATAACCAGGTACCCGGGTACCCGAAGTAGGTTGTTTTGCGTTTATTGAAATAAAATATTTTCCTGGAAATATTTTTGTTGTTGATTATATTTTGCGTTCTCAACTGTACAAATTTGATATTTGGAAAAAAAACTGGTTTCTGTTCGTATATAAGTACCTAAAGCGACACAAGTAGGCAGAAACTGGTTTTATGTAAGGGTTGTTTATTTGCTTAGTTTGCTTATTTTCGGTACCTACTTGCTTAATTGTTTTTGAATTAGATAGCAGATGTTCATTTGTGTCGTAAAATTGAAATATTTCATTTGCTTCGTCATTCTGTGTTGAATATTTGAACAGTGAAGTTGGTGAAAAATGAGCCGCAACGACCGATATTTGTCTACAAGGGAATACTGGAATTTGAGTGATGAAGCAAGAAGCACATATATTCAACGTTTATTTGAGGAAGTGACTCAAGATGAGGACCTTGAAGTGGACCCTGTGGAAGACCAAAATGAAGGAACTGTGTCCTATACTGGCGAAGTTTCGGAATCAGAGAATGAAGATTTGAATGATGACAACGCAAACGAAATTGCAGCTGCTATTCACGCACCAGAGGAAATTTTCTTTGATGACGAAAGTGAAGATGATGATATGCAAGAAGATGCACCAACAACAAACCCAGCAGACTACATGACTGCACGTGACGGCACACAATGGCAGCGAACACCACGTAGTTGCCAACAAGTGAGAAGTCACAATATATTCAGAGACCGCTGTGGTCCAGAGCGGATTACTGAAAATATGACGCCTTTGCAGTGTTTCAAATCATACCTCACAGTGGAAATGGTGGATATAATAGTGCGCCACACAAATAGAAAAGCGCATGCCACATATAATGCGTACAATGAAGCGAAACCCAATAGACGTCAGTTGAAGTGGAAAGACACGACAATCAACGAAATTTATGCGTTCATTGGAATGATTTTGATGGCTGGCACAAATCATTCTAATGACGAAAACGCAAGAGATTTGTGGACGTCACAGGCTCACCCAATATTCCGCGCCACCATGGGAATAAACAGATTTTTCGATTTGCTGCGTTTTATGCGGTTTGACGACCCCAGAACACGGGTAGAGCGGCAGCGTCAAGGCAAAGCGGCGCCAATTCGCGATATTTGGATAATGCTCAATGGAAATCTTGCCAGATATTATGTGCCATCAGAATATTTGACCATTGATGAACAATTATATCCATACCGTGGTAGAACCAAATTCACACAATATATACCCTCGAAGCCAGCAAAATATGGTATAAAAGTATGGTGGATTTGCGATGCCAAAAACTCATATCCACTTCATGGCCAAATATATACTGGCAAACAAGAAACTGGTCGTGAAGTTGGTGTTGGCGAAAGAGTGGTGAGAGATTTAGTTGGGCCATACTACGGTAGCGGACGAAATATCACAATGGATATTTTTTTTACGACGCTGCCGTTGGCTAGGCAACTAAAAGTAGAAAAGCTCAGCATTGTGGGTACACTCCGCCGCAACAAAGCTTACATCCCTGCGGAGATGAAAGAAGACAAAAAAAAAGACGTTGGTTCAAGTTTATTTGGCTTCCACGACAACGTAACACTGCTCTCATATAAGCAGCGGAAGTCCAACTCGGTCATCCTTCTTTCTAGTATGCATGATGATGCACAAATTGACGAGAATGGGAAACCAGAAATTATAAATTTTTACAACCAAACAAAAGGTGTGGTGGACGTTATGGACCAAACGCTCCAAGAATACACGACCCAGCGACAAACAAGAAGATGGCCGATGGCATTTTTCTATAACATCATTGATGTGAGCGCATTTGCATCACACATCATATATTATGGAAATAATCCAACTGCACGATACACCAAGACGCGCAGGAAGAATTTCCTGCGTCAACTGGCAGAAAGCCTGTGCATTCCTGTTATAGAAAATAGAATTTCAAATGTGCAAAGCGCGCGCCAATTTTCAACAAAAAATGCAATTGAAAGCATCATTGGAAGGCCGTTGGAGCGTGTGCTTTGTGCTGCAGGTCCGTCAACATCTCCGTCAGCACGACAAAGGGGCAGAAAAGCACATACGGGCGTGTGCTACATGTGCAACCTTCTTCCAAATAAGCGCAGAAGAAAAACTAGAAAAAATTGCAGCATATGTAGCACGCCGATATGCGATGAGCACGCCATAACAATTACTAAATGCTACAATTGCCACAATAACAACGATAGTGATTCGGATGAATTATAATATAATATACATATATAAAATATGATAAATTAAATAAAAAACACATTTATTTCCAATAAAAACAACACAAAAAAACGTTTTTTCATTTACATGTCAGGCATTTACATAGGAATTGCCTTAGGGTACCATATGGGGGTAAAACATTTAAAATCATTTTTTAAAGAAAATATTGAAAATATTTTGAATTTTTTGGTATTCAAATCTTAGTTTAGCCAAAATCTCTGATGATTCGGAGTTTTATGTCCATATCTCAAAAATTATAGGCACAGCAGCACTTTAAATTCAAAAAAGGTACACGGGTACCCGGTTATGAATCGTAGGGTTACAAAAATTCCCAACCGTGTTTCTCTTGAGTGTTTGATATTTGGATTGTGGCGATATGCATGCAAACGAGCAATATGTACTTGCATATTTTCTATTTAAATTTTATCAAAAAACCTAATGAGTATTTTTTTTTTCTTTTACAGGCTAAATCCGCCGAATCAAAAAAGGCCAAAAAAGAAAAGGCAGCTGATGCTGACTCAGATGATGAGGAAGTTTTAGAAGAGATCATTGAGGGCGATAGTGAGATTGAGAGTGATGAATATGACATCCCCTACGATGGCGAGGAGGAGGATCTCGAATGTGACGGTATGTATCTGAAATATTTAAAATATATTTATTACTTTAAAAGTATAATACGAATAGATACTCTTAGTAAACTCGTATGTACACTAGGTTTATACAAAAAAATAAAATCAGAATTTTAATGGTCTCACCTCCTAGGATTAATCTACGCATATACATATGTACATATGTATATATGTACATACATCCAAAAAATAGGTACTCACATTTTAGGGAAGAAAATATTTCGTAGAAATACATAATTTAGAATCCTGGAAAGTCTATAATTTTTATCAGCAATCTCTGTTTCTCTGAAAGTAAATATATTCCAATTGTTTATATAAAAAAAGCGAATAGCTATTTGTTACAGATCGCTAATATTCGTTAATATTAAATACGTTATTCTTGAATAGTAAACTTTAAAAAATAAAAAAAAAAACATATTTTCTTATTTTTGGTTCAAAAACAAATAACTATTTTTTCTATATAGAACAATCCTATGTGTTGAGAGCATTGAAATTCCATCTATACTCTTCCTCATATGTGCTATTAAACCTAGAACCAATAAAAAGACTAAAGACAAATAAAAATTAAACATGTAACTCTATCATACTATTTCATATTTTAAAAATCAATCAATCAAAATATGTTTAGGGTATTCACAAAGTGTCGTAAAATTTCGTATAGTTGAAGTCATCAAAATTTTGGTTAGCTTAAAATTTATTTTTGTTGTGTTTATTGCATTGAACAGAAAAAGAAAGTAAACTAAAACAACATGGAATTTTTCAAATCTAATAATTTTACGACAGTACGACACTTTACGTCACCTTGTGATTACCCTAATAGTTTATTGAAGTTTTTGTTGCGCATAAATTGCGTGAATATATTAGTATTTCTTTGGATTACAATGTATAATTATTTTTAATTATTTTATTGCAGACGATGACGATGATAACGATGACGGCTCTGGTTCCGATGATCAGGCGTAATAATAATGTAGTAGTCAAAATCCATTTAAATTAAATAAAAAAAAATCATAAAAATTCAAGAAAACTTAAAAAACAGCAAAACAAACAAAAAATGTAATAACACAAAACCAACAAAAATGATGGAAAATGAAAGAAGTATATAATTATTATATTAAGAAATACTTTTTTATTTCTTATTTTATTTTAATTGTATTATGTGTAATTTTTTTTATAAAAAAATAAGAGATATGATGACGATGATCAACAAAAAGTCAAAAAAACCCACAAACTGCATAATTTTTTCCTTTATTCTTAAGTCTTACGTATATTATTATTTTAATATATAAATATTTACATATATATATATAAATATATAAACAACTTAAGCGTAATGATGAAAAGATGAGTTAAGCAAAAATAAAATAATAATAATAACAATAATGAGATGAAAAGGACGAACACAAATTACAACAATAGCAATTAGAAACGTTACAATTGAGTAAAAAATACAAAAAAAAAAGAACATGAAAAGTATTTAAATAAAAGAAAATTATGTGAAAAAATTAATTTTTTTGAAGAAATCTTTCTTATGAGACTAAAGTTTTTTAACTATCGAAGTTGTAAAAAACATGATGTAAGACGGTCTGCAAAAAAGTATTTCGTCCCCATTTTCAACGAAAATGTACCACGAAAAACAGAAACAGAAGCCTGGTAAGTGTTTTAAGTAGTATAGTATTTAAAGTTTTTGGATCTGAATTGATTGTTTTGTTGGCCAATAAGTTAATAAAACTCAATAGCACTATTCGCCTGTAATTATTAGTATATTTATGAAATATATAGTCCAAATTATGTATGCATGTGTGAGCATGCAAACCCTTCCATTGCGAAGTGTGAACGGAGAAAGTTTTATATGTGTTTGTATGAATGTATATACATACGTAAACCTTTTTGTATACATACATTTAAAAGAAATAAAACAGAAATTAGAAAGTAAAAAGCATATATCAACTTTCCTTTTTTTAGATGTTACTTACTAACAATTTACAACACATAAAAAAAATTAGCTTTAACTGCAAAATTTTTGAAGAAAAGCATGTATGGACTCAAGAACGATAGAATACAAGATTGTGCCTTCCCGACGAAAAATTATGTGAAGCAAAAACGTCACGAACATGAATTGAGTGAGAATCGGAAGAAGTTGCAAGCAAAAATGTGAAGTTAGGTTCCGCTAGGATTTGTATGATGATATGCATGCAAACGAGCAATATGTACTTGCATATTTTCTATTTAAATTTTATCAAAAAACCTAATGAGTATTTTTTTTTTCTTTTACAGGCTAAATCCGCCGAATCAAAAAAGGCCAAAAAAGAAAAGGCAGCTGATGCTGACTCAGATGATGAGGAAGTTTTAGAAGAGATCATTGAGGGCGATAGTGAGATTGAGAGTGATGAATATGACATCCCCTACGATGGCGAGGAGGAGGATCTCGAATGTGACGGTATGTATCTGAAATATTTAAAATATATTTATTACTTTAAAAGTATAATACGAATAGATACTCTTAGTAAACTCGTATGTACACTAGGTTTATACAAAAAAATAAAATCAGAATTTTAATGGTCTCACCTCCTAGGATTAATCTACGCATATACATATGTACATATGTATATATGTACATACATCCAAAAAATAGGTACTCACATTTTAGGGAAGAAAATATTTCGTAGAAATACATAATTTAGAATCCTGGAAAGTCTATAATTTTTATCAGCAATCTCTGTTTCTCTGAAAGTAAATATATTCCAATTGTTTATATAAAAAAAGCGAATAGCTATTTGTTACAGATCGCTAATATTCGTTAATATTAAATACGTTATTCTTGAATAGTAAACTTTAAAAAATAAAAAAAAAAACATATTTTCTTATTTTTGGTTCAAAAACAAATAACTATTTTTTCTATATAGAACAATCCTATGTGTTGAGAGCATTGAAATTCCATCTATACTCTTCCTCATATGTGCTATTAAACCTAGAACCAATAAAAAGACTAAAGACAAATAAAAATTAAACATGTAACTCTATCATACTATTTCATATTTTAAAAATCAATCAATCAAAATATGTTTAGGGTATTCACAAAGTGTCGTAAAATTTCGTATAGTTGAAGTCATCAAAATTTTGGTTAGCTTAAAATTTATTTTTGTTGTGTTTATTGCATTGAACAGAAAAAGAAAGTAAACTAAAACAACATGGAATTTTTCAAATCTAATAATTTTACGACAGTACGACACTTTACGTCACCTTGTGATTACCCTAATAGTTTATTGAAGTTTTTGTTGCGCATAAATTGCGTGAATATATTAGTATTTCTTTGGATTACAATGTATAATTATTTTTAATTATTTTATTGCAGACGATGACGATGATAACGATGACGGCTCTGGTTCCGATGATCAGGCGTAATAATAATGTAGTAGTCAAAATCCATTTAAATTAAATAAAAAAAAATCATAAAAATTCAAGAAAACTTAAAAAACAGCAAAACAAACAAAAAATGTAATAACACAAAACCAACAAAAATGATGGAAAATGAAAGAAGTATATAATTATTATATTAAGAAATACTTTTTTATTTCTTATTTTATTTTAATTGTATTATGTGTAATTTTTTTTATAAAAAAATAAGAGATATGATGACGATGATCAACAAAAAGTCAAAAAAACCCACAAACTGCATAATTTTTTCCTTTATTCTTAAGTCTTACGTATATTATTATTTTAATATATAAATATTTACATATATATATATAAATATATAAACAACTTAAGCGTAATGATGAAAAGATGAGTTAAGCAAAAATAAAATAATAATAATAACAATAATGAGATGAAAAGGACGAACACAAATTACAACAATAGCAATTAGAAACGTTACAATTGAGTAAAAAATACAAAAAAAAAAGAACATGAAAAGTATTTAAATAAAAGAAAATTATGTGAAAAAATTAATTTTTTTGAAGAAATCTTTCTTATGAGACTAAAGTTTTTTAACTATCGAAGTTGTAAAAAACATGATGTAAGACGGTCTGCAAAAAAGTATTTCGTCCCCATTTTCAACGAAAATGTACCACGAAAAACAGAAACAGAAGCCTGGTAAGTGTTTTAAGTAGTATAGTATTTAAAGTTTTTGGATCTGAATTGATTGTTTTGTTGGCCAATAAGTTAATAAAACTCAATAGCACTATTCGCCTGTAATTATTAGTATATTTATGAAATATATAGTCCAAATTATGTATGCATGTGTGAGCATGCAAACCCTTCCATTGCGAAGTGTGAACGGAGAAAGTTTTATATGTGTTTGTATGAATGTATATACATACGTAAACCTTTTTGTATACATACATTTAAAAGAAATAAAACAGAAATTAGAAAGTAAAAAGCATATATCAACTTTCCTTTTTTTAGATGTTACTTACTAACAATTTACAACACATAAAAAAAATTAGCTTTAACTGCAAAATTTTTGAAGAAAAGCATGTATGGACTCAAGAACGATAGAATACAAGATTGTGCCTTCCCGACGAAAAATTATGTGAAGCAAAAACGTCACGAACATGAATTGAGTGAGAATCGGAAGAAGTTGCAAGCAAAAATGTGAAGTTAGGTTCCGCTAGGATTTGTAAATTTTAAAGATTTTTACAAATTTCGTCACTTTATGCAACATATTTATATTTAAATAACTTCAATTGTGATATGCTTTTAATTGGAAACCTTTAAAAAAAAACACTGCAGAGTAGCATTGGGAGACACAAATTGCTTAACTTGCAACCAAGTGTGCAGCTGCACTTTCACATCACTTTTAGCAAGTTTTATAAACTTTGCGTATCATTGATAGACTTTGCGAAATATAACTTAACAGTGCGCACTTCATGTTTATTAACTTTATTTTATATAAAATCATTTTATAGCATTGAATTTAAGCATACACAATTGCATGCTTGCAAACATACAAACGAAAACAAACTCTGTAATTTCTAAATCGTGGTATGGACTAGTGTTTTATTCCATACTAAAAATATTAACATGTTCCTCAAAATAGGAAATTTTTTAAGGATTTTTTATGCCACACCAACCGATCTGAACACATTTAACAAAAAAAAGTACATATATCTGCATTAGCTATTCAGCCCTATTCTGTATTTCGACTCGGATCGAAATTTTCTACGATTGGCTACTTTGGCATTCTGTGTTCCGTTCCCGTTCGATCGAACTTCGAATCTTTCGATTTTGCCTATTCTGCATTTCGATCGTAGCTCCGTTTTGTTAAGTTGCAATTTTGGTGGCGGAGGAAATTCAATTTTTTTAATTTTACGGTCGTAAAGAGTATAATATTCATAAAAATGTAAGTAAAACTGTTTTTGATAATTGTAAAAGTGACCATGATGACTTTTTTTTGTTTTTTCTGTGCTTTAATGACTTTTTATGTGTTTGCAGGTCAAAAACAACAACACCAGACCAATATGAAAAATTGTATTGTAATGATGGCTACCAAAAGAGACATCGCGCAGGGCTTCCAAAAGCGACCGAAGGAAGAAGTACAGGAGTTTTGGGAGGGGGTTGCATGAAAGTATAATTCATACCACCATAGCATTGATGCTAAAAAATCCTTCTCTATTATAGTATAAAAACCCCTCTTCTGACGGCTTGATTATCCTTATATGCGTACCATCAACGCACATGATGACTCCTGGGAAGCCTGCCTTCGCATAAAACTCCTGTTTTGCTTGCGTTTTTTCCTCCTCAGTCTGGTCAAAATGTATCCATTCACGGCAAAGCTTGTGTTCCATGATGTCGAGAAAGTTTGAAAGTGTCTTTGACACTGTTGACTGACCCATTCCAACGTTGTAGTCCGCACCAACTCCATGTTCATAACTGCCTTCGGCAAAAAATCTCAATGCAGCTACTACACGATTGAGCGGAGACAACGTCGTCGAAGTACTTGCTGGAGCTTCTACCACAAAAGTATCTAGGACATACTTGAAAGCGTTCTTGTTAAGTCTAAAGTTTTTTTTGAATCTTAATAAGCAAATAAGTTATTTTAATTAATAAATTTAACCAGTTTCAACTAAACTTCTTACAATTCGTCACTCATCTCAAAAGGATTGCACATATCTCGCAATCTTCTTCTTTCAATCCTTGCCACAGCATTATCGGATGCATTGCCCTCCTCCTCAATTAAAAACGCTGCAGCTATTGAGTCCATTTTAGTTATATATTTTATTTAAAACACCGCATAATTGTTTTATTTTCTGTAATTTTGCTTTGTTGTGTTTCAATTTCACCCGTTTCAAGGCAAACATCTGATTTTCGAAAGAATTACAGCTCTTCCTCTTCTTCTTTCGATTCAATCGTAAAGCAGAATACCAACTTTCGAACATGGCGGAGCGTAGAGCGGGAACGTAATCGAAATGCAGAATAGGGCTGATTTATTTCCAAAATGGCATCAAACTCGTAGGATTCTACGACCTTCGCGCAAAGAAAAAAAGTTAAGTATTGCGTGCGAATCTGTATTATATTATACGTACTTAACTTGAGGTGATGATTATTCATTTTTTTGTGAAATTTGATCTAGTAGGGTAAAACGGGGATATTGGGTGCTCAATCTTATTCGTGATTTTACTCAATTGTACGTTATTTTCATACTATCTACGTGGATTAACGCCAGATCATTGATAGCATATTTGATATAAACTTTACATACATATGTACATAGTTCATTTGTAAATCTACTACTATGCAAGGCACATCAAATAGGTAGCCGCAGCAAACTTCTTTTTTGAACTTTTTTCATATTTTATTTTAATTTGAATTGTCAAATTTGGAATTTCGTTATGATAAAAATGCTTTCAGTACAATTTAAGGTAGTTGATCAAGACGAATTCATAGAAGGTGGATATTCCCATCAGTTAATTGCTTGTTCAATCTACGCCTAATAATAGGAAAGTGTCAAAATGGTTATTTTGTTTACATTTTAAATTTATATTTAGTTGGTAATGGAAAATTACATGTGTAAAACAAGCAGCACAAATTATTATAAAGAACTCATTTGAACATTTTTACTATAAAGCCTCAGTACGTTTGCTTTTTGTGTCAAATTTGGAATTCCACTCATTCGTTTATTTTTGTTGACTACTATGGGATTTTTAAAAATTGAAAGAATCGCAGAATTTATTTTTGGTAAGTCACAAGGTTAAAAAAAATGGGAATAAAAAAAAAATTTTTTAAATAAAAAATAAAAAAAGGCAACAAAAGGCAATGTAAAGTAGTAAATACTGTTGAAGACATTGTAAACTTTGCGAATAAAATAATTTTTTACTTTATGCTTGGAGCGTACCTCGTTTTACCCGACCTTTTTTTGATACACCGAAAATCATCGCTTTCTTTAAATGTATTTTTGAACAACATAAAATTTCGAAAACTTGTTGATTATATACTATATTTTTTTTTTCTAAACACATGCATACATAACTGTTCTTCAAAAACTAATTCGCAAATTTTTTTGTTGCTTTACAAAAATGTTATACGGCAAATAGTCAAGGTAACCCTACATACATACATATGCCTATATACATATGTAAGTACGTATGCACTTATATAAATACATGTGTATGTGTAAGTATCCACACATAAATAAAACAAATGAATTCACTAGCGATTGGAGCAACAACTAACAACCCTCAATTGCCAGTAAAAACGCACTTCTGTGTGCAGGTACAAAAAACCAACTTTTTATTTATGGGAGCGAGTGTGCCTTGTGCGCTAACAAACCTCATCCTAATTCTGCTTGCACCCACTAGGCGTACAGAAAAACAGAAATAATTCGATGTCGATAATCAATCGGAATGCACGTACATACATATGTATATACATATGCGAAATACACATAAATATTTATCTATGCACATACTTACATATGTATGTACATATGTATGTATGTATGAGCTTTTTTGATCCCTCGCATATATTAAAATTATTCCCAGCCGACTCTGTCATATATACGTACATACATATGTACATATGTAGATACATATGTATGTACATACATACAATAGTTATTCAAATGCATTCGTAAAGAGAACCAACTGAATTTAAATACATACATACATAATGAAAGTAACACCCCTATTATGAATTTCCATACGATAAACGCATGCAAGCGTATCGTATAAAATGGGTTTTCGTATTATGATTTCGACACGCCCGGTAAATATTAAGCAGATCCATTTTTTTTTTACGTGGAGGAAGCATCGAAAGCCTGTACCCAGTCAGTGGGGCACTTTAACCAGCAATAAACCTCATACTGTCATGTACCGATCTTCCCGTTTCCCACGTCAGATATTCCGTCGCGAGGTGGTTGCAGCACTTACCTCAGAGGTACGTTATAGGTCTACATATTGTGATCTGCCATGGGTCGCAGCCTTGTCCCCTTTGTAGCATTTAATTGTTGATACTTCAATGTACATACTTACATGCAAAGGGTTGGCCGAAGTGCTAAGTCGTCGTTCTCTCGCTAGACCAAAGCGTTTACCCAGCTCAGGTTAACAATCTGCCACTTTTGGCGGTTGGAACGGCATAGGTTCCAATCCACTTCAACTCTTTAATGTCATGATTTCTTTGCTGCTTCTATATCTGAAAAATATCTTAATAATTTTTAAGACTTTGTTCGTTCATCAATGAGTATGTATATATGTGTATGCATTACAAAACCTAGAATATAAAATAAAAAAAAGTTTGAGCGAAATTGATAAGCCTAAAATGGACCGACAGACATCCAGTTCGAAAAATTGAAAATAAAAATCGCCATGGATTTAACGCTAATGCAGGGTAACAAATATTAACAATTTAATTTTAGCCCAAGCATAACATAAAGGTTAATGAACTCGTTAAAAAGTTTGATATGAAACCAGTCGTTTAGTGTACTCGTATGTGGAAAATTAGAAAAGTAAACTTAATATGTATGTCTTAATTTTTCGAGGCAACTATTTCGTTTCCTCTTAATAGAATTATAATTTTACATACAAACATACATATGTAAGTGCAGCCGATGTTCGCCAAGTTCAATAAAAACTGTTGATACATTAAATATTTACAAGAACAAATGAATAAATACCGCACTTTATCCGTTTAGGATTGAGTTTTATTAATTGTTTATTCTTCTACCTTGCATTTTTTTGTAAAGATTAAAAAAAGCTTTTGGGTTAAAAACTTTTTAATTTATCTCAAAATAATTGCCCCAAAAGACGAAAAACTAAAAATAAAACTTGGATACATGTTAATAAAAGACGTAAAAAATAATAAAAAAAGTTCCTAATAGCCGTCGACAGAAGACGTCTAACGACTTTCGTTTTAGGATATCTAAACCCAAAGAAAATGGAGAACCAGATTGCTCCTCCCCATTTCCGAAATCTCACAGAAGGTTTTAAACCACGAAGAATAGATAATGGTGCTACAATAAACTTACATAGGTCCGCTGGCATTGTTTCAAGTTTCTTTTATTGTTATGACTAGCTGATACCCGCGACTCCGTCTGTTTAGTTTACTACTTTGTCATATACCATAAATATGTAATTGCAATAGATCTTTTAAACTTAAAACTCACCTTGAATGAGATAGCATTATTTCCAAATTTATCGTAATTTTTTAAATACACATTTGAGTTCCGTTAGGAATAATTTATTATCTGGATATCTCGACTACAAAGCCATCAAGCGGAACAATTTTCAGTAAAATTATTTCTAATCAGGACTCGAATCTAGCACCATCTTACGGATCATATTTTCGTAGAAGGATTACTTATTAGACCTGCAAAATGCCTTTATAATTTCATCAAAACAGGTCAATAAATACAGATTATCAAAAAATTAAATTTTATTTAAATTCGTTCATAAGTTTATGAACAAAGTTTTAACAAATAAAACAGTCACGTTTTCTGATTTATAAAATTGATGATATTTAAATAATCAATATGAATTGCTGAGATGTTTCGATTACTCAGATTACATAATGATCATATTAAATTGTAATTTCACAAAATAATAATTTGGCGCTAACACTATATACTCGTACATAGCCCAGAATTTGGCCGAGCTTCTCTTACCATTTGCAGTGTCTTTATGTTGGGCTCTCAACGGCAGATAGCACACAACGCCACACACTCGGCCATTGCGGCCATAAAATACTTGAAAACCAAACAGCAGAGTTTTACAAAATCCTTAAAACTTTGATTTTAAAGAAGTATATGCAGGAACTACCAAAGACTTGCATACATACATATTGTATTATACGTAACACTCGTTGAGTTCGGACGTGTTTTTTTTCGATCCCGCGTATTTCTTTTGATTTATATGTTTAATTATGGACGAATTTTGTGGAAAATACGATAAAGCATTCGCAAGAAGTGATACTCTTACTCGTATTGTGCCATGTATTGGCTTTTGTAAAAAGCGTTTCCACCGTAGCTGTTGCAAAGGACTTGTGTCTGAATATGACGTCGATTTTTTTAAGCGCAAGCAGCAGTTTGGCTATTTTTGCTCCTAGTGTATTGATATTCCTAAGCGTCTTCGTAAGTCTTACGACTCTATTTTGGCCTCGCAAAAGCTTGGTATTGACATTTTATTAAGTGCATTTAATGCAAGTTTTAAAGACTTGACTGATAAAATAGAAACTTGCAAGTTCACCAAAGGGCTGATTGAATTCTTGTCCGTATCCAAAAATGTAAAATGAAAACCATTGCATTATTGTTTTCTTGAGACATTCTGCTACGGATACTTAACCAAACTAACATTTACTTGCTTATAATTTAATTTAATTAAAAATTATAATAACTACGATAGTAATTTTGGCATTGTAGAAAATATAAATTTTGGTTTGCTGGTTTCATAAAAAAAATGCGTTTGCCAATTAGAACTAAATCAGATATTTGTAAAGAAATTATTATTTCGAAAAACTAATCAAATAGTATTGAAGCATCGACATATTTATTAAACTCTGGAATTTTTATATATTTTTTCCAGTTTGTGATTGATTTTTCTCACGTGAAGTCTAAAATCGTCATTTGCCCTAATTTGTTTTATGATTTTTTTACAGAAAATCTTCGATTTGTTTTTTTTTTAAATTAAATAAATTTATAAATTCGAAAGATTTTTTTGGGGAACTTAAAAGATGAATGATAAAAATTAAATTTTATTTGCGTGTGTGTGAAGGGTGGCGACGGCGTGGGGGCCATGGAGGCGGGAAAAAAAAATTCGAATTGCATCATAAAAACATGCCACGCTCATGAACGTGTAGAATGCGTAAATATACAAAATTTCACGACTTTTCATTAAATAGTTTAAGCGTGATGATCAGACGACAGGACAGATTTTCATTTTCATAGGTATGATGATATTTGTCGGCGAGAGAAAGCAAAAAATAAAATCTTGTATTTACATATTTGTATAAAAGTGAAAGAATGTAAAAGAAGCACAAAATACAAAAAATAAATAAAAAAAATTGCAAACTGTAATTTTAAGTATCAATGGGTGAATCGGGTGTAAAAATGGGTTGTACGTCACTCAACTGCCAAAACCGAAAAATTTAAAGTAGCGGGACCCCGGAAGGCGCCATCTCTGCTCGCTGCAACGTGCCAAAAACAACATTGCCATTGTAAGTAATAAAAATAAGGTAATATTTAAATATATATCTCATAATCGTTAAGATGCTCAGCGATAAAGAAAGTTTTTCTGTTAAAAACGAAATCAACTGCCCAACGAGCACCACACATAATTAAATGTTTCCTTTTCCTAGAGGGAGATATGTATGTATGTATACGGGGTATACGGAAATTAATCAAGCCAAAGGCTTCAGCATCTACCGAATGTAGAAACTCGTTTTTTTTTTAACTTTATGAGAACAAAAGTTTGCGGAATACATAGTCCTATACAATCATATACCATACATACCTACATAGGTATATACATATAATTTTATAATATTGTAACAATATCTCAGATCTGTGTAAATACTTACGTACTAGGGTCGCAAAATCATCGACAGTAGCGGCAACCGATGATGTGAAAAATACTATCGATACTTTCGATAGTATATATCGTATACTATCGCATTGTATGTACTCGTATGTATACGAGTATGTTCATATGTGCCTTCAAACAAAATTTGTAAGTATACATATATTAAGTGTTCTTCTAGATACACATGTACATAAATCATTTATACCGAAATTTGGGTGTATGTATTATATATGTGTTAACATTTATAAATAATATATAATGTTCATTATCATACATACATACATATATACCTACGCGTATAATATAAGAAATATATGTATAAACAGGAAGTAAAAAGTTTTAAGCAAAATTCGAAAAATGTCATACGAAAATATTGTGTCGCTTTTATAATCTATGTTTTCATTACTCATTCGTACTACCGTTATAAGGTGCTAGTTTAGAAGTCCCAAAATAGGCAGATGACATGAAACTTTTTACACATTAATTTTTAAATTTTGGAGAGTACAAAAATATTTTTTTTTCATTTATACATTTACAGTCAAATTTTTCGAGCCCTCGTAAAAAGTGGTTCCCACGTGACAATTTACCACCGTTAGTGAAAAATTCCTCAAAAAACAAAAATGGCGGAAATTAAAAAAAAAAAAATGTGAAAACATCGTGTTTTTTTCTTCTGTTTTCCATAGTTAAAAAATATTTATTTTTTAATTTTTGGTCAAATTGTGGTAAATTCTCACACAGAATATATTAACAAATAAACGCAAGTTGAAAAAATGTTTTTTCGAGAAAAACGCATTTAAAGTTTACGCTTTCTCTCCGGCAGCTGCGCGAGCACCTTGAGAGAGACGAAAACGCGAATGCGCTTAAGACCGATATTGACACTTTTAAATTTCGAATTTCACCATAATATTTTAGGAACTTATTTTTGAAATTGAAAAATGCAAAAAAAAATTTTGATTTTTTTGAAAATTCTAAAGTGTTCTAGTACCTTAATAAACGAAAAGATACATTACCATGCACTCAATATCGAATGCATTACTTTTTATAATTAAAAAGATATGTACATACATACATACATAACCAGCGATTCATATTTTATATCATAACAAAAAATAACTTTACTATATTAAATTCAATTAATTTAGAATTACAATTGCATAAGTTACCTTATGTATGTACTTACTAGACTTGAAAGCGATAATGATATCCGATAGTTTCACTTTTCTCATATATGACCGTTAAGACCGATGATGTCAAGCTAACCTAACCTCCTCCAATATTTAATTTTATATTTTTACCAAAATATTATAAATCAAGACTTTTCGTGGTTTTTGTTGTTGTAGCAGCAAAAAATATGCCGCATTAATTGTTGGGTAAATCTAAATCAGGGTCGTTACATATATTAACGTAGACCCTACTGTCGTGGGAATGTTGTGCTTTTTTTTGTTTTACCAGAAAATTTTAACGCACGGAAAATTTGCCATCACATGCAAGACTAATGTCCGAATTCATTAACTTAGTATAAATACTGAATTCGGGCATGGAGTGAGAAGAATAGGTATTTGTCAAATGAACAACAAAATTATTATGCTAGAGAGAGAAACATGGTAAATACCCACGATTTAGAAAATACAGAGGTTGCGCCTTCCGCAAACCGCTATTCGCTCTCAGCAAATTTGACAGAATCAGCTGTTTATGCTACGTCACAGAACGCGGTTAGTTTTGTTTGTATGTTTGTAAGCATACAATTGTTTGTACTTAAATTCAATGCTTAAAAGCAATTTTATTTAAAATAAAGTTATTAAACATGAAGTGCGCAGTGTTAAGTGTTAAATCACAGAGTCTATCAATGATACGGGGCTATAAAACACGCTAAAAGTGATGTGAAAGTGTAGCTGTGCGCACTTGGTAGCAATTTAAGCTTCTTGTGTCTCCTAATGCTGCAATGCATTTTTTTTCAAAGCATCCAATCAAACACAGTGCATAAATGAAGTTATTTGAATATAAATATGTTGCATAAAGTGCCGAAATTGGTAAAAACTTTAAAATTTAGAAATCCTAGCAGAACCTAACCTCACATTTTTGTTTACAATTTCTTTCGATTCTCAGAAAAACCATGTTCGTGACGTTGCACGCATTTTGCTTCACATCATTTTTCGTCGGGAAGGCGCAATCTTGTATTCTATCGTTCTTGGTAAATACCATAATTCAATTATAAAAGGTTAGGTAAATAATGACATTCGAATTTTGACACTCCCTTACAAAGGGTTGTTTTACGAAGTATGGAAGTTCCCCTTTGTTAAAAAGTAAATAATTAGTAGTAATAAGTTACTGATTTTTTTAACTAGAAATTTCGAAGGTATTTCACTTAAATTAAGAAATAAAATAGCTACGCTTACAAAATATAATTATGTACTTATTGGTAAATTTTTTTTTTTTAATTTTGACCAGCGAAAAAATTTCAATTTATTTGTCCCATGAACTAATCGAAAAATAATATCGATAAATTCGCTTTATTACTTTTATTTACATATATTCTTTATATAATGATGAACCCTGCACGCCAAAAACCATAATAATTAGAAATTTAAGAAAGATAATCTTTATATAAGAAAAATAAATCATACAAGAAAAATAAATCAAACTTTTTAAATCGAAAATTTATTTCTTACAAATACATGTTTTTGGATGATTATTATGTCACCTTATTTTAAATTAATTTAAACCTATTCTTTCTAGAAATTACAAAACTTTCCACTCCGTCACATCGAATTTATATGCGTGCGAAAAGCTTTTAATGGAAAAGGGCGTCATTTATACACATTTACATGAAATATATACGATACGAGGTCAGTCTTGTAATCAAAAAAAACAAAAAAGCTGTATTTAAAAGCCGGATTTGAACTTACCGTTTACGCGGACAAAAGAAACAAAAAGTGTTGCCTGTTAGTTTTTGGTATTATAAAGTTTTCAGGTTACTACTATTTTTATGTTTAAGAAGCAACACGGTTTGGATTCTTAGGAAGCCCTTTGACAAAAAGTGAGGGAGCTAGCTGTTTAGTTACAAAACCTTTAATAATTGAATCATGGTAAATACCTATCCAAATTTCCGCAGCAATGAGGGACAGCTGAGCGCTCATTTGACGTAAAACTTTTAAGTTTCTGCAAATTTTTGCATATTCCAAAAGTATCAGAAATTTCGTTGCTTGATAATTCTTGCTAGACTTTTAGACGAACGGACCTATTGAAAACCACTATTAACTCGACTTGAAACTATGAAAAATCTATGGCGAAACAAAATTCACATCTAAATCAATGGAATCCGACATTTTCGCTGACCAGAAATATTTACATATGTATGTATGTAGAAAACGTTTATATATTTTATATTACTTAATTCGATAAATTCTTTTTTTATGTAATTATTTTTTATTCCATAAATTGTTTAAGGAATGTCAGGGAGTATTCTACGTATGCATAGTAAACGTTGCTTAGATATATGTGAAAAAGGATATATATTGAAAATAACTTATTTGAACTTAACAGAACTTACTCGTCCATTCTATTCTTTACCAAACACCTTCACTTCATTGAGCTCGAGTTGTTGCTTTTGCAATAAGATTTCTTCTCTTCGTAACTTTTCTATTTCATAATTGTGTCTACGCTGCTCCTTGAGTTTTTCATTGGTCGCCTCACTGAGTTTATTTACGGACTCGCACATTTCTTTTAAACCCTGCCTCATTTCTTTCATAATACGCAAATTTTCTGTATGCAAATTAGCGTTTTCGGCTAAAAATTTTGAAACGGTAATTATGACTGTTGTCTGCTGTTGTAAAAGCTGAGCCAATTCTTCAGTTCCATCTTTTTCAGATGAATCTATTTTGCGTTTTTTAGGTTGACCATTTTCCTCACTATCTTCAACTTCAATGTTTAATTTACTTGCAGATGATTGACAAAGAGCAAATGATCGCACACTTATGCGTTCAGCACCTGGGGATTTGTTATTTTCGTTACTTTTATCCTCTAAAGTTTCAATAGCAGGATCACAGGCTATAGGATTTTCATCATCCTCTACGTCAAGCATTATCTCTTCCTTAATTATATTGATTGGGCCTTCTGAGAGCATACTTAAGTCCTCTTGCATATCAGAGTTTTTATCAATATCTACATCAGTATCAAAAAATCCACACAAACGAGCTACGTCATATTCCACAGGTGATAGTGAAGTCTTTTTATATGGTACATCATCCTGTTCTCCAACATTAGGTTCACTTTTCTCATATATGATCTTCCTTTTTACAGCCGAACGCCAATCAAACCAAACCTGCAGAAAGTATAACAATTAAGGAATTGCAACTACGAAATTTTAATAGTTCCCACCTTCTTCCAACGCTCGGGGGGTTTCTTTGGTGGCCCACGGCTATTTAGCCGGTTAGCAAGCACTGTCCACAGAGCATTTCTCACCGCTTTGTTCGGCAACGTACCAGATGCAAGATCTGAATGCTCTTGCATATAATTAACCATAATGGCTTCTTGTGCGGCATTTTTATGACGACCCCTTTGTTAATAAATATTTTATATCAATATCAGTAATTAAACGCAATCATACAACAACAACAAAAAAATAACTTACATTTTAGGAAAGCGTAATTTCAAGAAAATAGTTCAATTGCCAACGCAACAGAGTGGTTTAAAATCACACATATACACTTTGGCCGATTTCATTTCACTTCAAAATTCGAAAATGAAATAGAGTGAATGAAACGAAATAAAAGGTGTTTTTTTTCTAGTGAATCATCAGGTATATATATTTCGCTTGGATAAATTGATTTATGACTAACAAAATTACCTTGCAACAATATTCGGAATAGATTCCTTATAAATATTCGATACGATAACTAATATGTATTTAAATTGGTGTTTTTTCCAGTTTATGATATTTTTATGACACCCTGCATTTCTTGTGTTTCCAATTCCATTAAATTTCTAATACTTTTAGAAATATTCGATATGAAATTCGTAGTTTTTATGAATATTTGTTAAATATAATAATGGATAAAGACTCGGATAGCACAGTAACATCATTAGATGAGAATACAGAAAATTTTTGCACCAATCCCAGCCGTGATATCTTAGCTGAGGGTATCGTTAACTTATTTAAGCCATCCGTAGAGAAACTAGACGAACATATCCAAGCAACCCGAACTTCGCAAATTGAATTGAAAAAGCAACTGGACGCACTCTCGGTGCAGTTAGTGGAAATAGAGAAGGCGCAGAATAATATTCCGGAATTCTCGAACAAAGTTAAGGAGTTAATTAACGTTAAGCATAAAGTAACTGTAATAACAAACATTCTCAGCACAAGTCAGGATCGTTTAACTGGTTTGTACAAACTAATTGAAAAGGAGCAGCGTCGAAGGCAAGCTCTGCTGGATTCAGCTCTAATTACAAATATATCTTAAAAAATTAGAATGGAAACACCCTATACTGACCACCTAACCGCGGCCGATTACGAACAAGTGTATGAGCCGGCAGAAGATTCGTTTCTATTGCTTGATGCTTTGGAAGCAGATCTGTCATATCTTGAGAATTTACAGCCAAAAATTTGTTTGGAAATCGGTTCAGGGAGTGGGGTTATTGTAACCGCATTAGATAAAAAATTGAAAACAACACTTTGCTTGGCTTCTGACATTAATTTGCATGCATGTAAAGCCACGAGAAGAACAGCGTATCGTAACGACACGCATGTTGATACCATAAATTGCAACTTGGTAGATGCTCTGCGAAAAAAATCTGTAGATTTGCTCCTATTCAATCCACCATATGTGGTAACCACGGACGAAGAATTGAAATGTAAATCGTTGACTGACTCCCAGCAGCCAAACAATCTGGTATGTTCATGGGCAGGTGGTTTGGATGGCAGACGTGTCATTGATGAATTGATCAAACGCTTAGATGATATTTTATCTCCTCATGGGGTTTTCTACTTACTAGCGCTACGTGAAAATAAACCGGATGAGCTATTACTTACCTTAAATGCTTTTGGTTTTCTGGCTAAAAAGTTTATGGAGAGACGTATACCAAACGAACACTTATATATTTTGAAGATAACCCGTGGATGAATAATTTAAAATGTTTTCAAATAAAATAAACTCTAGGAAATATTACAATTATTTAAATTCCTTATACACTTATACATATATTCTATTATTTAGGGCCGTGCACAGTTCTGAGCCCACGCGGAGGGGGTTCATATGCGTTAGTTAGTAGTTTGCTTATTACTATATATAATTATTTATATATCAACTATTTTTTGATATTTCATTATACCTAGATGATATCTGATTTTTAAATCCATTACATCGTAAAACAAATACAAGGATGATGCACATTTACTTAACGTTCTATAACACCCTCTTCCTAACCCAGGCACCCGTTGAGAAGATTAATGAGCTGATTATGAAAAAAACAACATGTTTGTATGTATGTATATATGTATACATATTTTTTATTTAATTTCTATTTTATAATCTTATCATATTTGTTGTATTCATATTTTATGTGGATGAATTTTATACAAAATATTGAGGTTTTCGCATTGTGATGCCATGATCTGCTAAAGCTGGTGCGAGATCTTCAACTGCCAAAGTGTATCGTCTATCTTTGTTTGGCTTTTTATCCTAAAATCATGTGTTATAATCATTTTGGTGCTTTTGCTCATTATCTCAGTACTCACTTTATTTGATCCGTGTCCACCAGAGTGCTGACTAATCGTGCGAGTTTTACAATGTTGTAATGCATCGTTTGCGATATCAGATATGAATTTTTGAGCTGCAACTGAAATTATTCGTACAATGCGTGGATCCATGGTCTCAAAACCTGCTTGATTTAAATATCGTGCGGTAAGCGCATCTGGTACTGTTGGTATATAGTCCTCTAATTGTTCCAGCAATTCTCCTAACGCTTCACCTGGTGGAGCTGGAAGTGGTGGTGAATCTTCCTGTTCAACGGGTGGTGAAGCTGGCGAGGGTGAATTTTGTTCGTTGCCAATAACCATTTTTTTGGCTGAATTTAAAACTCAGTTCAAGACGATATTAATTTGTGCTAAGTTATTAAGTTGTGTTTCAAGCTTCATATGGTAAGTTTTTGTTATATTTTGCAAGTTTTGGCATTTCACACTAGTGATGTGTTATTTTTAGTACTATATACTTCGTTTTCACTGTTCGTGTCCTCAAGAAATCATATGTCAGAAAATATATTGTCAATGGAGAGCGCTTATTTCTCCAAGTCAGCAATATATGTCAAAGTTTATTTCTCGACGTCTATTGCTTGAATCGACGTCAAGTAAGTATGTTCTCTGCATATAAGCACCGTCTCTTGTAAAAAAAACCGGAGGTTAGCTACAATTCAGCTTCCTATTCAGCGCTCACTTATCTGTATATATATAATATAATTTTGGCGCTTACACTATATACATAGGTCAGTGTTTGGCCGAGCTTCTTTCATGGTTGAAAGATATAAAGGTTACGACAACTCGCGCGGGAGAAAAAAATAAACGAGGAACAGCTGATAGCTGTGACGTAATCCGTACTAATCGTGGTTTGTTTACATTTTAATATTGATTTGTGTTAAAATAAATAAAAGTTGTTAAATACATGTAATTCGACGCATTTTATTTATTGTAAAAAGAAAAAAAGTTGTTCCGCTGCAAAATGAAGTGAATGCAGGCTATCTGAAAATGTGCATAGAATCAAGGCATTTCGCGTCTTGCAGGCCTGTAGCAAAAGTTGTAAAATATCGATATTAAGTGCATTATAAACCTAAAAGTTTTATTTATTTATTGTAAAAAGAAAAAAATTGTTTCGCTGCAAAATGAAGTGAACGTAGGCTTTCTGAAAATGTGCATATAATACAGACATTTCACGTTATACATAATACTTACCCGACATCTCCACAGAAAATAGCTGATGTCCTAAAATAGATGTCAGAAAATATATTGTCAATGAAGACCGCATATTTCTCCACGTCAGCAATATATGTCACCGTTTATTTCTTGGCAACTATTGCCTGGAATAAGTTGTCAGATTTGCTACTATGACAGCTAATATTTCATTTGGCCGTCAACTTCTTGGGGTCAACATCGAATATATTTTCATTCAGAAGCAAAAACTGAGTCTTTTTTATTGCTTTTATTAATGTTTACGTGTTTGGGATGTGAATAACATATTTCTTGTAATGTTTTTAGCATATTTGCGCTTTATTGAAGCTGTCATACAAATGCTTAGACAAATGAAAAGACATTAAACTGCCCACACATAAAAATGGGCAATATATTTCTCATATTTTCCAGTCAAAATGACAGATGTTAGAACATCATCTATTTTCTGCGGAGATGTCGGGTAACGGAAATATGGGGTAAGGAACTATCGAGTGTTTAGAAAAATTCGATAGCGATACAAAACTCAACTATCAATAATACTATCAGCAGATCTCCATGACATATGTTTTGTAAACAATTGTTAAGTAAAAGCAATTTTGCATTTTTTACATTTATACATAATAAAAAGAGATGATTGGCACGAACTTTGGTATATACCGCCCACATTCATCGAATTCGAATACTGTCGGTTCGGCTGGCATTGTCGCGCCAGAGGAGCGCGCATCTGTTCAACAATTAAGCGATTTTATGTTGCAGCTTGAGGATTATGTGCCAACAGTTCCAGATGCTGTGACAGCTTGCTACTTAAATTCTGCCGGCTTCGAATCAAATGATCCACGAATTGTGCGTTTGATCTCGGTGGCTACTCAAAAATTTATTTCGGACGTTGCCAATGACGCGTTACAGCAATGCAAAACTCGTTGCAATAGTCAAAATATTTTGCCAGGAACACACACACCGGTAAGAAAATATAATGAGTCTTATTGATTCCATGATTTAACGTCAGTTCATTTTTAAGGGTCAAAAACCAACGAAAGATCGCAAATACACTTTAACTATGGAAGACTTGGCACCAGCCCTTGCGGATTACGGAATAACAGTGCGCAAGGCACAGTATTTTCCATAAGCGTGTGGTTAAAAAAAGGAATTTCTTGCATTCTCTTGGCGTCTTTTATTGTACAATAAACCTTTCAAATGAATTAAAGGCGAAAATAAAATGAGTAGAAGGTTTTTTAATTACTGAAGCAGTTTGGTCTTAACAGATTTTGCATTATCTAATCCCACTATAAAATAATTGATTGCAAGGAATTAGTCAATCCCACGAATGTGTGAATATATTAGTGTAATAGGTGTAAGTATCTAGGTTTATTTCTGTTTCATTGACATTTTATAAAGCGAACTAGCGATGATTTGCTTCCACCAGCTACTTTAAATGCCAATGCCGCTGACGCCAACATTATGATGTAGGTGGGTAACAATGTAGCTACATATAACTCATGTACATTCAGCAACGTGATTAACGAAACGAAAAGATGAGTACCAACAACATATACTATATGGAAGTAGTTACTAGTATCAAAAGCGTTGAAAAATATAACACTCCAAAAAGTGTGCAACAGTATGATAGCGAGTGCTTGTGTCGCCGAAGTGATTAGAAAAAGTTCTGAGCCACCTTTGAGACCCATTGTACCAGGTCCCGACTACAAGAAACATAAAAAACTATAAATATTAGCTTGTGAATATGATAATATGCGCTTACCAAATCTGCCAGCACATTTACCAATGCAAACATGCCGGATATGATGCCAAATCCAAGTCCTGAAACATAAGCGAGAATGTGCTTATTTTCGATAATGCTAGGATTTTCAGCCACTGCTTGAAGGCCTTGTTCTGTTCTTCTCAAAATGCGATAGATAATATAGCGAAATCCTTCTTGAAAGAACACTGAAAATGTTACCCCAAACCATAAGTAATCTCTCAATGGTACTATAGCAAACCACAGCAAGGCTGATGCTAAAAGTGACAGTAACCAAAAGAAGGCGGCTGCGATAAGAATTATTATCCGCACAGAATCGTTTGCTATAGTGAAAACAAACATCGCAAACGGAGTCCCAAACGCAATAAAGGTGCACCCAAAGAATTCCGGAAGCGTCATTTTCTTTGTGTGTACGTTAATTTATTGTTGGACAGCAAAGTATAAAAGTGCACTCGAACACTAGTTTATCTCCAAATAAATTTGTTGTTGTGCAAACCATGGAGTTGCCAACCGAATTTATAACCCGTAGTTATTTGTGTATATCGATAACGACACCATGTGCAAGTGATCCATGCTTAGATTAAGCTTAAACTCGAACCTTTAATACCTTTTTTTATTCAATAAATGATTAAAAAAGTAATTTTATCATATATATCCTCATCCTATTGTGAATCATTAACTAATTATCTATGGTATTTATATTCATACATTATGGAGTTCGATTCAACATTAAACACGGCTGGCAGCATCAAATACGCAAATAACGTACGCAGTGCGAATTCATTCACAAACATCATCGCGGATTATTAATTTTATTTTCCAAAATTAGTCAAATACTAACAAAACATTAAAAAATAAACAAAAATTGTCTGTATCTGAAAAGGTAAATAAAAAGCAAACATTTACGACACATACAAACAGACGCTTTAAGAAAAATAGAGTTCCATATGTTAATTACCTACGTACATACACATTTAAATCGACAAAATCGAAAGAAACTAATGAAATGCAACCAAAGTACAATCCCAACAGTATATCCATATGTAATATTACTCTACAGCCCAATATATAACAAGTAATGGCATATTAGTCACACTTATATATATACGTTATAAATGAAACAAAATGCATAAGGCATTTGCTTAATTTAGGGGAGATAAATAATCTTTTGTTTTGTTTGCAGCATTGGTTGACGCACAGTATCGACTTAGTGCAGTCTGTTAAAGGAACAATCACCAGTAAGAAGCGGAATAGTGCGAGTAAGTTTCGAGCGCTGAGAAAAGCGATGGAATTTAAATACATTTGTACATATGTACATATGCATGTACATATTACTATACATAAGTAGGTTGTCTTATCGGTGGCCTGTAAAAAATATTTTAGAATTCCGCAAACCAGTTCTAATAAAATTATTATTGCGTGTAATGACCCGTATATGTAAATAATATTTCATATGTAAATTAATACGTTTGTGTAAATTCAGCGTCTTATTTTTTACTGGCACTTTTTTTTATAATTATTTTTAAATGTATGTATTTAAAATTTACTGTGATCATTTTTTAAGTGCGCGCAGCAATGACCAGAAGAACTCACGTGCACTCTATCGACATAGCTGACAATAGTGAAGATCTCGAAAGTCCAGATACTATAGAGGCGGGTTCCTTAGCTATAGAAGATGTATCCACAAAACAACCACAAAAAGGTAAATTGAAAAAAGTTCCATTAAGCTTATAATATATACCTTCGGTTTTTTTCCATTTCAACAAAGATTTATGGGAACGCCCCGCATCCGCAGCGGCACCACATTTGCCTGATGACGGATCCACTATACTGCGTTTTGAAATTCAACTAGCTCGGATTATGCCACCGGATGGGGAGGATCCCAAGGCGAAACGTTATGTTGTCTATGAATTGTACGTGCGTCAGGATTCTTCCATTATCGATCCGCAGCCAGCAAGTATACAACGTCGCTATACGGACTTTCGGAATCTCTACAACAGCCTTAAAAAAGAGTTTCCAGAAAAGATGACATCTTTGTATTTTCCTAATAAGGTGCTTGTTGGCAACTTTTCGGGTGATTTAATAGCGGAGCGGAGTGCTGCCTTTGAGTCGTTCCTAACTCATGTTGCCAGTTGCAGTGCATTACGAGAGTCGTCAGCATTTTTACATTTCCTACAAGATAATGAACTCGCCAAGGCTTGTCAACTATTGGATGAGCGTCGTAATGAATTCGCAATACCATTGCTGGAAAATTGCTTTCGATTACTAAATAAGATATTTATGGATCGTTCACGGCCGGTTTTATTAATATTATGCCGTCTTGTAGCGGCGTGTACCATGACACCGGTACCACATCATTCAGCTGAACGTTGGGCCACTTTGGCTTTGAGTCGTTACGATACTTTGTGTGATATTGATCTCCTACAATTATATATTCCTTTGTTACACACATGTACACATCTATGGTGGGTAGAGAAAATACCTTCAATTAATGATAAACGGATTATCAAATTATTTATGATTTTAGGTGGCAGCGTGGCTTGGATCAAAAACCATTAATAGATCGCCTTGACGAAATGTCTAAAAAGGGTATTAATACAAGAAATTGTTCTACGCTTATACAGGCCATTCATAAGCTAGATCCGCGTACTGAAATTATTTAAGTTATTCCAGACCAAATAGCGCACATACTCATGTATATTCGAAAGTAGAACATAGCTAATGTTACATATTTATGAATTGAACATATACATTTTTTACTAATAAGGAACTAAGATTAAAGTGCAATTGTTTACAACATTACATACATACATTTAATTGAGTGTGCATTCTGTATATATTTATGTAAATCCATAGCAGAACAAATTTCGTGCATCTAACTAGAGGTAATATTTATATATGTACATATATATATATTTTTTTTCTAACTTTCAATTGTTTTATATAGATTAATCTTACATATTTTATATGCATCTACATATTTCAATTCGAAAGAATGATATTTTTAAACGGTTAAATACGTTAGCAGGATGCTTTTAAATTTGTTCTGATTAAAGTTATCAAATCGTCTGTTTGTGCTTTTTTTTTAATTTTTTTTTTTCAAAATATACTTTGTACATGAACCTTGTTTTTCATATTTTTTATAAGTAAATCTAGTAACCTGAAATCGTGAAATTTACGAAAAAACTATCAAGCTTGCAATGCATTCATAACAAATCGGGTAAGAATATTAAGATTTGTAGTTGAAATCCAATGCAACTTTTAATTTCAAATTTAAATTTATTAAAATTTTCTTTAAGAAAAAGAACTAAGGGTTCAGTTCATGATGCAATAATAAATGGTTAGATATACTTACTACATTGACAAGGGAGTTTTGACACTCCCTTACAAAAGATTGCATATACGAAGTACGGAAAAATGGTAAATAATGCGTTCCCATTTTGTGAAACTAGAAAGTTCGCAAATAGTGGTAGAATACAATATGTTAATTTTAACATACATATTTGCAAGAAATTTTATGCTTAAATGGCAAAAAAAAGATTCTTACCTGAATAATTTAATTTAACTGCTATTTACTAAGAATATTAAAACTGCATAGCTTACTTGTTAAGCTCTAAAATTTTTTTTAATCTTCTATAGAACATGGGTACGATTTTATTTCTGCACCATTAAAATTTTTAAAAACCAGCTCCAGGCTTTTGATTATAGCCCAAAATTCGCTGGATGGCTAGGTCAAGGTACTCCCTGACACTTCGTTAACCCAAGTCAACGAAGCATTATATTGCTTTCTTACTACGAAGAAGTTATTTATTCGGTTTATTTCTTTTATTTATTTACCATCGGTAATATTGTGAAATTGCAAAACTTTCCACTCTGACACATCGAATTTATATTTGAATAAAAAGCGCATTTACATGAAATATTTACAAGACGGGGTCAATCTTGTAATCAGAAAAAATGCTGTCATTAAAATCCGGATTTACGCGCACATAAGAAACAAAAAGTGTCGCCTGTTAGTTTTTCGTATTAAAAAGTTTTGAGGTTACTACTATTATAATTTTTAAGATGCAACACGGTTTTGATGCTAAGGGAGCCGTTTGACAAAAAGTGAGCGAGCTAGCTGTTTATCGAGCTAACCTTTTATAATTGATTCATGGTTTCAGTTCAGGTTCAGTTTATCTAGAATTTATTGCTGTAGTTGAACATAAAGCCATTTTCACATGAATTTCTACGCTTTGCTTGACAATCTGAACTTCAACCACGAAGCGTGTAGCGTAGTAGGTATACTACAATGACTAATGATTTGAAACCTTTACATACCTACTGTTTACCTCAGATGTATTTTATAGTAAGCTCTTTAAAGGTAGAAATACATACATTCGGAGGTTTGACATATCCTATCGATCGCTATTTAAGGAAAACCCTACTATTTAGATAATTTCGATACCAAATATTGAAAATATGAAGTTCAGAAACCAGCCATAAAAATCTGAACATAGACGCTGAAAAAGCTTTTTGAGTTATGCCTTGCATACTTATGTATTGGGTACTACCCAATGAGTACCCACAGATAAGCACATCGCTAAAGCTAATCTTTGTTTAGAAATTTGGCGGGAGAATTGCATCGATCAGCTGCTCAAAAACAGCGGGCAAAAGTGAGTTATTTGAGTATCAATGGATCCTTGTGTTATTGAATTTATTGGCGAGAAGTCAACAATTGGAATTGTACCAAACTTTTCATTTGATCCTCTACATTTGATTTCGGGTAGTGTTGGACCATTCCGCGCAGGTCTTCCTGTCCACGTTCCGCTGTGGCTGGGTATACATCTACGCAAACAACAAAAATGCCGCATTGTGCCACCTGATTGGATGGATATGGAGCTGTTAGAGGAAATCAAAGAAGCGGAAAAGAGATCCAAGTAAGTTTACATGGTAATTCAATATTTAAATGGCTAACCTAACCTAAACCTTGTTTAATAGGTTCTTCACAAAAATGCCCAGTGAACATTATATGGTCGAAGCGCAGTTGGTCATGAGTACTGCCCCAGACGATGTGCCCCGATGTGAAGAGCTACGCACCATTATCAAAGATATATTTGATATACGTGAATCCAAATTGCGAACTTCCATTGATGCGTTCATCAAGGGAGAAGGTACCTACGCGAAGTTGGATAATTTAACACTACTGGAAATACATACCGTACGTCCAGTTCTGCCACATTCATTGGATCATATTGCGCGATACCAGCGAACGGCAATGGCGACGCAAAGGGATACATCTTCACTTGGATTAAGTAATTCCATGAATACGAGTAGTTACTCGCAATAAACTAAATAAAGAGTAATTTAAAAAAAATGAAATCTCCGAAATTTTGACAACTAATATTTTGGCTGATTTCTCGTCTGGCATCCTCGCTAAATTTTCAATCAGCTGTTCGCACAGCATTGATGACGTTTTTCGTTTGTACAATTTTCATTCTTGACCAATTCCAGATAGTTTTTACACAAAGTTTGTAATAAATTTTTAAAGTATTGAAATATGAGCGCGGGTGGGTTGGAAGGAGAAGTTGATGCCGATATGGTACCCAGACATTCGGGAACAAATCGAATTCATTTCTCAAAGGATGTAAAGAATGCAATTGATAAGGTAAGTTAAACATCTGGCGTTCTCAATGAAATCTACCATTCTAACTCTCATTACACTGCAGGTTTTAAAAACTAACGAACCCATGGACTCACCAGATTTCAACACCGTAGATTATATTAACCAACTGTTTCCGAATGAACAATCCTTGGTGAGCATTGATGAGACCATACAGCGCATGCAATGTGAGGTGTCGCTTATCGATGATAATATTCGCGCTGTGGTACGTGGCCAAACGAACACCGGTCAAGATGGGCAAATGGCCTTGACCGAGGCACAAAAAGTTATAACGACATTGTATGCACATATCCTTGATGTTAAGACGCGTGCTGAAAAAACGGAGGAGATGGTTAAGGAGATTACGCGCGACATCAAACAATTGGATTGTGCAAAACGAAATCTTACTTCGGCAATAACGACGTTAAACCACCTGCATATGTTGGTGGGTGGTATTGAAAGCTTAAATAAATTGATTGAAAAGCGTTTATATGGAGAGATACTTAATCCATTGCAAGCGATAACTGAAGTAAATCAACATTTCAAACAATATTCTGATATTGAGGAGATTAAGGTAAAGAATTAATAACGAACATTTAAACACTTCATAAAACTTTTGTTTTTTGTGTCTTAGAATCTTTCGCAAAATGTCGATAAGATTCAAGTAACGCTGGCCAAGCAAATCACAGATGATTTTAAGGAGGCATTTTCGCTCAAATCAATTACAACTGGTAATGCTGGGGGCAAGCCACGTTTGGGTTTAAATCAATTGGCAGACGCTTGCAAAGTGATTTCCGTATTAGATCCAAAGGTCAAAAAAGAGCTCTTAAAATGGTTTATTGGTACGTATGTATATACAAAAAAAAAGCATCATGATTGGAAATTGATAAGGCTTGATTATTTTGCGCAGCTCAACAACTGGAGGAGTACTTGCAACTGTTTCATGAAAACCAAGATATTGCCTGGTTGGATAAAATTGACAAACGCTATGCTTGGCTCAAACGGCACCTACTTGATTTTGAAGATAAATTCGGTCCAGTCTTTCCGCTCGATTGGGAAGTTTCTGAGCGCATTACAGTCGAATTTTGTCGCCTCACACGCGAGCAACTCACTCAAATCATGGCGAAACGTAGTAATGAAATTGATGTACGTCTTTTGCTGTTCGCTATTAACAAAACACAAGCTTTCGAGCAACTGCTTTCCAAACGTTTCACTGGCGTCACTTTAGGCGCTGAAAAGCTAACTAGCGCTATTCAAGAACTACCTGAGAGTGGTATGGATCCGAACGCGATGCATACCATTGGCTTGTTTCACGATCAAATTGGTTGTTGCTTCAAATCGCATCTAGGTATATATATCAAAAGTATTGACCGTAATTTATCGGAGCTAATGGAAAAATTTATTGAAATGGCTAAGGAGCCATTGAAAGTGTCTGAATCGAAAACTACTGTATATCCAAGGTTAGTGCTCTTGTATATCATAGAGTTGGTGTTAAAAAAAAAATGTCTTACAGTTCAGCAGACTTATTTGTATTCTATAAGAAGTGTATGGTGCAATGCAATCAGTTAAGCAATGAACAGCCGTTGTATGAATTGGCGTTGGTCTTTAAAAAATATCTGCGTGAATATGCAAGCAAAGTATTGGAGTTTAGCACGCCGAAATTGCTGACAACCACCGCCTCAATTGGTTTGTTAATTTAGTTTTATATGACATATTTTTTTATATCTTATTTAATATTAATGTTATTATTTCTACCATCTGTTATTTAAAACCCACTTTGTAGGCAAGAGTATGTCATTACTCACCCGCGATATGCAGAATCTCTCATCAGCCGCCGGCCAAGTGTTCCACAATTTTTTAAAAGAAGGCGAGACGCAACGTTTCGCCCGCGAGGATTTAATACAAATTTGTTGTGTTTTGACCACCGCCGAGTACTGTCTTGAGACTGTGCAGCAGTTGGAGGACAAACTCAAAGAAAAAGTATCAACAGCCTTTGTTAATAAGATTGATATGTCCGAAGAGAAGGATGTGTTTCATCGGTTAGTTTTTATTCTCAATTGTTCTACATATGCTTTATTATACCCTCTACTCTTAGCATAATCTCGAACAGCATACAATTGCTGGTGCAGGATTTAGAGGCAGGTTGTGAACCATCCTTGCAGTCTATGTCCAAAGTGCAGTGGCAAAGTATTAGCAATGTCGGCGATCAAAGCGCTTTCATTAATAGCATGTGCTCTAATTTTAAGCTTACAATTCCTGTGATTCGCGACAATTTGGCAACTTCACGCAAATATTTTACGCAATTCTGTCACAAATTTGTCAACGCATTCATTCCAAAATTCATTAATGTGCTCTATAAATGTAAATTGACACATTCCGATGGATCTAACAATGTCCTGGGTTGCGAACAACTTTTGCTCGACACTCACAGCTTAAAAACCGCACTACTAGATTTACCATCAATTGGCTCAAGTGTGAATCGTAAAGCTCCTACCAGCTACACAAAAGTCGTTGTCAAAGATATGACACGTGCCGAAATGATAATTAAAGTAGTCATGACACCCGTACAACCGCCATCACATTTCACTCAGCAAGTGCTTAAGCTGCTGCCGGATATCACTATTGCAGAGTATCAAAAAATTCTTGATATGAAAGCTGTGAAACGTGTGGATCAATTGCAATTAATTGACTTATTTAAACATACTGCCTCACATGTGGCTGTAGTTGGTGGCGATTCTGCGGAGGTTGAAGCCGTAATCCATGAAAGCGCCGTGTCAGCACAGGCCGACTTGAATGTGAACATAAATCAGGATGCTGCCTTGACGCCGTCACGGGAAACCAATGAGAGTGGCGACTCAAATATAACGACACATTCCACAACTGCTGTACCAACGGCCGGGACCTCGTCGACGCCAAAACGTGCTTTTATTTTTAGCGTTGGCAATTTTACCGGTGGTGCAGATAAGAGTGTAGATGGGTCTACGAATAGTGGTAGTGATCGTGGACGCATTCGCAAACTGGAGAGTTTGTTGAAAAAGCGATTGCCATAATGATTAGGCAGATAATTCTAGGGTAAATATGTTTTTTTTTTACCTTTCGGACTTTCCTTGAGTATCCTGTTTGCTTTTTGATTGTATGCATGTGTATAATTTAGTTTGTATTCTTATTTATTTAATGGAAGGTTAGTTCGAATTCATTATATCTTAACTCAAATAAATAAATAAAAATAGAATTACTTTCGGTCAAGTTTATTTAACATTATAAATTTAAATTTGTTTTCAAGTTTACATTACAAACTATTTAATTTAACCGTTAAATTGTAAGTACGGTTTCATGTTTTGATTCCCATTCTACTAAAAATAAAACTATATGGATTACTTGCTAAACCTGTTCGCAATAAACACACACTTGCATTTTTTTTTCGTTAAGCTACAACGGTATTATTGCGGTTTGGTTTTGCCGTAATAATTCAATTTTTTGCATTGAAATTGACTGGTACATATTTATATGTATGTATGTATGTATGTATGTATGTACATTGTCAGATTTAAAAAAAAATCATTCGCAGTTAAATAAACTAATTAAATATAAGATGTTACATACTTTTGGAGTAAAGTCAGTTTTCATAACTTGACTTGCTAAACATGGCGCCGCGGAATTCTTAACATTTCCATATGGGGAGAGTTTAACAAATTTGCCATATTCGTTTAGCACGTTCAGTATGCATACTTTTGTATATACAAATGTATGTACATAGGCATGTATGTACTCGTATATAAACACTTAAAATATTATGATTTATACATACGACTTTATGTACTTGTGTATGCATGTACGTCATAGTAAAAGTGGGTTTTTTTGGTTGTTCCTCATTTAGCGGTACAAGCGTGTGAAGACCTTCAGAGCCACTGTTATCGACTTGGGAGCATTAGCGCTGTAAATGAAAAAAAAAAATGCGTTATAGACGAAAGAAAAACATTAAAGTTACTCTATTTCTTTAAATTGCATTCTTACCCTAATAATGCGGTAGTAAAATCGTCCAATTGTTCCTGCGTGGCCGTCACATATCCACCACTATTTCGCTTTGGTAACGCATCCAGTGCTGTTTTTACATACGCATGAATATGCTCAGTTGTCACAACCATTTTTAATTCAAACATCACGTCCGCCACATCGGACAACATATAGGAGTGCAGATTATAAACTGAAGCATGTATTAGATTCATAATCAGCGCTTCGCCGTTTTGTTGCGCAATCTCTTTTACCAATGGTCGACATTCTGGGTGACGGTGGCTGGAATTTCGTCCCCATTTCAATAGATTGCAAAAGAATTTCATCACCGATGAATTGGCTTCCCGGTGGTCGAGAGTGCAGGCCAACAAAGCACATTGAAAGATGGGTCTGACAAGCTCACTTTGCAAGAACTGAACGGGGCAGCATTCGATGAAGCGCGAACAAAGTCGAAAAAAGTCATCAACGGTATCCGGATTATTTTTTAGACCATTTTCCACTTGCAGCATACTGAAGGTGGGTTCAATAAATGCTTTCAGCATTTCCAAAAGGCCTATTAGAAGTAAACATTATTGAGTTATGGTATTGTGAATTTTTGCCGTAAATTTGGGCAAATTTAAACTTACCTGGTATACATTCGCCCGCCTTGGCGAACTCATCGACTAGCACCGATCCGAGATACAAAAAACAACTGTGGTTGTGTAATGCATAAATGCAAATCATTTGTTTGACCAACGGCTCAACCAGCAGCGTAGCTTGTTTCCGCACCATACGCACACCGTATCTTATGAGTCTACAAGTGCGTTCCATTATTCGCACATCGGTTTGATATTTCTCCATAATTTGCGATAACAGTGGCCAAGCATCGGTGAGTATCTGCACTGTGGGATGCAGTTCAGTTTCTGCTATGTCAGGGTTTGTATGACGTATAACTGCACAAGCACGATCAATCCAATAAGCGGGATCGGTTCGTTCGCCCTTCTGTACGGTTGCTAATGTGGCTGATGAGTTTTCAACAATTTGTGCCAGCGGTTGTAATTGAAAGGATATAATTTCACGCATTGCTGTCTCCAATTGTGTGCGTTGCAGACGTGTTAATATTAATGAAATTCCTTTTAAGAGGCCAATGGCCAAGTCATTATTGATTTCAAAGCTATCAAGACAACGCGCGATCTGCACGAGACCACTAATATGACAAACCATTTTTTGTCGGCAAGCTGAACATATTGAGGTGAGTGATATAGCTGCGGCAGAAGCCAAACCATTCTTTTGTTGTAACGAATATAGCAAAAAATTGAGCACTGCCTGCAGCGACTCGGCATGATTTTCTATCCAATCACAAAGTTCACCAAGTAGCATTATGGAGGTGTAGCGTACAGCAGTATGTGTATTTTCGGGCAGATTGAGTATGGCCTCTACTACTTTGGGTATGACTTCGTTCTCGTCACTGAAACAAAATGTAAACATTAGAATATGTATATTTAATCATTTATATATAAATACTTACGGTATTATATTTTTGGCCACATTTTGCATAATAAATAAAGCAGACTCTGTCGACTCCCACGTAGTGTTTGGTGCTTGTAATATAAGGAACATTTGTTTAAAGCAAGCGCCTGAGCCCACAATGAACGCTACGTCTTTAATTAAATCAGATACTTTTCGTCGGAAATCCTACAAAAAAAAAAATGTAACACAAACATTTTTGAAGCATTTTTAAGTTTAAATCTCCATACTCACATTAAAACTATCACCCTCATCGATTAGCCCATCATGATCAGCGTCCATTTGCGCATGACGATAAAGCGCACCCAGAAGCCGCTCAATATGTGGTTTAAAATGTGTTGTTAACTTATCATTGTAGCGTTGAAAGAGATCCTCACTTAGACGATACCATAGATTGAAGGTTATTTCTGCTACTTCATAGTCAAAGTGGCCTACGCACATCAGCACTAGATCAAGTCCTTTAACTGAATAATGTGGCAATTCTTCCTGGGAAAGCATTTCGTAGAAGTAAGCCTCACACAATACAGTGAATATACGGCAGTAGTTCATAGTTTTGTCGATGTCTTCGTGTGCCACGCTGATATGATAGGCACTTTCCAGCGAACAGACTGCGTTGAAAATTTTTTCTTCCATTGACCATTCCAAGCCAATACGACCACTATTAGCTTCGATGCAACTTAGTAAGGAACACAGACATTCGGTTGAGGTGTCATGAAGTTTGCGTGAAGTCTCCCCACTGCTTAGCAGTTGAAAAACTTGCTGACCCACTGGGTTTTCTGTAAAGAGATGTATGGGAATTGCTTGTACTGCTACCCAGGCGCTAAAACATCGTATTGTGCTATGTGTAAGCCGTTCGTGGTTACAATCGTTACGTTGCAAGCACATACATAAAAATTCAAGTACTTTGGGCGCAGCACCATCTAATTGTTTGTGTATCTCCTCGCGCCGGTTGGCGCCCAGTCGCAGATATCTTGAATCTATCTCCTCTGGTATTAAGTTGAGTATCTCTAAAAGAGGCCAAACGGCATACGGTTGCGGTGACAACAAATCTAGTAAATCAATTATTGGCTGCTTCCAAGCAGCCATAAGCAATGCCAAATCAGCAACAGCGAGGCTTAACTGAGTTACAATTACCGCATCTGTTTCATTGGTGATTTGGCCGATGTGTGCAATCAAAGAATCTCGCAGTGATTCATGAGATGCAGGAGGGAGTTCGTTAAATGAGTTTTGGATCTTATTTCGCATTGTTTGTGCTGCAAAATAACAAGAATGCAGATCGCGTTTTTGCTGAAGGAGCTCATCCGCAATAGTCCATGAATATATCTATAAATAAAACATTTATATTCCATTAAACTGAAACCACAAACCGAAAAAGTATATTTCCGTCCATATCAATAGATAACTCACCGACTTTTGGAAATCTTCCAGCCATTTATTGGCCTTTTCCTTTTCTTTGGGATTACTGTTGTGAAAAAGGGTGCAAATTCCCTGGTACACCAGTTCAGCCGTAGGCGCTGTCTCCATTTCTTATTGAACACTTGCCCGTACAACTAATAAATTTGTGTCTATTGATTAATTTTGACTCTAAATTGTAAAAATATCTCAAGAATTGATTGCTGTTTCACTTTTGTTCACAACTCTGGTGTGACAGGCAATAATCGAGTAGATTACAATTCGTTTGTTTTGCGAAACGAAATGGAAAGAGACACAGCGTGATCGTCTTTCAATGAAGAAATTTTACTTTTGCAGAGCTTAAAAATTTATGTTTTTAAAATTTAATACAAAAATTTTGAAAATAAACTGCTTCTTTCGCTAATTGAAATAAATAAAAATTTTAAAAGATCTACGGCTTATATATATGCATGCATGCAACTTTTAAAATTCAGGCTTGCTTAGAAGGATATACCTGAACGCTGTAACTATGTAAATAATTTTGATTCTTTAATTTTACCTGTAATACATATGTATGTACATATGTACATGCATGCATACATATGTATGTATGTATAAATACAAAAATACCTACTGCAAAAAGATAAGTGGTTATCCTTAAAACATTATTTCAATAACTTTCCGCCACTAATAGATAGGCATGTATGTAAAAAGGAGGAACAGCACAAAAATTATGATTTGCCTGAAAAATTCTGAATATTATTTTCTAAACCCTATTTGATTCCTCCGTCTTCAGTCTGCAGAACAGTTGGCAATCAAGCTAGTCAACAAAAAATGACAAAACAACAGTGAACACATAGAAAAATAAAAAAAATACTTTCATATATACTCAGCAACCGGCTGTTCGGAAAATTAAAAAATCGTCCAAAAATTTTCAGTAGAATATTAAAATAAAAAACTGTCTTAAAATGCTACAATGCGAAGAACTGAAGGACGATGAAGGTCCGTCGAATACGCTGGAACAGTTCACGGAATTAGAGCAAGTACTGGAGATGATCGATACAATGAAGGCTTGTGATGTGCCAGGCTTCGAAAAAGATTACCAGCAGTATACAGAGGTTTTGTCAAGGTAATAGTGCAAAAAATATGATATCAAATTAATTGGTTAGTAAAAAAAGGATATATCGCTTTAGATACCAGGAGCAGCCACATTTGCTTGATCCTTCTTTGAATGTTCTGCTAGAGCGGCTGCTGGCTAAAGTACGCAACAGAGAGTTGTCAGAAGGTGTCATCCATTCCGCTTTCAAGTATTTGTATGTTATAAGTAAAGTACGTACATATAAGGTGCTGGTCAATTTCTTGCCGCATGAATTGAGTGACTTGGAATTTGCATTAGAAATGCTCGAGCGTCAAAATCCAAATGCATATGATTATTGGGAGTCGCGTTACATGTTGTTGCTATGGATGTCTATATTAGTATTGAATCCTTTTCATATGTCGCGCTTAGATGCATACACCATAACCAGCAATGACTCAATGACAGCTGGTAACTGCGATGATTCCCCTAAAGATTTAAATCATAAACAGAGCAAATCGAAAATGGAACGTATTTTCGACCTATGTCTGTTATACACTACTACAAACGATACGTGTAGTAATATTGCTGCTTATTTGACTGCTAAATATTTAGTTCGCGCAGATATTAAAGATATTTACTTGGAACGTTATTTGGATTGGGTAATGAGTCAACATCAGTCAGAAATTGGTAATGCGAAATTCGGCGAATTAGCCTCAGTATCAGCCATTCTTAAGCATGGAAAGCGGGAGGATTTGTTGCCCTATGCTGACAAGTTGCTGAAGTGGCTAGTTGGTCTACAGTATAAGGACAGTAATGATTTTCTAAAATACAAGAGCTATATAAAAATTGTGCAACGTATAGGCTTGGTGTATTTAAAGCCCAGACTAGCAAGTTGGCGATACAAACGCGGTAAAAGGAATAATAATTACAAAAAAATTATAATTTTATGTATATTTATGATATCGGTTTTATTTTTAATATACAGGTACTCGTACGCTGGCAATGAACTTGAACAAGACTACGACCACTGGCGATAACGAAACTGCCAGCGGAACCGATAAAGATACTGAGAGCGAGGTCGGAGATCTAGAGGAAATTGTAGTGCCCGATGCCATCGAGGAAGTTATTGAGGAGTTATTACAAGCATTGCGCAGCGGAGGTAGTGATATTCGTTGGAGCGCTGCTAAAGGAATTGGACGGGTCACCAACCGGCTCTCCAAAGAACTAGCTGATGAAGTAATTGGCTCGGTCATCGATATACTCAATCCTCTAGAACCACATGAGGCATGGCATGGCGCTTGTCTAGCGCTGGCCGAGTTGGCAAAACGCGGACTGCTTCTACCATATCGCTTGCGTACGCTGGTGCCTCTTCTGATGCAAGCACTATTCTATGATGAAATGAAAGGTTATATGTCGGTTGGGCAGCATATACGTGATGCAGCTTGCTACATGTGCTGGGCATTTGCACGCGCATACAATCCGGAGGATTTCCAACCATTCGTGGAACAAATATCTTCGGGACTGTTGACAGTAGCTGTTTTCGATCGTGAAATAAATTGTCGACGCGCCGCTGCGGCTGCCTTTCAAGAAAGCGTCGGTCGCCTAGGCAACTTTCCAGATGGTATAGAAATATCTACGGCAACTGATTTTTTCACTGTGGGTTTGCGTCAAAATTCCTATTTGAATGTAGCTGATTTTATTGCTCAATTTGAAGAATATCAAAAACCGTTAATCGATCATTTGATAGAGAGAAAAGTGAATCACTGGGACACAACAATACGGGAATTGACTGCAAAGGCTTTGCATAAACTAACATTCAAAGCACCGGATTATATGTCCACTGTAGTATTGGGCAAACTTTTTAGCAAGACAGAGTCAATAGATATCAATATGCGGCATGGTACTGTCTTGGCAATTGGTGAAATAACCTTAGCGTTGAGCGATATAGAACGAAGCCAAGGGGAAATGGCAAGTAAAAAGTTGCTATCCAATCAGCTGCTATCGGAGCTCAATGAGTTGTTAACAAAATATGTGCAGCGTGACTCATTCCGTGGCATGAGCGGTGAAATAATGAAACATTGTTCCACCGATTACATAAAAAATTGTAGCCTGGCGCGCATTGAAACATCAGTCACATGTCTTGGTAATTAAATAACAATCGAATGGCTGTGATATTTTAAGAAAAGAAATTGTTTTTCATTTCCAGAATGCTGGCAATATATTATCGATAAGTGTTTGTTAAATAAAGCATCGGCAATACGCGAAGGAGCTGCAGCAGCATTTGCTGAACTTTGTCGGTCTTATTATAAAGATGAAGAGCGTGCTATTGGAAACGCTCAAATTATACGTGGATATTTAAAGGATGCTGAAAACAATTTGGAAGAGTCCATACGCATGGGCTATATAGCCGCTTTAGGCGTCCTGCCCGATTTCATGATCATACCCCATTTAGATGATATACTTGATAATCTGATAAAATACTCGCTTACGCCGACACAAGCTGTTATAACAACTGGTGAGATGTTGAATCCACATGAGAATCTGGCCACTGGTACGTGGAGTGAGGCGAGACGTGATAGCGTCAAGGCGCTCAGCCTTGTTATGCACACATTGGGCTTTAATCGGGCATCTAAAGGTAAGTGGTGGTTGCTGTTGGGTATTTCACAGCTTATTAAAACAATTACCTTTTGAACTTACATTTACGAGTAAGGAGATTAAGTCATAAATGATCACTATGATTAAACGTCATTGGAATAACATATTTATAAAATTTTTAGCTTCTTTCGGTAATCCAAAGTACTTTGAAAAAGTTGTAGACTGTTTTCTGATAGCTTTAGATGAATACACATTAGATAATCGTGGTGATATAGGCGCTTGGGTGCGTGAGGCCTCAATGAATGGTATGCAAACTGATATTAATTGCTTGCTTATTAATAACGAATTCATATCGAAACATAGCGCTCTTCAAATTAATTACGACATGCCCAAAGGAATTACTACAACCAGAACATGTACACAAAATTATAACTGGTTTTATGCAGCAGGCTGTTGAAAAAATTGATCGTACACGAGGTCTCGCAGGACGTTTACTTTGTCAGATAATTACTCACACACCACATATTCCACACATAAGGAACCATGAGCGTCTGCTGGAAATATTCCCTGCCGATTACCAGACCGTGTTGTGGCTATTTGCCGACCAGACATTCCCACTGTTCTGTTCCTTGCTGGAATTGCCCAACTACTCGCAAAGAGTGTTGCTCGGGTTAAGCGCAAGCATTGGACAGTTGACTGAATCTTTGGTAAGTATTATACATATAT
This sequence comes from Philophylla caesio, assembly GCA_963971545.1. Lineage (NCBI taxonomy): Eukaryota > Metazoa > Arthropoda > Insecta > Diptera > Tephritidae > Philophylla > Philophylla caesio. The sequence goes on along the minus strand of OZ020609.1, from coordinate 97,051,206 downwards.
GTATATAAAGACAGTAAATACAGAAAAAAATATAGCTTGTGTAAGGAACCAGAAAAGTTCTGCTAATGTTAATACCCTACTTTAATGACTTTTATTAAACATTTTTTAGATAAAATACTCTTCGGCAGCATTATTTGAATTCCTACGCACACATCCTGCAGAAGTGTCACGTTTATGTAAGGAGGTGGTCTATAATTTCCAAGAGAATCTCATGAATGAACGTGTTACTTACCCGATGTTGAACTTCTTGGATATTTTAATAAGCTCCGGTACACACTAATTTGCATTCTTATGTTTTTTCAATAATTTTTGTATTTATATTAATTAAAAGGCACCATAAACGTGGTATTATTGGACGAATCGAACACCTTTGGTGAAGACATCTATCGCTTGCTAAACATGGAAACCAAAGGACACAAAAAACTCTACAAACTAATATCGAGCATAAGTGTCTATTGCCAGCTGGTGCAAGTGCCCAATCTTTGCAAACGCATACTATCCAAAATGTCAATATTCCTGGGTCTCACTCATGTTCATGTACGCAAAACGAGTGCAACTAAATTTTACGAAGCACTGGCACTACACGGGGACGCTTGTGACATTTCCGAAGAGAATATGGATGAGATATTGAATTTATTATCTGAGACCGATTGGGGGTTGCCTCTTATTGAGGTACGTCCCATACGTAATCAGCTATGCGAACTGATGGGCATAAAACCGCCAGTGAGTGGTGTTGCGGTCGCACATTCAGAAGCAAATGTTGCAGGTGTGAGTGCTGCGGTGGGCATTTTAAATTAAATTAATGTGTATCAAAAAATGTGCTTTATTGCTATTTTCTTACAAAGTATTTTACAATTTTTTTATTACGTTAACAAATATCGATACAATTTTAAATGGCTATCGAATAGCATTTATTGCCGAAACTTGATTTAAATGCAATACCTTGGAATGATTAAGTGTTGCCGCTTTTTTTTTTGGCAGATTAAAACATCAATAAATATTGTACATATTAATAAACTGGTAAGTTTGTTGTTTTCTTTAATAAAAAAGAAACAAGGATTGAGGATTATTGCTGAGGCAACATTAATTACTTAGAGAATATCAATTCGTGTTGTTCGTGGCTTTACTACTTTGTTTGCACTGCCAAGTACCTACTTACATATTTGTACACAAAATTAAACATTTTGAATAAAGGCATTTTTAAAGCGTGTTGCATGGAATATCGAAAGAGAAATGTTGGGCAATTTTCATTCATACTTATATTTGTTCTAAGAAAATAAAATCATAAAAAAAAAAAGAAAATGTTCAATATATTTACAATAATAACGTAGAATATTTTTCAGTTGTTAAAGGCTTTCTCAATTAATCGTTTTTTCACTCACTCCTCAAACAATGTTTTCGATTGCTAAAATATATAAAAAAAATTGTACAATTTGACACATTTGGACAAGTTATTTCACTTCTAATTATTTAAAACTAGAGTACCCGGCGAACTTCGTCTCTCCCAAAATTTATTAGAAGTATATGAAATTCCGTTGTACACGTATTTAATGCGAAAAATGAATTTGCCACCAAAATTTCGCATTCCCTTCCGTAGCTTTCAACTTTTCTTTATGCTTTTGGCAGATTTTCCAAGTTAAAAGTGTAGCTTTTATCAAAATTGTTTCAGTAATACAGCTTTTATAAATAACTCGACGCTAGCGCCATCTATCTGATACATACATTTATCGCAGACATATATAAAATATGAATGAAATCGGACTATAAATAAGATTTTAAGTTAAAACTCGATACCAGCGCCACCTATCGAGGTTTTCACTCCGTAACATTTTTTCTTGGGCAAAAACCAACACAAGTAAACAAGTCCACTTATGGTAACTTACAAAAACTCTAAAAAAGAAACAAAATTTCATCAAAATTTCGGATTTAAGTTTAGAATTTTTTTCCGTATTTAGTGTCGTAGCTCTGAAATTAAAGTATAATAGATTTCAAATTTAAAGTACTTACCTACAAATGACCACTGATTTTTGATAATATTTTTTTCTGCGAATTTTCTCCATATAACGCAAACCCGCAATTATATATATTTTATATGGAAGGAATTGCGAAAACTGCACTTGAAGGGTTCGCCAGGAACATTTCGGAAAGTATTAACAAGCACACACTGACTGGGAAATACCAGAATTCCCAAAGAAGACAATCGAAATGTAGAAAAACCAGATTTGCAGATATTGGAACTTTCTTGCTACGCATTTTCATAGATACAATACATTATAAAAACTATGTAGAAACATATGTTTAAAAAGAAAAACACACAATATGTTTGTTTAAGTTTTTGGCCTTGAAGAGCTTTTAATTTTCTAATAATGCTTTTTGTAACATTTTCAAAGTTAATTACAAAAATTTCTTCCGAGTTATTCAATATTAGTATGAACTAAAGTAAAGTAATGCATAAGCACGCACGCTTATACATATATGTATGTATGTATGTCTAATAATGTGTTTATTATTATGAACTACTCAGACAAAACTGAACTTAATAGCTAATGACTAATGCTGTTTGTGAAAATACATCTGTATATTTACTATTGTATTAATTACAAAACTTAAATAAGAATTTTGACTTTGAAGCGGTATTTTACCATCATTTGATAAATACATATTTACACGATGAATTCGCTGCTCAACTACGCATAAATATTGAGAAAAATTATTAAAAAAAAAAAAGTTATACGTTTCAATAAATTTTTCTGTGCTTAAAACTAGCGTAAAAAGTTCGTACATAAACCAATGAAGATCTTTTGAAAGTTTTTTTTTTTTTCGTAAAAATTAATAAGTTTCATAAACTAAAAATTAAATTTCTTGAGGCCGTTTTCTCGAAAGCCTGTTAAAATGTATTTCCTCTTAAAAACCAATGTTCGTCAATTACCTATCAAAGTAAATGTCGTCAGTTAGAGCCAGTTTTTCAGTGCTGGTTTAAACTCAGTTTAAACTTACGTTTACTTGCGCTCAATTAAATTTGTTGCAACCAAAACGAAGTAGTCAGCAACCAACTGATAAGTTAAACTAAGTTTAACCATGCGCGAACGGCCATTTAAAGTTGAGTGAAAACCTGCATACTGAGTTAAAACTTAGTTTAAACGACAAACAGAGTTCAACTTGCACTGAAAAACTGGCCCTTATTCTGGTATTTAAAATGTATCTGCCAGTTAAGCAATGCCCATTTTATAACAGAGTCGAGAAAACGGCCCTTACTTGTACAAAAGAGTTCGGACACGAACTTTTGTTTCTCTCTGCTTACATTGCTATTCTCTTATTAAGTCAAATTTTTTCTTGCCATTTTTTCGTTTGTATTAACTTTGGTCTGATTTCGTTGTTTTAGAAAACTCTACAATTTTATGCAGTGCATTAAAAATTTATAAATAATTTCCTTAGCTAGGTATACAACTGACTTGTTTTTATCTTGTTTACGAAATTAAAATCTTCAACACACTGTAAGACTTTTCCTTTCTCTTTTTATGTTTTTCTGCCAAACTTTTGTCTAGGCTTACGCATTAGTGTAGCTACATTGTCTACGCTCGCGAAGCCATTGTGACTCCTGATTTGTTGTCTTCTTCTTTACATTCTTGTCTTTTGTTAAAACCACATACTTTGCTATGTATGTACATACTATTTTAAATACACAGTATTTATTTAAATGTTAACAAAACCAACAGCATTTAGACCACTACAATTTTGCTGGGGTCTACCTTCACGCGCAAAAATACCGTGTCGTCTTTGATGAAGGGTCGCCGGTGCAGCATCTCGTGCGAAATGAAACGCGGAAATCCGAAACCTAACTGATCCGGTTCATTCGATGGCCGCTGAAAGTTCTCCCATGTTGGATCGGGCACAAACGACTCAGCCACACCGCCTTGTCCGCTCTGGGCGCCCTGTTCGAAGAGTGTGAATGTGATGGAATGTGCGAATGGCCATTTTAAAAGCGCATCATATTCACCCGGAAGCACTTTAATGTACACAGACACGTGCGTATTCTCGCCCGGTCCATTGCCGTTCAGAAACATTGAAGCTTGTAGTTTGTATCCATATTGCGAGGTGTAAAATGGTGGCGAAACCAATTCGAGTCCATCCTTGCTGCGCGCCTCTGTCATTTTCGCCGACCAATCGGTAATCTTCCATAGCAATGTGCCCGTATAGTTGATTGATAATTTCGAAACAGCGGTCTTAAGCATTTGTATCTGTTGCCCTTGGCGCGAGGATAGCGCCACCATCAGTGATAAATGCGATGCTGCGTTTGTCTCCAAGTGTGCCTCGAGCATGTGACGTGGTCCTTTGAAGCGACAGCCAGCCTCTTTGAAACTACAAGCTATCGCCAGCGCTTTACATTCGTCACGCAAATGCGCTTCCATGTCGCCACGTGCAATAGCGCTTGTATCGCAACGTTGTGGACAAGTCAAAGGCGCACGGGGACATTGAGCCACATGCAGCGGCAGCGTATCGGAGGAGAATTCACGGGCGCAGTGTATACAACGGCGTAAACGTTTGGCACAGTCCTTTGACTTATGTAGCGTCATACGGCCGCGTAGTATTCGTTGACCACATTTGGCTTCGCAATAGATTGGCTCTTGGCCGCAGGTGCCAGCGTGCTCTTCAAGGCCGGCGCCAGAAAACTCGCTCTGACAAAATTCGCATTTGGTGCGACGCATATTGCAGGTGAACTGTAGATGGTCGGTCATCATGATGCGAGGAATTTGAGCGCCACACTTATTCGGGCACTGGGTGGCATCATGTTTGCACACGTTCAAATGGCCCTGTAAGGAGAATATTGGAAGAGAGAGAGAGAGAGATTGTGAACGATGGAACACAGAGAATTAAAATTTTAAACTTATACTAATTGCATACAATATTTTAATAATCTGAATCCAACCTCTAAGCAAAGATAAATTAAAATTTTCTAGTACTCGTTACTTTCATCGATTCTTTTTTGTCATAAATGAATTCACCGTTACTTTTAGTGATGTACTATCGTTACTTTTAGTGATGTGTATCGTAATAGAACTATTAAAGAAATATTCCAAAGAGAGATGAGCGTGAAAAAACGAGATATTACGTAGTAGTAATCGAAATAACAAGCTTTCGCTCATTGTCGAAGCTGTAATAAATAACATTACTGCAATCGTTACTGTTATCGATATCATTCTTATCGTAAACATCATTTTCAACAACCATAACATTATTGCTGTTCGGTGCTGTTATCAATTTGTTTTCGATTACGAATGACCTCGGCCAAAGTCGCTTAGGCGGTTAATGCGCCAATTAAGTAAGTAAGTCAGTAAGTTACAAATGTGTTTGCACGTTCTTATTGGCATACAATTAAAACAAACTAAAATCGATGATAGCTAACAAACATTGAATGTAAATGTAAGCACGAGTATCGCCGTGTGTGGCCGCTGTGGTCGAGTGGGTATCGGTGCGTGTTACAACTCGATATGCCGCTGAGTTCGAGGTTCGAATCTCAGTCAGGGCAAGTAAAATCTAAATCATAGAAAAAGGCCAAACACTGAGCTATATAGTATAAGCGCCAAATTATTATTATTATTAAATACGAGTTTCTGTGCAAAATCAACTAAATACAAAGATTTTCTGACGCTTCTTAACCGCATGGCAATATTTCGTTTGTTTCGTAAGACAATTCCAGCACCTTCACTACTTATAGCAAGCACACAAATTTCTATATCTAAACAAGTAATTAAAGCAAGGCGTAAAGCGCCTTTACTTAAAATATTTACTAGACTACAACCCATTCTCCTTTTTTCTTCACATCACCACTTTGACCTCAGTTTCATTCACTACCAAGAACTTGTTAATTTATTAGAATTCCAGTTACTACTTCTTATGAATGAATACACACACAAAAAAAAATAAAAGAACATTAAAGTGACCATAATCTGTTTATGGCTATGGCTTTATTAGAAGTAGAATATAATTTAACAAACATTCTAATATTTTTTTTGGGGAAGCACTTTTTGGAAAAGTGCTAATAAAAAATGTTTAATTAATGTATTAAATTTCAGTTACCGTGTGACGTATCTCACTCAACGCTATTAACTCGTTAGTAGCAGCAACGGAAAATAATTAGCTACGAGCGTTTTTATGACGGCTACTCAACTTAGAAACTACGTACTAAATATAAACATATGTGTGTGTGTGTAGATGTGAAAGTTAATTTTTTCTACTCACCTTAAGTTTTCTCAGCTCATCGGACCATTTACAGCCCTGTTTGTGGTGTATGCAGAAGACGAGCGAACCCATGATGGCTTGTTTGGGATCGGGACCGGGGTAAATCTGCAAGAAAAGAAGCAACATTAATAATTTAATTAGTTTTTTTTTGGAAGTTAGGTAATTATTTTATTACAAAAAACTATTTTTTTCTATATGTGGTAATAACATATGACCTTGAGTTTTGGAGTTTTGAGAATAAAATAAAACCTAGATAAGTTTAAGAGAGAATTTCTTCAATAAGTTAAGCAAAGCATGCTTTCTTGTAACCATTTTAAAAACATGCTAAACTCAGTCCTTTTGCTAAGCTAAATATCAATCATCTATTAATTCATATAAGATAAAAGAAAACAGCACATGTCTTGCTAAAATGTGATCTTAACCTTTTTGTGGAAATGTTTCTAAAGCACTTTATCAATAATTATAACACAATCTACTTGCTCTTTGCACTCTTATATACTGTCTGCCATATATTTAGAATATGCTTTGACATTTATACTCACACTTTGGGCGCTATTGACATAGGCATGGCATTAAATGACATTTATCAGTGAATGTCGGGCGTTCTATTGGAAAATAAAAACAAACCAATATTTATTTGCTCTATTGATGAGAAATACTGATACTGATAACTTGGGATTAGCGTTAGTACTGAGAGCAGGCAGTGGACCTTTCTTATCGCTTAGCGTTCGTATTACATGTATATATGTATGTATAAATGTATGTATATATTTGTTTGCTAGAGTGGCACATATTTATATTTTATTATTCGCAAGGTATTTCATAATTTGTTCGGGTGTACGTTTTTCAATAAAGAAAAAACATTTGAACCCGTGTTTCAAACTTTGTAGAAACAATTTCTTCAAACTTCCACCAAAATTTCAAACTTTTTTCCCAAAGCTTTTGTAGTTTTTAGTACAATTTAAGTGACTAAAATTGGTAAACATTTTTGAAAATATTTAACTGTCGCCCTTCTTCAATTTCTTCCACTTATGGCATGCTCAAACTTTCGCTTATATGAAAACCTGCCCAACTTGCCTGTAAAAACATAAACAGTAACCAGTGTAGCTACCAAAACGTCTAAAAACCTGTAAGGAAAAAAGTTTGAAAGTTTTACGAATTTATATCGAATTTTAAACAAAGTTTGAATATTGTTTTAGTTGGAGTATAAATGTCATTTAATTGAAAATAATGAAAATTGAATGGAAGAAAAGGACATTTTCAATATATGGTAAGGTTATAAAATTGAGTTGAGGTGTACAATGTACATATGTACATACATATACATACATATATGCAGTTAAGTACTGAAAGACACTTTTACTTATCTAGTGTATGTGAACATTATTTTAAAGGAGCTCATCTATATTAAAATCTATCGCAAATAACAAGGTGTGAAAATAGATTTTAAATAAATATTGTTTTCTTCGCATGGAAGTAATGATTTGTTTTTCTTACTTTTTATTGTAATATTGACTTTCTCAGCATTTAAAATATGTCGGTTCTTTTTGATAATAGCAAGTAAAAACATTTACAAAGATTTGATATTAGGTACGGGGATTAAATCCTTTGCTAAAGTATGTTCAACTTATATAGACTCTAATAATAAAATATAATTTTGTTCCATAAACTTTAAAGCTCAGTGTTTGGCCGAGCTTCTCCTACCATTTGTTAATTAAAATTATTGTTGAATGCAGCTATAAACCAAATATTACAACCGTTAATGCAATATCAGAATGGATGTGATATAACTAATTAATTAAAATTTTTCTAAAAAAGCAAAAAGGTTATAAATATACAAACATCCTCAGAATGAAAAGAGAAATCGATGGAGCCATGAATGCCAGTATGTGTGATAACTTGAGTATAAACTGAAATATCTCAATGAAACTTAATACATTTGACGCAAGGTAAGCTGATATTGATAATGAGCTTCGAAAAATATGATATAGAAGAGAAAAATAGTAATCGAATTAAAACTTATGAATCAGATTTTCGAAAATTAGCTACTAAATAACTAGCTTAAGAATAAAATACTAAGTATGTATGTGAGTATATCACCGATATAACTTAATAATAATATGAATTAGTTTAATTGTTTATTATTCAAAGTACCGGGAAAATTATATTATTTTGTAGGATATTGCCAATACATTCCGTATTCTTTTTTGTTTTATTTCAATTGGTTATTTTTTTTATTTTTTCGAGTATGCAGTTTTTTAGTTCATAAAGTTCAAGTCGATTAAAGTTAACGCCAATTGTTTTAATTTCTTTGTCGCATTTGCTTTCATATTAAGTTTGAATAATGCGATTTTTATGGTGAAAGAAAATCAATACCCTAGACAAAAAAAATTTCCTAGTATAAAAGAGTTTTTTAAGTACAAACTTGGGTTTAGTTTTTATAATTGAATGAGCTACTTAAAAATATTTGTATGTTTTTGAAAAATTTGTTAAGTCTTTAAAGTTTTTATGTATGATTAAGTTCGAAACTTGGGTTTATAAGGGTTTTTTTTTTTAATTTTTTATTAATTTCTTGTGCCATATTTTTGTTAAGAATTGTACGTATATGTATGCATGCAAATTTATGTATGTACGATTGTGTGCCCATAAACATCTGTCGGACTGCATGAATAAAAGAATTGAAAAATGTACATATGTAGGTATACACATACAAACAAACATACATACAAAAATACTAACTAATGTTAATCAAATGTAAATTGGACACTTGCCGCTGTAATGAAATGCCTGCAATTGAATAAAAACCACTTACAACAACCTCTACCACTGATACACCTCCAGCGGTATACATACAGTCGCACAAACAGTCGACCAACATAATTGCATGTTGCCGTAACATTTCAGTTAAATTTATTAATGAATATGCAAACAACAAACAGCAATGGGCATGTATGCATACGAATAGTGTGCAAAATGTAAATTGTAAAAGGAAAAATGAAATATTACCGAAGTAAAGTGCAAGCTCATGCATTTTGAGTTTTATTTTGAAAGGGTGTGAAGAGTATACGAAAAATCATTTGTTCAGTTCATAGCAGAGGTGACAACACTGCAGGGCAATGTTAACTTCTCTACAGTGCAATTTAATAGGTAGCTGCTGTCGCTCTGTCGGCTCACTCAATGTAAGGCAGTGCAACACCGCATCCGGTTGATTATGAGGAATACAATGATATAAATTTGCAATGCAAAAAGCACTGCCTAAAGATATAACGCAAAAAAGTTGCAATGGACACGCGAGTATTCGCAATCTCATTAAATGTTGTCGGGCACTTGGTTGACCAGCTGTTTATTGGATAAATGCGACTGATTGTTGCCTGCAGTATTGCCCCTTTTCATTTTTCGTTGATAATAAAAAATGCTTTGCATTATTCTTCTGCTAACGGCAGAAGGGGATAATTGTAGAAATAAAAAGAAAAAAAAGAAGAATGCTATTAAAGCTTAAAAGCTTTTACATTATCGAGTTTATAAGCATAAATAGATAGCAGGAACGTATTGAAAAAAATTATACATTAGGAACCAATTGACAAGTACTTATTATGCTATAGTTATTTGTAAATACCATTTAAATTTTTATTCTAGTTTTTACTTTCAATACCACACTTATGGTATGTATAACATGTGCGCATCATTTTAATATAAAAAAACAACCTTATATAAAATCAAGATTCACTTGCCCTCTGAATGTACTCGCACAAATGTGTCATTACTGCTATTTTTGTTGCGTCTGTACTGTAATTACGGTCGCAAGCCGTTGTCTGTATTGTCGCGCCGGCGAGTGACAAACATTTCCGGTTGCCTTTTTTAATTGACCTTATCTCTACTTAAGCCTAGAGCCACTAGGAATAGCCTTTGAAGTGGCTCCTTTAGCAGAAAACAATAGCTAGATTGCCAGCAATATGAGGACGACAGACGGTGGCAGGTAGTTGTTGATAAATTATGCCGCCGTCTTACAGCAGCAAAGTCAAATGGAGTCAAGCAGCAAAGCTACTCGTAACAGGCCACTTTCACACACATTTGCAATTAAACAAATAAACCGAGCCTGTGATGGATGTTGGCGACTGTTGGCTGCTTAAGAGATATTAATAAAAAGAAGGGTACGGATATATGTATGTGCGAGTATGTATGCATGTATAGGCTTAAATCTTTCACTGTGACTTTAATTAACACATTTGCCAAGACACACATACTCGTGCACATGCACAAAGAAGCAATGAAACAAAAAAATAAAAGAAAATAAAGAATTTAATGTTACTCTGTAGCAAGCAAATTAAACAACTTTTGTGATTGTTGTTGTTGCGTTAGCGCCCATCTGGAGGGCAATTCAGCTAATGCCATATGCACTTGTTGGTGTTGTTTTGGCAGTGCAAACATATTGCAATGGCGAGATTATTGTCAATGATTGTAAAGATTTTTTTTAACTTCGCACTGACTGGGAAATTCCAAATGAAACAAACTTCCGGTTAAAATAAATGACGATGTAACAATTGGTACATTTTTAAAGGAGGAACTTTTAAAAGTTAAAGAATGAGCAACACATATGAAAGTGGATTAGAAAAAATATTCACACGTCTATAAATATAATATAAGCTACCATGTGCGGTAAAACAAATTAAACGCTGATTTCGAAAGCGTTCAGTGGGTGTGGATATTTTTGATATTATAGCATTTTGGAATAGAAATATTATTTAGACTTTTGAAGTGCAAAAATGCTCGGAGATGAATGTTGTATAATATTTGAATTCTGGTTTGAATCTAATACGAGAAAAAATATTTATATTAATTTTGTATAACATTACCCGCTCAGTATTCGTCTATCAAGCGACTGTAGACTTGGGCTGACCATATTTGAAGTCAGTGGGATACAAAATATCATTTAACTTTTTTTAATTCGAACTCACAGAAAACTTTCAAGTATGCAGTTTTTTAGTAAATTAAATTAAAAAAAAAAAAATATCTTCCTCATATAAAAAATTTATATTTTGCCATTAATTCGGGTAATGCTTCAATGCTGTAATGCCCTGCCTGAGTTCGCTGACATAACGACACTCTCGCTTGTTTGTTAGCAGTATGTAAGAGGTGTTTTTCTTTTTAAATTTATAAAGCATAATTTTAGTTTTATTTTATTTCAGATTTTGATATTACGCCCTTTATTACTACAGAAGTGCCCATTTTTCACGTTAATTTCTGGCAACTTCATTTGTAGCACAAATATACAACATTAATGCTTCTATTACCCAACAAAAAATACAGGAAAAAAGACAAAGTCCAAAAAAATGTTTAGAAATAAAATTTCATATGAAACGAAGACACCTCTATTCATGCAAACATACATACATACATACATATGTATGTACTCGTATGTACATATGTATATTCAAAAGCACTTAACTAACAGTCGAGAAAATTACCCACTCAAAGAATAAAGACAAAAGCTACAAGAACCAGCCAGTCAGTCAGCTTTGCATTGGTCTCCAGGGTGTAATTTGAAGCGCTGATATATGCGACTAATCATCCGCGACCACAGAAGCGCATTCTCAAGTGTCTATTATATCGACATCCAAGTTGTTGTTGTTGTTGTTGTTGCTGTTATTAAAATGCATGCGCGATCATACAAATACAAATGTATTTATATAGATTACAACAATAAAATCGAGTGGCTGTCACACATAAAAGGGTGCAACATTTTTCTAAGTGCCACTTACAACAAAGAGGATGGGGGCAATGAAGTAGGAGTACTCGTATACAAACAGCAGCAGGAGATAAGATAGCATAGACATTTAATTTTATAAGCAAATTAGTTGAAACCACGAAGAAATACAAGGCACTCACATAAATATCTACAAAAGTTGACTAAAATTAGGCGTAAAGCACACCAAGCGCCTCTGGTATTTCTGACATTTTCCCTTTGAATTTATGTGTTTGAATGTATTTATTTAATTTTGTCTCGATTTTTTTTTTACGAAATCGAAAGTCAAAGAGCCTTATTGTTTCGATTTCCGCTGCAACCACCAATAACCAATAACAACGAAAAGTACAAAATTGGATCAGCAAACAAATTAACATAAATTGAAATTCCTTTGACGCGATTTTAATGCAATCATCCAGATAGTTCGGAAAGTTGGTGTGTGGTACGTGTGCTTACAAAGATAACACTAATAAAGTAAGCAAACAAATTTGTCGCTTGCGTAAATAAATAAACGCTTGGCTCTTTGAAAGACACGCAATGTTGAAAAAGCTTGGCAGGGGTCGGTCTTTCTCTAAATATTTCTTTGGAACGGAAGTACAGATCAAGCTGCGTAAAGAAAAAAAATATTTACTAATAAATTTAGGCACACGTTTCCCGGTGTTTCCGCAGCAATAATAGATTTAAAATCAAAAAAAATATAAATAAAAATAAAGTATAATATGTCGCTTTTTCATTTGAAATTCGTTTGAATAAAATTTTACATTTTTACTACTTTGAATGCGTTTAACAAGGCACAGTAGTAAAATATTATTAATTTAATTAGACGGAATATTAAAGTTGGGTAACTACTGCAGGACGGCTAGACAAATGATTTCTAAACAGTTTGTGAAAAGAAGACGTGCAACTACATCCCAGCAAACACGATCTCAAACGTTAAAGAAAAAGCTCGTTCTACCATAGAGAAATATGTTTGAGTTCGATTCGTTCTCTAATCTTTCTCGAACTTAAATGTTTGCTGGAATATATGAAAAAGTGCCTATAATGTTTACCTAAACTGAGCTTGACTATAAACTTGATAAGATGATCTAAAAATATTTTAACTCTGGTTCGTTTTTTGCTAATCAAAACTGAAATCATTTTTTACTTTCTACAAACTTTCCTCTTCAACACACTATCAGTCTGCTTTATTTTTTTAATTTTCGTCATGTTAATAACTAAGTAAACACTCGGCGTTGAAAAGGTTGTTTGCGGGGCGTTGCAACAACGAAACAGCCCAACACACTGTTTATTCATAGGCTTTAGTAAGGAGGTACTAAAGCGCGTGCGTCAAGCGTATTCTGCGTAGACCAGAGCATCGTATTGTGTGTTTAACAAATCGGTTAATATTTGGCTAACTTTTTGGGCACAACCCAAAAATTAAGAAAAATAAAAAAAAGGTTGTTAGTTAGTTAACAAGTGAAGTGAGCTAACTTCTGGGTATTCTATTATTTTACAGCGATTTACTTAACCTTTTATATGTATTCTTTCTCTTTTTTTCTCAAAGTCATGTTAATTACCTTAGGCGTCCTAGCTTGCTGCGCGACGTTGACCATTTAGTGGTTATTTAATTTACTCAAACAATTCTACCTGTTCTCGTGTTGGTTGTTATTGTTGTTGCTGTCGAGTTGTAAACTGCTTTGTTTACCTTGTCGAAAATCTTCCCACACTCTGATTTCTATGAAATGTTGTAAAATGTTTTGCTTAAAATACGCGCAACTAGTTATTAGCATTTCGGAGTCGCTTGACAAATAAACAGGTATAAACAGTCAATGTATGTATATATATTTTGGTTGGTGTATAATTTTAATTAATTAAGTTTATTAAGTGGATTATTGTTTCCGGCGGAAATGGCAGATGCCAGTAGGCTCATGAATTTTCGGGAATATTTCAGAATTTTGAATTTGTGTAAATTATGCCTTCTTAAATTATACCGTCTGAGGATCAAAGTTAAAAAATTAAGAACATAATTATCATATTATTATAAGAACTGTTCGGATTCAATTTAGAAATCATTTATAATTTTTTTATTTATTTTTTATTACGTTTGATCTAGTATTTATATTTTATTTTTATCAAACATTCTCAATATTAAGCGATTCTTTTACATTTACAAAAGTCTAAAGTCAGTTTTGAAAATGAAATATGATTGAACATTTTTTTTTCAAGATTAGATAATTAGATATTTTTTCCGTTTGTTTTCAGGTCAACTTTTTAGTATAAAATATTTCTAAGTTCTTAACGTTAAATTAATACTATGGTAAATAGTAGGCAAATTATTCTTGGTTGCTGCAAGTGAATGAATGCATTTTTTGCACCTTCTTGCAGCCGTTGAATTATGACTTACAAGCTGAAAAGTATGTCAGCAAGCAATTGCTTCGCGTAGCTGGTCGTTAACCTTGGTAAGACCATGACAAAAATTATATTCAGTTTCGCCAACGCGCCAGGAAAAATTGTAAAAGATAAAAGACAATGAGAAATACTAAAGGAGAAAAAAAAAATTAAAATGCATGTAATTTTTGAGCAAAATACATATTTGTATAGATCTACATACATACATATGTATGTACTTTATACGTACATACATATGTATGTACTTTATACGTACTATCTACATTATACACTGATTGGAATATTTTACACTTTGTATGAATATTTTAATCAAATAATTTCGTAATATCTTACATGTGAAAAAAGGAAAAAGAAAATTGCTTTTGAGCATAATAAAATTGCACACTACAAAGAACGATTTAAATTGTAATAGAGCTTGTACATACATACATAGTTAATGGCTTTAATGCAATTGAAAATTGTAATTTAAGCAATGCGAATTTTATTAACTGTTCAGTTAAAATTTCACTTAAGTCTTTTTGAAATAAGCCATTATCACTATGGGTACAATATTATCCATCAAGTCGTACATTTAATCGAAATGCGAAATTCTCTTGGACCCCCCCCAAAGCTTCCCTAGGACTGGCAAATATATTTACTCTCTCATTGCATATTCCTACAAACATTCGATTGCGCATTGTAAGCATAATTGCAATTGAGGAACGCATATATAGGAACAAATACTGTTATCTGCAGCTGGCCATTGCCAGGCCGCTGCTCTGTTGATGCAACCGTTTTGCCTGCACTGCACTGCAGCTGCACTTTTACAGTTGGTGATCTGTCAATGCTCTACCAAGGCTCTGTTGATGGAGGAGTTTCAATTTGAGATGTCTGACAGTTTCATTTATACATGCATACATACCTACATACATATGTACGAGTATGTTTATATGCGCTGCTCTTCTACGTTTATACACATTCATGCTCGGTGCTGCTTTTGTAATCGTTTTAAAAAGCAGGTGAGTGAAGTCACAGCAACTGCAGTGTGAGTTGGAGCTAAGTTTTTTTTTTTGTATTGCACAAGCCGACATCAGCAAAGCGCATATTTGTGCTCAATGTTCTCTCAGCATGTAATAACAAAACATTAAAAGTTCCAATATCACTGAACATGCTCTGACATGCTAAAACACGGCATTTAGTCAAAGCAGAAATTGCCCAATATGTATGTACATATGTGAAACAGCATAGGTGAGCCTCAGGTAAATATAGTTGTTAAAGCAGCTGAATAATGAGCATTTTTGCGCCGCGCTTTTGCAAGCAACTACCAAGCAGCGTTAAACTGGTTAGTTAATGTTTTTTTTTAATTATGAATATTACCTGCTTGTAAGTTAATTCGTTAGTCGCAGGTAATACTTAACACAACAACAAAACATATGAGCACTGCTAACAGTTTGGAGTATTGCAATAACAATAATAATGTATGATAAAGTTGGGACCACTTGTCATTATGAGCGCCGATATCGCTGCTACTGAGAGCAACGGTGAAGACGCGCATTCATTTCATACAATTTTATGTAAATTTTCCCGTAGGCAGGCAATTTTTGTCAAAGTGCTCATTTCTCTCACTACTTTTCATGTTGCCTGCTACCTGTTCTCGGGCGCTCCAGCGTGCAGTTACGATCAGCTGCTGTTGCTATTGCTCCACCACTAAACCAGATTCACCGCTCAGCTGCTGCTGCCAATTGACTGCTGTTAAATTTGCCTTCATTTCGTTTGTGTGCCAGTTTCAGCTTTTGCTTTGCTGCCCACAACTGCATTGACTTCGATGGCAGTTTGTTGATTTAGCAAAGTTTTTATACGAGTATATTTATGTATATGTATTTGTGTGTATTTGCAGAAAACTTGTTTATGCTGCTATTTTGTTATTGTTTATTATTTTCCGGCAACGCTGTTGCTAAATTTTATTTCGTTTATTTTCTGTTAATTTTTCTCTCGTTTTGTGGCACTGCCTTTACTCAGTTTTTTATTGTCCTTATTTTAATGTTTTTAATGCGATTTCGTTGTACATATCTTATTTCATTACTGTGTGAACATTTTTCTGCTCCGTCAGCTTTTACAGCGAGTCATTTTATTTGCTTTTCGGTATTGTTGTCGCGCTATGTTGCTGACAATCAGCTGTTATCGGATCGGCATTTTGAGAGGAAGTCTAAGTTTTGATTGCAGATTGTGTTAATATTTTGTGATATTTCATTTACTTTTTATCTTTTGTGCTGTTTAAGAGAATGTGAGTGGAAGAACCGTAATAAAAATAATAAATTGTATATTATTTTGTTGTGTCCGAAATGCATTTAGCACATGACAAGGTCTACAAAACCCATTACTTGCAGTTAAGGTTTTGTCAAATATATTTCAAATTTTTTTTTTTCAAAAGTAAAGACTTTGAAGAGTGATGCTATTTTTAGATCAAGATTTAAGGTATGGGCCTTCCTCTCTTCCTTAGAAAAGTTTGAAATCGAGATAATATTTTTTTATAGATGATATGATCGGAAACAATTCCAAATACAGTAAAATAAATAGGGAGATGATTGTGGATGAAAGATTTTCTTTACTCGTTAGGTGATTTGACTAGTCTGTGCTTGGCTTTATATTAATTGAAAAAAAAAATATATAAAATATATTTATTTACTTAATTAAATAAATATTTTAAAATATATTTATTTAAAGTTTTAAAAGGAAACATTTGCATACTTTCAGTAGTCAATATCCAGTAGCTGGTTGCCCTGCGTAATGGAAATATTAGTATGGTTGCCTAGCGGCTACTAGTCTCCAAACATTATAAGGGTCTAAGTCTTAAATTCAAATTGGCGAATATTATGAAAAAAACTACATATTTTTCAAACTTATTTAAAGTTATATTGTTTTCTTCTTTTTCTTGTCCGACAGGGTGAATTGTTGATATTTGTTGGAACGATTTTCCGTCATCCCTTGTCAAGTTTGGTTTGGAGACAAACCGGTTTCGGCGTTGTGCCATCTTCAGTGTCAAATTTCGTTCTGTACAGTTTATGTCTGTTGTTCCGTATTTATTTCATTTATTTGATCAATCAGGTATTAGTGCATAATCGTAAATGTTAGCAAATGTTAAGTGTCCTGAATATAGGTACCTAAAGTCTCGCGCGGTTAGAGTCCAAAAATGTATATTTTATCACGAATCTGTCTTTGCGGTAAGAGCAGGTATATAGTCAGTAATTTTAGTCCGTTTAGGTATTGCAGGTTTGTTTTGTATGTTGGTATCTGTCATTTTACCTACGTCTTTGTTTTGTTTTTTATAAACAAGCCTTAATGGTGCAAATATCGCATCAGAGTTGCTGTTTATTTGTTCGTTTATTATCCTCCCATCAAATGTTTTTTGTTTATATATTTCCATGTTTTCAAGAGCATTTAGGCGCCGTCCTTTTTGTTGTACGTGCAGTACCTTCACGGTTTTCTTTATGTTTGCGGGTGAACATTTTGCGTTTACCAAATGGTTTGCAAAATTAGATTCAGGTATTGCCGTGGGTTTTTGTATCCTTTTGTTGTAGTCCCTTATGTGTTCACGGAATCTTGTTCTTACTTTGCGTCCTGTTTGTCCTATATAGCTATATTGACACTCACAGGTCAGTTTATACACGCCTTGTTTGTTCAATGGGTCTTCTTCATTCGTGCTGCTTTTAAGTATCCTTCCCAAGTTGTTTCCAGTTTTGAACGCCGTGTGGATATTATACTTTCTGAAAAAGTTTGCAAGTTTGTATGTCATTTTTCCTGTATAAGTCATTACTGTCCAAGTTTTTTCGTCTAGCTCTCTGTCGCTTGTTTTTTGAACTGCATACATTTTTCTGAATTTATCCACGAGCTCCTTTTTATATCCGTTGTTTGTTGCTATGTTGTATATTGTGTTTAGTTCCTTTCCGTATGCCTCTGGCGATAGAGGTATTCGTTCAAGTCTGTTTATTAGTTGTCTTATAGCGGCGTATTTGTGTTCTTGAGGATGATTTGATGTGTTATGTATTATGATGTCTGTAGCTGTCGGTTTTCTGTAAATTTCGTAGACAAGTTTTTTGGCAATTTTGTCTATGTTAATCGTCAGATCCAGGTAATTTATTGTTCCCTTCTTTTCCATTTCCATCGTAAACATAATACATCCATGTTGTTTGTTCAGGTAATCCAGTATCTGCTTTTCATTGTCCTTGGTGATCACGCAAATAATGTCATCCACGTACCTTGCATAGAATACTACGCCTAACTCGGCTTTCAGTTCTTCCATATACTGTCCCTCCAGTTCTTGCATAAATACCTCCATGAGGATGGCCGAGGTTGGATTTCCCATTCCCAGTCCGTTTGTTTGTCGGTATATTTTATTATTAAACTTAAAATAATTTTGTCGCAGTGTAGTTCGTAATGTGTTTGTGATTTGGGTTGTTTTTATATGGTCCTTCGTTTTTTCGAGTAGTGTTTTCCGGACCATATCTATTGTTTCTGTTTGTGGAATCGATGGGTACAAGTCCTTAATATCAAATGATACTAGCCTGCTTTGCTGTGAAATTTTCACGTTTGCCAGTTTATGGATGAGTTCCGTCGTGTTTGCTACAATGTGCTCGTTACGAAGTTCCAAGTTATCATTTAACAGCATTATTTAAAGTTCGTTTACCGGAGGGTTTATTTAACTATCTTTTTTTTCGTTTAAGAGCTATGAATGCATGCAACTAGCTTATCGGGAATATGTTTTAAATCGATGGCACGATCAAACTTAAACGAACAAACCAATTAAACGCTTGTAAAATTAAACAAAATGTAAAATCGAAAACTAAATTTTATACTCAATACTTAAATATAAAATAATTTTAGAAAACATTTAAAACTTATCAGGACATTTTCCTATTCTGACATCTCTGGAGGTTAAAATACTATGAAATGTGTCTGAACTGTGCAAAGTGCGTATTCGAAGATCATCGATATTTCAGTTTAATGACTGGCGTCAGCTTTACATTGTTATTAAGTCAGTGCGTCAGTGGCGTCGTCAATTAAACTCATTTTAAAATTACAAACAAAAGTAGACAGACATTGAACCAATACTACGTACATACATACAAACTAAGAAAACTAGTCAAGACCAGCGGGTAAATCAGCAAAAGTGTTGAAATAACTAACTAATGGCACAATTGACTGTTTGAGTGCCATGAATTGTTTATCCCTTAAAAAAAGTGCGATTCGATAAAAATATATAATTAAGTGAATAGTAGAATGGAATAGAGGAAGTGCAAAGGTGTTCTTGTTGTAGTTGCAATAGTTGTGAAACGGAAATGACTTTAGTGCGTGTTCTAAACGAAAAGAGCAAATGCGTTTTTTCTCAACACTTTAGTCTACCTAAAGACAAAATACAAAACGAACGTAAGGCAAACGCAGCCATGAAATCACAATTTGGTTATTTAATAAAAAAAAAGAAATGTAAAAAAGCTGATGTTAAAAAAAATAGGAAATAAACAAAACAAATCAACAAATTATGTATACAAAATGCATTTGAAAATTCTTCGTAGGTGCGTTGACTGCCTGACTTGCTACAGCTGCATATTTGCAGTTATTTTCCTTATTTTTTTTCCCCTCACTTTGTACGCAACAACAATATGTATTGAATACGATGTATGCATACGAAATGCATTCTTCTTCAGTTCATTCACTGCAGCGTTGCTTACAATCAGCTAAAGTTAATGGCCTAGTGCCTGTTAAGCCACTACACCTTTGGCCTCCGCTACGCCGCATTGCGCTACTCATCTTTGATTTGGTTGATTTGTTAGGAAGGGAAAAATAGTTTAAAAGAAATTGTATAAATATGTATTTACGTTTAATTTACTCAAAGCAGCGGTAATTGTTGTTGTTTTTTATGTTCAATCTGTTGGGAAGTTTAGTTGTTTTGTTTTTTTGCTTGCCTTTGGTTTTATTATCTAACTTAATGCACATCTGTCAGTCTTGCAGTTGGTTAACTTTTACACACGTTCGATGATCAACTGCAATACGCTTTATTTCCTTGGCCGCATTTTTTATGTTTATTTGCTATTTATACTCATTTGATTTTGAAGACTTTGTATGGTTTTCATACCTCAAATACATACGCAGTGCTCTTGATTTTGTAGCGTTCATAAAACTGCATTTCAAATTTTTTAATAATCAATTCATGATTTCTGCAATGATGCAAATGTTTTGTCTAGCGCAAAATTCGGGATTAAACCAATGTAACAGGTAGTAAAAAAATATAAAAAACAAACGAGTTTTGTACACAATGCGCCAAGTAATGATATTCTCAGCTATGGATTCCAACAAACAAGAAAAGGTGTTGTTTTTAAAGATTTCGCTAGTGGGTCTCAAAGACCCATCATTTTGTTTATGGTACGTTTTTTGTTTTCATTGTAGCTCATTGTGCTGCTATAAACCAAAACGCGAATAATTCGATTGTTTGTATGAGTATAAATATTTTTTAATAATATAGCGTCTACGTAATTCTCATGATGTATTTATTACCCCCACAAAAAGGACAGATGTCCGAATTCTAAGATGGTGGTGAATTTACCCTAAATTAGTCGGCATCTTTTGTAAGCGACTAGCAAAAAAACGTCCAACTCGCTTATAATCAAATCTCTTATATTTTGAATACACTTTACAACACTAGTCTGTCAAAATTAATGGTCGTTCATAAAAATTTGTTAGCAAAACAAAACAAAATCAGTAATTCTTATAAGATTTTACTTATGTACGTTTTTTTTCTTGTTTTTTTTTACTTATTTTAATGTTTAGTGAAAATTTTCTAATTCCCTTGGTACTTTTCAAGGCTTATTCACAATAGCACCACTTTTTCACTTTCCAACACTTTCAATGAGGTCGGCTATTTTTTAAGCGAGTTTATTTTAACCCCCTTATTTCAACTCAACTCGCTTATATTTTTTGTTGCTTTCCACGCTATACGATAAGCTACCTAGTGTTATTTTGCAAGTCGCTTACAAAAGATGAGGCCTATTGCAATTCAGTCGCTTTTTTTTATTTTGATATCTGATGGGCGCAATTTTTTTATCCATCATTCTTGGTTCGGATATAGAAATATAAATATTCAGTTGCAGAGGAACTTTGAAAAATTTAAATAGAAAGTGCTTAATGACCTCTCTCCACACCTCGTCACTGTGTCTTCAAGCCTGATAGCCAATGTTCCAAGCGATGTTCCCATAAGGCGCCGAATGTTGATGTTCACACATTTGTTTTGGAATAAAAACTTTCGGTTTTTGGTAAGGGTTGACGAAAATTCCTTCCAAAACATATGTATGTTTTATACTCTGTCGGTAGAAGAGCCTCAGTTCGACCTTTATTAAGGAAAATTAATATAACAACGACTTTACTATCACAACGGAAAGGCCTAAGAAGTTTAGGAACTTTAATATATGTACTTGCTTTATTGAGCCGTGAGCTTTTAACTTCCTCTTTTTGAAAATTGATTTAGAAATACTCCCTTCAGGATAGTACTTTAACGTACTATGCCGATTTTATTAGCTGCAAAAACAACAATCAGACAATCGGCAATCAGCTAACGCCACTGTTTAGTTGCGATCTCGTTGTCCACTTATTTGACGTCAACTCATTAAAGAAATTATTTACATCGGATTTTCCTGTTCCTTTCGATATATTAAAACTTTCCCAGCGCCGGAAAACAAAAAAAAAAAAAATTCTCGCATTGGAATGCGAGAAACTGTGCAATGTTGAAAGCAGTCAAAGACAAAAGAAAAAGTGGAACTTGTTTGCCTTTGCAAGGATGAACCAACACTACCAATAATACTACCAATGTAGTAATGTAGTAGGAATGCATTTGCGCTACAAGTCCATGTTGTTATTTTTCGCATACACATTTTCCGTGTTTGCTTGCTGCTACAGCTGTTCACTCGACTGCCTTTTTTTATTTATGTTTGTATGTTTGTATGTATGTGTGCACCGCTGTTCGACAACTTTTCTCCTTGTAAACTTGCTGTTATTGTATTTGCTGCTATTGTTGTGTTTTTTGCGCCTATTGGCGGCATTTGAATGTTGTTTGACTGACTATGGCTTAGTTAGTTGTTGGCGCTAAAGAATGTGCAATGCGGAGTAAACTTGTTTTCCCAAGCTTGCACAGAATGAGAGACAGTCAGCAGGTTGGCGTAGTACATTGTGCTGCAACATTGCATAATTCAAGTGAGTATCTATGTATGTATGTAGATATAGTTTGTACATTTGTATTAATATTAATTTATGTGTTTGTATGAGTGTTGATGATCGTAGCGACTAACTAACTAACTAACAGACGCCACAAGCTGCGTGTTGCTTGCCACATAACTGTGGCTAGTCGTAAGCGATTGGAATCGAGTGTATGGCGTTTGACGATTTGGTATGGCGGTGCCCGACGGTTTGTGGCTGGCTGCTGGCTGCTGGCTGCGGGCCAGTATGCTTACATTCCAAAGCGTCTATAAACTTTGGCATTTCGGGTGCATCGTGTGCGAACGACCTACACAAAGTGGTACATACGTTCATACTTAGACTAGAGTAAATACGAAGGCCCTGCAGGGAAAATGTCTGCAATTTACTAACGATTAGTCGAGGAAAAAATGCAACATCGAAACGAAGCTAGCTGAAGGTAAGTTGGAATTTTAATTGAGTTAAATTGAAGAAAAAGCGCGTCTACTTTCCATGTAAAAATTCAGGAAATATTATGAAAAATAATAATTGTTATTTAATAGGTATTTATTTATTTATATATGTATGTATATATTCTGAAAACTGGCGCTTAGCTTGACCAAACAACAATAGCTATAGACATGAAATAAATATAAAATGAAAGGTCAAGATGTGTACATTTGCACAAAATTGAAAATAGGTGTATTAGTTTCTGAGATATTTGCGTGGAAAGATATACAAATTTTTATATTGTTTTTTTTTTGTTCTTAAAAAGAAATATTATTGGGGGTAACATACTGATGCAATAAATGTAACAGGCGTGCCGGCGTTAGTGTAAAATCGTTTCCGATTTTAAATTCGTATTTAAATAAGAACTAAATTTTTTTTGTGTTTAAATTCATCGACCAAATAAAAAATAAAATATTTATGAATTTATGTAACGGATATATAAAAAATTAAAATTTATAAATTCAAAGCACGATTTACGATTTTTCCCAAAGAGCGAGATTTGCCAAAAATTATATGCACTTACATATATAAAAATTTGTGATTTAATCCTATAGACAAAAAAAAAAATTTTTAGTAATTTTACTAGTCAACCAAATAAAGAATAAAAATGATTTGTTTTTAAAATTTCAATGGAATTTCTTTGAAATTGTGATTTGAATAAGTCAGAATCAAGCATTCCTTCAGCAAAAGTCGATTTAACAATTAAAAGTAATATTCTAAGGTCAAGCGACATGTTATGAAATCATTTTATTTCTTTAAATTTTTCCAGCAGGGCACTACTGCATGTCTGCAGATGTGTTTGATTTATGCTACCGCAAGAGCGTTGCGATTCTTACGAAATCAACACCTTGATTAAGCTTTTTAGAATGGCTTTTGGGTTGGGCATTTGACACGAGTTGGTTGAGAAATTTTTATTTATATAAATTTTATTAAATTCACAAATCTTGTTGGCGATTTTAGTCTTTGTTTTTTTTTGTTTTGCTAAATAATGTCTCAAACAACTATAGTTTATCCAATTGTCTATGTCTATTCTCCTCCAAATCGAATGCATTTTTTTCACGCGCTTGCAGCCATTCATTATTAACGATGTCAAGTACAAATGCACCGACGACGACGCAAAGTGAACCTGCAAAGTCGTTAAATGAAGAAAGAAAAAAACTACCATCTAACTGTAAACAGCATAACTTCCGCTGACATATTTATGCATTCCTCTGCAGTTGCTGCTCTTAAAGTGTTTTTCCATTCATGTGGAAAAATTTTAGTTGAAGCAAAAAAAAAAGTGGAGGAGAAAAATGCGCTCTTAAAAACTAATGGACGTCAAGGAGTGTATGCTTTCATCTACTATACGCATTAGCTAAGGATTGTTGTGCGACACATGTGTGAGATGAGACGTCTTTTTGTTGTTGTGATTTATTTTCTTCGAATTTTCAATGCACAACCGGAAACTTGAAAGATTGTGTTGCTATGCAATTACATAAGTACATACAATCGAATGTCTGCGGCAAGCAGAAGAAATTTATATTAAAAATAACAACAAAAAATCTACATTATAACAATGACAATTCATATGTTTCCTCACAACACACTGCTTGTCTGCTTTTCTTTTAGTTGCGCAACAACTCAGCGACAACATCCTGCGCACTTTATGCTTTTTTTTGTTTTTTTTTTTTGGTATACTCCTCCGCGCATTGTGAACAAATACCTCGGCGAGTGTGTATGTATGAAAGTTTGTACAATTATTTGTTCCTCATTCACAACATTCTTCAGAAATTGATTCAAGTTATATGTACGAGCACACTTGCTTTGGTATGGCTTGCAGCAGCAAACAGTTAGGCGATACAGTGGCAAAAGGGTCCGTCGGATCGAGCAGATCGAAAGATTTAACTAAATAGTACTTGTATATATCTGCATGCATATACATATGTACATACATAACATATGTACATATGTGTGAAGTCAGGAGTCACATGCCGACTGTCGATTGAAACATGTGTCGTCAAGATGGTGTGAAAAACATGGTAAAATGTTGAATAGTGGCAGGTTATGGCGATTTGTTTAGTTTAATGTCTTTTAGTAGAGATTTGAATTTTTTTTTGTAGGGTTTTTTTGTTTGATCTTAATTTCTTTGAGGATTCGTTTATCGTGAAGTGCTTGCAAGTTTTCTTACAACAGTGTTTCATCAAAAACTTGCACGTTTTTTTTTCTTCAGAAAATCCATTCACTAAAAATTAGAAATTGTTCCTCAATCGTATGGGAGACATACCATGCTTTTTTAATTAGATTTTAATATAAATTGAGTATGTTGTAGAAAAACTCATAAGATATGACAGAACGTCCGGAAATTAAAAAAAAATATTTTTTTTTCAAAAGTTATGCGACTTTAAAAATGTAAGGTATATCGGTATAAGCCACTGTTTATTACTTCATAGCTCGCAAAATATTAGTTCTATCAATAAAAAATATTAGGTACTTTTTTATAGACAAAGAGTCAGAGATTTATTAAACAATTGTTTTTTAAGTAAAATTTTGCATACCTTTGTTAATAAAAAAAAATCAATTTGCTGAAAAATCATGTATGCATGATTTAAAAATTTTAAAAAATTATATATGTGATAGAACGGATGCGTTTATAGACACCTCCTCTGCAACATATTCAAAATTTGCGCAAAAGTAGTTTTTTGACCAATTGAAATAGTGTGGAATACCTCATGGTGCATTCAATATTTCATGGTCAGGAAAATAATAATAACAAAAATTAATTTTGAAAAACCAAAAGTTTGCAGATCTTGAAACGTGAAGCTTCAAGCCAAAGTTTCATGTTTTTTTTTTAAATTTATTTTTTCTTAATGTCGCCGCCATCTACTGTGTATTCCAAATTAACAAAAAAGTGTATTCACACAACTCGTTGCTTGGAAGCTCTACTCTACTTTTCGGGTAATATCTCTGAGTCTGCTCCAACACACTTTTTAAGCCAACGTATAGGTATTTTTTTTATTAAAGAAAATTTTAAATCATTTAAATTAAATATCTACAAGTACTCGTTGGTTCGTTTGTGTAGCACAAAAAATTATTTTTTTATACTTTAAGCTTTAAGTTTTGTCTTTAACCTTTGTCATATTTTAATTGCATCGCAAACACTAAAAATTGCATTATTATATTTTACTCTCACTATTGTATGGCAATACAAAGTATTAAAAATCAAATGTGTGACATTGAATGGCATGAGTACTTGTCATTTTTATTGTTCTTTACTCTTTGCTTATTGTCATTATGAATAGTAAATTAACATACTTGCTCATGTACATACATACATATATACATACAAACAACAATTAAAGTTATTCAAGGTCATTTCGCTTGAACGTAATTTTGTACAATTAACTTTTTGTGAAATTGTATTTTGAGTTGCAAAAATTATAGAATTATAAAAATACTTGTGTATTTAAATTAACTGTACATAATTTTTAGGTTTTTGTTATAAAAATAAAAAATAAAGTTGGTGTCATTTTATTTGTATTTTAACACAAAAAATGCTATACATTTGCAGATATCATATTTTAAATTTTACTAATATGAAGTGGAATTGAAATTCTCTATACCTGTTACCACAAGTATATACGAGTAAATTACATAAAAATATGTACATATGAGATACATTTTTTACTTATCACACGATCTATGGCCTGTCTAATCAAATATACTCGTTTTCACAATCCTTTATTTGCATTACGAACAAATTCTTTTAAATTAAAATCAAACAATCGAAATACAAATATTTAATGTCCAAAAAAGTATTAGCTACTTACATACAGTAGCCTCCACAAAAAAAAAATGCTTTCCTTATTTACACTATTTTTGAATTTGTTTAGTCCACATTGAAGTTGAAAGGTATTAAAGTCGAAAAATTCATGATCTTCATCATTCGCTCGATACCGGCAACAACGAAGTTTGTTGACCACGTTTATTTAGATAAAAATGCATTTGTTTAGTTGTTGTTTATTTTTTTCGAACCTACACACATACATACATATGCTTAAGTTATAGGAATCACGTTATTTTTAACTTAATACAAATACAAATTGAATAGCGATAAAGGGAAGGTAAAATACATAAATGGAAAAAATGTGGGAAGCAATTCCCTTATTGTAGGCTTGGGATTACGGCGTATGTGTTATCATTTTCTCTTGCATATGTTATAAATATATTTATGGATTGAATTTTTCAAAGGTTTCATATGTTCAGCGGTTAAATCTTTATTGACTTTGGATTAAAAAAAAGTCGTTTGATATTTACCACTTCAAAGTTGAACTTTATTATACAAAATTGTGTGTAATACAAAACTGCAAATTGAAAATAATTATTATTTTTTAAATTAATAACAATTCTGAAAATAATACTATAATTTTTTTAATTTGTTGCTAGCGCCCCTCAATCTTACCTAAAACATTGAAGAATACATTTTTGTAGTAAATTCATTTTAGGACTCTTTTTTTTTGTAATTGATTCCTTTATTCTTGAAGTCATACACCCCTATGCTGTAATCCGAATGTTCGTAGTTACGAATTCGTAGCTCCGTTCCGAAAGTTCGAAATTTGGTATGCTGAAATCCGTTCGTAACTATCAACCGCGTTGCCAACCAAAAACAGGAATTTCGAAGTTCGTAATTAGGCATATTGGCAGAAATATACATGTACCGATATTATTGCAAGTAAAGATTGAAGTTTAATATCAACATTTATAAGTCATTTGATAAGTTTTCGTTAATTAAAGGCAGAATTGCATAAATATGCATCGAATGTATGTACATTCTTAAGAGATGATCTAAATACAAATTTCTTAAATTATTAAGTGTGTAATATTGTCGAATTCAATGCTCAGATATATTAAAGTTTAATGGTTTAAAGATTTGTGACAAGTTTTCGCCTCAACAAAGAAGCATTCACACAAGAAACATACTGCGTACGATTTGTTTGTGATCTTCGCAAATATATACACACGTAATAATTCTAGTTTTTATTGCATAGTTTATATTACATATGTACATAAATACAAATGTACACATGTATATACATACATACATGCATATTTGCTTATTTTTGGGTTTATACTCGTTTATTTTCCTAAAATTTGTTTCGCTCCGACACCAGTGGCTGTTCGTACAAAAATTCCGCAATTGACAGCTCCGACGGATTCTGGCATACCGATATTACGAATTGCGAAAACAGTCTACGAATTTCGAATTTACGATTACGAAAAGCGGATTTGAGCATATCGATTTTACGATTCGTAGCGTAATCGAACGTACGACGGATTCCAGCATAGGGGTGATAATGAAATTATTTGGAGCACATAATTTTATTTATATTAAAGCAGTCCTAGAAGTATCTACAATTCTAATTAAATTACCATCCACCTATTCCCCAATTTTTTGATATTTTCAAAATGTCGTTTTTAGAGTATAACTAAGTAGGTCACATGCTTTCCACCCTCCCACAACTTTATAGCACACCTAAAAACTTCTAACGCGTTTCACCGTCCACGCACACGCCTTCTTTCTTTCCCCTATTAACAAGCGATTCTTATTTAGGCCAATCGAACTGTCGTTGTTTACCTTAGCTTATCGGTGGCGTTTACTATGAGCTTTTGCCGGGTAAAATGAAATAAAATAAATATACATACACACATATATGCATGTTTAAATGGGAGTGAATATATTTTATCGTTAATTGACAGCTGCCCTCAATTTGCATAGTAGCTGCGTAATTTGAAACTTGGTTGGATATCAACAGCTGCTATGCGTTTTGTTTTTGTCTGTGACGATCAAATCCAAGTGTAGAAAATATTAAGCGAAAAAAGATAATCAATGTGAAATGTTTGAAAACAATCCATATCCGGTTTGTTGCTAATTTTTGATTTTATTATCATTATTATTTCGTTCATACGCCAAAGCAAATTCTTAATTAGTTAACGCATGATTAATTTTTCTGTTAATTGAATTTATGTGTGTAGGGGTTTTGCCGGACCTTATGCTCGTATATATGGATGTATGTAGATACATACATACAAATATTTAAAACATCTATTTTCACATTATTTTGATTTTTTATCTGTTTAATTTTTTTAATATTTTGTTGGTTTGGTGAATTATATATTTACATATATTGGAATATCTGTATTTTGGTTTGTTTGTTTACGT
Source organism: Philophylla caesio (assembly GCA_963971545.1). Taxonomy (NCBI): domain Eukaryota; kingdom Metazoa; phylum Arthropoda; class Insecta; order Diptera; family Tephritidae; genus Philophylla; species Philophylla caesio. The sequence goes on along the minus strand of OZ020609.1, from coordinate 97,021,933 downwards.
GAAATTTCCTACTCTTAGTACGATTTGACCACGTGAGGCGAAATAAGTTTTCTGAATAAAATTATTAAGCGGTTATCATAATAACATCGCAAACGCTGTATTAAAAAAATATGATAACTTATTTTTCTTCTATTGAAATTTCATTATTCTTCAATCAAAATACAGTTTATTCTTAAAAAAAAATATATTAAATTAAATATTTTTTTTAAATTTCAAACTTTTTCACAGAAGTTTTGGGCATTTTTTATGGTCTATTAAATAATTAAGTAAGTATTAATTAAAGAGTAAGTTTCAAATGCCAAAAATAGTGGGTTGCACATTTTTTCCACCACAGAGCGTGCTCGGTATTTTGTTATTTTTAAGAAAATTCTCAACTAGGTTACAGAAATTATAAATAAATAAATGTCAATTGGATTAATTTGGTTTTTGTCATAGTAGATATTTATTTTATTTGAAAAATAACGAAAGTGAAATAAAATAAAATTAGATGTTGTATGATTACGAAAAGCACTGTCTTTAAGAAAAAAGAAGAAGCTTTTTGTTTTGTTTTGTAAAACTTGCCATCTTCAACGTCGTTTTCTCTTAATACCAAATTTGACAAGAAATAGACGGAAACTGTCGTAAAACAAAAATAATATCAATATCTTTTTTGCTTGATTTATTTTTGGCTTTAAATTAATTCTGTGTTTCATAATTTTTTTTTCTTTCTTGGAACAATTTTTTTTCCTTCAACCAATTTTTAATTTTATGTTCCCTTTTTTTTACTTTATTTTGTTTATAAAAAATTGTAATCCGCAAAAATTTTTTTTTATCTACATAAATACATTTCAAGTTTATTTTTTAGATTTGCAATTATTTGCAATATTTCTTGATAATATTATTCCAATAATCGATAAGCATGCCAATACCTTTTTCGATAGCAAAATCTTTACAATTGAATTAAAATATTCCCCAAAGCGAAGTAACAGTTTTGTGTCATTGGCACCCATTAAATACCAAAATAGACGTTTAATGAGTCAACGTGTTTTAATGCGGTGAAATTTAAATTTTTGTTTTTGTAATGAAACTTAACTCCATTTCATAAATATGCGAATCTTATTCTGGCAATTTATTCACATAGCCAGCACCCAACTGTTACACACAGATGGGCAGATAGACAGATACATATACAGATAAACAGACACAGACAGTCAGCTAAACTGACACGCTCAATGCAGCGGATTTGTAGTAATAAGATTGAGAAGCTAGTGGAACTAATTGCCAACCGTTGAGCTTCAAGTTCGCTTCAATCTTTGAAGACATAAAAATAAAAATAAATAAAATTAAATGCATTCTTGGCACCGAAAGCATTCCCATCCTCAGCCCATTAATGGAATGCATGAGAATTCCGTCTGTTGAATTCTTGACCTGCTACGTAACATTCTTTCAACTCAACACGCATACATACATTTGTATAAACACACAAACATACGTTTATCTACAACCTTACAAGAGTCTGTTTAATTCAATAATTTTTTTTTTAATTTCTTCCAAGCTTACACTAGAATTCGTTTGATAACCTATGTAGGTATATACGAGTATGTAAGTGCTAGGTACTTACAATTTGTTCTAGTTCCGTGATGGGCAAATTATGTTTGTTGTTGTTGCCATTGCAATTACTATTGTTATTGGCACTGTTGTTGCCCATGGTTGTGGGTGAAGGTGAAATATTTGCCGTCGAATTGGAGTGTGAAGAAGAAGACACTGTCGACGATGAGGAACGTGAGGTTGCACAATTGTTGTTGTTGGTTGTGGTTTTATTCCTTGGAGGTGTGGGTGGTGGCACGGGACTGGTGGTGTTATTCAAGTTGGTGCAATCTTTTGAGTTGCGATTTGGCGAGAGGCGTGAAGGAAAACTTAGGGTTTTCGTCCACTGCGCCAGACTGCGTACCATTTTAGAGAGACGATAAATAAATTTTTGGCAGTGTTTTAATTATGTTTCGTGTTTTTTGCTCTTTAAAAAGTTAACAAAAGGTTTTTCTAAAATTTTTATTTTTTTATTTTTTAAGGAGCACAAATATGTATTTCACAATGTTTTGCAAGATTTGCCAAATTAACGTTATATTCACATTTCTCACTGACATTTACATACATATGTATTTTCTGTTTAAATAAACAAATTTGTTTCTTTTAATACATTTCCAGCCAGTATGGTTTCAAGTGAAATCAAAATATTCGCACACACTTTAAGTCAGTTTCATTTTTGAACGAAATCACACTTTGATTTTTTCACGCGTGCGCTTAAATTTCGAATCATCCGTACATGTTAATTGTTAAAAACGGAATGAAGTGAAACCTTGCAGCAAAAGACCAGCCAAGCCATCAACAGCCCACGGTGGCAGTGAATAAATGGCAGCTGGCTGAAAAACAACAGGCATCGCGTCGATTTACCAACAACATTGTATGTATGTGTAACAGCAGAGCGGGTGGATGAAGTGATAACAGGGCATATTAACAGTGCTGCTAACAGCAGCAGAGAGTGCATAGCCGCGTTGTGTATTTTATGATCTCCGCCACTTTACGTTGCCCATGTGGTAAGTGCGAGTGAGTGAACTATATATTTACTTAGTTCGACGTAGAGCTTAAGCACAAGCCATTCAACTTTTGTGTTTCAACGGTTGTTTGTTTGAGAGAAAATGTGTGAAAAATGTTGTTTTTCAAGTCGTTCGATCGATTGATCAGCTGTGTCTTGGCCACTTTGTGCCAATGGCTTAAAAATAATGAAATTCTTGTTTGCAGCTGTTTTGTTGTTCAACGTTGACTTTTAAGGGTTTGATCGACCGGCTTTTTCTTTTGTGCTTAAGGCTATTTAGGGTGTGTTTCTATCATTTGGTTTGCGTGAAAAAATAATAGGCTTTAATATTTAACTAACTAACATGTTTATTTCCGACTAGGGGATTAAGAAGGACATATTTTGGTATTTGCAAGTAACAGTTATAGTGCTATAAGCTAATTTCCGACGACATCGCTCTTTGAAGTAATATGGGTCCGGCAGCGAGTCTATAAAAAGTTATTTTGTCTGGATGTCATGACAGCTCTTGACTTTCCTGCGGCAAGTCTTCATCTGATCAAATAATAGATGGCACACTGGGTGACTAAAGATTCGTAAACTTTTTAAACTATTAATTTTTCAACTTGAGTGTTTAAGCAATTGATATGAGGATGATTTGTGTGTAGTTGGAAAAAAGCACATGAAGAGAATAGTATATTTAGGAACAAATAAATTGAAAGCAAATACATAGCTCTTTGAGGTTGTAGAAATAATCAGCAGGTCAAAGGAGGTGCTAACCTCAATTGCCGTTTTAAATTCAGTTGAAATTCGTAAAAATAATAAAAAAAACGCGTTAAGCTGAATTTAATTCAATAACCACAAACTAAAAATCTTTTTGTGGCTACCTTGTTACTGAAACCCCAAAAGAGCTTAATTAAAAATTTACCTGCCATTAATATTAAAGGAAAATAAAATAAAATTTGCGTCGTGCTCCAATTGTTGATGGAGATAATAAAGACAATTTTTGAAAGTAATTTATACTTTTTCGAATGTTTTTTTTTGGTGTTGTATATATGTATATGTACATACATATCTTTGCTAAAAGTGAGCGAAAGTAAAGCCAAATTAATTGTGATGAAAAATACCTTCATATTAAGTGACCGTTGCTTTTAAGGTGAGCACTTCCGTTCGAACATTCCAAGAGATCTTCAATACAAAATACACTCATACATACATACATACTTATACATTTCCAAGTGTATGTTCGCACATTACTTATTTTACAGCGTTCTATTTTTTATATTTATTTACTTTACATTTTGAATGCCAACTGCCTAAATACTCGCCACCGTCGGCTATCCCAGTTCGCACCCAACGTTCGGTCAACAGCTGCCTAACACATTTCACTGCAGTAGATTCTGTATGTACCACTGCTTTGGCTAAGTGTTGAAAGTCGAAAACGAAATATTTGAGATTGGCAGAACACAAACAAAAAAAAAATCGACTTAACAGACACCGCCTTAAAAGTTTCATAACAAAAAAAAAAAAGCAGATCGCAGAAGCAACAACACAAGCCAGAACAAGTCTGCCAACCAAGCAACAACTACTTAACAAACATCTTGCTTATGTTAACCCGGCTAAAACATGCCGAAAAAACCTGGTCTCAACGGCCTTGCCAAGGTTGAGCGAGCAAGCAATAAAAGCAAAGAAAGCAAGATGTTTATGAGCGAATGCCACAAAACTCAACAAGCATTTCAGGTAGAAGAAGTCAGAGAATGTGAAACGGGCTCACTTCGAGTGTAGGAAAAGCAATAACAACAACAGTTGGTTGGTGACTTTTCTTTGCACAAACTCAGCTGCTGAGATATTTAAACGCTACGCTACGCTGTGACTGTTATTGTTCGTTACTCTGTGTTATTGTTGTTGTTGCTGTGCGTTTGCTTTTACCAGGTTTCATTGTGAACGCTTGTGTTTATTGTTTGTTGGCTTTGTTGTTGCGTTAAAGTCCGTCTTTGGCATGTCGAGTGCTGCCAATTACAGCAACTATGACAAAAGCAACAACAACAACAACAACAACAAAAACAACAACGACCACGACAACAATAATAACACTAACAACAACACCATCATCACAAGCATCAACAAGCAATTCATGGCTTAAATAATTAAAAGCGGCTTACACGGGACAAGGCGAATGAAAATGTTTTTTTATAAGAAAAAAAAAAATCATATAATTTAATATGAATTCCCGCAATGAAATCATTAGCGGAAGTTGCGTTTTATGTCAGCTATGTTATATTCAGCTTTATGAAGACTAAATAGAGAGGAGAAGCGAAGAAGGTTTAAGAGATGAACGTGACATCTAGGGTGTTCGATTATTCGACTGTTTTGTATTCTGGTTTTCGAATTATGTATTTGAAAAATGGCAATTTGAAAAAAACTGGTTCCTAATTTTAAATCAAGAAAAACCCGGGAAAACCGGTTCTTGTTTCAAGTAAGAAAAAAGCTACATCAATACTCATGTAACTTAATGCAATTTTTCTACAAAAGAAGTCTTTTGAAAACGAAATTTCCGATTGCAGTAAACAGTCTCAGTCTTTAAGTAAAGTGTCTTGTGACAAAAAATAAAGTCTTCAAAGTGCGACCAGGTGATAAGCAGGTCACAAAAAATTAAGACAAACACAAAAAATAAAAACTTAATAGCGAGAAAAAACAATAGCTTCCCACTAATACATAGTCTTAAATTTAAAAACTTATGACTATACCAAATTACTGAATTCCGGCATAAATATTTTGGAGTAAATATATTTCTTTCTTTTGTTTTTATAAAATTTGATATTTAAATGGGTAAACGTTGAAAAATTGGATAACACACATTAAGCGAGCCAGAAGCACATACTGTCACTAAAGCGCTATAAAATTTTTCAAAGTTTTTCCTCCTTCTTATGAAATTTTATCCGAGATGTTGTCCAAATATGTAATATCTTCTAAAATACCTCTGCAAATGATTTGGATTTCGAATATATTTGTGGTTGCCGTTTTAATAAAATTAAAACGGACGTAAAATAAGTATTTCTAATATTTTTCAAATACTTTATCTTTAAAACTAGGTAAAATAGCCGGTTTTGGAGATTATAAAACCTATTTGTTCGATATTCGAATAATGTGTAGCCCTGTCATCAAATAAACTAAAAACGTAGAGGAATTTGTTTACCAGAGAACCAGTTAAAAACCAATAAAAATATTGGCCTTTAGGCTAAGTAGTCCTTTGAGCAATAAAATTTCGGCAAACCTATACAATACTCCGAAACTTATTCATTTTTATGGAATACTAACGGCGTCACGAGGTGCAGTAAAAACGATAATTTGCCTCTGTCAATGGCCAGCTCTCTTGTATGGGTGATAGGAAAATCGATATAAACTAGTAAGAGAAAGATATGGATTTACATGAAACAGCGTCATTGGCTTTAAGTTACAGTCGTCATTGACTAATTTATGTAAGAAAAGAGATCCACGAACTCGGCTGATCCGGGATGTTTTCTGCAGAACGTTCCAAAAAAACTCAATAAAAAATAAGGGATAATTAGTTGTGAAGGTATCTTCTACGACGGAATATATTTGCATTTATCTTTGCTGTGTTTTATAACATGATCGATCTACTGCAAACCTCCAATCGCATTACTTGATGAAGAAACCCTTTTTTAAAGGTCTATAGTGCCCTGAATTCTTTGAAGCTACTTCCACTTTTGTCGTAGTGTGTAGTGAAAGGATTTTAAATAGGCCTGTGTTTATTCTATACAATTTTCCAACCCCAATGAGTATTTTCTCAATATATTTTTTTTTAAAGCTCATGCCACATACTGCTAACGCTGTACTCGTGCGTCGCTTTATTTGCACCGTAAAATCACGTTTTTGTTTCCCTCATTTTTTCTATTTCTATCTTTGTCTTTATTTTCAGTTTATGAAAAGGCACATTGTTACAAAAATGTCAATTTATTTTTTGTGCGTTGACAATGTAGAGTTTCAGCATGGCTTTGAAACGGAAGCAGCTGTTTTTCAGTAATGAATATAACAAAACTAGTATTCACTTTTTATTTTTGTATTTTGCAAAATTTTCATTCGAAGTGCTATGCAAAGGACAACCAGACCGCATTGAAGAAATAAAGAACAAACCGTATAATGTTAGACCACATTTGAATTCGCTACTCTTTTTCCCATCAAATCATATTTCTATATTCATACATTGAATGGGTGGGAATTAGTGCAAGAAATGAAATTTTTCTAAACTGACCTCAGCACTTTCACGCACTTCGATACTCGTAAACCAGATTCAACACAGTTAAGATTTGGCATTAATTTATTTATTGCTACTCCGCTAAAAAATCAAATTCAACTTTCGACTCGATGGATAAATATATGTGCATGCATTAGGCTGGCTCGATTTTTTGTTAAGGAAGATTTGAAATTCAGTTAAGCAAATAATATTTTTCATAACTTATTTCTCTAATCGATTTAATAGGATTCTATTAAAGAAAATATAGTTTAATAAACATACACTCAATTTTATATCAATTTAAACAGTAAAGCAAGCGTGTTTTCAGTACTTGAAACAATAACTTTAATTAAGAAAAAAGTTGTTCTTCTCATGTCGTCTATATATGCTACGAATATGAGTCAAATAAGACAATAACAACGATTCCAACTCTAGCGTCATCTAGGCGATTTAATTTTTAGAAAAATGTGCAAATAGTATTTCTGTAAATTTCACGACTCAAGCGCCACCTAGCGGTTCAATGCATATATCGTATTCAATTGACATCGAAGTATTAGTTTTACTGGAAATTTTTGGTCGCTGACTCTTTGAGAAATTTTACGCATGCAAACATAAAAACATTGCAAGTTAAATACAAAATTTTATAACAAATTTGTTGACCGAGCCTAATAAATTAATCATATTTAGTGGTCACATTGCAACTGTGGGAAAATGAATAAATAATCTTCTTTTTTAGGTTATTTCGCAAAATATTATATTTCCATATAAACCAAGAAAATAATACAAGTTAAACATTTTTAAAAATAATAATTTTTATACAAGTATTTGAAAAAAAAAAATTTTTATTTTAATGCGAAATCGTTTCAACTGTAAGTAAAAAGATTAAGTAACGTACTCTTAAATTCAATAAAAATATTTACATAATGATTGATAAGAATTTTATCAACTGTTTAACACTCCCAGGCGTAGTTTGAATTTAAATAAATAAACATTTTACAAACAAAAAAATGTTTACATTCTGTGCATGTATTGCATGCATATTTGATAATTAACTACATTCAACTCGAAAGTCCAGTTGAAATATTTTGTTTTGTATTCGTGTATTTTGTGGACATTATGATAAATAAATGCATCGACCCTTAGACTGTGAATAAGTAAAAGAACACATTCATGCATGAAACTGTGTGTGATTGACTTACCAGTTGAGTTCGAAGAAAGCGATAAGGTCGTAGATAGAAAATTGTTGTGCTTTGTCTTGAACAGTTTTATTCATTTTTTTTTTGTTTTACTTTTCAATAATGACAATTAAGTAACCGACATTTCATGTAAATTTTATGTTATTAAACACAAAAAAGCAGGGACCAAAATGAATTACAGTAGTTTTGAAAAAAAAAAAATATTCAATATCTTCTTGACGTTTGCTAGTTCATCTTAAAGTTGGGAGCCATTTTTTTGTGAATTTAAAACCCTCAAATGTATGCGTGAAAAATCAAAAAAATGCTCGATTTGGCTGAACTCATCAGATGTTTTTTCTATGAGTTATTAGCTTTAGCCCATCAAGACGGGTCGGTTACTTTCACTCAGCAGGGATTTTATTCCATCTTTTCGTCAATTCTTTTAAGGTTGTAAATGCGGTTTGTCTTCTGTGAAGTCAATCCTAGAATTAAATTTCCGTAAATCTCGCAATGATTGAACCCGACCATAGACACCAATGGCAGAAATCGGAAGGCAGATGCACGCAAGCGGTGTTGAATTGGCTGTTAATTTTTTATGAGTAGTTGTGATGAAGCATTTATAATTTTTTGAAGATTAAGGAACATTGGCGTTTTAATAGAGTATTTGACGTAAGTAATTATTACTTATTTTTCGGTCATTCCATTTTTGTTATTTTTATATTAAAATATTTTTTATTTTTTATCAAAAATATATAAACACAAGAAATATTTATAACAGCATACTAATTAGGATTTTTTAGAAGTTTTTTTAGGTATGTAGTTTTGTAGATTTTAGTCGTAAGTTTAAGTCAGATGGCAGAGCCAAGATTGCTTGGTTTAAAGCTGGGAGCGGTGATGAAAAATTAATAAAATTAAATAAAAAAAGAAGTCTGATGAGGAGATGTGGTGATCTCCGAAATAGCTGCTTTAACTTATACCTCTAAAACTGTTGTTGTTTTTTCCAAATAAAATCTTTCATAATCTGGGCTCGAGCACAATAAAATTGTCAATTATTCAAATTTGAACTTTAATTAAAAAAAAGTGAGCTTTAAAGAATTCCTTCGATTTAACATTGTCCGAGATTTTAAAGAAAATTATGTAAACAACTGAATGCTACAGTTTATGAAATCGGTAGTAACTATAATTTAAAAAAAATCGCAAAAGTTTTGATTAAATTTTTACAAAATTTGAAATTGATATTTTCTGAAATAAATTTGTGTTTTTCTGAAATACTGTTGGAAAAGGTGTAGATTTAAAGCTCTTTTGTAAACACGCTATATATTTTCATGCGTCTGGGCGTATGAAAGCTTATGAAAAAAGAAGTTTTACTAAAAACTGAATTTCTCTACATTTTTATACACAATTTGTGCATTATAGAATATTACGCATATTTTAATTGTTGAGATCCATTACGCTTTCCCGTTTCGTTACTATTTAAAGTAATCCATTAAATATTCACATTTTTGACCTTCATTTCATCCAATCAAAAACACATTTAAAATTCGATAAAAAGCGTAAAATCGCCGCGAAAATCATAATAATATAATAATGCAAAAACGAATCAACGCTAAGATACATATTTTTTCAAACGCATTGAAATAATGAAAGTGAATTACGCCTTTGCAAAAACGCACACTGTCAGCTGGCATCTGATACTCATTGTATCAGCGAACTCGCATGCCGCAGTGAAAAGCGGTCAATTCGCCACAATCGCACCAATACAATACCGCCGCACAATCTCAACTCCAGCAAAGCGCTTAACCAAGATATCGGGAGCCAAGTAAATATATATACATATGTAGATACATATGTTTACACCATAAAATCCGCGGATATTACATACTCACACTTACTTATACATACACATACATACGTATGTATGTATGTTTATATGTAAATTGCTATGAACTGGTATTTATGTGGTGCTAAGTTGAAGTTGTCAGTTTGCTTGTGGGGGCTTCATTTGCTATCAATTTCGCGTTTTATTTCTGTTCTACATAGCTACTATAATGTAAAATATTTGATGATGTCTCAATCGAAAGCTATATAAATGCTTGGGGAGTATATATGAAGAAGAGAAAGTTTCTTTTGTTGAATGAAATTCAAAATGAATGCAAATGTGTGTTAGATAAAAAGCATTGGCTCTGGCTATTAGGTGACAACATCTAACATCTTCACTCGTACGTCTGTGCATAGCGCTAATATTCTTGGGCATCGACTGCCAACTGTTGTCACTTGTGAATGAACTGGTTCGTTTGCAAGCTCACAATTCGATTTTCAATTCATGCTACCACAGAAAACAAAAGATGAAATTTGGTGGGAAAATTTTCCGACTTTGAACATTATTTTCCCTTATCGACAACACTAACTTCGGGCAGAAATAGTTGGCGGATTTATAGAATTCGTTTACTATTTTTTGAGAGGCGAAAAAGAAACACGGATTCAAAATGTAAGTAATTTAAATAAAAATGTTGTATATTTATTCGCTTATTCAAAAAACCAGGAAAATGTAGCTAAGGTCTGAAAACTTAAATGTGCGCCGAAATACATTTTCTTATCCATTCCAGCACAGGTCCTTTTGCCCACTGCGGGAATAATATGGACTAGAAAATTTCGTGAACTTCTGACCTGATCTAACTAAAAGGCGCTAGGCCCAACTGGCGAAATAGCAAATTCTATTCGTGCTGGTGGTATTAAAGTGGTTAGCACCACTAAACTTGCTTGAATGATTCCTTAATGACTCGGTATTATTTCAAATACCTGTGTAATTGATACATTGTGCCAAATTAATATTTAATCTGATAATTTTACACTTCAAGTATAAAAATTTCAGAGTTGTAATTTCGATGTTCAAATTTTTCGAAGCTAAATTTATTTCGAGTGAACCTCGCAAAAGGTGTATTTAATCCAGGTGAATGAAAAAATGCCGGGTGAATTTTTTTTCGGCCGGAACTCACAATAAGGTAGATTTTTTTTAAAGTTCTATAAATGGTGGCTCCATAAAGGTGTACGGTTTTAGTTGTGCCTCGCTAGAGAAAAGTGATCTTTATTGAAAGGTATGTTAATGGACCATTTGTAACTGCAGAAGATTGCCGCTATCTTAAATTTCGATTGAGTAAAGTAACGATTCCACACGTGCACTTGTATGGATAAATTCTTTGCATGTTTTGAAAATAATGCTGGCTTAGTTAAGCGTTACGTGGTGGCGCGGGTTCGACTCCTGCGGAAGCCGTGAAGAAAGAAGTCTGATGAGCGGATGTGGTGATCCCTGAAATAGTACTATAACTTCTACCGCTTTGGGTGTTGTTGTTTTTCCTCTATAAATTTTCCAATAAAAATTGGACTTTTGCTCATTTAAAATAAATAATGGAATAATTAAAGAGGTCAATAACAACATAAAATAATTTAAATTTCGTTAGTATTTGATATCATTCAATTCCGTTGTAGAAAATAATTTTTTATGTAAATGATTCTAAGTTCCTGTGAGAGCAAGATTTCAGATTTTGGACTAAGTATACTCATCAAGAAATCCAAAGAAATTGCGTACAAATAAGTGAACTGTTTACTCGATAGCTTACGTATAGTCCCCCTTTATGTATTTTAGCAACGCTTCCTGCGGCAGAAATAGCTCGCCACAAGAACGAAATCAAATAATCTGATATCTTGAACTACAAATATCGACTTTCTTTACACTAATCACAACAACACTCCTTATTTATCTTGCGCTGGCGTTTGACCGCTTTTGTAAACGTAAATATTTGAAGACAAACACAGTTAGGAATAGAAGCGCCTACAAAATCGGCACCATTTATATGTAAGCAGTGGCATGATATGAAAGAACTCACGCTCCCATATGGTCGACCAACAAGAAAAATTATGCAACGGAAGCAGGTGCTACATCAAGCGATAGAAACATGGCTTAACATGCACATAGACTCAGATACAAGTATCTACATACATAAATGAATAGAAATAACCAGAAGTAGAGGAGGTGGTGGTGGTGCACATTTACTCACGACAAGTTGATTTTTGTGGAAAATGAGAGTTTGTTGTTGACCAACAACGATGAAAACAAGGACTGCCAAAGTATACGAGTACAAAAGCAAACGCACAAACATACGAGCACCTATGCAAGTGCAAAGTAAGTCTGAACGCGCATTAGCTATGCATTAGGTGTGACTCGTATGCGGCAAAATGCAACTAACACCAACTACAGCCACAGCAACATGAAATTGCGTGTAATACACGTCAGACAAATCAGCTTCGATTGTCTGCAAGAATGCGGTTACACTGGACATGGTTGCTTTTGCCGCTCTGACAAGGGCAACCACCGCATACCAGACCCATGAATAATCCAGCCAAAGTGGGAAGCAAACGTTAGCACGAAATTGCCAAAAGTAGCACATTTCGGTGTAGTGCAGGGTGTTTGCATTCTTATGATTATTAGCATTCTCTCTACTCGGTAGCTGAGTCAGATTTGTGATTTGCTTGTAAAATGAGTAGTCGTAAGTCGTTAATCAATAAAATCTTGATGGAGTATGATTAAACTACTTAGCTGAATGGGCCATGTGAATATGGTACGTGAAAGAAGCTTAAGGCTATAAAAACACAGCTTTTGAATTCCAAAGCTCAGTGAATATTATTTAGTTTCCAAGGATATTTTGTAAGTCTGGAGGAACAAACACGATTGCATTGGCCTTGGTGAGGACTTGGTAGCTAGATTAAACGAGGACCTAGTAAGAATTGAAGAATGGGCCCACGTGAATGGTCTCTGCTTAAATGTTTCTAAAACACAGGTGCTTCCAATTATGAGTGATTCTTTTGATCTCAGTAGTTTATCACTAGTTGTTCTAAATGGGACGGAACTGAAATTTCAAAACGTTGTGAATAATCTTGGTTTTAAAATGAACTCTCGCTTAACATGCGAAGACCATATATGTACGTCTCTGCATAACAAAAATATACTTCACATTAAGAAATCTATGGCATACATTGTCTACCAAATTGGTTAAGTAAGTCCCTTATAGTGCCTCAAATTTCCTATTTTGAACTCGTATATGGTACCATAAGCTGCGATTCTAAAAACAAGTTAAATCTAGCTCTTAATAACGCAGCTAGGTTCATCTACTGTAAAAGTAAGTTTGACCACATTTCCTTATATACCAAAAATATCCTTGGGTCCACCCTTGAAAATTTCTTCAAGGTCCGCAATATGGTATACCTATTTAAAATTATTAGAAACCGTCAACCAGGTTATCTTTTCCGAAAATTAAAATTTGTGCAATCAAACCATACGCACAATATTGTTGTCCCAAAATACAAAACTCTGACGGGATCTAGATTGTTTTTTGTTAGTGCTGTCAGAACTTGGAACTCACTACCAATTTCAATCAAATGTGTAACATCGATTGGATACTTCAAAGCGGCAGTTACAAATCTATTCATGTGATATCTTATCTCTTTTCCCCTAATATACATATATACACCCTCCTTTAAAATCTTTTAATATTTCATTGTATTATAACTATTAATCTTAGTACTTTTTATTTTTATTTTACTTACGATATTTCTTTAGGATTAAGTTCAATGTCATGTACAAATAATCTATGTATGTAATATGGGTGCAACGAAAATACCTGGTGTCTTACTGTGCCTATAATATTAAATAAATAAATAAATAAAAAATAAAAAAGTGATTGATGTTGTGCTATAACGTTACCACAATATCAGGGAATGATGTAGTATAGCATACACGCATCACAGCTTCATTTTTCTTCCTTTCCTCAGTGTCTTTTGGTTGATTAGTTTTCATTGAAATTAGATTTTGTTTCAGCAAGCGAATTTGCCGAAAGAACTTTTGGTACGCTGGGCGAAGTTCGCCGGACACTAGTATTGTGTGTAAGGCATTATGCATTAAACGCTAAAAAATTTATAGAGAGCTGAAGATACAGATGAATATGAATACCAATATAATTAAGAATACGAATGAATATATATTTTAATAGATTTTTTTATCAATAATGCCAATTAGGTGGGTGAAACGATATTGATTTACATTGCGATTAAAAGAATGGCAACGGTACCGCTAAAGACAACTACAGGTGTCCCTACATATATAACTATTAAAATGAATATATTGATAATTTTAACAAAGTTATTGCCCTCGAAAATCGAAATAGAGATGACAGATTGAAAATAAAAAAATCGATATTTGTTTCGATAAGAAATTAGCTAAATAAAGTCGAAAAGAAATAAATTGATATCCAAATATGGATCTACATACATAACATACATGTATATGAAAATTGCAATTATTATTGGTTCTAATGAAAAGGAAAATATAAATATATTACATGCTTTCATTTGTTTTATTCCGTTTGCGTCTTATAAATTATTACTTTCAATGGTGTTTTTTAAGGACCATGTAGTTTGTTATGGTGAGAGATTTATAATATAAATGCCCTATAAGAAGAGGAAGTCGTTAGTTATACATTAAAAAAATTGAGATGGTATATTTTCAACAACTGCCATGCTAAATTAAGAATTCAAAATCAAGCATATGTTTGTTTCTTTTTGCTGAAAACACATTAAAAAAGACGTGTTCCTACCCAGAGATGTCAAATTTATTTTTTTTATTTACATATATTTTTAAAAAATTTTACATTTGTAGATAATTATTTTGGCGCGAGCTGGGCCAGACTTGATCAATTTCTATTTTTACAGCGACAAATTTCTGACTTTGGAGTACGAAAATTTGATTATATTTCAGCTTGGAGACTTAGATTATTAGGATGCGAGTTTAATGAATATTTTGAAAGCTAGAAATTGCGTCTTTCTCTTCAGACTGTTATGCACAAAGACTCCGCAATACTTATATGAAATTTTATTTTTCCTAAGTCAGAACGATCTTATGATTTGATTGTACGTTTTTTTTTTAACTACGAGTACTTATAAGAACTGAACCAGAAGTGACAACGGCTTGTTTGAAAATTGTGAATAAACCATTATATTTTTGGCTTGATAGGAAAAATCTCTAAGTTGAGATAAATAGTTTTGTTAAATGCCCACAGAGTTTACGTGACAATTGTCTGAAGAAACCAATCAGCGTATCTATTCGAACTTCACTGATTAGTTTTGAATTGCTTAACTTATATTTTAAACAAACAAATATGTAATTTTACTTATTCCATGGTTAAATTCCAAACATTTGTGACTAATAAGTTATTTGCATGACTAATTGTGCACTAAAAAAAATTTTCTGTTAACAAAATAAAATAAATATTCTTTAAGCTAATAAGCAAAATACTGGTAATTATGTGTGGAATCTATGTATGTTCATACTTATGTATATATGCTAAAACAAAAATTTGCTAATATATCTAGTGGATAATAGTTACAGCGTTCATGGGGTTTTCTAAAAATTAAAATTAAACAAAAAGGTAGTAAATAAAGCTGTCACGAGACCTGGACACGCTTTAAAACAAAAGCGAGACAGATTTGCAAACGCAGTTAGAGTATGTACTTGTCGGTTGAGCTGCTATAAAAAAAATCGTTATTTAAAAGAAAGAAAATTGAAAACAAAAAAAAAAACCAGAAGGTCATTTGTAGGCGTTGAAAGCAAAGGATGATGTTGAATTAGTTGGTAAGCTACGGTGGTGACCTGCTGACAATATTGAATGCTGACAGGTTTTTAATGGAAACACTGTGCGGCTTCATCGTAGGTAAATATTTGGTAAAGATAAGAAGAAAATGAGTTTGGAAATGGTTATGAGATAAATGGTTTACCTACAGCAGCGTTTGTTTTTTGTTCGTTTGTTTGAGCATACCTGCAAAGTGTAATGCCATGAGAAAGGTTAGTTAAATATTGTAATTGTTATGCACTTTTGTCGACGTCAACTCTTCAATTAGTAATACATTTTTGGGTAAAATGATATGTAATTTTCTTATTTCTGTCCTTTTCTTGATAAAATTGCATTTAAAATGCCTTTCATGCGTTTTATTATAAACACCTCGCTTTTATGAACATATTTATGTGATACTTAACTGATAATTTCCCTGTTATAACCCTAATATTCATACGTATATATGTACATGGATGTGTATATTTTTTCAATTGTGTGAAATTTATATTTTTTCACACTGTCGCACATAAAAGTACGTGCGCTCGTTTAACGGTTATTAATAAACTAGTACCTAATTTACGGACGATGCAAATGCGCTGTGACATAAACGCAGCTAAATTTTTGTTTGGCGTGACAGGCCGTAAAAGAAATTCTGTGAGTGCCAAGTAAGCATTGTTAGCAAATACAGTGATGGCCTAAACAATTGAACTATTAACAAATTTTTGTTTGAATATAATTTTTTTGTGAAATTTGGTAACCAGTGCGAACTACATAATTATTTATTTTTTAGGATACTCGTAGTGTTATAGTATTATCTTTTTAGTATATATCTTGACAGCAAATAATTTTTGATTTAAATAAAATATGCATGCATTGATCCATAATCACGATATTAGTATTTATAAGTAATAATAAAATAATAGATACACTTTTATATTTCAGTTTATGTGATTATTTCTTATTTAATGTATTTGATTTTTGTTAGTTATTTGTGATTTCTTGATCATATATCTTTTTGATTGTTACAATTTTTTTTAGTATTTTTTTAGATTAATTTTGATTATATTTATTTGAATTTGATTGACTATTTTTGATACTTTTGATAAACTTTTATTGTTTTTTAACATAATCACTAGGTTAAGTAACAATTTTATGAAATAATGCAATATATACAAAATAATAAAACCATACAAATTTTTTCATTGCATAAAAAAAACCAAGAAATTTTTTAATTTTTTTTTTGGTTTAAAGTCGATTTCCTTTTTATTTATGTATTGTATTTGAATTTTATATAGTTATTTGTAATTTGTTGATCGATTCCATTTTGATTGTTTGCGGTTTTTTAGTTATTTTCTAAATTACTTCTGATCAAATTTATTTGAGTTCGATTATTATTTTTGCTTGATATTTTTGCTTCATTTAAACTTTTTTTTTCAATGTTTTCAATTTAAAGTCATTATCTTTGTGAATTAAACATTATCAAGCCTAGCTAATAAATAAAAAAAAAAAAAAAAAGTAATTACGAGAAATCGAAAAAACACAAACCAATACAGAAAATAGAAGATATTCCTACCATTTTAAAAAATCGAGAAAAATAATCATGAAGAATGGAGCAGTGACTACTTAAAATGATAGATAATCTAATAATGAAGAATAAACAAATATCTAATTATTTTTTTGATATTCTTGATTTTTCAATATTTTCATAAAATTAACTCATTAAGTGGTGATAGAAGAACAACTATATTATTCACAAAAAATTTGGAATACGGTGCTTAACTTTTTAAATATCCCAAGGTTGTAGTGATTAAAAGAATGAAAGCAAAATATATTCCCTAAATCGTTATAAAAATATTAAAACTTATATGTTCGTTTTTTTCTTTTCCGCCACTGTAAACCAAAAGTTTTTGAGAATTCTTCGAAAAATTTGTTGGTAGCATTTAATTACGTGCAATATAAACCGAAAAACAACAATAAACAACAATGGCTAAAAAAAAGGTGCACAAGTAAAAGCAAATATAATATGAAAAGTTTGATATTTTTTTTTTTTAAATTAGTACTCTGCAATTTAAAGCCTAATATTCCCACTTAGATTTGTGGGAAAAAATTTCATAGATACGTGCATTTAATTTTATGTAGCATGAACCCAAACTTGGAAAAAAAGGGCCTACTGATCTGTGCGTAATTAGTATTCCTCGCACACAATTCATGTAATGCAACAATTGTCAATGAGAAAAACACCGAAAGCGGCGGCGACCTTCTGCTCGACACGCAGTCCAACAAATATTTTTTTTTTTTAATTTTTTTTTTGTGTGACAAAAGCAAAGAAGAGCGCAAGAAATTCAAAGCTTTAAAAACTTTTGTCTACGCATTTGTCTGAATTTAAATAAAATGTATCCACTTTTAGAATTAGCGCGTTTCACAATAAAAGATGAAGGGAAAGTAGCTGAAAGTCCCACGCATCATTTTTAAACATATGTGTACATACTTATGTATATATCTGCGGTTTTTTGTTTTTGTATGTATTTAAAATGGTAAAATAGAATACTCGTTTCTCTTGCCGTTCCGCTTTTGATGTGGTTTCGCTTTGGTTTTAATGGTACGAGCTGCTTAAGAAAATAATATTTATATAAATATTCAATTAGAAGAAGTAGCTATCGCTATCTTCATAAATTTATAAAGGTTAGTTATTTTTGTAATCTTTCTTCTTATACATATTAGCTGTACAACCGATTGTCACGTCGTCAAAGTTTTAGAGCCATTCAAAAAGACGAGCACGATTTAAAATGTGTAAGCGAGATTGATGAACCTAAGTAGCGTCCAAAGTGGCGACTTCGGGGATTGTCAAATTTGCAGACTTAATACTACCAAACTTATCATCTACTTAGCTCCAGCTGAAAGGACTATTACAACTACATATTTTTTATTTATTTTATTTATTGTAGTCTATTGTTTTCCAAAAACATTACGGACTAAAAAAGTATAAATTAAACTTAAAACTATCAACAATAATAGTTAAGAATAGCTAAAAAAATATTTAAAAAAAAACTGTCTTCGAGACCGAAAAGTCGATAACCATTGCATTATTGATGGCGTTTAATTCTCGAATGGCACGATGTGACTTTTCTAAGATATTAATATATAATGGACTGTAATTAGATAGCTTTTGCACTTTTTATTTTACAATAAGTGTGCTTGTTGGAGTTGGTGTGTTTTAATTAATTTAAAAAAAAAAAAAAAGGTCAAGACAGATCACTTTCTCAGTTTGTCTAATTGTATCTTGTATGTGTTTCGCAATAACGTCCTATTTCACAATTTTCCAACGGAACAAAAGACAAACCAACATCTTTCCAAATTATTTAAATTTATGTACATAAATGTCATTTTCGCGGCTACATAACTTTGTAAGTCAATTTAACCTTTTAATGTTTATACAAGTGTGTCTACTAGTTACTAAAAATAATGTACAATCACTTCAACATTGCCATAATCGTCAACGCAATCGTTCGCTTCGCTCTGTATCGAATATTCGCTCAGCTCCCACAACTCACTCAGCGCATTCGTGAAGTGAACGAACGACCTCTGTCAAGGCGACCTCATTTGGTTAGATGACGATGTTAAAACATTGGTAAGCCGGTGCTTTGTTTGGCTTTAACACGAACTTGCGATTGTGTGGCTAACGAATGCTGTAAGCGACTTACTCGTAATGGCTTGTTTGCTTGTGTGAAAACAAAATATTTTCGCTTGCTGTGGTGGGCGTTTTTTTTTTGTAAGAAAATAGCGTTGTTGACAAACACTTTGTTAATTAGTTTATAGTGATTTTAAGATTTGAAACCATCTCAACTTGAAAATTTCATAAGATAATGAGCATTTATTCTTTCATTTTACTCTCGTCTTTTCCGATTTAATTATTTACTATATGATTCCAACAGAGATAAAGTGTTGAGTATTTTTTTTTTAATATTTAAATCAGTGTTTTGTTTAGCAGGGACAGAAACTTGTCATACACAGAGCAAATCTTTTTTTTTTTAATTCATTATAATAAACATCGTAAAGTTGAAAACTATTATTAAAAAATGTGAAGAATTCCTTTCAAACGAACAAACTGAAAAGTGAGTGAATCATTATAAACAAAATTGTCAGTACTGTCGCGGAATCTGATATTCTTGATATCGGTAATAAATCCCACAACTTTTTTCTCCAGGCGTCATCCAGTTCGATCTTATCGATTTTAATTGTCCGAAAAAGTCTTTCGTCGCCCTTAGTTGCCGTTGAATCGGAGTTTGCTGGATTTGTTACCAAAAAAAAAAAACGAGCATGTAGAAGCTATAGGGTTTGTTCCTTTATTCGTTTTATTTTAAATTAAATTGTATGAAAATTATTTTATATTTTCTGATATACAATCAATATTTGTTTATTTTGTATTTTTAAAACATAAAAATTAAATTTTGGAATAATTCAATATGTAAACAATTTCGAAGCAAAAGGCGGAGTGCTTCGTAATTCTGAGAGTGAGAGAGATTGAGTGAGATAACAAACGACTGCTATAGTTCACTTTTCAACTGACCCCACTAAAGTCTGCTTAATGAGGGTTGCCCTGAAAGTTTCCAAATAAATGTAGAAAATACAATTTTTTAATAAAAATAAATCATGTTATTGTTTTTTCAAAACATTGAGATCTACATATCATATATAACTTGGCATTCGATTAGACTATTACATTCTAAAGTGAGTAGCTCACAAAAATAGTTTCCGGGCCTTTTCAAATGTTTAAAATAGCTCATCACACATTTTGTTCTTAACAAAAGAGAACAGAAAGAAGTCATTGTGCTATAAATCTTCATCAAATAATCAACTCGTTTATTTTTTTCTGTTATCGTCGATCAGGTTTAACAATTGATATCATTCGTGGGAGGCGACCTAAGAAAACTTTGAATTTAAACATTTACTAAGCAAAAAATCACAATTCCTACGAAACCTTAAACAATCTAAGGAATACAAAAAGGAAGCAAGACAAAGACAAAAGTTCACATGCTCTTAACCAAAAAACATCATACTTTTCTAAGTTTCTCAATACTCCACTCCAGCCCTGCTAACAAATTCCAACAATGCAGCACATTACTACTTTCGTAGAGCAACTATTTAAAATGTAGTATCATTAACCAAAATAGTGGGCAATCAACCACATCGCCCCACAATTCCAAGGAAACGAGCACAAGTACGCGCATGCGCGCCAAATCAAGCGCGTCGCCCAAGATCATCATCTAGAGCTGGAAATGCGTGTGTGTGTGTGACATTACATCAACATCACCACCACCACCACCACCACCAGCACCAACACCACGAAACACCTAGCACCACCAGAGACCACCATAGACATGTGATATGTCAAAGCAAAAAAAAAAAAACCAAAACGCAGCTGTGCAAGAAAATATCTGCTCTTTGTGTATTCGTATGTGTGCAACTAACAAATAGGGAGTGTGACAAAGAATTGTAGAATAGACAAGCAAATGTCGCAGTGAGATGAGACAACGAAGCGTGGCAAAGCGAGAGCTAAGCGCCAAAAGCAGACAGCGGCAAGGTGGATAGATGGTTGGCTTTTGCGCAGCCGCAGCATCGAAATGTAGACCTGCCTATATTTGTACTAAAATGCAATAGATTGAATGTTCGTTCGAGTACATACATACATACGTACATATGTATGTACAAATGTCTGCAACTGCAATAACAATAATTATAATTTAGTATGTATTTTAAACCATGGAAGCAGATGATGACGCTGACCACAAACTCTCGCTGCTTGCGGCAGTGCTTAGCTGATATACTTAGAAGTTAGTGTGGCATCAGCCAGCGAGCGTTGAACGTTTGCAATGTGGCATGTTGCCTGGTCAGTCGTCCGCCAGGTTATAAATCAAACATCTGCCTTTTTTTTACGCTATGTTGGTCGGTTTGTTTTAAATGCAGAAAATTGCGAATAATTTCGCATTGCGTAGCGAGAATGTATTTTTTATTTGTTTCTCTGATCATTTCCTTCCTTCATTTCTGTATTTTTTTTTGTGCAAAATGCATTGTCCGACTGCAACTAAGTGTCTGTGAAGTCAGTCACTCGGTTGTCACTACTTCTCTCCCTCACCGCCGTGTACGCATGCGTGTGTTTTGGTTGGTTGGTTTGTTGGCTGGTCGTCTGGCGAACTGGCGAACTGGTTGGATGACTGCAATGTTGAGCTGCTAGTGTTGAAGATGCAACATGCAACAGCTAAATAGCAAACATGTAATAGAATATTAAGAAACGCATATTATGTTGCATTTGGTGCACGCACGCACGCACGCACAAGCGAACAATGTTACAGCTATTATGCCCGTAATTTCCATTTTAATCTTCATAACATTTTGTTCGCCACTCAGAAAGAGGACCGTAAAAAGTTTTATTATACTTTTAATTAGACACAATTGCTTGTAAAAAATGTGGAATTTTTTTAAAATTTGAGATTCATTTTATGTCTTTAAAGCTTGATAAATAAGTATCCCAATTTTATTTTATGACCGGCAGATACATACAAAGTTTTCAATTTCCACTTACACTTTTCCGTCTTCATGGGTTGTTTTTGCTGAAAAACTTTAGCGAGTGTGCTGAGTTCGAAGATTTCGAATCTCTAAATACCGAAAGTGCGTGCGCTGATGAAGGTTTACTTACTTTCTGACTCTTGCTCGCCTTTACAGTTCGATATCTATTTTGTTTCGGCTTGACATGACGTCATAGCATACGAGAATATCGGATCAAATGGGGAAACGAACAGAATTTCACATTCGCGCGCAAAACTTCAAATTAAGTGAGTTTTAATAATATAAAGTAATGAGTAATGCACCGAAAAAATTATGTTCCACTATGGGACAGTTTAAACTGGGTTTACCCCAGCACTGAAAAACTAACCCTAAGGGTTGGACAAATTTAACCATGACCAAATATAACCGGCACTTTCTGTTTTTTTTACACGCACGCAAAACATTAAAAATAACGTGAAACTCCAACACAAACGCTACCGTGCACTTATTTAAAATGTTAATTTTATCTTATTCCACATGCTGCCCATGTGTATGTCCCCGCAGAGACTGTGACCCCAGCGATAATTGTCGTAAGCATCCGATCGGAGAGTCAAGCAGACAGACAGGATGCAGAACTCATTCACATCATGCCATTAAAAATATAAATGAAGCAATTATTATCAGCAAAAGTAAAAGTTTAATATATTTCAGTAATTACGAAGCTCTTTGCAAGAGAAACAGCAGCCGAATTGCCGGCATAACTCATTTTTATCCGTTCTAGTTTACATATATGTATGTATTTAGTTGCATGTTTTATCGCCGCAGCACATTTCTTTGTGTATTGATTATTATTACATATTTAATATGTAATATTTTATTAAATTTACCTAAATATCTTTATGGAATACAAAGTAAACAAATGCTTTCGGTTTTCACGCATTGGTTTTCAAATTCGTTTTAATACTGTCATTCTATTCATGCTTCCCACTCTTATCCTGTTTGCTATAACGTAGAAATATCGCAATCTTCCAATTGATCATTCTTGGGCATATATAACATTAACTTGTTCAAAATGTAACAGTGAAAGAGAAAGTGTTGAGCACTCATCTCACCACTCACTATTAGAAAATGTTCAGTTAAAATGCCGATCTCTATGCTGATTCTGGGACGGCCGATGTGTAATAGTCGTCAATCTTTGGTCAGATTTTTTGTGCAATTTGACAGGAGTCTCCATGGTCTACCTGTCCAACTACAGCAGCGTCTTCCGCGCATTACATTTTCTATACAACAAGCAGCCTGATAGCAGGATCCAAAGTGCCAAAAATCAAGAAGTGCAACTAAATATCGAACATCGTTGATAGAGCTAGATAATAAAGAAATAATAGACTGGAAAGCAAGGCAAAAGCGCGGACGCCTCTCTTAGTCAACGAATGGAATCTACTTAGAAAAATTTACGATTATTCTTTTACCATTACCTACGAATTATGGCCAAATGAGTTTTTGGGGTCTCAAGGTTTGAAAGGAATCTGCTATGGTGGACAATATTATCTTCATAGAGTTTTTCAGGAAGATGAGAAAAGGAGAAACGATCAACCGATTTTTGTATCAATACCTTGAACCTCAATCAACGAGGCTTATGCGATGGTGGTCACGCTTTTTTATCAGCCTAACAGAGATAGCAAAGGTCGAGGAGTATGATGTGATAACTCTGCTTTTTAAAGGAGAGTAAATCTTTTACCAGGAAAAACCTTGGTAACAGTAGATAACAAATTTATGTATTCGTTAAAATCAATTAAATATATGTGTGTACTCAACGTTTTCACATTAGATTCTACTTCTGTCAACTAAACAACGGTACATAATTTCGAAATTTTTAAATCATTAGATTTGTTTGCTTCAGTTGGAAAATATTTAGCTACAAATTTGAAATACAATTTTTATTGTACTGAAATGAAATCCATACTTAAGGTTACTTATAGGTCAAATTGGAATGAATGAATGATAATAATTATAGTTTATAGTTACTTGAATTGTAACTTCATGAATGATAATATGTAAGTAAAGGAATCGCGTTATAAATGGATATTTCGAGGCGCTGATTCCGAATCACCAGTTCTAAATTAAGGTCGTTTTAAGTTCAAAATGAGAATTATTATATAAATATATATATAAAGAAATTATATCTTAATTTTTCTTGAGTTGTTGAATCCTAACAAAAGCCAGTTTAGCCTGACCCGACAAAATTAAGATTTTTTTTTACATAGTAAAACGGAAAGACCAAAAGTAAATAGGGGCAAGCATTTTCAATTAAAAAGATATCCTGCATTTTGACCTAAACTTTGCGCGAGATACCCCGCCAAATATTTTCCAATCATTCCGATGGAATGTGTTAATGAGGACGTTGTCGAGGTATTACAAATGTACATATGAATGTATGTACGTATATATGCTTATGCAATTGAACTGACCTGAATTGAATTGATGAAGAACCGATGAACCGTACAAAGGCAGATGTTTTCTAATCTTTAGGTACATACATATGAGCAGAAGAAGAAAGGTACTTACATATACATATGTACAATTTCAAGAATTTATCGCTACACACAATGGTCTTTAGATTAAAGAAAAATGAATTTCTCCACTTACACATAATCGCAAATGCTTACATACATATGTATATATATGTATGTAATATGGTCGTTTTCCCTTTGTTGGGCGGCCTAGCAATGTATTCGAGAACGAGGAAGTGTACTCGTACAATTAAATCTTCCACAACCGATGCTTTCCAATTTGAGCGGCAAAAGCAAAGAGGACAGACAGAGAGCGAAGCATCAGTAAAATAAGAACGAAAAAACTGGCGATAAACAAGAACAGCTACAATTATTTACGCTTGTCTCCATTTTTGGAGTCACCAGAGCAGATGTGCGCAAAAACTGCTAAGTGTCGTCCATGCCACACAGGCGCACACACGACAGATGCACGCACAAACATACTCGTACATGCGACAAGCTTGCATGAATTGCACCCAGTAGAAAAGTGCGTTTTAACTGCACACAATGCCAGCTTACATGACTTTGTCAAAATAGAACGAAATTCCATTCAATATAAATTTTTCCAAAAAGACTCCAAGCTTACGATAATTCGTAAAGTAGTCTTTAGACAATCAATATAGATTGAGCAACACGTTTTGGAAGCCTATATTTCCTTTTAGAATTCCAATTCTTAGTCTAATCTACATAGTCCAATAAATTGTCTAAGACCATTCCATCTATTTTATTGACCTTCTAAAGGCTGCCCAATTCTTTTGACTTTGTAAAAAACACTATTCGGGTCTCAAGCAATTCATATCTCGCTCAATTTTGGAGGCACATGAATGAGCTTCAACTAAAAAAATTAAAAGTTGTGAATACAATTTCTTCTTCATAAATTTTTACTGCAGGGAATGTACACACAAACACAACACTCGTAAATACATTAACAGCTCCTTTAGTGGCACAGTATTCAAAGAAATGCAATACTCCAAGGTTCAGTGAAAGAGGAAAGAACTAAAAAAAAAAACAAAAACAAAACCAACTTAACATATAAAAACATTGCAAAGATATTGAAAATTGGAAATACATATGTATATATGTATGTATATTCTATTTGGGGGTAGTTCAGCTGCCGAACATGCTTGTTGAGGGCAAAATGGAAAACGAAGTACGATCTCAAGGGTCGGCTGCAAAGATGAGCAGCTGCGAATCTGAAAGGAAAACTGGTATGTACATATGTACATATGTATGTAAGTATTTGTATGTGCCACTTTAACGAAAAGGACGATGGTGCGCAGGCTCAGTGTCTCAAAGACGAGGTAGCGCTCTATTCATAATCGGCAAGCGCATGTTCACTGGAAAATGTTCAGTTAATAAAAAACAAAAAATCATATTAATACAGACCCAACAAAAAAAATATCTCGTCTCAGAAACTTGGTTTGAAAATATATAAAAAAAAAATTTAATTACTCTAAAACTCCCCTAAATATGTCATTTAAGTTCAAATTTAATAATGCTAAGTTTTCAGAACTAAAAAATTCTAAGATTTATTTTAAACTATTCTGATATAGATACCTAATTTTTGAAAAAATATAACTTGCAGTTCTGAATCATTAACGAACACCATTACAAACTATTTTTTTAATTAAAGAAAAAAAGTTGGAAAACATTTATCAAAATTTCGAACTTTAGAAAAAAAATTTTTTGGGGTATGCAGATTGTAGCTCTTTAAATTCTACTACAATAAAGTGCAAGTTTCTAGTGGCTACGAATTACCACTGATTTTTGACAGTTTTTAAACTGACGCTATTCCGCTATCGCGTTTTTGCGTTGTATGAAGGTAACTGCGGGTAAAATAAAAAATTCAAAAATCAGTAATAACTTGTAGATACTTTAAACATGCACTTCTTCAAAAATTTAATGAGCCAAAAATCTGCTTACTCAAAAAATCTAAAAAATTATTTTTAAGTTTAAAATTTTTATAAAATTGTACATTTTGTAAATAGTTTAAAAAATGGGTGTTCACGGGTTTTCTATGAAAATTAACCATATTTCAATTGAAAAATAATATTAATTAATTAGAAGAAAAATTAAGAGTCCACATCTGCCCATATGTGGTTGTGCTATAATTTATAAACAGAGTTTACTAAAAATCACAAAATTTAGTTTTTAAGACATGCCTTTGTCATTTCATTCCCAATTAATACTCTTAAGTTTTTGGTTAAAAAGCTTTCCGAAATTTCAAAATTTTCAATCTCCATTATTCTTTTGTGGATTTTAATATAAAAAAAATATTTGAGCGTGTGCAACGCCAGAACTTTTCTAGTGAAATACACGTATTTCTTCACCGTCGAATATCGCCTTAAAAGATGTTGGCGATTTTTCCAAAATTTTCTTGCCTCGTACTAATGTTCGTATGCGTTGTATGTATGTTAGTATGTATAAATAATCAGTGTATGATGTTGTTCAAGTGATTCACAAGAAGCGCCTGCGCATAGCACTTCCCTGCATTTTATGCGCAAAATATTAAACAAAATTCATCTCTGCTTATTTCTTGCAAACTCAAATTACGTTTTATAAAATACGTTCGTATATGTGTATATTTTATACATAAATACATATGTGTACTGAATGCATAATTTATTTGATCTGCACTACGTAAAAAACACACACACAATACAAAAGAACATTACGAAATGAAGAAGTTTTACGACAAGTTCCAAAAAGGCAATAATGGGCTATATTCTATTAAAAGCATTATGAAAGAAAGTATTCTTGTGGCATACCAATGTGTATGTATGTATGTACATACATATATGGTAGTGTATGTGTATTTAAGCATTTCGGTCCTTTTATTGTGTCAAGCTTTACTTTGTTTCTCATAAACATATGAAAATAATTTCACGTCTGAAATACCTCTGCATTTATTGAATAATGAAGTTAAAGGAAACTAATGCTTTGCAGAAAATGAAGAGAAGGCAGTGTAAAGGGTTGATTTTCATTTTTTGTTACAGCGTAAAATTTTCCACAGCGGTTACTCACCTCTTCATAGGTATTTTCACGTGAACTCGACTGCACGCTGCTGGCGATGGAGCGTCGAAACATTTCGCTGAAAAGAAATATTACAAAGAATATAAATATAAAAAAAAATATGCACAAACATACATACATATATTCCTAACAAATTTAAATAAAAACAATTAATAAAAATAACTCAATAGTCTCTTTGCTTTTGATAGGCAGCGGTGTCCCTGCATCGCAGGTCTCTACGCTTGGTTGTTTCCTTCTGAAGCGCTTCCTTTATTGGACTTGGTCCTTTCGAGAAGAATGGCTCAGGTCTTTAAGGGGCTGAGGCAGTTGCTATCCTTGCTGCATGGTCTGCCTTCTCAGTGTGACCTGAGACCTATTTAAGATGGATGTCGTTCCATTTTGCTACACCATAGAGTTCCCTAATGCACTCCAAGATCAATGAGGATTTTACCTCAAAGGACAAAAGAGTCTTGAGAGCCACCTAGCTTTCACTTAGGTTTAGTTCCTGTCCAAATTTAAGTCTGCACTTATGCTGATGGCAATTTTTCAGCCGAGGAGATGTTGGCAAAGGTACCCATAGTTAACGAAAGTGTGGCCCTAGGATCGTAAAGTCATTCCCAGACCATCTCTCTCAACAGAGAGTGCAATTACTTTTCTAATACATAAATACTATGATACAGGCAACGAGAGCGTAACAAAAAATGTATAATGGGAAGTTGTAAGAATAGAAATTTACCATGAAAAATAATTGAACGCAATCTAGAAAAACTGATAAGTAAACAGCTGAAGGGCCAAGTTGAACAATTAAGATGATTTTGACGCCGGTAAGAACACATTTTAGGTAAATACTAACGAGTTCTTATAAAAATTCGCATCAATATTAGGATTTTAAACGTATGACCATGACCTTAGTGTGCAAATAGTAGGAATTTTTGAAATTTTGTAAACGTAATCATATAAAATACATGACCACCATAAATAACAATTAAGCATAACTAGCGCGAGGCAACAACAACAGTTACATGTAGAATCAAAGAATAAATATTGATAAAATATAAATTGTGAAAAAAAAAATAGAAAATAATAACATTCAATTAGATTAAAGTTAAGCATTAATGAAAATCTACATCTAATTTGTACAAAAATCATTAACACGTTTCCCGAAAAGGTAAGTTTAGCAAATTTGGAAATGTTTAAGAAAAAATCCATAAACTATGCTATCTTAATGCTGAAGACGCGCATAAAATTAAATTGACAAATAATAAAAGCAAAATGAATATGAAACTTAAATAAGTTTGTTTGATTGTAACAGCATACCTTAAACGTTGACAAGGCGTAGGCGCCGGATTCGTTAGATTGCACCTTGAGTCGCTCAGATTCGTTGTGGAATTACTGAGCAGTTGGCTGTTGTTGTTATTGCTGTTATTGTTACTGCTCATGTTTTTGTTGCTGTTGACGCTGGTCGACTTTGTCTGATTGCTATTGGTGGTGCTGCTCTTTTTGTTTTTGTGGTTGTTTTTCTGCTGTTGTTGCAAACTGCTGGTCGTGTGGCTTGCATTTTTATGACCCAAAGTCATTGCTGACGACATATTTTTTTTTTTATTATTTGCTAGTTAATTTTTTGTTATTATTATTTTCTTCTTCTTATTTCACTCGTTGCGAACGTCAAGTGTGTCCAATAAATTAATAATAATGTCCAATAAATTGGCGTTCTAAAAATTCACAATTCCTTACCAAATATAGTTAGTTCATTAGCTATATAGTTTTCTATATTTTACACACTTTTAATTTTGTTTGGATTCACCAGCTGCACCGTGGGCCAAAGACACGCGCTGCACGTTCGCCGTAAACGATAAAGCGTTTCGTTGCGCTCGCTCTTTTGTTGTTATGATTTGTGTGATCGTTTTTTGTGAACGTATAGTTTGCTGCTTTTAATTTTTACAATTTATGTTTTAAACTTTTTGTGAAACTAATTTGTTAACATATCACCTTTTATGGTGCACTTTTATCAGGTTGTCTTTGATTTTGTTATTTTCCTTTTTAATTCGTTTCACTTCGAATGTATCAATGTTCATTTACGATGAGATCAATGATCGGTGATCTTGAGTATTTAACATTTTTTATGAATTTATTTTGGCGTTAATAGCAGTAAAATAATGTCAGCCCAATTAAAGCCTGAAATAGTTGCGAATTGATATTTATTGTTGTTTTCGTGCGAATTTGCAAATATTATGACATATAAATACTTTTATGTAAACAAAGTTGTTCGTAAATGGTATATTTATAAATGCGAATGCGCCCACAAAGCTGATAAATTATTTTCTAATATCAGCAACGGCAGGAACAGAAGAGCGGCGCAACCAAAGAATTTATTTTCTTATTTAATAATCCATTTGCTAAATGAAGCTTGGCTGTTTGATCTTGGAAGAAATGCCAAGTTAAAAAGTTTTGAAGTCAAGTAAATAATTTTCTATATATAAAAGTGAGGGTAAGCTTCGGGAGTCTGACGGAATTCAGTAATTTCTTATGACAGATGAGTAACATCTCACATGTAACTCAACTCTTTCAGTTCATTAAGAAATAAAGTGACCTTCAGATGTGAGGAAAGTTATGAAAGCGTTCGTTTTACAAAAACCAATTCTCGGGGACATTGAACTAAAATTAGCCAACTAAAAATTTTATAAAACAAATATTGTCATATTTCGTATTTTAAGATCTAAACTAGGTTATTTTGGCACCAGTGTCTTGGAACCAAGCAAATTCAAAAAGGTATAGCAAACAGATACATAGTTTTCTTTTCAAAACGCCAAGCGTCTCTCATTTCCTCATTCTAGCTTATCGTCGTCCATAACGACACCTATTCTTTGATTAAAGCTAAGTGCATACCAAAATTATACGACACCCACATTAAAAAAAATTATTGCTATTTTTAATTTTTTTTTTGATTAAAAGTACTTTGTTTCGCGACAAAAAGCATATAAACCCAATTTTCACATGCATAAAAATATTATAATAACACTGCGTTACAAATTTAAAAAAAAATGAGTACCCGCTTTCTAGTGTTCTGTTTTCTTATTTCTTTTCACCACGTCCCATTTTTCTTTCGTAAGAATGTACCAAATTATATTAAAAATTATAAAGTCCAAAACCTATTTAAAAGAAATCTAATAAAATCAACCAAATATCGTGAAAACTTGAACTTTTTCTTTTGTGCTTTTAATGATCTTCTCCCAACGGCCTTGAAATCGTTTTTTGTGTTTCTTTACATCCTGGTTGAACCTCGGACCCTGCTCATCAGTGACCGCACCAAGGTTAGATGGAAAGAAAGAAAATTGAGAATGAAAATGTGAATTTTTAATGCCATTTTGCAATCCAACTTTTCCTTTGCCATACTTTTGTAGTATAGTGCTTTTATGTGACTTTGCTGTACCACATACAAACAAAACAACAGTATTTAGTAAATTCACTCTGTAATTCGAACAAAATAGCTATAATTTTGAGAAAGACGCATAACTTTCAGCTGTAATCTTAGTATTTTATAAAAATTGATATTGATTTCATAAAACAGTTGAATATGTTGTTGGTACTGCACAAACCTTTTGCTATTGTTTAGCAATACCGCCTTTAGACTTGTTTTTGAACCATCAATAAATAGACGCCAGTCTTGTGTGTCGTAAGAAATGTTCAACTCAAATTAAGCCAGTTTTTTTTTATTACGTTTTCGTTGCACAGAAACATTTGTGGTAGGAGCCAACAAATTCCACACTTTTTATCTAGATCCTAGTAATAGAGTAAAAATTAACTTCTCACTTTTTCAAAAACATTTCTTGTTTGTGATTTCACAATATACTGTCCGCAAACGTAATAAAACTTATTTGCTGCATTTAAGCAGTGACGACCAGTTTTCATATTAGATTTTCAAATAAATAAATAAATATGTACAAAGATGTGGTCGTTATCGAATATAGACGATTGCTAAACAAAACAAAATAACAAAAAATTACAAAGCCGAAAGCCTCAGTAGCTAGTGCTTCTTTCCAAACCAAATGTAAAATAATAATTGTATTACTATTGTACACTTAATAATAATAATAATAATAAAAAAACACATTACATCGAAAACGGTAACGCCTAAGGTGAGGGTATTAGAACTAATATTTGACACGTACCTTGAAAAATAGACATGATGGATACCACATACATATATTTGGAACATTTAATTTATAACTCATTATCTATTCATTCCAACAACAGTTAAGTGGGTACGAAAATCGTGTAACGCAGTGTAATTTTACAAATCTACATTAGAATTTTGAAATTTCTAATATTTTTAGTAAACAGTTTTGAAGCCCAAGTTTTAAACTGTATAGAACATTTATAAGAAATAAAGAAATTTTCATTAAAATATATTTTGCAGTCCAGTTAGTTTTAGTATAATAATTTGCAAGTTTTAAAAAAGGAATGAAAATTTATTTTTATTTATTCTTGGTGTAAAAGTTAATATCTGCAATATAACCCTT
The DNA here is from genome assembly GCA_963971545.1 of Philophylla caesio. NCBI lineage: Eukaryota > Metazoa > Arthropoda > Insecta > Diptera > Tephritidae > Philophylla > Philophylla caesio. The sequence continues at coordinate 96,989,670 of OZ020609.1, read as the reverse complement.
TTTTAACCGACTGCATCAACTGCAAAAAAATATATTGTAAGTAGATTCTGTTTCGGATTTTGAGCTCGTCGATAGTAAATACACTTGAAACTAGTATTTATTCTTATTCTGAGTGCAAGAGTAATACTGAGCATAAGTACCGATGCTGAGAACTGGTATCGATATTGGGTGCTGAGAACAGTTACGTACTCATAATCGATCTTTTTTCTATTTTGCATATCCCTATATTTTTTCTGTCTTTATTTTATTTAGTATTACGTACTCGTATTGTTAAAATTTTTTCTAATTTTTATATATTTTCAATATTCACATTATATTAACAAGCATTTTTTGCTATATTTTATTTTCGATATCAATGCTTATATTTGTATCGATACTAAGATTTTGATAGACGATTTAATATTGATATTTACTTGCCGGTAAGATCAGCAGACTTGCTCACTCCGGATTTAAGTCTTTGCGGGTTTTTTGAAGTCACGATTATATGTCAACAAGCATGTGAGAACCTATCGCCAAGCAATTTGGCAAGATTTAAAAACAAAAACCAAAAGTTTTTTTTAAATTATAGGCAAAGAACAATTTTATGTGCTCTGATTTTGGAAATATATTTTTGGGCAAAGATTTTGATAGTTGACCGTCTTAATTTAATTAATGGTGTCCTCCGTTTCGCCAAATTGGCTCCAGTTTTTAAAATAACGGTACCTTTGCTTTTTTAATCAGTTGTACGGCAGCAATGCGTTAAAGTTAACCGAATTCGTTGATTTTTAGAAACAGTTAAGGAAATATTGAAAAATAGTCTCGTACAAACTTTAATATAATAACTTTTAACCTGACAGTGTTATTTACAAAAAAGTTAAAATTTAACCAAATTTTCAAGTACCGTCATGTCAAAAACTGGTTCTAATCTGGCAAAAAGGAGGACGCCATTAAATTAAGAAGGTCCCAATTACGCATACAATTGTTCAAACAACTGTCAAAATCTCTACCCAAATTTTCAACTTGCACAGTGTTTTAAGATAGATTTTTTTTATTAATTTAAAACTCGATGTTATTCAGGACATGGTTCTAAATATATTAGTATTTTTAATCGCAGAATTTTTCGGTTTAAGCATATCAGATTGGCTACACTAATCGAAAGCAACCTCAAAAAATCGATAGTGTTAGATAATAAAACCTTTCGATGCATGGTTACTATGTTGGTTTACAGCTGTTTCATTGAACTTCGCACAACGTTTCAATACTTTTTTATACCAATTTCAAATTATGCGAAAAAAAAACATTTTTTTTTTAATAACGGGCTCAAATGTTTCCAGCTGATAGGACTTTTATTTTTCAACTTTTAACATCTACAAATGTAATGGCTCATTAAATTGTATTTATTAAACAAAACTCAATCAAATCAATATTAGCTTATTCAAATGATATCTATGAGTATCTGTAAAGTTTCATGTTGCGCATTACATCACAAGTTTTCTCGCATTTACAGTAAAACCAAATTTTAAACTCCACATGCCACAAATAGCTGCTTTAAAGGCATGAGCGATGCTCAACAAACGTCAGCAAGCAATTAAGCCTACCTCTAAGATTACGAACACAAATTAACTTGTTAAAAGTGAAAAAAAAAAATCGCAGACAGTTTCAATTTTCACAAACTTCACACAAAACTGTTGAAGCAACAGAGCTTCACAAAAAAAAACAATTTTTTTTTCATAAGTTCGCTTAACAAAAGTAGCACCATATTTGGCCAACAGGCTTTTCAACTGTTCACAGTGGCAATTAACTCCGTTTTGGTTGATGTTCAAAAAAAAAAGTCTCACGCAAGCTTTGTGAGCTAATGGCTGCTAGTTGCCACTGCAAGTTTGTTGCTTAAGTCTTTTGAATATTTGTTTTTCTTTTCCATGTTTTTGCTCGCTAGCTTTATTATTTAAACACGCGCACTCGCACACACGCACACGAACCATTTTGCGCCAAATTTAGTCATTTTCACAGCAATCTTTCGTCAGTATCAATTACGATGCTGTATTTAAACGGTCACTAGGTGTCGCTGCAGGTGGCGCTAACGCTTTAATTTTCATGCAAGTATTATTGCGTTTGTTTTGTTGCTGCTTCAAATTTTCTATGTGAATCTTTGAGCTATTTGATTTACACTTAACTACTCGTATATTACCAAAGTGTATTGTCCGTTCGCGCATGTGCATTCACACTGATTTGTTGCAAAACTGTTTAATGTCATCTACATCGTCTGCCTAGTTGGATGGCCATCAAAGCGACTTGGTTCGTCGTTTAGATATGTATGTAGCTACACGGCTACGCAGCTGATTTGTTGCTGGGCGAAAAGCGTCAGCACTTGGCAAGTGAACAATTAGTTCTACACGTCACATACGCTGCAGGAAGTCATTTGAACTTGACGTATTCATGTTCATGCCAATGAAAGCAAAGTTGGCAAGACGAGGAGGCAGCAATTGTTGTTGCCATCTCAGCCGTCACAACAACGTTGGCGGCCAGCACTTATGCTCTATGTAGCTGTGCTTTATTCTTGCAACACTGGTAGCATATCTCATTAGTGTCCCCTCGCTGCATTGCCTATCCATTTCGATTTGTTTTGCTTTGCTCCTGTTGTTTTATGCTCATCTTCATCGTCATCATCATCATCATGCAATGTTGGCAACTATTTCTTTTTTAATTCTGCATTTTTTTTGCTTTCGTTACATAGCTGCAAACTTAAAGCGATCACATGTCCTTCTACGGATGTGCGCTTCGATATTAATGACATCTACGCGCCACAAAGCACCGCACAGCGACAGTGATCGGCAAACTTTTCTCTTGATTGTATGTTACCTCAGAGTACAAGAAAGTCGAGTGTGTCCGATAAAATAGCTCTGCATAACCCGCTACAAAATAAAACATAAATTAGTAAAAAAAAATTTTCTCATTTTTAGCGAAGATTTCTCGGTATTCGGCATTAAATTTCTAATTTTATCATTGAAACCCCTTTTTAGAGAGTCTTTATTTAAAGGCAGAACTATGTTCTGTATTCAAATGTCAAGAAACGCAAAGAAAGCGTAATATAAAAATATGTTCAATATTAATTTTCTTGAGTCAAATTTTCGAATGCAGCATAAAGCTCTTTCTTTAGTGTCTTCGAACTAAATCTTGTAACTTTTAGCAAAGTATGGAACCTTTTTCTGTGTAAATTCTGATAAGTAAGGGAACAGACTGTTGAAGACAAACTTATATTCTTCTTCTTTATTTATATAATTTTCGCTATGCATAATCAAACGAAGGGGGCTACTGACCTATCGCTCTTTCTCTCTCAAGAAATACTGGCGAAAGCCAAGATATTTTCAACTATAAGATATACAAAACAGAAGATGTTTAAAGCCTTGACTTTTGACATTGTCCAATTAGAATTCACGAGGTGTGAGTGAACGTTACACCTGTTCCATCTAATCGCAGCTGCCTGGAGGACAAAGTGATACTCGTATAAATTATTTCAATATTTCCTCCTCGACTGTCGCTCGATTTAAGACTGAGGAAAATAATATAATATTAATTTATGAAAAGAAAACTTTATTTAGCTTTAATTCAACCACCAAGTCGATACGAAAAAATTAAATTAAAATTATTTTTCGTTTCGTTGCTTTTTTCCATTGGATAAAGATTATAAGACATTTTTCTTTGTATAGTTTTTAAAGTTTTTCGTTTATCTAGCTGCCCACACAAACGGTAAATTATCGCACCTTTTTATGCATTTCTACAATCTTCTTGCATGTCCTTAAAGCAAGCAGAATATCTAAACATATAATTTGGCATTTTAATTAAAACAAAAAAACCAATAATTTTAATAAAATGTGCAATTACATGTAAAATTCAGCGATAGGTGTATTCTCTTAAAAAAAAAAAACCTTGGCCTACCAATGCATGCTTCAGCCAGTAATTTCGACCTCACCAGCAGTAAAAAAAAAAGGAATAAAAAAAAAAGATTCAGCACCACCTGTTCTAGGCAGTTTGTTGCTGGCAGCTCATAATAGTAAACCACATTAAAGCCAAAGTATGTAGCTGCGGCAGTCGAGCAAGATGAAGCTATGACCGCTGCATTTTCTGCTGATTACTGCCGCTGCTACTCTTGGTCGATGACGAAGTACTGTCGGTTTTGCTGCTGTCATTGCTGTCCATTTTCTGCTTCCGCTACGAATCAGAAGATGAAACAAAAGGGCTTCTGTGCTGGCGGCAGCTGTTGCTCCTACCACGACATATTATGTATACATATGTATATCGTTACATACATACTCGTACATTATTGTTGTTATGATTGAAGTATTGTTGCGGTCATACTCGTGTGGTTGGTGATGAGGGTAACAACATATCACGTATTGCAATTGCAATTGCGTCTGTTATGAACGTGCAGCACATTTCATTTGTGTTTGTATGTATCGCTGATCGCTGTTGAGTACGAGTATGCTTTCAGTTACAAGTATGCGCAAGTCAACATTTTCCATGAGACATTTACTCGTATAAAATATGTAAATATCCCTGTAGAAAATGCAGTTTCATAGTGTTCTACACTTCAGAAACATTAGCTAACTCGTCTTTATTCCAAGAGTGCGAGAAAAGTTATTAACGACTTCGACCAAAAGAAAATGAATCTTGCGATTCCGATTGCACAGGATCGAGGACACACAAAATTAATGTCTACATTTTTTTATTTTTGATAAAATATTCAATATTATATAATTTAAAAAAAAAAAATCAAAACATTTACAATTTCAGCGAAAACCAGGTGGGCTATATCCCGAGGAACCTGCATAAATAACTAAGGATACTGCATCGCTTGAAAGTTCATTTAAAGGGAAATCTCGAACCCGAAAGTATAAAACAGGGAACACTTTTGGCGTATAGTGGTTTTTATTTATTTAAGCAAATTGATAGACAATAAATTCTAAATTTCTCAATATCACGACTCTAGCTCCATCTTTAGGTAAGCATTTTATAGACATATTTATTTTCATTCAATTGTCATTATTTTGAAACATACAGGATTATGCGGTTTTTCTCATTGCCTGACTCTAGCGCCATCTAACGAGTAAATTATATAAATATTTCTCGGAAATATATTTTTGTCGCAAAGTTACTTACGTTTTGATATGTAACTAAATCACCAGCACCACCTAGCGGCCCAATTTATTGCAAGTGCATTTTTCATTATTTAACGGTTTTAAAAATTTTTATTGTGCAAAGCTTTGAACTTTGAGCTTCGAACTAGTTCGCGGGTCACAACTGAATCTTCGTAGGACATCGCAATGTTTAATTAATGCCAATTAGTAATGCTTTAGAATTCATTGGCAGCAAGCTAGCGCGGATCTAGTGCGTTTTCTTGCAGGGTTGCACTTTAATATAACATTTGCATGTCTTGCTTTTTCACAGGCAGTTGTGGCTTTGTAGTTGTGTATGTAAGTCAAAAGTGATTCTGCAAATATTGGTTTTAGTACTATAAGTATATATAGATGTTAAGAATGTCTCAATATATCGAATATATAATATTTTTTAAACAACTTTTGATAATCCAATACTCTTGTTTTGCAAAAAAAAAAAATTGTAGTTATACACTGAAAATATTCTCAAGAAAGATGTCTAACGTGATGGCATAATGTGTTGTTCGCTTGTACTCAGCCAAATATTTCTTCGATTATACCCAGATCTGTTCATATTAAAACCTTATAAAAATGGTCCACCTTAGTCCTCTGCATGAAGATTCATTCAGAAAATAGTCTTAACAAAGGTAAATTAAAGCGTCGAGTCTAGATAATAAACTAACATTCCGGGAGCAAATCCGAGAGTTACATGAGAAGTATACGTATAATTTAGGGGGACCCTAGACATACTAGATGACACTGCTATTATCGGCTGTCCAAACGACTCTCCTTTATAAGCCTTAAATATGTTCTGACGCAGTTAAAATTAAGAACTAGTCTTTTGGTTCCACCGCGGAGGATCATTACCGACATCATACGCACACTATCCCGTCCCAGTTTTATTGAGGTAATAATGTTCTATATCGAGGGTGTGTGGCCGGAACGGGAAGCGAATGAAAGATGATCCACTGCAGGTAAGTAGATGGTTCTATATTAAGAACATTTTAGCAAAGCGACTTATAAAGGGAGTAGCCCCATGTGTCAAAGATGAGGGTATTTGTGGTCAAAATATAGAAAAATTTTATCTTTCCACAAAATATGCAATTTCCTGCTTTAACTCCGGCAATAATGATAAATTTAAGCTTTTATCTTTGTTCTTGTGTCGTGTTTAAAAGCATATGATAGTTCAACGGTCTAAAATGGTAACTACAAGAACCTTAACTCACCTCAATAGGAAAAAGGTCAATCCTTAAGAGGATGTACATAGATAGAAGTAAATAAAAATTATATTAAATAGTTATTAAATTAGTAGCAGGTTATAAATCTTCAAATTTCTTTAAAATATTTTGCACGGCTAAGGCCAGCTGTGGTCGAGTGGGTAGCGGTGCGTGCTAATACTCGATATGCCGCTGTGTTTGAGTTTCGAATCTCGGTTACGGCAAGTTAAATCTAAAAAATAATAGAACACCTCCGAGGGTATTTCTGCTTCTCAAGCTTCTCATAAAATTAATTTTACTACTACTACTATCCAAATAAATTGTATCCGTAAATAAGACACAAATTTAGTAAAATTTATTACGCTTGTCGCACATTTTAGTTTTACTTTACAACGATTTTTATTCAATTTACCAACAAACACAAAAAAAAATAAAAAAAAAACACGTGCACTTTAAACGGAAAGTTATAAAGATGTCAAAATTGGTGGCAGAATATTGTTGGTCAGTCCAACGTGAAACTGACGGTGCTGACCTAAGGAAAAAAACGATCAAAAAAGCACTTTTGATCTATATATTTTCATTTAAAAATATTTATTGGTAAATTAAGTTCGTTGTAAATTTTTGCAAAAATTTCGCTTTTATAAAAAGTTAAGTAACTCAGTCAATTTTTGCCAATTTTTTAAGAAAAACATTCGTTAAACTCGGTATTAAACATACTCTTTGAATGAAGTAAAAACTGATTTAGTTTTCCTATAAAATAGTGTGTGAAAATATCGCCAAAATCAAAAAAAGGAGCAAAAGGGTAACTAAGTTGAAGTTTGTTGTGCATAAGCAAATAAATCTCTTCAGTTTTATTAAGACATCTATATATCATTCGAAAGGTCTGAGTTTCTTCTTTCTTAACCCGTTAAAAATCGGTTGATAATTAGCTAAGATATGGACTAATAAGTGCGCAAAAGTACGAAAAATCGGTTTTTTAAGCTTAACTCAAGATTTTGGGGTGTTTGACCAATTCCAAAACTGGATTCTCGTTCTACTCGATAAGACCAACAAGAAAAATAACATTCACATCACCCAGGGTATTTTGGAGTGTCACACTGTGTAATAGATATCATTATGGAGCTGTGATCAAACAGCTTGTTTAAATTAATTTATATTTTTGGAAATAGCTGTCAGAAGTTATTTTTTTTTTTGTGAGTACTGTGTAACTTATTAGCAAATAGTTCATTTTTTTCTTTTCAACATCGTCCTGACAAATATTTTTCCTTTTCCGGTATTTTCTTAAGGCTTCCTCAATATGCCAGTAATCCGAGTTGGCATTCAATCTCGGCTGTTTCTACGTTTTTTGTTGCCGATCTACCTGCTTCCAACATTAGCCCATACTACAACTACACTGCATTTCAATCTTACGCATTCCTTGGCTCATCCTGTAATCCAATAAATAACGAAGAAGATAACTGCCGCATGAAGTTGTACAAGATAAAAATAAATAAAAAATTATTACTTCCGTTTCCACTTTGCGGTCGGTCGGCGTGTGCTGCGTGTGCGACTTCAGCTCCACACTAGGCACCAACAACTTTGCGAGTAACATGAGCTGAATCTCAGTTTCGGTATCATTGTCAGTTCTTCCTGTCTGCTACCTTCTTCAATGCTAAGTAAATTGCTCAATGGAAGCTGCTGAATAGAGAAGTACGAAAATCTGTTGCTTTTAAATGGAAATTTGATAGGCGATCGGCTGGCTGGCTGGCGACGATGATGGCAAAGTGAAAAGAGAAGAGATTACGCAATGTTGTGTATACTTTGGTATACTACTTTTGAGAGACGCACGTATCCTTTCATGATACACACTTGCAATCTGTTTTTACAAAAAAGTAAATATACCGTTACTTATTGGCCACTAATTGCACCACACAACACGGAAGTCAGGTAGCCAAGAAAAAATTGAGTCTAAAAGATTGCCTCTCCAAATTTCATCTGATATGTTTTAATTTTTTTGCATTACAAATTTGGCTTGTAATTTAACACTTGTGGGAAATTTATCCAGAATTTATTAAGCGGCGTTTTAATTAAAAATTGTTTGGTTATCAACACATGAACGTTGCAGAAATGATCTGCATAATCTATAATCTCATACGTATTGCTGCTGCAAACTCAGCTTCTTTATGGACTTTCGTGATTGAGCAACACCTGCGTGCAATTTTAAGTTTGCTATCGTGCCATTTAATGAAGGCAAAATTTACAGTTTAAGGAATTTGATTAAGACAGGTGCTGGATACGTTCAAGTGTGTGTGAATTTGCAAGAACGCATATACATATGTACTTACATACCATTTAAGTAAGATCGTGCAATTCTATTTGTCTAACTTTAGGCCCACCACAATGCAGAAATGACTGCAAATTAAGTAATTGGAGTTCATAGATTTATGCGCGCGGGCTGCATGGAAGGCGGACTATCTATCTTCAAATTCACATTGAGCAGTTCGATGCCTTATTCTTTGCTTAATATTATAAATATTGTAATTTCTTTGCTTGGCTTCTCTAAACTTCTAATGAACAAATACACCATTTTTGATAAAAGTTGTTTATATGTTTGATCAGAATTCTAGCGATTAAAACTCTCAATTGGAACCTTACACTGGACAGGATAAATTCTGATGTATCCGCTTCTTAACAATAAAACTAAAATATTAACGTGACGTTTTATCAACCGCAAAGAGCAGCAAAGCATTAGGCGATTTACTAACATTTATGGACTACGGCTTTTGCAAAGTTGCTTCTTTTTCGATCCCATTTCGCGCCTAACTTCCAACTACCTCGTAATAGTCCGGAACTAATTCTAAAAATGATCATGAAGTGGCTCCGGAAAAGCTGTAAACTCCTCCCAAAATGATGTCGAACAAAACGGTCTCGAAAGGGTTATTAATTTGACCTAAAATGAACCCAAACAATACCAAAATTTTTTCAAATAATCCTTAACAGATCCTGAAACGATACAGAAATGATTCCATATTATTGGTTAAATATCCCTTGCAATAGACCTAAGATAGTATCGAATCGGTCCAGAATAATTTTGCGAATGGTTTTAAAAAAATTCGAAAATTTGTCTTCTGTTTCTAAACCAATTTTAAAATAAACTCAAAATCCTTAAGTAGTCCCAAATGGTCTTGAAGTAGTCTCGAAGTGCTCCTAAAATAGTCTCCAAACGGCCCAGAAATAACCTGAAATTGGTGCAGAAATTGTTCTGAACTAGTTCTGAACAGATCCAAATGGTCCAGAAAAAACCCAGAACGAAACTTACTTTATCCTAAAAAAAAAAACGTTGAAAATAGGTAACACGTAAAATTTATCAGCAAGTTCGTTGTTAATTTTTCTTCGATCAGCTGATCGTGAAGGCCTTGCCTTGAGGCCTTTAAATATTTACTGCTAGGTAAATGCTAATTTTACTATTACCAGGTGCTAAAATTTTTATAAAAATAAATGCATTGTCATCTTATAGTTTTGAAACAGAGTGTATTGACAATGCTACGGTAAGAAGTGGAGATGTGTGCTCGGCGGATCTTTCTTTTATTGTTGATAGATTATTAAATTTTAAGCAACTTATTGTCTATATACCCAGAGATGGATTTTTATACATACTCGTATATAGTATACATATAAATAATTGGGTGAGTCACAATCCCATTCACTTAAATTTAATGCACCTCTAAAGCACTCAAAATCCATTTTCATTCCCTATAGCTGTCACATTCTATTTACTTTAGCTTTTATTTTATTTACACAACTTTAAACGACCGCAAAATAAGTCAAATTAAGTAAATTCCAAAGACGTGAACAGGTTTTTAAGCGCCTAAATTCTCTAAGTAGCAATTTTCCCACACATTAAGTGCGTGAACTCATTACGTACATACTCGTATGTACATATGTACATACATGTGTATAAAAGTATATTCTAAATTTCTGACTTTAAACATTCCAACAGAATGGAACATCACCATATCTTGAAATGTGTCAAATCACTGGCTACTGGTTTTTCGTTTGCGTAAACAAATTTCTATTGTTACCTGTTCGCAATTACATTGTAATTAAGTGATAAGCAAAAAATAAAAAATTGTATTGAAATGTTATAAATGTCTATGGCAAGCTACCTGGTCTTTTCTTCATATTCTATGTTATCAATTTCGTATCTTTTACTCAGTCTCGTTAAGTCTAACTTATGCGTTTAATTCGAAGTCTTCGGTAATTATTCAATTATTGCATAAACACCTTAACTTAGTAGTCGTTTTTTACTCCCTTCAATCAAAGCACTGATAGGGTTGAAGAGCTGTCTGATTTACTTTCAAATAAATTACTAACAAACACATTTTCAAAAAGCTTAAAAATAATTGTATGTAACGAAGACGATTTCTACGATGAGAGTAAAAGTTGAATAGGGAAACTAAAACAGCTTCAGAAAAAAAAAATTTTAAGTACTCGTGAGATTAAAGTCACTTCATACTTTCATACCCTTTTTAACGAACTCTGGTTAATAAGTACACGGTGTTGAAAAGAATTTGTCGAATTTGTATTGAAATTGTACCATGTCCATTGTATTTGCTTGTATGTATGTAGTAGATATCGATTTTACAAAAGAATCTGCAGTAAAATATACTATTTCTGAATTTATCAAGTATTTTAAGTGAGCCTAGAGTACCATACTGAATCGTAGTAAAAGTGTTCACATAAAAAGAAAGGACGGCAAGAAGCACTAATTCAAATCTATTAAAAAATCGTTAATAAAAAATAAGTCCAGTAATTTGGATCAATTTTATTTGTTCTGAATGGTGCCGATCTTTCGAGTTCCGAAAAGCTTTATACGAATTATCAAAACCCTTATTTGATGCGCACAAGAAAACCAACTTAGCTGTGATACTTAATATTTTCTTAACTTGGAATTCGCCATAATTTCACCACAATAAAAAAATGTATCCATTTCTTATTTTTGAATACTCTCAGTGGTAATCGATATTTCTCCAAGGGCATTGATCTCACAGCTCGATTTTCTGGTTCAAAAATCTACATACAATACTGCTGAACGCAAGGCGATCATGTTATGTATATAAAAACTATATTTACTTATGTCTGTAAGTTTGTATGTATGTCAGGTAGTTTCTGTTTTGTCACATATATAAATCGTTAACTTGCGTATCTTTAATATTTTACTCAGAAATACTTAAATTAAATGTATTTCTTCTCTCTCAATCAGCCCCAACCTAAACTTTTAAATTTCCATAACGATTAGTTAGTTTTTCCTTTTCTAATTTTTGTAATTGTTTTTATTTTTATTTTCTTTTATTTACATTTTAGAATTTTTATTGAGCTCAAGGCCAGTTTATGGAAGATTTTTTGTGAAAAAACAACAACAGCTTTTAATGGTTGAAGTTATAGTACTATTTCGGAAATCACCACATTTCCTCATCAGACTTCTTTTTTGATTATTAAATTAAATTATTTTTAATTTAATTTTCATAACCGCTTCTCTCAGGCTTTGAACGCGGGAGCTCGGAGTTGCAGAGCCAATACGTTGTGTTGTGTTTATTTCATCTTCCTTAAACAAACCAACTACAAACAAGAGCAATTGATCTGCCGCTATTTAACTTGTTTGTGTGGTTGTTGTTTGTGTTTTTTGTTTGCAAATTCTGTATAATGTGTTTTTTACATTATATTCTAATGCATTTTTAAGGCGTGCTCATCCTTGTATACAATGGTTGTTCATTTTTCTGTTGGCCTAGTAAATGTTAATATATTAGAATTTTTATTGAGCTCAAGGCCATTTAAGGAAGATGAAATAAACACAACAGCCAACTCGGCTAGCGTAGCACAATAGGTAGCGTATTGGCTCTGCAACTCCGAGCTCCCGGGTTCAAAGCCTGAGAGAAGTGGTTATGAAAATTAAATTAAAAATAATTTAATTTAATAATCAAAAAAGAAGTCTGATGAGGAAATGTGGTGATTTCCGAAATAGTACTATAACTTCAACCATTAAAAGCTGTTGTTGTTTTTTCACAAAAAATCTTCCATAAACTGGCCTTGAGCTCAATAAAAATTCTAAAATGTTAACATTTACTAGGCCAACAGAAAAATGAACAACCATTCTTTTATTTACTATAACTATAAAATGGCCACGCAAACCTTACCATTGCATTTTTAAATATGTATTTCAGTTGTGGTTATAGCGGTTTTCTGGTGGAAATTGTTAACATTTTTTTTTTTATCTAAGCAGGTGCTTCTATTTGAAATTGAAGTGCAGAATATTGATAAATAAAATTCTATATTTTGTGAGAAATCGTGAATTAACCGGAAGGCCTAAAAAAATGAGCGCTAAATATACACAATAGACCCGTGACCAAAAATTGGTTACGTTTACTTTAAACAAGTAAGAAAAGCAAAATTCGGGCTAAACCGATTTTTATATACCCTGGCGATACATTTTTGTATGGTCGGTGCCCATGATTTCATAAAATTCCCGTTTCTTTATTTCAAATCGATGCTTGTATTAAACTTTTCACAATTTCTTCCAATATATACTGAAAAACGAACTTTTTTGCATTTATTAAAATTTCCGTTATTTGGAAGTTGGGCTTGGTTATGGTCGGATTTCAAAAGATTTTGACGGTGATGCTAGTGATATTAAGGAAAATTTGTATACCAAATTTTGTGACGATACCTTTCACCGTTATTGAGGTACAGACATTTTTTCATAAGAGGGTGTGGCAACGCCCATTTTTCAAAATTACATAAATACCTAATTTTTAGTTCAAAATCACTCCAAATACCGAATTTCACTCAATTTGTTTTAATAGATACCGAACAATCGGAGTTTGTGCATTTTTTAAAACATCCGTCACATGGAAGGTAGGCGTGATTTTGGTCCGATTTCGAAATTTTATTACGATTATACTTTTGTTATCCAGGACAATAAGTTTAACAAATTTTAATTAATTTGTTCCATTGGATAAATAAAAAACGAGCTTTTGCATTTTTCAAAACTACCGCTATATGGGAGGTGGGCGTGGTTATTGACCAATCTTGACCATTTTCAATACCAACCTACCCTGTTGAAAGGGCAATCTATGTATTGAGATATCTCAATTTTTACTCAAGTTATTGTAAACTCGGACAGACGGACGGACAGACAGTCAGGGCTAAATCGATTTCTTTTTTCATTCTGATAATTTTAGTTTATATATGTCTATATCTATCTCGATTATTTTTTGCTGTTACAAACAACCGTTTTGCGAAAGTTATAATATCCTTGTGTACAAGTACGTTCTCAAAATATCAAGAAGAGTTGGATGAGGTCATCCAACAGTAATAAGTTTACTCAAAAAAAATAACCAGGGTGATCGTTTGGAGCGTCAGAGTACAGTTGGAACTAGGAGAAAGACATCTCCCCGAACCGATGGAGTTATTCATAGGATGTCTTTAAAGTATCGATTTAAAAACTCAAAAGAAATAAGTAAGTATCTGTAGGAACAACACAATGTTGCAATTAATGCAAGAACTGTACGCAGAAGGCTACAGGAATATGGCGTGAATGCAAGGAAACCAGCGGAAAAACCACTTTTGACTAAAATTAGAGTAGACTTGGCTAGTTGAAGTGGGCGAAAACGCACTGTACCTGGTCCTTGGACCATCGAAAAACGGTAATATGGCCAGATGAAAGCAGATTCCATTTGCACTGCAACGACCATTTACCATATGTCCATCGATTTCCTGGGGAACGTTTTAAAGAAAATTGTGTAACGAGAACGGTTAAGCATCCTGAAAGCCAAATGGTATGGGCAAGCTTTTCTTTCTATAAACGGGGTCCTTTACTGATTGTTGATGGGATGATGAACGCCCAAAAGTATGGCGATGTTGTAGCCAATTTTATCGTGCCGGTCGTAGAAGAACAGCATGGGCGTACTTGTGAGGCCATCTTTTGGGACGACCCCGCCCCATGCCATCTAGCAAAATAGGTAAGTTTTAATGATATTTAATTACCAATATATCATCGAGTTCATAGTTAAGAAAAACGTCTCTGTAGCCTTTTATATGTTATTGTTTAGCTATATATAAAGATTTATTTTAATTATTTACGCGCGTTAAGCCATTTTTTTTCATACAGGTGCAGAAAATGTTGGCAGATCTAGGTATACTATGTCACATGGTGTGGACAGGTAATTCTTCGGGTTTGGACCCGATCTATGGCGCACCTTGAAAAAGAAATTGGCTCAATACAGACCAAACTCAAAGTCGCTATTATAGCCGCCAAAGAGGGCACAACTGCATTTACTTAAAATTTTATCAAGTTATTCTATCTGAAACAAAGCAAAAGTTACTTAGATATTGAAAAATAAAAATGCGTAATAAAAGTTGTTAAGCGCATATAACAGAAAAATTATCTTCGTAGCTTTCTTTTGACAAAAAAATATAAAAACTATTCATTGTTATTAACAAACATATTCCTTTATGAAGTATTATTTTTTTTTTATAGATGTTGAAGAAGATTTAGTAAGTTAAACCGCAGTAATTGGAAAAGAAATGCGAAATTCCATTCCTTCTGCAACTAGAGGCAAAATTAACAAAAGCAACTACAAATAATCTTTATACAAACAATGTATAACAACTTTTCAAAAATTGGTTGACCTATCTATTATGTATATTTAAGAAGACTCCAGTACCTTACGAATTTATTTTCATTTTCATTTCTATGTAGGCATTTTTTTTTATTTTTATTATTATTAGTTTATAATGTACGAGTGTATTACCTTCTTGATGTTGTGCTACAAAATTTGTATATAGATCTTATTGCACTAATACCTTAAACCTTAATAAATCAAATCAAATCAAATGTGAGGTGGTACGGTTTGCATGGCCACGAGTGTATGTATGTACATATATGTAAATATAAAAATGCATGCTTGACTTAAGTCAGTGTATTGCTTTTCTTATTATAGCATTTGCAACGCTCCAAATGAGCTCCATTGCCCGAGCAGATGTGAAGAGAAAATCGAGTATTCGAATATAAAATTACATGTGCACATCTGTACTGCTTGGATTATTTTGCCAGCTTAATTGTACAAGAGCAGCAGTGAGCAGACGCACGGGGCGATATACATACATACTCGTACATATGTATGTATGTATGTATATGAATAATTTTAGCAAGAAAAAGTGTGTGCGGCAACCGAACATTTTCCAAGTCACTGATTTTGTGCAGCATGTCGTCAGTCAAGTCGGTCAGGCAGTCAAGCTACATTTGTGATTCCACTCTCAGTCAGCTTGACTGATCAATTCAGGCGCTTTCCTTATGAAGCACACACGAGCACACGAATCGCGCTTTTGCGGCTGCGCACTAAGCGCAACGCGCACATTTTCTGCTTATCATGCCGGTAATGATTCTACCATATACTCGTAGCAGGCAGTGTATACAAAAAGTTGGTGAAGTCGTTATTTGTTCTCGTTGCTTAGCAAACCATTTTTTTTTTGCACACAAAGCTACAAAGGCAGCGCTTTGAAGTGCGTCTCTTTGTTGTTTTTTTTTTTACTTCTCTCTGTACGTGAATTGAGGCGCGACAAAGCGTAAGTAAATGAGTGAGTGATGCACCGACTGCCACTGACTGTCTGTTTGACTGTCAGTTCGCCACCAGCTAGGCAGCTAAGTCGCTAGCCAACCAACCATTCATACATCCAAGCAACCAAGGATCTATCCTCCATCCATCGAATTGCTCCTCCATCGCTAGAAGTATCTAGCTGAGCAACACACTCGCGCTGAAGCTTATACTTGGTCACCGAACCCACCACCACCATCACTTCCACCGATGTACTCCAACGTTGTTGTATGCTTCGTTGTCGCGTTTACTCTAGCCGCTCGCTGATCCATGAAAATCAACCGTGCGCATCCGTTCAAGTATTTATGTACATATGTACATATGTATGTAAGTAAGTGTATACTACGAGCATGTTTTTCTCTTCAAACATTCTTTCTATAGAATAGCAATAAGAAAATGTCTACAAGTAAGTAGTTACGCATTGTTATTGTAGTGCGAGTACTCTGTCATACGAGTTTACTTAGTTTGATGTTGGAAAAAGCGAAATCAAGTATTTGCTGTGTGTCGCCGGTTTGCGCCAATTTGAAAATTGTTTCCACTTATTTTCGTATTACATACTTTCCACGTTTATGCCACACTTTTTCTCTTTATTAACGGCTTACAATTTTTTTTAAAGCCAACGTGTTAGTTTGTAAGAAAAAGTTATTTATCAACTACTAAACTATTATGAGTGAGTATCATGAAAGGAAGAGTTTGAGTGGCCTAAGTGGCGCTTTAATTCGATTAATTTTTTATAGATTTTCGAAAGGTGAAAAAAAAGGAACGGTCGGAAAGAAATTTGTACTTTTGTTGTGGGGAATCGATGGGGAAAGAAAAAAATCATAAAACTGTACGAGTATAAGCCGCGCGTCATAATTATAAACGTTTGGGTGTTCGATTATTCGACATTTTGAAATCCCGGTTTTCGAATTAGAAAAAAACCGGATAAATTGGTTATTTTTTCAAATAAGAAAAAACTATACCAATGCACATACATTCAAGCAACTAAACGCAAATATTTCTAAGAACGAAAATGTTTGAAAATAAAATATAGTTTAATGTCCGAATTCAGTAGACAGTATCAGTCCTTAATAGACAAAAGACCAATCAACAATCAATTATTTATCAATGGATTTAAATTTACAACTGTTAAAAGCCCGGGTTTGAAGAATAAACAAACCGATATATTCGATATTCGAAAAATCTAGATTCAAAAAACACAGTACAATAATTTATAATAAAAACCGAACAAAACCGGTTTGAAAAAACCAACTCGGTAAATTGAAAAAAATACAAAAACCTTAAAATTTGTTTATGCTAGATTATGTTTCCACTATTTTTCAATTAAACCCATACAATTAGTTCTTAAATAAAAACCATATAATTTAAGTTTCATACGTTGCAAAAAATAAAAAAATTCAGAATTTAATAAATTTTAGATTTAAGTGGCTACAAATTTTTTTTTTATTTTTGACACTAGTTTAAGTGACACTTTTTTGCTTTATAAAGCTATAAACAGAATCAAATCGCCCAACAACACTGCAGTAAATGACATAGCACACAGCCAAAGCGGCGCGAAGTTCTTCCGACGAAACTTGGCGAAGATAGATTGAATTTTAATTTGGAATTACAATATTTTTTATATGAACAAAAAAAAAACAAAAATTTATTGAAAAATATTAACCGACAAATCTATTGAAAGAAACTGTATTCATAATCGAAGATGTTAGAAAGCATCGCTCCTTATATGGTTTAGCGAATGACGTCAAGGTTCTGTTTAACAGGGCGAAATATTGCGACAAATTTTACCAGGCGGCAACGCTCCGCATGACGAAATTCGTAGGGCGATTTGATACTGTTTAAAGCTTTAAAAAAAAACCGACGCATTGTGTCTAAGTATACATACATATGTATGGTAAATGTCAAATACTTTAAATAACAGAATATTTATTATGTTTCGTCATAATTTGACTTGTAGTATTCCCTACATATTCCAATAAGCAAGTACCCAGGCGAAGAAGCTCCGGCCTTTGATTGCAGCCTGACTAGATATTAATAAATATGGAGATATGCCCTTCTTAAATTTTAGTTGCAAATATTTTCATAGCTTCCATTATAGTTGAACTTCAGGTTGATAAATATTTAAATAGTCCGATAACCTAAAACACGATGGAACGAAAATTGACACTGATGATAGCACAATGCCGAAACTGGATTGTCTCTAAGCCCAAGAAAATTTCTTTTTCATTTCTTGAGTGTCATTTTGTATGAATTTTTCGATTTTCTTGAGAGCTTTAAAAATAATTTTACGAAATCAAATGAAAAAGCAGAAGAAGGGCAGTACTGAACAGAAGAAAACTAAACGAAATGAATTTTTGTTCTGGCAAATCTTATGGTGAGGCCTTAGTACTTCGATAGCCACAGTTTAATCTCTTTATACTAAAGAATCAGTCAAAAGACTGCAATGCATATCAATTGGAAGATGCGGGAAATATTATCAAAGTCCTCGCTGTTTTCCTTCCATTTCAAACTCATGTTTAAAGTAAAGAAAATATAATTAACTAACAAGTTTTAGATCTAAAAGCCTTTTGTACCTTCTCGTAAAGGGTTCAAGCGGATATCTACCGAACAAAAATTGTTTTTTCATTGCAATAAATGTCATTTCTACCTCACCGGATATAAAACTTTGGACTAAGTTGCAAAATTTCCATCAAGCAAGTCACCTCTACCAAAAAATTATCACTAATGTCATCTTAATGACAGACTTACCATAAATGTAAATGTACATAATAAACTTTCGTACCAAAATACACACATCAAGCTGAGAATTTTTATCACCTTAACACCCTTTGCCGGAATTTCAAAGGCCAAATAATAACAAAGAGCAAACCTACCACAACTTAACCATACACGTACTAACTATATAACCCTTTTGTATCGCTGCTATGTTTAGCTGATTCACTGTCATACTTACCCTTATCAACCCTCCAAACCAAATTATTGAAATGCTAACTTTTTAAGTAACAATAAAAAAAGAGATATCAATACTTTGGTTATAAAAATATTTTCGTTCTCATGACATTAAAATATTAACTAAAAATGCAAATATTTACATATGCACAAGCAGTCGTGTGCGGGAAGGCAAAAAATTATCTCTTGTTCTGAAAGCCCTAAAAAAACTAATTGAAATACGCTTCGAACCCACAAAGCATGTCCCGATCAGCTCATTGCCATTGCCAAACACACCCACCGCCATATTTGTCATTACCGCCAAAAAAAAAACAAACATCGCCACCACCACCATTCTTGGCACCAAATTTGGTGCGCAATTGTTTTACGTATAAGTTGATCACTTCAGCTCTGGGCTTTCCCGCTCAATCGGTTAACCGCCTGCCGCCAGGGAACGGAGTAGCGTATTGCCGCTGAATGCGCTAATTCACATGTAAATCAACAATGAGTTGAGAGAAAGAAAAAAAAACGCGCAAAAAAAAAATATCGCGCACGTGACTCGACGGCGCTGAAATTTTTTGTAGCCAGTTATTGCTGTAAATGTAGCGCTGGTTATGTACATACATACATACATGTATCTACTTATGTACATATGTGTCTAGCTTCGAGAAATGAGAACTTTTTTTTGATGTGAAAGTATTAGAAATGAATAAATTGTTAGACAGCGAATTAACTATTGCTGATGCCTGCAATATCCTGCTGTAAAAAATCGAAGGGGCGGTAGAATATAATTTTTTTTTGTATCATAAATATACTATATATACAAAGTACGAGTATGTATGTATGTATATAGATATATATAGAACACAACATAATAAATTTACTTACTTGTGTATTAATGATATGAAATTGCTGTGAGTGCTTAAAACTAAATTTAGTGTCTCCCTAAATTCGGAAAAAATGTATGTGTATGTATGTATATCTGTACATAATCACATCCACATATTCCAGCTTTTACGAGTATAGTGTGGGAAAGGCGACTTCATTGATTTTAATTTTCAATTGGCGACACACTCCTAATTCATTTAGATTTACATCAAGCGATTTTAAGAATTTAAGCTGACGAAATGCTTCTTTGGGCTATTCGTTCAGAAATGTTTAATAAATTAATTCAATGAAAAATTTAGGAAATTTTTAAATAACTAAAATGTGAGTACATATGTACATGTGAATGTTTCGCAAGAATAAATAAATCTAAAATAAACATTAATAGACACAATTGTATGTAAACTTTCATCGAATCTTAAAATTATTGCCTCACCACGCTTTTATTTATTGACAATTTTAGCAATTTTTATTTTTAATTATTTTAAATTTTAATTTTTAAGGAAAATGCAAAACATTCTTTAACTCAAGCTATTCAAACGCAGTTTCAAACATACAAAAAAATCAAAAAACTTTCGTTAAAAAGTACACATTTTATGAGTGGTCATTTTTAAAGACCATTTAATTCTGATATATTTTTCTAGTAGCGCTTTTAAGGAAAATACTGTTAGTTAAAATTTTCAAAACCCAATGGTAATTTCCAGTTTCTTAAAACTTGCCATTTTTACACTAAAATTGCATGGGCTACAAAACTGCATATTCAGTTTCTGAAAAAATTTAGAAAATATTTTTTTATTTAATTTGTTTAAATTGTGTAGAATTTGCGGCTTATGTTATTTGGGTATTGGTTATATTTTAATTTAAAAAAACACAAATTAAATAAAGGAAAAGTTAAATGTTATATTTTTCAAATGGAGTGTACTTAGAAATTTTCTCATTAAAGTTTAAATTTTCTATGACGATTTCCAGCATTACGTGGGGTATTTTAAGAACGATGCGATTAATTATGCCTTCAAATCTTTTAGTGTTTTCAGGCTTGTTTGCAGGCTGTGCCATTGTTTTTAGTCCGTTAATTTTTTATAGAAGTACTAAGGAGTTCTTTTTGTAGAATTAAAATCTATTAAGTCGTTTGGGTATGCTCGTTTACCGTTAAAACTAAGAATTATTGGGTAGGATTTTTTTAAAATAACGTAGACAGAGAATCTTAAGAGAAAATAAGTGTATGCTTACAAATCGGAGGCTTAAATCAGCTCCCTGATTTTTATGTGATTATTGTCAACGTAAGTATGTATTACATACACATACTCGTAGATGTACATAATATTTTCCTTAACAGCCGCAACAAACCACACCGCTTATTATCTTAATATAATTTATTAAAATAAAATATTGTTGTTACAACTTATTGTTTGCTTGAATATATATTTTTATTTCAGTTGCTAATTTCATGGGGAATACCCACGCTTATAAGCCATTCATTGTGGTTACATTGTGGCTAAGCAAAAATTATCTATGCTTTGAAGCTTAACTTTGTATTTTTTATTAATTCTCATTTCATTAAATATGCAATGCATGCTAGTTGCTGATTTTTGATTATACAAAAAAATAAATAAATTCGCGTAAAGCATAACACTTACATATTTGGTTGAAGGAATGCAGGCCATATTTGGCGGAGAGCCACGGTCAGGCAGTTCATGGAAATAAGAAATGAGTAATTTTTGCGGTCTAATGTGTGGGACGAACTCGTAGAGGTGGTGAGCATAAAATATATTTATATTAAATTTAAAATATTATAATTAGGGACACCTATCGAAGCAGCCATTTTTGACTTGTTCTCTATTGGGTTTACTTTAGATCGAAATCAGATTGCGAATTGAACAATGCGACGGCGTGGTAAAAGCACATCGCAACCATTTGTTTTTTTTTTTTTGGAATAAATCGGTTTATTTTAGTTAATAAAACTTTACCAAAATGAGAGCATATTTCGAAAAATTTGCAAACAGATTGCCGTTAGTAATTTGGGCTTAATTACTAATTAAAATTCTAAGAAGAAGTTTTTTCTGCCGAGAGTGAAAATTTTGTCAATTAAAGGAATCTGATTGTAATCAAACTATACTATTTAAATGCTTTGCAGAATAATTGATGTTTTCATAGAAAAAATCTTTTAAAATAATTATCGAAGAAATTGCCGAAGTAAACACTTAAATTTTTACACCAGTATAAATTATTGCCGGATATTGGCAAATCAAAACATTTCTCGAATACTCTACATATGTATATATAACATTAAATATATAAGGATTTTAACTTCAAAGAAACTCATTTTGAGGAGATTTTAACTAATTTTTAGGGAAATTCTGGGCTTTTTGAGTAATGGTTGAGCTTTTATTGGATCTTTTGCTTAAGTTTTGTGCTTGACATTTTGGTTACTTTTCCTCAGAAGTTTTTAGAATAGTGTTAAATTAAAACTTTTTTTATATTTTAATTCGTATATTACATTTTTCAAATAAGAGTAATATGGTTCGAGAATCACTGTCAGTTACGTATATAAATATGAATGTTGTATTCGAATCACTTGATTTTTTTGTTTCATGAAACAAATAATATCTCAGGCTCTATTAGGAGACACCCTTACAAAATTGATCACTTTATTATTTGATATACATACATTCACATATGTGTATGTATTTAAAAAAAAATTTTAAATCGTGCAAACATGATTTCTTAATACATTGTTTTTTTTTATTAGCAAAGGTATGAAAAATTTTACTTAAACATTTTTTTTTTTTTATAAAACTGACTTTTTTTTTAAATACTTGCTATTTTTTTTTTTGATAAAACTAGTATTTTGCGAGCTATAAAGTGATAAAGAAAGGCCTACGCCGAGACACCTTACATTTTCAAAGTTGCATTACTTTTGAAAACAATTTTTTTTCATTTCCGTGAGTTCTGTCATATCTTATGATTTTTTCCACAACATACTCAGTTTATATGAAAATCTAAGAAAATGTCTATCTATATAATATATGTATATCTATTTTCCATTAAAATAGCATGAAATGCCTCATATTCACACCTACATACAATCAAAATTCAGTAGACATTTGGTTGTGTGCCTGCGATCCGATGTCGATTGAGACCACGGCTATGTGGGATTTTATGTTGGTCTGGCAAAGTTGACGTCGGTCATTTGTGCGGTTATCATTTTGTAATTTTATCTATAGGTTTATTTGATTTTTCGCTTTGCTTTCTTTTGTCAAATACTTGTACATACTTTATTTAATCGCCTGTGAAATCAAATGCATTTTGCCTCTGCTACTGTTTCTTCCGCCTGGTGGCCCCTTATCTTTTTCTCAGTGTCAATTGGGTTTGGAATGTGGTTTCAGAATACTTAATTTTACGTCATTCAATGTCTCTCAATGCCTGCTGACTGCTGTCGTACTTTGTTCCTGTTTTTGTGTTGTTAATTTTTTTCGCATAAATTTCGTTTTAGTATCGTAAATTTTGCTGAAGTGCTTTGCTGCCACTCTCAACGAACGGCGGCGTTCTCAAGTGTGGCGGCTATGCTTCACTAAATTTGCGGCATTTACTTGATTCAAAATGAAATTTCCAGAATTCAAATTAAATTTATTTACGAATGTGATTGTATCTAATGACAGTTAATTGTAGTATCTGACAAAATAAAATGCTTTTAGTGGAAATGTATACAATGAAATAATAACTGTATTTTATCATAAACATCGAAGGTTATAAAATATTTCAAAAAGCGAATAGCGAAAATGTTAGTAAGATTTTTGATATTTTTTGTAGTAATATATTCTAATATAAATATAATAGCTTACACCTGTGTCTCCGTTTTTATAACCTATTACTTTTCTATATACCTTTTGCAGATATTTAAAGCTGAAAATCCTAAAAATAATTTCACTAGCCGTAGTTTAGATGAAGTCAGTTCTATAATTAGTTGCAATTCTAGACATAAAATTAATGTGGAGCAAGAAATGAGAGTTTTAATTTCTGGCCGGAAGTCAAGAACTCCATTCCCAGTGATCCGGGTTTTCTGCTACAAACGCAAGTTATGGAATTTTAGAAAAATTATACGCTGTTTAAAAATGTTTGTAAACACTCGTTTAAGCTCGCTTAACTTTTAAATTTCAGAGGGCACAATTTGCTTGCTTCATACGAGTTTTAAAAGTAGAGAAAACCATTTGACAGCCATCGCGACGGCTAGTTAGATAGATAGAAATTTGTTTTTATAATTCCAATACCCTTAACTGGCTACTTTGCCTTTAGATCAAACATATCTTAGAATTAATTGTATTATTAGGAAGCCTTTTAAAATGCAAGTGACCAACCATTAAATGACGTTTGTTTGTGTGCTAAACCACCAACAAGAACCACAAATAATAGTTGTAAATAAAATACAAACTTATTACGTATGTATCTTTACTCGTAGGGTGGGTCGATATTGTTTTTCAATTAAATCTGTACCAAGTAACTTGTTTTTTAAACTGTAGATAATTACGATTTTTGTAACCTGTCTTTTATTAAAAAAAAACCTTTTCTAAGATTTTAGATTATCATTTTCCCAGCTGAGATTCGTTCCACGAACTCAGTGGAATAGCGAAAAGGCTTATTAAAATTCTACATAAAAAATTTGACACAGCCTAATACACAAGTTGGTTAAGTACCTACATACATATGTAACAAGCCAGCAATTGAAATGTAGGGAAATTCTGCCCATCGAGCCACTTTTTAAAATATATGTGCGTACACATGTACGAGTATGTCTTCATGTTTGTAAGTATCTATAATTTGTGGTTGTCCCATTGCTTCATTGCCTTCGACACAATACTTTTTGTCGTTCTGCGCGTTGCATGCAAATCACAATTGATTTATTGATTGTGGTTGCACTTCCTAATTTGGTTCCGTTAAAGATAAATACCAGCTGTAAAATATGGCGGTTTTATATAAAATATTCAATAAGCATGCGCCAAGTTGACTAATAAAATTTTAGTTTTATTTCATGTGGATCGTTGTAGTAGCCTAAGGCGCATTTCACACTCAATTCGCTAAGACTTGCACTCCTTTAAATTGTTTATACTTACTTGAATATGCCATAGCGATGTCCATTAAAACATTGGTGGTATTTCAAAGAAAGTGAAGAGAGAAATATAAAGGATTGGTGAAATTTTAATAATTGTAAGAATATAAAATGTAATTTATCAACAGGTGGACCCATACCACAACAAACTCTTTCCTGGGAAACTACGACAATGAAATAAAAATAATTTATAATCGAGAAATATGTATCGGATTTAAATTGTAATGGCAATAGTTGATATGAATGACAAACGAAAGGTGTTTGCTCGCTAAGTTCAGCTGTTTGTGTTTAAATAATAATATTTCTCATACGTGATAGGTAAAATGATAAAGTAAAAGGTTTTGGGTTTCATATATCTTTTTCGGCAAATAAACATTCTTTTTCTCCTTCAAACTCTCTAGTTCAGGGTTTTTCCAATTTTTTTAATCCTTTCAAATAATGGCTTTTCTCAAGACTCTCATAGTTGGCACTTGTTTTTGTTATGGCCTCTTCATTTAACCTAAACCTCTAACCCCCAGCATTTTCTTCAGGTTTAGAAATATGAAATAGTCGCATTTGTCTATATAAAAGCAATTCGTAGCCCAATTCATGGATATTTGCCATGGTTTTCAAGTGGTCACACGGTTGCGGTTATGGTCGAGTGTGAGCAATCGCGCTACCCATCGCGCGTATTGCTTTTTCATATCCAAATATTCGTGTAAAATAAAATGTACCCGCTCAGTTGAGATTCCAACGGCTCCAGTCTCCTCACGTACTTTCATTCTTCGGTCATCCAATATCATTCCATAGATTTTATCATCGATTTCTGTTGTTACGACCTCTTTTAAGCGACCTCAACATTCAGCGTCACTTGTGCTGATACGACTACAACATAACTCAGTAAACCACTTCTTGACCATTGAAATTAATTCTGCATTGCCTCTACAGTATTTACCATACTTTCTTTGGTTTCGGTGATGTTTTTTTACGCAAAAAATAGTTTTTAATCACTACACGAAATTCACTTTTTGCCAAAATTTGATAAAAGTCAAGAGGGTACCTGCTTTCAATCGTTGTCTAGCATAAACTTAAAAACTCAGCTTGCTCAAGATTTGATAGCAGTCTAATAGTTGATGGCAGTTAAATGCAGCAGTGATGAATTTAAAGTTTATGCGCGGGAAAATCAAAAAGTCACCGTCTTATCAAACCACTCTCGTATTTCAGTTTACAGATGAGCTATAAATTTTAACCTGATGGAAACATACTTACCTACATATACAGCAGTGCTCCCAGTTTCACACACAAAACGTGTGTGATTGTTTAATTATTTTCGATTGGAATTATTTTTTAAAATATGCTTTGACGTTTGTTGAAGCCATTTATGACATTTCTATATTAGTTATTCATTGAAATATGCGTATTTTTAAGTGTATTGCTGATGACTCCTCAGAAAAGCATAAAAAGCTGAAACCGAAAGGGAAATTTCTACAACAGTTGTTTGTGAATTGCCACAACGATAAACGATTTGTGTGACAGGGTTGACCTAATAAGCGAAGAAATTTGTAAAATTGCGAGCACCTTAATTCACTTTCACAGAAAATGTTTAATAGATTTTTAAATAAATCGCTAACAGCGCCATCTAGCAGAATTTTTCAGTTATGGCATTTAATTTTCTCGGAAAAATATTGTCTTCTAATACTATAATACATATTTGCATTTTCAATGTATTGAACTTAAAATATTTAGTTGCTTACCGCCGCAGACATATGAATGCCTGTCTGTAGAGAGAGAGAGAGAGATAACCATATATGTGCAATAATATAACTCATTGGTTGTAAATTTTGTTCAGCATGTCTAATTTTATCTTATCTTATTTCATATTAATTTATGTTGTTTTATTCGAAGTCCAATATTAAAAATAAACGAATGAGCGCTTCTTGAAATCTACACTTTTTTTTTTGGAATAACCCTAAGAGTCAAAGTTTTACCTGGAAAGTCCAAGTAAATTTGTTATTAATTTTAATATTTGCTTTTATTGTGTTATTTTCTGTAATTTGTTTTACGACCAAGCCATACTATAATTGGAAAATTTAAAATGAAAAGTAATTTGACCCTTTTGTGTGCATTGTACGCCGCTGACCACCTTGCGCCCATGAAACTAACACCATCGAAATACTTCTTATTCTCACAATTTACCTTTGACTGTCATTATTATGGCCCGGAAGTTAAAGTTATGCGCCGACTGGCCATATATAGTTTGTGTTTATTTATGTATTTATGTGTAGCCATGTTTTTGTATATGTTTATATACTTCTATTTGCATTATTTAGTTGTCACATTGTACACTTGCCTTAGGTGTCTTTGTAGGTGCGCCCGTTGCCAATTATGGCACGTCTATTCCCTAAAGCAAAAATATATCAAAAACAAAGAGAGTCATAAAAACACGAAAGCCACTTCCTTTTGCAGTCAAATGCCAGAATAAATGACCTGCTTTGTGTGTATTTTATTTGAAATAATTTTATTTGAATTTAATTTTTAGTATTTTTAATTCGTTAATTTCACAGTTGAGTAACTTGCCGTCAGTATTTATTTCAAAGTGCACGCTTTTTACCAAAACTCTTAAGCACTTTCACATAAATTTGCAAATTCACAGAAATAACTTTCAAAAATTGTGCGCCAACAGAGCGGACATCATTAGTGAATTTAATTTTTTCACTATGCAAATGAAATGAAATTTAAATATCAATCTGTGCAAAATCCGCTAATAATTTAACTGAAAACTCCACAAGCAGAGCGTTGACTAGAATTAATCACATAAATTTTGCTCTGTGCAGATATTCCATTCTAAATACTTCGCCGCTAGCACTCTTCTCACAAGTTTTGAGGCACTTCCGTTTGTCTGCGAGTTTGGGAAATTCACACATCAAAATTGCGACGAGCATAAACAGACAGCGCTAAGAGCAAGTATTTAACTAAGAATTCTATTTGTAGCATTTGCTACGCATGCCTCTCCATCCCCGCAGTGCACTTGAAATGCGCATGCGAAATTCCATTAAAAAAAGGTTGCGTGCAAAAGCAAAGTGTCACAAACACCGCACGTCTATGAAGCCGCTCAAGCCCACAAAAGCAAAGAAATGCAAAAATGTGGGCGAAAAAATCGCATGTTACAAAGTTAGAAAATGACTTTCTCAGCAAACATTTGTTACTTGGCGTTGTGAAAACAATAAAAAAACTAGCACACACTAACTCAATAATGCCTGTCCATAAACAATTATTAGACAAGCAAAATTCTGACACACGTACCAACAAATATATATGTATGTACATATGTATAGTTATGTTCAAACTCATAGCTAAGTTTTCTCTCCATACAAAATTCTGTGCAGTGAATTCCCTTACAAACACAACTAAAGACTTAAGGCACAAACTTGTTCGAGCTGTCCATTTGGCAAATTTCACACATTCGTATTTGCATGTTCACTGAGAGTTTTTATGTATTATTTTTAACAATGCTTTTATTGTCACATTAAAATTTGTTTACTTGCTGCTTGTGAATAAAATTGGCGAGGGCGCATAAGTAGTGTATGCAGCTCTTTTCTGTACCATAGTTTTTGCGTGCAGATTGATAACAATCACTTGTCAACACCATCAGAATTCAGCATGGAATGCGCGTGGTGGCTTTTCACTAACATCCACACACACATTTGTACGTGAAACGTTTGTCGTAACACAAAAAAAGGGAGTCAATGTAATTATAAGAAAATATTTACTGCCTTTTTATATGTAGAATTTGAAGAGCTTACACGCCGTATATAATTAAATGAAGACATATCTTGACCAAAGTGACAGTGGATGTCAGTGAATTGGAGTATTTCAACGTTGCATTGAAATTTGAATATAAAAATGTTTGGCTATTTAATAACTTTTTTTACTTCTTCGTTTAAGACGAATTATATCAACAATGTTAAACTTAACTCCCGTTGAGCCAAAATCATGAAATTTATTACCTATGTACGACACGGTTAAAAAATTATAGCACAAACAAATAAACGACACATTTGGACAATTTATTTATCCTCTCAATATTTAAATTATTTTTCATTTAAAACATCGTTAATTCTCTTCTGAACACCATTAAAAACAATTTTTTAAATTTTATAATAAATGTGGAAAAATTTGAACTTAAAAAAATTAATTTTTAATTATTTTGGGCATGGAAATGGTAGCTCATTAAATTTTAGTGTAACAAAATGTGCAAGTTTTTAGTGGCTACGAATTACCACTGATTTTTGAAAATTTTTTTACTGACTGATTTAGAAAACTTAGTTGAGCATGAGAAAAATAAAATTAAAAATAAAAATATATAAAATTTTTTTTTTTTTCGCTTGATTGAAATGTAGGTAAAAACACGTAGATATGAAAAACTAGTTGTGTCCATATCACGAATTTTTCTGTAAAGTGTGTATATCATTATATACGAATTGGAATTCAATTAGTCTTCCAAATTAATTTACATTTATAAGGGATTTATATATTATCTTTACCAGCTTAATAAAAAACTCTGTACTTACAGAATTTCTCCTAAGGGATCATACAATTACTTAGGATATTTTTTATGACTTTCAATTCTTCGAAAAATGTCTTACTCGCATCCATTTTTCGAAGAATATTTTTTTTTTGATAAAGAAGCGTCTGAATTATAAAGAGTCTAGACAATAGTTTTAAATGATCCGAAATAATATTTAAATATTAAATTGTGCTAAACTTAAGATCTGCCATGTATTAGATGTTTTAAAGAAAATGTTGTTTCATTCTTGAAATAAAATAAGTACACCCAAAACAATTATGAAATATAAAATTTACGCAATAGTCACATCATTAGTGTAGTATAACCAAAGCGACGGTGGCGGCAAATCATAATTGCACTCTTCCTCTTCAATCAGTCCATTTTCATCCAAAGTGCCCTTAAGTTGTAATTTACCACCGCATTGACCCTGAAAATAGGTGGCACATCAAACAAAATACTACATTCGAATTTCAAAACTGATGAAAATTGCTTACCCTGTTTGAAAACTTTCGCCAAACATAACTGCCTGCATGATGGTTATATAACTGTTTGTACTTGCGTTGTATATCATAAATAGTATCCTCATCGCACACCTTCATCAGCTGAGTGGTGCCGGTGAGCGTGTTAATGATACGCACGCGTCGTTCACGTCTCGTCTGCCGACCGATTTGGTACATTGGATCCTGACTCCACAATTTACCCTTCGTCTTGCACATTTCACTGAGCGCCGTTTCTAAAATCGGTGGAAAGAGTAGACGCGGACGGCCGGTCACTGGCGAAGTTTCCGTTTTCGGCATTAGCGTCTCCTCGAAGAAATGCGAAAGATCTTTGCCACCGAAGGCGAGTAAATATTCTAAATTCTATGTGATTGAAATCAATCAATTTCATCAATTATTTGCACATCTTTGTTCAGATTTTCATGCTTACGCTATTCCAATGATCGTAACGATCTTTCATGAACGGTGTCAGATCCAATACATTTCCATGCAACACAATCCAGAAATCATCTTTTTTATTGTGCAACACCACTTCATCGAATAAATAATAACGCATTGTGTAATATTTGAGAAAATATATTTATTCAGTTAGTTTTTGTGTTTATTTTAATATATGTATACATATGTATATACACATGTACGTAATATAAGTTAAAATAAACTAGTCAATTTTGAGATTTTGAGTTTGATTTTAGAAAAGAAACATCGAAGTGAATTTTGGAAAGTTTTTTGTATCTACAGTGGAATAATTTGTGATATTTTGTTGAAAGTTTTAGTTTGTAATTTTCAGATTTCAAAACTGTTATATCCATCACTATGGATAAATAAAATTTGACGCTGAATATTAGCACTTGGATCGACTTTTAAAACCCTTTGTAAATCCTGCGGAAGGCGACAATAAATTATTTTTAAAAGCCACAAAATTGATCTTGTAGCTCTACAGACATTTTTTTTTATTAAGAAGCTTTCTCTAGTCATATTTGCTTCGCAATTTGTATAGCCTGCGAAAAAGAGGAATTTATTAATTTTCCAACTCAATTCGCAGGTGGTCGAGACAAGATTTGTAATATTGATTGATAAGTTATATTTAAAGAAATATATATTTTAATTCAAAGTAATTTTTGTACCTTAAGGAATGTTGGCAAAGTGGTGATCCATATAGCCGCGGTCCTTCTATTCAGTGCTACGTTTTTTAATTTGATAAAAAGGAAATGTAGAACTAAAATCAAATTGTGGTAAATTCAAAAATCAGATACTAAAATTCTAATCATATCAAGAAAGATTAGCATTAGTTTAATTTTAAATTCTTTTTTATTTTCTAATTAAGATTTATATTGGAAAAAAAACGTTTCCTCACCTAATATTAATGAATGACGATTTCTTTTTTTTTTGCCACCCATATTATGGAATTTCAATTTCCTTTAAATTATTTATCTTAATTGATTTCACTGAATTAAACCTACCGAAAGGTGCCAACTCTCTTCAAAAATATTTTCAAAATAAAGCTGAATTAAAAAAATTTCATTTAATAGTTCAATTTTAATTTAAAAGTTAACCAAAATGTTTTATTTTTGCTTATGACGTTACTACCTCCGACGGGGTAGAAGAACGAGTTGCCGTCATCAGTTTCAACTCCTCCTCACACAAAATCAAAAATTCATATTTTTATATATATATTTATAAATAAATTTAACTTAGCGTTTGACACACATATTTTATCATTTATTAAATCTAAATATTTTAAATTGAATATAATTTAATTAAACTATTTAAACTCCTATAAATAGTTGGCAGCGTTTATTGGAAATGTTTTCGAATTAAGCAAACCTCTTGAAACTAACTTCCAAATTAAACTCTCTTTAATATATACCGGACAAATATATTGGACACATATACGAAGAAGCATTTGAGTTAAACGCCCCTACTAGCCACGGCTAATAAATTCGTTCTTCGTATAATGTATGGCGATTGATCTCAGTATACACAAAAGCTCACATCCTGAAATTAATTTTGCGACAAGAATATTTAAAAAAAAAACAGTTAAAAAATAAAAAGATATTTTTAAAAGTGAAACATTTACATACTTTCAATAGCCGATAGTCAGTAGCGGGTTGCCTTGTGTAATGGAAATTCTAGTATAGTTGCCTAGCGGTTACTTTAACTATTAATTATTATTTAAATTAGATTAACGTTTTCGAGCAAGTGAGAATCCTTTTCAAAAATAGTTGACTTGGAAAGAAAACAAATATCTCAATGTAGAAAATTCCAAGTCTGACAAAAAATTTAGATATGCCAATCTCAAGTAATTTGGAGTAACATTGTCGAGCTTGTTTTGTATTATTTAAAGAACCGACTGATAGTGTATAACTTTCATTTCAAAAAACATAACAAGACACATTATTCAATAGAATATTGAAGCGACTTCCGATAGATGTTTCAGTGTCAATTTTGGCATCATAAGAAAATATTATTCACTACGTCCAACATCTCAGCCAATAACATCCAAAGTTCATGTTGCACATGAAATATTGATTGAAATTCAATAATTTACCTGCAAGGGTACTGGGCAATAAAATCTATTTCAGTTTACATTGTTAAGTCTATATTGGGTACATTGAACTCTCTACTTATAGTTGATAATTTGGTTTGCAAATGTAAACAAATGCGCTCAACTGCATACATACATACAAACGCATACATACATATATGTACATATGAATGCGTGTAAATAACGACATATACATATGTATGTAGCTGGCTTATTGAAGTGAGTGCATTTGTGGAACTAATTTACTACCTGCTGGCTTTGTTAAGAATTTCAGCGCAAAAATATTCACACGACGCTTTCGTAGGTAAATAATAATAAAATTCGAAATGTTAATAGCAGCAACAATGACAGTGCCACAAGCGAAACAACAACAACACATACACAAGTACATACAACAACTGAAAGCTAAGTAGAAAAAAGTAGCAATACAACAACAAAAGCAGAGTTAAACAAAGACAAGAAAGCAACACAACGTCTGCCACAGTTCAGTTGCCTTTATCTTCATAAGAATCTAAGCGCAAATCAAAAATACTTGAACGAGCGCGCGCGCGCATTCGCGAAACGAGTTTAACTGCGTCGTTCGTTGTTTTTGGTTGAAAATGTATTGAATTTCATTTGTTGTGGCCCGCTTCTTAAGTGCGTTCTGCTGCGCTGTCGAGGGAGTAAAGAATTTTGCTAGCTTGTTTTGTTACGCACAAATATAGACACTTTTTGATGGGTTTGTTAAAATGTGCCTTTACCTCTTGTTTATCTATCCTTTCCCATAGCCAAGTGGTGTTGAAAAACTGAATGCAGAATGACGCTTAAAGTGTTTATTTTTGGTGTAAAAGAGGGTACATAGTATATTTCCAGGTCGCATCGTTATTGCTGTCGTTATCGATATAGTAATTGGCATTTGCACAAGGAATGTGCATACCCACCAAGTGGTAACCTTTTCCGATCTACTTCTTTTTGCAATTTTTGAAGTTAGTTGATTTGTTTCATCTTGCACGATTAAGTTTAGTTTTCTGCCTCCGGTTCCTCAAGAGAAGCTTCATATTTGACAATGTCATCAGCTCGCTCGTTACTGCAACTGTTGCTATAGTCAAAAGGCCTGACAAACTAGAAGTGATAAATTTGCCAATTTTAACGTCTATTTACTATCGTTCACTATCCTTAAGTTGGACTTTATTGATGCTAATGCCAAGGGTTCTGTGCTTCGTTAGCTGAGGAAATACATTTTGTGCCTCTTTGTGGCTCTATTGCGCATTGCCTACCGATTCCGTTTGGTAGATACTAGAAAATTGATGTTGCCAAAACGAGAAGCAAACCTCAACTGAGAGTTAATTCATCTACTGTTTATTCATCTACTCTTAAAAGCTTGTCAAGACTCTATCAATATGATTGCACAGATCACTGCAATTTCACGAACCTCGTGGGACATGGTCTAACTGCTTCAGTTACACCTACATATGTAGGTCGTACGATGAATGCTGCTTAAATTTTTCACATTCTATGTTTGAACAGTACTTGCCACCATACTATAGCCCAATAGGTTTTTGGCTTATGACGACGGTTTGGCTGAAGAATTGATATACACTCGCCGACATTGTAAGTTCTCTTGTTAAGTTAGCTTAATCTGGCTGGCTAAGCGCCACACATAGACCGATTGGTCCCAAGCGATACCAGATGAAGCTACCCTTAAGACCGGTAGTAGACATCATTTAATATGTCAAGGCCTTTGGCGAACTTGAGTAGAGGTTGAAAGCCAAATTGCTGCGGCATCTTTAATCTGATTAAACCTCGGAGCTCCTAAATAGTTTATGCGCGTTCTTGCTACCGCTGAACATAGGCATAGGAGGTGTTCCAAGGTCTCTCCTGATCCTACCTCGCTGCATTGCCTGCATACGTCTATAGTCGTAATTCCCAATTTGACCGCGTCTATTGCTGTTAGACAATGTCCTGTCAGAATACCCATAATGGTTCTGCAGTCTCTTCGTGACAGCGATCTTGCGTGCCTTCGTTTAGTTTGCACATGACTCTTGCCATTTTTCAGGTAGTTAAAGCATTTCACTTGCTGATCGCTTGTCTTTTCATTTCCAGTTAAGTTTGGTGTCCAATATGAAGCTCAAGTACTTTGACTTGTTGGATAATGTGAAGACCATTCCATTAAGAGCTTAAAGTCTGAACTTATTTTTTTTTTGTTTTCTTGGTTAACAACATCAATTTTGTCTTGATTCTCAGAATAAAGCTCTATGACAGATATCGCTTATTGTAACAAGTGCACCACAGTGTAAATAATATTAAAGTTTTTAAAGGAAATATTCAGTTTAAGCTCATCCTTCTATTGTGAAAATATCACCTTTTGATTATGAAAATATTCTCCTTATTTCCCCAACCAATTTAGGCATCAAAATTCGTTATATTTCATTAGATTACAAATCTATCTATGCTCCTACCAATGGGTAATGACCAAATGCACTTGCTTAGTTGCTACTTCATTTTCTGGGACTGGGGCGTTTCCATGCTGTGTGTCTCAATTGGCGGTTCGTACATACACATTAACAGCGTAAATATGTATATTTTGCTACTTCTGCTCCTTCCCCATTGATTCTAAAATCTTTTGTAATTTTTCGCTTAGTTCTTATTTCACACACTCGCTATGGTATATTTGCTCGCGAATTTCACAACATACCGGTTGTGATGCTCAGCCGCCAGTCGTTCTACCGTCCAGCTAAAATCACCTAGCACGTTGTGTCTCTTCTGTGTAGGCTTAGTCATGTTCGAACATGTTAACAGACATGGGATGAGTCATAGTAGGCTTTGGATAAATGAATAGCTTATAAATTTATATACACAAACATGCGCACGTTCGTTTTATAAACCCTGAGAAATCAGCACCAGTGGTCGATCCTTGCCTCAGTTGCCGAACATCGCAGCGTTATGAAACTGCCTCCTTTGACGTTGTAGGTCTGTATGTATGCCTGCATTTATAATTTTTGTTACCTTTTCTACGCTTGCCTTATTTAAGCAAATTCATTTTTTTTTACATCTTATTTTGCTTTGTTGTTTGATATTTTTTTTTTTCGTTCCTCGCATTATTTGTTTTTGCTCTGCTTCTCCGTGGTTGATGGATTGTTATTTCGTACATTTATTATCGATTTCAAGTGTTTAACTGCCAAGCGTTGCTCGATGGCAAGATATGAATGTGAAACAGATTTTTGATATGCCTGACACGTCTGGTTACTTTGTGAATTTCTATACATGTGTATGTATCTATGTATGTAAATTAGTGGCGTTGTACATGCATGCATACGTACATATGTACTTAAGTATGTATGAGTAGAATCCCATACAAATTTTGATTCACATATGTATGTATGTATGCTTATTGCTATTAAATTTTTGAAGCTAGTTAAATACACTTAGCTGCATTGCTACAAAAATTTCATCTGATATTTGTAATAAGCACTACTATACCCTCTGTTTCACAACTATAAGGTCACCAGTTATTGGCAAGTTTTGACAATTTGTTTTTCTTTTGATAAATTTATATTAAAGTCCGGTCAAAATAGACATTCGCCTTTGCATAATTTCCCAACAAGCTGAGAATTTGCATAAACGTTAAGATTTTTATGCTTGGTCAAAGTTCGCAAAAATGTTTTTATTTTGGATTTTTTAGCGAAACAGTTAGTTTTATGATAAAATATAGAAAATTATAGATCACGAAATTCTCTACAAAACTTGTTCTAAAACTTTTTTTCCTAAGATTTAAAATTTTCACAATTCCTATCGATTATGCAAATGTTCAGCTTATTAAGAAGTTATGTAAGGCTACCGCTATTTTTGGTACTAACTTCACCGGACTATTATTTTGCAATTAAAAGACCTTTAATTTCATTCTCGAACGAAAGCCGTATAGTACATACATATGTATACCTTAAGCCATAATAAAAGCTAAAAAAAAACAACACATTTTTGCAACTTATTAAATTTTATTTATTAAAATGCAAATTTGAAATCACTACAAATTATCGTTGATTTTGGGAAATTTTTATATCGACGCTCACCCTAAATTTTTGGTATTAGCCAGTAGTTAATTCATTTATCTGGGAACCTTCATAGAAACCATTTATAATATCAACTAAAGGGCTGCATTTATGAAGGAAAAACTTCGATATAAGAAGATATTCTGCTCATAAAAGAGTGCTTAGGATGCTTTTGGTTAGATGGGAATAAATAACATTAATAAATGTTGCCGAATAAATATACAACAGTGCGTGCGGCAAGCTTCGAATTTCAGGACTGACATATAAAATATAAAATTATAGAAAAATGTTTTTCTAAAACGGCCGCCTCTAGTAAGGAAATCGCAAACCTCCAAAATTCGTTAAAGACCCACGTCACAAATGGTAGGATAAGCTCGGCCAAACACTGGACTCTAAAGTGTATGGGCCAAATAAATATATTTTATTATTATTAATAAAAAACAAATATCACAAATAATTAATTTACAAAAAATTAACATCCCTAGTGTGAGAATGCACACAAACTGAGGCACATTTTTGGCGCTTTTTTTTGTCGGCCACCTGTAATTTTTGATCCTTTTGTAATCTCAACTTAATGCATTAATATTCAAAGGTACACTTTAAAATCCAGTCAATCGTTGTCAATGAAATCTCATCGCAATATTCTACGTGCACATTTTCTCAGCAAACCTTTATGTGTTAAAGCAAAACATAGCAAGGTCAATGCATTCGCAATGAAACAGTGAAAGAAATAAATGAAATGTAGTATTGTTTTGCTCATTTATATATAAACATATATTTATACGCAAGTATATATGAATATAAGTGGATATTCATGTATGTATATAAAAATATGAAAACAGTACCTACAATTTTTTCTTTTCACAATTGTCAATTGTTTGCTACATTTTCGCTCGCTACCATTTTTACTTGTGCATCTCATTAAGATATTCGCCATTAGGTAATTAAATATGAATGAATTAATATTTTCAGCGGATATTGCGAATCAACGATAATTAAATTAATTCGTTACGCTTGCGTAAATCCGTTTGAGAGCAATTTCGTTGTTTTCGTATGCAAATAAATATTTTGCATATTCATTTTTTTTTATTTGCATTTTCCTACAGTATTCGCTCGCCTTTTGTTTGGTTGCTGCATTTTCCAATAAACTTGGCTTGCTTTAATTAAATTAATTACCTACGCGCTTACAAAGAATGAATATTAACAATAAAACACTCACGCCAATTAAAGGGCGTCAACGCCGAAACGAATCCAATTACATATGTACATACATAAGTATACATATCTACACATACATACACATAAGTGGATGTGGATTGTCTTATTTGGAATTGCACTAAACTGGTTTTTAATTAATTTGCATTGAATAAATGTTTAATGATTTTTATCATGGTTGCGCTGATAATTGCCGACTAATTTAACGAATATATGTAAATATTTATATGTCTCAATGGAATACGATTCTAGAAACGGAAAAAATTTCGGTTTTAAAACAAAATATTTCCCTTAAAATTTAATAGGAAATTTATTGTTAAATAAAGCGAAATGCGCACCAATCCTTTTTCTCTTTGAAAGTAGGAATGTATTAGGATTTTCTACTTGGTGCCGTGTTGGTTTTGAAATTTTACATAAGGACTGTAAGACTGTTGATGACATCTAGAGTTTTGAGTTATCCAGCTAAGTGATTCCAATTTTTTTAAGTTTCTAACAGCGAAGTGAACTGAATAAATAAATCTTTTTAATTTCGATTTGATAGATTGTCTGTCTTGCAATATATCCAAAGGAAATTGAAAACAAATTTTACAGCCAACGATAAAATATTATTTCAAATTAAAATCAAAACTTCGATGAAATTCTCAACTGTAGAACTTGACTTTATGCTAAATTTGAACACGAAATTTTTTTTAAATAAAACCACCCTTTTTTTTAACTCCATCTCAATTTGTAGTTAAAAACTAAAAGTAATAGAAACACGACAATTTGACAAGTTTCCGCTATTTTTATTTCGTTGATTTAATTAAATGTTATTTAATTTTTTTAAATGTGTAGCTAATTGCATAAAAAACAATTGAAAATTAAATAACAGTTTTCCGTTGATTTTTCACTTTATTTTAATTTTTTAAATGAATTTTTTTTGTTAAATTTCCTGCATCTCAAGGGCCTATTGTTTCTTGGGCGACTTTTGCAAAGTCCAGTCTAGTTGCTGTTATCCTTTGTTCTTGCTATTGTTGTTGTTTTTGCGTCCATTTTTATAATCCACTAGTTGCGGAGAAAAGGTTAATCCACCCCAGGAAGAGATGCGCGTTACCCGGGATAAGACCATTAAAACAAATGGGTGCGACCTGGTTCCCAGGTCAAGTCCAAGGATTTTGGCAAAAGATACCCATCTTAAAACTATCCGATAGATGGCGCTGTAGCTTAGAAAATCTTTCATTTTAGTTACATCCAGTTAAAATTCGATATGTATATTTAACAGTTAACCGCTGAGTTCGAGGTTCGAATCTCAGTCAGGACAAGTAAAATCTAAATCATAGAAAAAGTTGTTTTCTAATAGCGGCCACCCCCTCGGCAGGCAATGGCAAGCCTCCGAGTGTATTTCTGCCATGAAAAAGCTTCTCATTTAATACATCTACCGTTCAGAGTCGGCACAAAACTGTAGGTCCCTCCATGTTTGGTAGAATATAAAGACGCACAGCACAAACGATAGGAGAAGCTCTGCCAAACACTGAGCTATATAGTGGAATCACCAAATTATTGTATTATATTATTTTATTATATTATTCGCTAGTTTTGAATCATTTTAGAAACGTTTAGAAACATTTTCGCTTTGGTTTAATTCGAAAAATCTTTTATTGATAAATGTGAATGGTGTCGTTTCAAAGCAAACCATCAGACGCCTGCTGGCTATAGACCAGTTTGAGTGTAATGTAAAACAAAATTTAAGCTAAGTATTTGTATATTTTATTATGTTAGAAATAAAAAAAATATATACATACTTTAGAACGACTTTGTTTTCAGTATTGTATTTAATAAATCCAAAATTTTGACATATGCTTTTGAATGAGTTTTCCGCTTGGCTAATGATGCCTAATAGTGTTCAGAAAAACACGTAATTTTTTTACATTTAGCCAGTTATACTCATATATGAATAAACTCCTAGGATTACTAATATTACATAATTAAGCCACTTGTTGCCTAAGTAATGCTTACAGCTAGACAAGGCTTAACATAAGCAGCGTCACGTTTATTTCCTTAGTATTAAAAGGCTAAATAAAAAAAAAAGTATTACATTCTTTTTTTATTCCGAACTTGACAGTGAAGAAAAGAAATAAAAAATATTCGGAACCAGGTGTTGGTGTCCAGTGGCAATATGACTATGCAGACACCATTGGCTACAAAAATGGAAGATAACAACGCTTGAGCAAGTATCCCGCATGTAGACGCAAACCACCCTCGGTTAATTGCATAGAAATTACTCCCCATTCGTATTGTTGTGTCAGTATTTTAAATTATGCAAATATACTTACATATAAACAAAATATGTATATGTACTTCCATTAAAATAACGCGCGTGCCACAATAAATAATTTCTACAGGCCGACTTCATAGTTGACTTCACAAGAGTAGCAGCAAAAACGCTACGCCAACTTGACAGTGGTGGAATAAATACAACATAAAAGCTACAGTCAAAAGTTTGATACGCTATAAGAACAAAAAAAAACAATGGTAACTAGCGAAGTATATTGACCTCAGCTAAAATAGTCCGAATTTTCTTAAGAATTGATGAAAAATATACATATTTCTTCAATATGTATCGACTCCAGCGCCACCTGTAGGGTGTAAATTTTTTAAACCTAATTGCCTTAGATATATAATTAATCTACACACTCCGTTATTAACGAATTTCTAATCGTAATGCCATTAATTTAATTTTTCGACTAAAAATATCAGCTTTCTAGCTCATAAAAGCGTTAGCCTCGAATCCTTTGCAAAAGTGACGCGCCAACAAAAACGATATAGTTTTATTAATAAGTAAGTTTAAAACAAAGAAATTAAGAAACTGAGAAATTGTTTACCTGCCAGTACACAAAATTTAACACTGTTATATAACTAATAATATTTTTTTAAACAAACTAAGCAACATCAAGAAAATGTTACTTTAAATTAATTAAAAAATCGTTATTAAAAACATCGACCCAGACTAATGTAAGTACCTATCGATAGCTAAGTACAAATGAGTAAAGAGCAACGATCTTCGTTAATTGAGGCAAGGGAGAGGGACACTTTCTCGCTGTAATCACCATTACCCTAGTCTCTCAAGCGTAAATTTGAACAAATTTCCCGTACCGCGTTCCTATCGCTATCGTTAATATTCTACTTGTACTCACATTAAAATAAATTTAGATATGCCTCTAACCCACTAGTGAGTAT
This sequence comes from Philophylla caesio, assembly GCA_963971545.1. Taxonomy (NCBI): domain Eukaryota; kingdom Metazoa; phylum Arthropoda; class Insecta; order Diptera; family Tephritidae; genus Philophylla; species Philophylla caesio. The sequence goes on along the minus strand of OZ020609.1, from coordinate 96,948,722 downwards.
TGTAACTTTATGTGCGGCACTGAAAAAATTTGTTGTCTGTCGAATGGAAATTATCATAAAAAATAAGAAAAAATTGCACGCGCCGTCCGCAAAGAGTTTCAGCGCCAAGCACTTGGCTATCATTGCTACAAGCCGGGTTTATTAATAAAACAATACCGTCATTTCGGAACTTTACTGCAACGGAAAGAATTTTTACCACAATATACTTACATATATGTACGTGGTCAGTTGTATCTTTTAGGGTACCTTGTATGTATACATTTGACGAGGGCTAAACTAGTTTCTTTTATACTGCGTTTTTTGCCTTTATCTCATTTGAGTTGTGAGCTTACGCTTCGCTGCCTTTACACACGACTACTATGAACTGTACTGTTTATTATTTGTTATGTTGTGTTTTTTTAATTTGCTCCGAATATTTCAGACACAACTCGAAAGAAATATTATTTTAGTTTCAATTAGCGGTAGGATCATCAGTGTCACATCGACAGTATTTCGTTTTCTTCTAATTTTTTTATGGCACACAAACGTGTGTCGGTTTAAGTCGCGACACAGTCGCTCACGCAAACAGGGTCATAAATCTTGCGAAGAACATTTCTCTCAAAAGTCCCCAAAGCCATATAATCGCTGATGAACATCGTCCATGTTTTTGCGTAAAGTAAGATTTTCTTTCGTCGAGAAAGGAATCTGCTTTTCAATTACCTTCCGAGTCCAAAGTAGCACTTGTAGGGAAGTGTTATTCTTCGCCTAATTGGTGGTGCTTATGCTGGATCCAAGGTATACAAAATCCTTGAGTTATTTAGTAGTTACATTTTAGAAAACTTTAAAATTACAGAACCTTAAAAATTTCAAATCTTTCTAATTGCCTATTATATTTAAGGCTGACCAACAAAGAACTTTCTTAGAAGCTTAGACGAAGCATTCATATACTAGAACAGGTTTTTTAGGAATGAAAGTTTTAATAGTTTCAACAGTTGATTCATCGTATAGTATAGCATCATATATAATCCACTAGCAGGGACTTAACAGCTGTAAGCATAAATCAAGCAGCATAATAGGGGAGAGATATATGTATGTCGTTGATCGGATTTATTAAGATCGTTTGGAATTAACTTGGAAATTAATAGCAGTTGATTCGCATAGGTTAGGTTAGGTTAAGTTCTTTCATCGTAAAAGGTGACGAATGGGACTTAAACTCTTTGCGGCTGAAAAATTATTTCAAGAATTTTTTTTTAATGGTTAGTATCATTTTTATATGTTACTCGTGTACATTTTTGCATTTTAATCAATTTAAACCAAGGATGCATTTTAACGTTAAATTTAACCGTTCCGAAATGTTTTCTTTTGTTTCGGTTGAAACATTTCAAAATATTATCGTTAAAGCAATTATCATAATAAATTTCATTACGTTTTTAACCGAAACGAAATGCTGGCGTTAACGTTAAAACGTTAAGAAAAACGTTAAGAAAAAAAACGCTGGAGATTCACTCGTCGCAAACAGAAGCGCAAACAGGCGCAAACAGAAGCGCTGCATACTTTTAGGCACATTAAAATTAACGAAAACGGAATTTTTATAACGTTGCAACATTAACGATTTGATTTCGTTTTGATAACATGGCGCCGAAACGCAACAAACTCATTTCGTTAAGTTAATTTTGCTCGTTAACAAAACAAAATGGTATCGTTTCGTTTGTTGAGCAGCCCTGATTTAAACAGTACCAAAAAGCTCAAATTAAAAAAAACATGTTGTTCAGTTAATCCGCAAGGCGGCCGTCTGTCTGCGTTAAATTTGTATCAAATCAAATGCGCAATTAATCGCCTTTAGTGTTGCCATCTATTAATGCTTTAAGACGGGACAAACTTGCTAAAATGAAGCGGCTATCTTTAGTGAATGCGCAACATAGATTGGGTGCTGGATAATGAAGATTTTTATCATTTTTTGGAATGATAAAGTTGTGATTAACAATAGTAAATTCCAAATCTAAGACCACTCGTAAATGCAGGAGTTCAGCCGTAGCACAGGATATAGTAAATATTTTGAAAGAACACGATTTAGTGACTAAGCCAAGGTGACATGAAAATATTTATAAATATTAAGAGGATTTTTTTATAATGATCCTATAACTTAACTTATTTAAATAAATTGCAACGAAGTTCATCAGATGGACAGGTTATATCACTTAAATGTTTTTGATTGATATTGATATTGGTATAAAATTGCAAACAGTCGGCGTGTTAAAATTAAATGGAAAACGTTAAAGTAAGCGCCTTCATCAAATGCTCTGTCCGGAAGAAATTGTAACTTAGGAAACATTAGCGAGGCAGGCCAAGGAGTTTAAGCTGTAAATTTTTTAGAATTTAATTTACGGTTATAAAAATTAATGTACTCCAAAAATACGATAACTTTGATTATGTCATATCCATATATTTGGTTTGCATTTGACCCACCCTTCATTGCGTTTAATTGTATAATCTCGATGAAAATTAAAATGCTCATAAATTCTGCCAGATAATTCCTTGGAAATACCAAAAAATATTTTATTTACTAATTCAATAGCAAACTTCAACTCTTAAACGCTCATTATTAATAAGTAATTTTTTCTAACCCCTCAATGGAATTTTTCAGCACCATTAATAAAGCGCATAGATGGTCGATGCGAGTATCTACAAGACAATGTTGGCAATAGAAATTAAAACAATTTAAATTAGTTGCATAGAGATGAACGATAATGGCATGACAATTGAGGGTATAATTATTTATCACGCGTCGGCAACTATTTATTTTTTTTTTTCTACAAAGCCATAAAGCAGCAGACCAATGCACTTTAGAGAAAAAAATTTAATAAAAGAAAAGCAAATCAAACGGAAGGGGAAACATATTTGAAAGTATGCAAGCAGAAAAGATGAGTCAGGAGTACGACTACCTAATAACAACAAATGAATGGTTAAAGATGAGGGCATAGGAAAAGACGTACATAAGTACATAATTATGTGTGTATGTATGTATGTACATCAGTGCAGTGGGCTACCGAAGTGGCAGATCTTTAAAAATTTGATGAACTACAATGCGGTTAAGCTAAAGAGGTGTAGTGTCATTGTCTGCCAGCAGCAACAACAATCACAACAACAACAACAACGCTAACAAATATATTTGGTTTGCTCTAACGTTACTTAAGTTTTGTGCCAACCAGACTTTTCCAACTAATTTCCAAATGCCACAGCTTGTTTACACAAAAAGTATAAAAAAACAACTGAAGGAGCGACACAGCGCTGACGAAAATATATTACAACAAATGAGCGCATAAATTGGAGTTGAAGAAAATGTGAGAAGATTAATTACCACTCAACAAAAATGATGTCGCCTCTACCAGTGCAATGCGCTGTAGCAGCAGCAATAACAAGCATTAGACATTTTTTCACAATCAAAAGTATAGCAGTCGCCGAAGGTAATAAAAAATGCATGATCAAACACAGCTAGGAAAATATGAAAATACACATACAAACATACGATGTACAAAAAGATTTCTAGAGACCACCACGGCTCCAACGCACTCTTTGATGTCAATGACTGACTGCTGTGAGTATTCAGATTTGATTCATAAGCTAGTTGCTAAGCTTTCGCTGGAATGCTTGCAAGCGTTCAAAACTTACTCACACCTTACTGAAAATAGTTTCGAATTTTCTTCTGTAAGAAAAGCCAGTCATAACAATGTAAGTGGCATTTTAACAATAGCTTGTTAATTTACAAATGTCATGGGTAGTAGTGTGCTTTTTCAAAGTACTACATACGTACATAGGAGCTCAAGCAGTTCACGGGAAAATGTTGTTGGCACGAAAATATTTCCTTTTAATTTAATGAGTGAGATGTTAAAAGGTCTTTCGGCTTAGATTTGCCGTTACAGCTTTTTTAAATATTTGCTGCTTATAAGAACACTAACATACTTACATAGATGAGCTCTTATAGTTATTGCCGTTGCAGGGACCTACTCAGACCTTTCTTGATCAGCTGTTCAATTAACCGTTGTCGTCGAACTCGAACTAATGTTTAAGTAATTTGGCCTAAAAAAATTCGTAGTTAAGACGCACTTAAACCAAGATCGAAGGGGTGTGTATCACATGAGGCTCTTTCACTTGCAGAATATTAAAAGTTTTTTTCGAATGATGTTTAACTTTTGATTTAAGCTCATGGTAATTTTTTATCGATTATGAGATGAGAGAAATTTTTTAACTAACTATATGTTGAATCTGCGAGACAGTCACAAGTTTGTTCTTTTTTTTTGCATTTATGTTTGGTAGTAAAAGATGGAGTTTGGTATAAATTTGATTAACCAATGAAAACAGTAAGCGGAGTTAACAGTAAATTTTCACAAAGAAATACTAGTTTTTTATACATAAAACTAAGCTATAATGTATTTTAGAACGCTAATGTAAAAAAAAGCTCTCTTTTTTCGAAATAGCTTATTTATGAGAATTAATTCAAAATTTTTAAGATTTTCACACTCTGTCTTAGAAGTTCTTCAAAAGTTTGTTAACTCAAAATTGTGGTGTATTTCTTTTTAGAGCCAATGTTAATTTCCTATTAGGATGTTTGCGGAGCTATTCATGTACCGTGTTTTTGTGTTCTACAAGGTGGCGCAAAAGTAAACTTCCGATGTTTTTTAGCTGTAATTTAAAGAAAAAATGAAAAAATTAATTTAAAGAAAATATTCCGCGTTCTGGAGCAGTGTAGCGTAACATTGTTTATTAGGGGCCATTAGGGCCATTAGGGGCCATTAGGGGCCAGTCGCAAAATTTATAGCATTTTCTGATAGGAGGTTTACCTTTGCGCCACCTTGTAAATACGTCGGTGAACGGTTAATGCCCTTCGTCAAATTTCAATTGTGCATATTGTTTTTTTTTATAATTACCTTTCAAAAAGTTCCGTAAACTTCCTAATTCAAAATTGGTTAGTTTAATAATATCTGCTGAAGATCTTCGAACTTCACATACATATGTATTTTCTGTAAAGAGTAAAAGCAGAATATGCTATACATACAAGTAGGTATATAAATATTTTATTTGAAGAATTACAATTGAAATGAAAATGGAGTTAGCTTACTTTCATTATTACTACACCGGTCAACAAAAAAAGTTTTTTTTAGGGTTTCTGTTCTCATGCATAAATTCTGATTCTAGACATTGTCATACGAACATAAATGAAATATAAAAAATTTTCATTTTTAAACATTAATTTCTTATTTTTTGACATTTATTGCTACGTTATTTGCTCATCACAAATCTTGAATATAAAACACTCTTATATCCAGCAAAAACTTTTCTAATCATAATTTAAAGTGAAATTATAAAAAAAATATATAAAAAAAAATCAGTAACTCTTGCCGAAAAATTGAAAAATTGCTCCAGCTTCTACAATAGCAAACTTTGATAAAAAAAAAATGGTTTCCCTTATTTTTGGCGTAGGAGGAACTAAAAGTTAACAATAGAAATCAGACCCAAAAATCTTGTTGACCGGTGCTTTTATTAAAATTGTTATTATTCTCTCAACTAGTAATTAAGTTTTTTGAGATATAAATGTTTGTTTTTATTTTTCTGTTGGCCTAGTAAATGTTAATTTTACACTTTTTATTGAGCTCAAGGCCAGTTTATGGAAGATTTTTGTGAAAAAAAACAACAACAGTTTTTTAATGGTAGAAAGAAAACGTTTCCTCAGCAGACTTCTTTTTATTAAATTAATTAAATTTTTTTTCATAACCACATCTCCCAGTTTTTTGAGATAGTTTAAGAGGTATTATGAGTTGTATCTCTTTTGGAGGAGTGTGAGAATTCTCTATTTAACATTTTTTTTTTAATTTACATTAGGCTAGTCGAAAATCAAAATAAATGACATTTTAAATTTTATTGCATGATAGATTGTTCATATGAATAGAATGAAGATGCTTTAGCCAACAGTCTAGAACACATTTTTTTTTAAGCTGTTAGATTTTTTTTATCAAAACTTCCAAAAGTTTTAAATATATTTTCGTAAAACCAGCGCAAGCAAACTTTTAAAAAAGTTCTGAACCAATTCTTTGTCTAAGCTTTTAAATAAAAAATGGATTATCTAGAAGATTATTTATGTCTGTTATTAACTGAATTGCAGGTTTTCAGACAGGTTGATCGAACCTCTATTTTCTTATGGAGGTTTAACTAATTCCATATTTTGTTTCCCCTTAACAGCGTCGCTTTTCGGTCAAAATACGTTTTTTTGAAGGTGATAGAAAGACGGAAAATTTCTTTAAACAGTGTAAAAAATAAATACATTTTTTTAGGATCGCTAAAAAATTGATTAAAAATTAATTCTTATATTCTGGTATGCCCTTACAACAGTTTGTCAGTTTGTGTCAAGACAAAAAAAGCTTCCGCAATTGAGTTTCTCATTTGCGAAGTTACGCCAGTTACTCATACCAAGTGAAGACAGTTCCTTATACACTTGGTGCCATTGCTTTAGATAAGAAAGATCGTTCCACCAGAGCAACGTCATCCACACGAAGGACATGTCCAAAATATACCATTTAATCTTCTGCGGTTCCCGCCACCCATGCGCACATGAACATAAATCTAAAGCAATCTGCTAACTCCAAAGCATTTATTTTTTTAACTCGTTTTTTATTTAAATAAATACAACTTAAAACTTTAACCAAAAATAATTGTTTTTAATGCCAATAAATAGCATACCACCAAAAATATAAAAACAAAAAAAAAATATTATAGCAAGAGAAGTTTTCAATTTGTAGACTACCGCTGCAATATTATTTTAATTCTAAGAAATATATGCCGGCCATCTTCTCCAAGTTTCAAGGCCAACAAAATGACCGTTGTTGTTTAACCTAAATGGATGCGCGAGTTTTTATATTTTTCTTAGAAAAAAGTAAATTGCTCCTCTACGGAAAAATATGTTAGTGTAGGAGTTTATGTAGTCAGTGGCTTATTAGCGCAAAAAGCAAAATCTACTTTCTGGTTTGTGCTGAAGGGTTCGCAGCTTAAGTCTTTTGTCTGCATATATCAGCAAAAAATTAAATGTGTACACGTACATAAATCTTTAGCCAAGTGACAATTTGATGGCGGTTCCTTTGAAATTCATTAATTCTGTGCAAACAAAGGACTGATCTTAAATCGATTTCACAATGAACGAAAGTGTGATTTAATCTTACTTAAAGACTTCATTGTAAGTATGTATGTACATATATTTGTAGCTGTTGATATTTAATATTGTTAAAAGGCAGTGGATAATTATTAAAATCAAGCAGATAGTGAAAACTTTGCTGTTGTGCTATCTAAAAGTTTCAGAAATTTATGGCGGTTCTTTTGGAAATATTTAGGATTCATGATTCGAGGGGAGAGTTTAGAATTCGAAGCAAGTATTTTGTGAAATTCGAAGAAAGTCTATTGGGTAATTAATTTTGTTTCTACACATTGTGTATCAGTTAAATGTTTTAGCAAGGGAAAAATGTTTCAACACTTTTGATAATGATTAACTTTACAACCTTTTTATTTTTTGAAAAATAAAATTATATGATTTAAAGGATAATATCGAATTTTCACTAACCTAAAGAGTCTAGAGCATTGCAAAGTTAAAAAGATAATAAAATTGGCTGGCAATTTTAGCATACCTTTTTTTTATCTATACATTTTTTTTTTGAATTTCCTGTTTAAAGAAGATTTTTTAAGAATGTGTTTTGATTTCATCACCAAATCCTACATACAACTGAAGTACTGAAAAAGAGTAAAAAAAAGCATAGTTAACAGTAATTTTTACTTCACATTCATTGATATTTTACTGTCACGTTCCTACCTATAAATCAGAATTCAATTCTTAAAGGTTCGGTAACTAAGCAGCTAGCTCGATCACTTTTTGACAAACGGCTCCCTTAGCATCAAAACCGTATTGCTTCTTACTTAATAATAACAAAAATAGTAACCTCAAAACTTTTGAATACCAAAAACTAACAGGCAGCACTTTTTGTTTCTTATGTGCGCGTAAATAGTTAGTTTAAATCCGGATTTTAATGACTGCCTATTTTCTGAATACAAGATTGACCCCTCCTCTTAAATATTTCATGTAAGTGTATATAAATGACGCTCCTTTTCATTGAGTGCTTTTCACGCTCATATAAATTCGAAGTGACAGAGTGAAAAGTTTTGTAATTTCTAGAAGGTAGAGGTTTAAAGAAATTAATAATAATGTGACATAACAATCATCTGAATGCCAAAAACAAGAATTTGTAAGAACTAAATTTAACTCAACAATTTAGTTTTATTTATTTTATTCTCTTTCTAAAATTTCGAATTATTGTGGTTTTCTTTTAATTTCATTAACTCCATAAAGTCACTTACTATTTATCGGAATAAAATTTTTAGTCCTTTCATCGTCCAGGGGTTCATCACAATATTAAGAATAACTCTGGAACCATCGGTATATAAATAAAAGGAGATAAGAGCTTTAAGAGAAGTTCTGAATATACACTTTCAAACTTAATATAACAGTGTGCAACTTCCAATTGTATACGGTTTTTTGAGTTCTTGGTTAGTCAAGAGTGTTGTGCGTTTTCTCCTATTTATAGATTTCGTTAACTTTTTATATCGAAGAAGATGTGAAACAGAAATATTAAGAATCAACTGCCTTTATAAGGCACTAGAAACTTGAACTATATTATACATATTGAAAATATTCTAGAATTCTGGTTACAAGTTCTTAAAATCTTGATATATACGGTTTATTTATAAAATTAATTACATATAGTTTTATAAAAAAAAATAAAAATTTTCCATCACAAACAATATTCCATAAAAATTTACTGTGAATTTATTTCTGTGGTCAACGTATTTTATCATAAATTTTTCAATTTTCATTAAATAGGAGATTAAAACCAAAATAATAAGGGAAGTTTCTTCGCTGATTATTTGAAGATTAAACGAACCTTGATTATATTGTTTTCTTCCTTTTCTTGTCCGACAGGGTGAATTGTTGATATTTGTTGGAACGATTTTCCGTCATCCCTTGTCGAGTTTGGTTTGGAGACAAACCGGTTTCGTCATTGTGCCAACTTCAGTGTCAATTTTCGTTTTATTTAGTTTATGTCTGTGGTTCCGTATTTATTTTGTTCTTTTTTGTCAATCAGGTATTGGTGCATAATCGTAAATGTTAACAAATGTTAAGTGTCCTGAGTATAGGTACCTAAAGTCTCGCGCGGTTAGAGTCCAAAAGGGGTATGTTTTACCTCGAAACTACCTTTGCGGTAAGAACAGGTAGATATCTGTCTGTATCTGTCATTTTAACCTACGTTTTTGTTTTGTTTTTTTTTGTAAACAAGCCTTAATGGTGCAAATATTGACAAGGGATGACCGAAAATCGTTCCAACAAAGAACCTTGATTATTTGTTTCTATACTGTATATATAGTATCTATCCAAAGCTATCATCAAATTAAGATAGAAAATTTTTTTAATATTCTCTGCTCTCCTTTGCGTTGCATTCGTATGGCTGTGACGTGCCTCGCCATAGAAATGTTCGTGCATTCAATTTTCCCCGCAACAATTCCATATGTTTTCCAGCCAGCCAAATTTATCACCAACACATAGGCGTTTGCTTCCTAATTATTACAACTTAGGAAATAAATATGCGCCCCAATACCTTATTTCTTGGAACTCTATTAAAGCTGGTAAAGAGAAGTGTGTGAATATTCATCAGTAGTCATTCATTGCTGCTTGAGCATTTTTCAAATACCTCATGCACTTAAGAATTTCCTTTGAATTTTCCATATGCGCCGGCGCTAAGCCATTGTGGCATTGAGTATTTTCTACTATTTTGATGATGTCGCACGTAACAACAAAATAAATGAATGCAGCACAAGGATGACGACGTGCAAACATACTAGTTTTATGGTTAGAAGTAAAAGAAGGTAAAATGTGCGGGAAAAACTTTTAGGAATAAGGTAATTTGAGCGGTAATTATTACCTGAAACGTTGAACAATAAATAATGCATTTCAAATATTTGTTTGTGTTGCAGGAATTCGGAGGACTGGAAGTTTGGTTAGTAAATTTCATAAACGGGTATATAGAAAATACAACTAAGAGGAAAAACTAAGTTTATTAAGTTTTTAAAACGTTTATTAATTTGCTCATTCATTTGTGAATTTTTTTCATCTCTTATTTCAGAACATACGAACTCGTAGGAATTCTAAGCGATCTCCTAATTTTTGGTCAAATGATAGGTGGCAAATTTAGGTGTTACACAGTGGTCCAGAAATGGTAGAAGCTTACCAAACGTTAATATTATAATTTTTTCACTCAAGATAGGTGCGAGTTAAAGTTCTAAAAGTACTTATCTAAAAGGAATAAAAATGAATTGTAGCATTTCTTACTTACTTTTTAAATGAATGGCAATTTTATCTAAATCATCATTCTTAAAGCTCATTAATTATCACCGTCCTTATTCTTTTAATCTGGTTATTTTTAACGCGGATTTTCTGGGCATGGATGATTCTGCAATCCCACGTGGTTGTTTTTACTTTTTTAACACGGTTTGCGATTCATTCGGATTTTAACCTTTTGTTTTATTTTTAATGCGTTTTGCAATCGTCGTTTTAATATAACTTAAATTAAAGGTGATCTCAATATGATTTTTTGTCAAAATCATGTAAAACAGTGGGTTTTTAATATACATATATCAAAGCATAGCGAATATGTACATATGTATGTTATAAATTTGTTTACTTCCCCAAACTTGGGTTTCGGGTGAAAACTTGGTTACTTTAATGCGACAATTTTTTTTCGCGCATTTTTCGCTTAATTGGAACGAATAAACAAATTTGCGGTTATTTTCACTCGGTTTTTTTTACGCAAACAAATTTTTGTTAAACCGCGTTAAAAAGAGATCGACTGTGCTTACAATCTACATTTGATTTGAATTAATAACATTGGACTGACCTAACAGATTTGAATTTTTTTAAACTTTTTCTGACGATGTTTCGCACTTTATTCATATAAAAAATCTTAATAAATAAATAAATATTTTTAAACTACATACATATGTAGTCAGAGCTGACAGATAATTTAGTATCCTCTATATTTTAATTGTAAAGCAAAAATTTTTAGCAAAGCATGCATTCCCGTATTTGAGATTCTCATGCTGTTTTAACAATTGTTTGAAAACATCTGCAATTGACGCGTCGTCGCGACTCGCCCGCTTTCATTGGCCGCATGCGGTGCAAGAGTATCTCAATTGTCTCCTTTTCAATTGCAATGTGTCGCTTTTGAGTGGCTTCATTCAAGGGGATGAGTTAGATGAGTGAGTGCACGTTTAAGGGGAGATTTCATAGGCCTAAGTGGATTAAAGAGATAAACTGATGTCTGCAATATATGTATATTAGGAAGTTAGCGCACAGAAATAGTAAAATTTCAAATAGTTATTTGCAGCTAATTACTAGGGATGATTGTAGACGAGATAAATATAACAAGATAAAGATCTAAAAGGCGACGATATTTAAAATGCAGCGTAGCACAAAATTTCATAATTATCGGGTGTATGCCATTGTACCTGAAGCTGTTACCTTTTGACCTCAGCTAGAGGATAGCGTTTGACAATTTTTGCTATCTAAATAGGCGGCTGTTTATAATGTTTTATGTTTCACTTATCAAGACAAGTTTTGACTGATGTAATACTCGAAAAGTATATTAAAAAACTGCACTTGCAGAATAAAGAAGAGATGAGCCGACCAAATGAGATCAACTAGGGTATTTTCGAGATCAATATTCTTCAAAAGATGTATACCTTTCTACGCCTGTTATAATATTCATTTTATGAGAAAAACATTGAGTTTCTTTCAACTTATATTCATCCAATAATTCAGTTCTAAACAGTAACGGCATTTCATACACACTCGAACAAATAAGAAGAGTGTTTTTCGCTACAGACTAAAATAAGGTTGTTTTAATTTTCATAGAAACCGGGCACAAAACAACTCGTGCCGAAAATAGCACTCACACTAAACGCCGTCCAAATATATACACGTCATACAAACAAATCTAAGTGAATTTTTTAGTGCTAAATAATTCAGGTTTTCGTCTTTCAACACATCGCTTTCAAAATCTCGTCTCTCGTTGCTTCCCAATTATTTGCTGGCTATTCACTCAGTTTCTCATGGCGGCTTCAATGGGCGAAGATGGAAGTGTTGGACCAAGAAATGCGTAGTTTAAGACAATTTTTATGGTCTAATGGCTCATTATCAGGTACTCCCAGATTTATATTTTTTAAAAATAATTTATAATAATTTGGCTCTTACAGTATATAGCTCAGTGTGTCGCCGAGATTCTTCTACCATTTGTGGTGTGTGGCAGAAATACCCTCGGAGATTTGTTATTGCCTGCCGAGGGGTTACCGCTATTAGAAAAAATCTTTGCTGAGATTCGAACCTCGAACACAGTGCCATAGCACACCGCTACCCAACCGACCACAGTGGCTACATTACTAATATATTTAATTTGCTGGTCAATGCCTTCAGTGCAGCTTGCATTGACTGTATACATATATGTAAAACCTATTTAGAAAGCTAAAACATATTTCCCAAGATAAAACGAAGCATACTTTCATTATCTTCAAACTTTGAAAGTATTGAGGTTCCAGTTCGTAAATATTTGTTTTTGTGTCTGAAAACTTTGCTCAGTAGACCTTGATTCCATATGAGGAGTGAAAGAAGGGCATACATTTAAATGTCAATCAGCAAATAACCGACACATACTCTGTCATTTTTTAAATAATTCAAAATATGCTTTTGTGATTTCCTGGCTGGCGCAAAGAAAACACCAATTAACAATCTTAACATATGAACATTGTCGGCTGAGCATTAAAATTCAGCATTTAAATATAAAGTCAACACCACCAACTGTTAAGTTAAATGAATTTTAATGGCCAACACATCATAAAAATTAAATTTTTGTAATTTCAAACAGCTGACGCCTAACCACAGCACAAGATGCAATCGATAGCAGCTTAATGATCTCAGTACGCGTTAAATTGAGTATTTGTAATTTTATTACGCAGAGCTAAATGTGAAGGGCAGGCAAGCAAGGATTCTGCATCTCATTTTTCATTTGAGTTGTGATAAAATGATAAATGAAGAAGATTCAGTGTGTTGATAAAAACTGAAGAGTGAGGCCGAATGGAATGTACGCCGACTCGTATGGAGAACTGCAGGATGCAGAGGGAACTGTTTGTGCATATAAAATGTAAACATACACACGTCACTGCCATCGATGAATGGCAGCTGTTTAGTTTGCTGTTTGCTGCACCATCAAAGGAGGCATAACACCCTTGCAGTGCTAAAAACAAAAAAAAACTTCACAGACTTTTCGATTTGGTATTGCGCAAGCGTGCGTGTCCGCTGCCCTTTTTAACGCACTCATGCATTGTTGTTTTAAGGGTTGTTGCTTCGGAAAACCATTTATTTGCTTGTCCATTACTCGTCGAACGCTTTTCCAACAGGATTTGAAGGCTTCAAAAGCCGCACATGTCCATTGTTCATAGGCACTTACCACTTTTATCTGGCATGTGTGTGTGTGAGTGCTGGTGGAGTGCGCGTTTGCGCGTTTGCGCGTAGGAGTATTTTAGGGTTGCTTTAGTATACATACAATTAGGATATTAAACAAATGGAAATTCCACTTTTGATGGGCTGTAATTTTCAAACGTTCATAAAATAAGTGAAATAAAACTGAGGAACGAACACATGTCACACACATTCGTTATGGTCGTAAGTAAAATTTTTATTATTACAGCCACATTCATTAGGATTTTAAAATTTTTGTGAAGGCGTACAGTACTTACAAGGGCTTAAGCACACATTTACAGTTTGAAATATACAAACTTATGTAGTTTTGTTGAATTTCCTATATGCGTATGTGTGTTTTCCGGGTATTGTGCTCATATGTTTATCGAAAGTGTGCTCAACACGAGCATATGGCGATCTGTATCGGTATGTAAATTTTATGTTAACATTTTTATAGGAAACTTTTTTTTATAAATTGCTAATAACTTATGTTTAGGATTGTTCGGACAATCGGCTTTTATCCTCATTAAAACTAGCTTAAACTTAAAACTCCTTAATCATATTAATATCTCATCTCCGATGCCCCCAAGCAGGTCCATTTTTACAATAAACATACAATACATAGTATGTATGTAGATAGATATGCTTCGAATATGAGCTAAATCCGACCAAAGTATGGTTTAGCAATATCTTGAATCCAGCAACAAGTGTCTAATAATTTTTCAATTTTTATTTATAAATTATGCATTTAAATCTTACCTGGTGTCGCAAAAATGGAAATATTAACTCGCAAAAATACCAAAAAAAAATATCTCCAAAATGGCTAACATACTAAGGCGATTGTTTTTGTTTTAGTATTTATACATAACGAAAAAATAATAAACAAATTAGAGATAAGGAATAAAAGGAAAAAAATATTCTTAGTCCGTTAAACATTGTTTGCGTTTTTTTGCGGATTTTGCGAGACTAGTGCTCCCTAACTAATTTTTATATACAACTAATATATGTAACTATGTATGAATAATCAAATTTCAGTACTATTTAATGCGGTTTATGGGTGGGAATATTATATTCTTGAACTATCAATATTTGTAGTATATATCAACTGTTTCAAATTACATTTTTTAAAAAGCCATATAAACTCAAGCTTTAAACTTTGTACAAAAGTAGAAAAAAAAAATCAATAAATTTGTCTCAAAATTTCTAATATTTAAAAAACAATTTTTTTTTTAATCGGGTCTCGTAGATCTTTCAGTTTTATATAATTATATAGTGCAAATTTAATATGCCCGAAAATCACTGTTAATTATTGGCAAAAAAAAAATATCGATACAAAAGATTAAGGTAATCGATTTATACCCGAACGCTTTATGCGATAAACAATGCCAAAAAGCATTTACCATATTTTTAATATCTTTGGAGGCTCAGTTATTTAAAATTATATATATTTAGATAATTCAAAAACTCATTCAATTTTAAAGCCTTCGCTTAATTCATTGCTGAATTTAAACACAGCAATGTACTTGGAAACTCAGGCATGAACAACTCGCATACCTAGGAATAAATATCGATAATTTTGGCCCCTTACCGACTCAGATACTTATATATGATATATGAAACGATCAGTTGTGCGGATTACCGACTGATGCGAATACAATTCTGACATTTGTTGAAAATAACAACAACGATTTTAAAAGGAAATTTATTTTTTTTTTTCTTGCTCCGCAACCTATGTATGTATTACCAACTCCCTTACTTTTTCAGTTATGATTTACTTTGCTGCTTGGATGTTTTCTTCTCGATAAATAGTACCTAATAAAATTCTAAACATTTTTTAGTTATATTTTAAATTTTTTATAGTTCCTTCTTGTTTGTTGGCTCTACAACAATTTGATGGTTTTAGTGAGACATATGAACCTTGCCAGTTGTCCGAGTGATTTTTTATTTCATGCGGAATTTCCGTTCGTCTAGAAAGTGCTCTGCTTTTCATTTGCCTTCTGATCCTAAAAAATAACTTCTTGGCAAAAGTTGTTCGTCGTTTGATCTAAAGGCCGACTTTATTAATTTTATGCTGGGCACTGAGTATGCAGTTGGAAAATTTAAAAATTATACGAGAGCATTATGTAATTTTTTTATCAAGTTCAAGAAATATTGAAAAATTTTTAAATTTTATTTTCTTAATTAAAAAAATTATTTAAATTTCACATTTAAAATTTAAAATTAAAAAATTTTAGAATTTTTTTGTAGCGTACTTTTCAATTGGCTACAAATTACCTATGATATTTGAATTTTTTTTTTATTAGCGCTCCTTTGTGTTTTATACTAAAATTGAATAAGCCACAAAATTGTATAGTAAGAAAAAATTCGAAAATTGTTTTTGAAAAAGTGCGAAGTTTTTAATAAGTTTTTTGAAGTTGCGTTTAATTGTGGTACATTTTATATAAACATTAAAGATAAGGTTTTTATGGTTTTTGTTAGAGAATGAACTGTATTATTTAACGTCAACAGATCCATTTCAGAAGGCAGTCCTGTTGCTAAGCAATGGAAATATTAACTCGAATGTATGTATGTACATACATGCACATGTGTTTGTGACTGCATATAAAAATAATCTGCTACGGCACACGTGTGGCACGCATGCGTGTATCAAAACATAATAAAATACGATTTTTCTGCAAGTAACAACAAAGCAACGAGGGTATCATGCCACTTAATGCTAAGGGGTTGGATCAAATGCATTCGGAAGTCCGCTCGGTAAGGGTTGCATGAGGGGGAAAAAGGAAATGTGCTGCTCAGCCATGACAAGTGGTTGCAATAAATGCTCTTTCTCAACATGAAATTATTTATGTATTTACATTTAAACGCTACCAAAGGCACTGCACGTTGCATACAGCAAAATAATTGAAATTGCAGGAAGTACTTAGAAAAAATGCAGAATTCACAATAATTCATTCATTCATATTCTTACTACTTTTATAAACCGAACCTTGCAATGCAATGAAAAGCGGCTCAAGTGCTGCGCTTGCGTTCACTACTTTACAACGAATGAAAATATTCATTCAATTGGCGACACATGCGCAAAAACAATAAATTTCATATTGCATTGCAGAAGCAAAAAAAAAAAATCAAGTGTTAAAATGTAAACAAAAAGCAATCAGCGCAATATATCAAATGGCCACTTGCAGAAGCGAAAAGTGCATTGGAGTGGCTGCAACGCACAGAAACACACACAGCTTTCAATATTTCTATTTGATGCAACACTTTGCGTCAATTCTAAAAACATTTAGTAGTATTTGAAAAACTAAATTGAAAAAATTTGAATATTTTTAACGCCACTTGCTGCACTTTTGCATAAATTTCAATTGTAACAAACGACTCGCCTCGCTAACTCTGCTGCCGTGTAGCAGGAAAACGCACCCATAAATAACAGACTGTTTTTTAGTAGCACTTCTAATAAACACTAACACTAATTAAATTACTATTTCAAATGTAACTTGCTTGAAAACTTTGCCTTAAACAACTCAGCAGGCACTTCGCATGCGCATGCGCACGCGCACAAGTCGACCGCCCACCCACTTGCCGTCGGCGCACAACAACGACAGCCAACACAAATTCACAGCGATTAACAGTGGAGGCAACAACTGTTTTCCCACAAAAGCGAGTTCAACAGCGGCGCGCGCACAAAACACCTACACTCCGGTGTGTAGGTTCATGCCAAGGCAGGCTGACTGGCTGACACTTAGCAGGCCGGCCACTACAAAGGCGGCAAAGGCGGGGTTAGGTAGGTGGTCGTTTGCCGCCAAAATGTGGATAATCCATAAAAAGACAAATGATTTGGTAACATCTTTACAAAGTGGTTTATTTATATTTTGAAAAAAAATGTTTTTTTTTCCCAATTTTTTATATTGCTTAATATGTTTTCAATGCATACTCTACTGCCTTTTCACGATTCATCCGAATGTATGTATGTATGGATGTGTGTACATTTGTACATTTTTCAATTCTCAACTGTAATTGTTGCTATAAATAATAAGATGCACAATGACGTCTGATTGATGTCCAAACATGTTCAAATGAAAAATTGATCGATTTGAATTGCAACTATTGAATGAGAGAAAAATTTATTTTCTCTGCAAAGATATTTGAATATTGAAATTAGTTAGTCAAATTAAATTAAAATTGAAATATTTTATATTTGAAATAAATCTACGAAACATATCTGGCCGTCCCGGTCTACGTCATCGGCTGTTTTGTTGCTTAAATTCAAGCTACATATGTCTCCGAGACTATTTCATTACGTACTCCCTGCACTGTTTCACGAGGCGGGAATTAATATTCACATAGCGAAGCGCTTTACCGCCAAGATTTCTAATTTATGAGGATGATTTTAAGATCTACTCGATGATCAGAAGTTATCACGCCTCCGAATGGATGCAAATAGATTTTGATAATAGGTCGAGCTCTTTGCAATTCCGAGTTATTCTATGCATGTATTTTTAGAGCTCTTTATGCTCGGAATGGTCTTAGTTCTCGAGCACCAATTGATTTCAATATAATCTCTAAATTTATCACTTTTTGAAATCTTTGAATATATTTTATAAAAAGTTTAGTTATACTATTTGCTTTAACTAAATTCGTTTAAAATAAATAAAAAAGCAACTTTTCCAGAATTCGAAAAAAAAAATTTTTTTTTTTAAAGAATTCATTAAAAAAGGAAATGTGTACAATATTTTCAACAACAAGAGAAACAACAAGATCAGCCGAAAGCCTCGAAATACCGCAGACAATAATCAAGAAATCGAAAACAATAATTGACCAAAATAGTTCAAAAAGTTTGCTAAATTGTAAAAAATTTAACAATTTTTAAGCATAAATATGTAATTTATTTTTATAATTTTTTTCGTGATTAATTTTTTTGTTTTTTTTTTAAGTATTGTTCATAATCGATGAAAAATCGCGAAATCGTAGTTTTAAACTTTTCATTAAAGCTAAAATAAAATTGAAACAATTTTCAAGAAAGTAGAAAAATAATTGATATTTGCAAATTAAATGAAGTCCCGATGAGGGGTGGTCCGGACTCGAAACCCAACAAAGCATCCTTTCCCCCTGTGGATCCAACACTGGTTGACCACTTAATTTTAATCCAATAATGTACGTATAAAGTAACTGTTGACTTTCTAAACTGGCAATTTAAGAAGAAGAAGTCAAAGTAATAAAGATAAAAATTTGTAAATTGCGGAACCTTACTTAATTCGTATAATTTTGCTTGTGTTTATTGAGCAAGTACCTACCTTCGTGTTTGCACATTGAATCGCCTAAGCAGCAGTTATTTATTTAAACGCAAAGCTTAACCCTCCTCACTTTTTTTGTTGTTCACGACATTAATTGAATGCACCATCAATCAATTGCAACCGCAACATTGAAAATTGCAACAAATGTTTGAAGCAATTAATCAAGTCCGATGTCCATTCATGCCGCACATGTGCAACATAAATTGTTGACAAATGTTGCTAAAAGTTAATGTGCAAAAAACAAAAAAAACCAAAAACAATATTTACTTTGTATTAATTGCCAGATTGGTTAATGCGCATGCGCAACTGTTAGAATTCGAATTCTATGCGATGCTGAGGGTTGTGCCGTGGACGTGAAAAGAAGAAAAAATGTTGAGAGCAGGGGTTGGTGTTTTTTGTTTTTTTTTTTTTTTGCTCTTTGAGGTTACATAAGTGGTCGCGTACGTTTCAAATTTCGGTTAAAAAAATATTTGTTGAAAAATTCAATAAACAAATACCCACTAAGCAAAAATATTTTGGGCGTGTCCGAGATGCTTACAGCACAAACAAAAGCGTAAAGAACAATTATTCTTTTATTTTTTTTATTTTACCATTGGTGTCGAAATAAAGGTACTTGAGTCATACTATAGCAAAAAATGGTTCGCAATTTGACGCTCACCCTTCACGCTGTTAAAAGAATTTTTTTTTTTTTCATTTTTGGAAACATTTGTACACACATACTCCATATATGTTTCTATATGCATATTAGTACGAGTAAATGATGCCGCACAGTAATTTGATTCTGCAGAGCTGCCGAAAAATAATTTGTAGCTGGTTATTATTCGTTCATACATACATACTCGTACATACAAACATACATAAATGTGCATCTTTAGTCTGCTGGTAGCACTTCAACTTTGGTCACTCTTAACTGCATTTTGTCTAGCTCAGCCTTCTAACTGCATAAATGCGTCGACAGCATCATTAGGCATCCTAAACCCGAGTGTGAAATGTTGCATATGCTGCATCCCTGACATGTGTTGAGACTCCCAGTACGATCGATGCCTCCCAATAACAAACCATTTAGGGTATTGTGTGTGCATTTGTGAAAGAGCATATGGCACGGTTGGTTAAATCTATTTGCTTACGCCGTTGGTTTGTTTGTTTTAACATATTTGTGTGCCTTTTCGTTTATAGCCTTTTAAACTAATCATAGTAACATTAGAGTGAGTCCAAAAAATTCGACAAAACCTTAAGGAATACATTTTTTTATTCTTTTTATTCACTTTTCTGATTTCCAAATTACGCTTTATGATTTTCAATTGCAATTACAAGTAATAAATGTGTTTTTTTTTTTAATTTTTTTAACAAGTGACTATCCTGATATAGAAATTACTCTTTCTCATCTACAACTTACTATTCTTATTTTTATGTGATGCTTTCTCATTCACAACTGGAAATTGTGTAGAAGGAAAATAAGGCACAATTATATTTGTGAAACACGAAAGGTAACAGTCTTTATTCCAGAAATCGCCTCAATTGGCTTTGACTTTTAATTTTGTTTCGCTTGATTTATTCTTTCGTTTAACTCATAATAGTAAGTGCTTATAAACATATGTACAGCTGCGCTCACAAAAATAGTAGGTAGTGAATTTCAAAATAATATTTCTTGAAACTTATATGTATTTATTTATTTTTGAATATTTGCATTTAAAATTTAGTTCGATCTACTTATAACCGAAGCCATATTAATAAATGTTTCGGCAAAATCTAATTTTATATGGAAGAAAATGCACAACAACCTTGACAAAAAAAAATTCTAATATATCAGCAGTACATTTTAGCCATTTGAAACTTGTACTGTGTTCTCCTAAAATTGATTGGACTACAAAACTGCATACCCAGAATTTTCCTAAAAATCCTGAAAAAAAAATTGTTTAATTTGATGACAATTTCATATATTTTATTTATTAAATTTTGTTCAAATTTCGTAAAAGCTTGGAAACATTTATTAATACGGCTTTGATTAAAGATCCTACTAGATTTTAAATGAAAATGTTTACAAATAAGTAAATAAAAATTTTCAAGATATATCATTGTCGGTTGAAATAATATTAGTGCATTATATTTAAAAAAGTTTTACTTTGTTTTAATAATTAAATAATAATTAACAAAACCCATAGAGTTTGGTAGACCATCCAATTTCCGAATATTAAAATTTAAGGGAATTTAAGAGAGCAAAATCACATTACATTTTGAGGGGAAGTTGCAAATTCTTGCTGGACAAATTTTACCCAGCACAAATTTGCAAGCAAGTAAACAGCTGATCAAAAACAGCTGATCGCAATTTGGATGAATACGAAATTTTCGTTTCAGAATTTTAAAGTTGAAAACTATAAAATATGAGTGTTAAACATGCTAGATGCAGGTATATGTTCGTTTGGTTAGTGTAATGTTTCAGGAATGCAATGTATTTAATTTTGCTAATTTAGATGCGGACAAAAATTCAATCAGATGTTCTTTAAATTTGCATGTTTCTGCAAAGTTTGCGTTTGCAAAATGCTTGTTGGACTTTTAGAAGAATGGTCTACAAAATTCTAAATAGTAAGTTATATATTTCGATGTACATTTTTTTTTTAATTTGATCATTTTTTGTGAAGACCGTACAAAGTTTGAAAATTGAGAACACATACAAAGATTTATGTACATACATATATATGAGTTAGGAAATTAATAGCATTTTAATAAAACAAATAGTAAAAAAAAAATCAAAATTGAATAAAGGAATTCGATTATATTTAAGTATATTGCAGCGATATTCCGTCATATCTTGTCAAGTTTGGTTTGAAGAAACCCCGTTTTCGGCGTCGTGCCTTCTTCAGCGTCAAAGTGCGGTCAAAGTGATAAAATACACATCAACACTGTCGAGAATGCACAAGTCGAAAGTTTTTTAACGAAATTCACTACTATTATTTTAAACGTTATGCAGGATTCGACTATCCTCAGTAACTGCTGGTAATTTCCTAACGCTGCAAGCAGTTCTCGTATTTCAGCATTATGCGCCGGAAGTTGATCTTATCACGCGCCTCCCATTAAGTGTTCGAAAACCCCTTTTGCAATGTACTACATACAAAGCAAATAGTGTCGCCTAACTGCTGCAACATGCAACTTGCATTCTGGCAACTATTAAATTTTTTTCCATAAATACGACTGCAATGCTTGGGTAATTGTATACTTACTAAGTACATAAGTATATGAAAATTTACATGTTTACATGTACATATGTAAATACACGTGTGCACATGAATTTAAGAGCCTGCTACGTAAACGGTCATTCAGCTGGCCCTCCGCGCATGCTCCTCCACACTTTGTATGCTGTTCAATTTAACTCTTAAACCGGCTTTTAATTTAATAGCCTCTGGACCACATTATCCTGAATAATTGTACATAGTACGAGTATGTGTAGCTGAGCGATTTGTAGCCTTTATAGCAGCAACAGACAATCAAAATTGTATGGAAGGACCTGCATGCGAACATTTATTTGTATTGAAAAGTACACTAGCAGCTGCTGACTTTTGCCACCACAGCCGACACTTTGCTTTTGTTGTTGCAGCAATTGCCAACTTTAAAACTGTGCCTGGCTATATTTCGGGCAGCTGTTTGTTACGTTTTGTTGACCTTGTTTGTGGCCTTTTGCGGCCATGCACGCTCGCTCTAGCCGTTCGAACATTTCACTGCCAAGCCTTTTGTGTATCTACTATACAATTGCTAAAAAAAAAGAGCTCTAAATGTTGCATGTTCATGTTGCATGTGTTGTGTCCTTTTGTGTCCTGCTACCAATTGCTCGTAATAATAGCGTTCGATTCGTATTGCTGTCGTTGGCACCACTAAAGCAAACCGCAAGCTGACTGACTGCATACATACATATTTACAAGAATGTACATATATTATTTCCTTCCCTGCTTCCTGTTGGCCTCCTTTTCTTTTACCAAACAATTGGAGTGAAAGTCAGAAATGTATCACTTTTTTTGTATTATAATGACAGCAATTTTCATGTTCAAATTGTTTGTGCAACACTTCCTGCAGGACATTTTCTAAATGGTTTCAAAAAATGTCACACAATTTTTGTCAGAACATAATAAATTGCAGAATGGACAACTTAATTGGCACCATCAGTTTAAATATAAGGCAAAGACAGCAGTCGAATTTCTGATTGTAGAGCTAAAATTTTTGTATGCCTCAGTGCGTCCAGCATCACCATTCACTACTACTTTCACACGACCAAATTTATCACACGAACATCACTAATCACTTTGTATACTGCCAGAATCGGGATTGCGTGCGTCGAGAAGGATACCAGACTATCGAACGGAATTGGGAATTGGGACACAGTCTTTATGAATGTATAAGATCTGCTTCTTCGTTCAAGATGTGAAAAGGGTCCCTGTGAATTAAGAAACATGAAGTCAAGTTCCGTCCAGTAAAGAACCGAGCAAGTTCTGTGTTATATCGGTTCACCTTCGACCCCAGGCTTTCAATTTCATTCCCACTAACCAATATCTTAGAAAAGTCCTCTGTTAGCGAACAGAAATCACAAAAGCATGGACAATGACAACATCAGACGTGATAGCCCTTGAGGAGTCCGAGAAAGTTTATTCAAAATATTGATGGTCCTTTATAGATTTGCGACAGCTAATACCGCAGCCAGAGGAAACGGTGAGTCTCAAGACCGATGGTGCTAGAGAAGGCTTCACCCGAATTCTACATCGGTAAGCCCGCCTGACTTAATAAATAGCATAAGAATCGCCATCGACAGGCCTGCTGACTATGTGTCTTGATGAGCGAGTTCATCTGAGCCAGGAAGGAAGATCCGGAGTATCCCCATCTCTGGAATCATAATCAGGTAGACAAACACAAGTCAAAACCAACGAGGCGCTGTAATCGAGTGGAGATCTGATTTAGCAACAGCGACCGCTCCTCTGAGAGTACCATCCTGGTGGCGCTACTCCTGGTGAAAGCCTTTGACACAGTATGCCTCCGAAAACTACTTACTCTCCCGGTGGCATTGAAGCGTTGAATTACGAATGATCTGGCTGGTGATCAGGTGTTCGTATGCTTATGAGGCGCTACTTCGAAATCGAGCAGACTTGAATAGGGGTACCACAGGGTGACGTTCTCTTACAGTTACTGCTAAGCTTCTACATCTCGAATATATCTTATTCGCCAGAGGGAGTTTCACTCGTCTCGTATGCCGACTACTCAACAACATATAGCTCCCATACAACCGATTGTACAGATTTTACATTTAGAACGAAAACCCCTCAATTTAAACAGCTAAAGTCTTTAAATTTTGCACATACATATGTATAATAGCTATTATGAGAACTATTTTTAGCAGTGAAAATCATTAAGTTCGGCTAAATATAACATATAGCTCCCATACAACCGATAGTTCAGATATTGCTTTTTGGAGCATAACTCCTTCGTTTAATAAGATAAAGACTTGAAATTTCACACAAATATCAGTCATTGTTAATTATATAATATAAATGAAAACCGTAAAGATCGCAGAAATAAAACTTATAAATCCGATACAATTGATTGTTCAGATATGGCATTTAGCACGAAAACCCATCCATCACATCAGCTAAAGTCTTAAAATTTTGCTCATCATCAGGAACTGTCAGCTGCGCCTGTAGCCGATAGCCAGTATCGTGTTGCCTTGCGTAATGGAAATTATAGTATAGTTGCCTAGCGGCTACTAATATCCATTCATAATAGGGGTATTAATCATCTATCTATCTAGAAGGCAAAAAAAAACTGGCATTCTACGTTAAGCTCGACCAAAATATCCTCAAAGGGATGGGTATATTAACTAAGTTAGTTGCAAAAACATATACATGAATTTTTCATCTTTATTTATCCTTCTTATTATAAATACTTAAAAAGAGGAAATTTAACCTTTACAAAAGATCTGTTGATTTCTTATATTTATGTTATCCGTTGCTCTTATTTGATTTATATTATTTTACATTTACTTATGTATATAAGTACATATGTATGTATGTTTTTACGAGTTACCTTATTCAAGTTTGAAAAATACATATGTACATATGTATATATATATTAGGTTTTATCATCGGTTGACAAATTTATTAAGATTTAGATTGGTTATTTGTTCGTTTTATTAGCATTTGATACATGTTCGGAAATTATGTGCGAAGTAAAAAGCTTTAATAAAAAATTTACGAAAAATATTTAATGCGAATTTTTTAGAGAAATTATAGCTTGATATAAATAAGTATTTAAGTAAGTATATACAATTAGGGATATATAATTACAGCATCAAAACGACAGATTTTTGCCAGCTCAGCTTTAAAATATTTTTAACATAGTTCAGACATATTAATCATTACGATTAGAGATGAAACGGATATCCGGTAACTATCCGGTGTCCGGCCTATCCGGCCCCCATAATACTATCCGGCCAAATACCGGATAGCTACCATTCGGCCGGATAGACATCCGGGCGATTAAAAGAAACAGATAAAAGAAACATATTTTTGAGTAATTATTTGCTTTATTTAGTAAGAATCACATTACTTAAATATAATCAGATTAAGTATTAAATTTTTAATTACACAATAGTAAGTTAATGTAATTCAAGGAAAATTAATGAATTAGTACATTTAGTACTCATACTGCACTAAGGGCAAATTATGGTGAATAAACACTAATTTTTCTGCATTGAGAGGTAGCAGGCGGTTGCGTTTCTCTTCATAAATAAGTCCAGCTTCAGAAAAAAGTCTTTCGCTATACACACTGGTGCAAGGAGCAGAAAGGTAGATTTTGACAAACTTTGTTAAATTTGGGTATTGTTTGCCATTAGCTGCCCACCAAAAATAAGGGTCAAAGTATTCCCGTAAAGCGGATCTTTTCTTCACCGATGCCATTTCTCGTTGCTAAATATTTTAGACTTACATATGTGTATATGTTGTATGTACTTCAAATAATAAGAGCACAAATAAAATTATGCGTTATAATTTATAACCTAAAAACAATCACGCACGTGTCTGCACTGCATGCAAGCGACGCAATAATAAAATGAATGATACAATTGTTAACTTCACTCATCAACGAAAAGACCCGAATCCTACCGAGTCCACCCGATCGTTCGCGCGACGCCTACGCAAACGGCTAAGTTTCGCCGGATATTCGGCGGCCGGATATTCGGCTATCCGGCCACTTGGTCGGCCGAATATCCGGTATCCGGCCAAACTGCTATCCGTTTCATCTCTAATTACGATATGATTGCGAAATAAAAGTCGACATAATTGAACACGGTCGTAAATAAGTAGTAAAATGTTTCATTACCCAGCTTCTAATAATCTTCACTTAATATCCTTTCAAGTATTTTTTAGCGAATTTTCTAAAAAAAAAAAACAAGAATTACAATATTCATATTTAAAAAATGCCACAAAAAAGCATGGAAAATTTATTAATATATGTTCGTATTTTGGTGCTTTGTTATTTTATTATAATTATTTAGTTTACTTTCGCTCATACTTAAACTGAAGTAGACATAATAAAAATGACGAAGAGTAAAAATAAAATATTTCCATATTTCAGATTATACATGCATACATAGATAAGTATATACATACATACACAAAAAATTATACGATATAGATTCCTTGAAATTTCCATTTTTCAATCACATTCTGTAATATAACGATATTGCGCCAATTTGACATTGGTTACTTAACGGACATTCAAAAACTAAATATCGATTGTCAATAAGAAAACACGTAAAAGCGTGCAAAACTTAAACCTCAACTATTTCGAAATAAACTTCTATTAAGATTAAATAAAGTCAAAGTGTTACAGAATAGAATCTGTTTTTTTCCGCTAAACATACACTTATTTTTAGTATCACTCAAAGACCTTTATAAATGTTGCATATAACGATAATCAATGAAAACGACGATACGATCGACCTTGGTATGACGTTCATCGTCGTTGGCTGCAGTGTCATCGTTGTGCATCGTTTTCGTTCCTCGACCAAAACATAGACGACACAATCAATGTGACGATATACATACATAGAAGACAATGAGGAGCATGACGATACTCAGCATTTGGGCGAATGTAACTTGTGGTCGCTATACGCAAAAAAAAACGTATAAATTCTGAAAACGAAAGTTTCTCATGACTTTTTTACAGGGTAAGCACGTAATTTACTTTTAAGGTTTTGCTTACCTTTTTTTTGCGCTTCGCTTATTTTTCTTTTTTAATTTCATCTTCCTGAACATACGAGCATGGAATAATGAATTCTTGCATATCAAGCCATGGCTTTTCATCGTGTGGAACATGAATTGGGTTGGATTCATCTAAGACATTTGAATTCATTAATAATGCAATATCTTGTTCATCTTCTACAGCGCTAATCGTAGTTTCCTCATCTAACTGATTGGCATTTATTACAGTAATAACATGGGTTCCATTTTCTATAGCGCTAATCGTACTTTCTTCATATACGTAATCCACATTCATTTCGTTTTCGACAGCACTGTTTGAAGTTGTTTCATAGAAGCCGTTGGATGTCTCATCTATGTCGCTTGCAATCATTTCCTCTGTCTCGTTAGCGTCATCTTCATACATTTCTATAGGAAAATTTTTTTCGTCTTCTAGATAACTATTTGGAGATGTTCCAGCCGAGTTGTGTTCAAAACTTTTGACATCGAAAGTTTTTTTATTTTTGAAGTTACTCGGCTGCTTATTTCCTTCATTCATCACATCTTCGCTCCTTTCCAATTTTAGTTTCCGTTTTCGGATCCAATGTTGGAGCGTACGCTCACTTGGAATTGGATAGTTTTTCTTCCTTAACATCAAATACATTTTTGCACTAGTTGTATATAATTTAAAGGATTGCGAAATATCTTCCTCTGTCCAATGCTGATATTTTTTCCCTTTTTTTATCTTTTTTATCTGACTGTGAGTAAATATAGTTTGAAGTTTTTGTTCCAGGTTTTTCTGCTCAAATTCGGCTCTTTTAACGCGCATCTCCAGCGCGGTTTTTTCCTTTTTCCACTTGTTTTCTTCTAATTCTAAGATAAATTTCTCACGCTTCAGTGTATCGCTGTGAAAAGAAAAAGTTAATTTGCATTGTGCTATTTTAGTTTTTATTTGCTTACATTTTATTTTCCAATTGAGCATTCTCCTCTAGTCGCATTTTCGAACAGGTCTGTAAGCGGTTGTTTTCCGTGTTTAATGCTTCGCTGTGACGGATTAGATACCAAATAAAATGGGATTATGAATATACATAAGTGCTTAAATGTAATAGGTAGGTACTCACATTTTTGCTTCAAAGAAACACTTCTTCGCTTCGGCATCGCTTTTTAATGTTTCGCTATGGATAGATAGGACAGAAGCATTATGTTTATAATTTATGTATAACTAAGGATAAGCATGTTTTAACTTACATTTTATGCTCCAAGTAATTTATTGTACAACTCAGGTCAGTTGTCGCAGCATTTCTTTCTGAGGGCACGATCAAAAACTTTGTAGTTGTTGATATTTTTGGATGTTTTTCCGTCTCAGCACCTTTGTGTACTTCCCCCGTGTTATATGGCATACGATTTCGCCCTGTGGACGCAACCACATTGTATTTTGATGTTGTCGATATTGTGTGCTGTTGTCCGGCTTCTGCGGGTTTATTATTTGGAGGCGCTGGCAAAATTGAATCTATTTTGCGTCTCTTATCTGCATTTACTATGTTTTTAGCAGGCAATGACATAATAAAAGTGTTTTGTGAACCCACTTTTTTTAATTCTGCAGTTGTGGTCGACACCAGGTTTTTATTTATAGACGATGCAAATGTCGCTGACACATGAGTTTTGTTTACAATCGTCGCTGATGCTGTCATCTTCAGGTTTTTGTTGACAGTCGGAACAGCACCTCTTTTAAGCACATTGCATTTCGCAAACCCTTAAATTATATTACAATTTATTAAATAACCTACGCTGTTTTGAAAGTAAATAAGTTACCCATTTCAACTTTTAAGCTCCTCTCATAATCATCTGGCAGGAAGTGTTCGCTGCAAACTTTGGCACTGTTTTCGACCTTTTGTCCACAAAAGCGTATCCACTGTTTGCGTAAATCTTCTCTCTTCGGGATACCGTGAAAACTTATTGATTTAGTACTATAATTATTTTTGCAATTTAATACAGAGCATTTCATTTCAAATAATGTTTTAGTCTTAAAATTTTTAAAAACAAAATATCCCAAAATTATAAACAATGCGCTGACAAAATATCAAAGATGACGAAATGATTCCAGTTGTCAAACGACGTCAGTCAAAACGCGATTGCGTGATCGCAACTCTTATGCTAGATGCATACGTTCCAACTGTTTGAAAACGTCTGCTTACTCACGTCGCCAAAGGCAAAAGATTTTTACCTAATAGTGTTATAGAGCAATATAATTCCAGCTGAGATCCGCCTGCAATTGTAAATTATTATGAAATATTGTGTCAGTTTGTAACTATTTTTGTGTTAGACTAGTTTGATGGCAGGGCTATTTAAATTTGTTACTTTGCGCTATTAAAATAACAGTGGAACGTGTGGACGCACGGTGCTGTTTCGTTTACTATTGTATGGGCACTGCCACACGGTCAATATTTATCACGATATTTGGATCGCGATCCATAGTGATGGATTGCGCATGAATCCTACACGTTCAATATTTATCGCGTCAGTATTTATGTACTTTTTAAGCTGTGTGTTTTGAAAAATATATAAAAAAAACGGAACAGAAATATATAAAACGTGGCACTGGCATTTTCTTAAAAGAAACATTAAAGAGAATTTACTCGAGGAAAAAATGGTATTAGGAGCGAAAATACAATCCATATTGACATATCGCGAAAGAGATATGCTACATGGTCAATATTTATTGACGATATTGCGATCCGTATCACGATTCATCAATATTGCACGCAACACGGTCAATAAATCACGTCGATAAATATTGACCGTACGACAGTGCCCGATGTGGCATTTAAGAAATAAATCAGCAATAAACCGATTACTTGGAATCTCCACAAGCAATAGTTGTTATATTGATAATGTTATAACTTGCTGTCTCTGTTAGCGTTCTGTCATCGACAGATCTCCTGTCAAATTTATCGCAAGCAAAACTTTTCTCGTAAAGGAATTATTTACGTAGGCATTTAATCGCTGATTTGAAAAGATTGTGAAGTAAAGCACTTTTCCGCTTTAACGCCTACTAATATTACACATAGATATTGTTCTATAAGTAAATATAATTATCTGTGACAAAAATCCATTTTTACAGCGTCGAAAAAGTATATTCGTTGCAAATGCCACGAAAAACCTCAAATCAAATCTGTTTGATGTTGCCCCGAAATGAAAATGTAGCTGTCAAACTCACTCTCTGACAGTGCATCGCCTGCACTCGATAGCCGGCGTTTGACGATGAGCGGTTTCACAGTTTCAGAGTTGCACAAAAATAAAAAAATTTTACATTTGAAAGAAAAATTACAAGTTTACAATTGTTGTATTCCGATAACACAATACAAAAAATAACCCCGCTGGTGAATTCCCTAAACATTTCGTGACAGGTTGCAAAACGTTGTTGTTCGTGAAAGTAAAACAACAATCAAAATATAACTCCGTAATGGGTGTTGTAAAGTGCAAAGTTGTTGTTTGCATTCCTTTTACTGCAGTAATTTTTTAATTTGTAAGAACTTGCGAATATCAACATAAACAGTTTTGTTTGAAATTTACACATACATATTCGAAATTTGTGTTTGATATTATTTAAGATTAAAGTTATGAAATGGGATTCATTGAAAACACAATTAAATTCGTTTAGTTCAAACTTAAAAAATCTTCAAAGTTTAAATTTAAAAAAAATGTAGGTGGCTACCCCATTGTTAAACTTTGGAAAATTTGGCAAGGAATTGGTAGCGACTACCGGTTGAAAATTATTGCCAACTTCTTGTTTCTTACTGGGTATGCCTGCGCATGTTTACTTATATTAAACATCTAAACTAACGCTTGAGTATATACATACATACATATGTAGATATTTGTTTGGTTATTTATATGTAGAATGTACATTGTAGATGGATATAAGTATGTATTTGCAAACTGTCTAGTGGTAACTTTGACACAATACACACAACTGTTTCCGTGGTGTAGTGGTTATCACATCCGCCTAACACGCGGAAGGCCCCCGGTTCGATCCCGGGCGGAAACAGATTTAATTTTTTATATTCTTTTGTATGCATATTTAATATTATAGAAATATTTATTTTCATCGTTGAAATAAATGGAAAATTTCTTGAAATAAGAGAAAATTTTAAAAATTAAATAAAAATGTGATGAAATAGAAAAGAAAAAAACAAAATCATATGGTTGTTAGAGAATATTTGTATTATGAGAAAAATGTACTACGAAAATGGTTTTGCTGTAAATGAGTAGCAATATAAAAGCAGATAACTTGTAAGAACAAGTTCTCTTCTTCTGCCAATTGGTAAATTTGCTTTCTGCCTGTGGTGTAATTGCTTATAAGTAGAGAACTTATATAACTTACCTAAAATTCACGCACTCCGGCAATTTTCTGGCAAAAATTTCTCATGCTCATACAACTTGTATGTGTGCAACCGAAATTGAACGGCGCGCGCCAAAAACTAACTCAATTTTCATTTAGCGTGACATTTCGATTTGACGTTGATGCGCATTGTCTTAAATATAACGAATACGGACTTTTTTGTTTGGATGAGCAAAAAAATTATCAAAAAGCTTTGAATGAAAACTTTTTGTAAATTTGTACATTGTTTGAAACTTCGGATTATGATTTTTATGATTATTATTGCTTAAATAATATAAAAGAGGAAACAAATCAATTGCCAAACTTTGTTAATAAGTTCCTGTGTTGGAGCTCTTCATATAAATTAAGATAATATTTAATGTTTAAATAAAAATTAAAATGTAAAATAAGGTAAAGCAAATCTTTAAACCAAATAAACAAATTGAACAAATGCTGAAAACTTCCACCTTGTATTGTTCTTAAACGACTCTGTATAGTAAACGCACGCAAATCAATTTCGGGTGGATCTGGTTACAAATCTTGCGTGCTTGCGTCCAAAAACTTAAGCCGTAAATATTAGGTTAGCCTGTAAGTTCTTATAAGTTCTCTGGTACGTCTGATATCTTGATTCCTGTTAACGTTTCCATGAGTTTTCTAAAGTTCCACTTTTGCTAGAACATTTTGATCTGGCAACCTCATGAAAAACTTGTAAGCTTTGAAGTATTAAAATGTCCAAAAGCTTTCGTTTAATGTTATTTGAGGACTTTGGAAGTTAATTTATAATTGTTTCCGTGGTGTAGTGGTTATCACATCCGCCTAACACGCGGAAGGCCCCCGGTTCGATCCCGGGCGGAAACAGTTTTAAATCTTTTTGTAATTTTAGAAATACATTTTTTTTTAAATTTTATAACAATCTAAATTTCACTAAAAAACCGAAAAGTGCGTTAAAACAATTCAACACGGATTCTACATGCAGCCGCAATTTGTGGCGGGTCAAATGTACCCGCTCAAAAAGTTGATGTCACCAATTTCAATGTAACTTTGTATAAATGTTGTGTTATTTGTTCACAACATTTTTGCAAATGGGGGAGAGTTAATTGTGGAAGGTTGCACATATACAGGGGCTCAAACTTTTGTTTACGCAAACGTCTAATAATTCATACATTTAAGCTTAAGTACAAACTTAATAATGTTTATTATGATTCTTACAGGAATTTTTCCGTTCTTTACGATAAAAATATTTTGAATTAGAAAAAAAAGTGTAGTGCGTTAAAAAAGGTCTTAAAATTTTGTTTCGCATTTTTCACACAAATCGACCCCTTCGATTTTTTTGAAAAGCAGATAAATAGAAAGCTTGACTTTGTTTCTTAAAGAACAAAGTATAAATCATTATGGAACGAAAAGACGAATTCATTTTGATATGCCTTGTTTCAAGCGTTACTAATTAAATTTCGCTGCATAGATTTTTTAGGTTTCACAATCGATATAAAACACGAAATAAATAGTTCAATCGTAGTATACAGTTATTATGTAGTCAAACAATTTAAACTCGCTCCCCCTACGTTACAAGTTACAAACCTTTACAATTTTAAAAATTAATTCACTTTGAGTTTGATTCAAAGTTTTTTAAGTTTGATTTCCATGAAAATTAATGCAAGCTTTGAAACTTATATTTATACCTCTATACGTGTTTTGTCTTTGCCCAAGGAAAAATGTTACTGAGAGAAAACCTCGATAGGTGGCGCTTAAATCGAATTATTTATAAAAGTCGTATTTCTAAACCGAAAAATTATGTTGCTTGGTTGCGCTGAAGTCGAGATATACAGAAAACTATAAATCTCAACTAGGACAGCGAAATATTTGCTTCAATATTCATCAAATCTTCATTTTTAACTTGAAAAATCTGCCAAAAGTTTGAAGAAAAGTTGAAAGCTACGGAAGGGGATGCGAAATTTAGGTGTCAGTTTCATTTTCCGCATTAAATACGTGTACAACTCAAAAGTGTTTCATTTATGTCTAATAAAATTTGAGCGAGACGAAGTTCGCCAGGTCTTCTATTATTTATATGAATCGAACTGTGTGTTAAAAGAAAATTAATAAAAAAAATTGTGTAAGCATTCGCGTCTGAGCTCGTGGTAACTGTGACTTAAGGGGTTAGGTCACCTTGAGATTAAAAATTTTTTTTTTCTATTATTTCTATTAATTTTGATGTTTAAAGTTGTTTTTTTTTAGTTTAAACAGTATCAAACTCACAATCTATAGAAATTTTAAACGCGTTTTTTCTCGAAATATGATACAGGACATATCCCTACGATAGATCATAGCCAGTACATTTCTATTGAAGACAAAAACTCGATTGTTGCAGTCGGACGGAGATTTGGCAGCTACACCCTGCCACCAGGTATAGTCGCCCTGCGAGTGAGGCAATATTCAAAATGCTATCTCAACTATAATTTTTGAAGTAAGGTCATGAAATTTTTTTATTTTTTTTTCCTGAAATAATATAAAAACATTAAAACCGTGTCAAAAGATTTAACTCACGTTGTATACTTTCTCTGCAAAAAAAAATTGAATTTGGGCATCGATTTCGGGCTCCCAAGGTGGCGTAACTCCTTAAGTTGTATTGAAACAGTTTTTTAACATTTTTTGCAGAAATAAAAACAGCAGCAAAGAATCGACAGAAGAAACGCCAACTCAAGTAATAGTTGAATTGCAGATTTGGGAGTCATACATACATACATACATACATACATACATACATATACTAGTATAAAGAGACCATCGGGAGCAGCCTTTCTGCCATCTGCGCAAATTCCTAAAAAATCAATAATGCGATAGCAAGCAAATCGCTGCAGTTAGCGGAGTAATGAAATCAAGCATTAAAACTTAGTATGTACATATGTATATCTAACATTGGCAGTAGCCACATTTGCTTGCGTATGTTTGTATATTTTTTTGCATTCATGTACAATCTGCAGGTTTTCATTTTGCCATCTAATTTTTTCTATGCTCCTCAAATGGCTAACCGCTTGACTAACTGGTTGTTTAGCTGATGGCTTGGTTGGCTGGCTGCCTGGCTGGTCGGTGCATTGGTGGATCCGCTTGCCAGCTGGTCGTGTGGTACGATACATACATACATACATACATATACGCATACATATGTTAGTACATAGCTAGTTGGTAGTTGGTAGTTGGTGGCTGGTGGCCCAGCATGCGCTGATGACTGCCACTTTTTTTTTGCCGTTGTCGTCGTTTTCGTGAATCTTTTAATATTGCCAATCTTGCTACCTTTGGTTTTGTTGTAGCTATTACTTGTCCGCCGCTAGCCCGAAGAAACTTTGCAACAAGAGGCAGTCAGTCAGATAGCCAGCCAGCCAGCCAACGAGTCAGTCGGCACCAGCTGGTTGATTTTTGGCCGAAATAGATCGGAGCGAAGTGGATATACATATGTACATATTTGGCGCATACTATGCCGTTATTGTTTCCGTGTGTGTGTGTGTGGCTGTTCATATTAACGTGTGGTTCGTATACGCATGTGCCTTTGTTTGAGTGTGTGTGTGTGGGATGACTGTGTGGGATTTGGTGTATTTTTGCGCGCTTACATTGTCCTCCCCGCCGACCGCCGACCCCCGCTCATTGCCTAGCTGTTGGCACTGACTGACTGACATCTTAAGCTGCCTGGCTGCCTGGGTCGCCACAAAATTTGTGAAAATCGACATGATATTTTTGTACATACAAGTTTGTGTGTGTGCGTGTGGATGTGGTAACACGCTGTGTGGAGCCCCTCACAATGACGCACCGCTGAACGTCCTCACTAGTCGCTGCAGCATCTCGGCTTCTCGCACACGGCACCTCATCGCAATTTTCCATCGCAAAACAAGCAAACGCACACACTTCTCTTCTTCGACTAGAGCAACACTCCGCCGCCTAACGATTTGTTGGCGATATAAATGGCAATCAGCAGCCAGCCAGCTAGTCATCCGCTCGCTTTGGCTTCGAAGCAGCTGGCGGCAGGCGACTAGCAAACAAACGAACCATTCAGCGCGGCTAGGCAGCAATAGTCCGGCGCACATTTTCCCAACTGCAACTAGCAATTTTCCTCGACTTGCTTGCTACTTGCTGGTCGTTGCTGTGCTCCTATTATTAATATCGGAAAATTCCTTTGAGGATTCAACAACAAAGGCGAAAACTTGTATCGGCCGCCTTTGATAAAATTTTCCGCATTACAAATTGTGCGATGAGTGGTGGCGGTGCCGGGTCGAATGCGTAGCGAATGCTGAACTTATTCTTCTGATTGGTTGATTGTTGATTTTTCGACAGCTGCAATGCATTTTTTTTCCATTCAAAGGCGAAATAAAGTGAACTTAAGATAAAAAAAAACCGTAAAAAAATTATTTTCCTCAAAGGTTGCGGAAAAGTCAAAGTGGCCACGTGCCGAGAGCCTTTCATTGCCAGCGTTGTTGTAAATGATTTTCCTTATGACGTTGCCGCACTGAAACGCACCAACCAACTACCCCCATTTTGCTGAGTGCGCCGCAATGCAGCCAGCAGTGACTTCAGTCGAGTAGCGTCTGAACAGCTGTTCGTTTCGCCTTCTTGCGTTTTTATACAAATTCCAATTGAGATTAGCCGCCGCTACCGCCGCGTTGACACACTCGCACGTACACACGGCCGCCTTTTAGTTCGCTTAACAGCTCACTTTTCTTACTCATTGACTTTGACTTTACATACATACATACATACACATATGTATGTGCCTTGCCAGCAAAGTGTACCCGCTCCAATTTGCTGTCATGCCGCGCGCCATATCCTTTGTTGTTGTTTCTTTACTTGTACATATGTATGTACATATATATGTATGTATGTGCATACACACAAACATATTTCCCCCAATTCACTTGTGACGTTTGAGCATTTTTCCTTTCCATTTTCCAAGCAGCGACCTTGTCGCTTAGGCTGTGCGCCTGCTTCTCAATACGTGTAATTTATTCAATTTTTGAAAATTAATTTTTAGAAATCGCTTTTTAAAAAATCTGCATTTTTCAATTTTTCGGCAATTGTCGTTCTGGCCCAACAACAAACCACAACGCTGCCTGATTACCATTAACCGCGCATATTTATCAACACACAGTCGTACATAAATTTATGATTGCGAACGAACGTTTTGTGTTTTGTTTTTTTGTTATTTTCAATTTGTCTCCACATTTGGTGGCTTTTCAATTTTCAATAGCATTTTAAATTTTAAGACAGTTTTTTATTTTATTATTTTTACTGAAAATTTTTGGACGATTTTCATGATTCAAATATAAAGGTTGGATACTTATTGACGTTTAAGTTTTCCGACCGCCTTGTAAGGTTGCATTTTGGAAGGTCTGATAAAGGGGAAAATATTTTATCCCTTTTCGCGCAAAGGTAGTAGAAAAATAGGTAACTTGTAAATTTGATATTTCAATTTAATATAATATAACCGAATATTCAACTACACATGTATGTACATATATACATAGCACCTTAATACAACAAACTATATACATAAACAAAAAACGCAAGTGTGAATTAGAAGCAAGTATTTTTTACACATTTTGTTAACAAAAACCATGTGTTTTCAGCCTTTTTTAAGTTTTTACATGCAGAAAATAGAACTATCACATTTGGAAAAATGTTGATAATATAGTTTTCTTAATTCAATATTAATTTTAGCGACCAAAATAAGAAGTATCTATTAAAAGCCCAGTAACCAGGATTGTTTACATATTTCATTACAATTTCAAACTATTTTAAAAATATAATTACCATTTTTGTAGATCATAAAATTGTAAGATTCAAGTCACTAAAAATGTAACATTAGTTATCCGAAAAAAATTTTTTTTTATATGGAAAACAGCACACAATACCTTCGTCAAAAAATTAACGGAACTTTTATTGATATACATACATCTGTTAGAAATCAAGTAAAGACGTTAGTCAAAACTGGTCAAAATACTAATAAATGTTCTTCTATTCGATATTTTAACTGTATAATTTTATGGATGTTAATATTTATATAAATTCTTTTTTTTTTAATTTTATGTTATTTTATATAAAATATATACAGCAAAAAATTTAAAAACATAAAATGCTTTCTTGGAAAAAAAATATCCAAAAAAAATGATCTGACCTGGCCAAGAATCGAACCAACGACCTATCAATTTCATACATGCAAAGAAAAAAAATTTCAATTCCTGTTCGCTGCTAGATAAGCAAGGCTAATGGACGATTTTTTAATTTTCCGAACAGCTGGTTGCTGAGAATATATGATATTAGTTTTTATTTTTCTATATGTGTTCACTGTTGTTTTGTTATGTACGTTCTTACTAATAAAATTAATTCTAATTAAATTAGGACTAATAATTATTAATATTATTGATATAACAAATATAAGAACTAATATAATAAAACGATTAATGTGTATTTAAATCACCTATCATACTATCAGCAGAGAACGTATAATAATAACGTATAATAAGACAAAAATTGGAAAAGACAAATATAAATAAACCACCAAATTTGCAAATTCAGTGGCTGCTGGCATCGAACTCGCGGCAAAACAAAAACGTTAGATTATTGCTTCAACTTTATTCATCACAACACAGAGCTTTTTGCTGTCGCTCGATCTTAATTGCTGTTTTAAGCAGTTTGCTGAGAAAATTTGGATTTCGCCAATTTGTATACAGTATTTCTTGTTTATATGCGTTCAACACTTCTTCGCATCAATTTTATTCCTAATGCTTCTTTCTTTTTAATAAATAGTTCAATTTGCATTGTTATTAAATGCGCCCTATATTTGCAGCTGGCGCTTAACAGCAGATGGTTATATTTTTATACCAAAGTATAAATTTTTAAGTAAATTTCTTCGATTATGAGTGCGGGCAGATATATTTTTATGACGCACGTAAGAGGGAAATACTGTAAACACAGATTTGTATGGCAGAGAACAAAGTACATACATACATAAATATTATTTTTTGCGGAGACAAACGCGAGAAATCAATTAAAATATGAAATTAAAATGTTATTTCAATATTTTAAAAAGTTGAACTTAAATACTGTCTCAAAAACTTCAGTAATTTATTTGAAAATAAATAAAAGGGCAAATTAAACTTCCCGGTAGGGTTTTTACGAAAAAAAATGTGTTCCGGCTAATGCCGAACTTTATTCATCAACGTAAGTTCTTAAACTAAATTCACAATGTTGTCTTAAAACTAAGCTAAGCCCGTGTGCTGTAAGGTGTTTTGCTGATTAGGCGTTTCCCACGGGAACGGCAGTCGCTGCTCTGTTGTCTGGTCAACTTTTGGTATGCGCGTGTGGGGTGTAGGATTTCTTGTCTGTATGTCTGCTGCGCTAGGTGTTGCGCAAGCTACCTTTGGTATGCGCGTGTGGGGTGTAGAATTTCCTGTCTGTATGTCAGCTGCGCTAGGTGTTGCGTTATCTCCTCCCTCCTCAAGTGCGGACGTCCCCGTTCGCAAATCCATAGATTTTGAAGTACTAGGGTCGTTTGGTTTATTGCATTTCCTTTGATATTCCTTAGGCTCCCTTTTCTCGAAAATTTTAAAGGTAAGTAATATGATGGCTATTACGATGGATATTATGAGTGCTGTATTGGAGGTCAGGCCAAATTTATTGATTTTGCCGATCGTCTCCAGTTTCTTTGTATTTTGTATTTGGAGGTCCTTCATCATCTGTAAGGATAGTATTTCTTCAAAAGGTGTTTTTAGATTTGGCTGTTGTAAAACGGCTGGAAGGGGATGCAAATTGCTCATCTCATGCACATAGAAAATTTTGTTCTGCACTTTGATGGTGGAGTTGTGGTGTTGAATTATAAATGTTCCGTTCAATCCTATTGATTTTCCATCAATTTCGATTAAACCATTATAATCGTTCAAAAATAAAATTCCGGGCTTTAGTTCTTCAAGACTGCTAATGTGGTCAGCATTTACGAGCGTGCAATTCGGGCGTTTACTATTTATAAGGTTGCTAATGCAGCTATTATTACTAATTTCTCTAAAATCTTTTTCATTACAAATTGTTATTTTATTATATCCTTTGCAATCGTTTATTAATCCGTACAATTTTGTTTTACACTTAAGTATATTTTCGTAATCTATTTTATTAATTTTATTTTCCTTTTTCACTCCTTTGAGTGTTATTTTTTCACAGGACTCTTCATTAGTGGTTGGTAAACTTAAAATATAAATTATTGATGTGCCATTTGAGGCTATTCTTATATCGCTAAATTCTAATTCTTCTTCAATATTTATGTAAGGTATTTCTTCCTTTTTGATAATTTTCTCAATTGCGCTTATTTCTAGATTTGATAATATAAATGAATTAACAATGTTTGATTTTGCCCAATGTAAGGCATATTCGATATTCAATAATTCTTCCTTAATAAACTGCAATTTGTATTTAATCTTAAGTCCTAGTTCTAATTTAACGTTCTCATTTTCTTTTAGATTTTTAAGGATTTCATTAGTTTTATTAGTTGCTTCATTAATTTTACTTAAAAATTTGTTGTTTATTACTATTTGTCTATCATTATTTTCTAATAAGTTTCCGATATTTGTATTAATTATTTCTAAGTCATGGTGGTCTGGGTTACCAGCAATCCATTTCCATGCTGTACCGATAAAATCTAATGAACGTTTCTTTTTTATCCTAGGGGTTAATTTTGATAGGAGTGTCCGAACTTGGGTTAGTTCATGGGTGAGGAAAGGGTATAAGGGATTGTTGCTTGGGATATTCTGCATAATTGTATTTTCAAGTTTTTTCGTCAGTTCGTCATACTGTGTCGTATCTATAATGTGGATAATTTTAAATGTTCCCTCCTGTATTCTCGCTGTGCCGTCTCTCAAAGTTATCAGTTGTGAATTGGAATAGTCTAGGATTTGGGTTTCCGCGTAAGCCGTGGAGGCAAGGATACTGTAAAAAAAATTATTATTATGTACCTATAGCAATTTTACTAATTTAAATTTATATCGTTAGCCTATGGCGATTATGACGATTTATCTATTATCCAATGATCGAACGCCTATAGCATTTTACTCGATTTTATTTATTATCTAATGATCGAACGCCTATAGCATTTTACTCGATTTTATTTATTATCTAATGATCGAACGCCTATAGCACTTTACTCGATTTTATTTATTATCTTACCCTTATTATATTTTAATTAAATTTATTTTTTTTCCCAATTTAATTTATTGAAATTAATTCAATTCGATGAGTGCGAATTCAATTTAATTTGAAAGACTGTAATTGAAACTTTAAATTATTAACATAAATTTTTATTTAATTTCATTTAAATCAATTTAATTCGATGGATACGAGTTTAAATTGATTTGAAGAAATTTAATTGAAATTTTAATAAATTTAATAGTATTTACTTTAATATAATTTCTTTTTAATTGATTTAATTCGATGGATACGAATTTAACGTAATTAAAAAGAAATTCAACTGTTACCTAAAAAATGTGTGGCAACTTTTATTTTTCGATTTTCAAATTTTGTTTGATAATTTGTTTCCTTAATTTTCTCTATAAAAAATAAAAAAAATAATAAAAACTGTTTTTTTTCTCTTTTTTTTTGTGTTTTTTTTCTTGTTATGAGGTTAACTCCTGATGTTACTTTTATGCACTATTTTGCCTGATTGAGTTTTTACCGTAGTCCTGTTATTTCCTGCTACTATTTCTTTTTTGTACCTGGATGATAGTTTAGAGCCTAATCTTTTATTAATTTTAACAAATATTTCTTCACCTATGGAGTAATCTTTTGTTTTCTTCCGGTTTTTGTTGTGGTAATCAAGGTCCTTTGCTTGCTTCCTTGTAAGTAAAGTTATATTTTGTTGTCTATGTCTTTCTAACTCTTGGGGGTCTGTGGTCAGTCTAGTACCAAAAAATGTTTCTAGTGGTCTTTTCTTAGTGGTGGAATGAATTGTTGAATTGTATTCTTTGACGGATTTGAAAAGTAATTCTTCGAAAGTAAGACTATTGTTGTCGGATTTTAAACATCTCATAATTTCCGAAAGGGTTGAGTGGAATCTTTCCACTTGTCCGTTTGTTGTGCTAGCGTAAGGGGGAGTAACATATACTTCTATATTTAATTGATCCTTTAATAACGATGAAATTGAGGCGGAATTTAATGATTTCTCATTATCAATTACCACGAGTTTGGGAATTCCAAATGCAATCATTAATTCGCGTATTGGGTCTTTTATGTGTTCTATTGCTCTGGAAGAAATTATTTTTACTTGGGCATATTTCGAATATTTATCAACGGAAGTGAGGACAAACCTTTTCTCCGTAGAGTAAATATCTATATGAACAATTTCTCCAGGATTTTGGGGTATCGGAGTGGCTTGGATTTCTGGTTTTGGAGGATGTCTGTCGTATTTTTGTTGAAGGCAA
Source organism: Philophylla caesio (assembly GCA_963971545.1). NCBI lineage: Eukaryota > Metazoa > Arthropoda > Insecta > Diptera > Tephritidae > Philophylla > Philophylla caesio. The sequence goes on along the minus strand of OZ020609.1, from coordinate 96,906,816 downwards.
GTTGAGCATTGTTTGACCTTTTTATCTATTTTGGAGTACATTCCAGGGAAATAGTATTTTTTTAAAATTTGAGTTTTGTTTTCGCGGCTATTTCTATGAGCTCGTTGATGCTCTCTTAGTATTATTTCTTCCTGTTCAGTTTCATTTGTGATGTCTTCTAATAAAGTTTGTGTAAAACGGATTTTTACGTTTCTGAAATGTACTGGATAAATTTCTTGTATTCTACCCATAATATTTTCTGTTGTATAGAGCCCATTAACAAGAGCTGGATCTAACCGTCGTTTAAAAATATCAATTAAGTCTTGCGTGCTGTAATCTGTTTTAGTTATGGTATGTCTGTGATAACTAGGGAAAGGGAGTTCAAAAGTGTAGTTGTTTTCATTTCCTGTTAGTATGAATAACTGATTTTTAAATGCGTTAATCGGAGCTTCTGTAGCAGGTATGAGGATGTGAGCGGAGCTTTCGTCACTATGGTCCGTTGTCGTGAGGTTGTTTATTTCAGATTTTGGGGGTCTAGAAAGGGCGTCTGCAACTATATTTGTTTTACCCGGTTTATACTTCAGTTCGTAATTATACTCCTCTAAGATGCATTTCCATCTTTTCATCTTTCCATTATGGTTTTTATTACTTAAAGCGAATGTAAGAGGCTGGTGGTCGGTGTGAATTATAACTTTGGCTGAACCGTAGAGGTAATTCCTTAACGTGTTCAGTGCCCAAATTATCGCCAACATTTCCTTTTCATTTGCGGCGTAATTCTCTTCTGTCTTTGATAAGGATCTTGATATGAATGTAATTGGTTTCCCTGTTTGCTCTAAAACAGCACCTAGAGCGTAACTCGAAGCGTCAGTCGTAAGGTGGAATTCTTTGGTGAAATCTGGGTATATGAGTATAACGTCCTCTGATATTAGTGAACTTTTGATTTGATTGAAAGCTTGTTTTGCATTGTCGTTGAGTGTAATTATCTTTTTACTTGAGGCTGTTTTTGGAACTCGTCCATCTTCTCCTCTAAGGAGTGAAGTTAATGGTTTTGCTAATTTAGCATAGTCACGGATAAAACGTCGGTAATAACCGGATAATCCCAGGAATGATCTTAGATCTTTTAATGTCCTTGGATGTGGAAATTCTTGGATGGCTTTTACTTTTGCAGGATTCGTCTTTATACCCTTTTGTGAAACTATGAAGCCTAAAAATTCTACCTCGGCTTTGAAAAATTCACACTTGTCTAATTGTACTTTCATTCGGGCATTTTCAAGTGTTTGGAAAATAACTTCTAAGTTCTCTAAGTGGCTACGTTCGTCCTGACCAAGCACTATTATGTCGTCTATGTAGACGAAACAAATTTTTCCTATATGGTCCCTTAATATGTCATCCAGGGCACGTTGGAAAATGGCTGGTGCGTTCTTTAAGCCAAAGGGGAGTCGTGTAAACTCGTACTTCCCATTGTTAACTGAGAAAGCTGTTTTTTTCGTATCGGATTCCTTCAAGGGAATTTGATGGAATCCGCTTTTCAGATCGAGAACAGAGAAAAATCGACTATTACCTAATTGCGAAATTATTTCATTGATTTCAGGTATAGGATATTTGTCAGCAATTGTTACGGTGTTAAGTTTTCGGTAATCAATTACCAGTCTGAATTTTTTTTGTCCGGAGGCATCTAGTTTCTTCGGCACTACCCAAATTGGTGCATTGTATGCCGATCTTGATGGTCTTATTATTCCGTCTCTAAGTAGTGTTTCGATTTCTTGGTTAACAAAATCTCTCATAGCCAAAGGATATGGATAATATTTGGAATAAATGGGACTGTCGGATGAGGTTTTAATTTCTCCGACGACAGTGGTCGTATAAGTAAGTTTTGCGTTTGGTTCTGAAAATAACTTTGGGTATTTTCCTGTTAAATAATTTATGGCTTGTTTCTGTTGAAAGGTCATGTGTTCAGTTCGAATGTCAATTTTGTTAACGTCTGCTGATAATTTTTGTTTGATTTTAATGACTGTATCATTGCCAATTTTAAGCGTATTGTCGTGAATATTTATTACGGCGGACAAGTCTCTTAGGCTGTCGTTGCCCAAGATACCGTGAAAGGAGTTTAAAGTTGGAAGGAGAAAGAATTTTAAATTTGTATCCTTTTTACCAAAGAGGTTTACTAAAGTGTGCTGAGTGATTTCCACTTTACCGGCTATTGAGTTTGCGAAAAAAGGTTGGTCATTAAGGAGTGGTTTTGGAACAAGATGTGGTTGGATGTAATTTTTACTGGAGCCAGTATCTAAAAGTACTTTTAGAATTTCCCCTTTCTTCGTCTTGCACTCTATGTACGGTAACGAAGAACACGTCATTCTAAAAAATGAATGTCAGTAAAGTCGGAAGGAGTTTGTTCGTTTTCCTGAGAGAATTGTAAATTGTCTTCATAATTTAGTGCCGTCTCATATTCGTCCGTTGTGGGCGTCCATTGTTGATCATGGTCTTGTTGGTGTCCTTCCTGCTGTTCTGTTTCGCTTTGAATATGAAAATTCCTTTGGGACTTATATGGTATCTGGTTAGAGGTGTTTGATGGTCTTTTTTCAGCTGTTTTACTTGCTGTTGGTCTGTTCATGTAATTAATAGCTCTAGATTGCATTGAACGATCGACGTCCATAGGTTCCGGTTTTGGTAATGGCTTTGCGGCTACTGGTCGAGGTGTATAATTAGCTTGGATCTGGGGGGATGGTTGGAAAAGTCGTGGCTGACCTGATGGTTGACCAAATGTAGGGTAAGGTTGAATAGGTTGTTGCGTATTCCAACCAAATTGTATAGGTTGAGTCCTTTGTTGGAATAGTGGTATATTCCTTGGAGGTAATGGTGGGGGAGTTGGTTGTGGATAATATGGTGCGGGGACATTGTAGTGTGCTCGCGGATTTAAGGAAATATTCCTTTGTCCATTTAATTTAGCAGGAGCTGATATTGCTGATCTATTTGATCTGTTGTGAGGGGAAAAATTTATTTGGTTCTCAAGGATTTCGCACAAATGCAGTGAGTGTGGAAGGTCCTTAGGTTCTTTTACTGCTAAGAGTCTTGGCATATCGCCGTTAAGTCCGTTTATAAAAGCATCTCTTGCTTTTTCCCTAAACATGTTTGTAAGGACCTTAATGGCATCTGGACTTTCCTGCATACAGGCTATCTTGTTCAATATTAAAGAAAGGTGCGAATAGATCTGCTGGTAAAATTCACGAATTGGTAATCGTCCCTGGACCAGGCTACACAGCTGGTATTCGAGAGTTTTTAAGTCTCTCTTATCAGCGTAGTGCCATGTTAGACAGGAGCGTATCGCCGTCCAATTCAAAGGAATACTATAGGATTCCAATACCTCGTCCGCATGTCCTACAATTTTATTTCTGATAGCCATCAGTATACCGAAGTATTTTGACGTTCCCTGGGACTGTCCATAGTACTCTAAGAGTCTTTCAACGCTTTTTCTCCAAGAACTAAACTCACTAGGATTCCCTGAAAATTCCCTAATAGTCCTGGTTATATCGGGTATACGATCCGAGTCTGCGCTTCTTGGAGCAACTAATGGTTCGTCCCTTAAATTAAGAAACTCATGGTTGGGGTTTACTATATTGTTCACTAGGTTACTACCTTCACTTTGGAAAACATTTTTCACTATTCTACGTATTGTGTCTTCTAATCCTGTCATTGAGGTGCTACTGGTACTGGCCGCGGTGCCAGTGGCAAGGATCGGGGCTCTGAGGATTGTAGGTGTGATATCGTCAGGCATTTTTGAATACGCTAGTTATTACTAATCACTATTAAAATATTATTAATTTTCCTATTTTAATTTCTTAGCACAAATCACTTATTGGTATTTAGTTTATATCAGTAGTGCAGTATGCTTAATATTATCTTCCTTATTTAATTAAAAATTTTTTTTTTTCACAAAATGTAAAATTATATTTTCAAAATTTTTCTTTGCATAAAACACGTTTGCGTTATGTTTTTCAACTATCTCACTGGATAAAAATTCTACTATTTTTTCACAATTCAGGATTTTATATTCTTACATGCATTCACTTAAAAATATTAGTAAACTTACAAAATAAAGTAGACTTCCATAGTGAAGTGACGGCTAGGATGATTCCCTTTTGTTCGCCTTTCCAACGATGACTCAGGATCCTTAATCCGCACACGCCTTGCGTCTATTGACCTAGGCGTTCTTCACTGGTTTTGATGTGTTGCCCAGACGCGTAGGACTTGCTGCTTGTTTATTTGGTCAAGGAGCCTTTATCCTTTATCGGTGAAAGAAGATGTCCTGCTGCTGTTTTTCAGGAGCCTTTTGAACACTTCGTCTAAGTTGCACCGGTGCAAGAAGATGTCCTGCTGCTGTTTCAGGAGCCTTTGAACACTTCGTTTAGTTTGCACTTCGCGCTGGGCCCCACGTTGGGCGCCAATTAAACTTCCCGGTAGGGTTTTTACGAAAAAAAATGTGTTCCGGCTAATGCCGAACTTTATTCATCAACGTAAGTTCTTAAACTAAATTCACAATGTTGTCTTAAAACTAAGCTAAGCCCGTGTGCTGTAAGGTGTTTTGCTGATTAGGCGTTTCCCACGGGAACGGCAGTCGCTGCTCTGTTGTCTGGTCAACTTTTGGTATGCGCGTGTGGGGTGTAGGATTTCTTGTCTGTATGTCTGCTGCGCTAGGTGTTGCGCAAGCTACCTTTGGTATGCGCGTGTGGGGTGTAGAATTTCCTGTCTGTATGTCAGCTGCGCTAGGTGTTGCGTTATCTGGCATTCTATGGAAACTTTTCGCTAATTTGCATTTTGACAAACCGAATACAAATTCTCACAAAATAATTTCAAATTTTCGGGATACAAGTGTAAAGAGCAGTAATTTTAGATTAAATTATTACATAATTCATATTTAAAAGTAAAATAGGGAAACGAGCATGAGCACAAATTTACGAATTTGCATTGTGACTAACCCAATACAAATCAAATAAATTCAATCTCTTAGTAATTTTTTTTCAATATCTTAAAAGTACCACTGAGGTTCATAACTCTTAAAAATCTATATAAAATAATAACAATTGCCTGTAATAAGAAATTGTCAATATTTATTTATAACACGCATGCGTAATGCCGTCGGCAAAACCACCAATTTTTGTATACATAATTGTGCAACATATGTAAATTTGAGCAGAAAAATGCCAGTTTACAGAAATTTAACGAAATTCTTCTGCTAAGTCTCTGTACAATAACATTCTGGATTCCCTAGCGCGCGCGTTTCAGCAAAGAACGTAAATCTATAAGAAGCGACAACACGCTGAAATGAAAAATTTCAGAGATTTCTTAGACCGTATGGTGCCGTCCATCTCCAGGAGTTCACCACATGCTTTGATACGCTGTCCGCACGAAAGAAGCGAAGTAAATATTTTCGCCGGCTTGTTTGCGATCATAACAAATAAAAGCAAGAGTGGAATTTTAAGTGCTGCTTGTTTTTTATTAAAAATTCAATGAAAATCGTAAATATTGTGAAAAATGTGCATAATAAATGTATTATATTAATTGTGGTGTTAACATAAAGCGGTTGTGAGTGAAAATAGTGCGGTATTAAAGCGTAAAACGCCAGAGAATGTGTGTGGCCGAAATCCAAGTGTCTACCAATATTTTAATTCATGAAAAATTGTGGAAAATGTTGCTAAAATAATATTAAACTATGAAATTATGGTTTGCTCGCATAGTTCTAAAAGTGTTTTAATAATATCTTAACATATTTTGAATATTCTGGAGTGATTTAGTGTTAAAATGATGTGGCATGAGTAGTGGGTTAGTGATAAATTTGTTATGCAGATCATGAAAGTCGGTGCCTAATAAGTGTAAGTGTAACAAGTGTAATTAACAAAACTAGTGTACATTTAATATATAAATTGCATTCAGTTGTTTTGAAACCTATGCATTTATTTATTTCTGTATATATGTTTTGTTGTCATCAGTATAATCAAATCGAAATATGGAGGAGCCTTATTAAAAGAGTGTTAATGATTCAAAGCCTACTATCTAAGTGTATGTATGTATATGTATGCACATAAATGTTTTCTAAAAATTTAGCAAATGAATAAATATGCTAACTTTTGCATAAATATTTCAATACGTCTACTTCTGCGCGTTTTCAATCGTGCCGAGCTCAAAAAGTCTTCGCCATACCATGGGGTTCAGAGAAAACTATTTTAATTTGGTAGCATATTTGATGAAAAATAGCAGGAGTATAAAAAGGTACTAAAAAGAGCTTTGAGATATAGATCTGCGAAAAAATCACTATAAATTAATGTTTTAAGTAAACACTAAGCTAGATAAGAGGTTAATACGTTTGTATAGTACACTGAGAACTAAAATTTGTGTTAACTTTTGGGACTACGTTTTTTTAAGTAGTAGAATTCCTACCACAGCGCTAAAGCGCAGTGAAATTAGTGCAAAGCTGTGATGATAAACACTGGTGTGCAAATGCGACAAAATTCGGCGACATATTTACATATATATATGTACGCATACATATGAACGCAATGCGCATGGAGGTGAGGACAGGCCGTGATTTAATTAACGCCCTATTTGGGAAATCGTATCAAATTTTAATATTTATTTTCATAAAATTTAACATAACTGTGTTTAACAATAGATGCATATGAATATTCATATTGGATATGATTTTAGAAATTAAAAATCTTGCCGGGGGTAGCATGTCTGATATATTTTAAGTAAATGTGTTCACATATTCATTAATGCCGGACTGGGCCAAAAAATCAAGAGTGATCCTCATTTTTGGTGCGAGCACGGAAGACTCAAATTTCATAAATTTGTTCAAATTCTTGGTCGCGGAAGTCTGAAATTAGCATGTGGATGGCGATTGTGTGCGAAGGGAGAGGAGTTGGGTTTGCATTTATGAATGAAAAGACAACCGCATTTATGAATGGTTGTAGTATTTTAGAGTTTTTGGCGTCGACGTGTATACATACATATGTATATGTATGTATCTTGCATTTACTAATATTATTTACATATGTACATATTATTCCATATGTGACATTTATGCATACATATTTTAGCCCTCAAATTAAAAATTTTACCCAAATGTAAAGTAAGCAGTAAATATGAATTCATTGTAAAGAATATTTAAACAAAAGCCTTATTTCATATTAATGCGCATGCGAAATGCCGTCGGCAAAACAGATACGCACTTTTTGGAAAATGTCAACGTACATACATACATATGTACATATGTACATACATCAATATATTCATACGGATCTGTAATATTTGCGATTGTACAAATATGTATATTTAACTTCTATGACAAATGTAATAGAAAATTAATCAAATATGAAGTTTTTGCAAATTTTCGCTCATTCCAATGCGAAATCTCAAAATGGCCATGAATTTCATTGATTCCATCTTCTTTCTTCCTTCTTAATTTGGTGCAGCGAAAAGCAAATACACAGCGAATTCTCGACCGGCCTGGTGAATTTTGACGAAAGAAGATGTGAAGACGTGTGGTAAACTCCTGGAGATGGACGGCACGGATTCACTCGCCAAACTTCAGCGTGTTGTCGCTTCTTATAGATTTACGTTCTTTGGTGCTGCTCTTTTGGCCACGGCCTTCCATGGGTCGTCCCCCTTCTGCACACCACAGCCTCACACTCCATGAGTCACAGAATCCGAGTCACAGAATCGAACAAGATTGCTTGATCAGATCCCCAGCCTATGTGAACTTTCAGTCTAAAATGTCGTTTTCAAATATCAAAGAACGTAAATCTATAAGAAGCGACAACACGCTGAAGTTTGGCGAGTGAATCCGTGCCGTCCATCAAAGAACGTAAATCTATAAGAAGCGACAACACGCTGAAATGAAAAATTTCAGAGATTTCTTAGACCGTATGGTGCCGTCCATCTCCAGGAGTTCACCACATGCTTTGATACGCTGTCCGCACGAAAGAAGCAGAGGAAAATATTTTCGCCGGCTAGTTTGCGATCATAACAAATAAAAGCAAGAGTGGAATTGTAAGTGCTGCTTGTTTTTATTAAAAATTCAATTAATATCTTAAATATTGTGAAAAATGGGCATAATAAATGTATTATATTAATTGTCGTGTCAATATAAATCAGTTATGAGTGAAAATAGTGCGGTATTAAAGCGTAAAGTGCCAAAGAATGAGTGTGGTCGAAATTGAAGTGTCAACCAAAATTTTAAATACACGAGAAATTGTGGAAAATGTTGCAAAAATTATATTAAACTATGATATTATGGTTTGCTTGCGTAGTTCTAATAGTGTTTTAATAATATCTTAACATATATTGAATATTCGGGAGTGATTTAGTGTTAAAATGATGTGGCATGAGTAGTGGGTTAGTGATAAATTTGTGTTGCAGAGTTCATAAAAGTCGGTGCCTAATAAGTGTAAGTGTAACAAGTGTAATTAACAAAACTAGTGTACATTTAATATATAAATTGCATTCAGTTGTTTTGGAACCTATGCATTTATTTATTTCTGTATATATGTTTTGTTGTCATCAGTATAATCTAATCGAAAAATGGAGGAGCCATATTAAAATAGTGTTAATGAATCAAAGCCTAAGTATATACATATGTATGTACATATGTACATAAATGTTTTTAAAAAATTTAGCAAATGAATAAATATGCAAACTTTTGCATAAATATTTCAATACGTTTACTTCTGCGCGTTTTCAATCGTGCCGAGCTCAAAAAGCCATCGCCATGTCATGGGGTTCAGAGAAACCAATTTTTATTTGGTAGTATATTTGATGAAAAATAGCAGTTGTAGAAAAAGGTATCTAAAAGAACTTTCATACATAAATCTGCGAGAAAATCAGTAAGAATTAACGTGATAAGTAAACACTAAACTAGGTTAGAGGTAAATGCGTTTGTATAGTACACTGAGAACTAAAATTTGTATTAACTTTTGTGAATACTTTTTGTTAAGTAGTAGAATTCCTACCACGGCGGCAAAGCGCAGTGAATTTAGTGCAATAGAGTGATGATAAACACTGGTGTGCAAATGCGACAAAATTCTGCGACATATTTACATATATATATGTGCGCTTACATATAAACGCAGTGCGCATGGAGGTGAGGACAGGCCGTGATTTAATAACGCCCTATTTGGGAAATCGTATCAAATTTTAATATTTATTTTCATAAAATTTAACAAAACTGTGTATAACAATAGATACATATAAATATAAATATTAGATATGATTTTAGAAATTGAAAATCTTGCCGGGGGTAGCATGTCTGATATATTTTAAGTAAATGTTTTCACAACTTCATTAATGCCGGACTGGGCCAAAAATTCAAGAGTGATCCTCCTTTTTGGTGCGAGCACGGAAGACTCAAATTTCATAAATTTGTTCAAATTCTTGGTCGCGAAAGAATGAAATTAGCATGTGGATGGCGATTGTGTGCGAAGGGAAAGGAGTTGGGTTTGCATTTATGAATGAAAAGACAACCGCATTTATGAATGGTTGTAGTATTTTAGAGTTTTTGGCGTCGACGTGTATACATATGTACAATATGTATGTATCTTGCATTTACTAATATTATTTACATATGTACATATTATTCCATATGTGACATTTATGCATACATATTTTAGCCCTCTAATTAAAATGTTTACCCAAATGTATAGTAAGCAGAAAATATGAATTCATTTTAAAGCATATTTAAACAAAAACCTTATTTCATATTAATGCGCATTCGAAATGCCGTCGGCAAAACAGATACGCACTTTTTGGAAAATGTCAACGTACATATGTAAATACATCAATATATTCATACGTATCTGTAATATTTGCGATTGTACAAATATATTTAACTTCTAAGGCAAGTGTAATGGAAAATTCATAAAATATGAAGTTTTTGCAAATTTTCGCTCATTCCAATGCAAAATCTCAAAATGGCCATGAATTTCATTCATTCCATCTTCTTTCTTCCTTCTTAATTTGGTGCAGCGAAAAGCAAATACACAGCGAATTCTGGACCGGCCTGGTGAATTTTGACGAAAGAAGATGTGAAGACGTGTGGTAAACTCCTGGAGATGGACGGCACGGATTCACTCGCCAAACTTCAGCGTGTTGTCGCTTCTTATAGATTTACGTTCTTTGATATTTGAAAACGACATTTTAGACTGAAAGTTCACATAGGCTGGGGATCTGATCAAGCAATCTTGTTCGATTCTGTGACTCGGATTCTGTGACTCATGGAGTGTGAGGCTGTGGTGTGCAGAAGGGGGACGACCCATGGACGGCCGTGGCCAAAAGAGCAGCACCAAAGAACGTAAATCTATAAGAAGCGACAACACGCTGAAGTTTGGCGAGTGAATCCGTGCCGTCCATCTCCAGGAGTTTACCACACGTCTTCACATCTTCTTTCGTCAAAATTCACCAGGCCGGTCGAGAATTCGCTGTGTATTTGCTTTTCGCTGCACCAAATTAAGAAGGAAGAAAGAAGATGGAATCAATGAAATTCATGGCCATTTTGAGATTTCGCATTGGAATGAGCGAAAATTTGCAAAAACTTCATATTTGATTAATTTTCTATTACATTTGTCATAGAAGTTAAATATACATATTTGTACAATCGCAAATATTACAGATCCGTATGAATATATTGATGTATGTACATATGTACATATGTATGTATGTACGTTGACATTTTCCAAAAAGTGCGTATCTGTTTTGCCGACGGCATTTCGCATGCGCATTAATATGAAATAAGGCTTTTGTTTAAATATTCTTTACAATGAATTCATATTTACTGCTTACTTTACATTTGGGTAAAATTTTTAATTTGAGGGCTAAAATATGTATGCATAAATGTCACATATGGAATAATATGTACATATGTAAATAATATTAGTAAATGCAAGATACATACATATACATATGTATGTATACACGTCGACGCCAAAAACTCTAAAATACTACAACCATTCATAAATGCGGTTGTCTTTTCATTCATAAATGCAAACCCAACTCCTCTCCCTTCGCACACAATCGCCATCCACATGCTAATTTCAGACTTCCGCGACCAAGAATTTGAACAAATTTATGAAATTTGAGTCTTCCGTGCTCGCACCAAAAATGAGGATCACTCTTGATTTTTTGGCCCAGTCCGGCATTAATGAATATGTGAACACATTTACTTAAAATATATCAGACATGCTACCCCCGGCAAGATTTTTAATTTCTAAAATCATATCCAATATGAATATTCATATGCATCTATTGTTAAACACAGTTATGTTAAATTTTATGAAAATAAATATTAAAATTTGATACGATTTCCCAAATAGGGCGTTAATTAAATCACGGCCTGTCCTCACCTCCATGCGCATTGCGTTCATATGTATGCGTACATATATATATGTAAATATGTCGCCGAATTTTGTCGCATTTGCACACCAGTGTTTATCATCACAGCTTTGCACTAATTTCACTGCGCTTTAGCGCTGTGGTAGGAATTCTACTACTTAAAAAAACGTAGTCCCAAAAGTTAACACAAATTTTAGTTCTCAGTGTACTATACAAACGTATTAACCTCTTATCTAGCTTAGTGTTTACTTAAAACATTAATTTATAGTGATTTTTTCGCAGATCTATATCTCAAAGCTCTTTTTAGTACCTTTTTATACTCCTGCTATTTTTCATCAAATATGCTACCAAATTAAAATAGTTTTCTCTGAACCCCATGACATGGCGAAGACTTTTTGAGCTCGGCACGATTGAAAACGCGCAGAAGTAGACGTATTGAAATATTTATGCAAAAGTTAGCATATTTATTCATTTGCTAAATTTTTAGAAAACATTTATGTGCATACATATACATACATACACTTAGATAGTAGGCTTTGAATCATTAACACTCTTTTAATAAGGCTCCTCCATATTTCGATTTGATTATACTGATGACAACAAAACATATATACAGAAATAAATAAATGCATAGGTTTCAAAACAACTGAATGCAATTTATATATTAAATGTACACTAGTTTTGTTAATTACACTTGTTACACTTACACTTATTAGGCACCGACTTTCATGATCTGCATAACAAATTTATCACTAACCCACTACTCATGCCACATCATTTTAACACTAAATCACTCCAGAATATTCAAAATATGTTAAGATATTATTAAAACACTTTTAGAACTATGCGAGCAAACCATAATTTCATAGTTTAATATTATTTTAGCAACATTTTCCACAATTTTTCATGAATTAAAATATTGGTAGACACTTGGATTTCGGCCACACACATTCTCTGGCGTTTTACGCTTTAATACCGCACTATTTTCACTCACAACCGCTTTATGTTAACACCACAATTAATATAATACATTTATTATGCACATTTTTCACAATATTTACGATTTTCATTGAATTTTTAATAAAAAACAAGCAGCACTTAAAATTCCACTCTTGCTTTTATTTGTTATGATCGCAAACAAGCCGGCGAAAATATTTACTTCGCTTCTTTCGTGCGGACAGCGTATCAAAGCATGTGGTGAACTCCTGGAGATGGACGGCACCATACGGTCTAAGAAATCTCTGAAATTTTTCATTTCAGCGTGTTGTCGCTTCTTATAGATTTACGTTCTTTGGCAGCACATACACTCATTGTACCCAGCAACCATTCTGGGTTTCTCGAGCTACTGGGGCTGACTGAAGTGCTATGATGTGAGATGTGGAGAGCACAATAGACCCATCGGTCGCAGTGTATTCCTCCTACTCAATCTATCTATCTAATCACCGCCCCAATAAAGTAAGCTTTGCTACTTACTCAAATAACTGCCTGTTTGAATAATTGCGGTATAGCTCAAAAACAATGCAAGTTACAAAATAAAGGTGAAGGAAACTTTGTGCTCTCGATTAAAACCGTATACCAAAACATTGATACCTAGTGAAAATTAATTATTTCGTCTTCAATTATATATGTACGTAAATACCTGACACCATGGTAACAATATAATAACAAAATTGCAAAGATTTGCATTGTTCTCCTTAAGTCAACGCCAGTGTTATGAATCTAAAAAAATGTGTAGGTACGTACACGAGTGAGTATGTATGTATGTCTGCTAGGCATGTCAATCCCGGGGATCCCGGCCCTTTTCAACTTCCGAATATCCCGGGATCAGTCTATTAAAATCCCGTAATTGCAGAAAACAGTTAATTTAATAGCAATTTATTTTATAAAATTTTAATTTAAATTTTTTTTAACAAAAATAAACCTCAAACGATTTAAAACAGAAATGGCCGATCGAATAAAACAGACATATAACACACTAAGCATACCATTCAGAGTTGTATTGAAATAAGAAAACTAAACATGGGAAACAAAACCAACATGTTTACAACTGTTGTATGACGATAACACAATAAGAGGAATAACACAGCTTGTGAACTCCCTAATGGCTTTGTTTTGCCCTTGCCGTTATAAATGAGCTGGAGAATATCATCCTCGAGTAAAAAATAAGCCTCACTATGAAAGCGATGTTAATAGAACTATCGACGAGGTACTTGAAATGGATAAGGCAGAAAGTCTCAAAGATAAATAGTATCAAGTTTTACCGAGCAGCTCGCAATTGTCCAATAATCGAAAAGCATAAAATTTATTAGAAGGTTTGGTAAAAGAAATTGATAGTTTTTGTAATCGGGGCCATAAAGGCTAATTCTTTTAGATAGCATTTAACTTTTTGTCGACAATCCAACCAACAAGTGTTGAGTCGGAGCGGTGCTTCACCACTTTAGATTTTTAATGCAACCTGGACCTAAATTTGCCTAGGTTCGAGGATAACACACTTAAGGCTTTTATTTATTTAAGATTGCAGTTTATTTAAGATTGCATTTCAATCAAAATAACGAATAATTCTGCCTCGCTCAAATTTGAATGGGTGATGTATTTAATTTTTACTTAATGTATTTCTTTTTTTACTGAATTGTTATATATTAATATTTAATATTGTTCTCAATGAGTGATGAAAAAAAAATTTTACTAATCGTTCTTTGTTATATTAAAAATAAAAATTACCAATCAAAACTTCGTGAATTTCGGGATCCCAGGATTGTCTCGGGATTTCGTTTTCAGATCTCGAAAATCCCGGGATCAATAAAATGACCAAAATTGACATCCCTAATGTCTGCATACATAAAAGTATTTAAAGAAGACACTTGAGCAATCTCGCATATCAAATGCATTCATTCACCGCACCACAAATTTATTGCCCAGTTGCTGCTGCCAGGCCAGGGCGACAGGAGTTGCGATTGTTTTTGTTGGCGGCGCCTTCAAAAGAATTTCGCCGATATGCGAATAGGAGCACAGAAATGAACGGCAAGAGGCAATGGCAAAATAATATTTCGAAAGAGGGTGAATACAAAAACAATATTTTATTACAGACGGTGAGCAAACATCTGCATGCTTGGCAAATATGCACCACAACAGACAACAGATACAAAAATAAAAAAAAATATATAAAGATCAAAGCGCACAAACATCAAACAAAAAGCATGCTATATAGCATTAAGTGTGAGTAATAAGGGCTGCAGGCTGCAACCAAATGGTAGTATCTCATTTGCACGGTAGATTAGCATAACCAAATTATGTGCCGCTACGCTTTTGAACTCATTGCGCTGCTCTAAACAGTAAGTGCCCTTTAAAAGGGTCGATCGAGAAAGGTTGAATAGCAGTGTCTACTTATCAATCAAACATGACTACTTATGTTACATCTTTTATTAGTTGCCTACACAACCGAAATTCATTAAAAATACTATTTTTATAGTCAACGTGTATTTACGCATCCAATGGCAATAGCGTTTAGCTGTTTTATAGTTTCCTTTATTTGTATGTACGTGCGTAACGCTGCCCGCTTTGTTGTTGCTTATCAAATAACATACGAATGTACGGTCAACTGGAGGAAATACCATATCAAAGTCCATTGACTGCCGGAAATTAATTTAACGCTTTTGTTGCCACCGCCTTCAAAAGAATTTGCCGACATGCGGATTAGGCTTGCAGAATCAGCCGTTGGATGTCAGACATTATCCAAAAAGACACCAAAGAACTGGCATTCCGAATGTGCTAATATTGTGAAAAACTTCAGCTATTGCATGTGTGACCTTGCTCACTAATTTGTAGCGTAATTTTGGAAAACCACCCCATTGCCAGTGGCGTGGCGACGCTTGTTGTGTGTGCGCAACTTTCTAGACAGCAACTTCCCTTACATTTTGTTTACATCGTCGGCTTTCCTTGCCCTACCCGCAAGCCTATGGATTTTCCTAACAATTGCGGCATTGAATTTTCATATTTTCCTTCTAACACACTAACCCACTTAGCAACTTTCCCTAACATCCCCCGAGTAGCTGAACTGAGCTCAGTTTATTGCCTATTCACGTCCCTGTGCGCCTATTTCGCATATCGGCAAATTTCTTTGAACCGAAGAGTCGGTAAAACTTGTATCGTGCGGTTTAACTTTGATGAAATTTGTTCAGCTGTTGTTTGCCGCCAGCTTTGAATTGGCCGCAAGATGCTCCGACAAAGCGAGTGTGGTAATTGATGTTTTCCCGACATTAAGTGGTGATGCGATTTGAGGATGTGCAGCGGTGTTGAAAAGGGAGACAGACCACCGATACGTACGGTAGTACGTAAGTAAATGTTTTGCTGCGGGCACATGTGTGTGTGCTCGTACGAAAATAATCGTATATACAAATATACATATGTATGTGTTTCAGTGCGTATAAGTGTATTTACTTATACGGCTGAGTAACATAGCGGCCTTGAGTGTGCAGGTGTATTTGGTGTTTTAAAATTAAATGTATGTATAATATAATTAATTTAATTTCATTTGATGTTAAGATGAAATGTGGGAACTACTCATAAGTAATACATACATACATATGAGCACAATGTATGTATGTATGTATGTATGTATGTAATATAATTTAAAAAAAATTAATAAAAATATGTGCCAGTGATGCGAGGTAATGTTTGGGTCTTAAGAATTCAGATATGGTGAGTTTAGTGTGGTGGATTTTGGTGTGGTGACTTTAGGTGAGTTTTAGTATGGTGAGTTTAAATATGGTGAGTTCAGGTGTGGTGCGTTTATGGGTGGGGAGCTTATGAGTGGTGAATTTAAGTCGTCCGAGTTTTGATATGGTGAATTAAAATGTTGTGAGTTAAGGTACTATGAGTTTATTTGCGGTTAGTTTAGATGTGATGAGGTTAGATGTGTCGTCACCTTCCATTTACACCCGTCACATTTGACGTTAAGATGAAATGTGAGTACTACTCATAAGTAATACATAGGAGCACACTGCTTGTATGTATGTACATATGTATGTATGTAATATAATTAAAAAAGAATAAATAAAAAAATGTGGCAGTGATGCGAGGTAGTGTTTGGGTCTTAGGAATTCAGATATGGTAAGTTTAGTGTGGTGGATTTACATATGGTGAGTTCAGGTGTGGTAAGTTTATGGGTGGGGAGCTTATGAGTGGTGAATTTAAGTCGTCCGAGTTTTGATATGGTGAATTAAAATGTGGTGAGTTAAGGTACTATGAGTTTATGTGCGGTTAGTTTAGGTGTGATGAGGTTAGATGTGTCGTCACCTTCCATTTACACCAGTCCATTTACACCAGTGAATAAGGTGATTCTCTTAATTGAGCTTGTGTCGATTGTTGTTCCAAGATACTAAATACTTTTCTTGTTCATCGAATTTGACTAAGGTATTGTCTGTTTTTTATGATTCGATAATTTTGACTCTATTGAAGTTGAGTATCCCAACTCTAAACCCTTTCTGTACTTAATTATGTTTAGCGCCAATAATTTGTATTTCGCGAATGTTTTGATATAAATATTGTTCATACTAAAACACTATCGACATAAATCAGAGCTTCAGTCAGTATTTAAGTATAAATTTTCATATACTTAACTACATAAATCGACGTTTGAACTTATTAAGGTGACATATTGACCACTTTTATAAAATAAAGTTGTGACTAATTTGTAGACTCGAGCGTACTTGTACACAAGGTAACTTTGTTCGCATAACATTTGTTTGTAACAGCAAAAATAATCGTGATAGATATAGACATATATATACTAAAATGATCAGAATGAAAAGAGGAATCGATTCAGTCCCGACTGTCTGTCCGTCCGTCTGTCCGTGGTCACAATAACTTGAGTAAAAATTGAGATATCTCAATGAAATTTGGTACATATGTAGATTGCCCTTTGGACAGGGTAGGTTGGTATTGAAAATGGCCAAGATCGGTCAATAACCACGCCCACCTGCCATATAACGGAAATTAAAAAAAAATGCAAAAACTCCGTTATTTCGGTGTCTATTAAAGCAAATTGAGTGAAATTTGGGATTTGAAGCGATTTTGAACTAAGAAATTAGGTATTTATGAAATTTTGAAAAAATGGGCGTTGCCACGCCCACTTAGAAAAAAATATCTCTATCTTAATAACGGTGAATGTTATCGTCACAAAATTTGGTGAACATATTGTCCTTGATATCACTTGCGCATCACCGTCAATAGCTTATGTAATCGGACCATAACCACGCCCAACTTCCATATAACGGAAATTTTTAAAAATTCCAAAAAATTATTTTTCAGTATTTATTGGAAGACATTGAGAAAAGTTTAATAATAGCAGCGATTTGAAATAAAGAAACGGAGTTTTTATGAAATTATGGGCACCGCCCATGCAAAAATACATCGCGGGGGTATATAAAAATCGGTTTCGCTCGTATTTAGCTTTTCTTTCTTGTTACTTATAACTTTTACAAATATAAATATACTTCTTGATTTTGCATTACTTTAAATATATTGCAAATTTGATTCTTAAGTAAATCGGTACCTTTATTTCATATATTTGGTTTCGAACATTTCCTACATTGTGAATTTTTTCAGTCATACATTTTTATCAATAACAGATATTTACGAACAATTTAATAACTAAGTAATTTATTAATCGAACGCCAATTTAAAGCAAATTTTAGCAAACAGTTTTCGAAAGAAATCAGCGTAGCGAAATTCTTATAACTTACAAAAAGAGAACCAGTATTTAATTAGCGTTATTAGTGCGTTTGGCAAGGACTGGCACAGCAACGGACTCAGCCAGTATCCACATACGAGTATGTACATACATATTTTTAATGGTTAATGCCATAACACAAAATCCATACCACCTTAATTTTCATATCGATTCAAATTTTGTATGCACAAATGTACATACAAATATATTTGTGTATCGTAAATACTTTTTTGGCTTACACAAGTTTCGCTTAGAAGTTTCCCGCCAGTTTACATACATACATACATACATACTCGTACATATGTAAGTATGTATGTATGTATGTATTTACGCACATGTATATGTAGCATTCTTCCGAATCATACGAGCACAACCATAAAGGAGGTGTTGTCATCTAGAAAATAAAAATTGCCACCATCCATCCATCCACCACGATCCGCATCCTCGCCAACTACGTCAAGCTGCTCGCCTATTCCTCATATCGGCAAATCCTTTGAGAATGCCGCACTAAAAGCCGCCACAGACCGCCAGTCGGCGGCGGTAGCCTTTGATAACATTTTCCGCTTTGGCGATTTCGTTGTCTCGTGGCGATGGAATGTTTTTTGCTCTGATTGCAGTTGCTCCTCTTAACCGTACATAGTCGACATAAACGTGAACATACATACATACATGGATACATACAAATGTAAAGTAATCAACGTACATGTATGTATGTTTCGTTAAATAAATGAAATGGGCGCGACTTAGATAGGTCATCGTCCCTAAGTGGCACACATAAGTTTGTATATACATATGTATGTACGTAAGCATGTAAGTGTGTCTGTACATATGTACATATGTGTGTATGTGCATATCAAAGTGGTGTATTATTAACAGAACCATTTACGTAAAATAAAAAAAAATATATACAAAACAACTTAAGCGTGATTGACGCCACGATAAGGTTGCATGTTTGTAGCTACATTAAAATTAATTCACAAAAACGAAATTGCGCTAAAAGTAGGATATACGTGTATTATCATAAAAGTACAACCCGTCAGCTGCTGGCTGTTAAGAAAACATTATAAGTATATTATCTTCCACACATCGAAACGTGAGATGGGTATTGAAGTTATATATCCGGTAATGTGCCTACTCGTACATACTTAGATACATATATCGTCGCGTTATTCGTTGAGTCGATTTTGGCCTTTTGAGTAAACATTTTTGCTATGAGGTGAACTCAGAAATGCCTACATAGATAGTATTGCTACAAATTAATGTATTTTAATATTTATTGGCGCTTTGACATTTGTTTCTTCGCTCTCTCTTGCCAAATTACTTCATTGAGAGGCTCAGTAAAATTGGTTTTACAAACTTAGACGAAGTATTCCTCTTCACTCAGCTCATTGTCTTATCTTCTCTGAAATTTGACGTCGCTAAAACTTGAAGATTCTGAAACCTCCAACAAAATAACTGTCTTGCCTTCAAACCAAAAATGAGTCAACAAAAGAGCTTAAATCGCTCCATATACATACATATGTATATCTACTTTTATTTCTGTCGGAAAAACATATACTTCTGTATCATTAAACTGATCGGGAGTTTTTGGTGGTTTTTCAGATCTAAACTCTACAAATACACTTTTCCTTATACTTGGTCCTAAGGCAAACAACAAAACCAAGAAAAAATTTAAATATTTCATTAGCAAATAAGTTTAAAATATCTTTTGTTCCATATCTCATACATTTCTAACTTTCATATTTTGTGTCAAATGATGCGGTCCGTCCATATACTCGGGCGTACTTGTACACAAGGTTATATTATAAAAGGGTATTCCAATATACAATGTACATATATTAACTTTGTAATTAATCGAGACAGTTATAGACTAATATATACTAAAATTATCAGAATGAAAAGACGAAGTCTGTCCGATTCTATCTGTCCGTGCATCAGTACGATAACTTGAGTAAACATTTTGATTTCCTAATCATGGATTAGCCAAGATAGAATGGTATTGATAAAGGTAAAGATCGGTCAATAACCACGCCCACCTTCCATATAACGGAAATTTTGAAAATGCAAAAAACTTCGTTTTTTCGGTATTTATTGAAACAAATTGAGTAAAATTTAATATTTAGAACGATTTTAAACAAAGAAACTTGATTTTTATGACATTTTGAAAAATAGGCATTGCCACGTCCACTTTTGATAAAATGTCTGTATCTTAATAACTGAATATCTTCAACAAATTTGGTAAATATATTGCCCCTTGATATCACTAGTATCATCGTCAAAAATGTTTTAAATCGGACCATAACCACGCCTACATATGGAAGGACTTTATGGAAAATGCAAAAAACTTGGGTTTATCGGTGTCTATTGGAACAACTTGTGTAAAATTTCATATTTGCAGAGATTTTGATCAAAGAAATTGGGTTATTATGACATTTTTAAGCATGGGCTTTGCCACGCCTATTTATGATGAAATGTCTGCATCTCAATAACAGTGTCAGATATCGTCACTCAATTTTGAACACATATTGCTAATCGGTTAAGACTTTTGAAAGCGGAAAGTAACCACCCGTACCATATAAAGGTACTTTTTTAAAAAATCCGGAAACTTACGTATTTCGGTAACTTTTGCATCTAAAGTGCTAGAAATTGAACCATAGAGTTATAGCAATAAAAGAAGGATTTTACAGAATAAATAAAACTTAAAAAATGCGATTTTTGAGTAACTTTAATACCAATTTTTTCATATTGGCTATTTATGCAAATTTGGAAATGCGTGCCACCGCCCATACAAAAATACATTTCATTTTCATTTTTTTTTTCAAAATAAAAGACAAGTTTTAAACTTTGTGGAACATAATTCAATAAATTGTGAATTATGCGACATTTTTGAATTTTGAGACTTTTTTGAGTAAGCAATTTTATACGTAGATCATTAAATTAAAGTTTAAAAATCATATTTGAGGCTCTACAAATTATCGCTGAGTTTTGATAATTTTGTATCTGCCATTTTTTAAATATAATAAATTATAAGATTTATTTTTGATACTGGCCCGATTTAAAGCTCTCAACAACTCAAATCGTTATAGATTTTTTTTGTGGACTGATACCGAAGTAAGTAGTTCCTAAAGCGTTGCCAGTTGACTTTGAATCGTCAGTAAACAACATTGTTTTTTTTTTTTGAGTATACAGTTTTAAGCCGCTGTCAATATGTGTTGTAATTTGTAACTGTGGTAAAAAGTTGAAGAAGTGATGAAAACAGTTTTGGAGAACCAGTCAGTATTTGCAATGCATTTTTTTGAAAGATATTTCGGGCATGTGACATGTAT
Source organism: Philophylla caesio (assembly GCA_963971545.1). Taxonomy (NCBI): domain Eukaryota; kingdom Metazoa; phylum Arthropoda; class Insecta; order Diptera; family Tephritidae; genus Philophylla; species Philophylla caesio. Next base: position 96,885,405 of record OZ020609.1, on the reverse strand, counting down.
AACCGAAATTTGATTACCAAAGTGTTTACTCTCAAGCCAAAGAACAGCGACTTTTTACTGAAATTCCATAAAACAATTTGTTTTTACCTTTAAGCAGATTTGCCAAATTTTCTACTCGTTCTCATGTGACGCTTTTTTCTCTATACAGATGCAGATGATACTTTATTGTAGATATGTACCAGAAAATAATGGAGATGGTTGTATTGATAAGCTAAAAGAAGACCTTGTAAGAATTGTGGCCGATGTACAGCCATATCCACTAAGGAATAATAAAGATTTTAGAAGACCGCCTTTAGTGACAAATGCGGCACAAAATAATTTATTTTATAAAGGAACTAACTTATTCAATTCTCTACCGATAGGAATTAAAACTGAATCAAATTTGTATAGTTTTAAAAGAAATGTAATTGAATTTGTTCAAGAAAATTATAGTTAAGATCAAAATTGTAATTACAAATTCTTATTTATTGTTATAAAATAGTAAAATTGCTAAATAAATACTTCTACTACTACTCTACATAGTCAATCCTCTCTTAATAAAATACTTACCGATTCTTAACATATTATAAACCATGGATGTAAAGTAATGATTAGATAATGCTAATGATTGCTAATTAACTTTCTTTTGTGAAATTCTCTAATTCATTAAACAATTAGAATTAGTTCAACTAATTCCCATTAGAAATTTGAAATTTTAATTCTAATGGTAAATCTAATTGCAATTAGTTGTAATTAGCAAAAAAATTTGTTTTATCTTTACAATTAGAAATCTAATTGACTTCTTCTAATGAAATAAGATATTCAATTAGCTTAAATTAGAATCAATTATTTTGATAAAAAGAAATTGTTTCCGAAGAATTATTGAAGTGAACGAATACTGTCGTAAGTCACTGTATGTGCAAACATACAGCAGAACCTTGCTGCATCAAACGAAAATCATAAATGTGAACGTTCGTATGCTGAATCGATCTTTTATGATTTCAGTGATGGTGGTAAGTTCTGCATAAATGTCACATGTATATGGTATTTTTAGTAAATCAGAATTACATTTTGCAGAAAAACGTACTGGTTTATTGTCAAAATTGACTGAGGAGGCTGAAAGCCTGCATTTTATTTCGAATATGCATTAATATTTGAATGATGCTGATAAAACTTCCAATATATGGTGCAAATATCCTACATTAAAGGAAATAACACTGTTTGGCAACACACCGCTTACGTCTTCAGACCCTGTGGAGCGGGATCGCTTGACAGACTTTTCTTTTCAAAAGCTCGTATTGCTGAAAGCGAATATACCCGGTCATTGTAGTTATTAAACAGTTAGTACATACGTTAAATATGTGTGCATGTATGTAATATATGTACATAAGTAATACATATGTGTGTGAAATTCATATTATGAATATTTTAATTTTTTTTGTTTTTGGAAATATAAAAATAATTAATTCTAATTCGAGCTAATTGAATATCTAATTACATTAGCAGAAGTCAATTAGATTTCTAATTGTAAAGGTAAACCAATTTTTTTTGCTAATGGCAACTAATTGCAATTAGATTTACCATTAGAATAAAAATTTCAATTATCTAATGGGAATTAGTTGAACTAATTCTAATTGTTAAATGAATTAGAGAATATAAACCAATTGCATCAATTGCTAATTCTAATTGGAATTTAACATGTATGCTATAAACGAATAACTTCAGATGGAAATGCATACTTACCGAATCCAAATATTTAAAAACAATTGTGTACTTCACACTTTTTTCAATTTCATTACACCCTTACTTTAGGTAGCTATGCGCCAAGTCGAGAAACATCATCCATCACCGGATCATAATCTATAATTTAGTACTTACTGCTCTTTTATACACTCATTGATTATTTTCATGCATACGAATAGTCAAGATGACTTTCCTTTCGATTTTCGGTTTCCCAGTCGCGAGGAACTAAGCTACCTAGGCTAGCAAGGTAATCCGAAAGTCTAAAGAATAATGCATATATACTTATGTAATATTTAAACCTTAAAAAGATGAATAAAGGAGACAGGAGAAAAGGAAAAAAGAGAGGTATTTTGAACTAGGGCGGTAAGGTTTATGAAAATGATAGTTTATAGGTGAATCAGAGTGATTCAACTATCGCTCAATGTCCCACTGAAAACCTCCCACCCGTATCGAGAATTGTAGTTTGTCATGCTTTAGGTGTTCTTTTGCCACCATCGATTCACTGTTGATTCGAATTCACGCTTGACATGCGTGGTTGGAAGCAAATTCTTTTACTCATCGCACGCTGATAGTTCTTCCCTTTTCATCTATTTTACATAGAATAGACCACACATGGCATTCGGAAATGCTTCGCAAGTGTGTTCGCTTTCAGTTTCTCAGCGAAGATAATATCAGACAAGGCAGTTCTTTCAGTATTCGTGAGAAACATTCTGCGAAAGAGTTATGAACTGTTGAGCCTTAAAGACGGCGATTATCGAGGACGATGGAGTGATAAGTTAGATTTTTATTCAACGGCAATGGGCAAAGTGAAGGGACGATTCACGCGATATATTGATCTCGGTTATAATTATGTAAGTGGTAAGAACGCCAATAAGTTGAGAGAATAAGAAATCTGATCTTATTATCTCATGATTTAAGCATACCTGTTAAATGCTATCTACTTCGAATTCTAGATATAGGCGCTGAAAAATGTGCTCGAAGTTTAAAATCGTGTACGACAGAACGGTCTAGTTGTGGCATGTGTCTTAAGAAATACTTACGTGAAAAAATATTGCAAAGTTCTACGCATACCTTTTGCTACATCAAAGATGCAACAAGTAAAAAATAAAACGTTTCACAAATAATGCACAGAAAAAGATATTTTTTTAAGTTTTTTTTTTTTGTTTCAGTTTTTTGTTTTAAGTTTTTTGTTTTTTGTTTTTTGTTTTAGTTTTCTTCAAGTCTTTTCCATTCCTTCATAATCGTTATTTTTAAGCTTTACTTCAAGTTTATAGAAATGAGTAAAAATCTAAGAAAAGTGCAAAATGTAGAAACTAAACGAAACTAAAGCAAACAGATTAAAAATATATTTATGTAGTTCGACAGATGTTGCGATGAAAGAAGAGTGCAATTTTTTAATGCTTTACATATGCAGTTATACCTTTGGTTATTATACAATGTGCATACATATTCATCATAAGTATGCTTATAAAGTGTATTTATACAAATACTTACGCAGCATAATAATTAACTAAGTATGGTACCATCTGTATATTTTGTAATATTAAGCAAGTATTTGCTTAGATTAAAAATTAATATTTCTCACAATTATAATTGTTTATAAATTTTGCATATTACATAGATAAATGTACATACATATAGTATATTTGTGTATGTAGATATTAGTTAGTTAAAACACTTTTTTCACATACATACATTGGTAATTCAATAGATATTTGTTTTTGCAATGTTGGTAGCTTGCTGTTTCGTAATTGTTTGTATTTTCGTTAAATGTTAATTGTTTGTGTTTTACTTTTTTTTTTTTTGAGTAAATACTTATGCACAGTTTGTATGTTATGTATTTTTATTTTACAAAGCAGCGCACATACTTTTTGACTGTATTTTTTACATGTATTTTTTTCAAGTATGTATAACTTGTTGTAATTAAGAATTTTTTATAGTAATTTCGCTAGAGATATTGACATTGAAATATACATTTATTCAAATATGTATTGCAATGAATTGTTATGTAATTTTTTTTATTGTTATACTCTTAACATTTTAAATGATTTTTCTTTAGCATTTGAGTGACTTTATTAAGTTTAAATTTGTTTATATATGTTTAAGCTGTTGTTATACTTTGAAATTATGTATTTAGTTGCTGCCTAAAGTCTTTTTTGTTTTGTGTCATTTATTTGTCTTTCTTTTCAGAAAAAATTTTTAGCATTTTTTCTTACTTGCGAATTTTTTGCTGAATTTTCAACTTAAATGTGGGGAGTGTTAGTGGAAAGGTAATGAAAGCATAAAAATATTGATGTTTTAATACAAAACCCGCTCTAAAGTTTTTTTTTTTATTTTATAATAATATCTTTTTTATTATTTTATTAATTTTTACAAGTTATTTGCAAATTATTTGATAGTGTTACATTTTATATGCATGTAACTATATGTATACTTTTTTCTATTATAACTCTTCTTTTTTTTTACACATTAAGATAGGAAATTTTGATAATTTATTTTATTCATTTCCACTTTTTATTATACATATATGTCATTGCATGACTTTTTTACCGAATTGTTTGTTTGGCTCTTTATTTCTTACAAACTTTTCATATTTCATAATAGTTAATTTTTAAAAAATTTATTTATATAATATGTATTTCTGTTGTTGCATAAATTGTTGTTGCTGCTTTTGAAATAACCGTATACATATGTACAATTTGTACGAGTATTTTGAACGTGCTTTTTAAAAAAGAAAGTTTGTTTGAAGTGAAATGATTTGTTGTTGGTTGTGTAATTTTCGCATAAAATCCAAAGGGAAATGGGTTGACTGAGGGAATTTAGAGAACAAAAATTTTATTTAATTTACATTTGTATCAAATAAAATCAAACAAACTATTTAACCCATTAGAGTTTGAGAGAAATTAGGTAAATATTTTTTTTTTTCTTCTCTACCTTAAATCATGCTTGTGTAGTTTGTACCGAGTTAAGTGCGTCAAATGTTTTACTCAATTAGTTACACTCGCGAGAAATTCAATTCAAAGCAATCGCTTTAACGGTTAATGGAAGTTTTCGTTGCAAAATAAAGAATCAACACAAAAATTGTCTTTAAATATTAAGTAGCTGTCCTTTGAATCGGCGAATAATCGCCACACAACACTCAAATAAACTAAGAGAATACTTTCACGTCTAAGAGAGCGTAACCGATTTCAAAGAGCATATTCTCAAATAAATGTGTAAAGAATTTTGTGTTATAAAATCAAAAGTGAGTAACAAATTTTATTAAAATACTAAGTGAGCTTAATTTTTTTATACGACTACAATTTTCTAATTCCATTAAGATAATTTGAAAAAAAATTTCCATTTCTAATGAATTGTTGTAGAATTAATTAGCAAGTTTTGTTACACGATTGTGTTTTTAAAGGTGTGGAATATTCGTAACAAGCCCACATAATTAATTCTAGGAGAGCGTTGATAAACGAGTTCATATTTATAAACCACAATGAATTTTTAAAATATTGTTCCCATTGTATTATTTGAAATATTGTGTGATGTGCTTTTTGAAAGCTCTCTTCGTACAGCCTAAAATTTAATGTATTTGAACATGAAAAGAATGAGAGAGAAATTTTAAGTGAGTGATGATTTAATGGGAGTGCATGCTTTAACTAAACTTTTTCTACACACAAACTTATTTAATTGTGTGCGTGAAAGAGAGATTGCGTTATTCTCTAACCTCTTTCTGGGTTGGTGTATGGCTTGCACAAGAGAGAAGGCATGCGCTGTCGTTTAAGGATGGGATGGTGTGCCTTCACGCTACATAATGAGCATGCGAATGGTTTGTGCACGCACTAAGTTGACTTGATACAAATATTTTGAATGTGTTTGTCATATTTAGTAGTTATTTAATTAATTTATCTTGTTTCGAATCAATTGTAATTTTTGTTATGTGAAATCTCTCCTGTTTTTAACTTTTTATATTCATTTTTATTACTCCAGCATATTTAGCAGTGCAATTTCGTCTATAGCTTTTTTGTCACTTGCATTCTATTGGTTTAGTTGATTGTTGTTGTTAGTTAATTGTTGATATCAACTGATTTTAGGATTTTTACTTACATCATAGGATATTTAGTTTATTTATTGTGCCCTTTGTTTGCTGTAATGCAATTCATTTGTGTTTTGAATAATTTTATCATTCTTTCAATGACTTTTTTTTAGTTATTTTTTAACAAACACATTTATTGAAGTACGTACACATAATTAGCATTGTTTTTCGATTCTTAGCATCTGATCTCTTAATGAAATTTTTGCTTTTAAATGCATATTATGCTTCTTACCACCTTAAAAGCCCCATGCAGATTGTTAGAATTTTTTTGTTATGTGTAGCTTTTTTTTTTGTTAGTTACTACTTTTATTATTGTACTTGTAAGTAATGTTAGGTTTCCTCATCTCCACATTTTTCTTTCTAATTAAAGTTTTTAATAAGAATTGAAAGCGTTTTTATTATTATGTTTTTTTTTGTCCATCAAGCAAATTTTATTTAACATTTATATATATGTATATAATATTATGTGTTTATAAGTATAAGTTATACATTTACTCACTTTTCCATAGTTTCCTTCTTTTCTATGCCTTCTAAGCAACTCTTTAAGTTTTTCTTTTTCATTTATAATTTTTTCTATGTACTAATAATTATATGTTTGTATATGTATATTTAAATTCAACGCAAAAAATCTTTTTGTAGGTATGCATGTTAAGTTTTTTTATTTTGTTTTATTTTATTGTTGTTTGTTGTATGTTGAGTGTTAAATTTTTTATGGTTCTCTGTAAGCTACCACTTTGATCAGCATGATAATTAATCTAAATATATGTACATTCATATTGTACTTGTATATACTTTTTTCTTTAAACTGTGCACTCAGCCATTAAAGGTGATTTTTTTTTTATAAATACATATAGATATATAGTTTTGCTAAAATATATGCTGGGATCACATATATCTATATATTAACGTATTTGCATACAATTTTTTATTTATAATCTTTTTTTAATACTACAACACAAATAGAGTAATATTATTAAGTTTGCATAATATGTTGTATTTTTTTTAGTAATGCAATATTACGATTTTTCTTAACCGCATGAAGCTTGTAATACTCCAGCAAATCTCTTTTTGTGTTTTACTGATTTTTTCATTTAAATCTTATCCATCAATAGTTTCACCAAAAATGCATGAAAGCCTTTATCTATTTTAATGTTTTTTGTTTTTTAAAGTGTCTCTTTATGTGTTTAATAAATATTTGTTTTCTTTTAATTGAAATTTTTGAATAAGTGTTGTTGTATGTATTCATTTAAGCACAAAATGTGTAACTTTCTAGTTTTATTCTTAAGTGTTAATGTGTGTTGATCTTATTTCGCTCAGTGTAACCTGGTTTGTGTTTGCATTTTTGTAATTTACCTGCTGTTTAGTTTAGTATAGGTATATATGTATATATTTTAGTTTCTTCACGACATCAGGTATTTAATTTTCATTCTTGTTTATATTTTTGTTTTTTTTTTGTAAATAACTTTCCACTTTCCATACTTTCATAACTTTACACGGAGACGTATAATTTAAAATAATTTCTTTAATACATACATAATATTTTATAGCCCTTTGTAAGCATTTAACAATTGTTGAACGTCATTTTTAAGTTTAGTAAATAATTTAATATATTTTTGAAATTATAATATTTTCCATTACATATACATACATATAAATGTTATATTTTTGTTTTAAGGTTTACTTTGGCTAATACTCACAATTATTTGTACGTTACATTTACACATGATTATTATACGTAACTACCTTTTAAATTTTGACTCGCTAAACATATACATATGTATATGTTCATCAAATTTTTCCTAATAATTTTCCAAATAAACCGATCGGCCTTAAAGCTCAAAAATATTTAAAAATAAATCGTTATATGGCCAAACAATAACAGACAAATAAATTTGTTTGCGGCAATAGATAATTTTTTCCCTACTATTTGCGCGTCGGTTTTTTTTTAAATATGCTTCAGAAAGCAGCCAACTACAGTTTTTTTGAAGGTCTCTCTCTAAGCTCAGCTGTACAGCAACCATTTTCGTTTTGACTGTCAGCAAGTCTGTATATCTAAATCGTTCCATTTTCATCAATTCCTCTTAACTTGTTTGTTGTTTCATGTGTAATTATACAGCTCTCTACTTTCCTGTGAATTCGCCCCCTTGTCTCAATTTTGAATTTCTCACCTTTCGCAAATTTGCGCCATCACTTGCTTAAAACTATATTTGATTTGATTTTCGGTTTTCTTTTGTGTTGTTTTTTTTTCATTTATTTAGTAAAATATATTTTTGTACTATATAACCTGCTACACACCCACCCGCACAGCACAAACGATACGTAGGGTTTAGTTCGATATAGATTTTGTCTTAGATCGTGTTTGTTCGGTAGTTCATGTCAGTGTTTTCTGTAACGTTTTGTCGTCCGTTTTGTCTTCTTTGCTGTAGTTTTTTTTCATCTCGTCCTGTCTTTAGTACATTTTAGGAACTTATAATACCATATCTTATCCAATGCTCTCCACTTGCTCACACCGATTTCTTTAGAGGTAGGAGTTTTAAAATGATCTCTGTCTGCTCCTTTTGTTACTAGAACTTCTTTCATTACCGCATTCTTCCACCATTTCTCTTTCTACTTCAACTACTTTCTCAACCGAACAACTGTATTCCCTTCTTTTAGTCTCTCGTTAGCTGCTCTCTGAAGTTTACTTCGTTAATTTGTCTCAAACCAAAGAAAGCTCTTTCAATAACTATAATAAACCGTTTGCCTTTCAAGGAGTGGACGCTCGAAGGTATCTGCTTTTAAACTTAATTAAATTGTACAATTTCCTGCCAATTATTTTGTTGCTGTGAAAGTTGGTTGCATTCTCTTCTTTCGTTTTGTAGTTATTGCATTACCCGATTTCAGAATTTTTTTCGAGAATTTGTTACACAAAAAGTTTGCTGGTTTTTTTAATTGCGGCCGAGCTTCGACGCTTTTTCACTCCCGTAGTGTCTGAATTTTCTCTTGTCGACGTCTGTCATTTGGCATTGATTTGCGCAGGTAGTTTTTGAAAACAAATTTGGCCTGGTCCTGAACAGTTTTCGTTGAACTTAAATATTGTTACATTCTCCATTTTCGGCAAATTTTCTCTTTTGTCTTTTTGCTCCTCATCTCTTCAGCTCCTTCTCTTCAATTATATTATCTACGTACATATGTATAAATTTTTGTAAGCACAAGCGAACACTCGTGTCTTTGGTTTCGCTTAAAATGCTGCAAAGGAGTTTTAAGCTTTTTTAACTTTATTTCACTTTAATTAATTTATACTGTTTTTATTATTATAACATTTTGTATATTTTAAGAAGACTTTTTTTCAATTTACACCATCATGAAAATGTATGCGAAAAATAAATATTTAATAGTTGAAAATCATTATACAATATTTTTTTTTGTCTTAATTTTGCTCTCAAAACTTTCTCTACTCTATTTCTTACTTTCATGTTTTATTTTTGTATGTATGTAAATATTAATTAATTACTTTGCTTTGCTTTATTGAATTTTGGTTGTATTTTCTACTATTTATTTAAGTATGTAAGCAGACATCCATAGCTGACAAAGTTAAAGAATTGTTGTTCTCTTTTTCGCGTGCAGCTATTCCTGTTCTACTTTGCATGGATGATTTTGTCTGAATTACAGCAATTTTTTCTATAATAATTACAACAATCATACACTGGATGAATTGATGAAACGCATGTACGTATACTTTTGAAATCTTTTTTTTATATATTTATATATATATATAGTTTTCTTATTTTATTAAATGTATCTTTCACTGTCTATTTGTGCATATTTAGTAGTTTGAGAAATGCTTATTGTTGCACTACTATTTAAGTATTTGTATGTTTTTAAAACTATTTTTATGATGAAAATTTCTTGTAATAATGCAACATTTAATGCTTCAAAAAACGACATCGAAATCCCGTGAAAGTTCGCTTTAGTTTAAACGTTTCTATTTCTTGCTATATAAACTCCATTGCATTGTTTCAAACCTTATTTACTGAATAACATGTTTTTTTTTATTAATTATAATTGTGTACTTTGATTTATTTTTAATAACTTATCCTAGTTGTTTTTTTTTTCTACCACATTTTTTGTTTGCTTATATTTTTTAATTAAATTTTTGGGATCTCAGTTGGTGATGGTGTTTCGAGATCGCCACAGTTATTGTAATATTGTTTTTATAATTTGTTTGCTTTTTGTGAAAGAAAAAACGTGTGTGTTTTGCTCTTAATTACGGTTGTAAGTGTAATTTTTGAGTTTCGCAAAACACTCAAAGTGTTTTTAAATTAGAGAAAAAAAAGTAAAATTTAAGTAAGTAATGCTTAAGCTTAGGTGAGAGAAAGTTCTCTTGTATTTTTTTGTTTCATTTAAAATAGAATGGTTACATATTAATATATGGATACTAATGATTTTTAAATTCTGTTTTCAAACATGTTTTCTTTTTGTAAATACAATTGCGCATAAATTCAACGAACTTTGTTTTACCTGTTTATATGTATATATATTTTTTAGCTTTTGTTCTAACGCTTAGTAACAATGATTCGAAAAACGCTAATATTTTCTACTATAATGCGAACTACACTTTTTTTGCTTTTGTTGTAACGTTTGAATAGTTATGTAAACTGTGTTTTAACTTGAGAATTTTCAACTTTGTAATATACATATAATTTTTATTATATTTATATTTTGTAATTTGTTTTTTTTTTTTGAATGGTATGCACTTATGTACATATATTTTTAAGCATGCTTTTTTTAATAATTATTATTTTTTTAATTATTAAAATTTTTTTAATGATTTTCCAATGATCTTATTTATGTTCTGCTGATTGAAGAATTATTTATACTTTTTCGAATTTCATTGAGCGCTACTTATCTGCGTGGTTCTTCTATATGCTGCTTTATTGAGCAATGCGCAAATTACATATTTATTTATTTTAGTAATTTTATCATTGTTGATTTTTCATTGAAATGCCCAGCTATTTAATTTTCTAGCTTTGTTTGGTTGTCTTAGTTGCATTTATGAAGCATTAATCCCTAAATGGAATTTAATTTTCTTCTCGCCAACTGAATAAAACTGTCAAATGTCGCTTATTATTTTTTTTTAATTTTTAATTTGTTATTTTTTTTTTCAGAATGAGATTTGTACTATTTCATACTATCCTTTTAACATTACCAGATTTCTTGTGTCATGTTTTTTTTTTAAATTATTCTGATTTCATTTTGAATGAATATTTTTGTTTCGTGTTCGTTTCTTATGTTTCTGTATTTGGTACTATTAGCGTAGCGAAAATCTTGTGGCTCCCCATTTCTTTAAGAAGCAAACCAGCAAGTCTTGCCTTGTGACAGAAGCGTTAATGGTTGTGTATGAGGTGTATTGCATTTTGTACCATTTATTTAAGGTGTATGACTTGAGTGAGTTTTATGAAAGTATGAGATGATTATTTTGTTCTCTCAAATAAATAAATGAGTGAAAAAAATATGGATCGGCAAAGTGCACTGATTTTTCCAGATTCTGAGAAGACATTAAAAACAAGTAAATTGGAACTTCTATGATAAAAATTGAGGAGCATATACAGTTTCTCCGATATCACTGGCACTTTTCTAATATCAGAGATATCGAAAACATTGTTGGTATAAACAAGAAAAAGTAATGAATCAATCGTGGCTTCGTATAAATAAAATTGGGAAGTTATTAGGCGTCTCATTTAATGAATCGCCAATACCCTCACAATATATATACTGACAGAAATATCAAATATGTTCAAAGCAACGTCGGTTTTTGTTTGCCTTTTATGATTTAATTATTTTTTATGATAATATTTTTTGATAGGTTTTTAAATGCGATTTGTGATAATATTTGCTTTTGGCATCATTTAAGTGTGTGTTTAGATTTTTTAGTTTTGTTTGTTTGCTGTGCGTGACAGTTGTTTTGTCTTGAAAAAGACGTGCGTTTTAAGACTTTATAATCGTTTCTTTGTTTCAAATCAATTTTTGCCTCTGCTTTCGATATTGTGTTGCATAATTTTCTCTTTAACCCCAATTTAAATTTTCCTTATCCGTTTGTGATATATTTTTCTCAAATACCTTATGCGTGCCTTTAAAACTGCTAATACAATTGTGCGTTTTTTTTTTTAAACTTTCTGCCTTTCATGAAATTTTAACAAGTATGAAAGCTATGTGAAAGCTTTTACATATGAAAGCCACATCGATGTCATTTATTGGTTACCAAAACTACATAATTATTTTTCTTGTGATTTAAAAAAACCAATTTTTGTAACAATCAGTTAGTTATCATGTGATTGGAAAACCTTAAATTACCAGCAATGGTAACCATTAAATGGTTGTTTCGACTTTTACTATTTTACCTTATTACTTTACGTAATAGTTTTTTATTTTTTTGTACGCCAATTTAGTTTTTATAAAAATTTTTAGCCGAGTTACGGGAGATCTTTTGATTTAATTTTGACTTTAATTATAAGAATTTTTGATGATTTAATTTTTTAATCTAATCAAATAAATTTGCCTAAAATTTTGTTTCTAATTTTAGTTTTTGTATCAGTATGTAATCGTACATTATTTGTTTTAAAAATGCATGTTCCATTTTTATGAATGCTAGTGTTCTTTAAATTTTATCATTCAAAATAACAAATTTGCAAAATTCTACAATTTTTAGCTGCCCTCGTAGAAAAGTTAAGTAAAATTGTATAATTTCGAAATTTTGCAAATTATGTAATTTTGAATTTACATGTGTGATGTGTGCCTGCACTTGTGACAGTTGATGCACTATTGAATATAAAACGATGAAAGCTCATGCTTGAAAACTACAATACAAATTTGCGTGTAAAGCTTTTAGATGTGAACGAGCCTTTCAACCATTAGTTTTGATTCAAACAAGCATTTATGACTCATACTTGTGAACTTGCAATTACACATAAAAGCTAAACTTTTTTTTTTTGAATGAAAACTTACATGTTTAAGTAAAAGCTCAAAGCTTTGGATTTAAGCGTACACTACTATGTGGAAGCTGTATTTAAATGTACTGTTTTAGCCGAAAGCTTTTGAATACATACTTTCAGATGTAATTGAAAGTAATTATTGATTTGTGAAAGCTTTTAGTAATGTGTGAAAGCTCATACTTGCAGGCTATTAAAAGTGTTGCCCAGCGGTATCTGAAACCTTTCTAAACATGTGATTGATATTGTTTTTTTTTTCAATGTATTTAGCAAAAGATCTACTTTGTTTTGCTCTCACTTTACGTTACACCAAAACTTAAGTAGTTATGTAGGTAGAATATGTACATATATACACACGACGAATAAGTAAAAGAAGAAATTTATTTTGAGTGATTTTAAATCTTACATAGTTTGGCTTAAATAATTTTTTTCTTTAGCTTGGAATGCATCTGATGTGGTATTTTTTTTTATACATAGTAAGATTTCCATTTTTTTGAAATTAACGTATATCGTAAATATATTTATATATGTTATTACTTCGCTTTTGTAAATATGTATGTATGCTCGATAATATTAAATACTTTGTTAACATATGTATGTATGTGTGATTTTGCACAAAAACCTTCGAAGTATGTATATATATATTTTTTTTAATAAGGTACACATTACACTGATATATGATATATGGCATATGTATTTATCGTAAGAAGTTTTGTTTGGTAAGACATTGAAACATATATATATATATGTATATATTTATAAATAAATATGTAAGTTGTATATATTCTTTTAAGATATTTTGCACATCACGTTAAAATTTGTAAGAATTTAAAACTAACACAAATACCTCTCACAAGTAGGAACATTCAGAAAACATATAAGTTAGTATACATTATGCATAAAATGTGTTTTCTTAAATATTAAATTGATTTCATTTGCTGTCTAATAAGTGTTTGGTGGAGGTGGCCGCGGTGGTTGAGGTGGAGATGTTGACAGGGGAATGCATTGAGCTTTTTTAAAGCTTTCAACTCTTTTTTTTCTTAACATATTTTCTGACTTGTGATGTAAATTAAAAGAAATACTAAAATCCTTTTTGTTTTTCAATGGAACTTTCTTTCTTTTCAAATATTTGCCTGTATGTGTGTTTATTGTTGTTGTACATGTATACGCGGTTATTTCAAATAAAGTTAACAATGCACATCGATGACACAGCTATTTTTGTTCATAGACTTTGTATAAGTTTAGCGAGTTTGTTTAATAGCACATTATTACTACATACATATACATAATTAAGTTTTCTTCACTTTAAATAAACATTTAATACAATACTTTTTTGTTTATTAATATTTTTTTTTTCTAATTTTTGGTTTAAATTTCTCTTAAATTTCAATAAATAATTGGTTATTTTTGCATGTTGTATTGTTTAGTTTTGTTGTTTTTATTTTGCTTGCCACACATGCGCCATTTACTTTTATAAGACGCACCGCTCCAATGGGCTGGATTGATGTGATTTATCGAAGCGGCAGCGCGTTAATAGAAAAGCATAAGGTTGCGCCTGCGCGTCACACTAAACCAAGCAAGTAAGTGTCAAAGGTGTAGTGACATTAAAATGTTGTATGCATAGTTTACAAAAGCTGGAAAATGCAATATACATTTTCTTTTTTGTTTATTAAAATGACAATGTTTCTAAAATTAAATATATATATATTTTTTTTAATGTACATATGTAGTAAAAAAAAAAACTTGAGCTTGCTTCTTGCCAACCAAATTTAGCCTGTTTCGAACTCGCCAGCTTTCTACGTGCCTTCAAACGATATTTTTTTTACTAATAATTTGCTTAAAATCTTTGATACAAGTAATTTAATATAAAAAAAACATTTAAAACGTCATTAAAGAAAAGAACAACCGCTCTACCGCGCATTTTTAAGCGCACGGCCATCACTACACCGCCGTCGTCACCAACGCTTTTGCTTACTTTTTCTTTATCGCCGGCGCCGCCACTGCTGCTCCAGCGCTTTTTGTAGGCGTCGCAGCCGGCGGTGGTGGTTTAACTTTCGAGGACTTCGCCGCATCCGCTCTGGCTGCTTTTTCACCCTCCTTCTCGCCACTCAACTGCTGTTGCTGCTCTTTTTCTTTTATAGCTGTCGCGGTTGATTTGGCAGCCGTCTTAGATGTTGTGGCCACAACCTCTTCACTACCCGCTTCCTCTTCCTTTAGAGTGCCCGTTGTTGATGACTCTTTTGCCTCAAGCTCACGCTTCTCATTTGATTGATTTGCTGGCAGCGCCTTCAGTATGGCATGCACTTCTTCGGCTACAGCCATCAACACAAATTCGAACTGTTGCCGCGTGGCGACAAGGCCGGCACGCTGATCGCGTAAATGCTCCAACGTGGCGGCGATATCAATTTCACGGGCTCCCTTATTCATGCGGCCTAGCACGAGATCGAGCAGGATGTAGGCACCTGTGCGGCCAGAACCTGCACTGCCGTGCACAACGATTGGACAGGAGCGGCCGCGATAGGACTTGTTCACTTTTCTGCAAAGGAAAGGCGACGAACGTTAATGAAAGCGTTAAGAGAATTTTTTACGATCGTTGAATCGTTCGCGTTATTTCATTTATTACTAATATTTCTATTCTTGTTTCTTCTTACCTTCGGAAATCTAGTAAAGCTTTAGCTTGCGTCGGTACGCCACCCTGCGGCCAGGAGAGGAAGTGGAATTGTGTCACAGTGCGTGTTTCGCTGGTGCGCAAATTTTTCAAATAGAAGGACCGTACCAGGTAATCATCGCACCATATGTGTTCGCTTACCAAGTGTACCTGAGAAGCGTATGGCACATAATAGTTACTATATTCTAGTACCTATAATTACGTTTGTACTCACCTCATAGATGTGATAAACCTCTGCGCCCTCTTCCGGCCAATAGCGTGCACATGCGATCTCACCATTCTCTTGCAGACGGCAAAGTGATACAATGACGACAGCACCTTGTTCCCAAATCATTTGCCAGAAGTGTGCCAGAGTAGTTGGTAACGGTCCTTGAGCTGCAACATAGGCCGGTGCACGTGGGTCATGGTCAGTCTGGAAGTAAAAAAAAAAGGTAAAAATACTTAGTAGCTGTAGGTTTTATCTTCAATGCGCATTTAAGTCAATAAAAAATGGCTTGCTCTTAAGGGAGCTGGAAATAAAAGTCTAGCAGGTTAACTGTCGTACCACAAATGGAGACATAAAGTTGTATGCCGACTCCGAACGGCAGATTTAGATGGGCAAATGTTTTATAAGGCGAAATATACGCGGAAGTCTGTCATTACTTGCCGCGATGCGTCTCTTATAAGTAAATATCTTTCTCTATAATTTTAGATTTGTCTTGCTGAGATAAAATTAAATAACTAGCTAAAAAATACTTACATTGAGGAAGGAGTGAGGTGTACCTCCTTATGATATAACTCGCGTCTTTGCAGCCTATATACAGCCCTATTCTTGAAGAACGCTCTTCTTTAACTCTAGTGCTTAATATCATCCTGAACAAGGTGTATATCGTAAGTAATGCTGTGGTGGCTCCTTGATCGAGTCACAGACGCGACAAAAACCAGATCACTATCTTGACCACATAAGTTTTCTGTCAGAAAAGCCTTTGTCGATTCGGAGCCTCTCCCTATGCAGGCCACAGAAATGTTCAGATTCTACCCTTCAAAGAGACACTTAGACTGTCGAAGACCCGTGGTGTTTACCCAGTTTAGCTCCCTAAGTACTTTAGTTTTCTTTCTAAGCTCATTGTTTATGGGGTTAGTATCCACCACAAAATAGCGTTCAGGTCCAATGGGAGTTGAAGCAGCAGCTTTCCTAGCCAGCAGGTCACAAAACAAGTCAGCAGGAAATGTCGGCCATGAAAGAAGTAGCCAATTGGCCATATGACCATATACGAGTTCGTGGTACTCAAGAGAGTTTTATGCATTCAACTCCTTGTGATTGCGGTTTCTAAGAATGGAGTTTTAACCTTTACATCTAGTTTATATTGAATTTCTGCTGTCGAAGAAATTGAGTGGGTATGCAAAAATCTTGAACGGATCACATGTTAAATATTGAAAGCTCAAAGGACCTGATGGTAACATTCTTTCAATGCTGATTGCATAGATATCGGGTGGAAAAATACGGCGGGTTGATGAAAATTCGTTCCAAAAAAAAAAACCACCTGAGCTCTCTTCTCTGCATTTTGACACTCATAAGTCAGAGATGTCTGAAATTGAACGTAGCTAACAACGACGACATTTTGGGCTTAAAGTGACGAAAGTCCCCATGTATTCATTTGATTGCATCTTTATTAAAGGAATGATGCTGTTTTCGAAATATTTACTCAAGTTGGGATTGTCAATTGATACGTGTTCGCATTTTATTTAAGTTTAATCATGATTTATTTTGTACATTAGAAACTTACAATTGTCGATGCGTTAATGTAATCCAAACCCTCAGCGTTGGCCAAGTGGTTGAGCACAACTCGTGAGTGATCGAAGGGTAGCGGACCGCCTGGCCGATTCAAATTAGCGCATTGCGGTTGCTGTGCTGCATCGCGCGCACTCGGCTCGGCTTCATAACGGCACAAGGCTTCCCATTCACGTTGCAAACGTCCTTTATTGCGCAAGTGATCCTCCATATAAGACTAAAGCAGAGCCATAAAAATATAGATGGGAAAATAAATTTCAAAGTGCTTTTAGCTTTATAAAAAAATATTTCTTGTCAAAACTCACCAACACCATATGTCCGGTCGAGATATCCATGTTTGTTAGCGCCGGCTCCTCACTCCATGACGAGGTGCTGGAGCGCGATGACGGCGGTCGATCATTTTCCTTACTCAGCGATGTTATACGACCACTTGCCACCGGCTCTGGAGCGCTGCCCTTACCAGCCATGCGTGCACGGCACAAATCCTGATAATCTTTGTTGCAGCTTTCCGCGCCACCAATGCCCGTCGGCAGGCCACCCAATTTGTCGCGTATCTTGTCATGCCGCTTTATAAGTATAAGTGTAACAAAAATGACAATCACTGCAGCAGCACCGGCGCCGGCAAACATGTAAGCCATAATGTGTGTCACATCGGGTCCTTGTTCGGCAAGTTCAATGCGTGCGGCCGCCACGACGCCCATGTCGTCTTTGATCTTATTGCCAACACCAGCATGAATGACCATGACACCGATGCGACGTAGAATGTTATTCTTGACGCCTTGACTTTCGTTAATTATTCGCGCAATGTCGGCGGTGGTTTTGTGTTCGGGGTTGTTTGAGTTCACCCGGAAAGAGACTTCGTGCGGTTGAACGCTATTTGATTAGAAAAGAAATGGAATGAAATGTGTGCTTGATAACAAACTATAATTCGAGGTGGCTCACGTTAAATGGGTGAAGTATCCTTGCATATGTAGTATTGAGGCCAATTCGTTCATGACGCGCGTACCGTCTTTCCAGCTGTCAATACTGTGAAGACAAAATGATGTTTAAAATGTCAGTACTGAATAGTTTAAACATTCTTCACTATACTTACGGGTTCCTGACGAACACATAGGCATATTCGGTGTCGACAGTATGCGGAGCATGATCTTCATCGGAATGATCCTTCATCACTTTCTTCTTCTTGCTGCCCTCCTTACTGCCCTTGATATGCACCGGCAACACCTCCTTGTTCTCTGACCTTACGGCTGCATCGGTCTTATTTAGCTTTTCCGCAGTCTCTACGGCATTTGGCGGCGGTCCGATCATTGGTCCAGGTTTTTTCACGTCCAATCGTTCGTGCCGTGTAAAACCGAACATATTGGCCAGTATTTCTCGCGCCTTGGCTTTGCGTACCTCCTCCTCATCCTCGGGCACATAAACCAATCCACCTTCCGTAAACACTGGACGCGCTTTCTGTGAATTACGCGCGTAAGTATTCGAGGAGAGCATCGCTTCCTCTTCGAACGGTGTCAAAGAATTGCGCATGAGGCTATCTTCGAATGCCATTTGCTTGCGTTCAGATTCGCTTGTATAATCGTCTGGACTTGTGCGCTTGTATGTCGGCAATAACATTGGATCTGATTCATCGATCGCATTTTCACTGAAGTCACGATTCACCAGTGGTTCCTGCTCCAAACCTTGCTCGGCAGCCAATTCGCGGAAAAACGAGCGTTGTACAGGCCGGTCTTTGGTTGCATCTGTCTGCTTGCTTGATGTGCGTTTGAATGACGCAAAATGATTCGGAAAATACAGCTCATTGGAATCATTGGTTAGCTCATCGGGCACATAAACCGGTGGTTGTGCTTTCGCATTCGCATTCGCTTCCCTTTCGCGTTCAACTATTTGTTCCAACTTTTCAATTGCGCTACTTGGATTGCGTTGATATGGCTGTGGATCCGGTTCAGAGGCAGCCAGAATTTGATAGAGTTCCATGCGATTGCGCGCGACATTCGCTTGCGCTGCCTCGATTTCTGCTGCACGCTCCATTTGCTCGTGCTGTATTCGCGCACGCTCGTTTTCCAAGAAGGTGTCCATGACATTCGCAGAGGTCTGTAGTGGCTCCGGTGCTTCCATTTTACCAAAATGCGCCAGTTCAAGTGGATCATGTCGGAGTTGACGATCCTGCAATTGCAGCTCATGTAATATGGTGTTGAGACTGTTGCTGTCTTTAAGCTGAGGTTTTTTCTTTAGTGGCGGATAGAAATATCGTTCGTCAACATAATCGTCGTCGGGTGGAGTAAAGCGTACGAAAGCCAAAGCGCCAGCTGGATCGGTATCGGTTGGTGTCGGTGCCAGGTTTGCGCATAGATTTGGGGGTAGCTGAGTCTGTTTTTGTAACGAGTAGAGGGTGCCTTGAATGCGGCATTGTACATAGGGATGATCCCAGCCAAGACCGGCACCTTGCAACTCTTCCAACATATTAGCAAGCGTACGAGATTGGTCTTCCGTGAGCGGTGTTCTGTGGAAGAAAGAGGGTAAACAATAATTAAGATTTTATTTTATTTTTATGGACATCCAGAGCATAGGCATATTCGTTGCGCCGGATAATAAATAAGTAGTATGCGAATGACTACGAGAGTGAAATTATTATACGAAGCCAAATAAAATTCATTTATTACTCACTTCTCAATATCTTCCACATCGACTCCAGTTGTTGGTATACATTTCCCAAAGATATTATCTGTTCAAAATAAAGAAATAAAAGGAATACAAATTATCCGAATTGTTTTTTCTTCTTTTTCGCCATATCTGAGCTTCAATACCCCATACTCATGATACTTATACAATCACATCAAAACTCACCACAACTAAACTCCCCATACACGAACTCATTGCAAATAAAACCACCACAACTAATCTCATCACACCCAAACTTACTACAAATAAACTCACCACACCTAAACTCACCACACTTAAATTTCCTACACCTTCGGAAAATTGCGTGAGTTAGTTTAAAATATTTGTTAAATACTCGTATTTGCTAATTATAACTTGACTTACCATCGAAACAGACTTCGCTACCATGAAGGCAGAGCGTTCGTACGAAATGACAGCCTGCAATAAAATAGTAGGAGTTAATTAAAATTCATGTAGATAACAGAAGCGTTATTTGGATATATGTATGTATGCATGTATGTATGTATGTATGGATGGGCGAAAAGGTGTACATGCATATCTCTATTTAACGAAATTTGTAGGTAATTGGCGAGTTTTGAGTTCTTCATACAGTATATTTTTATAATTGTTTGAAAGATAATTTGAACTAATTAAATATTAACAATCAATATTGCTAGCTAAATAATCGACTGTGAAAATGTTATTTTTGTATAATTTTTCAGCGGTTAAAAAATGCTTGTCAAATTTGATGATTTGCGACTTTTCCGATACGATTCCAAAAGACAAAATCAAACATCATTATATTAAAAATTTAAAAAAAAAAAAATTTTAACAAATATCATATCTTAGTAAATTTTGTAATTAACGGATTTTTACTAAAAACGTGTTATCCTAGAAAAAATTATATTGGGAATAATTGTTGAATTGAAAATCTTTATTGGTTAGAAAGCCAACATTTTTGGAAATATTTCGTCTTTTTTTGATTTTTTGGAACGGTTGA
This sequence comes from Philophylla caesio, assembly GCA_963971545.1. Taxonomy (NCBI): domain Eukaryota; kingdom Metazoa; phylum Arthropoda; class Insecta; order Diptera; family Tephritidae; genus Philophylla; species Philophylla caesio. Next base: position 96,864,537 of record OZ020609.1, on the reverse strand, counting down.
GATCAGTGTTTATCTCTGCTCCCAAGGACCACATCTTTATATTATCTTCTCATCATAAACAATTAAGGAAAGCAAATTCGGTCGAATTTTATATACTCTCGCGATGCATTTTTAAAAATATCATAAAAACCCAGTATCTTTGATTTAAACCGCGGGAAATATAAAAATTAACACAACATCTTCCAATAGATAACGAAAAACGAAGTGTTTTGCATTTTTCAAAACATCCGTCAAATGGAAGGTAGCCGTGGTTATGGTCCGATTTCAAAATTTTTTTACGATTATATTATTGTTATACGGGGAAATAAGTTTACTAAATTTTAATTAATTTGTTCCATTGGATAAATAAAAAACGAGCTTTTGCACTTTTCAAAACTACCGCTATATGGGAGGTGGACGTGGTCATTGTCCGATCATTTTTATTTCAATGTTTTTCATTTATAAGACATCGCTAGTCCTAATCAAACTGCGCAGCTGATAGTGTTTGATTCAATCATAAAAGAATAGAATGGACTCATCAATATACTTAAGCATTTTCATTTTGCTTTGTCCTAATTTGTGGCAAGCTTCTTGATTTTCCTCTTTAGTATCTATGTACGAAGATACGTATTCAAGTATTTATTTAAAATTCCGACGCATCATACCTGTGTTGTCACACTCTGCCAAATTTAATGTTTCCTAAACTTCCACTTTGTTGAACTTCGACTTCGACAAAAAAAAAGTAGTTTTCAATTTGAAGAGCAGAAGAAAATTAAACAACAAACACAATCCCACATCAATTTGACTTAAGTAAAGGCCACAAAGTATTATCTAACGAACCTTTGAAATATTCTACATCACTCTTCGCAATTATAAGCACACACATGCGCTCACACGCAAATTTCAAAGCGACAATAGGCGGCATGACGCGTTGTGCAATCCTACGCGCGTAAATGCATCAAAGACGCGTTGCGAAATATCAAACAGCGGCAGCAGAAACCGAAGCAGAAGCAGAGGCAGAAGCTGCAGCAGCCACAACAATGACTCACTTACAGTTTGGCAGTTAACTTAACTCGCTGCTTTCACTACCTACTTTTACTGCTCAGCTCCTACCCTTCATCATATTTAGTGCTTACAAAGCGAAAGCCTTCATTCAACACCTACACACACAGCGGACAAAAAAAAAATAAAAATAAAATTGACGCACTCATAGAAAGTTACTTGCGAGTATATGAGTACGCCTCTTAATGGCGCTATTTGTTGTATTGTTACTATACCATAAATGTTTTTGTTGTTATTAGTATGTGTGCGTGTGTGAGTTAGTAAAAGCATTTTCGGAAGTCCTTCAAGCGCCAAAAAAGGAAAAATACAACAACGATGCCAACGACGACGTGCCTTGGCTATTCTTGTGGCTTCATCGCTTCGCTGAGTGTTCGTTGCTGATAAAGGATTGGATTCGAGTATATTTGTTTGTTGGTGTGTGTGTGTGTGTGTGCATGTGCGTTTGTGGCATAACAGTACAAATGTGTAGCTTGAACGAGTATGTGTATGTATAAAAGCTAAAATGCCTATGAATGGGCACGCTTTGTTAATCTTATCCACCTTTGATGTGTTGCGGCGTCCAAAAGCGCACATTGCTCCACTAAAAAGCCCATAGCAATGACAGCTTGACACAAGCGGCAGCTCGCTGTCATTGCGTTAGCAATGTGAATGGCGTTTATTCGTTCGTATTATTGTGCAATTTGTGTCGAGTGTAAGAGAAGAGAGTCATATAGAATTTGTTTGAATGCCATTTGTTTGAGTTTTTTTTTAGGGAATAGTAGTATTTTCTTACGTTTTTGTATAACCTTATAAACTATTCCCTCAAACTTATAATCGCATCACAAATTATAAATAATTTTTATTTTAATACATTTTTTATTATTTTTTAATTAAAATACAATTTATTTCCTAATACAACCGCAAGCTTTGAGCGCAATGTTAAAAAAATTAAAATTTTTTTTTTTATTTGAATTTTTCTCAAAGAATTTTTTGATTTGAGTATACACTTTTCTAGTTAATTTAATTCTAATATAGAACAATGCAAGTTTCAGGAGGTCCCAATTTACAGTCCATTTTTGACAAGTTATTTTCCATTAAAAAAAAAGTTGAGAAATTGTGGAAGAAAATACTTATAATGTTAAAAACTATTGTACTAAAAATGAAAGAGCTATTCTACTGCATACGAGTCTTTAAAAGAAAAAAAAAGTTTGTAATTTGAATGTTTTTTTTTCTTGGCTTTTCTAAGAACTTTGCGACTTGGATTGGTGACTGAACTGTATTTAAATAAAAAAATTATGAAAATTGTATTAAATAAAGATTTATTGTCAAAATCTGTCAGTGCGGCTATAATTTTGAGATGATGTGCGAGTAAATAACTAAAAGTCATTAAATCCTTGGCCCCTGTACAAACCAATCTACCTTACAAAAATTCGGAAATGTAAAAAAGAAGCTTCACCCATTCCTATATATTATGTGAAATTGCGATCAGTAAGGATATACATATGTATCTTCAGTAATTGATGTCATTTTAGAACAATCCGAATAGGCAAACATATAAAAGGTGAAAGATACCCTTTGAAGTTGCTGGAAATTTTTTCGAAAAATAGAAGAAAGAGTAAAATTTGGTTACCCTCTCTTTAATTGATGTACAAATTGCAAACACTTCAGCAGCCATTGTAACCTAACCTTCCCTTATTATTTTATTATTTAGAAATTCTGTACTTTCAGATTAATAGTTCAATCCATTGTATCTCATGAGCCCGGTTTTAATTTTAAAGTAAGAACAAAAGTTAAGGATATTTTTGTAAATTGCGCCACCTAGCTCGATTTTCTTCCAATGTGACTTACATATATGTCCATATACAAATAACATATAATTAAAAAAAATTATAGATATGCAACACATTTCCAAATTTTGCCATTTTGTCTCCTATTCAATTTTCATTATCATTTAATTTAAATAATCACATAGATTGATTAAAACTTTTAAAAGCTTTAAATGAAAATTAATATTTTTGGAAATACTATCTTTAAGTCATTTCCATTTGAAGTGACAATTTTTGGACAAGGAATATTGATTCCTGATTGTGGCCGCTGTGGTCGAGTTGGTAGCGGTGCTTGCAATAACTCGATATGTCGCTGAGTTCGAGGTTCGAATCTCAGTCAGGGCAAGCAAAATCTAAATCATAGAAAACGTTGTTTTATAATAGCGGTCACCCCTCGGCAGGCAATGGCAAACCTCCGAGAGTATTTCTGCCATGAAAAAGCTTCTCATAAAATACATTTGCCGTTCGGCGTCGGCAGAAAACTGTAGGCACACCACAAATGGTAGGAGAAGCTCGTCCGAACACTGAGCTACATAGTGTAAGCGCCAAATTATTATTATTATTATTATATTGATTCCTGTTATAAATAAAATCGGCCAGTAAACAAGATTTTTAGAAACATCTTGATATCAGCGCCACCTATAGGATTTTCTTATGAACGCGTAAGGCTCAATCGAACACCTGGTTTTTGGATTTCCGCTGCTCTTACACATCAATACATCTCTTTTATAGACAGAAATCCTAAACGTTTATTAATTCATTTTGAATATCTCTAGTTTAGTCCAGTCATAATGTTCTTTGATCTAGTTACAGAAAAAATAGGCACCTATCTCACTTTAACATTCCTCTAAAATGCGGACTCGATTATTAATTACTAGTAACTACCAAAAAGGTCTCTAAAAAACAACTACACAAAAAATGGTATCGAGTTATGACTTTTATGCCTGAAACTAAAATTGCTTACAAACACATATGCTTGTAATCTTTCTACACATTTCGTTTTATTCGCTACAGTTTCACTTTTAATTACCCAGCTGTCCATTTGTCTGATATGGTTTCTTTGCTGAGGCTCTTAATGTGGGTGTACAAAGAAAAGGCAATGCCACTCCTCATACGCCCCGACTCTGTGTTTTTCGACCCACACACTCATTGACGTCAGTTTCTCATATGCCTACGCATTTTTGTCATTCATGTTGCTCCCGAATGTACAATTTTTTGGTTTGCACTTTTTCAGATGCTGCTTCCTTCCGCTTTTCGCTTTCATCATTGTCAGCACACATCCGTTCATGACACGGCTGTCATTGGCAAAAAAAAAATAACATAAAAAAAACAACAAGTCTTTTGTAATTGCGTTTTCAACACAACGCATCCATCCCCTTGTTGTTTTTCCGGAAAATCACATGTGTCGCAATTCAATATGAACACATGTAAAAGTATGTTATGTTTACATGCCTATTAATAAGCATAAGTGTACACTGGTAGGTCTGTATTTAGTTGCCATATTTTAACAATGCTCATTTGTTTCGGTTACTTAATCATGATTATACAAAATGCGCCAAACAGAATATCTCATTAGGTGAATATTTTTGTGGGAGTACCTCTTAAGCTTTTAAAGTTTAATATTATTAAAGAGCACTTTTGAAGCCAAATTTATGGTACACATTAGTACATCCAATTCTTTTTATACCTTTCATAGAAATGGTATACTAAGTTTGGTCCGATATTTGTAAATACCAGAACGATAAGAGTTAGACCCATCAAGAAGTATACAGATTTGATCAGGGTGATGAGCTGAGTCGACTTAGCCATGTCCGTCTGTCTGTCCGTCTGTCCGTTTGTTTGAACGCAAACTAATCCCTCAATTATTAAGCTATTTGAATGAAACTTTTCAGTAAGGTGTATTTTTATAATTTGTAAGGCTTTTGTCGGAATCGGAATTATAACGTATATAGGAGCCGATTGTTCAGATATTATACTTTGTTCAATAACTCCTTCATTTAAGCAGCAAGAAGCTTGAAATCTTTCAAGGAGGTCTTGAAATTTTCCGCAAATATTAATTATTATTGGGACTTTTATAGCAGTCAAAATCATTTATATCGATTAAATAAAACATATGGCTCCCATACAATTCTTCCATTAATGAAAGGAATGGTGCCTTCTGCATAGCCGAATACAGCCTTTTTTAATTGTTCTTCTTGTATCGCTCTTTATCAATGTGTTTGTTTACGTTCTAGACCAAAAAACTTCGCCAGTTCTTTCTCTGTTTTACAAAGTTGTGCAAGTTACTCATACCAAGTGAAGGCAGGTCCTTCTGCACTTGGTTCTTTCAAGGGGTTAAGTCGAAAGATTTTTTTCACCGGAGCATTATCATCAACCATACGAATAACATGTCCAAGCCATTGTATTCGTTAAAGTTTTTTTGTGCTTGACGACGTTTTTTTGTAAAACCAGTATTCAAATTATTTGAAAAATGGCAATTTGAAAAAAAAAACGGTTCCTAATTTTTAAATCAAGAAAAATCCGGGTAAACCGATTCCTGTTCCAAGTAAGAAAAGTATTTACCGAAAATAACTGTTATTTTGTTTTCGATGTTATAAAAGTCCGGGGCAAAATATTGTTGTAAAAGAAAAATATTAATCTTCCTTTGATCCCGAGACCTCCAGGACGAGAATCCTGGATTTATTTTATTTTTCAAACTTTTTAGTCCGCTAATAACTGTTAAACTTGGCCACATTTTTTTTAAGGACGAAATAAAAGTATTTCCCTTATAATAAACAAACCGCGTATCTAAATTAAACAAATTTGGAAAAAATGAAAGAGCTTACAAAATGAAATATCTGAACAAGGGATGCCACCTTTTTATAAATTTTTCGCCCGCAGACCGAAAATCGAAAATCAGAATTCACAGTCTCACCCGCCTGAAAATTCTGAAGATTCCCTGAAAATTTCATCACAATCGGCCCAGCCGTTTTGGAGTCCATACGTTACATACATATACACATCCTGTTTTATATATATAGATATAGATATAGATATAGCTAAGAAATCAAATTCCTGTCTTCCTATTTGTATACTTTATAATAAAAATAAAAATAAAAATAACTTTTAACGTCTAATGTTTAGCCGCAAGCTGACATTTGCGTTTAAATTAAATTTAAATTTAATTGTAATTTTAAAATGTTAATTCTTAATTCCTTAATTAATTTAATTTAATGTTAATTTAAAGTATTTATATAAATGTATGTTAGTTTTTCCATTTGCTTATTTGTTAACATTACGTTAACCTTAAGTTTACATAGTATTATGCAAAAACTCAATTTTGTGTAACTACCATCCAGTTGATGTACTTTAAAAGACTAAAAGTCTTACAGATACAACCACTTTCATTAAATAAATAATTAAATAAATAATATTGAATAAGCTAAAACTGGATTCTTAGAACTTTTCGGATAGTTGTCGTTGCCATCTGCAATGTTTATAAATTATATAGCTTATTGAATCTTTTTTTTTACAAAAAAAAAAATCTTAATAAAAGTGGAGATTATATCTACAAATACGTAAATTTTCAACATTTGTTTCTGGCATAAAAATGAAAAATTTGCTTCTATGTGCTTAAAAAGGAGAAGTACATTTTTGAAAACGCCAAAGTACATAAATATAAAATAGGTATTGTAAAGCAGCTAATACAAGCCTGCTTCTATCTAGACAAATATCACATCTCTGTACTTATAACATCCCTGTGTTATCATCATGTAAATGCTACCATGTAGAATAAAAAAATTTAATACAAGAAAAGCAGATGGCCACTTCCTTTTGGTTATCGAGGCAACCAACTAGTGTTTTCTTATTGAATTTTGACAATCCATCAAAATTTACAGTATCTTTTAAAAAAATCCAAAATCAATTCTTTTACGTTTTTAGTTTAGATTTTCATCACATTTCTTAGTTTGATCAGAGGAAATGTTCAAGCCGCGTTTTCGTAAAGTTTGGTGATGCGGTCGTTAAGATACACCATTGAATCATAAGTGGACGAGTCTGCAACTATTACCAAAAATTTTTATAATAAACATATTTTTAAGCTAATATTTTGCTTCAAATGCCAGCTTTTAACAATTTGGGCGCAGTAATAATAACTTCAACAACTTGCTTAGCAATATCAAATGTATTTTTTTTTTATAAAATAAATATTTCGTGCAACGTCGTCCTAAATATAAATAAGTTTTTGTGATTATTTTTCCATTTCGCTCTTTTCAATGCCAACCTATCTGCACTCAGATCAATCTATTCATGTAAGAATGTACGCTGAAGTTAAATTGTATAGAAAAATATTTCTATAGAAACTTCTCAGACCTTTTCCGTGCTTGCACTAAAAATATTATTATAAAAAATTTAGATTGGTTAGCATTTTGACCACGCCATTGCCTACACACATTTTTATTCTCTTTAAATAAAAGTAATTATTTGTTGTTATTGTTAACTTAGGCTAGTCGATCTAATTTCTTTTGTGCAAGAAAAAACAATTTCTCCACTTTTTACCCGACGTTTCGCTAACTACCTTAGCATCTTCAGGGGTGATTTCTTTATTCAACTATATAAACATAAAAACAAACAAACAAAAACAAAAGAGTTAAATAAATATATATATATCTGTGTGTAAGCAATACAAGTAAAAGACATTTAGTCAATTACATGTAGTTTAGGACATTTGACACAGATCTTAAATAGTTGAACACAGCAAAAATTAAATAAAATCAAATAGAATTATTAAACACATTGAACATTAAACATTAAACATTAAAAACATTAAACATTTATTGTATATACTTAAAAAACTAAAACATTGATACCATCTGGTGTGGTACTTTCGTCATACTAATTCTTATGTTATTATATTTTAGAGACAAAGCATATAAGCAGCCGCGATATCGTCTGTATCCTCCTTCTTGTTTATTGTTTTCTCCCTTTTTTGTAATATTCGTAAACTTTCGATCGTGTATCTCGTCTTTTCCCTCCTCTCCTTGTCCAATATTTGTGCATTCTCTATATCAGCTGTGTGCCCGCTGGTTAGTATATGTTGTGCTAAAGCTGTGTTGTTTTTCTTTTTCTTAATGTCGGCTTCGTGCTCTGCTAGACGAACTCCTAGCGCTCGCTTAGTTGTCCCTATGTAAACTTTGTTGCAGTTTTCGTTTGATTTCCCTTTACATGTTATTTCGTATACCACGTTGTTTTGTTGGTGGATATTTATTGGCGTTTTTGTTTGTGTGAAAATAGAGGATAGAGTGCAGTTTGCTTTGTATGCTAGTCTTGTGTTGGTGTGTTTGTTGAGATCCAGCTTTTGGTGAAATTTTGGGATGTATGTTACACTGTGATATCGTATT